>CM077089.1:84094813-85569994 GCA_039513925.1 Platanthera zijinensis
AGTGGAAGACAGTGTTTAAGTCAAAGGAAGGACTTTATGAGTGGCTAGTAATGCCGTTCGGGCTCTCCAATGCCCCCAGTACATTTTCTCGGATGATGACCCACGTATTTCAACCGTATATGGGGAAGTTCATCGTTGTCTACTTTGATGATATACTCATTTTTAGCACCTCGACTACCGATCATGCGAGGCACTTGAGGACTATTTTGGAGACGCTCCGAATGGAGGAACTGTTTGTCAATATTAAAAAGTGCACGTTTTATGTGCCATCTGTGGAGTTCCTCGGATACATTGTTAGCTCGGAGGGCATACACGTAGATCCCAAGAAGGTCCAAGCCATTGTAGATTGGCCGGAACCCTCCAACATTAGGGAAGTTAGGAGTTTCCAGTGTCTAGCTACCTTCTACCGCCGGTTCATACGCGACTTTAGTAGCATCATGGCTCCCATCACGGAGTGCATGAAGAAGGGTGACTTTGTGTGGTCCAAGTCCGCCACCAAAGCGTTCCACACGATTAAGGCCCGAATGTCGGAAGCACCCCTCTTGCGATTACCGGATTTCAATAAGGTCTTTGAGTTATCTTGTGATGCGTCGGGGATTGGTATTGGGGGTGTCTTAAGTCAGGAGGGGCACCCGGTTGGTTACTTTAGTGAGAAACTAGCGGGACCTAAGCTCAATTACTCAAACTACGATCGGGAATTTTATGCCATCATTCGGTGTCTCCAACACTGGAGGCACTACCTCCTGCCTAAGGAGTTCGTTATACTTTCCGATCACGAGGCGTTACGATTCGTCAACTCGCAAGGTAAAATCAGTCCACGCCACGCGAAGTGGGTATCCTTCCTGCAGGAGTACTCCTTTAATATTAAACACCTGAAGGGCAACCTCAATCGGGTAGCTGATGCTCTGAGCCGCGTCTCCCTTTTATTGACCACACTTGAGGTTAAGGTCGTAGGTTTCGAGCGTATTAAGGACGAGTATGTTCATTGTCCGGATTTTAAAGATATCTACCTATCCACCCAGAGCGAGTCACCCACGACCATTTCTGCGTACTATCTCCGTGATGGATATTTATTCAAGCACGCTAAACTATGCATCCCTCGTTCCTCCCTTCGCCACTTTATAGTTTGGGAATTGCATAGTGGCGGCCTCGGCGGCCACTTTGGGCGGGATAAAACCATTACCTTAGTGGAGGAAAAATTTTATTGGCCCGGTCTCAAGTCAACGGTACACAAGGTAGTCGGAAGTTGTAGAGCGTGTCAATTGGGAAAGGGGAATAAAACGAATGCGGGTCTTTATACCCCCCTCCCGATCCCTTCCGTTCCTTGGGAAGATATTAGCATGGAATTTGTCTTAGGCCTTCCCGTCACGTTTCGACGTCACGACTCCGTTATGGTGGTCGTTGACCGGTTTTCGAAGATGGCCTACTTCATTGCTTGTCACAAAACCGATGATGCGTCTCATGTCGCCAAACTATTTTTTAAAGAAGTCGTAGGCCATAGGGGTGTCCCTAAGACTATTGTCACGGATAGGGACGTGAAATTCACGAGTTATTTTTGGAAAACGTTATGGAAGATCATGGGCACTAAGCTCTTATTTTCCTCGGCTTACCACCCACAAACGGATGGCCAAACAGAGGTAGTTAATAGGAGTTTGGGTAGTTTACTTCGTTGTATTGTGGGGGATCATAAGGGCACGTGGGATCTCATCCTACCACATGCACAATTGGCCTACAATAACTCCAAAAATAGGTCCACCGGACTCTCACCCAATGAAATTGTGCACGGCTACAAGGCACCCGTGCCTCTTGACTTAGTCCCCTTACCACCAACTTATAAATCTAGTCAGTTTGCTCAGGATTTCGCCTCACATGTTCACACCCTACACAAACACATCAACCAAACGTTAGCAAAACAATATGCCTCTTATCAAGCTAACGCCAACGTACATCGCAGGGAAATCCACTTTAATATCGGCGATTTGGTTATGGTGCGTCTCTCCCCGAACGGTTTCCGACGGGAACCATAAAGAAATTAGCAAATAAGAGAGCCGGTCCGTTTCGTATTTTAAAGAAATTAGGAGAGAATGCTTATCTCTTGGAAATACCCACTGATTGGGGTATATCCCCCATTTTCAATATTTCTGATTTAATGCCTTATATCTCACCACCACTCGAGATATCTGTCTCCCCGTTTTTGTCCACTACCAATTCTAATGGGTTTGGGGGTGAAGTTTTATCTGGATCGTTCTCTCCAGCAGCTGCCACCGGGGGTATATCGCCTAATGAACTTGCTACATTTCCATCTTCGTCGACTAACGTTTTTTCAAGTTTCCCCAAGACTGTTTTTGTGCCTGACAGGATTATTCGGGATGAGGTGCTTCCCTCTCCGCATGGCGACTCGAGACGGTTCATGATCCGATGGCGTGACCGCCCTGCCTCTGATGATTCTTGGCTCTCTCCTTCGGAGATGGCCCTTCTGGACAAAGATCTCCTACAGCAGTACCTGCTCCCCTCCTCATCGGTGATGAGCCCTTTCGAGCGGGGGAGGGTTGATGGGGACGACGACCCTCATCTTGATGACGATGCAGTTGACGACGATCCACCGCCACCACCCAAGGATCTGCGATGCCGCAACGTTCGTGACGGACAACGTTACAACCTTCGCCCTCGGCACATGAAGAACTTTATTTAATTTGAGTTTGTCTTTTGTTATGTTATTTTTGGGACATTTAATCTGGCCTGCGTTTAGCCAGCCTTTGCTACAATTTTATTTTTATTTTGGTCTGCGTTTAGCCGGCCATTGTTGTTTTATTTTGTATGGGCTGCATATAGCCCTTGGTGTGTGCTTGGCTATATATATTAAGCCATGAACTATGTAAAAGGCAATTTTGGAAGAGAATTGAAAACCCTAAAAATCCTTGCTCCTCTCCCTCTCATCTTGTGGCCGCCCCCCTCTCTTCCTCTCTTTCCCCCTCTCCAAGTTTCGGCCTAGCTTAGGCCGACCACCCCTTCCCTCCTCCTTCTAGCCGCCGGCCCCTCTCTTTATTCCTCTCCATTCCTCTTTTCCCACTCCATCCCTCTCTCCCTCTCATATTGCTCTCATAATTTTCGGCCAACTCCAAGAAGGATCCCCTCGGCACGACTACGGATTGGGAAGGCTTTACCGGGCGTGACATGGCGAAGGCGGACGTGTGCATCTTCTTGGTTCATCTCCGGAAGGCTATTGGAGGGAACGATCATTGTTGTGGATCCAAGATCTCGGATCTACAAACTCCGAGTGGGTAACGAAACCTCCTACCAAGAGTGCTCTTTTCTTAGATTTTTCTTGTTGGTGGATGAGTTTTGGCATGACTTTGGAAGCATCGGAATTTTCGTGGTTATTTTTCTTGCGGATTTGCGTTTTTCTGGATATTTCTTTAAGAGTACGAAAAGGATTGGCGATCCTTGCTTTGTTCTTGTTGGGGAAACATCCACCCTTTTCGAATCGGTTTGTTTTGGTGGATCTTTCTTTGGTACAACTCCGCGCTCGTCCGGAATTAATATTATTCCTTTTAGCTTGTGGGGGTATAAGCCTATAGCCTATACTCACACTCTAACGGTTGCTACCCGTGCGCTGCGTTAATAAAGATTAGGCATATTCGGGGCTGCGTTATTTGTGTGTTTGGGTAGAGTGGAGCGGCGTTGGTTCTTTGTACGGAGACGTGTGCGGCCACCGCGATCCGGTGGCCTACGTCATAGTCGAACGATCCAAATAGTCGAACTATCAAAGAAGATAGTCGACCTATCAGAACAGATAGTCGAGCTATCAGATAGTCGATCTATCAAGACAGATAGTCGAACTACCAAAGCAAAATAGATAGTCGACCTATCAACAGATAGTCGACCTATCAACAGATAGTCGAGCTATCAACCAAAACAGATTTTCGACCTATCAACAGATAGTCGAACTATCAGATTGTTGAACTATCCAAGCAGATAGTCAAACTATCAAAGAGAACAGATAGTCTACCTATCAACAGATAGTCGAGCTATCACAGAAATCAGATAGTCGACCTATCAACAGATAGTTGAACTATCAGATAGTTGAACTATCCAAGCAGATAGTCGAACTATCAAAGAGAACAGATAGTCGACCTATCAACAGATAGTCGAACTATCAAGGAAAGCAGATAGTCGACATATCAACAGATAGTCGAGCTATCACAGACAACAGATAGTCAACCTATCAAGCAGATAGTCGAGCTATCAGGAAGACGATTGTCGATCGGTTGATCGACGATAGTCGAGCGACGTTCGACCATAGTCGAACCAGAAATTACTTAGCCAGATTTTCATCTGGAAAGGCAATTCTACACAACTAGAGAATCTATCCTATCAACTAACCTTTGACCATAGATAAATCTTGGGTCAAGAGACTAAAAGAGAAGACTGAACTCAAATCAAAACCTAGGGTACCAACATATGGATTGATCATTCTTCAAACACACATAACTTAAAATGAGAGCGTAACGGTTACATACAATGTTGGAGTTAGTCCTGTTAATCCCTGTGAACATTGTTTACCTGTTCCATGATGTGTTGAATCAATATATACTTAGCTACTGAGTGCGAGTAGATATGTTATTGTTTGTCGAGTATGCCTCTAGGTTTGTGTGAGGATTTAGATAGCGAAATATGTTACACTATTCACACATCTCTAGACGGAGCACTCTTGTAGAAATTATATGCGTACATGCTATATTTCATGATATTGTGTCTACCACGTTAGAAATAACTTGAATAATCAATGTCACAATACATATGCGTTTTTATATAGGGTAGAATTTTTGGGAAAATATCTAGTGGTCAAGTCCTGTGTATACAAGTTAATGTATATCTATCAATGTGGGTAGATTTCGATTGATTTGGGGACCTTGAACTTAAAATGTAAAATTTGATAGCTCAACGCATATAAATAACAAATAATGCATGTTATTAAGCCTTGAGACAAGGATACCCCCCCCCCCTGAGCACTACTCACTCCTCCATATAAGTCCTTATCTGTATTGTGAGGATGAGCACCTTGGTCGAAAAAATCATTTCGATCTTGCACACAGACTAGTTCCTCAAGCTTATGTCCCCTAGTTCTGATATCTCGTAGATAGCACCGTGATGTGAATTTACACCTTATTTCTCTCGCGATTGCCCATTTACTTACTGAGATAAACAATGTAATGAATGACCACTCTACATGGTGTTTGTCTTCTGATGCTACACGTTCACACGTCAATGCTCTATCTAATGCTTCCTCTGCATTAATTCTATAACTCTTGTAGCATTGGACTCTACATCATTATGTAATTAGTCTCCTTGTGTTGTCTAATCTTTTGTAACTCTAAACGGTAATTTTAAAACATTTCTACGTACTGCACTCATCTGTTTGACGTCCATGCTTAATATTCTCTGATTTCATGCTTGGTCACCCCTACTATTTTCACCTCTTATTTCAATTTCTCTAATGTGCATTATTTGCTTTCTCTCTCAGGCTCATTATATACTGCATGCTCATATTTCACATTTGGTCTAGCCCATCCCCTTTCAAAAATATCAAAGGGCAAGAATTGATGGTTCAAGAGTCATGGGTAAGTGTAGATCACATACCGGGAGAGCTTAGTTCACTGTGTGCACGTATATAGGGGAGCATATAGAACACATATAGGGGGAGCAGCGTGTGTAGGGGAGCTATATAGAACCTGAAACTTGAGTTTACAATACTATATCTTATATATATGCATTGTATCATGCACTTCAATATTACATGTCATGAACGGGGCATGATATTATCAAAAGGGGGAGATTGTTGGAGCCGATAGTTCACATATCCTTAGTTTGATAATATCAACTCTCATGTTGTATTTGATTACATCTAGTGTTTGGTAGAGTGTGCAGGTTTACAAGTCCAATAAATACAAGGATCTTTCCTTAGAAACCAATCGCCGAGCGACAGTAGATAACGTCGGGCGGTAGACTGAGTTAAACAGACAAGATGCTAGGGAACCTACCGCTCTACGCTTGTCCTACCACCCACACTAGCTCGAGGAATTAAATCATCCAGGATCTCAGTAACCTACCACACATGCGCTAGCTTGGAACCGCATCGCGGTAACACACTCAACACTTATTAAAATAGAGGCATTGAGAGCATTGAGATAGAGGCGTCGAGAGCATTGACATAGAACTACTGTCAGGAGATAGCTTCGTACCGCAGTGCGATAACACACTCAACGCTCGTCGAGACAGAGGCGTTGAGAGCATTGAGATAAAGACATCGAGAGACCCGAGACAGAACTACCACCGGGCGCTATCTACCTACCGCGTCGCGCTAGCATTGGAAAAAGGAAAATATTCATTTTGAATACTCTTTACTAATTTGGAGGATTGTGTTGGGTTTTGCTTATACATCAACATTTGTGCGCAGCAGAAAGTAGGAACAAGAAAACCCAAAATAGTTCAGATATAGCGATGAACATTAATCAAGAAGTAAAGTGCAGTAAATAAAATTTTACCTTTAAGGGATTGAGTCAATACTCAACCAAGGTGCTCTGATTGTTTCAACCAAACGAAAATGACTTGAGTTCTGAGCGCAGAATAATGTCCATGCCTTTATAGATGATCCACACGAGCGGTAGAACCCTTGGACTCTTGTCACTCAAGATCAAGGTATGAAGAAAGTTCTCTACAACTTCACAGACTACTAAGACTTTTCCAGAAGAGGAGGCAATGTGTAACACCCCAAAAAGGCCCCAAAAGACTCAACATGAAGTTTGAGTAGCAGGTCAGGTTACACGGCCTGGGACACGGGCGTGTCCCAGGGCGTGTCGGGTGTACACGGCCTGGGACACGGGCGTGTCCCAGGGCGTGTTCGAATTATTTTGCGAATTTGGCCTATTCAAGTCAGAGCCGGATACGGCCTTGAACACGGCCGAGAACACGGGCGTGTCGGGCTGGACACGGGCGTGTCAGCTGCCGTGTTCCGACCCGTGTACTGGTTGCAGCTCGATGTAACTTGAGACACGGGCGTGTCTCAAGTTCGACACGGGCGTGTCAGGTTCGACACGGGCGTGTCGATGACCCGTGTTGTGCAGTCGGTTCAAACTGTGTGTGCCGCTTAAAGGGTACACGGCCTGTGACACGGGCGTGTCACAGGCCGTGTCGGCCAAAAAGTGAATTTTTGGGAAAATCTTGGCCGTTCAGTTTTCTCTCTTTTGATCCAAGGGTCCAGGTGGTTTCCTGGCTGGGTTATTACGTGAAGTAAGGATGAAGAGTCATTCTTCATTTGTCCTTAAGGAAGAGAAAAAGAGAGAGGAAGAGAGGAAGAAGGAGGAGGAGAGCAAGCCACCGGCGGAGCTCCCGTGGTTCGATTCGTGATCCGAAGCCGGCGTTGTGAAGGCAAGGCTGCTGCGGTTCTTTCTCACCGGCTAGTTTTCGATGGCACCGAAGAGATCGACAAGGGTAACGATCTCCCTCCTTGGACATGTGAAGTCCTTCTTTTCTGCATTGCATAGGGAAAACCCTTCCCCGCGAGTGTGCGGTGGGTTGTGGTGTCCCTTGGGGTAGATATGTGAAGTCCCCCTTGTTAGAGGCCGGAATAGGAGTACGGCTCTAGGCATGCTGTGTGAAGCCCATCTGGATGTAATCTGGATTGGTGATGCTTGTTTGCATATCGGAGAAGGCTCCGTGATAATGGCTTGTGATGCCTATGGCTTGTGATGCCTTGTTCCTACCTGTTGCTTGGTGCGGCAGGAAGTACTGGACGATGTCCAGGAAATGAAGAGGGTTGGATGCAACTCTTGTGGCCGTGTGTTGCCACTTAGTGAATGGTTGAGCCGTTGGGCTGCAACTCGATGAATAGGCAGATTGCCGAACAGGAAAGGTGAAACCGACCCGCGCCTATAAAAAGCCATGGATACTTCCGTATTCGAGGTGGCTCGGCGACTTGAGCAACGGGGGGTGGCTGATCCGTACCTGCGTTAGGTCCGTCCGACTTGGAAGCCTGGTATAGGTTTTGTTGGAGCGCCTAATGAGAGTCTTAGGCCCGCGCGCCGGAAAGACTAGAAATGCTCAAATACCGTGTAGACGGTGGTGTTGACCCTGGTATTCCGGTACACCGAAAATGTGCCCTGAGTGCACGGACTGTCGGGCCGGGTGGCCGATGGTTGTGATGGCTTGAATGTGCCTGCGCGCACATAGTTGCTATTTGATGATGCCATGCTTGCAGGGAAAGAATGCTCATGCCCCGAGAAAGGGGTAGGATCGTTATAATTGGGTCAGCTGAATGCTGACCGTTGCATTGTTTGCCACCGGTTGGGTGGATTGTTCCCGTGCAGGTGCTGGAGAGCCAAGTGGTAAGTGATGGGCTGAAGCTCTACTGCTGTTGCTGCTGCTGCTGCGGCTAGCCCTGGAAGGCTAAGCGAATGGCGTTGTTTTGTTTTCTCTTTTTACTCATGTATGGCCGGCCTGCGCGCCGAGGTTTGTAAAACATGATGTATGTTCAGAGGAACTGTAAGGCCTTAAGGCCAAACTCTTGTGGTTGTGTACATTCCGTGGTATTTATATATAAAGGTGGTTTTATATATATTGTACATTCCGGTTGAGAGTTCAAAGTTGTAACATAAAGCTTCCGCTAGAATGCTCTGAGTTAGGATTCGTATTTGGTTTGGTATTATCCTGTGACCTCACCGTCTGTTTGTGGCATATAGTGTGGGGCCCCGGCCGGACCTTCTACTATACGTCATCTAACGGATGGGGTCGTTACACAATGACACTCGCCCGAAATAGGTTCGGCGATGATGACAAGTACGAAGCCTTAGAAACACTTTCCGGCAACGTAGAAGGGCGGCAGTCTATCTGCAGCAAGATCGGGGTCGATGGCTGTCACAACCCGCATTTTCCCCGAGGTTAAGAGGTATCCGAGTACAGGAAAACACGCATTGTAATGCCACGTAGAGCAGGGATAATTGCTGACGCTCAGGCAACACACCAAAATTACAAATCACAAGTTTTAATATAGTAGAAAACCAGTTTATTTAAAGGCCGTATCCCTCGGCACAGTTGATCACCTAGTCCACGATAGGAAAAAATAGATTTGTTTACAGCAGAAGAATACTTTGATTTAGTTGATTTGACACCCTAAATGAGTATAAGGGCCCTCAAGGGACCACTTATAGCATCCACGACTCCTAAGGTGAGTATAGTATTTAGATTTGAAAGATATTCTTTACGCTTATTGAAGATAGTTCTTTAGTTTTTCAAATATGAAATGCATGAGGTACACATAATAGTTTAGGGTTTTAAAATACCTAACATGCAACCTAGCATAAAACCTTCCAAGAAACAAGTGGTCAACCCCATGAGGGCAAATTAAAATAGCAGTTTTAATTTATAATCAGCAAAACAAATATGCCACCAGTTGGCGTCGACAACCCGACACGAACCCACCAGTGAGTGTGCATGTCCATACAGAGAAGAAGATTACCTACCTCACAAGGTGAAAGATCTGAACCTCAGCTACCCTGGAGGCTATCAGCAAAACCCACTAAAAGGAAGCAGCCGCTCTATCGGCTACTATCTGTACCTGAGACATTCAAGAAAGATTGCCTCAGCATAATATCAAAGCAAGAAGAATATAATATTTATGTGCGAGTAAAAAGGGTTTACCAACCCGGTAAATAAGGCAACAGCTAACAGTAAGTGAAAGGTATAACGTTAAGAAGAACAATATTATCAAAAGGACTGACAGAAACAACCTGCAGTAGTAAAGCATCAGTGTATTAACAAGAATGGCCAAAAGCAAGAAAAGAAAGAGCTAACAGCCCAAACTTTTTGGACAAATGACCGGGGTGCAAATAATAAGGGGCTGGAGCGTGTGGTAGTACCAACACCAACAACCAGACCCAAAAAACAAATTCTCAAGGGTGAAACACAACCGGTGGCATCCTTAGGGTCCACACACCTAAACAAGTTGGCCCCATTGTCCAAGCTTAGTGGTGTCCTCAGCTCAGCACACACATTTTACCCCTCTAGAGTCCAGAAAACACCCCCTCCGGCCTTAGTCCATGAGTCGGCGTGCAAAAACTAGCTGAAAACTTCCAACATCCCCCTTAGGAAGGGAAAAAAACTCCTCTAACAGTCCTAAAAAAGCACACACCCCAAGGCAAAAGACTTAGCCACAAAAAAATGGCGGCGTTGAGTGAGTCCACCTCACTCAACGCCAAAACAGCCACGGCGTTGATTGAGGTACCCTCACTCAACGCCAGAGACTTAACCACAAGCCCTGGTTATGGATTGATGGAGTCTACCTCACTCAACACAAAACCGTCTTTGGCGTTGAGTGAGGTAGCCTCACTCATCGCCAAAACACTTAACCGCAAAACGGAATCTTGGCATTGAGTGAGTCCCCCTCACTCAATGCCAAAACAGCCATGGCATTGAGTGAGGTAGACTCACTCAACGCCAATTTACTTGGCAGAAAAAACAGGAAACTTGGCGTTGAGTGAGTCCCCCTCAGTCAACGCCAAAACGGCAATGGCATTGAGTGAGGTAGACTCACTCAATGCCAAAACACTTAGCCGCAGAGCAAAAGCTTTTGTGTTGAGTGAGTCTTCCTCACTCAATGCCAAACCGCCATGGCGTTGAGTGTGGTACACTCACTCAAAGCAAAAGGACATAGCCGTAAAAACAACCATGGCGTTGAGTGAGTGCACCACACTCAACGCCATAAGCCTAACAGTCTAGGCGTTGAGTGAGGTACACTCACTCAACGCTTTTGACTTAGGCTTAAAACTAAAACGTTGGAGCCAGCCGGACCCCAGCCCACTCAACACCACTCATCCAGAGAGTTGGAAATTCATCCCAACACTCTCCCTTACCCCTCCTATCCGACCACAGCAGCCCTAGCCTTAAGCCAACATTAACTTAGGCCTAAACCCTTGCACCATCTACCAAACTAAACACAGGCCGGGACAGTTAAGAGGAAACATGAGGCAGCCCATGGTCGGATTGACCAAACTATTGCACAGGATAAGGAATCTGAGCATGAGTTAGAAATAATTAGGCAAGGGCAAGGGTGCCACTTTCCTCTAATTCCCGGAAACAGCAGAAAGCTCCCAACCTCCGGCAATGGCGGCAAGGTCGGCCACCTAGAAGCAAAACTGGAGCTTTAGGGAAGAAGAAGAAACCCGAAAAACCTAGCTCTCTAATGACCGCCCTAAATCAAGCAAGACTTACCTAGGATGGAAGATCTAGACTAGAGCAAGCCGAATCTTGAAATACCCGAGCAAACCGAGCAGTAGACCTCCAGAAATCGCCGGCCAAAGCTCCAGGGTCTCCGCCTTCTTCCATCCGCCTGAAGCCAGGAAGCTCGGGAAATGGGGAGGAAATGGGGAGGAAATGGGGAGGAAGATCCAACTGGCCCTATACAAAGCCCCTCCCACTCACTCACATAAGCTAATAAAATAATAAGAATAAGCAAACAATTGGCAACTAGCTGAACCGACTTAGCCACCCAAGCTTATAAATCCTATTATACATAAGTCGGGCAATAGTATAGTTGATTATATATAAGTCTCTGGTTAGAGTCTATCATATTTAATAATACTATATAGCTGCTTATATATATGATTATATCTGCATATATAATCCTATACCCCAGCCACTATTTAATAATACTATTATATATATGCATATATAATTATATATGATTATATAATGCTCCAAGCCAAACATAAGATTTTAATGGTTAATTAACTAACACGCCAAAATGACGTGAAAACCAAAAAATCTCGAAATTCAACGAAACTCGCACCGTAGCTAAACACCCAATCTACGAAAATGATTGCAAAGTTGAAAAGAACATTCGACGATCAAAACTCGAGCTAACATGTCCCGAAGCCAAAACACAAGCATTCCCTGAGAGGCTCAGCCGAGTCACCAAAACAGACACCGGCTAGCTGGGGAATCTTGCGAACAGGCTAAAAATAGGCCACTCAAGGAACCTAAAGAGGAAAAACCATGCTCTAACAACGGCAAAGGCCGACAACACGTCATCGTAATGCCAAACAATGATCAAACAAAACGCAGAAAAAACCGGGGGCGTTACAGTCACTCCCCCTAAAAGAAAGTTTCGCCCCGAAACTTTACACAACACCCTTCTAGCGAAGGGGAAAGAATAATCTAACCAAAAGTCATAAAAGAAAGAGTGCAAACATACCAGGCACAAGTCAGGGGAACAGGTGACGGTAAGCCTCCCTCATCGCCGACTCTAGCTCCCAAGTCACGCTTTCCACGCCCTGGTTCTTCCACAAAATTTTCACCATAGGGATTGTTTTCCTCCGCAACACGCGATCCTGAGCATCCAAAATGCGGACAGGCACCTACACATAAGAAAGATTCGGCTCCAACAAGGGCACAAAATCGAAGACTTGCCTGTCACTCTATACACATTTCCACAGCTGACTGACGTGAAAGACATCATGCACGCTAGGAAAATTTGCGGGCAAATCCAGCCTATAAGCTGCCACTCCAACCCGCTCAACAATTCTAAATGGCCCCACATATCTCGGATCCAACTTTCGGTTCTTTCCAAACCACTTGATCCAAACCATCGGGGAGACCTTTAGAAATACCAAGTCCCCCACAATAAAAACCAAATCATACCTACGCCGGTTGGCATTCTTTTCATATCTCTCCTAGGCTATACGAAGCTTTTCTAGAATAAGCTTCACCGAAATCTCCATCTCCTCGAGTGCTTCTGGACCCAATAAGGGTCGCTTGCCTAACTAAACCCAAAACAAAGGAGTCCTGCAGCGCCTCCCATATAACGCCTCGAAAGGAGCCATTTGCAAGCTTTCTTGGTAGCTATTGTTATACGCAAACTCCATAAGCCGCAAATGCTCATCCCACGCCCCACCGTGGTCCAGAATGTAGCACCAGATCATATCTTCCATAATCTGATTTACCCGCTCCGTCTGACCGTTGGTTTGCGGGTGATAAGCAGTGGAATATCTTAAATTTTTTCCCAACCCCTACTGAAGACTCTTCCAAAATCGAGACGTTAACCTGGAGTCCTGATCCGATATGATGCTCACGGGTACACCATGTAGTCTGATGACCTCCTCCAAATACCACTCTGCTATCTTCCTCATCGGGTAGTCGATCTTGAATGGCATGAAGTGGGCACACTTTGTAGGTCTGTCCACGATCACCCATACTGAATCATGCCCCCTCGGAGATCTTGACAAGCATGTATTGAAATCCATCGAGATTCTCTCCCACTTCCAAGTCAGAATCTCCAAGGGAGTCAGCTTGCCACCTAGTCTTCCATGATCAGCCTTCACTCTCTTGCAAGTGTGGCATTCAGAAACAAATCTGGCTATGTCTCCCTTCATCCCATACCACCAGGCAATCTGCTTCAAATCGCGATACATCTTGGTGGATCCTGGGTGGTAGGAAACGCTAGACCCATGGGCTTCCCTGCACACCATAACCCTGATATCGCCAACAACAGGAATGCAAAACGTGACACGGTACTTCAAGGTACCTGAATCATCTGCACAAAAATCTGGCAGCTCACCTTTTTCAGCTCGAAGATACAAACGCCGAAGGTCAGGATCATCCTTCTGATGCAATCTCGTGAGTGCGATCCATGAAGGTTCTGCCACTGCCGAGCTGCTCTGCACATCGCAGCTACCCACAGAAATGCCCATCAACAGAAACTCCTCTACTAACAACTCGGCTGTAAGACCAAAAATCTTCCCTGATTTCTGACTCAGGGCGTCAGCCACCACATTGGCCTTGCCCGGATGATACTGAATCTCAACATCATAGTCGGCCACGTACTCTAGCCATCGCCGCTGTCGCAGATTCAACTCCTTCTGTGTGATGACATACTTCAAGATCCAATGATCAGTAAAAATCCTGCACTGCACACCCTACAGCAAATGCCTCCACAACTTCAGAACATATATCACGGTAGCAAACTCTAGGTCGTGCATAGGGTAATTCCTCTCATGAGTCCTTAGCTGTCTCGACCCTTACGCAATCACCTTCCCGCCTTGCATCAGCACGCATCCCAGCCCGATATGCGATGCATCCACATATACATCATACTCAGCACCTTCAGTAGGCAAGGACAAAACAGGAGCTGAACATAGCCTTCTCTTTAGCTTCTCAAAAGTCTCTTCACACTTGCCATCCAATACGAAGGCTACATTCTTCTGTGTCAACCTAGTCAATGGCGCAGATAGGGTGGAGAATCCCTCCACAAATCTTCTATAATAGCCCGCCAAACCAAAGAAGCTTCTGATCTCTCGAGGAGTAATGGGTCTCGCCCATTCCATAACTGCAGCGATCTTTTCTGGGCCTACTAATATCCCCTCCTTGTTAACCACATGGTCGAGGAAAGATACCTGAGGCAGCCAAAATTCATATTTGCTCATCTTGGCGTAAAGCTTATGGTCTCTCAGAGTCGTCAAGAGTAGGCGCAAATACCGATCTTGAACTTCTGCATTCCGGGAGTACATTTAAATGTCGTCAATAAAGACAATCACAAACTTGTCTAAGCAATCCTTGAACATGCGGTTCATCAAATCCATGAAAGCTGAAGGCACATTAGTAAACCAAATGACATGACTAAGAACTCGAAATGCCAATGACGAGAACGAAATGCCGTCCTCGGAACATCAGACTCCCGAATCCTCAACTGGTGATAGCCCGAACGAAGGTCTATCTTTGAAAACACAGCACTACCACGTAGTTGGTCAAACAAATCATCAATCCGAGGCAGAGGGTACCTGTTCTTAACTGTAACATTGTTCAGCTCTCTGTAGTCGATGCATAGCCTCATCGACCCATCTTTCTTCATTACGAACAGCACAGGCGTACCCCAGGGCGACAAACTCGGCCTGATAAAACCCCAGGCCAATATCCTATCTAGCTGGATCCGCAACTCCTCCAGCTCTCGCGGGGCCATGCGGTACAGCGCCTTAGCAATAGGGCACGTACCCGGCTCCAAATCTATGACAAACTCGACATCTATATCGGGTGGAAGACCGGGAAGATCAGCAGGAAAAACATCAGAGAACTCACAAACAACAAGAATCTCCTCCAACTGCGGCACACTAACACCTGCCCCTACCAGAGAGAACAAATAGGCAAAGCATCCAGAATCAATCAACTTGCGAGCACGTACCGCAAAAATAACCGAAGACTCCTGGAGTGGATCGACATAAATGCTCTCGGGCAGACCGTTGTCCTTAACGAAATCTAAGCACTTACCCTTGTACTGGTTAACTGCATCATATTTAGAAAACCAGTCCATGTCTAGGATAACATCGAAGTCCTCCAGATATATCACCTTTAGATCTGCCTATGCTAGAAAGTCCCCCAACAAGATTGGGCAGTCCTGAATACCCAAATCTGAAATCATGGAGTCTCCAGAAGGGAACTTGACGCAGAAAGCCCCATCAACACAATTGTAACAACCAGTATTTTCTCCGAATTAAAGAATTATCAGTGTATGAGAAAACACGTGTCATGATGCCACGTCAAGCAGGGAATAACTGCTGACGCTCAGGCAAAACCACCTTCTATACTTTAAGAAAGAAATTAATTTTGATTATTAGAAAATCTGTTATACTTAGAGGCCGTATCCCTCGGCTCGGTGGATCACCTAGTCCACAGTTAAAAACTATACTTAAGCGCTGCGGAAAAATACTTTATTCAGGTTTGACATCCTAAGAAGTGCATAAGAGCTCTAAGAGGACCACTTATGCTATGCAAGACTCTACATTTAATTTATATTATATATAGGAAAACGATCTTTATACGCTGCTTGGAAAATAGTGATTTACTTTTATAAATCATGCAGATCAATGCAATATATTTATAATATTAGTTGTAGTTTCAAAATAACTAGCAACCTAGCATAAATCCTCCCCAGAGCAAGTAAACTATCTCAAGAAAACGGTAGCAGCAAAAGTAATTAATCTAGAACAAAGGTAAAAACTACCAGTGGGCGCCAACAACCTGACACGAACCAACTGGCAAATATGTATGTCTGTAAGAAAAGTACAGAAAAACTACCTCACTAACAAGCAAAAGAA
Source organism: Platanthera zijinensis (assembly GCA_039513925.1). Classification (NCBI taxonomy): domain Eukaryota; kingdom Viridiplantae; phylum Streptophyta; class Magnoliopsida; order Asparagales; family Orchidaceae; genus Platanthera; species Platanthera zijinensis. The sequence continues at coordinate 84,110,953 of CM077089.1, forward strand.
ACTCCAAGGTCAAAGAGACCACCAGCAACACCACCGCAACCTAGCCACCAAACTAGCTACTGCTCAGAACCTGAGGCATTCAAAAGAAGAAAGGATACCTCAGCATGCAAAACAATAAAGAACTGCATGAAATTGTCAACCAGGGGGGCGTAAGTGAAAGAGGAAAACACACAGCAGTAAAAGTAACAACTGCCCCAAGGCAACACAACAAGGAATGCACTACTTGCGAGGAAACAGCATCAACCCTGCCCAGAAACTACATCTTGCAGGGTCTACTAGGCTTCCAAGAGCCCAAATAGCTGCAATCTACCAAGGAAGAAACACCTAACACCCTAAGCTGTGGGAGATGATTGTAGCAAAAACAAATAACATGGATCCGGGTTGGAGGCAAACTCAGTCCCCTAACCTCCATTTCCAAGCCAACAAGCTCAAGGGTCTACATGTGAAAGCACAAGGGACCTTCCACCCCCTTGCCCAGCCCGTACCTGGAGCAAGATAGAAGAATAAGGGTGGCCTTGGCTAAATTACACAACACCTTCCCCATGAAGAGCTTCAAACCACCACTACTAACAACGACCCACGATTCTGCCTTTAGGAAAGAAAAACATGGCCGACAAAGAAACTACAAATATAATCAAGGAATTCACTCAGGAACGAAAATCGAGGTAAGGGAAACAGTGTTGAAATCACTCAACACGGCTTGGCGTTGAGTGGGACCCACTCAACGCCTAACCATACCTTGGCGTTGAGTGAGTTAGCCTCACTCAGTGCTAGAACAGCCATGGTGTTGAGTGAGGTCCACTCCCTCAACGCCTTCAGCAAAAGAGGTAGTGGCGTTGAGTGAGCTAACCTCACTCAATGCCAAAACAGCTATGGCGTTGAGTGAGGTCCACTCCCTCAACGCCTCTAGCAAAATAACAAAACACAACCGTGGCGTTGAGTGAGTCCACCTCCCTCAACGCCAAAACAGCTTTGTCGTTGAGTGAGGTCAACTCACTCTACGCCAAAGTTCATTCCCGCAGGAATACCCTAAACCATCGCCAAAAAGAGGAGGTCGGCGGAAATACCGACTGATTCTCGCCGAATCGGAGGGAATGCAAGATGATTCACCCCGAATCGGCGAGAATCAAGGATGATTCTCGCCAATCGGCGGGAATCAAGAATGATTCTTGCCGAATCGGCGGGAATCAAGGATGATTCTCGCCGATCGGTGGGAATCACTGACGTTACACGTCGAAATCGGCGGGAATCACTTGGTGATTCCCGTCGATTTTGTCTTAGACGAAAATTCTCACTCAATTACCCCACCACTTAGCCGCAAAGAACAAACCAAACTATGGCTTTGAGTGTGTCCACCACACTCAACGCCAAGTCCGGGCGGCTTTTGTCTTTGAGTGTGTGCACCACACTCAACACCAAAACCCGAGAGTCTACAGAGACTGGTTCTAACCAGAGCCCTACCACAATAAACTTCCTCACTCTATCTCTCGGCTCCACCCGCCAAAGCATCAAACTAGAACTACAAATCTGGAGTCTAAATAATTAACACAACTAGCAGGTTGAGCAAACAACACAAGGAGGGGGCTCATAGGAGAATCTAAGCCCTAAATTTAACAAGATAAAGGAGAACATGCTTGGTTTCTACCCTAAGGCAAACCGGGAAATATTCTAGAATTCAAAAGAACAACAATGGCAAGGGCAAGAATACAACTTGCCTCGATTTCCGGCAAAGCTTGGTCGGCTTTCCCTCCTCTTCACTCTGCACTAGAAGGAGCAGCACCTAACAAGCAAACCCACACTTTAATGGCGGAAAACCACAAGAAACCGAAAATCCAAGTCACCTAAAACTCCACGAAAAACAAACCTCTTACCGTCGAAACGTAGAACTGAGCGAGAGCAAGACAACGCCGCTTTCGGAACGAAATCCGTCCATGAACACTCACGGAATCGCCGCCCGAAGGAGTAGCAGGTCCGACGGTTTTCCTCCGTTTTCCGCGAATAGGAGCAGGCGACGGTTTCGGTCTTGGGAATAAAGAAGAGAGTGGGCCCGCCAACTTCTAACCAAAGCTTTATAAATAAGCCTTACCATGCCTGATCAGCATAACCGTCTCCCTAAGCCACTGGTTCATTAAAACTTTGAGGTTTTTTAATTAGTCTTTACTAATGGCACACCCAAAACGGCACGAAACCAAACTACCTCGGAATTCGACGAAATTCGCACCGTAGCTAAATATCCACGCTACGAACACAACGGCGAAGTCGAAATTAACTTTCTACGAACATAACTCGAGTTATACCCTCCCGAATCCAAAACACAAGCATCCCCCGAGAGGCCACACCGGGTCACCCAAAACGACTCGGCTTGCTAGGGAGATCTTGCCAATAGGCTACAAAATAGGTCACCTAGTTCTAAGGAGTTAAATCAACTCTCCACAGATGGCACAAGCCAAGAAAACGCGTCGACGTAACGCAAAACGAGAATTAAATAATCGCAGAAAAATCAGGGGCGTTACAGTCACTCCCCCTAAAAGAATGTTTCGTCCCGAAACTTTACGCACGACGCTTCTACCATAGAAGGGAAGGTAATAATCCAAACATTACAAGAAGAAAAACAAACCAAACTAATCAGGGAAATAGATGAGGGTGAGCCTCCCTCATAGCCGACTCTAACTCCCAAGTTGCGCTTTCTAAACCCTGATTCTTCCATAGAACTTTCACCATCGGAATTGACTTCTTTCGCAGCACCCGTTCCTGAGCATCAAAAATACGGGCCGGCACTTCAACAAAAGAGAGGTTGGGCTCCAACTGGGGCACAACGTCGAAGACTTGCTCACTACTGTGCACACACTTCCGCAACTTGCTAACATGGAAAACATTATGAACATCCGGGAAGTTATCTGGCAAATCCAACCTGTAAGCTGATACGCCAATCTGCTCCAAAATCTTAAACGGGCCCACATACCTCGGGTCCAATTTCCAATTCTTACCAAACCTCCTTACACCAACCATCGGGGAAACCTTAAGAAATACAAGGTCCCCTACAGAAAACTCCAAGGCAGACCTACGCCGATTGGCATTCTTCTCGTACCTATCCTGAGCTATACGAACTCTCGAACAAGCTTTACTGTGACTTCCATTTCATCGAGCGCATTAGGACCCAACAAAGGCCTCTCACCAGCCTCAGCCCAAAATAACGGAGTTCTACAGCGCCTCCCATACAAGGCTTCGAACGGAGCCATCTGCAAGCTCTCCTGATAACTATTGTTGTATGCAAATTCCATAAGTAGCAGCCGCTCATCCCACGCTCCACCATGGTCTAAAATGTAGCATCGGATCATATCCTAAACTATTTGATTCACCCGCTCCGTCTGCCCATTAGTCTGTGGGTGGTACGCCGTAGAATACCTCAGATCCGTACCAAAACCCTCCTGCAGACTCTGCCAAAAATGAGAAGTAAACCGAGAGTCTCGATCAGAAATGATGCTAACCGGCACACCGTGCAGTCGGATGACTTCATTCAAGTACAACTCCGCTATCTTCTTCATCGGGTAATCAATCTTATATGGCATGAAGTGAGCACACTTCGTCAGTCTATCCACTATGACCAAAACAGAATCAAACCCCCTTGGAGATTTCGGTAAGCCCGTTATGAAATCCATAGATATACTTTCCCACATCCAAGTCGGGATCTCTAACGGGGTCAACTTGCGACCAAGCCTTCCATGATCGGCCTTCACCCGCTTGCAAGTGTGGCACTCCGCAACAAATCGGGCTATATCACCTTTCATGCCATTCCACAAGGCAATTTGCTTTATGTCACGATACATCTTCGTAGATCCTGGATGGTAGGCAACGCTGGATCCATGAGCCTCTCTGCAAACCATACTCCTAATGTCCCCAACCGCAGGGATGCAAAATCTGTCGCGGTACTTCAAAGTTCCCGCATCATCGATGGAATAATCCGGCAACTCTCCTCTCTCAGTCCTGGAGAATAAGTGTAGAAGATCCGGGTCGTCCTTCTGGTGCAGTCTGGTCAAAGAAATCCAAGACGGCTCTGCAACTAAAAAACTACTCTGCAAGCCACATCATCCCACTGATATATCCATAAGGAGGAACTCCTCCACTAAACGATCGACGATGAGATTAAAGATCTTTCCCGTCTTACGGCTCAGGGCATCGGCCACCACATTGGCCTTTCCTGGATGATACGGGATTTTTACGTCATAATCGGACACATACTCTAGCCACCGACGCTGGCGAAGATTAAACTACTTCTTCGTGAACACGTACTTCAGGCTCTTATGGTCGGTGAAGATCTTGCACTGATCCCCATAAAGTAGGTGTCTCCACAGCTTCAAAGCATAAATAACTGCTGCGAACTCGAGGTCATGCGTAGGATAATTCTTCTCATGAGTCTTCAGTTGCCTTGACCCATAGGCAATCACCTTACCAACCTGCATTAATACGCATCCCAGACCCACATGCGGAGCATCCACGTATACATCATAATCCAAACCCTTAGTAGGTAGGGTCAGAACGGGAGCAGTGCACAATCTCCTATTTAACTCCAGGAAGGCTTCTTCGCACTTCTCGCTCCAAACAAAAGCCACGTTCTTCTGAGTCAGCTTAGTCAAAGGTGCATCTAGGGTAGAGAAACCATCCACAAACCTCCTGTAGTAGCTGGCCAACCCTAGGAAGCTCCTGATCTCCTTAGGCGTGGCCGGCCTACTACAATCCATCACTGCTGCAATCTTTTCTGGGTCGACCGAGATCCCATCCTTATTCACCACGTGGCCCAGAAAAGAGACCTGAGGCAACCAAAATTCGCACTTGCTCAACTTGATGAATAACTTGTGGTTCCTCAACTCCGATAGAACCAAGCGCAAATGCTACTCATGCTCCTCAGTGCTACGAGAATAAACCAACACGTCATCGATGAAGACCACCACGAACTTATCTAGGAAATCCTTGAAGAGCTGGTTCATCATATCCATGAATGCTGATGGTGCGTTGGTCAATCCAAATGACATTACTAAGAACTCAAAATGTCCATGCCTCAATCTAAATGCAGTCTGTGGAATATCTGCTTCACGGATCCTAAGCTGATGATAGCCTGAACGAAGATCAATCTTGGAGAAGACCGTGCTACCGCGCAACTGGTCAAATAAGTCATCGATCCTCGGCAGAGGGTACCTGTTCTTAATTATGACTTTGTTCAGCTCCCTATAGTCGATGCAAAGCCGCATTGACCCATCTTTCTTTTTCATAAATAGAACAGGAGCACCCCAAGGCGACGAACTCTGCCTGATAAACCCTTTCGCCAAAAACTCATCTATCTGGACTCGCAACTCCTCTAGCTCTTGAGGGGCCATCCGGTACGGCGCCTTAGCAATAGGACGCGTACCCGGCTCCAAATCTATCACAAACTCAACATCCCGCTCGGGAGGAAGACCAGGAAGGTCATCAGGAAAAACATCGGCGAAATCACGAACAGCGTGAATCTCCTCTAAGCGCAGTACACTAACAGCGGTCCCAACCACCGAGACCATACAAGCAAAACCATCCGAAAGAAAAAGCTTCTGAGCACATATCGCAGAGATGACAGTAGAATCTTGGCTCAGATCTGCATACACGCTTACGGGCTGACCGTTGTCCCTGATGAAGTCCAAGCGCTTCTTTTTGCACTGAATGACTGCATCATACCTAGACAGCCAGTCCATGCCAAAAATAGCATTGAAGTCCTCCAGATCATTCATCTTCAGGTCTGCCTTCGCAAGGAAGTCCCCCAACAAAACAGGGCAATCCAACATGCCCAAGTCTAACAACACAGATTCACCAGAGGGGAACTTGACATGAAAGGTATCCCGAACTCGATCTAAAGTCAACCGATGTCGCTCTACAAAGGCTCTAGCCATGAACGAGTGGGTAGCGCCGGAGTCAAACAGAACACGCGCCCAGCGGTTCTTCACCTTAAACTTCCCTATAGGAACATATATAACTAAGGAACTACCACAACAATACTATAAACATTCTAGCAAGACAAGAACAAAACATTCAGGCTGGAAAGACAACTAACCTGAGATGACCTTAGTCGAAGCTTGAGCCTCCTCGGAAGAGATCACGTTCAGCTTTCCCATTCCTTTGTCCACACGTTGAGGTGGAGGTAATGCCTGCAGAGGAACTGCATGAAGAGTAGGTTGGACCTGAGGACAACTAGACTTGATGTGTCCCTTCAGCCCACACTGAAAACAGACCTTATCCTTGGACCATCACTGGGCAGCATCATGCCCGGGTCGCTTGCAAACAGAACAGGAGACATCTCTCCTAGGAGCACCCTGAATCGCATGAACCTGCTCCTTCCTCTGAGCTGCTTCCCTCTTGAAACATCTCTCGACAAGGTGGCCTGACCGGCCACAAAAGCTGCACACCACCTTGCTCTTCTTTCTCGGAGCTGCATCAGGTACCTGAGGTTTCTTCTCCTCCACAGACTTCCTCTTATCCTTCCTACTTTGCTGTCCTCTGCTCTTTGCGGTATCAATAGCCTCCACATTAAGATAAGCCTCCACTACTCCTACATAAGTCTCTGACCCATAAACACTGGTCAACTGCTGCACCTCACTCCTCAAACCACTAAGAAATCGCTTAACTCGATCAGCCTCAATGCTGACCAATCCAGGGGCAAAACGGCTCAACTTGCTGAACTCTATCTCATACTCACCCACCGTGAGCTGCCTTTGCTTCAGATGGAGGAAGTCGTTCATGAGGCGGTCAAGCTCGACCGAGGGTAAGAACTTTCTCAACAGCATTTCCTTGAACACCTCCCAAGAGCATCCAGCTACCAAGCTCTCCTTCTCTCTCAGCCACCAATTTTTAGCCAAACCTTTAAGCTGATAGGCGGCTAACATCACCCTCTGATCATCTGAAATCCCTGAGTACGAGAATATCTCCTCCATGGAGATCAGCTAGTCGTCTATCACCATGAAATCTGCCTTCCCATCATAAGTGGGAGGGCTCAGCCTCGGAAACGGTGAGATGAAGGCCATCTCCGCTGGCACCACCACAGGAGGTCTTAAGGGTGCAGGAAGGGGAGGAAAAACAATCCCCCCTACTGGGCCTTGCACTCCCTAAGTCTGACCTGCCACAACTGCCACCAAAGACTGGATCTGGGCTCGCACCTCCACCAACTTCCTGCTCTAGGAATCGTTACTCTGCCGCAAGCTTTCGATTACCGCATCATTCTGAGCTCCAGATGACTCACCCTAAGACAGGGGAGTCGATCTTGTCAAAGGACGTCTCGCCATCCTAAAGTCATAGCTACACTAGTTAAATCCTAGTACAATGGCTAGACCCAACTACAAGTACAGACAATACATATATAGATATGAACTTAAAGCTGCAAAACTTTTTCTATGAGTTTATCTTTTTACAAAATTTGACGTTATGCCCTAACCTAGGATGGTTAACCACCACCATAATAATTCTTGTGCCTAGATCGGGAATGCATGACTTTATATTATTTTTTGACTTGAAAACTTATGTGTGTACATATGTCATCCTGCCAGTCTTTAGCTTGGCACGTTGTGCTTATGCAATGTTATGATATGCATGTTTTTGCTATGCATTCTAAAAAGGCCCTAATGCATGTTATGAGCGGCGTACGCATGAAAATGTTATGCATCCCATACTACATAACATTCACATGCAACGAAAAAGAAAACGTGCTAGTCGCAGCCATGTGGTGAGGTTATGCATCCCATACTACATAACCCTCACATGTTGACCCTATGGTGGATCCATATACGAACACATATTATGCATCCCATACTACATAATATGCCCCGTATACTTTATGTTATGCTATGAGTGTAGTGTTCGTGCTTTTGCCAAGACGTGCTGATGACATATCGGTGTGTGAATGACATGATGCTGAACTACTAATGCAATCAAAAGGGAAGGTTGCCCGACTAGCCTGTCAAGCAACCTCGCTCTGATACCAACTGTCACAACCCGCATTTTCTCCTAATTAAAGAATTATCAGAGTATGAGAAAACATGCGTCATGATTCCACGTCAAGCAGGGGATAACTGCAGATGCTCAGGCAAAACCACCTACTATACATTAAGAAAGAAATTCATGATTTTAATGAATAGAAAATCAGTTATACTTAGAGGTTGTATACCTCGGCTCGGTGGATCACCTAGTCCACAGTTAAAAACTATACTTAAGCGCTGCGAAAAAATACTTTATTCAGGTTTGACATCATAAGAAGTGCATAAGAGCCCTAAGAGGACCACTTATGCTATGCAAGACTCTATATTTAATTTATATTATATATAGGAAAACGATCTTTATACACTGCTTGGAAAATAGTGATTAACTTTTATAAATCATGCTGATCAATGCAATATATTTACAATATTAGTTGTAGTTTCAAAATAACTAGCAACCTAGCATAAATCCTCCCTAGAGCAAGTAGACTATCTCCAGAAAATGGTAGCAGCAAAAGTAATATATCTAGTACAAAGGTAAAAACTACCAGTGGGCGCCAACAACATGACACGAACCCACTGGAAAATATGTATGTCTTTAAGAAAAGTACAGAAAAACTACCTCACTAATAAGCAACAGAAACTCGAAGGTCAAAGAGACCACCAGCAACACCACCGCAACCTAGCCACCAAAATGGCTACTGCTCAGAACCTGAGGCATTCAAAAGAAGAAAGAATACCTCAGCAAGCAAAACAAGAAAGAACTGCATGAAAGTGTCAACCGGGGGGGGGGGGGGGTAAGTGAAAGAGGAAAACACACAGCAGTAAAAGTCACAACTGCCCCAAGTCAAGACAACAAGGAATGCACTACTCGCGAGGAAACAACATCAACCCTGCCCAGAAACTACATCATGCAGGGTCTACTAGGCTTCCAAGAGCCCAAAATGTTGCAATCTACCAAGGAAGAAACACCTAACACCCTAAGCTTTGGGAGATTGTAGTAGCAAAAAAAATAATATGGATCCGGGTTGGAGGCAAACTCAGTCCCCCAATCTCCATTTCATAGCCAACAAGCTCAAGGGTCTATATGTGAAAGCACAAGGGACCTTCCACCCCATTGCCCAGCCCGTACCTTGAGAAAGATAGTAGAATAAGGGTGGCCTTGGCTAAAGTACACAACACCTTCCCCATGATGAGCTTCAAACCACCACTACTAACCACGACCCATGATTCGGCCTTTAGGAAAGAAAAACATGGCCGACAAAAAAACTACAAATATAATCAAGGAATTCACTCGGGAACGAAAATCGAGGTAAGAGAAACAGTGTTGAAATCACTCAACATGGCTTGGCGTTGAGTGGGACCCACTCAATGCCTAACAAGACTCTGGAGTTGAGTGAGTTAGTCTCACTCAGCGCCAGAACAGCCATGGCGTTGTGTGAGGTCCACTCCCTCAACGCCTTCAGCAAAAGAGGCAGTGGCGTTGAGTGAGCTAACCTCACTCAACGCCAAAACAGCTATGGCGTTGAGTGAGCTCCACTCCCTCAACGCCTCTAGCAAAACCACAAAACTCAACAGTGGCGTTGAGTTAGTCCACCTCCCTCAACGCCAAAACAGCTTTGGCATTGAGAGAGGTCAACTCACTTTACGCCAAAGTTCATTCCCGCAGGAATACCCTAAACCATCGCCAACAAGAGGAGGTCGGCGGGAATGCCGACTGATTCTCACCAAAATCGGCGGGAATGCAGGATGATTCTCCCCGAATCGGCGAGAATCAAGGATGATTCTCGCCGATCGGTGGGAATCACTGACGTTACCCGTCGAAATCGGCGGGAATCACTTGGTGATTCCCGTAGATTTTGTTTTAGAAGAAAATTCTCACTCAATTACCCCACCACTTAGCCGCAAAGAACAAACAAAACTATGGCTTTTAGTGTGTCCACCACACTCAACGCCAAGTCCGGGCGGCTTTTGGCTTTGAGTGTGTGCACCACACTCAACACCAAAACCCGAGAGCCTACAAAGACTGGTTCTAACCAGAGCCCTAGCACAATAAACTTCCTCACTCTCTCTCTCTCTCGGCTCCACCCGCCAAAGAACCCAACTAAAAATACAGATCTGGAGTCTAAATAATTAACACAACTAGCAGGTTGAGCAAACAGCACAAGGAGGGGGCTCATAGGAGAATCTAAGCCCTAAATTTAACAAGATAAAGGAGAACATGCTTGGTTTCTACCCTAAGGCAAACCGGGAAATATTCTAGAATTCAAAAGAACAACAATGGCAAGGGCAAGAATACAACTTGCCTCGATTTCCGGCAAAGCTTGGTCGGCTTTCCCTCCTCTTCACTCTGCACTAGAAGGAGCAGCACCTAACAAGCAAACCCACACTTTAATGGCGGAAAACCACAAGAAACCGAAAATCCAAGTCACCTAAAACTCCACGAAAAACAAACCTCTTACCGTCGAAACGTAGAACTGAGCGAGAGCAAGACAACGCCGCTTTCGGAACGAAATCCGTCCATGAACACTCACGGAATCGGCGCCCGAAGGAGTAGCAGGTCCGACGGTTTTCCTCCGTTTTCCGCGAATAGGAGCAGGCGACGGTTTCGGTCTTGGGAATAAAGAAGAGAGTGGGCCCACCAACTTCTAACCAAAGCTTTATAAATAAGCCTTACCATGCCTGATCAGCCTAACCGTCTCCTTAAGCCGCTGGTTCATTAAAACATAGAGGTTTTCTAATTAGTCTTTACTAATGGCACACCCAAAACGACACGAAACCAAACTACCTCAAAATTCGATGAATTATGCACTGTAGCTAAATATCCACGCTACGAACACAACGACGAAGTTGAAATTAACTTTCGACGAATAGAACTCGAGTTATACCCTCCCGAAGCCAAAACACAAGCATCCCCCGAGAGGCCACACCGGGTCACCCAAAACGACTCAGCTTGCTAGGGAGATCTTACCAATAGGCTATAAAATAGGGAACCCAGTTCTAAGGAGTTAAATCCACTCTCCATAGATGGCACAAGCCAAGAAAACGCGTCGACGTAACGCAAAACGAGAATTAAATAATCGTAGAAAAATCGGGGGCGTTACAACGATCTAGGCCCAAATGGAAACGCTCTACGAAAGCCCTAGCAAAAAAAGAGTGGGTAGCGCCAGAATCGAAAAGAATGCGCGCCCAGCGGTTCTTTACCTTAAATTTCCCTATACAGTAACCCACACAACTTAGGGAAAACAAAAGCTAAACAATACAAGAGGTAGAATATTCAAGTTAGGAAGAAATCTAACCTGAAATAACGAGGGTCGATGTCAACGCTTCCTCTGAAGAGATAATATTCAGTTTCCCCTTCCTTTATCCACGCGCGGGGGTGGGGCAATGCCTGCAATGGAACTGCTGGGAGAACGGGCTGCGCCAGAGGGCACCTCGTCTTGAGATGGCCCTTTTGCTCACACTGAAAGCAAACTTTATCTTTCAACCAGCAACAGGCCACATCATGCCCCTTCTTTCCACATAAGGTACACACCACATCCCCTCTGGGAGTACCCTGGAGCATGGACTTGCTCTTTCTTCTGCGCTGCCAATCTCTTGAAGCACTTCTCCAAAGGGTGGCCTGGACGGCCGCAGAAGCTTCAAGTCCTTTTGGTCTTCTTTCTTGAAACTACATCAGGTTCATGGGGGCCTTTCCCCCCAACAGACTTCCGCTTGTCTTGCCTCGCCTGCTAGCCTCTGTTCTTAGCATTCTCAATGGCCTCAACCTTCAAAGCAGCTTCAACCACTCCGACGTAACTGAATGCTCTGTAGGCATTTGCTAACTGCTGAACGTCGCTTCTTAGCCCACCCAGAAACTGCTTAACCCGGTCTACTTCAACACTCACAAGTCCAGGAGCAAACCGACTCAGTTTGCTAAACTCAACCTCATACTCACTAACCATGAGTTTCCTTTCCTTCAAATGCAGGAATTCGTTCATCAACCTGTCCTGCTCGACCGAGGGCAAAAATTTACTCAACAGCTTTTCCTTTAATGACTCCCAGGTGCATCCTGCCACCACACTTTCCTTCTCCCTTAACCACCAACTCTTTGCCAATCCCTTGAGCTGGTAGGCAGCGAGCATTACTTTCTGATCATCCGTGATCCCAGAATAGGAGAACATCTCCTCAATAGAAATTAGCCAGTCATCCAAAATCATGAAATCAGCCTGCCCGTCATAAGTAGGGGGCCTAAGCCGCTGAAACTGAGATATGAAGGCCATCTCCGGGGACACCACAACTAGAGGCACAAGAGGAGCAGGAGGGGGAGGAACAGCAAAACCCCTAACGGGGTCCAGAACTCTCTGAGCCTACCCTGCCACTACGGCAACCAAGTACTGGATCTGGTTCTGCATGTCCACCATCTGCCTCGATAAGGCTTCATTACTTAGCCGCAAACTTTCAATCAGAGCCTCGTTCTGGGATCCAGAAGGGTCACCCTTAGATTAGGGAGTCGATCACGTCGCAGGATGCTTCGCCATCCTATAATCGCAGCAGCTCTAGTTAAACCCCAGCCCAACAGCTAGAACAAAACTACCTGGTACATGCAAGCATACTTAAATATGAATTACAACTGCAAATCTTGTTCTGGGATTTGTTTTATAATGATGATGTTATGCTTAACCTGAGATGGTTCACGACCATCATACTAACTCATGTGCCTAAATCATGGATGCATGCTTTTATATACGTTTTGACTCAAAACCATGTGTGTACATATGTCATCGTGTAAATCTTTAGCCTGGCACGTTGTGCCTATGAAATGTTATGCTATGCATGCCGTGCTATGCATTCTAAAAGGCCTTAATGCATGCCATGAGCGGCGTACAGATGAAAATGTTATGCATCCCACACTACATAACATTCGCATGCAACGAAAAAGAAAAACGTGCTAGCCGCATTCATGTGGTGAGGTTATGCATCCCATACTACATAACCCTCACATGTTGCCTCCTACGGTGGATCCATATACAAACACATGTTATGCATCTCATACTACATAATATGCCCCGTATACTTCTTTATGCTTATGAGTGTAGTGTTCATGCTTTGGCCAAGACGTGCTGATGACATATCGGTGAGTGTATGCTTATGAAGCTAAACTTCTAATGCAATCAAAAGGGAAGGTTGCCCAACTAACTTGTCAAGTAACCTCCCTATGATACCAACTATCACAACCCACAATTTCCCCGAGGTTACGAGGTATCAGAGTATGGGAAAACACGCGTTGTGATGCCACGTAGAGGAGGGGATAACTGCTGATGCTCAGGCAACACACCAAAACTACAAATCACAAGTTTTAATATAATAGAAAACCAATTTATTTAAAGGTCGTATCCCTCGGCACAGTGGATCAGCTAGTCCACGATAGGAAAAAATAGATTTGTTTACAGTGGAAGAATACTTTGATTTAGTTGATTTGACACCCTAAATAAGTATAAGGGCCCTCAAGGGACCACTTATAGCATGCACGACTCCTAAGTTGAGTTTAGTATTTAGATTTTAAATATATTCTTTACGATTAAACAAGATAGTGCTTTAGTTTTGCAAATATGAAATGCATGAGGTACATATAATAGAATTGGGTTTTAAAATACCTAACATGCAACCTAGCATAAAACCTTCCCAGAAACAAGTAGGCAACCCCAAGAGGGCAAAATAAAACATCATTTTTAATTCATAATCAGCAAAACAAATATGCCACCAGTGGGCGTCGACAACCCGACACGAACCCACCGGTGAGTGTGCATGTCCATACAGAAAAGAAGATTAACTACCTCACAAGGTGAAAGATCTGCAACTCAGCTACCCTGGAGGCTATCAGCAAAACCCACTAAAAGGGAGCAGCCGCTCTATCGGCTACTATCTGGACCTGAGGCATTCAAGAAAGATCGCCTCAGCATAATATCAAAACAAGAAGAATATATGATTTAAGTGCGAGTAAAAAGGGTTTACCAACCCGGTAAACAAGGCAACAACTAAAAGTAAGTGAAAGGTATAACGTTAAGAAGAACAATATTATCAAAAGGACTGAAAGAAACAACCTGTAGCAGTAAAGCATCAGTGTACTAACAGGAATGGCCAAAAGCAAGAAAAAAAAGAGCTAACAGCCCTAACTTTGTGGACAAATGACCGGGGTGCAAATAATAAGGGGCTGGAGCGTGTGGCAGTACCAACACAAACAACCAGACCCCAAAAAAATACTCAAGGGTGAAACACAACCGGTGGAAGCCTTAGGGTCCACACACCTAAACAAGTTGGCCCCATTGTCCAAGCTTAGTGGTGTCCACAGCTCATCACACACATTTCACCCCTCCAGAGTCCATAAAACACCCCCTCCGGCCTTAGTCCACGAGTCGGTAAGCAAAAACTAATCGAAAACTTCCAATATCCCCCTTCGGAAGGGAAAAAAACTCCTCTAACAGTCCTAAAGAAGCACACACCCCAAATCAAAAGACTTAGCCCCAAAAAAAAATTGCGGTATTGAGTGAGTCTATAACGTCCCAATTCGCGCTAGGCCCCTCGCACGTGTTCTGAGTCAAGAGACTCAACTCGGGCTCGGGATGCACTGACGCGAGGTGTCAGGTGCATTGAATAAGTGTAGGCTTGGGTTCAAGGATACCCCAACCAGTAGCCGAGATTAGGGTTGCGCATATTATTCGAAACTCGAAAATCGCTCGAAAATCGTTCGAAAATTAAGCTGAATCGGAATCGGTTAAAATTGATTCGACTCAATTTGAGTCGATTCAATTTGACTCGAATCTGATTTCAAGTCGATTTTGAGCCAGCCCTCGATCGCTCGAAATATGATTTGAATCAACTCGAATTAATTAAAAAAATTATGTATTTATTAATGTATTCTTATTTTAAGATTAAAAATAACAAAATTAAAATCTAATTAAAAAGAATGAAAGCTTTAAGTGTTTCATTTGATAAATTTATAGGTTGCCCAATAGGAATAAAACGGAAAATTGCTAAATTTCGAGCCGACTTGATTCGATTTTGAGTCGACTCGATTCGATTTTGAGCCGACTCGATTCGACTTCGAGCCGAATCGTTTCGATTTCGAGCTGACTCGATTCGATTTCGAGCCGACTCGGAATCGAGCCATTTCGAGTCGATCCGACTCGACTCGAAATCAATTTCGATTTCGAGTCGATTTCGAGCCGAGTTCGAGTCGAAAATTTCGATTTCGAGCCGAGCCAAAATCGCTCGAACTCGACTCGATATCAGGCCTAGCCGAGATGAGGGTACTCGGCCAAGTAAAATCGACGGGAATGGAGGTTGATGCTCGTCGATCGTCGAGAATGGAGGTTGATACTCGCCGATTCGACGAGTATCAGTGGTCGATACCCGCCGGACTCAGAACTGCAGTAGGCTAAGGGAAAATGGTCGAGAATGCCTGACGATTCTCACCGATCGCCGAGAATACCCGGTGATACCCACCGACCGGAGTATCGCCAACTGATACTCAACGCACACAACGAAAGGATGTCCGATAAAATTGGTAAGGGAAAATCTTCGAGTATCATTGTTGATACTCGACAAATTCGTCGAGAATGACCCGCTAATACTCGCCGATCGACGGGAATCACTGGCTGATTCCCGCCGAATTTGACTTGTGTGTTTTCTGTGGCCGGGATTCGTGCTGAATGATCCTTGGACCGGTCACTTCAAATGAAACCTAATTTGGGCGGTCCAATTAGAGAGTGACACGTGGCGGAAGGGACTTAACCTAATATGTAATATAAAAGGGAGTAAACCAAACCCTAGCCATCGCACCCGATCGTTCTTGCCGAGCCGTCACCGTGCAAAACCGACGGGAGCGGGAGAGAGAGGAATATCGCAGATCGCCGGAGGAAAAGTTCGAATCGTTGAAGGAAGGCTTGCTGGATCTAGTTTTGGAGGAGGAGAAACGCCTTTCCCGTGAAGAACGTCTGCACCGAGAGATGCCGCGGAGAAGGGTAACGCGATCCATGGCCGACAATGGAGGAAACGCCGGAAATGAGGTGAGTTTCCTCCCCTCTCCCTTGGTGCTAGATCTGTAGTTATTCTTAGACGAGACATCGACTCAAAAGAGTCTTGATGTGTGAGATGAAGCTTTCTAGGAAGGCCATGCTAGAACTTGTGTTCTAAAGCTTAGTCATCTTCAACCTCTCCTCGCTTCAAAGTGATGATAGGGGTGGTCTCGTGAAGAGGAAATGGCCTCAAGAGGGAGAATAAGGGTGGAGGAACTTCTGGTTGCGATTTGGGGAAAATCGTTTGAGGAGGAAGATGAACGGATGTCGTTCACTTCGCTTCAAGATGCGTGCAGAATCTGTGTTCTACACGCAGCAACCTTCTTGGCTACTTTTAAGTAAGAAAGGGTCGGATCTGGGCTTTTGACTAAACACGATAGTCGTAGCCCTTGAAATTACCTTTCCAATGAGTGGTTGCACGTTTCCAGACGATACCTGTAGCCACGGGAAAGCCCGTTTGAATCATCTGCGGTTGGGAGTTAATGCCCAGGAAATCTGTATCCTGTACACAGCAGACTTCGAGTTGGATTTTTGGTATGATGTGACCAGATCTGGGATTTCGACTAAACACGAAAGTCGTAGCCCTTGAAATTACCTTTCCAACGAGTGGTTGCACGTCTTCAGGCGATACCTGTAGCCACGGGAATCCTTAGTCAAAGTTGCTGACCAGATTACATATAATTCAAGGTGATTACAATATGAACTTGGATTCGATGGAATAGATGTTGCAATCCATCTCAAGGTTGGGTGAATTCTTTTGTGTTAATCACCGAGGTAATGTGAAGGTTGATGTTTGAGGACTTGAATTCCTATGCCGAGATGCGAATCAAGCCTAAGTGAATGAAAGGCTTTGTTATATTTCGTAGATCACCATTATGCGCATTATCTATAATATGTTGAATTCATGTGGAAGGATTTATAAATGATTAAACTATGACCCTGATGTATAATGAATTGATGGAAGGGAATGGATAGTCCAATGCTTAGAGTGTCGTCTCCCTACGGGTAGCATTGTGGAAGTTAACAAGTGCGGTGTTGACCGTCACTAAAGGGAATGAGGTTGAGTTGGATGAAATTGGACGGTTGGGCTTGGTCCTCGGTGTTCACGTCCCGAGGCTCCATCCGTATTTGTTGGATGGTTGGGCTTGGTCCTCGTGCTTTCTCCGAGGCTCCTTCCATGCCATGAATTGTGGAATTGCATGCAGTGTGAGTCGACACGCGGTGTCGTAATCACGGGTTAAGGATAGTGTGGCAGGTCTATGGGCTCGCCAATCGTCACACCGATGGGAGTTGACAGTTAGACCTTGGGTGGTTGGGCTTGGTCCTCGGTGTTCACGTCCCGACGCTCCTTCCGTGCCAAGTGAACGGTTGGGCTTGGTTCTCATGCTCATTTCTGAGGCTCCTTCCGTGTCATACCATAGGCCAGTCAGGGCTAGGATCTTGGTGCATATTTACCTGAGAGAACCCGCTGAGCCGTAGTACGCATGTGAGCTCCGCTATTGTGTTCTTAGCGTTGAGGCATACGGAGGCCTAGGCCAGGTAGTGTGGAGACCAGCCTAGTAGTGGAGATGCCCACTCTACTGTCACCGTTTGGCCACGACGGTTGATGCCTGAGAGGTTACCTACCTCCTTGAATAGTGGGAACTATAAGTCTGTGTCGACATAGCGATTGCATGTGCTTGATCTGGGTATGTCATTGCATTGCATACATAGCATTGCACTTCATTACATACACAAGACCCTCATCGTATAAGTTTGTATGGGAACTTCTATACGATGAGTTACTTTCTGCTGAACGACCCTCAACTTATATGCTTGTATGGGCACCCATATAAGTTGAGTTACTTACTATTCTAGATATATACTCTCTTGCTGCTGTAGATTGTAGATTTGTAAAATAAGACCTTGTTCATTTGTATACTGTTTCTATTGCTATTTATGATATATACACATACTTCACCTGCTTGTACTACTGATATAAATTTATTGTACTTGTTACTTTCTCCGCCCGGTGCCGAGGAGTCGTCGGGGGAGCGGATGTGAAACCACTTAGTCTTTTTGACTAACGGTTGCTACGTCTTCCTTTTTAGGAGGAAACCCCGTAGGTGCACCAGCAGGCTATGCAGACGGACAACCAGGCCAGGGTGACAGGGCCTGAAGGGACGGCACCGTCGCTACCGTCGGTTACAGATGTGAGTGAGAGAGAGATTTTGTTGTAGCCCTTCGGGGCAATTTTATTCTCGTACTCTTATATTAAAAGCTTGTTCTAGCTTCTTTATTTTTAATATTATGGACATATGCCTGATGTGGATTTGACTTTCATATTATTATGGTTGGGTTGGCAGTTATTTTCTGATATTGGTTGAAGCCGGCAGAGTAGGCGTCCTGTGGTACAGGCTAGCCCGAGTGCTAGTACTACCGCAAGACGGCTGTTCTGGGCAAAAGACCCCTCTCGTACCGTGTCATTGTGTTCCGGGAGGGGGGTCTTACAAATGTTATCAGCTTTCTACGATCCTCCAAGGCGAAAGTCACTTAACAATGGTGCCACCCCCGTTTGATTGGTCAGTTTGTGGACAAGCTGACTTAGCTGAAGCAGTGGTGTGCCCATATGTAATTCAAACTAAGTTGTCCATCTTTAACCTTAGATTAGCCAACCTAACCCTAGGTTTGTACCTTATGTGTAGATCCCAGCACATGTTGAACTAGTAAGGGGCACCCCCGCCCCGTCCGTACCTACACAATTCCAACAATCAGAGCTGGGGCAGACGCTCACAGCTATTCTGGACGTCTTTAGGTCCCAATATCAGCAGACACCTGTACAACAATAGGGTCCGGGATCTAGTTGGTTAAGCGTTTTCCGAGCTCTCTCCCCTCCCGCTTATATTGGGACAGAGTTGGCAGTGCGTACGGAAGAGTGGCTCGGCACTATACAAGAGTTGTTGGTAGGAATAAGATGTCCAAACAACATGGCGGTGACCCTTGTGGTGACACTCTTAGAGCTGCACGCCAAAAGGTGGTGGAAGTCCCTCATGGGCTCCACTTTTCGTGGAAGAGTGTATACGGACATTAGTTGGAGCGAATTCTCCGAAGCCTTCTTAGAGAATTTCATCCCCTCGGCCGCTCGGGATGGTCTAAAAGAGAGATTTTTGCAACTAAAGCAAGGGTCTATGTCGGTGACGGAGTACCAACGGGAGTTTCAGCACCTGGCTAGATTCGCCGACTCCTATGAGCTGGATGATAGAGGGTACGCAAAATGATTCTACAAAGCCTTGCGAGATCCCCTAAGGCAAGCCCTTTTGTTTATAGCGGACTCTAGTCTGGCGGAGATTATTGATATGGCAAAGAGATTGGAAGCAGACCACTTGGGAAGTGGTAAGAGGCCAGCGGAAGGCGTGATGGAAGCAGGCCCCAGCAACAGAAGGAGATTTGACAATAAAAGAGGAAGAGGATATCGGAGGGGTGGCCGGTGTTTCCCCCAAAACTTTAGAGAGGAGCGCCCGGTTCCACAACCGCCAGCATTACCTCCACCTCCACAGTTTTAGCAACACGACGGAAGGCAGGAACGCGTGTGCTTTGAATGCAACCAACCGGGCCACATTCGACACTACTGCCCGCAACTGTTTGGAGAAGCGCCTTTCGCTCTCCCTCTAGCAGCCCCGCGGGGGAGAGGGTATGTGCGTGGTCGAGGACGAGGACCACGAGGAAGAAACCCCGGACCCGCTCGAGATCAGATGTATGCCCTGGACATGACTCAAGAGCGGAACCCTCAAGAGATGATTGCAGGTACGATTTGAATTAGTCATTTTGCTTCCATTAATATCCTCTAGTTGCTTGAGATATACTAGACGTCTAGCTTGAGTATTATTAATGACACTTAGGCACCGTGATGGTCGGCGGGAAACCGGCTTATACGTTATTTGAAACTGGTGCCTCACATTAATTCATGTCTGAAGACTTCATCAAAGATATACACGGAGTGCAATATTTCACTGGTATTGCTCGAAGAGTACGCCTCCCAGACGGATCTGAGATGACGGCAAACGCGAAGTGTGAGTTAGAGATAACCATTGGGGGAAAGACCTTTGATACCCCTGCCACAATTTTGAGAATACCAGAGTTCGACCTCATTCTGGGTATGGCGTGGCTGGATTGGCACCATGCAAGAATCCACCGTGCGGAGAAGCATATCTATTTGAGACATGGGGATACTGATGTAGTCTTCCAAGGTATAAATTTCGCACCACGAATATTGTTATCCTCAATCCAGACCTTAAAAGCTCATATGAGAGGGGATGAAGTCTACATGATACGATTCGAACTAAAAGAGATGAAGGTAGATGTGAAGGATGTGCGGGTAGCACGGGATTTCCATGAGGTATTTCCCGAGAAATTGTCAGGGTTACCCCCGTATAGAGATGTGGATTTTCAGATTAAGCTTGTACCAGGAGCTAATCCTGTCTCCAGGACCCCTTATCCGATGGCCCCAAAAGAACTTGCGGAGTTTAGAGTGCAATTGCAGGAGTTGGTAGAATTAGGGGTTGTTCGCCCCAGCTCGTCGCCTTGCGGAGCCCCTGTTCTATTCGTCAAGAAGAAAGATGGAACCCTGCATTTATGTATAGATTATCGGGAACTCAACCTACTGACAGTACGGAACACCTACCCGTTACCTCGGATCGATGAGTTGTTCGACCAACTGGTGGGAGCGCATTGGTTCTCCAAGCTAGACTTGCGCTCGGGGCACTACCAATTGAGAATACAGGAGGATGATATACAGAAAACGGCTTTCAGCTCAAGGTACGGCTTATATGAGTTCACAGTGATGACGTTTGGACTCACCAATGCCCCATCAGCTTTCATGAGCTTGATGAATAAAGTGTTTGAGCCCTACTTAGATGTCTTCGTCATCGTGTTCATTGACGACATCCTGGTCTACTCGAAGACGGAGGAAGAACATGCCGAACATTTGTCCTTGGTACTGGAGAATTTAAAGGAGCACGCCCTGTTCGCCAAGTTTTGCAAGTGTGAATTCTGGCTTAGGGAAGTTGCTTTCTTGGGTCACGTAATCAGTGGGGCTGGACTAGCTGTGGATCCGGCCAAGGTGCGTGATGTGAAGGAGTGGTCACCTTTGAAGTCAGCGGCCGATGTGAGGAGTTTTCTTGGACTTGCCGGATACTACCGCAAGTTCGTAAAAGGATTCTCCAAGATTGCCCTCCCGCTTACTTCCTTGACAAAGAAAGGAGTGCCATTTGAGTGGATACGCCAGTATGAAGCGGCATTCCAGGAATTGAAGGATAGACTTACCTCCGCCACCATCCTTGTCCTTCCGTCTGGGAAGGAAGGATTCCAAGTTTACACGGACGCGTCTTATCAGGGGTTGGGAGCGGTGTTGATGCAGCACGGGCACGTAATTGCTTATGCTTCAAGACAATTGAATAAGCATGAAATCAATTACCCGGTGCAAGATTTGGAGCCAGGAGCGGTGGTGTTCGCCTTGAAGGTATGGAGGCATTATCTATACGGCGTCCACTACGAAATCTTCTCGGATCATAAAAATTTGAAGTACGTCCATACCCAGAAGGAATTGAACTTAAGACAACGGCGGTGGTTAGAGTTTCTATGCGACTATGAGTTCACCTTGAACTACCACCCCGGAAAAGCAAACTCGGTAGCCGATGCGTTGAGTAGGAAAGTACCCGGCTCGAACCCAGAATCTCGATTGATGAGCATGGAGTTGGCACGGATGATCGAGGAGATGGACATCACCTTAATATTTAAGGCTTCTTCGGAATATACGGAGTACCTGTCCAGTATGAACATAGTTTGTGATATCCGGGACCGGATCCGAGTGGAGCAAGGATTGGATGCGGCTTTGGCCCCGACAATAAAGTTAATCGAAGACGGGACTACCGACGAGTACACACTAAAGGACGGCCTCGTTTACTTTCGCAGCCTACTCTACATTCCCAAGGGTGGCAGAATCCGGGAGAATATTATGAGAGAAGCACATTGCTCTCAATATTCCATGACCCAGGAATTTCAAAGATGTACGCCGGCTTACGGAAGACGATGTGTTGGCCAGGGATGAAGAAAGATGTCCGGTACTTTGTCACGCATTGTGAATCCTGCCAAAGAGTGAAGGCGGAATGTAGGAGCCCCGGTGGCCTGTTGCAGTCATTGCCAATCCCCGAATGGAAGTTCGAGGATATATCCATGGACTTCGTACATGGGCTACCTAGCTCCCGCTCAGGGAATGATTCAGTGTGGGTGATCGTTGATTGGCTGACGAAGGTTGCTCGGTTATTCCTATGAAGAAGGAGGCTCATGTGGATGTCTTGGTACGCCTGTTTGTGGAAAAATTTGTACGGTATCATGGTGTACCCAAGACGATAGTTTCGTACCATGATGGTCGTTTCACCTCCAAGGAGTGGAAGGTGGTACAAACGTATTTGGGCTCACGTCTTACCTTCAGTACCGCATTTCATCCTCAGACGGACGGACAGTCTGAGCGGACCATCCAAACATTGGTAGATCTGTTGAGTTTGTGTGTGATAGATAGGGGAGAGCCGTGGGAAAGAATCTTGCCCTTGGTGGAATTCTCCTATAACATTAGCCATCAAGCTAGTATTGGCATGGCGCCCCATGAAGCACTATATGGAAGGAGGTATAGGACCCCCTTGTCTAGGGTGCAAGATGAAGACCCGAAGACTTTGGGAATTGAGTACATAGATGACACTGATGCGGTGGTTAGGCTGATAAGGGATCGCATGTTGGAGGCTCAAAGTCGGCAGGCGAAGTATTACAACGCAAGGCAGCGTATGGTGGAATTTCAAGTGGGTGATAAGGTGTTTCTAAAATTCCGGCCGATGCATTGAGTGTCACGAGTGCGAGGAGTGAAGAAGCTCAGTCCACGGTATGTTGGGCCCTATGTCATATTGGAAAGGGTTGGCACTTTGGCCTACCGGCTGGAGCTACCGCCCAAGCTAGAGAATCTCCACGATGTGTTCCATGTATCGTCGCTTCGGAAGGCGCTGTTGCGTCCCGAACAATACATCCCCACAATTGATGGTACTGTGGCGTCTGACAGATCTGTGTGACTGGAGCCGGTGCGGATCGTTGATAATGAGATAAGAACCTTGCGCCTCAAAAGTGTCCCCTTGGTAAAAGTGTTATGGTCTAATCATGGGAAAGAGGAATTCACATGGGAGCCAATGGATTTGATGCAAAGACGCTACCCGTATTTGTTTGCTTCAGGTAATTTTATTTAAAAGCATATTTTGTTTTCTGTATGCTTTACTCCCCACGACCTCAGCATGAATTCGGGGACGAAATATTTTTTTTTTGTTTATAGGATTTGTAACGTCCCAATTCGCACTAGGCCCCTCGCACGTATTCTGAGTCAAGAGACTCAACTCGGGCTCGGGGTGCACTGACGCGAGGTGTCAGGTGCATTGAATAAGTGTAGGGTTGGGTTCAAGGATACCCCAACCAGTAGCCGAGATGAGGGAACTAGGCCAAGTAAAATCGACGGGAATGGAGGTTGATGCTCGTCGATCGTCGAGAATGGAGGTTGATACTTGCCGATTCGACGGGTATCGGTGGTCGATACCCGCCGGACTCAGAATTGCAGTAGGCTAAGGGAATTTCGTCGAGAATGCCTGACGATTCTCACCGATCGCCGAGAATACCCGGTGATACCCACCAACCGTCGAGTATCGCCAACTGATACTCAATGCACACAACGACAGGATGTCCGATAAAACGGCTAAGGGAAAATCGTCGAGTATCATTGTTGATACTCGACGAATTCGTCGAGAATGACCTGCTAATACTCGCCGATCGACAGGAATCACTGGCTGATTCCCGCCGAATTTGACTTGTGCGTTTTCTGCACCCAGGCAGATTCACCGGCTTGTACAGGCGGACCGAACCGGACTCCGGGATTCATGCTGAATGATCCTTGGACCGGTCACTTCAAATGAAACCTAATTTGGGCGGTCCAATTAGAGAGTGACACGTAGCGGAAGGGACATAACCTAATATGTAAAAGGGAGTAAACCATACCTTATCAAATCGTTCTTGCCGGGTCACCGTAAACCGACGGGAGCGGGAGAGAGAGGAATATCGCAGATCGCCGGAGGAAAAGTTCGGATCGTTGAAGGAAGGATTGCTGGAGCTAGTTTTGGAGGAGGAGAAATGCCATTACCGTGAAGAACGTCTGCACCGAGAGATGCCGCAGAGAAGGGTAACGCGATCCATGGCCGACAACGGAGGAAACGCCGGAAATGAGGTGAGTTTCCTCCCCTCTCCCTTGGTGCTAGATCTGTAGCTATTCTTAGGCGAGACATCTGTAACATCCCAATTCGCGCTAGGCCCCTCGCACGTGTTTTGAGTCAGAGACTCAACTCGGGCTCGAGGTGCATTGACGCGAGGTGTCAGGTGCATTGAATAAGTGTAGGGTTGGGTTCAAAATACCCCAACCAGTAGCCGAGATGAGGGAACTTGGCCAACTAAAAATCGATGGGAATGGAGGTTGATGCTCGTCGATCGTCGAGAATGGAGGTTGATACTCGCCGATTCGACGGGTATCGGTGGTCGATACCCGCCGGACTCAGAACTGCAGTAGGCTAAGGGAAAATCGTCGAGAATGACTGACGATTCTCACCGATCGCCGAGAATACCCGGTGATACCCACCGACCGTCGAGTATCGCCAACTAATACTCAACGCACACAATGACAGGATGTCCGATAAAACGGCTAAGGGAAAATCGTCGAGTATCATTGTTGATACTCGACGAATTCGTCGAGAATGACCCGCTAATACTCGCCGATCGACGAGAATCACTGGCTGATTCCCGCCAAATTTGACTTGTGCGTTTTCTACGCCCAGGCAGATTCACCGGCTGGTACAGGCGGACCGAACCGGACTCCGGGATTCGTGCTTAATGATCCTTGGACCGTTCACTTCAAATGAAACCTAATTTGGGCGGTCCAATTAAAGAGTGACAGGTCCTGAAGGGACAGTACCGTCGCTACCGTCAGTTACAGATGTGAGTGAGAGAGAGATTTTGTTGTAGCCCTTCGGGGCAATTCTGTTCTCGTACTCTGATATTAGAAGCTTGCTGTAGCTTCTTTATTTATGATATTATGGACATTTACATGGTGTGGATTTGACTTTCATATTATTATGGTTGGGTTGGAAGTTATATGTTGATATTGGTGTTAGCCGGCAGAATAGGCGTCTTGTGGTACAGGCCAGCCCGAGTGCTGGTGCTACCGCAAGGCGGCTGATCTGGGCATAAGACCCCTCTCGTGCCGTGTCTTGTGTTCCGGGAGGGGGGTCTTACAAATGGTATCAGCTTGCTACGATCCTCCAAGGCGAAAGTCACTTAACAATGGTGCCACCCCCATTTGATTGGTCAGTTTGGGGACAAGCTGACTTAGCGGAAGCAGTGGTGTGCCCATATGTAATTCACACTAAGTTGTCCATCTTTAACCTTAAATTAGCCAACCTAACCCTAGGTTTGTACCTTATGTGTAGATCCCAGCACATGTTGAGCCAGTAAGGGGCGCCCCCACCCCGTCCGTACCTACACAATTCCAACAATCAGAGCTGGGGCAGACGCTCACAGCTATTCTGGACGCCTTTAGGTCCCAATCTCAGCAGACACCTGTACAACAATAGGGTCCAGGATCTAGTTGGTTAAGCATTTTCCGAGCTCTCTCCCCTCCCACTTATATTGGGACAGAGTCGGCAGTGAGTACGGAAGAGTGGCTCGACACTATACAAGAGTTGTTGGCAGGAATAAGATGTCCAAACAACATGGCGGTGACCCTTGTGGTGACACTCTTAGAGCTGCACGCCAAAAGGTGGTGGAAGTCCCTCATGGGCTCCACTTTTCGTGGAAGAGTGTACAAGGACATTAGTTGGAGCGAATTCTCCGAAGCCTTCTTAGAGCATTTCATCCCCTCGGCCGCTCGGGATGGTCTGGAAGAGAGATTTTTGCAACTTAAGCAAGGGTCCATGTCGGTGACGGAGTACCAACGGGAGTTTCAGCACCTGGCTAGATTCGCTGACTCCTATGAGCTGGATGATAGAGGGTACGCCAAAAGATTCTACAAAGGCTTACGAGACCCCCTAAGGCAAGCCCTTTTGTTTATAGCGGACTCTAGTCTGGCGGAGATTATTGATATGGCGAAGAGATTGGAAGCGGACCACTTGAGAAGTGGTAAGAGGCCAGCAGAGGGTGTGATGGAAGCCGGCCCCAGCAATAGAAGGAGGTTTGATAATAAAAGAGGAAGAGGATATCGGAGGCGTGGCAGGTGTTTTCCCCAGAACTTTAGAGAGGAGCGCCCAGTTCCACAACCGCCAGCATTACCTCCACCTCCACAGTTTCAGCAACACAGCGGAAGGCAGGAACGGGTGTGCTTTGAATGCAACCAACCGGGCCACATTCGACGCTACTGCCCAAACCTGTTTGGTGATGCGCCTCTTGCTTTCCCTCCAGCAGCCCCTCGGGGGGGGGATATGTGTGTGGTCGAGGACGAGGACCACGAGGAAGAAACCCCAGACCCGCTCGAGATCAGATGTATGCCCTGGACATGACTCAAGAGCGGAACCCTCAAGAGATGATTGCAGGTACGATTCGAATTAGTCATTTTGCTTTCATTAATATCCTCTAGTTGCTTGAGATATACTAGACGTCTAGCTTGAGTATTATTAATGACACTTAGGCATCGTGATGGTCGGCGGGAAACCGACTTATACGTTATTTGATACCGGTGCCTCACATTCATTCGTGTCTGAAGACTTCATCAAAGATATACACGGAGTGTAATATTTCACTGGTATTGCTCGAAGAGTACGCCTCCCAGACAGATCTGAGATGACGACAACCGCGAAGTGTGAGTTAGAGATAACCATTATGGGAAAGACCTTTGATACCCCTGCCACAATTTTGAGAATACCAGAGTTCTACCTCATACTGGGTATGGCGTGGCTGGATTGGCACCATGCAAGAATCGACTGTGCGGAGAAGCGTATCTATTTGAGACATGGGGATACTGATGTAGTCTTCCAAGGTATAAATTTCGCACCACGAATATTGTTATCCTCATTCCAGACCTTGAAAGCTCATATGAGAGGGGATGAAGTCTACATGATATGATTCGAACTAAAAGAGATAAAGGTAGATGTGAAGGATGTGCGGGTAGCACAGGATTTCCCTGAGGTATTTCCCGAGAAACTGCCAGAGTTACCCCCGCATAGAGAAGTGGATTTTCAGATTAAGCTTGTACCAGGAGCTAAGCCTATCTCCAGGACCCCTTATCGGATGGCCCCAAAAGAACTTGCGGAGTTTATAGTGCAATTGCAGGAGTTGGTAGAATCAGGGTTTGTTCGCCCCAGCTCGTCGCCTTGGGGAGCCTCTGTTCTATTCGTCAAGAAGAAAGATGGAACCCTGCATTTATGTATACACTATCGGGAACTCAACCGACTGACAGTACGAACACCTACCCGTTACCTCGGATCGATGAGTTGTTTGACCAAATGGTGAGAGCGCATTGGTTCTCCAAGCTAGATTTGCGCTCGGGGTACTACCAATTGAGAATACAGGAGGATGATATACAGAAAACGGCTTTCAGCTAAAGGTACGGCTTATATGAGTTCACAGTGATGCCGTTTGGACTCACAAATGCCCCATCGTCTTTCATTAGCTTGATGAATAAAGTGTTTGAGGCCTATCTAGATGTCTTCGTCATTGTGTTCATTGATGACATCCTAGTCTACTCGAAGACAGAGGAAGAACATGCCGGACATTTGGCCTTAGTTCTGGAGAAGCTAAAAGAGCACACCCTGTTCGCCAAGTTTAGCAAGTGTGAATTCTGGCTTAAGGAAGTTGCTTTCTTGGGCCATGTAATCAGTGGGGCAGGACTAGCTATGGATCCGGCCAAGATGCGCGCCGTGAAGGAGTGGTCGCCCTTAAAGTTGGCGGCCGATGTGAGGAGTTTTCTTAGACTTGCCGGATACTACCGCAAGTTCGTAAGAGGATTCTCCAAAGATTGCCCTCCCGCTTACTTCCTTGACAAAGAAAGGAGTGCTATTTGAGTGGACACCCCAGTGTGAAGCGGCATTCCAGGAATTGAAGGATAGACTTACCTCCGCCCCCATCCTTGTCCTTCCGTCTGGGAAGGAAGGATTTCAAGTTTATACAGACGCATCTTATCAGGGGTTGGGAGTGGTGTTGATGCAGCACGGGCACGTAATTGCTTATGCTTCAAGACAATTGAAGAAGCATGAAATCAATTACCCGGTGCATGATTTGGAGCTAGGAGCGGTGGTGTTCGCCTTGAAGGTATGGAGGCATTATCAATACGGCGTCCACTGCGAAATCTTCTCGGATCATAAAAATTTGAAGTACGTCCATACCCAGAAGGAATTGAACTTAAGACAAAGGCGGTGGTTAGAGTTTCTATGCGACTATGAGTTCACCTTGAACTACCACCCCGGAAAAGCAAACTCGGTAGCCGATGCGTTGAGTAGGAAAGTACCCGGCTCGAGCCCAGAATCTCGATTGATGAGCATGGAGTTGGCACGGATGATCGAGGAGATGGACATCACCTTAATATTTAAGGCTTCTTCGGAATATACGGAGTACCTGTCCAGCATGAGCATAGTTTGTGATATCCGGGACCAGATCCGAGTGGAGCAAGGATTGGATGTGGCTTTGGCCCCGGCAATAAAGTTAATTGAAGACGGGACTACCGACGAGTACACACTAAAGGACGGCCTCGTTTACTTTCGCGGCCTACTCTACATTCCCAAAGGTGGCAGAATACGGGAGGATATTATGAGAGATGCACATTGCTCTCAATATTCCGTGCACCCAGGAATTTCAAAGATGTACGCCGGCTTACGAAAGACGATGTGTTGGCCAGGGATGAAGAAAGATGTCCGGTACTTTGTCACGCATTGTGAAGCCTGCCAAAGAGTGAAGGCGGAATGTAGGAGCCCCGGTGGCCTGTTGCAGTCATTGCCAATCCCCGAATGGAAGTTCGAGGATATATCCATGGACTTCATACATGGGCTACCTCGCTCCCACTCAGGGAATGATTTAGTGTGGGTGATCGTTGATCGCCTGACGAAGGTTGCCCGGTTCATTCCTATGAAGAAGGAGGCTCATGTGGATGTCTTGGTACGCCTGTTTGTGGAACAATTTGTACGGTATCACGGCGTACCTAAGACGATAGTTTTGGATCGTGATGGTCGTTTCACCTCCAAGGAGTGGAAGGCGGTACAGACGTATTTGGGCTCACGTCTTACCTTCAGTACCGCATTTCATCCTCAGACGGACGGACAGTCTGAGCGGACCATCCGAACATTGGAAGATCTGTTTAGGTTGTGTGTGATAGATAGGGGAGAGCCGTGGGAAAGACTCTTGCCCTTGGTGGAATTCTCCTATAACAATAGCCATCAAGCTAGTATCGGCATGGCGCCCCATGAAGCCCTATATGGAAGGAGGTGTAGGACCCCCTTGTCTTGGGTGCAAGATGAAGACCCGAAGACTTTGGGAATTGAGTACATAGATGACACTGATGCGGTGGTTAGGCTAATAAGGGATCGCATGTTGGAGGCTCAAAGTCGGCAGGCGAAGTATTACAACGCAAGGCACCATATGGTGGAATTTCAAGTGGGTGATAAGGTGTTTCTAAAAATCCGGCCGATGCATGGAGTGTCACGAGTGCGAGGAGTGAAGAAGCTCAGTCCACGGTATGTTGGGCCCTATGTCATATTAGAAAGGGTTGGCCCTTTTGCTTACCGGCTAGAGTTACCGACCGAGCTAGAGAATCTCCACGATGTGTTCCATGTATCGTCGCTTCAGAAGGTGCTATTGCGGCCCGAACAATACATCCCCACAACTGATGGTACTGTGGCGTCTGACAGATCTGTGCGACTGGAGCCGGTGCGGATCGTCGATAATGAGATAAGAACCTTGCGCCGCAAAAGTGTCCCCTTGGTAAAAGTGTTATGGTCTAATCATGGGAAGGAGGAATTCACATGGGAGCCAATGGATTTGATGCAAAGACGCTACCCGTAGTTGTTTGCTTCAGGTAATTTTATTTAAAAGCATATTTTGTTTTCTGTATGCTTTACTCCCCACGACCTTAGCCTGATTTTGGGGACGAAATCTTTTTATTTTGTTTATAGGATTTATAACGTCCCAATTCGCGCTAGGCCCCTTGCACGTGTTCTGAGTCAAGAGACTCAACTCGGGCTCGGGGTGCACTGACGCGAGGTGTCAGGTGCATTGAATAAGTGTAGGGTTGGGTTCAAGGATACCCCAACTAGTAGCCGAGATGAGGGAACTCGGCCAACTAAAAACTGACGGGAATGGAGGTTGATGCTCGTCGATCGTCGAGAATGGATGTTGATACTCGCCGATTCGACGAGTATCGGTGGTCGATACCCGCCGGACTCAGAACTGCAGTAGGCTAAGGGAATTTCGTCGAGAATGCCTGACGATTCTCACCGATCGCCGAGAATACCCGGCGATACCCACCGACCGTCGAGTATCGCCAACTGATACTCAACGCACACAACGACAGGATGTCCGATAAAACGGCTAAGGGAAAATCGTCGAGTATCATTGTTGATACTCGATGAATTCGTCGAGAATGACCCGCTAATACTCGCCGATCGACGGGAATCACTGGCTGATTCCCGCCGAATTTGACTTGTGCGTTTTCTGCGCCCAGGCAGATTCATCGGCTGATACAGGCGGACCGAACCGGACTTCGGGATTCATGCTGAATGATCCTTGGACCGGTCACTTCAAATGAAACCTAATTTGGGCGGTCCAATTAGAGAGTGACACGTGGCGGAAGGGACTTAACCTAATATGTAATATAAAAGGGAGTAAACCAAACCCTAGCCATCGGATCCGATCATTCTTGCCGAGCCATCACTGTGCAAAGCCGACGGGAGCGGAAGAGGAGGATTTCGCGGGTCGCCGGAGCCGGATTCTGGAGGAAAAGCTCCGCCGTTTCCGTGGAAGAACACTGCTAACGAAGGCAAGGATGCCGTGGAGAAGGGTAACGCGATCATGGCCGGCAACGGAGGAAACGCCGGAAATGAAGTGAGTTTCCTCCCCTCTCCCTTGGTGCTAGATCTATAGTTATTCTTAGGCGATACATCGACTCAAACAAGTCTTGATGTGTGAGATGAAGCTTTCTAGGAAGGACATGCTAGAGCTTGTGCTCTAAAGCTTAGTCGTCTTCAACCTCCCCTCGCTTCAAAGTGATGATAGGGGTGGTCTCGTGAAGAAGAAAAGGCCTCAAGAGGGAGATTAAGGGTGGAGGAACTTCTGGCTACGATTTGGGGAAAATCGCTTGAGGAGGAAGATGAACGGATGTCGTTCACTTCGCTTCAAGATGCGTGCAGAATCTGTATTCTGCACGCACCGACCTCTTGGCTATTTTTAAGCACGAAGGTGGCGGATCTGGGCTTTTGACTAAACACGAACGTTGTAGCCCTTAAAATTACCTTTCCAACGAGTGGTTGCACGTTTCCATGCGATACCTGTAGCCACGGGAAAGTCCGTTTGAATCCGCTGCGGTTGGAAGTTAATGCCCAGGAATTCTGTATCCTGTACGCAGCAGACTTCGAGTTGCATTTCTGGTATGATGTGACCAGATCTGGGCTTTCGACTAAACACGAAAGTCGTACCCCTTAAAATTACCTTTCCAACGAGTGGTGGCACATTTTCAGGCGATACCTGTAGCCACAGGAATCCTCAGTCAAAGTTGCTGACCAGATTACATACAATTCTAGGTGATTATAATATGAACTTGGATTCGATGGAATAGATGTTGCAATTCATCTCGAGGTTGGGTGAATTCTTTTGTGTTAATCACCGAGGTAATGTGAAGATTGATGTTTGAGGACTTGAATTCCTATGCCGAGATGTGAATTAAGCCTAAGTGAATGAAAGGCTTTGTTATTATTTGGTAGATCACCATCATGCGCATTATCTATAATATGTTGAATTCATTTGGAAGGATTTTTAAATGATTAAAACTATGGCCAGGATGTATAATGGATTGATGGAAGGGAATGGATAGTCCAATGCTTAGAGTGTCGTCTCCCCACGGGTAGCATTATGGAAGTTAACAAGTGCGGTGTTGACCGTCACTAATGGGAATGAGGTTGAGTTGGATAAAATTGGACGGTTGGGCTTGGTCCTCGGTGTTCACGTCTCGGGGCTCCTTCCGTGCCACATGAACGGTTGGGCTTGGTCCTCGGTGTTCACGTCCCGTGGATCCTTCCGTATTTGATGGATGGTTTGGCTTGGTCCTCGTTCTTTCTCCGAGGCTCCTTCCATGCCACGGAATTGTGGAATTGCATGTGGTGTGAGTCGACACGCGGTGTCGTAATCCCAGGTTAAGGATAGTGTGGCAGGTCTACGGGCTCGCCAATCGTCACACTGATGGGAGTTGACAGTTAGACCTTGGGTGGTTGGGCTTGGCCCTCGGTGTTCACGTCCCGAGGCTCCTTCCGTGCCAAGTGAACGGTTGGGCTTGGTCCTCGTGCTCATTTCTGAGGCTCCTTCTGTGTCATACCATAGGCCAGTCAGGGGCTAGGATTTGGTGCATATTTACCCGAGAGAACCCGCTGAGCCGTAGTACGCATGTGAGCTCCGCTGTTATGTTCCTAGCGTTGAGGCGTACGGACGCCTAGGCCAGGTAGTGTGGAGACCAGCCTAGTAGTGGAGATGCCCGCTCTACTGTCACCGTTTGTCCACGACGGTTGATGCCTGAGAGGTTAGCTACCTGCTCGAATAGTGGGAACTATAAGTCTGTGTCGACATAGCGATTGCATGTGCTTGAGCATGGGTGTGTCATTGCATTGCATACATAGCATTGCACTTCATTACATACACAAGACCCTCATCGTATAAGTTTGTATGGGCACTCCTATACTATGAGTTACTTTCTGTTGAACGACCCTCAACTTATATGCTTGTATGGGCATCCATATAAGTTGAGTTACTTACTGTTCTAGTTATATACTCTCTTACTGCTGTAGTTTGTAGATTTGAAAATAAGAGCTTGTTTATTATACACTACTGATGTTGTTGCTTATAATATGTATACTCACTTCACCTGTTGTACTACTGTTATTTATATATTGTACCTGTTCCTTTCTCCGCCCGATGCCGAGGAGTCGCCGGGGAGCGGATTGAAACCACTTAGTCTTTTGACTAACGGTTGCTACGTCTTCCTTTTTAGGAGGAAACCCCGCAGGTGGAGCAGCAGGCTATGCAGACGGACAGCCAGGCAAGGGTGACAGGGCCTGAAGGGACGGTACCGTCGCTACCGTCGGTTATAGATGTGAGTGAGAGAGAGATTTTGTTGTAGCTTTTCGGGGCAATTCTGTTCTCGTACTCTGATATTAGAGGCTTGCTGTAGCTTCTTTATTTATGATATTATGGACATATGCTTGGTGTGGATTTGACTTTCATATTATTATGGTTGGGTTGACAGTTATATGTTGATATTGGTTGTAGCCGGCAGAATAGGCGTCTTGTGGTACAGGCTAGCCCGAGTGCTGGTGCTACCGCAAGGCGGCTGTTCTGGGCATAAGACCCCTGTCGTGCCGTGTCTTGTGTTCTGGGAGGGGGGTCTTACAACACTGACTCAAAAGAGTCTTGATGTGTGAGATGAAACTTTCTAGGAAGGCCATGCTAGAACTTGTGTTCTAAAGCTTAGTCATCTTCAACCTCTCCTCGCTTCAAAGTGATGATAGGGGTGGTCTCGTGAAGAGGAAATGGACTCAAGAGGGAGAATAAGGGTGGAGGAACTTCTGGTTGCGATTTGGGGAAGATCGCTTGAGGAGGAAGATGAACGGATGCCGTTCACTTCGCTTCAAGATGCGTGCAGAATCTGTGTTCTACACACAGCGACCTTCTTGGCTACTTTTAAGCAAGAAAGGGTCGGATATGGCTTTCAACTAAACAAGAAAGTCGTAGCCCTTGAAATTACCTTTCCAACGTGTTGTTGCACGTTTCCAGGAGATACCTGTAGCCACGGAAAAGCCCGTTTGAATCCGCTGTGGTTGGGAGTTAATGCCCAGGAAATCTGTATCCTGTACGCAGCAGACTTCGAGTTGGATTTCTGGTATGATGTGACCAGATCTGGCCTTTCGACTAAACACGAAAGTCGTAGCCCTTGAAATTACCTTTCCAACGAGTGATTGAACGTTTTCAGACGATACCTGTAGCCACGGGAATCCTCAGTCAAAGTTGTTAACCAGATTACATATAATTCTAGGTGATTACAATATGAACTTGGATTCGATGGAATAGATGTTGCAATCCATCTCGAGGTTGGGTGAATTCTTTTGTGTTAATCACCGAGGTAATGTGAAGGTTGATGTTTGAGGACTTGAATTCCTATGCCGAGATGCGAATCAAGCCTAAGTGAATGAAAGGCTTTGTTATATTTGGTAGATCACCATTATGCGCATTATCTATAATATGTTTAATTCATGTGGAAGGATTTGTAAATGATTAAACTATGGCCCTGATGTATAATGAATTGATGGAAGGGAATGGATAGTCCAATGCTTAGAGTGTCGTCTCCCTACGGGTAGCATTGTGGAAGTTAACAAGTGCGGTGTTGACCGTCACTAAAGGGAATGAGGTTGAGTTGGATGAAATTGGACGGTTGGGCTTGGTCCTCGGTGTTCACGTCCCGAGGCTCCATCCGTATTTGTTGGATGGTTGGGCTTGGTCCTCGTGCTTTCTCCGAGGCTCCTTCCATGCCATGAATTGTGGAATTGCATGCGGTGTGAGTCGACACGCGGTGTCGTAATCCCGGGTTAAGGATAGTGTGGCAGGTCTATGGGCTCGCCAATCGTCACACCGATGGGAGTTGACAGTTAGACCTTGGGCGGTTGGGCTTGGTCCTCGGTGTTCAAGTTCCGAGGCTCCTTCCGTGCCAAGTCAACGGTTGGGCTTGGTCCTCGTGCTCATTTCCGAGGCTCCTTCCGTGTCATACCATAGGCCAGTCGGTGCTAGGATCTTGGTGCATATTTACCCGAGAGAACCCGCTGAGCCGTAGTACGCATGTGAGCTCCGCTGTTGTGTTCTTAGAGTTGAGGCGTACGGAGGCCTAGGCCAGGTAGTGTGGATACCAGCCTAGTAGTGGAGATGCCCGCTCTACTGTCACCGTTTGGCCACGACGGTTGATGCCTGAGAGGTTAGCTACCTGCTCGAATAGTGGGAACAATAAGTCTGTGTCGACATAGCGATTGTATGTGCTTGATCATGGGTGTGTCATTGCATTGCATACATAGTATTGCACTTCATTACATACACAAGACCCTCATCGTATAAGTTTGTATGGGCACTCCTATACGATGAGTTACTTTCTGCTGAACAACCCTCAACTTATATGCTCGTATGAGCACCCATATAAGTTGAGTTACTTACTGTTCTAGATATATACTCTCTTGCTGCTGTAGATTGTAGATTTGTAAAATAAGACCTTGTTCATTTGTATACTGTTTCTATTGCTATTTATGATATGTACACATACTTCACCTGCTTGTACTACTGATATATATTTATTGTACTTGTTCCTTTCTCCGCCCGGTGTCGAGGAGTTGCCAGGGGAGCGGATGTGAAACCACTTATAATTTTTGACTAAAGGTTGCTACGTATTCCTTTTTAGGAGGAAACCACGCAGGTGGAGCAGCAGGCTATGCAGACGGACAGCCAGGCTAGGGTGACAGGGCCTGAAGGGACGGTACCGTCGCTACCGTCGGTTACAGATGTGAGTGAGAGAGAGATTTTGTTGTAGCCCTTCGGGGCAATTTTATTCTTGTACTCTGATATTAGAAGATTGTTGTAGCTTCTTTATTTTTAATATTATGGACATATGCTTGATGTGGATTTGACTTTCATATTATTATGGTTGGGTTGGCAGTTATTTTCTGATATTGGTTGTAGCTGGCAGAGTAGGCGTCCTGTGGTACAGGCTAGCCCGAGTGCTAGTACTACCGCAAGGTGGTCTGTTCTGGGCATAAGACCCCTCTCGTGCCGTGTCATTGTGTTCCGGGAGGGGGTCTTACAGAGTCCATCTCACTCAATGCCAAAATAGCCATGGCGTTGAGTGAGGTACCCTCACTCAACGCTAGAGACTTTACCACAAGCCATGGTTAAGGCGTTGAGTGAGTCTACCTCACTCAACACCAAACCTACTTTGGCGTTGAGTGAGGTCGACTCACTCAATGCCATCAGGCTTAACCGCAGAGAAAACCTTGGCATTGAGTGAGTCCTCCTCAATCAATGCCAAAACAGCCAGGGCATTTAGTAAGGTAGACTCACTCAACGCCAATACACTGGCAGCAAAATAGAAAACTTGGCTTTTAGTGAGTCCCCCTCAATCAACGCTAAAACATCAATGTCGTTGAGTGAGGTAGCCTCACTCAACACCATAACTCTTAACCGCAAAACGGAATCTTGGCATTGAGTGAGTCCCCCTCACTCAACACAAAAACAGCCATGGCGTTGAGTGAGGTAGACTCACTCAACGCCAATTTACTTGGCAGCAAAAACAGGAAACTTGGCGTTGAGTGAGTCCCCCTCACTCAACGCCAAAACGGCAATGGCGTTGAGTGAGGTAGACTCAATGCCAAAACACTTAGCCGTAGAGCAAAAGCTTTACCGTTGAGTGAGTCTGCCTCACTCAATGCCAAACCGCCTTGGCGTTGAGTGTGGTACACTCACTCAACGCCAAAGGACTTAGCCGTAAAAATGACCATGGCATTGAGTGAGTGCACCACACTCAACGCCATAAGCCTAACAGTCTAGGAGTTGAGTGAGGTACACTCACTCAACGCTTTTGACTTAGGCTGAAAACTAAAACACTGGAGCCAGTCGGACCCCAGCCCGCTCAACACCACTCATACAGAGAGTTGGAAATTCATCCAAACACTCTCCCCTACCCCTCCTACCCGACCACAGCAGCACTAGCCTTAAGCCTACAATAACTTAGGCCTAAACCCTTGCACTAGCTACCAAACTGGACACAGGCCGGGACAGTTAAGAAGAAACATGAGGCAACCCATGGTCGGATTGACCAAACTATTACACAGGAAAAGGAATCTGAGCATGAGTTAGAAATAATTAGGCAAGGGCAAGGGAGCCACTTGCCTCTACTTCCCGGAAACAGCAGAAAGCTCCCAATCTACGGCTCCGGCGGTAAGTTCGGCCACCTAGAAGCAAAACTGGAGCTTTAGGGAAGAAGAAGAAACCTGAAAAACCTAGCTCTCTAATGACAGCCCTAAATCAAGCAAGACTTACCTAGGATGGAAGATCTACACGAGAGAAAGACGAATCTGGAATTACCCGAGCAAACCAAGCACTAGACCTCCAAAAATCGCCGGTGAAAGCTCAAGGGTCTCCGCCTTCTTCCTTCTGCTGGAAGCTAGGAAGCTCGGGAAATGGGGAGGAAGATCTAGATGGCCCTATACAAACCCACTCCCACTCACTCACATAAGCTAATAAAATAATAAGCATAAGCAAACAATTGGCCACTAGCTGAATCGACTTAGCCACCCAAGCATATAAATCTTATTATACATAAGTCGGGTTATAGTATAGCTGATTATATATAAGTCTCGGGTTAGAGTCCTGCATATTTAATAATACTATATAGCTGCTTATATATATGATTATATCTGCATATATAATCCTATACCCCAGCCACTATTTAATAATACTATGATATATATGCATATATAATTATATATGATTATATAATGCTCCAAGCCAAACATAACATTTTAACGGTTAATTAACTAACACGGACAAAATGACGTAAAAACCAAACAATATCGAAATTCAATGAAACTCGCACCGTAGCTAGACACCCAAGCTATGAAAATGATTGCGAAGTCGAAAAGAACATCCGACGATCAAAACTCGGGCTAACATGCCTCGAAGTCAAAACACAAGCATTCCCTGAGAGGCTCAGCCGAGTCACCAAAACAGACACCGGCTAGCTGGGGAATCTTGCGAATAGGCAATAAAGAGACAACTCAAGGAACCTAAAGAGCTAAAACCACGCTTTAAAAATGGCAAAGGACGACAACACATAATCGTAACGCTAAATAATTATCAAATAAAATGCAGAAAAAACCGGGGGTGTTACAATGGCCTTGGCGAAATAGTTCAATCGTGAGGGATGAGCGGCCGTCTCGCGATTAGGTCAAAGACTTATGTGTATCTTTATGTCTTGTTTACTATACATATCGTATAAATACAGAGTACCGAGCCAACCCAGAATAGTAGACCACACTGAAACAGAATTCATCGAGTATATATGACGATATTCGATGAATCAACATTTGACTCGACGAAGGGTCGAGTGGACTCAATGCACTCATCGCTTCACTCGTCGAATCAACACCTGACTCAATGAATCATTGAGTTAACTCAACGCACTCAGCACTAGTGTCAGACTCGTCGAATCAACACTTGAATCGATGAATCGTTGAATGAACTCAATGCACTCAACACCCGACGCATACTCGTCGAATCAACACTTACATCGACGAATTGTTGAGTGAAATCAACGCACTCAATGCCTATTTTGATATGTTAACATTTCACTCGACAAAGGCATCGAGTGGTCTCAACGCTCTCACTGCCTAATCAACAAGTCAACTTTTGACTCGACGAAGGAACTGAGTTTTCTCAACGTGCTCAATGCATGTCTGAGTCCAGTCCTTCAGTCATCTCATGAGTAAAATCAACATAGTCCAATCGTCCAAGTTCACTAAACGCTCTTATGTGCGACCCTGATATTCTAATATTGCATTTGCAGGGAGACTACATGCTTGATCACTTTCAGATCACCATGGTAACAACAACAGACTCCCACTAGATCTTGAAAGTATCAAACAAAAGCTTCACAAATAATGAGCGTCATCTAGAAATACATTATTACTCCCCAAGCAAAAAAGAGTTAATAACTCGAAATCCATTGTGAATAGTGTCTCAGTGTTGTCATAACCCTTTGTCCCTTACATCCGGATAGAACTAGAGGTATAGACTGTGTCACTCTCATAATTATTCAATCCCAATTTCCTGATCTAGAATGGACATGTAGAAATTGGTGAGCCAAATATCAAATATTGACTCAACCAAGCATAGCGATGCATTTCACAGTCCCATGCTATCAAGGAGACCATGGATGCAACTCCTATCATATAGGAGGAGCAAATCCAATCTCTTCTCACACGCAAACACCCAAGTAATTTGTAACGTACCCAAAAATAACCTTTATCATCCAACTTTCTCAAGACTGGAGTTTTGACAGCATCAAAGCACGGTCTTCCTCACTTAATGAATGTTGTGACTTCAGGTCAAAGGACCACAAACACCATTGCAACTTGATCCATACTTATGATACGTTCATATAACTATCCACAAAGTATTCTCTTGGTGGGTCTATCTAGTATAACTTGTTCACTAACAAGTACCCATATGATGACTTCATATCACAATATCATGACCTGTGAGAACTGGTCATCAGTCAACACACATGTTAGACTTAATGCATCATCATCTCTCTTTTATTCTAAGATGATACTTTACCAGGGAACATTTAAGAATAAAGCTTCTATAACATAGGCTCTCATATTGAACTCACAAATTGACTCCAATGGAAGCGAACATTCTAAGGGCATTTATTACGTTAAATTAATCTATCACAATAGAAATCAATTTACATTACAAAAGAACTTGTCATAAATATTAAATTAAATGTATAGTACTCTATTCATTAAAGTAATTATTACAATAACCAACAAATAAACAATTCACAAGACTCCCACTAGGACTGATCATTAAGGTAATATATATCCAAAGATCTAACATGACCATCATGTTTTCTCTACGCTAGAGGCTTTGTGAGTGGATCCGCTATATTTTCTTCAGTTGGCACTCTATAAATGTTAAAATCCGCTCGATCAACATTCTCTCGAATAATATGGAACCGTCGAAGTATGTGCTTGGAGCGCTGATGAGATCTAGGTTCCATAGCTAGTGCAATTGCACCGTTGTGGTCACAATAGAAAACTATGGGACCAACAATGCTAGGAACTATATCTAACTCACAGATGAATTTCCTAATCCATACAGCCTCCTTCGCCGCATTTGCTGCAGCGATATACTCGTCCTCAGTTACAGAATAGACAACTATCTCTTGCTTGGAACTCTTCCAGCTAACAACTCCGTCATTTTGGCAAAATATGAACCCTGACTGAGAATTTGAGACGTCCCTATTAGTTTGGAAGCTAGCATCTGTGTAACCCTTTACAATGAGCTCTTCCTCTCCACCAAATACTAAGAACGTATCCTTAGTCCTTCTCAAGCACTTCAAGATATTCTTAATGGCATTCTAGTGACTTTCACCTGGAATAGACTGATACCTTCTTGTCTAGCTCAAGGCATAAGAGACCTCGGGCCGAGTACATATCATTGCATATATGATTGACCCAATTACCGAAGCATATGGAATAAAATTCATGCGGTCCTTATCTTCACAAAATTTAGGACAATTGTCCTTAGAGAGACTCACACTATGAGAAATGGGTCAGAATCCTTTCTTGGACTCAAGTATGTTGAACTGTTTCAACACATTATCAATGAATGTACTTTGGGTCAAACTTAGTAACTTCTTCGATCTATCTCTATATATCTTATTACCAAGTATATAAGTCACTTCACCAAAGTCCTTCATAGAAAAGAAGTTCCCTAGGTTGTTCTTAATAACTTGTAAGGTCAGTTTGTCCTTCCCAATCAACAGTATGTCATCTATATATATTATCAGAAAGACAACAATGCTCCCACTAATTCTTTTGTAAACACTTTGTTCATCCTTAATCTTTATAAAACCAGACCCTTTGATCTTTACATCGAAACAAAGGTTCCAACTTCGAGAAGCCTATTTTAATCCATAAATGGATCTCTAGAGATACAAAACCCTCAATTGGTATCATAGACACTTCCTCAAGGAGGTTTCCATTTTGGTAAACTGTTTTGACGTCAATCATCCAGATCTCATAGTCATAATATGCAGCAATTGCAAGTAAAATTCTGATGGACTTAACCATAGCAACTGGTGAAAAGGTCTCATCATAGGCAACACCATGAATTTGCTTGAAACCTTTATCCACTAATCGCCCTTTGAATTCTTATACATTCCCATCCATGTTGGTCTTCTTCATGAAGACCCACATGCACCCTATGGGTCGTACCCCTTCTTGTAGTTCCACCAAGGTCCAAACATGGTTTGCATACATGGAGTCCATTTTAGATTTTAAGGCCTCAATTCACTTCTCGGAGTTCGATCCACTCATACCCTCCTGGTAGATTGCAAGCTAATCATCATGATCTATAAGCAACACAATACCTATCTTAGACACGATAAATCTATATCTCACGCTCAAACCTTTGTCTACCATATCTACATGGAACTTGTGTTTCTTGAGCAAGCTCTCTAGCTACAACTACTTGTAGTCATTGCTTAGGTTCCAATTCTGGTTCATTCATGGTTTGTGGTTCTTCAACTACTTCAAGTTCTACCATGAGATTCTTTCTAATTAAGAACTCTTTCTCAAGAAAGACACCAGTCCTCACGACAAACACTTTTCCCTCAAATGGTAGGTAGAAATCGTACCCTTTAGTTTCCTTAGGATAACAAATAAGATAACATTTATCTGACTTGGGTTCCAGCTTGTCAGGCATTTAATGTCACACATATGCTCCATAGCCCCAAATCTTAATGAATGGCATACTAGGACGTTTCCCAATCGATATCATATGTGGTGTCTTTAAAATCACTTTTGTTGGAGCAGAAGTTTCAAAAGCAAATCAACAAAAGGAAATAAGCAGATTTGCATGACTCATCATCGACTATACCATGTCTAACAGAGTATGATTCCTCCTTTTAGACACACAATTATGTTGTAGCATTCTAGGTGAAGTGTGCTGTGATACAATACCACACTCTTTTAGATGATCATGAAACTCATGACTCAGGTATTCGCCATCCCGATCAGATCTGAGTGCTTTAACCTTCCTACCCAGCTTTTTTATACTTTGTTCTTAAATTATTTGAACTTTTCATTGGTTTCGGATTTGAACTTCATAATATATGCATATCCATATCTACTGAAATGATCAAAAAATATAACAAAGTAGA
Source organism: Platanthera zijinensis (assembly GCA_039513925.1). Lineage (NCBI taxonomy): Eukaryota > Viridiplantae > Streptophyta > Magnoliopsida > Asparagales > Orchidaceae > Platanthera > Platanthera zijinensis. The sequence goes on from CM077089.1 coordinate 84,153,270, forward strand.
AGTACCCACCTCTAGCCATAAAACTCATGGGTCCGCATATATCACTATGTATAATACCCAAGAGATCATCATCCCTCTCATTGAAACCAGTGAAAGGGACCTTAGTTAAGGTAAAAAAAAAGTGCGAAAAAACAGCCAAGAGGTAAATAAACCACAAAATTTATTGCTCTAAAAAGATAAATATTACATAGGTATGCCCTATTATTTATAGAAAAAGGTGGATGAGAGAGAATACAACAACCGATGTGGGACTAAAAAAATTTTGGGCGGCTTATGCGGTTTGACATGGTCAAACCGCATAGTATACAACAAATAACTATACACCTAGAGGCAACTGAAGAAAGACTCCACACAGCTAGGGAAGACTGCTAGAACCGGCCGCCAGACAGCAACTATGGGTTGAAACCAGACCGCAACAATGGGTTGAAACCAGACCGCAGTTGCGGCTAATCGTCAAAGTGCAGATGCTGCAAGCCATCAAACCATAATTCCGGGTTGCCACCAAACTGTAGATGTAGTAAACCACCTGACCGTTATTGCGGCTTTATCCAGTCCGCTGCAGCCAAGGTCTAGACCACAACGGCTAACCTCCAGACCGCTACGACAAATATCTAATACACTGTTGCGGCCTTATACAAACCCACTAGAGATGCTACTACATTGACCGTTGGGACAAACTGCCAGACAACTGACCAAACTGGCCGCTAGGCCAAACTGCCAGAATGTTGACTAGATAAGTCGCTGCGACTAGTTTGGCTAAACTTCCAAACTTAACACTCCCCCTCAAGATGAAGCATATATGTCAACCATGCTCGGCTTTCTATAAACATCTAAAGCCAAAACTGGTTCATGAAGAAGTTTTCTAGTTCTTTATCAGAAGCGACAAAGGTAGTATAGATCTGAGTTTTCAACACCTTTTTCCTAATGAAATGACAATCAACCTCACTATGTGTTGCCCTATCATGAAAGACAGGATTCTTTGATATGTAAATAACGGCTTTGTTATCACATAACATAGGAAGAGGATAATCATAGACTTCATCCAAGTCAAGCATAAGCGCTCGTAACCATTTCAACTCACAGACAGTTGAATCCATACTGATGTACTCTACTTCAGCACTTGACCTTGATACCACTAACTGCTTCTTGCTTTTTCAGCCAATAAGGTTTCCTCCTACAAAGGTACAAAAACCTGATGTAGAATTTTTATCTTCTTTGTCATCAGCATCACTGGCATCAGAATACCCTTCAATTTTCAGATGATTATTCTTCTGAAATAATAGGCCCTTTCCTAGAGACCCTTTCACAAACTCCATAATTTTCATGGCAGAACGAAAATGACACTCTCTAGGATTATACATAAACTGACTGACCTTTCCAACTACATAATAGATATTAGTCTAGTAATAGTAAAATATATGAGTTTGCCTACAAGTCCGTGTGTACACAGTGAAATATGGAAGAAGAGGAGAATCTTCAGTCCACCCCTTATCATCTCCAATCACCATCGGGCAACGAGCTTGTTTCGTGCCAAGAAGACCGGTCTGCTTTAAGAGATTTAACACATAATTTCATTGTGAAAGAACTACTGAGTTCCTCGTTCGTGAAATCTCAATGCCCAAAAAGTACTTCGGAGGACCCATATCCTCAGTAACAAAATGTTATCAAAGATGTTGTTTGGCTAGATCAATTCCTTCTTTATCATCACCAGTTAGAAGAATATCATCAACATAGATAGCAAGAATGATAAGGACTTTAGTAGTCTTGCGTATAAATAAGGAATGATCAGCAGAGCTTTGACTGAACCCAATTAGAGAAACAACTCAGCTATAATTTTCAAACCAATCTCGTGGACTCTGCTTTAAACCATATATCGCCTTTCGAAGCTTGCATACCTGAGACTACCCCTGAGCAACATACACAGGAGATTACTCTATATAAACCACATTTTGCAAATCACCATAAAGGAAGGCAGTCTTCACATCTAAATGAGACATCTCCAAGTCTCGATTAACAGTCACAAAGAAGAGAACGCATATAGTGCTGATGCGAGCAACAGGTGAAAAATTATCAAAGAAAACTACCTGATACATCTGAGTAATACTTTTTCCACAAGCCTCGCCTTATAGATATCAACCGAACGATCTAGAAGATACTTTGCAGCAAAGCCCTACAAACAACAAACCATGTTAATGCCCAGAGGTGGGGGAACAAGTGTCCAAGTACCTCTCTCAATTAATGTGTTCATTTCTTCATCCATAGCACCTTTCCACTAAGGAATGACAAGAGCTTCTTAGCTAAGTAGCCGATATAACAGTAAAAGAGATAGCAAGAGAAAAACGCTTTCCATTTGGGGAAAGCTGAGCATAGGAGACAACCGCATTAATAGGATGCTTAGTGCATTGTCGAACGCCCTTCCGCAGGGCAATGGGAAGATCAAGATAACTGTTGTCTGAAGGAGTCAATTAACTATCATAAAAAAGAAGAGGCCGGACAATAGGTACAGAAGGCTCAAATGACAAATAATCTGTCTCGAGAGAAAGAGACATCGCAACAGGAATAGTTGTGGGAAGAGCTGGTTCCGACAGGGGTTCCAAGATAATAGGCATTGAAGAAGAAGTATAAGAAGGCAAGAGAGAAGAAGCATGAGAAAATATGGTGTATCTTCCAAAAAGTAACATCAACAGACATATATTGTTTGCACAGAATAGGATCAAAACAGTGATATCCCTTCTGTGTCGGACAATAACTAAGGAATATTCATTTAACAGAATAGGGAGAAATGTTTGTCATGACCAGGAGAAGGTATGTGAACAAACGTCATACATCGAAAAAATTTAAGAGGTAAAGGAAATGGCTCGGCCCTGGGATACAAAATAGAAAACGGAGTCTTGCCTAGAAGAACAGATGAGGGTATCTGATTAATAAGATAACAGGAGAGAAGAACAACATGATCCCAATAGGACCGAGAAACTTTCATTTGTAACAGAAGACTGTGAGCAACATCCAAGAGAAGATGATTCTTGCATTCAGCAACGCCACTCTTTTGAGAGGTATAGTGGCAAGATGTTTGATGCAACAAACTATGGTTCGCAAAAAAATCAAAAAATTGTCGGCTGATATATTCCTTGGCATTATTGGTATGAAAAACATGAATATGCACCTTAAACTATGTCAAGATCTCATAATAAAAGGCTATAAACACAGTATAAAGTTCAGAACAATCTTTCAGGAGATACAACCAAGTACACCTTGAGAAATCATCAATGAAAGTAACAAAGTATAAGCTACCTCTGCAAAAAATAACAGTAGGGATAGGGCCCCAGATGTTTGAATGAACTAGTTCAAAAGGATGCGAAGAAATACATCTTGTTCATGCTGGGTAAGAAGAGAGATGATGTTTTCCAAAATGACATGCTTCACAATTCAAATGAAAAACCTCTAAGGTTCCGTTCGTTTCAACGACATTGATATTAAAGTATTGGCTTTAAGAAAATGAAAGTCATTTCCGCTGTTCGTATTAACAATTGTAGAGTGGAATTGGCTTTCTGATAGAAAGTCGTAGATATTCACACAAACTAAAAACTCATTGGTTCAATGTCTATCTCCAGGTGCAGATATTGAGATTGTCAATATCGGCTTTTCAAATGAAGAGTAACTTTTTCTGCATGAAGACGATTTTTTTGTATCAGACATGATTTTTTCTCCCGAACCCGACTTTTTTGCACGAACGAGGTTTCTGGCCAATATGCTATTTTTTCGCTAGGACACTATCTTTTCGCCCGGAAGCACTTTTTTCGCCCGATCGTGTTTTTTCTCGCACGGACGCGTTTTTTCACCCGAGCGCGATTTTTTCGCACGTGTGCGTTTTTTTCGGCCAGACGCGATTTTTTCGCTCGGGGGTGTTTTCTTCGCTCGTGGGTATTTTTTTCGTCCGGACGCGATTTTTTTGCTCGGATGCGATTTTTACGCTTGGACGCGATTATTTCGACCGACTGCGATTTTTTTCGCCCCGAGGTATTTTTTTCACCCGTGGACGTTTTTTTCCCGTGGCATCGATTTTTTCACCCTGGCGTGATTTTTTTACCCGGACGCAAGTTTTTCGCCCGGGCCGGAATTTTTCGCCCGGACGCTTTTTTTTCGCCCGTGAAGGTTTTTTTCGCCCGGATGCGATTTTTTTGCCCGGACGCGATTTTTCCGCTCGGGTTGGATTTTTCTGCCCGGGCGCGATTTTTCTGGCCGTGCGCAATTTTTCTGCCCGGGCGCCATTTTCGGCCCGGGCGCGATTTTTCGGCCCGGGCGCGATTTTTCGGCCCGGACGCGATTTTTTGGCCCGGGCACGATGTTTCGATCAGGGCGCGATCTTTCGGCCCGGGCGCGATTTTTCTGCCCGGACGCGATTTTTCCGCCCGGACCCGAGTTTTCTGGCGGGATGCGATTTTTTTGCCCCGAAGCGAAAATTTCCCGTCGGGGCGAAAAAGTTGCGTCCGGAGGAAAAAAATCGTGTTAGGGCGAAAAAGTCGCCCCCGGGCGAAAAAGTCGTTCCCGGGCGAAAAATTTGCTTGCGGTCGAAAAATCACATTTTTCGCGTTTGGGGAAAAAATCACGTCGAGTACATTGAAATTGCTTGATATGAATCTTTCATTGAAAAAGGAGAAGAAAACCTCGTTCAAAAATCGTGTCGGGGTGAAAAAATCACGTCAGGCGAAAAAATCGCGTCCGCGCGAATAAAATTGTGTCCGGGTGAAAAAGACGCGTCCGGGCAAAAAAATCGCGTCCGGGATTTCAAAGTCCCATCCGGGCGAAAAAGTAGTGTCGGAGCAAAAATTTTGATTTCGGGTGGAAAAATCGCGTTCGTGCGAAAAAATTGCGTCTCGGCGAAAAATCGCGTTCGGCCGAAAAATTTTGCGTTCGGGTCGAAAAATTTAAGACCGAGGAAAAAAAATCGCGTCATGACGAAAAATCGTGTCCAGGCAATAAAAATGATGCATGGCGAAAAGTACGCATTTGTTATTTTTAATTGAATGCATTGACCAATGTCAATCCCTACGATTGAAAATCTTTCTGCAAACGAACAATAAAAAGTGATTAATGTCAATTCTTGTGACAGAAAGTCATCGTACGGCCGAACAAAAGAATTGGATTTAAACTCAATGTCATTTCCTATGTATATTGATATTGGGTTAAAAGCCAATACTTCAATATAAATGTCGTTGAAACGAACGGACCCTAAAGGAAGTTCTGGAAAAATTTGATGAATGAGGCGAGAAGGAGAATGGACAAGACGACGATGCCATTGCTGAAGAGATGAAGAAGCAGAAAGAGCAAAGTTGTGATCAAGAAAGAAGAGGCCACCACTAGCAGTCCCAGTAGCAATCGTAGCTTTGGAGATAGAATCAGAGAAAGAACAAGTGGTGCCCGTAAAAGTAACTGTGCAATTTAACTGAGTGCAAAGAGCATGAACAGAGAGTAAATTGCACTGGAAAGTAGGGACATAGGGAGTGTCCTCAAGCAGCAAAGATAGAGAGAGAGATGCAAAGTGCCAACACCATGCAAAGGAGCAGAAGTCCCATCTACAATAAAAATAGGAGACATCCTGTTCTGTTCAAGCAAAGTGGAGAACAAATAAGAGTTGTCGGTCATGTGACAAGTGGCATAAGAATTAATAAGACACTTATCACCGGAAGCCACCAAAGCATGAGCCATAGTTGAAACAAGAGAAACCATCTCAAAAAAATGGAAACTAGAAGGAAGATAAATAAGACGCACAGTTAGAAACAATCTGTCATAACAAGCCAAACTGAATAGGACAACAAACAAGTCGCAGAAAGCCAGCGACCAAAGGAAAGAGAGGAAGAGAATCAAACCACACGGTTTGAAAAGAAGTCGGAGACAACCAGACACCAACAGGAGTATACAAAGAAGAGACCTTATGAGAAGAGAAATCAACCCTAACGAGAAAAGATAAGTCGCAGCAACCAAGAAATGAACAAACTGCACTGGAATACCACACAGCCACGATGATACCGCACCAGCGGCATGAAAAGGGGCTGCGACCAAGATATGGAGCCCTCAACGGTTAGATACGCGACATTGACAAGAAAAGAAGTCACAACAACAAAATAGAAGCCACAACAAAGAATAAGAAGAAAGGAAGGGTGAAGAGAACAAGTCCGCACGGTCACGGTGACAACAGACTAGCGGTAAGGAAGATGTCGCTACCAAAATGCGGAACTCGAAAAAGAGAAGTGAAGAGACAGAAAATAGTTGTGAAACCGCAACGAAATGCTACTAAGCAAAGGAAGCTGCACGAACAGAACATGAGCAAAGAATAAAGCGCATGAGAGCGATAAGCAAGGGAGGGAACGGTGGGAAGCGAACAGGAAGAAGCCGACGTTGGAAGCAAATCGGAAGAAGCCGGTACAGTTTAACAAACAAACCACAATCTTATTGGTGCAAAGGATCAATTCCCTCTCATACCATGTAAAAAAAGAGCGAGAAAACATCCAAGAGGTAAATAAACCGCAAAATTTATTGCCCCAAAAAGATAATTATTACATAGGTATGCCCTTTTATTTATAGAAAATGGGGAGATGAGAGAGAATACAACAATCGATGTGGGACTAAAAAACAAGCCGGGCGGCTTATGCGGTATGACATGATCAAACCACACACTATACAATAAATAACTGTACACCCAGAGTCAACCAAGGAAAGCCGCCACAAAGCTAGGGAAGACTGCTGGAATAGGACGCCAGACCGTAATTGCGAGTTGCCACCAGACCGCAGTTGCGGCTAATCATCAAATCTTAGTTACTGCAAGCCATCAAACTACAAGTGCAGGTTGGCCCCACCCCGTAAATATGATAAACCATCTTATTATTGTTGTGGCTTTATCCAGATAACAACAACCAATGACCAGACCACAGCGGCTAACCTCCAGACTGCTGTAGAAAATATCTAATGCACAATTGCAGCCTCAAACCAAACCGCTGTAGATGTTACCATATAGACTGTTGGGGAAAACTATAACGCCCCCTGTTTTTTTTTGTGATTGGTATAATCTTTGTTTGGCATTACGTTGGCACATTTTCGGCCCTGGCAATTGTTAGAGAGTGGTCTTAGCTCTTTAGGCTCTTTGAGTGGCTTATTTTATATCCTGTTTGCAAGGTTCCCCAACTAGCCGGAGTCTGTTTTGGTGACTCGATGGAGCCTCTCCAGGAATGCTTGTGTTTTGGCTTCGAAAGATGTTAACCCGAGTTTTAATCATTGGATGTTGATTTTTGACTTTGCCAATGTTTATGTCGCATGGGTGTTTAGCTATGGTGCAAGTTTCGTCAAATTCTGAGATCGTTTGTTTTCACGTCGTTTCGACGTTTGTTTTATGTTAGCTGGTAGTGTGTTCCAAGCTTTTGTTGTTGCTATGTTGGGCTAAGTGGCAGAGCTTAGTTATAGCAGGTAGCCGATTTTTGTTGGCAAACTATGTTAGCTGTTTATATATATATATATATATATATATATATATATATATATATATATGTGTGTGTGTGTGTGTGTGTGTGTGTGTGTGTGTGTGTGTGTTTGAGTGGCCGATTTTTTTGTATCAGGTTTATTTTATGTATATATACTAGCTATTTATATATGTAGGCTAGCGGATAGCTATATATATATATGTATAGGTAAGCTAGCATATATATGTATATATGCTTTATAATTAAGTGTTCGGCTGGTGGGTCTGTAGTAGATGGGTGGCTATTACTTTTTATTTAGCTAGTGGCCGATCTTTCTAGGCCTTAGATTATTTTATTAGGTGTTGATGAGTGAGTGGAGTGGGGATTTAATTAAGGCTGTCTTGGTTCTCTCTTTATTTCTCCTTTCTCGAGCCAGGAGTTAGCTTCCAGCAGAAGGCATCGGGCGACGGAGGTGCTGGAGCTCCGGCCGATGAATGCTAGAGGTTTAGAGCTTATTTTTCTCGGGTAAGGGCAGATTTGCACTGCTCTCACCCGGAACTTCCACCCTAGGTAAGTATTTCTTGCTCTAGAGTTGTCTTTGAAAGCTTGGGTTTTTCAGGTTTGCTCTTCTTCCCTCTAAAAGTTCAGGTTTGCCTTTTAGGTGGCCGATCTTTCCGCCAGGGCCGAATTTTGGTAGGGCAGCTGCTGTTCATGGAGGTAGAGGTCAGTGGCGCTCTTTTCCCTTGCAAACCTTTATTTTTACTCCACTTATCTTTTTTTAGTAGCTCATTCCTTTTTCCTAGAAGCTAGGGTTGCTGTAGTTTTCATCCTCGCTAGATCTGCTCAATTTTGTCCAATTTTAATTTATTTACTCTCTTCTTATTCACTGATTTATGTCCAGGTAGTGGATGGAGGTAGGATTTTTGTTTTCTAGTTTTAGCCCAGCTTGGTTGGTAGTTGTAGCCGGGTAGAAGGGGTAGGAGAGAGGAAATTAGAAATTTTTTTAGTTCACTAGATAGCAAGCGTTGAGTGTTAGCTTAGGGCAGAAGTCATTTTGTAGTCTAAATGTAAAAGCGTTAAGTGTGGTGGACAGACTCAATGCCTAGCTATTTTGTCTAGAGACTAAGTCCAGAAGCATTGACAGTGTTGATTTAGGTGAGCTCACTTAATGCCATCTGCTTTTGCGTTGAGTGAGTTAAGCTCAGTCAACACTGTCTACTTTTGGCATTGAGTGAGTTGAGCTCACTCAATGCCGTCTTGCCAAAGACTATTTCAAAGTCTTTTGGCGTTGAGTGAGTTGAGCTCACTCAATGCCGCCAGCCTTGGAATTTTTCTAAGTCTTTTGTCGTTGAGTGAATTGAGCTCACTCAATGCCGTCTGCATTTGGAGTTGAGTGAGTTGAGCTCAATTAATGCTGTCTAGTCTTGCGATATTTTTTTATTCTAAGTCAAAAGCATTGAGTGTGGTGAAGTCACTCAATGCCTTTGGTTGTTAGCATTGACAGTGTTGAGTGGGCTGAACTCACTCAACGCTGTCATCTAGCGAGTTTTTTGAGACTAAGTCTTTTGGAGTTGAGTGAATGGTACTCACTCAATGCGGCGTGGAGTAGACTCGATGTCTTCCCTGCTTAGATTTTTGCATTGAGTGAATGGTATTCACTCAACACGGCGTTGAGTAGACTCAACGCCTTCCCTTCTTAGATTTTGGCATTGAGTGAATGGTACTCACTCAACGCGGCATCAAGTGGACTCGACACCTTCTATGCTTTGTGTTTTGCGTTGAGTGAGTAGTACACACTCAACTCGGCGTCGAGTGGACTCGAAGCTTTTTCCTTAGGGTAGTGTTTTTCTCCAGAGTTGGTTAGTGTGGGTTTTATTTCGGTCTAGTGTTTTGTTTTTGGCTTGTTTTTGGATGCAAAATCATGGATTATGGAAGGTTGTTTTTCTGGTGGCTCAGTAAGGGGGTGATTTTTGTGTGCTAAGCTGTGGCCACCACCTGTTAGGCCCTGGTTTGGGCTAGTTTGGTTAGGTCTTTGGACCCTGGAGCTGCCACTAGTTATTTTCACCCTGGAGAGTTTTTGGGTCTGGTTGTTTGGAAGAGGGCTGCTTTTGGCTACCAACCTGGACCCAAGGTTTTACCACTGCTATTAATTTACAAGTTAGGACAATTAGTTCCTTTCCTTTTCTAAATGGCTATATTTTGGCATATGTTTGCCCTGTTGCTGCTGCAAGTTTTTAGAAGGGCAATGTTGATAACTTCTCGCACTTTGTGCGCTTGATTTATTCTTTGGACCGTGTTTTACTTTTGTTGTCTCGTTTATTTCCTTTTACTAAGTTTGATAGCATTCTAATGTAAGGGAATGGTAAACCCCTTCCTTTTTATTGCTTATGACCTAATGCTCCATTTCTTTTTGATTATATTTTTGCTGAGTTATTATTTCTTTGAATTCCTCAGGTTCAGAGCAGTAGCCGGTTGGGCGGCTAGTTTTCTTTTAGGGGCTTGCTAGTGAACTCCTGGGTTATTGAGATTCCCCTTCCTTAGTTTGTGAGTTAGATCTTTTCTAGTTTCATTCTGTATATACATGCATACTCACCAGTGGGTTCATGTCAGGTTGTTGACGCCCACTGGTGGTTTTCCTTGTGATGCTAAGTATGTGACTTAAACAACTATTTTGGACTATTTAGAGGTTGTTTACTTGCTTTCTGGGAATCATTTATGCCAGGATGCATGTTAGGTATTTTAACTTGTAAAAGCATTATTATATGTACTTCATACATGTCATATTTCTAAACCTAAAGTACTATTTTCCAAAGTAACATAAAGACTAATTTCATATTATACTAAATTTAGAGTCCTGCATTTCATGAGTAGTCCTTTGGGGACGTTTACACTCATGTAGGATGTCAAATCACCTTAACCAAGTATTTTTCCGCAGTGTATAAATATATTTTTACTTATGGACTAGTCAATCAACTATGCCGAGGGATACGACCATCCATCTAATTTGAAAGATGTTTTTCATAATAACTTATGATTTCGGTTTAACTTGTTTAGGTTGGTGCCTTGCCTAAGCATCTGCAGTTATCCCCTGCATGGCGTGGCATCACGACAAGTATTTTCTCTTACTCTGATAAAAGTTTGTTGCTGAGAAAATGCGGGTCGTGACACAAATCGCCAGACCAATGACCAAACCGGCCGCTGGGCCAAACCACCAGAGTGCTGACTAGATAAGCCACTATAACTAGTTCGGATAAACCGCCGAACTTAATAGTCATCTTGACTAATAAACAGGATTCACATCTCTCAAAAGTTTCATAGTCAAATGAGTCCAGTAGTCCATCTTTATGGAGCTTGGATATGCGTTTCTCGTTCATATGGCCAAAATGACAATACTAAAGGTACGTATGATTTGAGTCATTCATTTTTAGTCTTTTAGTATTTTCTATATTATAGATATGATTGTCCAAGTTCAAAACATATAAACCATTAAATATTTGGGCTATATGATAACAAACATCATTCTTAAATATAGAACAACAATTGTTCTTAATAAAAAAAGAAAATCTAATCATGTCAAAAAATGAAATAGATATAATGTTTCTAGTTATGGAATGAACATAATAACAATTATCAAGTTCTATTGCAGGCCCACTAGGCAAAGAAAGACGGTAAACTCCTACGGAGACAGCAATAACTCTTGATCCATTGCTAACACGCAGGTCCACCTCTCCTTTACTCAGCAATCTTCTCCTTCCCAGTTACTGCACATTTATACAAATGTGAAAACCATATCCGGTATCCAATACCTAGGATAAAAGAGCGGAAATGTTTATCTATATAACATAGATACCTAAAGGGGAAGTCATACCTTCCTTCATCTTTTGTAGACCCTCAATATAAGAAGGATAGTTCCTTCTCCAATGACCAGCCTTGACACAGTGGTAGCACTTCCCTTCTTTTGCTAAGCTTTTCCTCTTTAGTGTTGAATACTTGGGATCAAGAGATAACTTTGGTCCTACCTTCGTCTTCTTGAATCCCCGGGCCTTACCCTTTACTTTATGCACCATCAATATGCGGGAAGCAGGCTTGAACTTCTTCATATTGATTTTGGAAGTTCTCAACATGCCTAGGAGCTCGGGCAGTGTCTTGTCTTTTTCATTCATATTATAGTTCACGACAAACTGCTCATAACTGTTTTGCAATGATTGTAGGATCAGGTCTGTAGACATCTCTTGGCCTAGGGGAAAGCCTAGTCTTTCAAGGTTATCTATATACCCCAATCATCTTGAGTATGTGAGTCCCTACTAGGTCACGAGCTCCCATCTTACACTGAAACAACGCCTTGGTGACGTCAAACCCCTCTTGGTAAGCTTACCCTTGAAACATTTTCTTGAGATGCTCATCAATTTCCTTCCAACCCATGTTCTCATGTTGTTTCTGAAGCTTAGAGTTCATGGTTGCCATCATGAGGAATTTGACATCCAAGGAGTCATCTTGATTCTTCTTGTAATCATCTTTATTAGATCGGGACGTATTCCCGGCAGGCTCATAAAAGGATTCCTCCTCCAAAACATAATGCTTATGCTCTTGTCTGAGAACAATTCTCATGTTCCTATACTGTCCAAATAGTCTGTCTCACTCAGTTTATCCTTATCAAGGATGGCTGAGGGATAGCGTGGAATGTGATCCACTTGCAATTGTAATTCTACAAGGATTCAGCAGAGGAAAATTAGTACTACATTTCAAAATACATTTTATTATTTCAATTAGGACATTAATCAATATAAATCCCACTATTTTTATCAAACTGATAACCCTCGATATAAATTTGCAGAGTATATGTGAGTTACTCTCTTAGTGGAAAGATCTGCATTTCACCAAAACTATGAGTCAACTTTGGCTTTTATCTCACAATGCAGTTATTTAGGTAGGCAACGCTTGCAGATTGCATCATTATGCAATCCATAATTGCATCCATAATAAGGTGCATGCCAACCCTATACCTCTGGCCACTCAAGCTTTGAGGTCACCCAGTTAAGTTTGACCCAATGTCGATAGTGGGATATCACATTTATCCATTCACACCATTACCAAGATAGATTAATACACCTTGCTTTGGCAAGCTCACACTTCATCAATCGAGGCAGCACGAGTGTCATCCATCGGAAGGCATCTGAATACTTAATATTACATAAGGGATTTAAGATACTTGATAAACACTCAAACATGGTTAACAATTAACCAATGTGCACATTAACGAAATAAAACTAACATTGATAATACAAATGCATCCAAGATGTGCACAATAAAGTCATCAACACTTGATGAACTTGGCTAAATCTGAACATCTAGAAGTCTTCTAAATATTTAGATCTATATGCACTAGACATGAGCACCACCAACTCCACTTACACAATAGACAAACCCGTCTCTCTATGTGAGATTCAAAATCTAACACACACTTGATTTCACAAACCAACAAGAGGGATGGTTACTATTAAGGAGTAACAAAGATATCACAACGAAATCATATGCGCTCCTGGAGGTGTTCCAAAGGGATGCGCCCCTAGCGGGGTCTTAGGGGCAGAGCACCTAACGGGGTCCAAAGGGCAGTGCCCCTTGTAGTGGTCCAAGGCGAAGCAAAATCCATCAACAAATGATGTTCTAGGAATAGATTTGGGCATTTTAGAAAACTTCTAAAATTTCCACATCTACACGCAATGGATTTAGAAACTTCTGAAACAATGATCATCGCATGAACTTTGCTCTGATACCACTATTAAGTTTTGCTTATACAACATAACATTTGTGTGCAGTGGAAATTCGGAACAAGAAAACCCAAAAGAGTTTGGATCTAGCGATGAACATTAATCAAGAAGTAAAGTTCGGTAAATAAAATTTTACCTTTGAGGGATTCAGTAAATACTCAACCAAGGTGCTCTGATTGATACCAACGAATGGCAATAACTTGAGTAAGGAGCGCGGAATAACGTCCATGCCTTTATAGATGATCCGCACGAGTGAAAGACCCTTGGACTCTTGTCACTCAAGATCCAGGTTGGAAGAAAGTTCTCTATATCTTCACAGACTGCTCGGTCGGTTCAAGAAGAGGCACGGGCAACACTCGCCGAAAATAGGTTTGATGATGGAGAAGAGTACGAAGCCTTTGAAACACATTTCGGCAATGTACAAGGGCGGCTATCGATCGGCGACGAGATCGGGGTAGACGTGTAATACCCCAAATTCCTTAAGGCAGGAAATAGATTGTTGAAGGTTATCGCCCGACGGTAGCTAGTTACTGCATGGCGGTAGCTCCAGGGTTAGCGTCAATAGCACTAAGAGCGTTGAGTCAACTCAACATTGGACTTATCGCTTGGAGGAAGGTTTTTACTGCGCTGCGGTAGATGGTGAAATAAACTATCAGAACTCTCTAGAAGCTATCGCCCCGCGTTATGGTTAGTGCTGGCGATAGACGAGTAAATTTAATTGATAAAGTTCTCGGGTGGCTATCGCGTGGCGTTAGCCTTACCGCAAAGCGATAGAAGAGCAATTATGGTATGTCCATGTGTTAACCCTTATTCGAGTTTTGAGCGGTCGCATCCTTATGAAGCTAAAGTATTGAGGTACCGCACAACGATTACTTCTTACTGCGCAGCGATAGCACTAGTAAACTTAATTCTAGATAGAATCGTGATCGTTCGCTGATTTTTTTTAAGGATCTGACGGTTGGAGTTTTCCCTTACAGGTATATGTCCGAGTGAGTAGGTTTCAATCTCACTTTTCCTTTGGATCTTCTCATTCTAAGTGTTAGAGAGAATAGAGAGTGAAGAAGGTAGAAGAGGAAAGAGATCTTACAACCATTGGTGTTCCAAAGCTCCGATTCGCAAGACGAGTCCGGATCTGTTGAGGAAAGATCGTTATGGTCGCGTTCATCCATCTATATATTATGCATGGCATCAAAGAGAGCATAAAGGGTAACGATTCTCTACTTGGACATGTGAAGATTTCTTCTTTTTGCATAGGAAACCCTCTCTCGCGAGTGTGCGGTGAGTGTGAGGCTTTCCTTCGGGAAGATATGGTATATCCCTGTAGTATTTCATTTTGAGTTCGGAATCGAAGTACGAACATAGGCATGTTTGGGAAGCCCATCCGGACAGGGTGGTCTAGATTGGTGATGTTTTTCATTTGCTTGTTTTTCTGGAGAAGGCTCCATGTTATATGTTTTTTGGGTTACTATGTGATAGATTGCAGCATGGAACTTTGGATACTATCTCTAAGGAGCACCCAGAAATCTTGGCAGAATCGCATTTCTGCGGTACCACGTGACGGTAGTGTTACCGACAGCAGTAGCTCTGTGAGAGTGATATTATGAGGCCTGTCTTGTCGAGACATAACGACCAGTATTGTGGGGATGAGTTCTTGGTGAGCCCAGCTTGGTGGCCTGAGAGCAAGCCAGTGAACATAACACGGTTTTGTGTGTTGGAATGGGAAAGGGGAGGTCATCACGCATCGTGGCTTGCTGCGCCTAGCGATTTGAGCAACGGGATATGACTGAAATGTACTCAGTATCTATGTCGATCGAACTATGGGTAGTGTTACCTATCGTAGACATAGTTATGAATCTTAGTAATTGAGCCAGAAAGACTATTTAATGCTCATATATGGTTGCCGTCACTGAGTACGGTTATGGGACCTTGGTTTTGGTCTAGTACACCGAGAATGTGCCCTGAGTGCATAAGGTGTGTGGTCGTAGCACCAGCATCTGTGGTGAAGTGTGCTTATATTGCACTTTTGTAGCCATGTTCTGTTTTACAAATGCTATGCGGGTAAGGAGCATCGCCGCCCCGGGTTAAGGATGGGGTCATTATAATTTTGTCAGCCATAGCTGATCGTTGCTTTATTTTGCTACAGTTCAGTGGATTGATCTTATGCAAGAATAGGTGAGCTAAGTGGAAAGTAGCGGCTGGAAGCCCTTGTTGCTGTGCTACCCCTTGAAGCCCAAAGTGAAGTGTTTTCCTTTACTATTTTCATGTGTGACCGACCTGAGTTCCGAAGTCTATAAAACACTTATTGTTTAAGTAATCAGTTGTAAGGCCATAAGGCCGAGATTCTTGGTCTATTTTTACTTTCATTCATATTTTGGGCTATAATGGACATTCTTGTTCTATGATGGGTTCTTCCAACTTATTTAAAAGCTTCTGCTAGAATGCTCTGTGTTAAGATTCGAAATTTTATTATAGTAATTTTGTTTTATTATGTAACTCCACTAACTGTCCGTGGAATATGGCGTGGGGCCCGGCCGGACCCTATGTTATATTCTATATGATGGATGGGGGTGTTATAATTTGGTATCAAATTACGGTTTCTGTCTTTCTTATGAGAATTTGTGGACAAATTCTTTTAAGGGAAGCTGAGCACAGGTACTTGCGTCATCGTTATAACTTGAAAAGAACCCTTGAGTGTCCACTTAGGAACTAAAATACACATATTTAAGGATCCTGCGTGTTCCTACGAGTGATTTTTACTATTTTATTTGGTCACTTAATGGTGTGTTCTACAAAAATAGGTGACCAGGAGTGGTGAAGGACATTCAGAATTTCCGTACTCTGCGGAAAACAGTGCACCTAATGATATGCCAGCGACCCCTCCTTCGGTAGAGACAATAAGAGTTATCGCTAAGGCGGTGTTTGAGATGATAAATGCCCAGTTAGGGAAGCAAGCATAACCTCCTGCCCTTATCATGGAGTAGGTCCCACTTACTGCATCCAAGCCTAGAGTAGTGGAACGAGTGTCTGTAGAGCCTTTGGTTCCAAGAAGAGCGACAAAAAAGCAGCTCAAACATGTGATGAGCTTCAATCCTCAAATGTTTACAGGGACTGGAACCCCAACCCAAGCCGAGGATTGGCTCTCAAATATTAAGAGAGTATTGACGATAACTGAGATGGAGGAATGGCAGAAAAACACCATAGCCACCTTCCTGTTGGACTGAGAGGCGAGACTGTATTGGGAAGAGTTGTAGCTGCATCAATTGGTTGGAAGGCAACTCAGTGATGTCTTGATGGAGGAGTTCTCGAGGTTATTTCTAGCTAGATACCTCCCCTCGGCATAGAGGATCGACATGGAGAATCAGTTCCAGAGACTGACGCATGGATAAAGTAGCATGGATTAGTATCTCCACGAGTTCACGAGTTTTGGACGTTATGTTGTCGTTAGTTTTGCTGACGAGGAGTGTAAGTCCAACCAATTATATGACTATTTACGTGATGACCTAAGGCTACTGCTCTCTGGGCCCATAATATAGGTTTTCCTAACTCTAGTCAATACTGCCCGATCTCATGAGAAATATGTGAAGAGATTTCAAGAGAAGAAGGACTCAAGCTTGAAGAAGTCGCAGTTAAAGGTGACAAGCTTGTCAAATTCTAGGTTTCGTAAGTGGAACAAGGCGAGGACATTGGGTCCAGCCCCACCTTAAGGTGCATTTGGAGTTACTACAGTACGAGGCCCAGTTATTTTCTATATTTGTGGCAAGCAGGGAAACATCACTCGAGACTGTTGGAGTGGGCGCCTGAAGTCAGAAAAGAAGCCTGGAGCATCTTATGCGGAGAAGGGAAAGGTTTTGGAGTCAACCGCATCCCACTACGCTCCAGACCATCCTAGATTTTACAATCTTGGCCAACAGGAGGCCGTAAAGAAGGCAGATGTGGTGACATATATGAGTTATTTAATAGCACGTTAAACTCTATATACTTGTTTCCTTTTGTGTGCTAGCTTATGACTTGTTGTGCTAAGGTTTATTTTTATCTTTAATTGTCCGGTGAGAGCACTTTTCGATAATGGAGCTTCGTACTCCTTTTTGTCCGAGGAATTTTTATCACGCATTAGAGTGCCTTCTTTGATGGTAAGGGATAAATTAGATGTGCTGCTGCCTAACGGGTGTTTTATGCACGGGATAGAGTTTGTTGGATGAAGGTACAGATTGGGAGTCAAGTGTTTGACTTGTAAGCATCACTACTACCGATAGTAGAGTTTGATGTGTTCTTTGGCATGGACTGGATCTTAGAGCAGCGGACGTATATTGATTGTAATCGCAAGGTGGCCAGACTGGGAGTGGATACAGAGCGTGAGACGACGTTCACTGGCATGAGTGGATCGAGCAATACTTTGATGTCTGCTCTCAAGGTGGTTAAGGCAGTTCATAGTGGTGCAGAGAAATTTTTCACTTTAGTGGAGGCTTCGAAGCCCAAGGCAGGTCTGGATAGCATCGCAGTTGTATCAGAGTTTCCTGACGTTTTTCCTGAAAATCTCCCTACAGCTCCCCCTCAGGGAGAGATCAACTTCACCATCGAGCTAGTGTCAGGTGCCAAGCATATGTCATGCTTCCCAAACCGCTTAGCGCCAAAGGATATGGAGGAATTTAAGGTACAAATTCATGAGATGTTAGATCAAGGGTATGTGCGTCCAAGTTCATCGCCTTGGAGCACGCCAATCCTTTTTTTAAGAAGAAGGACAGAAGTTCATGATTGTGTATTGTTAACTGAGAATTAAATAAGCTGACAGAGAAGAATAGATATTTGATCCCGAGGATTAATGATCTATTCGATCAGCTGGTTGAGTCGACTGTGTACTCGAAACTAGATTTGAAATCCGAGTACTATCAGTTGAGAATAAGGGAAAGTGACATTCCCAAGACGGCTTTCAGCACACGTTATGGGCATTATGAGTTCACCGTCATGACGTTTGTGCTGACGAATATATCATCCGTGTTTATGGATTTGATGAACAGGATGTTTGGATAGTACTTGGACCAATTCGTGATAGTCTTCATAGATGATATACCAGTTTTCTCACAATGCGATGATGATCATTTCAAGCATCTACATATGGTATTGGAGACACTAAGGAGGAACCAAATGTATGCCAAGTTCTCTAAATGTGAGTTTTGGCTATCCTCGGTAGAATTCTTTGGTCACGTAGTTAGTGGATTGGAAATCGCGATAGATCCAGCAAAGATAGTTCCGATACGGGAGTGGCCTGTGTTGTCTACTTTGGCAGAAGTAAGCAGTTTTTTGGGGCTTTCAAGCTATTACAAGCTTTTCGTGGAGAAATTCGCTCAGATAGAATTTCCCCTCACTACTATGGCAAGGAAGGATCAAAAGTTTGTTTGGCTGTCAGTGTGTGCATAAGCTTTCGAAGAACTAAAGTGTCGTCTGACAATGACGTCTGTCTTATGTTCGACAAGTGGATCGGAGGGCTATGAGATCATGGTGACACTTTTGCGAGTGAATTATGCTATTTTCTTCTTCATCACGGGAAGGTGATAGCCTATGGATCGCGGTAGTTGAAGGTGCATGGGAGGAATTACCCGGTCTATGATTTTGAGTTGACACCCATGGTATTCGCTCTCAAGCTTTGGAGGCATTATCATTATTGGGTAAAGGTCAATATTTATTTAGATCATAAGAGCCTGAAGACTCAGATAGATCAGAAGGACCTGAACATGCGTCAGCAAAGGTGGATGGAGTTCCTTAGGGACTACACCTACAAGATTTATTATATTCTCGTGAAGGTGAATGTTGTGGCAGATGCTTTGAGCCGTAGGGCTCTTGCAATAGCTAATTAGTTATGGATGCACGACGATCGTCTTATTCGGGATTTGGAGGCCTTGGAATTCTCTTGTGTTGACAAGGGATCTAGTGCAAACGCATGTTTGAGTTAGACGGAGGTTCAATACGACCTCGCGGACAGGATTCGGCAGGCCTTGGAGTTGGACGTGAGCTTGGAACGTCACTGGACGGAAGCCGTTGATTGGGCTAATGACCAGTTTTCAATCGACGATGGCCTTTTGTGGAAATGCAGTCGATTGTGCGTCCCCAATATGGGGAAGTTACGAGAAGAATTTGCGTACAAGGCACATTTCTCAAAGTATTCGATTCACCCTGGGAGATCCAAGATGTTCAAGGATATGAAGAAACTGTTCTGGTGTCCAGGTCTGAAGAAAGACCTAGCATTATATGTGGCGAAATGTCAGACATGTGCCTTATTAAAGGCCGATTGCTTGAAGCATGGCAAATTCCTGAAGTCCTTACCAATATCGGAGTGGAAATTTGATGACGTCCCATGGATTTTGTGCACGACTTACCGAGATTACAAAAGAGGAATGATGCCATTTTCGGTGGTCGTTGATCTTTTAACGAAGGTGTAACATTTCATACCCAATAGGAAAGATGATTTAGGGGAGAAGCTGGCGAAGATTTATGTGGACAACATAGTCTATTTGCATGTCGTATCCCGGAGCATCGTTAGTGACCGAGATGGTGGGTTCACATCCAACGATTGGAGGCTCATTCATCAGTTGTTGAGTACTAAGTTGAACTTTAGCATGGCTTTTCACCCACAGACAGATGGTCAGACTGAAATGGTAAATAGGATAATGGAAGATATGCTTCGTATGTTTGCCTTAGATTTTAGGAAAAGGTGGGACATCTTTTTAAGATTAAGTTCGTGTACAATAATAGCTACCAAGCCAGCATTCAGATGGCGTAATTTGAGGATCTGTATGGTAGGAGGTGTCATACTTCGTTGTATTGGGTATAAACGGGAGAATCGAAACTGTACAAGCAAAGGGACGTTGAAGATGGTACTTTAACGATACGGTTGATTCAAGAATGGCTACTTATTGCTCCAGATAGGCAGGCCAAGTACTATAATGCCAAGGATCGGAACGTGGAGTTTGTGGTAGGCGATTGGGTATACCTCAAGATAAAACTTTTTAAAGGCATATCAGGGATTTGACGCTTAAATAAGCTTAGTCTGAGGTATGTTGGGCCTTTTGAGATCTTTGAGCATGTTGGTGAAGCCGCCTATCGTTTGGCTTTTTCGGTGGAGTTGAGCGATTTGCATGATGTATTTCACATCTCGGTGCTGCAGAAGGCTATTCAAGAGCCTACTCAAGTGATTGCCGTGAATCAAGTGTCGGTCGACAGTGGGTTGATGGCGAAGGTCAAGCCCATTCGTATCGAGGATGTAGAGGTCAAGCAGTTACGGAACAAATTTATTAAAATGCTCAGAATCCTTTGGGACAACTGTGCCCGTGAAGAGCTGTCTTGGGAGCGTGAACAAACTATGAGGGAGGAGTTCCCTGAGTTTTTTCGCTAAGGTAATCAGTTGTACTGTTTTCTTTTTGTATTTTCCCTGTAATGTCAAATTTCGGGACGAAATTTCTTTGAGTGGGGGAGATTTGTAACGTCCCGATTTCCTTAAGGCAGGAAATAGTTCTCTGAAGGTTATCTCCTGGCGGTAGCTAGTTACCGCGCGGCGATAGCTCCAAGGTTAGCATCTACAACGCTGAGAGCATTGAGTCAACTCAACGTTGGACTTACCGCATGGCATAAGGTTTTACCGCGTGGTCGTAGTTGGAGAATTAAACTGTCAGAGCTCTCTGGAAGCTATCGTCCGGCTTTATGGTTACCGCTGGCGATAGATGGGTCAATTTATTCGACGAAGTTCTCAGGTGGATACCGCACGATGTTAGCCTTAACGCAGAGCGGTAGAAGAGCAGTAATGGCATTTCCACGGGTCAATGCCCGATTCGAGTTTTGATCGGTGGCATCCTTAAGAAGCCAAACGATTGAGGTACCGTGAGGATATAACTTCTTACCGCACGACGGTAGTGCTCGTAAACTGAATTCTAGATAGAATCATGAACGTTCGCTTGCTTTATATAGGGATCCGATGGTTGGAGGTAGCCCATATGGGTATATGGCCGAGATAGTAGTGTTCCATCTCACATTTCCTTTGGATCTTCTCTTTCTATGTGTTTGAGAGAAGAGGAGTGAAGAAGGAAGAATAAGAAGGAGATCTCGCCACCATTGGATTTCTGAAGTTCCAATTCGCAAGGCGAGTCTGGATCTAGGGAGGCAAGATCGTTGCGGTCATGTTCATCCATCTAGATCTTTGGCATGTCACCGAAGAGAGCGCAAAGGGTAATGATTCTCTACATGGACATGTGAAGTCCTCTTCCTTTAGCATAGGAAACCCTCTCTCGTGAGTGTGCAGTGAGTGTGAGGCTTTCCTTCGGGTAGATATGGTATATCCACGTAGTTTTGCATTTAGAGTTCAGAATCGAAATACCAACATAGGCATGGTGTGTGAAGCCCATCCGGACAAGTTGGTCTAGATTGGTGATGTTTTTCATATGCTTGTTTTTACTAAGAAGAATCTATGTTGTATGTTTTTCGGGTTTCTATGCGGTATATTGAAGCAGGGAACTTTGTGGACTAACTCCAAGGAGCACCTTGAAATATGGGCAGAATCGCATTTCTACTTGGTACCGCGCGGCGGTAGTGTTACCGCCAGTAGTAGCTCTATGAGAGAGTTGTTGTGAGGCCTGTCTCGTCATGACTTGAGGGCTAGTATTTTGGGGCTGAGTGCATGGAGAGCCTAGCTTTGTGGCCTGAGATCCAGCTAGTGAACATAATGCGGTTATGTGTGTTGGAATGGGAAAGGGGAGGTCGATCCACGTCGTGGCTTGATGCGCCCGGCGATTTGAGCAATGGGCAATGACCGAACTGTGCCCAGTAGATATGCCGATCGATGTAATGCCCCAAAATCAAAATGAGGTGATGTGACCTGAGATACGGGCGTGTCAAGAGCCGTGTCCTGCTCTGTGGTAGCCTGGCTGTGTCAAGATTAGAGCACGGCTAAAAACACGGGTATGAACAGTACTGACATGAGCGTGTTAGTTGGTGACACGGGCGTGTCGTGTAATGCGTCCTGTTCAGGGTGTACAGGCAGCGCTGACTGAATTACATGGCATGGAGCTTAGGCATGTTCGGTGTGACACTACCGTGTCAAATGCAACACGGGTGTGTGGGGAACCCGTGTCCTACTCGGGTTGGTGTTATTCCTGTGCTGATTGCGGGACATGTCAATGAACACGGGCGTGTCAGCTGGTCGACACGGGAGTGTCAGGGTCTAACACGGGCATGTCTAAACCCGTGTTCTAGTATGGATTGAGTCGGTTGTGTGCCGCTTAAGGAACACTGCCTGTGACACGGGCGTGTTACAAGCCGTGTTTGGCCTAGGGAAGTCATTTTAAGTGCTGATCAAGGCCGTTCGTTTCCTTTGATAAAGATTTAATGGCTCTGGTTCTTTTTTGGGTTGATAAGGTCGGGAATAAATGAGTTATTTCTCTTTCCACCATCACCATTCTCTTTCTAAGAGTAAGATAGAGAGGAGAGCATGGGAAGGAAGAAGAAGAGGAATCCGGCCACCGGTGGTGCTACGGTGGTCCAAATTGCGAGCCGAGTTCGGATCTGCGGAGGCTAGAGCATTACGGAGCTTTCCAACCATGTAGTTTTCTCCATGGCGCTGAAACATATTCCAAGGGTAACGATTTCCTTCTTGGACAAGTGAAGTCCTTCTTTCCTGCATTTGCATAGGAATCCTCCCTCAAATGGTGGATGGCAAAGTGATTGGCTTGGGATCAGTGGTCCATCCCTTGTTTTATTGCATTAGAACCAGAAGTGTGTAGTACGGTTAGGCATGTTGTGTGAACCCCATCCAGACAAGTTGGTCTAGATTGGTGATGCTTTGTTTACAAATCGGAGAAGACTCTGTATAAATTGATTGCGTGTACAAAATCCTTGGTTTGATACCTGTAGCTTGGTATAGCAGGAAGTACTGGTGGAATTCCAGGAAAATAACCGCGTGATTCTTGTGCTATATGCCATGTTTGGGTTTAGTTTGGGTGCAGAAAGTGAGTTCTGCTGAACCCGCCATGTGATTGCGAGGAACGCTTGCATAGACTCCCCTTTTTGGATTGTGAAGCTAGTCCTTGGAGGAAAGTATGGTTGTTGAGAGTTGCGAGCTCTGAAAAAAGCTTAGTGCCGAACAGGAAAGGTGAAACAGACCTGTGACTGTAAATTGGCCATGAATACTTCAGTATTCGATAATGGCAAGGTGACTTGAGCAACGGGGGGTACCTGATCTGTACCTGCGTTATGTTAGTTGTACAAGATATCGTAAAGGCATTGAGCTTTCGTCAGTGGCATAATGAGAGTCTTTGGCCTTAGCGCCATAAAGACTAGGAATGCTTATAAAGGACCATCATGTCTGAGACCTCTGAATGGTGGTGGGACCTGGTATTCAGTACACCCATAATGTTCCTTGAGTGCAAGGAATGTCGGGCCGTCAGGCCGATGTTTGTGCTATGTATTGACTTGTGCGGTTGTGCACGGCCTTGGTAGATTGTTATACATATAGGTTGTCGTAATAAATGCTTTGTAGGGAAGGAATTACGCTGCCTTGTGCCAGTGGCAGGGTCGTTATAATTGGTCAGCTAAATGCTGACCGTTTCCCTGTTTGCCACTACTTGGTGGATTGCTTCTTTGCAGGTGGTGCTGGCCCAAGCGGGAAATAGCGGGCTTAAGTCCAGGTTGCGCTGCTTACCTTGAAGGCTTTTTTTGTTTACTCTTGTTCATGTGAGGTCGGCCTGCATGCCGATTTTTGTCAACCACACCTTTGTTAAGAGAAATTTGTAATGCCATAAGGCTATTTACGTTGTGTATTGGGTTGTATACATTCCTACTTGGTCGTAGTGGAAATTTCTGTTCTTATTGAGTTCAAGTTTTCAACCCTGAAGCTTGTGCTAGAATGCACTGTGTTAGGATTCAATGTTTTAATATTATTTAGTAACATCTCCGCCTGTTTGTCGAATATGGTGTGGGGTCCCTACCAGACCCTCTATTTTATTACACGTGACAGGTAGAGGTGTTACAATTTTGTATCAGCATGTTGGTCGATCTCTTCCGAATTCGTGGATGAATTCTTTTGAGGGGTGTAGGGCACGTGTAAGTGCTGTCATTATAACACGTAAATTGAACTCAAGAATGTCGACTTAGGAATGAAAATACAATTGTTGGTTTAACCTATGTGTTCCTTTTGTTTGTTTTTTGTTTTATTGGTCGCTAAACTGTGTTTCTACATATATGGGTAATTAGAAGTGTTGCGGGTCAGTCAAAACCTCAACATTCTATTGAAAGTGCGGCACTATGCAAGCTTAGCTGCCCACACCTCCTCCATCTGCTGAAATTATACATTTTATTATGGAGACGGTACTTGTTGTTATGAATGCTCAGCAGGCTTGGAAGGATCGGCCTGCAGTGGTGCCAATGCATGCTGAGGTAAGACAAGAACCGATGGAAGTTATGGTTGATCCGCATGCAGCAGATCAATAATTTAAGTTGTTCATGTGCTTCAATCCTCGTCAATTTACTGGGGCGGGTTCCCCAGCCGGAGGATTGGCTCACAAAGATTAAGAGAATCTTGACAGCTATCAGAGTTTAGGAGGAATAGAAAGAAACATTAACCACTTTCCTACTTGAGGGAGAGGCTCGATTATAGTGGGATGAGGTGGAACTGCATCACTTGGCAGGCAAACAGTTGACGGGTGTCTCGATTGAAGAGTTCTCTCGGTTGTTCTTAGACCCCATCCGTTCGATGACGTATAGTAGAAGGTCCGGCCGGGGCCCCACACTATATGCCACAAACAGACGGTGAGGTCACAGGAGAGTACCAAATCAAACACGAATCCTAACTCAGAGCATTCTAGCGGAAGCTTTAAGTTACAACTTTGAACTCTTAACCGGAATGTCCAATATATAAAACCACATTTATATATATACCATGGAATGTACACACCACAAGAGTTTGGCCTTAAGGCCTCACAGTTCCTCTGAACATACATCATGTTTTACAAACCTCGGCGCGCAGGCCGGCCATACATGAGTACAAAGAGAAAACAAAACAATGGCTTAGCCTTCCAGGCTAGCCGCAGCAGCAGCAGCAACAGCAGTAGGGCTCTCCCGCCCATCACTTACCACTTGGCTCTCCAGCACCTGCACGGAAACAATTCCACCCAACCGGTGGCAAACAATGCAACGGTCAGCATTCAGCTGACCCAATTATAACAATCCTACCCCTTTCTTGGGGCATGAGCATTCTTTCCCTGCAAGCATGGCATCAACAATAGCAACTATGTGCGCGCAGGCACATTCAAGCCATCACAACCATCGGCCGCCCGGCCCGACAGTCCGTGCACTCAGGGCACATTTTCGGTGTACCGGAATACCAGGGTCAACACCACCGTTTACACGGTCATTGAGCATTTCTAGTCTTTCCGGCGCGCGGGCCTAAGACTCTCATTAGGCGCTCCAACAAAACCTATACCAGGCTTCCAAGTCGGACGGACCTAACGCAGGTACGGATCAGCCACCCCCCGTTGCTCAAGTCGCCGAGCCACCTCGAATACGGAAGTATCCATGGCATTTTATAGGCGCGGGTCGGTTTCACCTTTCCTGTTCGGCACTCAGCCTTTTTATCGAGTTGCAGCCCAACGGCTCAACTACTCACAAAGTGGCAACGCACGGCCACAAGAGTTGCCGCCAACCCTCTTCATTTCCTGGACATCGTCCAGTACTTCCTGCCGCACCAAGCAACAGGTAGGAACAAGGCATCACAAGCCATAGGCATCACAAGCCATTATCACGGAGCCTTCTCCGATATGCAAACAAGCATCACCAATCCAGATTCCATCCAGATGGGCTTCACACAGCATGCCTAGAGCCGTACTCCAATTCCGGCCTCTAACAAGGGGGACTTCACATATCTACCCCAAGGGACACCACAACCCACCGCACACTCGCGGGGAAGGGCTTTCCCTATGCAATGCAGAAAAGAAGGACTTCACATGTCCAAGGAGGGAGATCGTTACCCTTGTCGATCTCTTCGGTGCCATCGCAAACTAGCCGGTGAGAAAGAACCGCAGCAGCCTTGCCGTCAAAACGCCGGCTTCGGATCGCGAATCGAACCACGGGAGCTCCGCCGGTGGCTTGGTCTCCTCCTCCTTCTTCCTCTCTTCCTCTCTCTTTCTCTCTTCCTTAAGAATAAAAGAAGAATGGCTTTACCTCCTTCTCTCACGACTTATCCAGCCCAAGAAACCACCTGAGCCTTTGGATCAAAAGAGAGGAAACTGAACGGCCAAGATTTCCCCAGAATTTCACGTTTTGGCCGACACGGCCTGTGACACGCCCGTGTCACAGGCCGTGTACCCCTTCAGCGGTGCACACAGCTTGAACCGACTGAACAACACGGGTCAACGACACGCCCGTGTCGGACCTGACACGCCCGTGTCAAACCTGAGACACGCCCGTGTCTCCTGCTCCATCGAGCTGCAACCAGAACACGGGTCGGAACACGGCAGCTGACATGCCCGTGTCCAGCCTGACACGCCCGTGTTCCCGGCCGTGTTCAAGGCCGTGTCCGGCTCTGCCCGGAATAGGCCAACTTTGCAAAATAAATAGAACACGCCCTGGGACACGCCCGTGTCCCAGGCCGTGTCACTCGACACGCCCTGGAACACGCCCGTGTCCCAGGCCGTGTAACCTGACCTGCTACTCAAATTTCAAGTTGAGTCTTTTGGGCCTTTTTGGGGTGTTACAACCCTCTCCCCCTTATCAAAATTTCGTCCCGAAATTTGCACGGTAAGGAAAGAAAACCAGCAATGCTATAAGCATGTTATAACAAAAAGTACACGGTCTACAGTTATACAAATAACTCGGGAAACTCAGCTCGCATGGTCTGCTCTCGCTCCCATGTTAGCTCTTCACGGCCACAATTGTCCCATCGGACCTTGACCATCCCGATCACTTTGTTCCGCAACTGTTTCTCGGCTCGATCCTCGATCCGAATGGGTTTAACCCTCGTCGTTAGCCCATATTCGACCGGTACCCGATCAGCCTCCACGACTTGAGCTGGATCCTTTACCGCCTTACGAAGGACTGAGATGTGAAACACATCATGTAATCCACCCAAGTCCGCTGAAAGTGCTAGTCGATAAGCAGCCTCCCCAACACGCTCCACCACCTCAAACGGACCAAGATACCTCGGACTTAGCTTTTTCAAACGCCGAATCCTGGACACACCTTTGAAGGGTTTGATCTTCAAATATACCCAATCACCCACCGCGAACTCCACGTTCCGGTGCTTGGCATTGTAGTACTTGGCTTGACGATCTTGGGCTATCAATAGCCTCTCCCGAATAGAGCGTATGAGCGAAGTAGCTTCTTCGACTTCCTTTTTCCCATTCAGCTTCGATTCGCCTGCTTCTGCCCAAGCTAACGGTGTACGGCATTTCCGACCATACAACGCCTCGAATGGTGCCATACCAATACTCGCTTGGTAGCTATTATTATAGGCAAATTCAACGAGAAATATATAATCTTCCCATCTCTTACCAAAATCTAGGGCGCACATGCGGAGCATATCCTCCATCGTCCTGTTGGTTCGTTCAGTCTGGCCATCCGTTTGGGGATGAAAGGCCGTACTAAACGCTAATTTGGTACCCAACATTTGATGAACGAGCCGCCAATCATTCGATGTGAACCGCCCATCACGGTCACTAACGATGCTCCGAGGAACACCGTGCAGTCGAACAACCTGCTCCACATACAGCTTGGCCAAGGTTTCCACTGAATCATCTCTTCTATTTGGAAGGAAGTGCGCCACTTTTGTCAACCGGTCCACAATCACCCAGATGGAATCATGACCGCGTTGAGATCTCGGCAACCCATGCACGAAATCCATCGAAATATCATCGAACTTCCACTCCGGAATAGGTAACGACTTCAGAAAACCGCCAGGCTTCTGGCATTCTGCTTTCACCAACGCACAGGTGTTGCATTTAGCCACATAACGAGCCACATCTTTCTTTAATCCGGGCCACCAGAACAGCTTTTTCATGTCCCTGTACATCTTTGTGCTCCCTGGGTGAACTGAGTACTTGGCAAAGTGAGCTTCGTACATCAACTCTTCCCTCAGTTTACCCACACTTGGGACGCATACTCGACCATTTCTCCGTAACAACCCGTTATCCCAAGAGAATTGATCATCCGG
The DNA here is from genome assembly GCA_039513925.1 of Platanthera zijinensis. Lineage (NCBI taxonomy): Eukaryota > Viridiplantae > Streptophyta > Magnoliopsida > Asparagales > Orchidaceae > Platanthera > Platanthera zijinensis. The sequence goes on from CM077089.1 coordinate 84,181,673, forward strand.
CCCATCTTTAGCATAGCGCTGGAGACTTTCATCAAGCTCCGTTGCTCGCCGAATTCTGTCCGTAAGGTCATATTGCACCTCCGTCCAGTTCAAGCACCATCGGTTGACGCACCCTTGTCAACACACGATATTCCATTGCCTCCAATTCTTGGATCAAACGCTGATCATGCCTCTGCAACCAGCTTGCCCGTACCGGAGTCTTCGACTCAAAGCATCAGCGACCACATTTCCCTTCCCGGGAGTATAGTGAATCTCGAAGGTGTAGTCCCCGAGGAACTCCATCCATCTTCGTTGTCGCATATTCAAATCCTTCTGATCCAACAAATACTTTAGGCTCTTGTGATCCGTATAGATATCCACTTTGACGCCATATAGATAGTGCCGCCACAACTTGAGCGCAAAGATTACCGCCGCCAACTCCAAATCATGGACGGGATAATTCCGCTCATGCACTTTCAACTGACGCGAGCCATAAGCAATCACTTTCCCAAACTGCAGAAGAACGCAGCTAAGCCGCTCCCAGATGCATCACTATAGATCTCATACCCATCGGTACCACATGGCGATGTCAACACAGGCGCCGTGGTCAAACGACTCTTCAAGTCTTCAAAAGCTCGAGCGCACTCCGGCGTCCATATGAACTTTTGATCTTTCCTCGTCAGCGTGGTGAGAGGTAAAGCAATCCGTGAGAAGTTTTCCACAAACCGTCTATAGTAGCCCGCAAGTCCAAGGAAGCTCCTGACCTCGGCCACTGAAGACATCACTGGCCAATCTCGGATGGCACTTATCTTCAACGGATCCACCGCGATACCCTCTCCGCTTACCACATGGCCTAAAAAGGCTACTGAAGAGAGCCAGAACTCGCACTTTGAGAACTTGGCAAAAAGTTTATTCCTCCGCAGGGTATGCAAGACCAACCGCAAATGGTTTGCGTGATCCTCTTCCGACTGAGAGTATACTAAGATGTCATCGATAAACACAATAACAAACAAATCCAAATACTCTCGGAACGTCGATGCATTAGGTCCATAAATACCGAAGGCGCATTACATAGGCCAACGGCATTACCGTGAACTCATAATGACCGTAGCGTGTTCCAAACGCTGTCTTGGGAATGTCACCTTCCCGAATCCTTAGCTGATAATATCCCGATTTCAGATCCAACTTGGAATAGACCGTTGATCCCGCCAGCTGATCAAAAAGGTCATCAATCCGTGGATCGGATACTTGTTTTTTCTCCGTTAGCTTATTCAACTCGCGGTAGTCAATACACAACCGTAAGCTACCATCTTTCTTTTTCACAAAGAGAACAGGCGCGCTCCAAGGTGACATACTAGGGCGTATATAACCCTGCTCCAACAACTCTTGCAGTTGGACTTTCAACTCAGCCATCTCTTTTGGCGCGACGCGATATGGAGAGCGGGCCACAGGTTTCGCACCTGGCACCAACTCAATAGAGAAGTCAATCTCCCGCTGGGGTGGTAACCCAGGAAGATCTTTAGGAAACACATCGGCAAACTCTGACACAACTGGCACTTCACCGACACTGGCCTTTGGCTCAACAGCCTGAATTAGCGTGAAGAATAACTCCGCGCCCTTCCGCACAGCATTGACGACTTGGAGTGCAGACAACAACGTTCCGCCAACTCCTCGCATACCAGCGAACTTCGTCACAAGCCGTATTCTGGCCAGTATAATCTCTTTGGAGTTGCAATCAATAAAGGCACGCTGCTCCGAGAGCCAGTCCATACCAAAGATCACATCAAACTCCGATAACGGTAGCACAGCTGCACTCAAACCGAAATCCCGACTTCCTATTTGCACATCCACATCGCAAGCCCTATCCGCAAGCATCACACAGCCATTCGGCAATAGCACCCTTGTACTATCCACCGTCACATGACTCGGTACCCCCAATGCGAGATACGAAATCCTCAGACAGAAAAGAATGCGAAGCACCCGTATCAAACAGGGCTCTCGCTAAGTTATTCCGAATCAGGACAAAGCCTGCAGCACACACACATCATGCACAAGCTAAACAAAACCAAAACCAAAGCACAGCAAGTAAACTGAATCAACTCGTACCTGTGACGACGTCACTTTGCTTAATCGCTTCCTGTTGGCCAAGTTGATAGATTCGGGGCTGCGCCTGGGAAGCAGAGGAATCCACCACCGCTTTGCCTTCTCAGCATATGACGCACCCGTCTTCTTCTCCCCTTTGGGCTGCACAACTCGACAATCCCGAGCTATAATGCCCCACCCGGCCACAGTTATAGCACGTACGAGCATCCGGCCTTGATGTCGCTCCCGACACAACGGTCGTAGTCACTTGCCCAGATGGCTTGGACCTCTTGCCCCCTTTCTTCTGGTAAAACGACTTGCCTGGGCGAGGTGCTTGAAACTCTGGCTTAGACACCACCAAGCCCTTATTCCCTTGCACTCGCCCATGTCCTTCTCCAACGCGCACGCCGTATCACCAACGCTGGAACCCTTGGCTCACAGAACCTCGAAAGCAGGAATCGTAACTCATCCGCAATCCTTCATAGAACGATTCGTTTTCCTTTGGTCATCCGCGAAGATTGTTCCCGCATATCGTCCCAACCTGGTAAACTCGTGCAAGTAGACATCCACACTATCGTCCCCTTGCTTTAACCGTTGGAACTCGTTTTTCCATAGCAATACGTTGCGCCGCTGGGACATGTTTCGCCAGAAAGATCCGAAGAACTCCTCATCGACACTTGTGTTAATTGCCTGCCCGCAAATGTGTGCTCACCTCCGTCCCACCACACCGCGCCCTCCCCTTCAAGCAATGAAGGTGGCTAAGGTGACCTGAGAGTTTTCCTCCGCCCTGATCGCTGTCATTATCCTCTTGACACGCGATAACCAATCTTCCGCCTGCTTTGGGGATCCCATTCCCGCAAACGTCGGAGGACTGAAGCTCATGAATTGCTTCAACTGTCGGTCAGCTGCTCGTGGATCTACAGCCTCAACCGCTCGGTCTTACATCAACACGAACTGGCACTACTGCCGGCTGCGCTTGCCCCGGTCGGCTGAATCATGGCAAAGAGCGCCTCAGCAACTAAACGAACAGTTTCCGCAGATGGAGGAGGTGTTGGCACCTCAGCTGGTGCCGCACTCTCATCAGAACGCTGGGGCTCAGACTGCCCAGCACCACTACGTGTCACCTATAGGTGGACAAGACACACATTAGCGAACGTATGCAAGCAAAACAACACAAAAAGGAACGCGCAGATTCCTCAAACAAGATTTTGTACATTCCTTAATGGACATTCCAGAGTTCATTAGCGTTACAGCAGGTCGCACAAACACGTGCTCGCCACCCCACAAAAGAATTCGACCACGAATTCGAAAGAGGAAGACCGACGAAAAGCTGATACCAAAATGTAACGACCCCATCCGTTCGATGACGTATAGTAGAAGGTCCGGCCGGGGCCCCACACTATATGCCACAAACAGACGGTGAGGTCACAGGAGAGTACCAAATCAAACACGAATCCTAACTCAGAGCATTCTAGCGGAAGCTTTAAGTTACAACTTTGAACTCTTAACCGGAATGTCCAATATATAAAAACCACATTTATATATATACCATGGAATGTACACACCACAAGAGTTTGGCCTTAAGGCCTTACAGTTCCTCTGAACATACATCATGTTTTACAAACCTCGGCGCGCAGGCCGGCCATACATGAGTACAAAGAGAAAACAAAACAATGGCTTAGCCTAGCCAGGCAGTAGCCGCAGCAGCAGCAGCAACAGCAGTAGGGCTCTCCCCCCCATCACTTACCACTTGGCTCTCCAGCACCTGCACGGAAACAATTCCACCCAACCTGGCAAACAAGCAACGGTCAGCATTCAGCTGACCCAATTATAACAATCCTACCCCTTTCTGGGGCATGAGCATTCTTTCCCTGCAAGCATGGCATCAACAATAGCAACTATGTTGCGCGCAGGCACATTCAAGCCATCACAAACCATCGGCCGCCCGGCCCGACAGTCCGTGCACTCAGGGCACATTTTCGGTGTACCGGAATACAGGGTCAACACCACCGTTTACACGGTCATTGAGCATTTCTAGTCTTTCCGGCGCGCGGGCCTAAGACTCTCATTAGGCGCTCCAACAAAACCTATACCAGGCTTCCAAGTCGGACGGACCTAACGCAGGTACGGATCAGCCACCCCCGCGTTCTCAAGTCGCCGAGCCACCTCGAATACGGAAGTATCCATGGCATTTTATTAGCGCGGGTCGGTTTCACCTTTCCTGTTCGGCACTCAGCCTTTTATCGAGTTGCAGCCCAACGGCTCAACTACTCACAAAGTGGCAACGCACGGCCACAAGAGTTGCCGCCCAACCCTCTTCATTTCCTGGACATCGTCCAGTACTTCCTGCCCGCACCAAGCAACAGGTAGGAACAAGGCATCACAAGCCATAGCATCACAAGCCATTATCACGGAGCCTTCCCGATATGCAAACAAGCATCACCAATCCAGATTCCATCCAGATGGGCTTCACACAGCATGCCTAGAGCCGTACTCCAATTCCGGCCTCTAACAAGGGGGACTTCACATATCTACCCCAAGGGACACCACTACCCACCGCACACTCGCGGGAAGGCTTTCCCTATGCAATGCAGAAAAGAAGGACTTCACATGTCCAAGGTGGAGATCGTTACCCTTGTCGATCTCTTCGGTGCCATCGCAAACTAGCCGGGAGAAAGAACCGCAGCAGCCTTGCCATCAAAACGCCGGCTTCGGATCGCGAATCGAGACCACGGGAGCTCCGCCGGTGCTTGGTCTCCTCCTCCTTCTTCCTCTCTTCCTCTCTCTTTCTCTCTTCCTTAAGAATAAAAGAAGAATGCTTTAACCTCCTTCTCTCACGACTTATCCAGCCCAAGAAACCACCTGAGCCTTTGGATCAAAAGAGAGGAAACTGAAACGGCCAAGATTCCCCAGAATTTCACGTTTTGGCCGACACGGCCTGTGACACGCCCGTGTCACAGGCCGTGTACCCCTTCAGCGGTCACACAGCTTGAACCGACTGAACAACACTGGTCAACGGACACGCCCGTGTCGGACCTGACACGCCCCCGTGTCAAACCTGAGACACGCCCGTGTCTCCTGCTCCATCGAGCTGCAACCAGAACACGGGTCGGAACACGGCAGCTGACACGCCCGTGTCCAGCCTGACACGCCCGTGTTCCCGGCCGTGTTCAAGGCCGTGTCCGGCTCTGCCCGGAATAGGCCAACTTTGCAAAATAAATAGAACACGCCCTGGGACACGCCCGTGTCCCAGGCCGTGTCACTCGACACGCCCTGGAACACGCCCGTGTCCCAGGCCCGTGTAACCTGACCTGCTACTCAGATCGATAATTTCAAGTTGAGTGCTTTTTCCCTTTTTGGGGCGGGTTTACAGATTGGCTCACAAAGATTAAGAGAAATCTTGACAGCTATCAGAGTTTAGGAGGAATAGAAAGAAACATTAACCACTTTCCTACTTCAGGGAGAGGCTCGGTTATAGTGGGATGAGGTGGAACTGCATCACTTGGCAGGCAAACAGTTGACAGGTGTCTCGATTGAAGAGTTCTCTCGGTTGTTCTTAGCAAAGCATCTGCCGATGCAGCAAACAATTTCAATGGAGTTGGAGTTCCAACAGTTGGCTCAAAGAGGAAATAGTATGGATGACTACCATCATGTGTTTACGCGTTTGGGACGGTATGCGGGTACTATCTTTGCCGAAGAGGAGTATAATACCAGTCAGTTAAATGGGGGACTACAGGATGTGCTACAGTATTTGCTCTCGAGTTCTGTGAACCAGGGTTTTCAAGCATTGGTTTATACGGCTCGGTCTTTGGATATGACATGAAAAAAGGGTAAGGCAAAGGGAACTTGGCTGTGTTAAAGTCGGAGTTAAAGTAGCCGCATCCGGAGAAGTTTAGGTAACGAAAGAGATGGGGAAAGAAGTCCAAATCTATTGGACAAGCTCCTTTAACGGAAGTTTGATGTGTGCGGATAAATCTTATTGGGGTGAGGTCAAGATAGGAAGTCGGGATTTCAAGGTGGAAACATTAGTATTGCCGATATCGGAGATCGTTATAATCTTTGGTATGGACTGGCTTTCAGAGCAGCATATTTGTATAGATTGCACTTCAAAAGAAGTTACACTGGGGCAGAATACCGAACTAGAGACCAAGTTAAATGGCATGCGAGGGATGAGTAGGGTATTGATATCTGCTCTCGAAGTCATTAAGGCAGTTCGGAAGGGTGCGAAGTTATTCTTCACACTCGTTGAGGAGGTGGAGCCGAAGGACAGTGTCAGTGAGGTGCCTATTATATCGGAATACGCTGATGTGTTTCCTAAAGACCTTCCGGGGTTACCTTTATAAAGGGAAATTGACATCGCTATCGAGCTGGTGCTAGGTGCAAAACCTGTGGCCAGCTTGCCTTATTGGGTAGCGCCAAAGGAAATGGCGGGACAAAAAGTTCTGTTGCAAGAATTCCTAGTACAAGGCTACACACGCCCAAGTCAGTCGCCTTGGTGCGGGCCAGTTCTCTTTGTGAAAAAGAAGGACGACAGCTTGCGCCTATGCATTGACTATAGAGAACTGAACAAGCTGACAGAAAAGAACAAGTATCCAATTCCACGGATTGACGACTTGTTTGATCAGTTAGTTGGCTCGACTGTATACTCCAAGTGGATTTGAAGTCAGGCTATTATCAGATGAGAGTTCGTGAAAGAGACATACCCAAAATAGCGTTTGGAACATGCTATGGTCACTATGATTTCACGGTAATGTCATTTGTGTTGTCTAATGCGTCATCAGTATTTATGGACTTAATGCACCGAACGTTTAGGGAATACTTGGATCTCTTTGTGATCGTCTTTATTGACAATATCCTCGTATACTCCCAATCCGACGAAGATCATGAAAATCATTTGCGGATGGTTTTGCACACCCAGAGGAAGAACAAGCTCTACATCAAGTTCTCTAAGTGTGAGTTTTGGCTGTCGTCAGTAGCATTCCTTGGCTATGTGGTTAGTGGAGAGGGCATTGCGGTGGATCCTTCCAAGATAGTTGCTATATGGGAGTGGCCTGATCTTTCTATAGTTGCAGAAGTCAGGAGTTTTCATTGGCTTGCGGGCCACTATAGGCGCTTCATAGGGAACTTCTCGAGGATAACCTTGCCTCTCACCACACTGACGAGGAAGGATCAGAAGTTCATTTGGACGATGAAGGGTGCACGAGCTTTCGGAGAGCTAAATAGTTGTTTGACCGCGACGCCAATCTTGACGTCACCACGTGGTCTGGACGACTTTGAGTTCTATAGTGATGCGTCAGGGAGTGTCTTAGGCTGCATTCTTCTACAATTCAGAAAGGTTATTGCATATGGATCACGCCAGTTGAAGGTGCACGAACGGAATTACCCCGTCCAAGATTTGGAATTGGCGGCGGTGATATTCGCACTTAAACTATGGCGTCATTACCTATGTGGTGTGAAAGTCGATATATTCACGGACCATAAGAGCCTTAAATATCTGTTGGACCAGAAAGATCTTAATATATGACAGAGAAGGTTGATGGAGTTTCTTGGTGACTAAACCTTCCAGATTCATTATACTCCCGATAAAGGGAATGTAGTCGCAGATGCCTTGAGTCGCCGGACTCTGGCAAGGGCAAATTGGCTGCTAAGACAAGATGAAATTCTACAACGCTATACAGTGGAAAGTGCGGATTATAAATTTTCGTTTAATGCCGGCTTTTTTCAGAAGGATGGTCGTTTGTAAGTCCCAAATAGGGGTAAACTTCATTAAAAAGTGATTTATAAAAGTCACTTCACAAAGTATTCGATCCACCATGGGAGTACGAAGATGTATAAGGATTAGAAGAAAAATTTTTGGTGGCCTGGAATGAAGGACATAGCGCACAATGTTGCTAAATGCCAAAAACCGGGCGGTTTTCTGAAGTCGTTGTCTATCCTTGTGTGCAAATTTGACGATATTTCCATGGATTTCGTGCATGGGTTGCTGAGATCACAACGTGGAAATGATGCAGTTTGGGTGATTGTGGACCGGTTAACCAAGGTGTCGCACTTCATCCCGAACCTAAAGGACAATTCAGTTGAAAAGTTGGCAAAGATGTATGTGGATACTATTGTCCGATTGCACGGTGTGCCCCGTAATATCGTTAGTGATCGAGATGGGCATTTCACTTCGGGAGATTGGAGATTAGTCCACCAACTATTGGGTACGAAATTACATTTCAGCACGGCCTTTCATCCTCTAACGGATGGTCAGACCGAAAGGACCAACAGGACGTTGGATGATATGCTCCGAATGTGTGTGCTGGATTTTGGGAAGAGTTTGGAAGATCATCTTGTTATGATTAAGTTCACCTACAACAACATCTACCAAGCTAGTATCCGGATGACGCCCTTTGAATCTTTATACGGTAGGAAATGTCGTACACCTTTGGCTTGGGCGGAGACTAGCGAAACAAAGCTATACAGGAGAATGGAGTTGGATGATGCCAACTCAACCGTACGGTTGGTATGCGAAAGGCTATTTGTGGCTCAAGATAGGCAAGCTAAGTATTACAATGCCAAGCACCAAAATATGGAGTTTGCGGTGGGTGATTGGGAATACTTGAAGATCAAACCCTGTAAAGGTATGTCTAGGATACGACATCTGAAAAAGCTTAGCCCGAGGTTTCTTGGACCGTTTGAAGTGGTAGAGCGTATTGGTGAAGCTGCCTCTCAGTTAGCACTTTTACAAAGGCTGAGTGGCTTATATGATATGTTTCATGTCTCGATATTGCGGAAAGTTGTGAAAGAACCATCACAAGTGATTGTTGCAGATCAAGTGTCAGTTGACAGTAGGCTAATGACGAAAGTTAGGCCTATTCGGATCGAGGATATGGCGGTTAAACAGCTACGAAACAAAGCTATCAGGATGGTCAAGGTCCGGTGGGATAATTTGCCGTGAGGAATTATCATGGGAGCAGGAACAAACCATGCGTACTGAGATTCCCGAGCTATTTGTGTAAAACTGTTATAACCTTTTGAACAAATGTTTTGTTTCCAGCAAACTATATCCTTTAGCAATTTCAGGATGAAATTCTCTTAAGGGGAGGAGAGTTGTAATACCCCAAAATCAAAATGAGATGACACGGCCTGAGACACGGGCGTGTCCAGAGCCGTGTCCTGCTCTGTGGTAGCCTGGCTGTGTCAAGTGTGGAGCACGGCTGAAAACACGAGTATGAACTGTACTGACACAGGCGTGTCAGTTGGTAACACTCGCGTGTCGTGTAACCGTATCCTATTCTGGGTGTGCAGGCGGTGCTGACTGAAGTACATGGTGTGGAGCTTAGGCATATTCGGTATGACACGGCTGTGTGAAATGCAACACAGACGTTTGGGGAACCCGTGTCCTGCTCGCGTTAGTGTTGATCATGTGCTGATTGAGGGACCCGCCTATGAATACGGGTGTGTCAGCTAATCGACACGGGCGTGTCGGGGTCTAACATGGGCCTGTCTAAACTTGTGTTCTAGTTTGGCTTGAGTTGATTGTGTGCCACTTAAGGTACACGGCCTGTGATACGGGCATGTCACATGTCATGTTCGGCCCAGGAAAGTCATTTTAAATGTTGATCAGAGCCGTTTGTTTCCTTTGATAAAGATCTAATGTCCATGGTTCTTCCCTGGGTTGATAAGGTCGATAATAGATGAGTTAATTCTCATTCTATAATCACCATTCTCTTTCTAAGAGTAAGAGAGAGAGAGGAGAGCAAGGTAAGGAGAAGAAGAGGAATCCGGCCGCCGGTGATGCTACGGTAGTCCAAATCGCGAGCCGAGTTCGGATCTGCAGAGGCTAGAGCGTTGTGGAGCTTTCCATCCATGTAGTTTTCTCCATGGCTTTGAAACGTCTTCCAGGGGTAATAATTTATTTCTTGGACAAGTGAAGTCCTTCTTTCCTGCATTTACATAGGAATCCTCTACCAAATGGTGGATGGAGAAGTGATTCCCTTGGGATCGGTGGTTCATCCCTTATTTTATTGCATTAGAATCAGAAGTTTGTTAGTACGGTTAGGCATGCTGTGTGAAGCCCATCCGGACAAGTTGGTCTAGAATGGTGATGCTTAGTTTGTAAATCGGAGAAGACTCCGGATAAATTGATTGCGTGTACGAAATCCTTTGTGGATACCTGTAGCTTGGTTCAGCAGGAAGTACTGAAAGTGAGTTCTGCTGAACCCGCCAAATGATTGCGAGAAATGCTGGCATTGTCTCCCCTGATTGGATTGTGAAGCCAGTCTTTGGAGGACAGTATGCTATTGAGAGTTGCGAGCTCTGAAAAAGGCTTAGTGACGAACAAGAAAGGTGAATCTGACCCGCGCCTGTAAATTGTCCATGAGTACTTCGATATTGGATAATGGCAAGGAGACTTGAGCAATGGGGCATGACTGATCTGTACTTGTGTTATGTTAGCTGTACAAGAGAGCGTCAAGGCATTGAGCTTTCGTCAGTGGCATAATGAGAGTCTTTGGACTGCTGATGTAGGCTACGGTGTTTGACGCTATGGCGGCAAAGGGAATAGTACGTACGCCTCTCTATTTCCACTATCACGCTCACACGATAATAAAACGCAGCACACTCACGAACAATATTATCAACTAACGCTAGCGTACGGTAGCCACGCCGAATAAAGATCAAACAAACGACTATAGGCCGTTGTTTTCTCAAGCTAAAAGGACCAATATTGGGTCCGACCGAGCGATGGTTGTACCAAAAGAGATCTACCGAAAGGTTCGGTTCGGAAATGGTAGATCTCTCCCAACAAAACGAAAGCGAGGCTCGCCAAACCTCTCGGAAAGTTAAGCAACGAGAAAGAACAACAAATACAATCGGAGAGAAAACCACGAATAGACAAAAGATTCCAAGACCACGCAAAAGCAATCTACCAAATGAAAATCTAGGATGCGAAGCACACAAAAAGTAGAAGATCTCGTTACCCAATCGGAATGGATGATTCCGATTCACTTTCAAGGATCGTTATTCCACGACTCCGCCGGAGTTCCGTCGACCGGAGAGAAAATTTGTCCGCTTCCATTGCTTCACGCCGGGATGGAGGAAAGCCACAATGGGGGAGCACCTTTGATCTTGGCCGATTGTTACTATGGGAAAGGGGCTCTTGAAGGGGGGGTCGGATTTGGATTTGAAAGGGGGAAGTGGTCGGGTTGGGAGTGGAAGAGGTTGGCTAGAGAGGGTGGCCGAATCTAGGGAGGAGGAGTTGAGGTGGTTCGGGTTTGGGTGGTGGAGGGGAAAGGGCACGAGTTGGAGGAGGAGGAGGTGGTGGTTGGCCGGAGGTGCAAAGAGGGTAAGTGGTGGTGGCGGCTATGGAAGGAGGAAGTGGCGAGCTTGATGTAGAGGAGGAAGGAGAGGGGAGGCCGAGCAAGAGGAGGGAGGGAGTAGGAAGGCCGGCGGCCAAGAGAGGAAGAAAAGAGAGGGGGGCGGCCAAGAAGGAGAAGAGGGATCTCAAGGGGTTTAGGGTTTTTTTAATCTTTCATTCACTAAAGCATAATGAAATAGTTCATGCCTATATATAGGCTTTACAACATGCATAGGCTATTTGCAGCCCACTTAAATAAAAAGAAAACAACAACATGATAAATTAAATGCAACATGATAAAATAGAAAGCAAATAAAAGAACTAAATATTATTTGGTAGTCTTCATTTTCATCATGTGGGAAAACGCCATCGCCGTCGCCATCATCATCTTCAACTGTAGGGGAACGCCGTCGTCGTCGCCATCATCTTCTTCAACTTTAACACATTGGGGGTCGCCGCCATCAATCCTCCCCCGCTCAAAAGAATTCATCACCGATGAGTTAGCATGGAGGTGCTGGCGCCGAAGGACATCATCCAAAAGAACCATCACCGAGTCCGGGATCCAAGAGTCTTCGGGGACTGGACGATCACACCATCGTATCATGGAACGCTGAATACTGTCGCTTGGAGAGGAGAGCAAACCACCAAAGTTGAACCTGTCTAGCAAAAATATTGTCCTGCGGAACTTGGGAAATGCATTAGGCAAAGAAAGAGGAAAAATTTCTGCATCAACAATCAACGTACCTCCGTTGGAGACCAATGGAGAGAACGATCCAAGAACAAGCTCACCCCCGAACCCAAATGAAAATATAGTGGCACCAAACGTAGAGTTAGATATTTCAAATGGTGGAAAAACACAAAGCGTGAAATTGGAAACATTTAAACTTGGGGAATTACCCCTTTCAGTGGTTAACTTCAATAGAAATGTTGTTTCTCCTAATTGATTAAAAATCCGAAAAGTTCTAACTCGCCGAATCGCCAACGTTTCTTTAGTGCCCGAAGGCTTCCATTTAGGGACGAGACGCACCAAGAGTAAACCGAAAACCTTATAGGGAGTCACTCTCTTATGTAAGTTAGCGGTAAGTTGATAAGAAGACATTTGTGTGAAAAGCGCTTCCTTAACATGCTGATGTGAAATGATAATGTGAGAGGCAACTAGTAGAATGAAATCATGCGCTAAATAGGGTGATTTCTCAAAAGTGTGCCTAACTAACTTGCTACCATGTGGTGTGAACCCATGCGCTATGTGACTCACCCCAATTATAGTGAATAAAGTAGTCAAGTCCGGGGGAACGGGAACCTTAAAATCAAAGATGATTTTCAAAGGCTTGAAGATCACAGTTCTAATTTTATGTTTAATATAATCACACGTGGCAAGAAGATACGTCAAAGTAAGCCACTCATCACTAATACTAGTAAAGTTGAACGCTCCCGGGTGTGTGACATCAGGCGCGAGCTACACAACTAACGAGGCCTAGCCGAGGTCACTAACGAGTGGGAAAAGGATCATCAAACGGCGGGGGATAAGTGCGACATGACATGTCCCTAGGTGGATCTAGCATGAACGGAGAAACAAAATGACTCAAATCAGGAAAAATAAATTCATAACCGAAAGGATCAGCTGGTCGGGTCAACATTACGGGAGGGGTAGTCGGTAAAACTAATATGGGGAGAGAGTTAAGATTGCATTTAAATTCACGCCACGGAGTTTGCATCAGGGGACGCTCATCCGGGTCTTTCTCAATATCGTCCTCCAAAAATGTAAATCTCTAACTAGGAATTTCTCCCAACACATCAGTCTCAACATCAGTAGAAGTGAAAATCACAGAAGTGGGCACTATAATATGTCTCGGACTAATAATAACTAGCTCGAGTCCAAACACTTCATCGACTATATCACCAATGGGTAAACTCTCAGCATAAGGTAAATCTTCCGACTCAACCAGAATATCAACTGCCTCCGGGCCATCAGAAGACTCCATGGAAATCAAAGTAGATGGCTCCAAAATATCGTCGAAAGGGAATGGGGGTGATTCCTCAGAGGAGAAATCATCATCCAGGTCACTCGGGTAACCCATCTCTTCCACATCAATACTATCGTCAGTAATTTCAGCTCTCGCCCTCAGTGACGGGCACAGTCCTAGGCACGACCTTAGACTCAACAGGGGAATCAACCACTAAACCAGGCAACTCAGGGGAAGACTCAAAATGTCCAACAGGCGTATTCGGGGTAGGACGCCCAATAGAGCCACTACCAGATTTGACAATAGACTCACATATAGTAATTGTCTGACATGTAACCTTACTCCTAGGAATTTGGTGCTTCTCAATTTCCATCGCGTGCAAAAGGTGGCATCTAGATCGGTGTGACCATATAGCAATAACTTTCCCTGGATGTAGGGGCTCAACCTCTACGAAACCTGGAAAGGGTGACCTCAGGCGATTCCTTCACACTGCTCCTAACCGCCAAATCCTTAAAGAGTTGCATATAATTTGAGACCGACTTATTCCCTTGTTTAAGGGTAGTCAAATCATCAGTTATATGCCGCTTGGCCTGTGCGTTTGGCTTATCTTCAGTCCTAAAGATCGGTATGGAACTATAGCCATCAGTAGGGTAACTAGGGTGTTGCCTTGGGGAAATGGTACAACTTGACTAGCCTTCAGTTGGCCAATCAACGCCTTAATATCGTCCACTACCGGACAGTGGAATGGCTTTCTACCGTGCCTAAGGGGATATAAAGATTTTCTCGGGAAGCATTGACGTCATAGGCCATATTGTGATAACCGGAGAAAACTCGATCCGGAATTTGTGCACAATACAAGGAGAAACGCTTCTGGTTCAGTTAAAATAGGTTTGACGGAATTTGTTCCTGCTTAACCACTAGGGTAATAATAATGTAAAATAGATTTTCTTGCTGAATAAAATTTGAAGATTATTAATAAATTTTTTTTTGATTTTTTGCTGAAAAATAAGAAAGTTAAGCCGCTATTGGCAGACCAAAAATAATTTTTTTGTGTGATTTTTGACAACTAACGTGCAAACAAAAGTGAGGGTTACACATGCCACAAGATGGGGGAGGGGTGCCAATTACGAAATTGACGTGAACCTCCCTCTGATACCAAATTGATATAGGCTACGGTGTTTGACGTTATGGCGACAAATGGAATAGTATGTACGCCTCTCTATTTCCACTATAACGCTCACACGATAATAAAACGCAGCACACTCACGAACAATATTATCAACTAACGCTAGCGTACGGTAGCCACGCCGAATAAAGATCAAACAAACGACAATAGTTCGTTGTTTTCTCAAGCTAAAAGGACCAATATTGGGTCCGACCAAGCGATGGTTGTACCAAAAGAGATCTACCGAAAGGTTCAGTTTGGAAATGGTAGATCTCTCCCAACAAAACGAAAGCGAGGCTCGCCAAACCTCTCGGAAAGTTAAGCAACGAGAAAGAACAACAAATACAATCGGAGAGAAAACCACGAATAGACAAACGATTCCAAGACCACGCAAAAGCAATCTACCAAATGAAAATCTAGGATGGGAAGCACACAAAAAGTAGAAGATCTCATTACCCAATCAGAATGGATGATTCCGATTCACTTTCAAGGATCATTATTCCACGACTCCGCCGGAGTTCCGTTGACCGGAGAGAAAATTTGTCCGCTTCCGTTGCTTCACACCGGGATGGAGGAAAGCCACAATGGGGGAGCACCTTTGATCTGGCCGATTGTTACTATGGGAAAGGGGCTCTTGAAGGGGGGGGGGGGGTTCATTTTGGATTAGAAAAGGGGAAGTGGTCGGGTTTGGGAGTGGAAGAGGTTGGCTAGAGTAGGGTGGCCGAATCTAGGGAGGAGGTTGAGGTGGTTCGGGTTTGGGTTGGTTGGTGGAGGGGAAAGGGCACGGGTTGAAGAGAGGAGGAGGTGGTTGGCCGGAGGTGCAAAGAGGGTAAGTGGTGGTGGCGGCTATGGAAGGAGGAAGTGGCCGAGCTTGATGTAGAGGAGGAAGGAGAGGGAGGCCGAGCAAGAGGAGGGAGGGAGTAGGAAGGCCGGCGGCCAAGAGAGGAAGAAAAGAGGGGGGGCGGCCAAGAAGAGAGAAGAGGGATCTCAAGGGGTTTAGGGTTTTTTTTTAATCTTTCATTCACTAAAGCATAATGAAATAGTTCATGCCTATATATAGGCTTTACAACATGCATAGGCTATTTGCAGCCCACTTAAATAAAAAGAAAACAACAACATGATAAATTAAAATGCAACATGATAAAATAGAAAGCAAATAAAAGAACTAAATATTATTTGGTAGTCTTCATTTTCATCATGTGGGAAAATGCCATCGCCGTCGCCATCATCATCTTCAACTGTAGGGGAACGCCGTCGTCGTCGCCATCATCTTCTTCAACTTTAACACATTGGGGGTCGCCGCCATCAACTGCGCGCCATAAAGACTAGGAATGCTCATAATGGACTGTCTTGTCTGGGACCTCTGAACGGTGGTGGGACCTAGCATTCGGTAAACCCATAATGTGCACTAAGTGCACGGAATGTCGGGTCGTCGTGCAAACGTTTGTGATATGTATTGACTTGTGCGGTTGTGCACAGCCTTGGTGGATTTTTATACATATATATTGTTTGAATAAATGCTTTGTAGCGAAGGAATTCCATTGCACCGTGCCAGGGGCAGGGTCGTTATAATTGGTCAGCTGAATGCTGACCATTGCCCTATTTTCCACCGCTTGGTGGATTACTTCTTTGCAGGTGGTGCTGTCCCAAGCGGGAAATAGTGGGATGAAGTCCAGGTTGCGCTGCTAACCTTGAAGGATTGTTTTGTTTACTCTTATTCATGTGTGGCCGGCCTGCGCGCCAATGTTTGTAAACCACACCTTTGTTAAGAGAAACTTGAAAATGCATAAGGCTATGTACCTTGTGTTTTTGTTTGTATACATTCCTACTTGGCAGTAGTGGACATTTCTCTTCTTATTGAGTTCAAGTTTTCAACCTTGAAGCTTCTGCTAGAATGCTCTGTGTTAGGATTCGAGGTTTTGATATTATTTAGTAAATTCTCCACCTGTTTGTGGAATATGGTGTGGGGCCCCAGCCGGACCCTCTATTATATCACACGTGACGGGTAGAGGTGTTACAATCGACCTGTTGGTAGTGTTACCTGTCATAGCCGCCGTAGTTACGAGTCTTAGTCCTTGAGCCAGAAAGACTATTTAATGCTCATGTATGTTGGTCATCACTGAGTTCGGTAGTGGGACCCTAGTTTTTGTCTGGAACAACGAGAATGTGCCCTGAGTGCATGGGGCGTGTGGTCGTAGCACCAGCGTCTGTGGTAAAGTGTGCTTATATTACACTTTCGTAGCCATGCTCGTTTTTGCTAATGCTATATAGGGATGGAGCACCACCCCTTGGGTTAGGGGTGGGGTCATTATAATTTGCTCAGCCTTAGCTGACCATTGATTTATTTTACCACTGTTCGGTGGATTAATCTTATGCAGGAACAGGTGAGCCATGTAGAAAGTAGCGGGTTGAAGCCCTTGTTGCTATGATATCCCTTGAAGGCCAAAGAAAACTGTTTTCCTTTACTACTTTCATGTGTGGCTGGCATGCGTGCCGAAGTCTGTAAAACACTTATTGTTTAAGTAAACAGTTTTAAAGCCATAAGGCCGAGACTCTTTGTCTATTTTTACTTTCATTAATGTTTTTGGCTCATGTGGACTTTCCTGTTCTGTGATGGGTTCTTACAACTTATTTCAAAGCTTCTGCTAGAATGCTCTGTGTTAGGAATCAAAATTTTATTATAGTAATTTGGTATTAATATATAACACCACTGACAGTCTGTAGAATATGGATCGGGGCCCCGGCTGGACCATCTGTTATATTACATGTGATGGATGGGGGTTTACACGATGGCCTTATCGAACAATTCCGTCTTGAGGGATAAGTAGCCGACTCGCAATTAGGTCAAAGACTTATGTGTATCTCTATGTCCAGTTTACTGTACATATTATATATATACTGAGTGCTGAGCTGACCCAGAACAGTAGACCACGCCGAATCGGACTTAAAGGAAATAAACCTGACGAAATGGAATTCGTCATGTATACAAATCGATATTCGACGAATGAACATTTGACTCGACGAAGCGTCGAGTGGACTCAATACACTCAGCTCGTGACTCGTCGAATCAACACTTGACTCGATGAATCATTGAGTGAACACAACACACTCAGCGCTAGCATCTAACTCTTTGAATCAACACTTGAATCGATGAATCATTAAGTGAACTTAACTCGCTCAACGCCTGACTCAGACTCGTCGAATAATTACTTAACTCGACTAATCAATGAGTGAACTCAACGCCTATTTCGATAAGTCAACATTTGATTCGATGAAGGCGTCGAGTGGTCTTAACGCTCTTAGCGCCTAATCGACAAGTCAACATTTGACTCGACGAAGGCGCGGAATGGTCTCAACACACTCAATGCCTGGCTGAGTCCAGTCCTTCACTCATCTCATGAGAAAAACCAACATAGTCCAATCTTCCAAATTCTCCAAACACTCTTATGTGCGAACCTGATAGGCTCATACTATGATGAGTCCAATTTATATACATATTTTTGGACTCATCTGGGCCTAGTTTTTTTGTTGATGCACTACACTTGAGATCCATAAACATTCAAATTTGTTTCTTTGTCCATTCCATGTTAAGAGCACTTTAGGGCCATTTTCAGTGTTATTTCGTAGTTATAGTTCATTTGCCCTTTTCTTGGTGTTTTTTTTGTGTCTGGAGAATGTTCAATGTTCTTTTAAGTGGCTCTTCTGTTTTTATTGCAGGTAAAAAGGTCGTATGTGTGTGTGTGTGTGTGCGTGTTCCAGGATTGTTTGGGAATGTTTTTCGCCTAAGTACCACTGATTGTGGGTTTTTACACGCACACGGTCAGTTGACTCCTTAACGCACAACTGCTGGTCGTGCGCATTTATTTCATCTAAACCCAAATGGTACATGAACAGTGCGCACGATCATTGGATCTATAGCGCACGACCACTAATTGTGAGCCACTGATCGTGCGCACTAATCTCCATCTTTTCCAAGTTCTGTCTGGGGCAATCGCACGACCATTGGTCATAGAGCGCACTAACCTCTGATCAAGCTCCACTGCTCGTGCATATTTATCATGTTTTTCTAGAGTTCTGCCACTTCTAATCACACGATCATGGGATCCTATGTGCACGACCTCTGGTCGTGCACCACTGATCGGGCGCATATATAGTATTTTTTCTGTCCAGCTGCAGGTTTCTCTAGTCCAGAGCGCACGATTATCAACCGTTAGTGTTCACGACCACCGGTCGTGCGCCACTAATCGTGCGCTCTGATTATCTACTGTCCTTATTTAAGCCTGTGCTCCCGCGAATTAGGGAATGCCTTTCATTTGCCGCCCCGGTGCTGCGCGCGAAGCGCCATTTCTCTCCCCCATAGGTCCTCCACTCATCTCCACCCTCCGGGAAGCATTCTCCGGCGATCCGAAGTCATCTTCAACCCTTCGGAGAGTTCTCGGCCACCGGTAGTTAGCAATAGAGATCTTCTGGTACTTCTAATTTGGGCAAAAGAGAGAAATGATTGAAGGAAGGAAATAAGACAGAGGAAGACAAGTGGATTGAAAACCCATTAACCTCTGAAAGCAACCACAGTCAAAGTCGAGACGTGGACTGACAACCCACCACTTCGGCCAAGAACCACGGCTAGGCTTTTCTCCTTTTGGTTTATTCTACTTCTTCTCCATAGTGGATTGTACTCTTAAGCTTGTAATGAACCTAAACATGCTTTTATTTGTCTATTAACGAAGTTTTCTTTGGTTATTTACATGATCTCTTGTTAACTTAATGCACTCGCCTCCATTCACATCCACACCACTCGCGCACTAGAACCACTCTAGCAAGGGCTATTGTTGGTAGTTTAAGAGGTGATTACGAACCTCACTCTCCGCCTGTGTTTTCACTCCATCCGCTTGCTCTCCGTCCATACACCTCACAAAGCATAACATAACAGCCTGCACTTGTTCCATCCACCAAGCGAAGCGGTGCTTATGACCCACATTAGTTTTCTTTTTGTTTTGTAGCATTAGGAATCAAAATCCAACCCCTCATTATTTCGTTTAACTCTTAGTAATGATCCTTCCACAACTCTATCACGACACCCTACCTGCATTCCCTCAAGATCGACATTCGGGGAAGCTATTCCCAAAATTTTTATTTAACAGCGACCGGTGCACTTGCCGACGCATATAGATTTTGGCACCGTTGCCGGGGAGTACATGCGTTTGTGATCTGGGTTGTCGAAGGTAGTTACTGAAGAGTTGTTGTTTTTGATATTTTGTTTTGTTGTCATCTTTGGTGTATGCAGAGGCAAGGATCGGGAGAGTTGCTTGCAAATGATCCTGAAATAGAGAGGACCGCTCGAGCACGGAGGCGTGCCGCAAACACTCAACTAGAGATAGAACATAATCGAAATCAGGTTAGAGGACAATGGAAGAGGGGAAGAGCCCATCTTATGGCCAGACGCTGATGTGAACATTGGAACTCGACAGGGATAGCCAATGCATAGGGCTTATCCGAGAGGAAATGGAGCTGTTGCTGGGCAGCATGTTGATGAGAATGTGGTAAATAGGTTGAGGCCTCACACGATGAGAGATTATAATACCCCCATTATTGGGAGTGTGTATCAAGCTTTTGGGTCGACCATACCTAACCTGCAGTTTGAAAACAAACCGGCCATTTTCAACATGATACGCAGCAACACTCAGTTATCTGGGTTATTGAGCGAGGACCCATACATGTATCTTTCAGATTTTTATGAGATATACAGGACCTTCCGTTACGGCGGAATACCCGATGGAACGGTTAAGATGAAGTTATTCCCATTTTCACTGCATGATAAAGCCAAGGCGTGGCTGCACAGCTTACCTCCTGGAATTGCCACAACGTGGGATGCTTTAACCGCGCGATTTCTGGAGAAGTTCAATCTGGTAGAAAAGATTCTGACCCTGTGCCCGTAGATAGGTAACTTACGCCAGTTCTATCAGGAGAGCCTGGTTGAGGTGTGGGAACGTTTCAATGAATTGCTGCGGAAATACCCAAACCATGAGTTCAAGCCTTGCAATGTGGTGGGCCAGTTCTACTTTGCCATCGAGCCCAATTATAGTGTTATGATTGACTTTGCTGTAGGAGGTTCATTGATGAACCTTACACCTGAATTTGCCCTGAGGATTCTGCAAGATACAGCCTCACACACCATATATTGGACTGCTGGGAGAAATACTCAAAGGAACACCCATGGAATATTCGTTCTTGGATTTGATGTACCCACTGTAGCACCTGTCATGGCAATCTCTTGCCAAGGATGCGGCGGGGATGGCCTTAACAGATATGAATGCCCGAGAGACAAACTATCTGGTGAGCTCTCTATTCTAAATATGAATGAATCTGTGAATTTCATTGCTAACGAAAATAGGGGTGTGTCGTATGGGAATGCGTATAACCCAGGGGTGATAAATGACCCCAACTTTTTGTGGAACCAAAATGCCGGTGGCCAATGATGGAAACAAGGGCAACATCAATTCGATGCTTCCACCTCTTAGAGCCAACCGAGGCCACCCAATTCGGGTTATAATCAGACCCCTTCAGCACCCAGAAAGAGTAATTTGGAAGAAATGATGGAGAAGTTCATTGAGGTCGCTCAATCGAATATGGCTAATCAGACCGCATCTATGCGGAATCTGGAGGTGCAATTAGGACAATTGGCTCAGGTGCTAGCTGTGCGTCGCCAAGGGACTCTTCCAAGCAATAAAGAAAAGAACCCTGTAGATAAGGGGAGGAGTCTTGCTGAGAAGGAAGAGGGGGTGTGTAGGGATCTAGTGATCGCTTGTACGATCAACAACATCGAGACCTTCCACCCTTTATGATTTCGGATCTTATAGAAACGTTCTCGCTTTGCAAGATTTCGAGAAGTTTAACTTAAAATTAAATCTTGATGATCGTACTTCTCTTGTTTTAGCTAACGGAGTTCTGGTGGAGACTGAAGGAGAGGTGAAATAGGTTGATGTTATGGTGGATGGAACCAAGGTTGTAACGGATTTCCTAGTGTTAGGGCCTATCGAAAATACATCGATCCCAATCTTGGGAGTCCCATTTTTGAGGGAAAGTAGCGCCACCTTGGACTTTTCCAAGGGGCAGAATGGTTGTACCAAATGTGGTGAAACCATCGTGCTTCCCTAGCACCATGACCGAACCTATGTACTGTAACGCCCCAAAATGTTTTAGGAGCGACGGAGGATTCGCTTTTGGCCAAAATAGTTTATTTTGAGCAGGTGACACGGGTCCCTACACGGCCGTGTCGGAGGCCATGTCGAGCTGGCCGTATGGTCGACCAAGTTAAGGTCGACGATCGTCGGGTGTGGAACACGGCCAGGCACACGGCCGTGTCCCAGGCCATGTAGCATCGGGTCGTTTCGAACTTTCTGAGGTATTGCACACGGGGCATGACACGGGTCTGTACACGGCCGTGTCCCAGGTGACACGGCCGTGTCAGGGGCCGTGTTAGAGGCCGTGTACTTCTCTGACTGAAAATGTTGAAAATGGGTGCCATGACACGGGTCACGACACGGCCGTGTGGAGCGAGACACGGCCGTGTCAAAGGCCGTATCGAAGACCGTGTCAGGATCTGTGTGCTGGTTTTCGAATTGATCGAGACGGCGAATGGCTAACACGCCATGCACACGGCCGTGTTGCAACCCGTATTCGGCCCAGATTTTCTAATTTGGGTTCCGATCGTGGCCGTTCGTTCTTTTCCTTGGAAGATCCAACGGTAGGGGGCCTCCTTGGGCGGTTTAAGGCCGGGAATAGGGTTCCAAACCCTCATTCCCCATTTTCTTTTATCTCTCTAAGTTCTAGAGAGAAGGGAGAGCAAGGAGGCCAAGTTTCGGCCGCCGGCGAAGCTTCGGAGGTCCGTTTCGCGAGCGGAGTTCAGATCCGCGAAGGTGGGAGCGTTGCGGTGGTGTTCAACCGAGCAAATCTTCTCCATGGCTAGGAAGAGGGGACGGAAGGTAATAACACTTCTCCTCTCAATTTTTAGGATTTAGGATGCATGAATAGCATCCCCTTCCTTTCGTATTTTGAGCGCTGAATCTTTCAAATGAGAGGGATTCGTGTAGCGGTTCAAGAGGAACCTCCAGGTTGAGTATGTTCATCCCGGCATGCTTGCATTAGAGATCTGCTCCGTTAGCGGATTAGGCATTGTGTGTGAATCCGTGGTCGCGACCGATAGTCCGACCCGGTGATGTTGCATAGCGAGCTTCGGTAGAAAATCCGTTGCGGTAATACGCCATTGTATGTATGCGTTTTTCCCCTTGTATTTGAGTGAGTACTCGTAGTCAGAACCGGACGAGGTTAGCTCCGCTTTGTGCGGTAGATGGTTTCCTTGGAGCACGGGAAAGACACGGTGCGAGTGGTAATTGGGGTGGGGAAACCTTGTTTTGTGCTGTGCAAAGGTGCGGCTAGGTCTTCGTGGTCGGCTAGCTATCCCGTGACGCGCAAGTCATGTGGGGAAAGTGTCCCGGCGAGACTATCCCTTGTGTGAGACTGACGAGAATGCCGAGCGGAGGGCAAGCCCGGGTAATGTGGCCATGAGCGGGTGGGGTCCAACAAGGCTTCTTAGAATCGTTCAGTTTGAGACGGAACCCTGACGTGCGACGTCAGATTATGCGGGCAAGCCCGGGGTTTAAGACCCATGTGCGGGTGGGGCCATTGCAAGGTTTCGTGTGACGGCCTGTGTGCCGTTGGTGACACGGTGTTTCCCTTTTGATTGCGGCTTTAAGCCAATGGGGAAATGGAAGTACCCAATGTTTGATGTTGTGCTAGATGCATACGAGCTAGGGTGCCTTGGGTGAAACCCGGGTTGCATTCATGTTGCATAGTAGGCCCCTTTTACTTTGTACAAAACATAGAGAACATGTATGCTGTATGAGACATCCAATCCTGTTTACCGCTTTAATATATATATGCTCTTTTGGTATACGAAGTGTTAACTTGCAGGTGG
Source organism: Platanthera zijinensis (assembly GCA_039513925.1). NCBI lineage: Eukaryota > Viridiplantae > Streptophyta > Magnoliopsida > Asparagales > Orchidaceae > Platanthera > Platanthera zijinensis. The sequence continues at coordinate 84,205,177 of CM077089.1, forward strand.
AGTGGTACCCCGGGTTCCGTTACGGATGGCCGGGAGGAGATGTGTTTGTTACACAGTAGAGGTCAGCCTTTAATGACCCACGTTACTTCAAATCCTTACAGGGCAAGGATCGCAGGCAGGAGCTAGCGCGTCGGGCAAAAAGCCCTAAGCCTCATGAAGTCTTGCTGTGCTTGGCTAGTTTCTTTTCCTTGTTTTGCTGATGTTGTTTGATCATGTCCGGCTTGCATGCCGAGGTAGCCTAGGAGTGCTTGGCACTTTTATATTTTTTGGACTTATATTGTGTAAGGCCTTAAGGCCATTTCGATACTCTATTGTTAGTGGATAACTTCTGTCTTTTAGTTTTATGTTTCCGCTGTGTTTGTCTGGAGTTTTGATTTTGGGTAGTTTCATATCATCTTTTAATACTAAAGCTGTGGTGTCCGTATGTTGTGGGGCCACGGCCGGACCCATATTATATGGTCTTTACAGGGGAGGTGTTACAATTTGGTATCAGAGGGAGGTTTGCGTTCCAGTGAGAAGTTTCGCGGTCGAAAGTATAAGTCGAGTCGTGTATAAGAAGTTATCCACATAGGAGTATCGCAGGACCATGAGTGTCCTGGTGTTCGATTCTTGCGATTAGAGACTGATTTGTGTTTTCTTGCTTGTGTTTAGAGTGCAAGCAACGAGGCTGGGACCTCGAGGCCAAGAGAAGAGCTCTCGGCAAGTAGTGCGACTGCGCAAGGTCCGCTAGGGATGGGGGTCACACCGGTCGACTTCTGCCGTATGCTTGCAGAAGCGATGGTGGCGGCCCAAGCTGCAGCGACAGCACAGGTAGCAGCTCCCGTTGCTCAGGTAGCAACTCCTGCTACCCCGGTCACGGCAGCGACCGTGCAGGTTTAGGAGGCCAGACGGGCGGAGCCACAGGCCGAGAGAGTGGTTGTCGGGTATGGGGACCGGCAAATGAAGTACTTTTTGAGTTTCCACCCTCCAACCTTCAAGGGAATCGGCACGCCCACGGATGCAGAGGATTGGTGGGCTAGGATTCAGGAGCTTCTGAGGGCAGCAGAGGCGCCAGATGAGAAAAAGGCAGAGTTCGCAGCCTTTATGTTGGAGGGAGATGCCAAGTTATGGTGGGTGAGCCACAGTGGTCGGCAGTTCCCAGGATGCACACCGTCCATCGAGGAATTTGGGAATGCCTTTCTGAAGAAGTACATTCCCGCATCAACAAGGTTAGCCCTCCAGAGGCAGTTTCTACATCTTGTGCAGCGAGACAAGACAGTGGATGAGTATGTTCAGGAATTTACTCGATTGGGTCGTTATGCGGGGACGACCATGGCAGACGATGAAGAGAGGGACAATCTCTTCTACCATGGATTGAGGGAAAATCTAAGACAACCCCTCATATCGATGAAGCGTGCGGGCTTCAACGAATTGGTGGAGGCGGCCCGAATTTTGGATAGCGATATGGAGCGATCCCAGCGCCGAAAGGGTTTCACACCCAAGCAGGGGGAAGAGAAGAAGTCAGCTCAGTCCCATGGAAAGGCGGAAGGGAGCCGATGAAAGAAGAAGCCTCCCCCGTTTAAGTCGGGCGAGAAAAGTAATTGGACGTCCGGAGGGTCACGCTCTAAGGGACCGCAGACGTGTTACAGTTGTGGCAAGCCAGGCCACATATCAAGATTTTGTACCCAAGGGGGCGCTGAGCAAGAGCCAAGGCAGGAGCAGACTTTGCGCTCCGGCCCCAGTGCCGCAGAGAAAGGGAAGATGGCGGAGTCGAGTGCTTCCCGGTTTCAACCAGTGCAGCCAAGGGCCTACAACCTTGGGCAGCAGGAAGCAATCCGTCAACCTGATGTGGTGACAGGTACGAGAATTCAATCTGCACCTTAGATTTCTTCCTTTCAAGCCTTTTTATGTTTGTTGCATGTGTGTAGGCTTTGTAGTGGTATCAGGGTACCCCGCTAGGGTACTTTTCGATACGGGAGCGTCGCACTCCTTCCTTGCGGAAAGTTTCATCCAAAGGATTGGAGTTGAGTCCTTCTCAACGGACTCAGAGTTGAAGGTGCACATGCCCAATGGGTCATCTATGACTACCAGGGCTAGAGGCCGAATTTGTTGGAGTCTTGAGGGGGTCGACTTCGTGTTGGTAGCGGCGATCTTGCCATTGTCCGAGTTCGATGTGGTCTTGGGGATGGACTGGCTAGCTGAGCAGCGTGCCAGTATCGACTACTTGTCCAAGGTGGTATCCCTGAGGGGCGTGGGGCAAGCGGAAGTCAAGTTTGAAGGCCTGCATGGAGTGGCCTGTTCCCTAGTTTCGGCACTTCAGCTAGTGCGAGCTGTTAACCAGGGAGGTGTAGCTCTAGTAGCGTTGTTGGAGGTTAGCCTTTCCAGGCTGTCTCTTGGGGAAGTGCCCGTGGTGGCGGAGTTTGGAGATGTTTTTCCCGAGGAGCTACCGGGAGCACCTCCACAGCGGGAGATTGATTTCTCCATCGAGTTAGTGCCCGAGGCTAGACCGGTGTCACGTCCACCATTTAGGATGGCACCAAAGGAGTTGGCCGAGCTCAAGGTTCAATTGCAGGAGCTTTTGGAGCAAGGGTATATCAGGCCCAGCTCTTCACCGTGGAGTGCGCCGGTGTTATTTGTAAAGAAGGACGGTAGCATGCGTCTGTGCATAGACTACCGAGAGTTGAACAAATTGACGGTTAAGAACAAGTATCCGATTCCTCGGATAGACGACCTTTTTGACCAGTTGGTGGGGTCGGTGGTGTACTCCAAGTTGGACCTAAAGTCCGGTTATTATCAGTTGCGGATTCGTGACGAAGACATACCCAAGACAGCGTTTGGTACGAGATATGGTCATTTTGAGTTCTCGGTGATGCCGTTCGGGTTGACGAATGCGCCGTTCGTGTTCATGGACTTGATGAACCGAGTGTTTCGCGAATACTTGGACAGGTTCGTCGTCATTTTTATTGATGACATTTTGGTGTATTCCAAGTCGGAAGCGGAGCACGAGGTGTACTTGAGGATAGTGTTGCAAGTATTGAGAGAGAACCAGCTCTATGCGAAGTTCTCCAAGTGCGAGTTTTGGTTGGAGAAGGTGACGTTTTTAGGCCATGTGATTAGTGGGGATGGGGTGGCGGTAGATCCAACGAAAGGGGAAGCCATCAAAGATTGGCCAGTTTTGAGGACTGTTGCGCGCTAGGGTTCGAAGAAAATAAACGCAACCGAACTAGCAACCCGATGAGGCAAGTATACCTATCGAATTGTAGCAAGGGGACACAAGTGTCGTATTGAAATCCGGGAACTATTGGCTAAGCTTACTCACACGAACGCTATTATCTTATCGACCAAAAAACTAGGGTTTTAGAAAATCTAAGTGCAAGGGAGAAAGTAAAGCTATACTAGAAAGAGAAACACCGCAATTAAGTAAAGCTATTCAGCAAAGAACTATGCTAGAAAGGAAACTACTGCAGTTAATTAAAGAGCACAAGATAGGCGATTACTACGAAAGGTAGAAAATATGAAATGGAAATGCACCCAATCAAGATTCACCTTGGCTAAAGACGATTAAGAAAATGCGATAAAAATCTGAACTTAATAGGATAAAGGTCCTTGACCGTGGAGGTTCCTAAAGCTTGAACACGCTTCTCTCGAAGTCGTTCCCAACTGAGTTTAGGAAGGTCCGACCGACTCTCGTCTAAATCGGAGGCCTAAAACTCGCATTATGCGGTGAACCCCACTATTGGATTTTACTCCAATCCGGGAGATTTGGACGTCTGCCTCTCTCGAGGGGTGCGTATAACTCCCTTTACTCTTGAATGCTCACTTCATTCTTTCGGCCTCTCGGCTAGCCCAGAATGAAAGCAAAGGCGGGGAGTATATATCGAAAATATACCTCCAACCCATGATTAATCAAGAGTAATTCAAGGCCCTAACCTAAAAAGAAAAGATTAATTAAAACATCATAACATAATCGCTCTAACCTCGGATCATCAAGATCGAGTACAAGGAGGATTAGTTAATCATTATGGAATGGAGGAGGGGAGATGAGTAGAAAAGCATATAAAGGAAGACAAGTAAAGGAAGAACACTTTTATTAATGAAAAAGGGCAAGTACACTATTGAAATTGAAATTACAAGTGCATGAAATTTAAATCCTATTCTAGCCCTACAAGTAGCACTAAGCAAGAGCAAAATTACAATAAAAGCTAAGACAAACTACAATTAAGCTATGGTTAAACAAAAAGTACAAAGAGAGGGAGAGAGAGAGAGAGAGAAAGCATGAAAAAGGATCAAGAAACAATGGGGCAGCACCTCCCCCACTCAACCAAAACTTGCTGAAATGGAGAGGGGGGGGCTCAATTTATAGAAAATTTTCTCGGGTTGGTCACGCCCTCCGACACGCCCTAGGGGGGGCGTGTCAGGGGGCGTGATAGTACTATGTTGACCTCGGGCTCTGGATTCTGGCGGGAGGGATGATTGCTTCGGTACGTCGGTGGTCACGCCCTAGGTCATGCCCGTGACAGGGGGCGTGACAGGCACGTCATGTCCAAATCATTGGTCGGAAATCCGTCAGTCACCGGAAAAGGAGGGTGTCACGGCCATGTCACGGGCGTGACATGGGGCGTGATAGTACTGTTTGCGTGCTGAGGCGGAACGGCATTTAATGCGGCGGCAGGCTTTGCGGCAGAGGGCGACACGCCCCTGGTCACGCCTGGTGACACGCCCAGGGAGGGTGTGTCAGGGGGCGTGATAGCGGTTTTTGACCGTTTTCTGTCCCTTCCAGCAGGTGTCCTCGGGATCGGGTGACACGCCCTAGGTCACACCCAGGGAGGGCGTGACAGGGGGGCGTGACAGGTCATTTTGGCCAATTTTCTGGAAACCTGCAAAAAGACAGGAAAAAGTTAGTGGCAATAAAATTTACATAAAAAAGGATAAAAATAAACTAATAATAGACATAATTTGTACAATATAAAATATAAAATAAGATAATAGTTTAGACTACAAAACGTATTATCAAATTCCCCCAAGCTTAAGCTTTGCTTGTCCCCAAGCAAAAATATAAAAACTAGAAATTTATAAAAAGGACTAATCAAAAAGTTCTATTTATGCCTACACAAGTACTATGTGAAATTCTAAGTAGGGAAAATGGTGAAATGTAAGTCTAAAACAATTATTTAGGTATGGTAAAACTTTTATAAACTTTACTTAATAAAAACAAATCATCCAAAATTTTAACGAGATTTTTTTAAATGGACTTAAGCAAAGCAACGAAAATGAAAAACACGCATTGAGTTGTTACTAGATCCAAGCAACGCATTATAATTATATCAATTTAATTAACAAAAATCTAGGTTTAAATCCAAAACTAAAACTGATTTACTGTTTTTCTTTTCTTAGTTATTAAATAAAAATCAAAAAGCGTGAATCAAAAGGACTTAAATAGGACAGAAACGTTTGGCTTAGGAATATGATCAGGAGTGGAATTCAAAGATAAACGTGAAGGTTTTAAATCACACTAAACCAAAGCAAAGAGTTTCAAAATCTTTATAAAAATATATACACACATTCTTTTTCTTCTTTTTCATTTTTTTTCTCTTTTTTTTCAAAACAAAGGCCATAAATATTTTTTATTTTCCTTTTTGAGTTGGCCAAACAAAAATAAACATCACTTTCGAACATACTTTTTTTTTTTTAAACCTTTCTCCCACAAAAATCACAAAATACCCTATCAAAATCGTCAAAATAATTTATGAAACTCAAAAAGGCTAGTGTGATTCGATAGGTTGGAAATTTTGGCTTTGGTGAAACTGAAATGAAGGGAGGAGCTATCAAATGAAATCGGAAAAAGGCTAAAAAACGGCTAACTAGCGGAAAAAGTTTTTAGGTTGGCAAGAAAGCTCAAACGAAAACAAAAACGGCCTAAATCATTTTCATGTTTTTGAATTTATTTAAAACAAAAGTTTGAAAAATTTTCAAAAAGCGAGTCCTAGATAATAAAAGAAGATTGATGAAATTAACTTGAAGATAGAAATAATAGGTGACTTGGATCGTTCACATCTACTACGTTATTCAAAAGTTGACTTTACAAAAATTATTCAAAAACGAAAAAGAAAATAGTGGATGATGAATTTTTAAGAAAGTAAAGGAAATAAACAACAAAAAACCATAATAGAAATGCGAGTTTTAGAAAAATATTTCACCTTAACATGCTACCGCGAATTAGAAACACAGCATGGCCAACATTTTACTTGTGAAACATAATTAAAAAGAACGATTAGAAATATTATAATTAACTAAGTTGTTTATAGAAGATTTTGAGTAAAATAAAACTAAAAACTAGGGGTACTATTGAAATACCAAAATGTCTAAACTATTCAAAAACACATATATTTTTTTAAAATTTTGAGAAATATTCTCTTTTTTTTGGATTTTGGAATTTTTTCTCTTTTTTTTGGAATTTTAAGATATTCATTTTTTTTCTTTTTTGGAAATATTTACAATATATACAAAAAAGAAAATTATTTACACTAAGCAAAAATGAAGGAGGAAATCCTCCCCCAAGCTTAAAACAGACATTGTCCTCAATTGCTAAAGAAGGGGATTGGAGAAGGAGAGAAAAATAAAGTACAGAATTGAAAGACAGAATTGAAATACAGGTACTTCCCCGGATTTATTTGCTGCGAAAACTGAGTGATGCCGCTCCCCGAATGTCTTCTTTGGACTTTGTGATGGATTCAGCAATGTTGGAGCAGGCGATCGCAGAAGCTTCAACTTGTCGGAGCCGTCCGAGGCAAAAATTGTAAAATAAAGAAAACAGAAAAAGATAACTTGGGTTGCCTCCCAAGAACGCCCTTTGGTTAAAGCGTCGTTGAGCTCGACGCATCAAAAAAAAAATATTGTCCAAAAATATTGTTGTCCCGAAATAAAATTGTCTTTAGCAAAAAATTAAAAGTTTCAGATTAGAGTTTGTGAAGCAGAAACTTAATAATGTTTGGACTGACATCATCATCACCAGAGAAATACTGTTTAAGAAGCTGACCATTCACTTTGAAATTACCCTTATCAGGGTGAGAAATTAAAACAGTTCCATAAGGAAATACTTCTAAAACAGAAAACGGGCAAGACCAGCGAGATTTTAATTTGCCCGGAAATAAACGTAAACGAGAATTATATAAAAGGACTTGGTCACCCGGCTTAAAGTTTTTAGGGTGACTTAAGTGTTTATCGTGTAAACGCTTCGTCCGCTCTTTATAAATTTTGTTATTTTCATAAGCATAAGAGCGCCACTCGTCGAGTTCATTTAGTTGAAATTTTCGAAGGTCACCGTCTGAGTGGGGATCGAAGTTTAAAAGTTTTAAGGCCCAAAAGGTGCGGTGTTCTAACTCTACGGGCAGATGGAACGATTTTCCATAGACCAGCCGATACGGCGTACATCTGAGGGCGGTTTTGTACGATGTTCGGTAGGCCCATAGAGCATCGTCAAGTTTGGTTGACCAGTCTTTTCTAGAAGTTGAAACAGTCTTTTCTAATATTCTTTTTATTTCTCTATTAACTACTTCGACTTGACCGTTAGTTTGGGGGTGGTAGGCAGTGGACAGTTTATGCGTAACGCCGTATTTAGTAAGGATTTTTGAAAATTGCGCGTTATAGAAATGGGAACCCCTATCGCTAACGATTGCGCGTGGCGTACCGAATCTAGAAAATAATTTTTTTTTAAACGTGACTACAACTCAGGAGTCGTTCGTAGGAAGAGCTTGGGCCTCAGCCCATTGTGAAACATAATCAACAGCAACTAAAATTTATTTGTTTCCGAAGCTAGAAGGAAGGGGGCCAACAAAATCAATTCCCCAGAGGTCGAAAATTTCGCACTCTAAGAAATAATTTTGCGGCATTTCATTTTTATTAGAGATGTTGCCCGACCGTTGGCAACTATCACACCTGCTCACAAAGGCTTGCACGTCCTTAAACAGGCTAGGCCAGTAAAAGCCCGCGCAAAGCACCTTATGAGCGGTGCGAGCAGCTTGATAGTGCCCACCTGTCGGCCCTTCATGCAAATGTTTTAGAATATCGATTCCTTCATCAAAAGAAACACATCTCCTTATCACTTGATCCGCACAAATTTTGAAAAGATGCGGGTCTTCCCAAAAGTAGTTCTTCAGCTCAGAAAAGAATTTCTTCTTTTGCTGAGAGGAGAACTCTCTTGGGAGCAGCCGGGCCACTAGATAGTTGGCGATGTGCGCGAACCAAGGAGAAGTAGATGTATTAACTAAAAGCAGCTTCTCATCAGGAAAATAGTCATTAAAAGATTTTTCATTTAATTTTTCTATAAAGGGGTTATCTAATCTTGATAAATGGTCGGCGGCCAAGTTCTCGGCTCCTCACTTATCACGGATCTATAAGTCAAACTCCTGGAGGAGTAAGACCCAGCGAATCAAGCGAGGCTTGGCATCCGTTTTGGCAAGAAGGTACTTGAGGGCCGAGTGGTCCGTAAAAACAATGATTTTTGAAAGAGTAATGTAAGGGCGGAATTTATCAAACGCAAATACTACAGCTAAGAGCTCCTTCTCGGTTGTGGTGTAATTTTCTTGTGCAGATGTGAGGGTTTTACTAGCGTAATAGATGGGGTGGAAGTTCTTAGATATGCGTTGACCTAATACGGCCCCCACCGCAAAACTACTCGCATCGCACATAATCTCGAAAGGAAGGTCCCACACCGGAGCTATCATAATCGGTGCGTTAATTAACTTTTCTTTAATTAATTCAAATGCAGAAATACAAGAGTCATCAAAAATGAATGGAGCGTCTTTTTCTAAGAGATGGGTGAGGGGCTTAGTGATCTTGGAGAAGTCCTTTATAAAACGACGATAAAAACCAGCGTGGCCTAGGAAACTTCTTATAGCTTTTATGTTTGTAGGTGGCGGCAACTTCTCAATAACTTCTATCTTGGCAACGTCTACCTCGATACCTTTAGAAGAAATTTTATGACCCAAAACTAACCCTTCCCTCACCATAAAATGGCATTTTTCCCAATTTAGGGCAAGGTTAGTTTCTTCGCATCGTTCTAAGACTTTTTCGAGGTTTTCTAAACATCTATCGAAGGAATCGCCGAACACGGAGAAATCGTCCATGAATACCTCCATAATGCTTTCTACGTACTTGTCAAATATTGCGAGCATGCATCGCTGGAATGTAGCTGGCGCATTGCATAATCCAAACGGCATTCTTCGGTACGCGAAGGTGCCGAAGGGACAAGTAAACGTAGTTTTCTCTTGGTCCTCGGGAGAGATGGGTATTTGAAAGTACCCCGAGAGGCCATCTAGAAAACAATAAAAGCTATGTCCGGAGAGACGTTCTAAAATCTGGTCGATAAACGGTAAATGAAAGTGGTCCTTGCGGGTGGCGTCATTTAACTTACAGTAATCTATGCACATACGCCAACCCGTCACCGTCCACGTCGGGATTAATTCATTATTCTCATTACTAACTACGGTTATCCCTCCCTTCTTTGGAACTACCTGAACGAGGCTAACCCACTTACTGTCCGATATAGGGTAGATAATTCCTGCGTCTAATAGTTTCATAACCTCGCCCTTAACTACTTCTTTCATATTCGGGTTTATACGGCGCTGAGGTTGGATAGAGTTACACGAATTATCTTCCATTAAAATTTTATGGGTACAGAAAGATGGGCTTATGCCCTTGATATCAGAAATTTGCCAAGCAATAGCCCGGCGATGCTTACGTAGAACTAGAAGAAGTTTATCGTTTTGCGTATTCGTGAGGTAGGCCGAAACGATAACTGGTAACTTGGAATCCTTTTCTAAGAAAGCATACTTAAGGTGTTCGGGAAGTTCTTTAAGTTCTAGGGTAGGGGGTTCTTCATAAGAGGATTTTGAGATTCTTTCTTTTTCAAAAATAATATCTTCATAAACTTTTTTATAAGGAACGTAATAAGGGGTGGGGCTAGCAGCCAAGACAGCTTCTTGTAGAGATTCAGTGGGAAGAAAAGAGGAAGAACAAAAATTAGAAAATTCTTTTTCAAACTCAGAAAGACAATAAGAAGATTCATCACTTCCTTGCAGTGATTCCGTTGTAAGAGAAGAGAAGCAAAAAGTAGAAAATTCTTTTTCAAACTCGGAGAGGCAGTAGGAAGAATCATCACTCACGGCGTCTACGAAAAAACATGAGTCATCGTTCGCTAAGGTGTTCTTCATCGAAGGGGTGATAGAAAATGTGACTTCGTCGTCGCCTACTCGAAGAAAGAGCTTACCATTGCTTACGTCAATGATGGCTCGGGAGGTGGCAAGGAAGGGTCGGCCAAGGATCAGGGGAACCTCGACGTCTTCTTCGATGTCCAGAATGACAAAGTCCACCGGGAAGATGAACTTGTCGACTTTCACTAGAACGTCCTCCACTATTCCTAACGGGTACTTGACGGATCTATCAGCTAGCTGGATACTCATACGCGTGGGGTTAACGCTACCAATCCCTAACTTTTTGAACAACGAAAAGGGCATCAGGTTTATACTCGCGCCTAAGTCGGCTAACGCGTGTTTAACAAAAAGATCACCGAAGACACACGGGATAGAGAAACTACCCGGGTCACTGATTTTCTTCGACAAACCGTTTGTTAAAACGGCGGAGAACTCGGCGTTTAGCGTGACGTGCGAAAGATTCTCGAACTCCTTCTTGTTTGTGAGGAGGTCTTTAAGATATTTGGCGTATTTCGGCATCTGCGAAATATCCTCGTGGAAGGGAAGATTAATGTGGATTTGTTTGAAGATTTCTAAGAAGCGGGAGTACTAATCATCTTGACGTTACCTATTAAGTTCAGAGGGGTATGGAGGAGTTGAATTATTTTTGAAGATGGGTGGTGGAGTGAGATTATTTTCTAAAATAGGGGTGATTACTTCTTCAGCAGAGGGTGGAAGCGGAGCGGAGCTTTGATTTTTAAAAACGGAAGCGGAGCTTTGATTTTTAGAGGCGGGAGCGGAGCTTGCCTCGGGCTCTTCACTTACCATACCGGAGACTTGCTTCCCACTCCGAAGAGTTATAGCTTTCGCTTGCTCTCTCGGGTTGGGTTCGGTATTGGAAGGAAGAGACCCTGCGGGTCGCTCAGAAATTATTTTCGCGAGCTGTCCTACCTGATTTTCTAGACTTTTTACGCTTCCGGTTAAAGTTCTTATGGTAGCGTCATTTGTGGTGATGTATTTAGAAAGTAATTCCTCCAAGCTTGGTGGTTTTGGGTAATTTTGAAGAAGTGGTGGTGGTGGTGGTGGTGCAGAAAAATCATTTTGCGGGGGTGGGCGCATCGCATTCGATGGATTACTCCATGAAAAGTTCGGATGATTTCTTAAAGCAGGGTTATAACTATTCGGAAAATTAAAAACAGGCGGATGAAAATTCGCAGCAGAAAAATTATTAAAAGCAGTTCTAGGCATATTATTAACATAATCTAAATGTTCTGGAGTAGGGGTTGCAGATTCCCATACCTGAGGGGTGGAGGCAGCAGTCATCTCCGTGATTTTTTTGCTTAGGATTTCTACTTGCAGAGCGAGCTAGGAGACGTTGTCCACTTCATAGATACCTGCAGGCTTGTTCGGCCGGGACCTAGGCACATTCCACTGATAAGTGTTCATGGCCATGTCCTCAAAAAGCTCAAGAGCGGCTTCCGGGGTCTTATGATTTAAAGTACCGCCAGAAGCTGCGTCTATCATTTGCTTCGTGCTTTGATTTAGCCCGTTATAAAATGTCTGCACTTGTAACCATACAGGCAGCGCGTTATGTGGGCATCGTCTTAATAATTCTTTAAATCTCTCCCAGGTTTCGTATAGGGTTTCAGAGTCTATTTGTCCGAAGGCAGAGATGTCATTCCTAAGTTTTGCAGTTTTAGCTGGCGGAAAATACTTCGCCAAAAATTTTTCAGTTAATTCATTCCAAGTGGTTATGCTATTTTTCGGAAGTGTGTTAAGCAACTGCTTAGCTTTAGTTCTTTGAGAGAAGGGGAAGAGTCTCAGCCTGATCGCATCATTTGTGACACCATTTATCTTGAAGGTGTCGCAAATTTCAAGAAAGCTAGCTATATGTGCGTTCGGATCTTCATCTTGAAGTCCGTCAAATTTCACATATTGCTGCACCATTTGAATTATGTTAGGCTTTAGTTCGAAGTTATTATTTGCTATAGCAGGGCGGACTATACTTGATTCTGTTCCCTCGAGGTTCGGTCGTGTATAATAGGACATAGTCCTTTGCATGGCCTCATCTACGTTGGGTTCTTCCATTCTTAAAGTAGCAAATGACTCGGAGTCCTCAACCGGCACTTGGATAGTAGGACCTTGAAATCGCGATCTTCTACGAAGAGTACGCTCAATTTCGTGGTCCAAGTCCAAAATAACCGACGGACTCCCGCGGGTCATGCACTAAAAGAACAGAAAAGAAGAAGAGGAAGAGAAAAAGGATAAACTAGAAAAAAGATTAGAATTTTTTTTTCTCTTTTTGAAATAGATTTTTTTTTATAGATTAACTCCCGAACTTCCAAAGGACTACCCCGTGAAGGGTTCGCAAGGTACTAGACAAGACAGTGGCGCTTAAATCCCTTTGCCCTTTTCGAGAGAATTAGGTGGCGTAGAAAAATTGTGAGGTTGGTTTCTATTAAGAGCGGTGATAAAAATTTTTTGATTTTTTTAAAATTTTAAAAAAAGAGGATGAGAAAGAGAAGAGATAAAATTAATAGGTTCGTGTTTTCAAAATATCAACGGAAGTTGGTTTTCCCCGGCAACGGCGCCAAAAACTTGTTGCGCGCTAGGGTTCGAAGAAAATAAACGCAACCGAACTAGCAACCCGATGAGGCAAGTATACCTATCGAATTGTAGCAAGGGGACACAAGTGTCGTATTGAAATCCGAGAACTGTTGGCTAAGCTTACTCACACGAACGCTATTATCTTATCGACGGAAAAACTAGGGTTTTAGAAAATCTAAGTGCAAGGGAGAAAGTAAAGCTATACTAGAAAGAGAAACACCGCAATTAAGTAAAGCTATTCAGTAAAGAACTATGCTAGAAAGGAAACTACTGCAGTTAATTAAAGAGCACAAGATAGGCGATTACTACGAAAGGTAGAAAATATGAAATGGAAATGCACCCAATCATGATTCACCTTGGCTAAAGACGATTAAGAAAATGCGATAAAAATCTGAACTTAATATGATAAAGGTCCTTGACCGTGGAGGTTCCTAAAGCTTGAACACGCTTCTCTCGAAATTATGCCCAACTGAGTTTAGGAAGATCCGACCGACTCTCGTCTAAATCGGAGGCCTAAAACTCGCTTTACGCGGTGAACCCCACTATTGGATTTTACTCCAATCCGGGAGATTTGGACGTCTGCCTCTCTCGAGGGGTGCGTACAACTCCCTTTACTCTTGAATGCTCACTTCATTCTTTCGGCTTCTCGGCTAGCCCAGAATGAAAGCAAAGGCGGGGAGTATATATCGAAAATATACCTCCAACCTGTGATTAATCAAGAGTAATTCAAGGCCCTAACCTAAAAAGAAAAGATTAATTAAAACATCATAACATAATCGCTCTAACCTCGGATCATCAATATCGAGTACAAGGAGGATTAGTTAATCATAATGGAATGGAGGAGGGGAGATGAGTAGAAAAGCATATAAAGGAAGACAAGTAAAGGAAGAACACTTTTATTAATGAAAAAGGGCAAATACACTATTGAAATTGAAATTACAAGTGCATGAAATTTAAATCCTATTCTAGCCCTACAAGTAGCACTAAGCAAGAGCAAAATTACAATAAAAGCTAAGACAAACTACAATTAAGCTAGGGTTAAACAAAAAGTACAAAGAGAGGGGGAGAGAGAGAGAGAGAAAGCATGAAAAAGGATCAAGAAACAAAGGGGCAACACCTCCCCCACTCAACCAAAACTTGCTGAAATGGAGAGGGGGGGGGCTGAATTTATAGAAAATTTTCTCGGGTTGGTCACGCCCTCCGACACGCCCTAGGGGGGCGTGTCAGGGGGCGTGACAGTACTATGTTGACCTCGGGCTCTGGATTCTGGCGGGAGGGATGATTGCTTTGGTACGTCGGTGGTCACGCCCTAGGTCACGCCCGTGACAGGGGGGCGTGACAGGCACGTCATGTCCAAATCATTGGTCGGAAATCCGTCAGTCACCGGAAAAGGAGGGTGTCACGCCCATGTCACGGGCGTGACAGTACTGTTTGCGTGCTGAGGCGGAACGACATTTAATGCGGCGGCAGGCTTTGCGGCAGAGGGCGACACGCCCCTGGTCACGCCTGGTGACACGCCCAGGGAGGGCGTGTCAGGGGGCGTGACAGCGGTTTTTGACCGTTTTCTGTCCCTTCCAGCAGGTGTCCTCGGGATCGGGTGACACGCCCTAGGTCACGCCCAGGGAGGGCGTGACAGGGGGGCGTGACAGGTCATTTTGGCCAATTTTCTGGAAACCTGCAAAAAGACAGGAAAAAGTTAGTGGCAATAAAATTTACATAATAAAGGATAAAAATAAACTAATAATAGACATAATTTGTACAATATAAAATATAAAATACGATAATAGTTTAGGCTACAAAACATATTATCAAGGACTGTAGCGGAAGTCCGGAGCTTTCTTGGACTAGCCGGGTACTACCGAAGGTTTGTGGAAAACTTTTCGCGGATAGCTCTACCCCTCACTTCGCTAACTCGCAAGGATTAGAAGTTCGTGTGGACTTAAGAGTGCAGTCAGGCGTTTGAAACCCTGAAGGAGAGGCTGATGATGGCACCGATCCTAAGTCTACCAAAGGGGACCGAAGGATTTCATATTTTCAGCGACGCATCCGGATGCGGTTTAGGGTGCGTGTTGGTGCAGCATGGCAGTGTGATAGCTTTTGGGTCAAGGCAGCTGAAGCCTCATGAGAGAAATTACCCCGTCCATGATCTGGAATTGGCGGCGGTAATTTTTGCTTTGAAGCTGTGGAGGCACTACGTTTACGGTGCGACGGTGGAGATCTTCACGGACCATAAGAGTCTAAAGTATCTCCTAGACCAGAAGGACCTAAATATGTGGCAGCGCAGGTGGGTCGAGTTCCTTGGGGACTACGAGGTGGCAATTCAGTACACGCCAGGAAAAGCCAATGTGGTGGAAGATGCTTTGAGTAGGAAGTACTGGTGGCAAGGAAATTGGATTGAAGCTCACAATGAGCGGTAAGGCGGGACTGGGAGTCCCTTGGTTTGGAATGTGTGGCAAGAGGCGAGTCTAGCATGACTCGGCTAAACTGGATTGAGATGCAGAATGACCTATGTGATCGTATTCGGGAAGCGACCCGTGTGGATGAGGAGTTCCAACCCTTCGTGGAGGAAGCTCTTAAGGGCGAGGGTAGCGCCTAGGAGATGGTTGATGGGGTTCTGAGGAAGGGCGGAAGGATTTGTGTACTGCAGTTCGGCAAGCTCCGCGAGGAGTTGATGTATGAGGCCCACTTCACTAAGTACTCCATTCACCAGGGTGGTACAAAGATGTACTTGGATTTGAAGAAGTCCTATTGGTGGCCTGGGATGAAGCGGGATGTAGCTTTGTGTGTGAGTCGGTGCCAAACTTGTGCCTTAGTGAAGGCCGAGTGTCAGAAGCCGGGCGGGTTCTTGAAGCCTCTTCCAATCCCCGAATGGAAATTTGAGGACATCTCCATAGATTTTGTGCATGGGTTGCCTAAATCGCAGCAAGGCAATGATGCCATTTGTGTGATTGTAGACCTGTTGGGTACATTGGAAAATGTGTACCTGATTTAAAGAAGCCCAACTTAGCTCAATGATATACATCAAGGTGTATTTGATGTTGTTTTGAGTTGACATGTGCAGGTGAAGAAGTATTAAAGAATGCAGAAAAATATTCTAAGTCCACATGTCGACACCTGAAGAAATTGTGTCGACACTTCAGAATATTTGTGTCGACACTTCAGAATATCAGTGTCGACACAGAGAAAGATAGTCGACCACACTTATGTCGACACTGGGAAGCTGTGTCGACACATAAAGAAAATCATCGACCTCAGCACTGGTAAGCAGTGTCGACACAGTGAAAGATAGTCGACACCCAGAGAAAGTTTGTCGACTAGTGAAAGATAGTCGACCAGAGAAAAATAGTCGACTAGTGGAAGATAGTCGACTAGTGAAAGATAGTCGACCAGAGAAAGTGTGTCGACTCACAAAAGAGGATAGTCGACCTCAACTGTGTCGACACTTGGTGGATGTGTCGACACCAGAAGATTGAGTCGACAAATATTGGCAGAAGTCGACTATGCTTGTGTCGACACCAGAAGATTGAGTCGACACATATTGGCAGAAGTAGACTATGCTTGTGTCGACACCAGAAGACTGAGTCGACACATATTGGCAGAAGTCGACTATGCTTGTGTCGACACCAGAAGACTGAGTCGACACATTTTGGCAGAGTTGAATATTGCTGTGTCGACACCTGAAGGCTGAGTTGACACATACTGAGTTCTGAATCTACAACAACTGTGTCGACACACAGGACTTGTGTCGACACACTGCAGAGTCTAGACCAAGTTATTTTCTGAAGAAGCTGTGTCGACTTAAAGGCAACTCAGTCGACATCATCAAAGACTGTGTCGACACCAAAGTCACTTGTGTCGACACAGATAGACAGATTGGCCTCGACACTTTCTAACAGACTGTCTCGACATTTTGCTGTCCAAGGCTAAGGTACAGGAACTGTTTGAAGACTTGACAGCTGTGGGTTGCCACCGTTTAACTGAAGCTGTCAGACCTGTCAGAAATCAGTTAGAAACCGGATCAGCCGGTTACCATGAAGAAAGTCTATAAATAGACATATTCAGAAGGAAATTGGAGAAATTAATTAAAAAAAGATAACTGAAGAAGATCTAAGAAGAAGAAACAGAAGGATTACAATCCTGTTGTAGCTTCAATTCAAGAAAGTGCTAAACTCTAAAGAAGATCTTCATCAGTAGATCTAAGAAGAAGAAGGAGAAGTCTGAAGTATCAGAAAAGGTGTTGGATAGAGAGGGATCCAGTCATCTTGAAGAAGAAGAAGGAAGCCATCAGTGGTTTCTCAAGAAGCTGTTTGGAAATCAACTCAGCTAAGTTCAGATTCAAGAAGCTTTGAAGAAAGCTCAGATTCAGTTGATTTCATCAGCTGATAAAGAAGTGTCTTGTCCTCTTCTCTCTCAACAAAGGCAAGACATTAAAATATCTTTTCTAAATTTCTGTAGGATCTGTTTATACAGATCTGAGTTGTAAGCCTGTGTTATAAAGGCTGAGTGTAGGAGAGGTGATCTCTGAGTTGTAGGGCTATTTGCCTGAGTGTAGGAGAAATTTATTCTCTGAGTGGTAGGCCTTGAGGCAAGGCTGAGGTAGGGCTGTTGAGCCTGAGTTGTAGGAACCTATCCAGGTTCTGAGTTGTAGGATCTGAGGATCTGAGAATAGTGGAAGTTTGGCCGAATCTAGCATACTGCTAGATAGGTGAAGGGGGAAAGTGGATGTACCCAGACCTTGGGGAACCACTATAAAACATTATGCAATCTGTAATGCTTAATTATCTGTGAATGTTGTGCTAGATGTCTTAATTTGTAATTGAATTCTGCATAGAAGTATAAACAAGAAATTAGAACCTATTCACCCCCCCCTCTAGGTGTTTAGGTTGTCTTGAAAGTAAAACTATCAAGTGGTATCAGAGGGAGGTTCCTCAAAAAGGACTTAACAGTCTGAGGTAGATCTGAAAGGCAGAATCAAGATTCAAAAAGATGGGTTCTGGTGAGAATCATAAGGAGCTAGGGTCTATGAAATTACCCATATGCAAGAAAGAAATTTTTGGAATTTGGAAAGAAAGAGTCAGACTGTTTATGGAGGCATCTGACCCAAGGATTTACATCACTGTACAGGAAGGCCCCTTCATTCCAATGAAGATATCAGTTCTTGATGCAAATATCCAAACTCCAAAGAGTTATTCAGAAATGACCAAGGATGAAATCATCTTGGCAACCATGGACAAAAGAGCTCAGAACATTATTGTTAGTGCCATAGATGATTCAACATTTCAGAATCTGATTCACTGCAAGACCTCTAAAGAGATGTGGGACACATTGATTGTCTACATGGAGGGATCTGAAGAAGTAAGGCAGGACAGGAAATCTATGCTCAATCAGGAGTATGAAAGTTTTAGACAAGGAAAATCTGATAGCATAACTGAGTGCTACAAGAAATTCTATAGAATTATGAATGAGCTTATATCCTATGGAAGAGTCTTCAGTACTTATGAACTGAATGACAAATTCTTGAGATCCTTAACAAAGGATTGGGACACAAAGATCTGTGCAATAAGAGAAGTGGCTAAATTGGCAGAGATATCTCCTCCCACCTTGTTTGGAAAGTTGCTATCCTATGAAATGCAACTTATGGCGAGGAAGGAGGAGGAAAAGAATTCAAGAGGAGAGCATAGAGAAAAGACTGTGGCATTTAATGCAGAAGCCACTAGAAAGAATAGGAGGAAATCACCATCTCCTCCTAAGGAATTTGCAGAAGATAGTGCTGAAAATTCAGATAAGGGTTCAGAAAGCTATGATTCAGATGCAGACTTTGTTGCATTCACAAGGCAATTCCAGAGGTTCTTGAAAAAGAAGCAATGGAAGTCTAGGCCTTCCACATCACAGCAAGTTGATGACTATTATCAGAAGAAAAGGTCATCAAGGAAAGAGAAGAGCAGATCAAAGCCCAACAAAGCCTCTACTTCAAAGATTGTCTGCTATTGTTGCAATAGGCCTGGACATGTAGTGGCTGACTGTCCTGATAAGAGAAAGGAGTCTTCAGACAAGAAGAAGACTCATCAGAAAGGCAAGAAGGAGAAATCCTTTGTTGCAAAGAAAGATAAGAGTCTAACAGACCAGTCAACTTCAGAGTCAGAATCTGAAGCTGAAGCATATATTGGACTATATGCTGCATCTGAAGAAGAGGAGTTTCTGTAGTTGCTAGACTCCATCAATGAACAAAAGAATCATCAGTGTATGGGGTTGATGGCAGGATCAGAAGAGGACATATGCCAGAATCAGTCTGGTCCTAATAAGGTACAATGTCCTTCTATTACATCTGATTGTTGTACTAGTGAAGAATCAGCTACATCTGCATCAAGTGATGTAGATGCATCTGAATCTGAAGGAGATGTCTATCAATTGATAAACAAGTATGGGGAATTGTTGCAGGCCCTTAAGAAAAGTAAGAACTTGGTTAAATCTCAGGGTCAGGAAATTGCTGAACAAATGGTTGCTACAACTGAGTTAGAGAAAGTTATTGATCAAAAATTAAATGAAATTGCCAAGCTGAAGAATATAACTATTATTCAGATGGGTACAATTAATTATACTAATGATCAAGTGAAGAGTATGGAGGCCAGACTTAGAATTGAAAGGGATTTAGTGGCTAGTTACTCTAAGACAAAATCTGTCTTACCCTTGATAGATGAATTTGTCACTCTAAAGGGTAAGGATGGATTAGGATTCAAAGGTAACTTTAGGGCTGGCAGATTCAAGAGGAAAGACAAAGCTCCTGCTCAGCCACTAAACCTTTCAGTCCCCATAAAGTTTAGTAAGGTGAAAGTGCATTCTAACAAATATGATCATGAAGATATTCAAGGTCATATTAAGACTAATGTTCTGAAGAACAAGGGTGTAAATGCAAGCAGGCCTACCTAGGGTCGTAAACCCAATGGTTTTAAGAAATCAGTAGGTGAAGTTGCTGAAGCACCAGCAATGAACAGAAATTCTTCTGACAAGGATGTATCTAGATCTAGATACAATAAGTTTGAGTGTTGGTGCTGTGGCAAGAGAGGCTATTTTGCACTAGACTGCTGGTATAACCCAAGTGTTATAAAGAACAAAAGTCTACCTATTAGAAGAGGTTATGGTAGCTTTATTAATGCTAACCTGAACCAAGGACCCAAGACTTACTTGGGTTCTACGGGTAAGTAATTCTGTGTTGCAGGTGAATCCAAGTAACCATGCCCCTATATGGTACTTGGATAGTGGTTGTTCCAGGCACATGACTGGAACAAAGGGGCTGCTGAAGGAGTATTCATCTGTCAAAGATGGACCTAAAGTGATCTTTGGTGGATCTGAAAAAGGAGTCATCAAAGGGTTTGGTAACATTTCTTCTAACCTAATTACTATCACTCAAGTGGCATATGTAAAAGGTTTGAAACATAATCTAATAAGCATAAGCCAGCTAAGTGATTTAAGATATGACATTTCATTTGTTAAAGATGGATGTCATATCAAGAGGTCAAGTGATCAAAAGATCATTCTGACAGGGTATAGGAAGAGAAATGTATATTATCTTAATTTTGAATGTGAGAATAAGGCTTCACACATCTGTCTTGTAGCTGATGACAATGCTTCTCATTGTGTTAAGTGGCACAAGAGATTGGCTCATCTAAACTACAAGACAATTGGCCAACTCTTTAGCAAAGAGTTAGTGAGGAATGGACCTCAAGTTAAGTGTATAAAGGAAGGGATATGCTCAGCTTGTCAAAAGGGCAAGCAGACAAAATCCTCCTTTCAAAGCCTTGAAATCAAGGATTCTGTGAGGTGCTTATACCTCTTGTATATGGATCTTTTTGGTCCTATGCCAGTTCACAGTCTAGGTAGGAAAGTCTACACTTTTGTGGTTGTAGATGACTATTCAAGATTTACATGGGTGTTCTTTCTGAGACAAAAATCTGAAACCCCAAGTGTATTACTGAATTTTGTAAAGCAAATTCAGAATGAACTAAATAGTACAGTGGTCAAAATCAGAAGTGACCATGGTACTGAGTTTCAATCTGAAAGCATAACAAAATTGTGTAAAGACTTTGGGATTTTCCAAGAGTTCTCCTCACCTAGAACACCTCAGCAAAATGGAATTGCTGAAAGAAAGAATAGAACATTAATTGAAGCTGGTAGAACTCTATTGAGTGACACCTCTCTCCCAGAATATTTTTGGGCTGAGGCACTTAACACTGCTTGTCATGTGATCAATAGGGCTACTATCACCAAAAGCCACAAAATGACTCCCTATGAGATTGTGAAAGGAAGAAAACCAAATCTATCTTACTTTAGGATCTTTGGTTGCAAGTGTTATATACTTAACAATGACAAGTCATATTTGACTAAGTTTGCTGCCAAATCCGAGGATGGGATATTTGTTGGGTACAGCACAAATAGTAAGGCCTATAGAGTCTTCAACTTGACTACTCAAGTTGTTGAAGAATCTGTGCATGTTGTGTTTGATGAAACAAGATTAATCAACTGTGAGTTGTCTTGTAGATCAAATGAGTCAACAGATATAAGCAAAAGTATGGACAAGCTCACCATTGCTGAAGTATCAAAGGAAGATGGGGCATTGGAAAATGAAGACTTCTGTCAAGGGGGAGAACAAGACACTATAGAAGCTGAAGAAAACCAAGAGATTCAGCTAAATGAAGGAGCTGGAGATGTTCAACCAGAAGGGAATCTTCCTCCAGCTACAAGACATTTAAGAGATCATCCAGCTGATCAGATAATAGGTGATCCAAGACAGGGGGTGCAAACTAGAAGCAGAAATCAAAACACAGTTCTACATTCAAGTTTCCTGTCATAATTGGAGCCTAAGAAGATTGAAGAAGCTATCCAAGACCAGCACTGGATTGATGCTATGCAAGAGGAGCTGAATCAATTCAGAAGGTGCAATGTCTGGGAGCTTGTTCCTAAACCAAGAGGCCACAACATAATTGGCATAAAATGGATCTATAGGAACAAGCTAGATGAAAGTGGAATAATAGTAAAGAATAAAGCAAGATTGGTTGCAAAAGGATACAGGCAGGAAGAAGGGATTGACTTTGATCAAACCTTTGCTCCAGTAGCAAGGCTGGAGGCAATCAGAATATTCCTTGCCTATGCAGCCTATCAAGACTTCAAAGTATACCAGATGGATGTGAAGTCAGCATTTCTGAATGGTGATCTTAAAGAAGAAGTATATGTAGAGCAGCCATCAGGTTTTGTAGATCCTCTTAAACCTGATTTTGTTTATAAGCTTAGGAAAGCTCTGTATGGGTTAAAGCAAGCCCCAAGGGCTTGGTATGAAACCCTGTCTACTTTCCTTATTGAGAATAAATTCTCAAGAGGAAAAATTGACAAAACTCTATTCCTTAGGGAATCCAAAGGCAAGATCATCTTAGTACAGATCTATGTTGATGACATAATCTTTGGATCTACTGAAAACAACCTTTGTAAAAAGTTTGCCAAACTTATGCAAGGGAAGTTTGAGATGAGCAGTATGGGGGAACTGAAATTCTTCTTGGTACTCCAAGTAAGATAGACTGATGATGGCTTGTCCATATCACAGTCTAAGTTCACCAAAGAATTGATTAAGAAATATGGTATGGAGTCATCCTCCACCATGAGAACTCCTATGGGAACAAGTATGCCTATTTGCAAAGATGATGCAGGTAAACCTATTGATGAGACTTTGTATAGAGGGATAGTTGGCTCACTACTATATCTCACTGCTAGTAGACCAGATTTTATGTATGCTACATGTGTCTGTGTTAGGTACCAAGCCTGCCCTAAAGAATCTCATTATACTGCAGTCAAAAGGATTCTGAGATATCTTAAGGGCACACCTAATCTAGGTCTTTGGTACCCTAGGAATAGAGATTTTCAACTAACAGGCTATTCAGATGTAGATTTTGCAGGAAGTAGAGAGGATAGAAAGAGTACTACAGGTACTTGTCAATTCCTGGGAGGAAGACTAATATCATGGAGTAGTAAGAAGCAGACCAGTGTGGCAATTTCCACAGCTGAGTCTGAGTATGTTGCTGCTGGAAGCTGCTGTGCACAGATATTATGGATGCAGCATCAGCTTAAGGATTATGGTATTCAAGTAAGTAGAACACCCCTTCTGTGTGATTCTAAGAGTGCAATTTCTATTGCTAATAATCCTGTTTCTCATAGTGGAACTAAGCATATAGAAATAAAATACCATTTTCTTAGAGAACATGTAGAAAAAGAAGTCATTTCATTGGAATTTGTGAAAACAGATTATCAAATAGCAGATGTATTTACTAAGCCCCTAGATGAAACCAAATTCAATAAATTCAAAATTGAATTAGGTATGTTAACCATTGATTAGTGTAATCACAAAATCATCAAAAATGGAGTTGAAGTGGTAACAAGACATTCAAGTGATATAAAGACACATTGAAGTAGTATCAAGTACTTTATAGTACTTATAAGTTGTGTTGAACAAACAGAAATTGGCTAAGTAAGTTGGTGTCGACACATTCAGTAATAATGTGTCGACTCAGGGTAGTAATGTCGACAAGTCAGAGATGTTGTGTCGACACAGAAAATATGTGTCGACACTTAAGAATCTTATTGTCGACTTATCCAGGAAAGTAGTGTCGACTTCACCAGGATAGTGGTGTCAACACTTACAGATTTTGTGTCGACACTTATACTAAGAGTCGACACAGAATTTCTGAAGCTCTACTATATATCTCTGGTATCGACAAAACAGCAAATTGATGTCGACACATAATAGACGGACATGAAGTCGAGACATAGACATTTGTGTCGACACATTCCATCTGTGTCGACACTTATTGTCTATTTTTGGCGACTTTTGATCTTCTTTAAACAGAAGGTATAAATAGGTCAAAAACCCATTCTGTCGACACGCTTACAAGGTTTTCGAAACCCTGTGTCGACATTCTCTCTCTCTCTCTTTCTCTCATCTTTCAAGCTTTCTCGACTGATCAATGGCGCCAAAGATTGAAGATAATGTGAATGAAGGATATGAGTTGGTGCGCCAGGCCTTTGCTGCTGCCCCTCCAGATGTTCTCAGGGTTATCTCTCTCCTCTCCGACTCAGGTTTAGAATTTCTGGTCTCCGAACCATCAAAGATATGGAAGAAGGAGGTGCATGAGTTCTTTACTTCTGCATCTGTAGTCTCTGAAAGTCAAGAGATAAAATCCACAGTTCATGGGTCACCAGTGGAGATTACACCAAGAAAGTTAAGAACAATTCTGCAATTACCTATAATTGAGAATGAAGAGGATGTCCCTGCTTCTAAATCAAGGGAGGCTCTTCAATGGTGTGGATTGGATTCCACCATGAAAATTGGAGCTGCTTTCAATAGGAAAGGAATGAATCAACAGGGCAAATTTCTGTCAGAAGTGGTTGGAAAAGTTATTCTGTGCAAGCCAGGTGGACATGATAGGATTTCTGCCTATATGTTCAGCCTAATGACAAGGATTGTGTTTACAATTCCAACAGATTGGTCATCTGTAATTTTTAAAAAGTTTAAGGAAGGAATCAAGAAGCCAAATCTGGCTAGGATAATGAGTATATACCTAAGTAAGGAGATTCCTGCTATTATGCAACAACAACCTGGAACAAAAATCAATCACATGAGAAGGATGGACATGAGATTGTTCTCCAGATTCGATAGGGTGTTGACCAAAGAGATGCCTGAAGTGGAAAGGCAGGATTCACCTGAGAGATCCCCAGGTCATGCTACCAGTGCTGAGCACCAACAAGAAGAGCAAGTAAGACAAGAGGTTGAAGATCAGCCTGCTTCTACACAAGTTCAGGATGCCACAATACCTGGAATCCAAGAAGAAGA
This sequence comes from Platanthera zijinensis, assembly GCA_039513925.1. Lineage (NCBI taxonomy): Eukaryota > Viridiplantae > Streptophyta > Magnoliopsida > Asparagales > Orchidaceae > Platanthera > Platanthera zijinensis. Next base: position 84,229,825 of record CM077089.1, read on the forward strand.
AGTAAGAATACCAGCTCAGCAAGTTTATTCACCTACACAAACTGTATCTACTCATGACCAGGTACAGGTGCAGGGGGAGCTGGTGTATTTTCCTACAGAAGAGATTTCTAATATTTTTATTTCTGCACAGGTCCAGGGGGAGCAAGTGCAAGAAGATGCTCAAATTGATCTATCTTCAAATTTGAATACTGCAAATGATCCAGCATAGAAGGAATATACTCTGGAGGAGTTATTCCCAAATGATGAAATAATTACTGATAGCCTGGAAGTGGAGCAAGAAATTGAGGGGGAGCTAGTGCATATTGAGACTGTACAACATGGCACTGAAGCAGCTGTTCCTCCTCCTCCCAAAGAAAGAGTTCAAATTGATAGTACTTCTGATTCTGAGAATGAAGAAGCCAGGGTGGCTAAGAAGAGAAAACTTATGGTCTTCCAGAGAAGGAGCAAGAGCTATATGTAGGCTCTACAGTCTACAGCACATCACACTCCTTCTGACTTTGATTATAACAAGTTTTTGGTTGATTTACAAGTGAAATTGGATGAACACAGGGTGGCCATTGAAAAATATGTTGTTGAGAACAATAAGTCCCTGCAGTTTGACTTAGCTCAAGATATAAAATCTATTAGGTTTGAGGTCAATATGCATAAAAAGGAGATGACAGATTGCTTCCATAAGGGAGGTAATGTTGTGGTGTATTTGGCAAAACAACAGCAGACTATCATCCCTAAGGTGGATGATATTGCTTTAAAGCAAAGCTATGTCTTGGAAAATCAGTTAAGAATGAATGACAATTTAACTGAATCTCATCATGAGATCATAGAGGAATTGAAAAAGATTGTTCCAGGCCTGTCTGCAGCTAGAGCAAAAGAAATGGAAGAATTTGATAAGAACTTTCAAGTTGCTATTGATTCTGTTAAAACTGCTATCACTTCCTCTCAAAAAGAAATATCTGACAAGCTTCAAAAGTTAAAACCATTTTTTAAAGAGGGTGTGAATTATCTGGATGGCCAAATTCGATTTCAGAAGGAAGATCTGAGAGATCATGTTACTAGAGAAACCATAAAGGGGGAGAGGATGTTAGTTCATGCAGGCTCAGAGCACACCAAATGGGTGACCAATAGTATTCGAGCCACATTGGGATATCCACCATTGTGTGATGATGCTATGGTGGCTGAGTCAGGAATACAAATAAGTCTACTTGAAGGCAATCAACCTGTGGTTGCCCAAGTCATTTACCCTCCTCCAGATTTTGACATGATTGATCAGCAAGTTCAAGGAATGTATAGTCCTCCAAAGGAGGTTACTAATGTTGTTCTTGGGAAGGTTGATAAGCCTGAGGCTACTTTGAAAGACCAGCAAGATGCTCTACTTTCTAAGAAAAGATTTAGAGAGTAGGCTGAACTTAAGCCAGACTTTGAGCAGTGGAGTCTTACTTCCAGAAATATAATACTCACTGCATGGAAGGCTGTCAAAGACCAAGTGCAGGAAAGAGGCAAGTGGTACAATGAGATGGAATGGCAGAAGTATGAAGCCAGGTAAGAGGCCATAGTACAGTTTAGAAGAAAAGCAAAGATGGGTAGGCTGCCTCCAGATGCTCAGGAGCCAAGCAAGTACTTCCCAAAGCCCTTTCATTATTTTGAAAGGCAAAGGCTCAAGGAAGAAGCAAAGAAGAAGGCTGATCTAAAAGGCAAGAAGCCAGCTGAAGATTCTGAAGCTCCTGTGAAGGCTCAAGTTCTATCTGGCAAAGGGATTGTCATTAAAGAGCCTGATCAGTCTTAATTTTTAGTTCTTTCAAAGTATTTTGTAATGTTTTGATTAAATCATTAAATGTAAATCTCTGTATTCAAACATTATCAAGTTATAAACAAAATGTTGGTTGGTATCAAATAATGTTCATTCTGTGATGGATTGTTTTTATTTTGTTTATATTAAGTATTCCCGTTATGTCATATATCATCAGTTTATACTTGTTATAAATGGTGTATATCATTGGCTATAGGGTTATGACTTCTCCAAATAGGGGGAGATTGTTGGGTACATTGGAAAATGTGTACCTGATTTAAAGAAGCCCAACTTAGCTCAATGATATACATCAAGGTGTATTTGATGTTGTTTTGAGTTGACATGTGCAGGTGAAGAAGTATTAAAGAATGCAAAAAAATATTCTAAGTCCACATGTCGACACCTGAAGAAATTGTGTCGACACTTCAGAATATTTGTGTCGACACTTCAGAATATCAGTGTCGACACAGAGAAAGATAGTCGACCACACTTATGTCGACACTGGGAAGCTGTGTCGACATATAAAGAAAATCGTCGACCTCAGCACTGGGAAGCAGTGTCGACACAGTGAAAGATAGTCGACACCCAGAGAAAGTTTGTCGACTAGTGAAAGATAGTCGACCAGAGAAAAATAGTCGACTAGTGGAAGATAGTCGACTAGTGAAAGATAGTCGACCAGAGAAAGTGTGTCGACTCACAAAAGAGGATAGTCGACCTCAACTGTGTCGACACTGGGTGGATGTGTCGACACCAGAAGATTGAGTCGACACATATTGGCAGAAGTCGACTATGCTTGTGTCGACACCAGAAGATTGAGTCGACACATATTAGCAGAAGTCGACTATGCTTGTGTCGACACCAGAAGACTGAGTCGACACATATTGGCAGAAGTCGACTATGCTTGTGTCGACACCAGAAGACTGAGTCGACACATTTTGGCAGAGTTGAATATTACTGTGTCGACACCTGAAGGCTGAGTTGATACATACTGAGTTCTGAATCTACAACAACTGTGTCGACACACAGGACTTGTGTCGACACACTGCAGAGTCTAGACCAAGTTATTTTCTGAAGAAGCTGTGTCGACTTAAAGGCAACTCAGTCGACATCATCAAAGACTGTGTCGACACCAAAGTCACTTGTGTCGACACAGATAGACAGATTGGTCTCGACACTTTCTAACAGACTGTCTCGACATTTTGCTGTCCAAGGCTAAGGTACAGGAACTGTTTGAAGACTTGACAGCTGTGGGTTGCCACCGTTTAACTGAAGCTGTCAGACCTGTCAGAAATCAGTTAGAAACCGGATCAGCCGGTTACCATGAAGAAAGTCTATAAATAGACATATTCAGAAGGAAATTGGAGAAATTAATTAAAAAAAGATAACTGAAGAAGATCTAAGAAGAAGAAACAGAAGGATTAAAATCCTGTTGTAGCTTCAATTCAAGAAAGTGCTAAGCTCTAAAGAAGATCTTCATCAGTAGATCTAAGAAGAAGAAGGAGAAGTCTGAAGTATCAGAAAAGGTGTTGGATAGAGAGGGATCCAGTCATCTTGAAGAAGAAGAAGGAAGCCATCAGTGGTTTCTAAAGAAGCTGTTTGGAAATCAACTCAGTTAAGTTCAGATTCAAGAAGCTTTGAAGAAAGCTCAGATTCAGTTGATTTCATCAGCTGATCAAGAAGTGTCTTGTCCTCTTCTCTCTCAACAAAGGCAAGACATTAAAATATCTTTTCTAAATTTCTGTAGGATCTGTTTATACAGATCTGAGTTGTAAGCCTGTATTATAAAGGCTGAGTGTAGGAGAGGTGATCTCTAAGTGGTAGGGCTATTTGCCTGAGTGTAAGAGAAATTTATTCTCTGAGTGGTAGGCCTTGAGGCAAGGCTGCGGTAGGGCTGTTGAGCCTGAGTTGTAGGAACCTATCCAGGTTCTGAGCTGTAGGATCTGAGGATCTGAGAATAGTGGTAGTTTGGCCGAATCTAGCATACTGCTAGATAGGTGAAGGGGGAAAGTGGATGTAACCAGACCTTGGGGAACCACTATAAAATATTGTGCAATCTGTAATGCTTAATTATCTGTGAATGCTATGCTAGATGTCTTAATTTGTAATTGAATTCTGCCTAGAAGTATAAACAAGAAATTAGAACCTATTCACCCCCCCCCCCCTCTAGGTGTTTAGGTTGTCTTGAAAGTAAAACAATCAAGACCGCTTGACCAAAGTGGCACATTTCATCCCAAACCGGAAGGAGGACGGTGTGGAAAAGTTGGTGGAGTTGTACGTCCGCAATATTGTGCGACTTCATGGGATTCCAAAGAGTATAGTCAGCGACCGGGATGGACGTTTCACGTCTAAGGATTGGCGGTTGGTGCAGAAGAGCTCGGGCACAAAACTCAAGTTCAGTACGAATTTTCATCCTCAAACCGATGGGCAAATTGAGAGAACGAACCGTACTTTGGAAGATATGCTAAGGATGTGTACTCTCGACTTCGGCAAGAAGTGGGAGGATCACCTCTTCTTGGTGGAGTTTGCGTATAACAATAGCTACCAAGCTAGTATCAAGATGGCGCCATATGAAGCTCTTTATGGGAGGCAGTGTCGAACACCGATGTCTTGGATCGAGGCGGGAGACACAAAGATTTTGGGGGAAAGAAGTGGTAGCCGATGCTAGTGAGCTAGTGCGGACCATCCTAGAGCGCATGAAGGTAGCTCAAGATCGGCAGTCGAAGTATTTCAATGCTCACCACAGACATGTGGAATTCGCGGTGGCCGACTGGGTGTATCTTAAGATCAAGCTGTTCAAAGGCGTTTCACGAATTCGCCGACTCAAGAAGCTGAGTCCGAGATTTTTGGGACCATTCAAGGTCACCGAGCGAGTGGGAGAGGCAGCGTACCGGTTGGCGCTGTCCACGGAGCTAAGTGGATTGCATGACATTTTTCACGTCTCCGTCTTGAGGAAAGCCTTGTTAGAGGCCAGCATGGTGATTGAACCGGCGGCGGTGCCGGTAGAGGAAGACTTGAGGACGCGGGTACGTCTTGTCGGGATAGAAGATTCGGAGGTTCGGCAACTGTGGAACAAGGAGGTCCGACTCGTAAAGGTCCGTTGGGACAATTGTGGCTGCGAGGAGCTCTCATGGGAGCGAGAGCAGGCCATGCTGGAGGAGTACCCCGAGCTTTTCTCCTCAGGTATCGTTTAGAATTTGTGTTCTTTCCATGTTTTAAATTTCGGGATGAAATTCTTTTAAGGGGGGAGAATTGTAACGCCCCAAAATGTTGTAGGAGCGACGGGGATCGCTTTTGGCCAAAATAGTTTTTTTTGAGCAGGTGACACGGGTCCCGACACGGCCGTGTCGGAGGCCGTGTCGGCCGTGTCGAGCTGGCCGTGTGGTCGACCATGTTAAGGTCGACGATCATCGGGTGTGGAACACGGCCAGGCACACGGCCGTGTCCCAGGCCGTGTAGCATCGGGTCGTTTCGAACTTTCTGAGGTATTGCACACGGGGCATGACACGGGTCTGTACACGGCCGTGTCCCAGGTGACACGGGCGTGTCAGGGGCCGTGTTAGAGGCCGTGTACTTCTCTGACTGAAAATGTTGAAAACGGGTGTCGTGACACGGGTCACGACACGGCCGTGTGGAGCGAGACACGGCCGTGTCGAAGGCCGTGTCGAAGGCCGTGTCAGGAGCCGTGTGCTGGTTTTCGAATCGATCGAGATGGCGAATGGCTAACACGGCCATGCACACGGCTGTGTTGCAACCAGTGTTCGGCCCAGATTTTCTAATTTGGGTTCCGATCGTGGCCGTTCGTTCATTTCCTTGGAAGATCCAACGGTAGGGGGCCTCCCTAGGCGGTTTAAGGCCGGGAATAGGGTTCCAAACCCTCATTCCCCATTTTCTTTTATCTCTCTAAGTTCTAGAGAGAAGGGAGAGCAAGGAGGCCAAGTTCCGGCCGCCGGCGAAGCTTCTGAGGTCCGTTTCGCGAGCAGAGTTCAGATCCGCGAAGGTGGGAGCGTTGCGGTGGTGTTCAACCGAGCAAATCTTCTCCATGGCTAGGAAGAGGGGACGGAAGGTAACGACACTTCTCCTCTCGGTTTTTAGGATTTAGGATGCATGAATAGCATCCCCTTCCTTTCGTATTTTGAGCGCCGAATCTCTCAAATGAGAGGGATTCGTGTAGCGGTTCAAGAGGAACCTCCGGGCTGAGTATGTTCATCCCAGCATGCTTGCATTAGAGATCCGATCCGTTAGCGGATTAGGCATTGTGGGTGAAGCCGTGGTCGCGACCGATAGTCCGACCCGGTGATGTTGCATAGCGAGCTTCGGTAGAAAATCCGTTGCGGCAATACGCCATTGTATGTATGCGTTTTCCCCCTTATATTTGAGTGAGTAGTCTTAGTCAGAACCGGACAAGGTTAGCTCCGCTTTGTGCGGTAGATGGTTTCCTTGGAGCACGGGAAAGACACGGTGCGAGTGGTAATTGGGGTGGGGAAACCTTGTTTTGTGCTGTGCAAAGGTGCGGCTAGGTCTCCGTGGTCGGCTGGCTATCCCGTGACGCGCAAGTCATGTGGGGAAAGTGTCCCGGCGAGACTAGCCCTTGTGTGAGACTGACGAGAATGTCGAGCGGAGGGCAAGCCCGGGCAATGTGACCATGAGCGGGTGGGGTCCAGCAAGGCTTCTTAGAATCGGTCAGTGTGAGACGGAACCCTGACGTGCGACGTCAGATTATGCGGGCAAGCCCGGGGTTTAAGACCCATGTGCGGGTGGGGCCATTGCAAGGTTTCATGTGACGGCCTGTGTGCCGTTGGGGACACGGTGTTTCCCTTTTGTTTGCGGTTTTAAGCCAATGGGGAAACGGAAGTACCCAATGTTTGATGTTGTGCTAGATGCATACGAGCTAGGGTGCCTTGGGTGAAACCCGGGTTGCATTCATGTTGCATAGTAGGCCCCTTTTACTTTGTACAAAACATAGAGAACATGTATGCTGTATGAGACATCCAATCCTGTTTACCGCTTTAATATATATATGCTCTTTTGGTATACGAAGTGTTAACTTGCAGGTGGAGTGGTACCCCGGGGTCCGTTAGGGACGGCCGGGAGGAGATGTGTTTGTTACACAGTAGAGGTCAGCCTTTGCTGACCCACGTTACTTCAAATCCTTACAGGGCAAGGATCGCAGGCAGGAGCTAGCGCGCCGGGCGAAAAGCCCTAAGCCTCATGAAGTGTTGCTGTGCTTGGCTAGTTTCTTTTCCTTGTTTTGCTGATGTTGTTTGATCATGTCCGGCTTGCATGCCGAGGTAGCCTAGGAGTGCTTGGCACTTTTATATTTTTTGGACTTATATTGTGTAAGGCCTTAAGGCCATTTCGATACTCTATTATTAGTGGATAACTTCTGTCTTTTAGTTTTATGTTTCCGCTGTGTTTGTCTGGAGTTTTGAGTTTGGGTAGTTTCATATCATCTTTTAATACTAAAGCTGTGGTGTCCGTATGTTGTGGGGCCCCGGCCGGACCCATATTATATGGTCTTTACAGGGGAGGTGTTACATGTACCCCCTCCTATTTTTATCACTGATGAATTGTCTAGTAATATGTATCAAGGAGATAAGCAAGAGACGTAGAAGCAGAAGGAGAGAAGAAGTACCTCTGAAGAAGAGCGTGGTGATGAGGAATGAAGAAGGAGATGTTGGTTCGTGAGGAGGCTGCTGATGAAGTTTAAGAGTTTAGATCTATATGGGAGCTTGATTCTCCACTTCCTCAGGCTGAATTATTGGATAAACAGGTTAATCGTAAGGTTTCGTGGGCTGATCTGGTTGCCACTATGGCGTCATAGAAGATGAAACCTAAAACATTGGATGGAGAGTCTGTTGATTATGCTACGTGGCCTTCCGTACAGTGGAGAAAAAAATGAATGTTTTTTGCGATCCACTCGCTTTGTTGCTCTCCAGGGTGAGAAGCAAGGAGCTTGGGGCCAGTTGGGTAAAACCAACTTGAAACCTAAATCTTCAAACCCTAGCCTTTCTCACTCTTGTGGGGAGCTATATAAGAAATCGGCGTTTAGTTGATAGTTTGTTGGATAGTTTATGCTAGTAACTGCTTGTTGAACTTGCGTAATTTTTTTTATTTGGTTTATGTGGACATAAAACTCTATTTCATGCTTAATATAGGTATTTAGTCCACCTTAAGGACGGTAAACAAAAGGGCTCCTTGGAGACAACCCAAGTAGGACAACATGGTCCTGTTTTGTGTGCCTTACTTCTTTTTTATCTATATTTCAATTTTGTTTTTTGTTTTGCGTGGGATCTTTAATTCGCAGGTGCTGGAAATTTTGTGAAGCACGACAAACCAGCCGCTAATGGGCAACCTCGCAGCATGACTAGTACACTCCGTTTGGAGCATAGGTACTTCTTACCCCTATCGCTTTACATTATCTAGAATGTCTAATTTTACGAATTGTTGCATTCAAGTCTGGGGGGAGAGCATGCAAGTGTTCACTGTATGAGCACATATTTTATTGCATACAAGTTTGTATTTATTTATTTCATAATCACTATAGCACACACTGAATCACCCACTTGAGCGCCATCTTATCCACGCGCGCGCCTCGAGTCAAATGCATTGCTTGTGTGTCAACTTTAAGATAGTGGTGCTGGCTTGGGATTTTAGGATAGATTAGTGCGATACTCGTGTAGTGATCCTAATCATGTACTCATGGTTTGTGTAGAAATAGTATAGATTTAATTTTTCTTTATACTCGTAGATTTATACCTTTTTCTGCAGATGTAAATATTGTTTATACTACTAAAAAATGTTGAATCTGGTGAAATCGAACGGTAGTGTAGGGATGTGTGTAGCCGCCACTATACTCATTTTACTCGAGTCAGGAGGAAGGATAATCTTTCTTGGTGGCTAAGAACTTGCCCTAAGCTACTCTCAAAGAATTGGTGCATGGTTAGTCAAGCGTGACCGTGATGTAGGCCATCGATTTGGCTAGTTTGAGCTTTGTTTACCTTTTCCTAGCTGCTAACCTATGCAAGCCTAGTTTGTACTTACCCCTCCTTTGATTTAGCTCTACCTTCTTTCACCAAAGCCTAAAGCCAATCCTCCTATCGCAACCAAATCCATGAGCTCCTGTGAATTTAATTTCGATGAGGTGTGATGTGTGGAATTCAAGTGATGTGGTGGATGAATATGAGAAAATTCTACTTACTAAATATTGGGGATTGCAAACGAAAAAAAGGAAGAAAAAAAAGAAAATTGAAAAAGAAAATCTAAAAAGGAATTACAATGAGAAATTGAATCCCCATCTTGTTTATCCTGATATTGGTTGGGTTAGGCCGTGTAGACACCCGGTTTTCAAGCTAAGTCTGGGGGTGTATCACACGTGCAATTCTGAGGGGCTGTATTGGTTTAGCTTGTTGTTTGCTCGCATGGGTTGCGTGTAGCCTCCATGTTTATCTTTGACTACCAAACCTTAGCCTAAACCCCATGATTATCCTAAAGTCCTACAGATTCACGCTTAAGTCGAACTAGTACTATGGAGAGAGTGTGAACGGGAAAGCATATGGTTCCCGACATTGATGGATTTCTTTGGAGATGATCCTGAGCCCCGATCTTTCGCAATTCTCACCTGAGTGGCCTGCCTACTTTCTTCCTATGTATGACTGAACGATTCTCAAGAATTCCAATTTTTATTAGATACAATATTTATTTACGTTTGTCCAAAAGTAAAAATTATGTAGTATAATTAAAAAGTTTGTCTATTATATTTTCTATGCCCATGATATATTTGATTTCTCTCTTTACTTTATTCGGAAATTACTCAGCAAGCTAACTATTTTCTTGTCCACGGAGTGATGATTTGCTCGCGATGAGCAATAGTTTAAGTTTGGGGTTGTGATGAGTCCAAGTTATATACATATTTTTGGACTCATCTGGGCCAGTTTTCTTGTTGATGCACTACACTTGAGAGCCATAATTGTTTATATTTGTTTCTTTGTCCATTACACTTTAAGTGCACTTTAGGGCCGTTTTCAGTGTGATTTCTTAGTTATAGTTCTTTAGCCCTTTTCTTGGTGTTTTTCTGTGTTTGGAGAATGTGCAATGTCGTTTTAAGTGGCTCTTCTATTTTTGTAGGAGGTACAAAGGTCGTGTGTGTGTTCCGGGATTGTTTGGGAATGTTTTTCGCCTTGGGGCCACTGATCGTGCGTTTTTACATGCGCACGGTCAGTGGACTCCTTAGCGCACGACCGCTGGTGGAGCGCGTTCAGTTCATCAAACCCCAAACGGTACAGGAACATTGTGCACGATCATTGGATCTATAGCGCACGACCACTGGTTGTGAGCCACTGATCGTGTGCACCATTCTCCATCTTTTATAAGTTATGTCTGGGCCAATCGCATGTCCATTGGTCATAGTGCGCATGACCTTTAGTCATGCACCACTGCTCGTGCGCGTTTATCCTATTTTTTCTGGAGTTCTGCCACTTCTAATCGCACGATCATGGTATCCAGTGCGCACAACCTCTGGCCGTGTGCCATTATTCATGCGCATATATAGTATTTTTTCTGTTAAGCTATAGGTTTCTCTGAAGTAGAGCGCACGATCATCAACCATCAGTGCGCACGACCACCGTTCGTGCGCCATTGATCATACACTCTGATTATCTGTTGTCCGTATTTAAGCCTATGCTCCCGCATTTTAGGGCATGCCTTTTCATTTTCCGCCCCGCTGCTGCGCGCGAAGCATCGTTTCTCTCCCCTACAGGTCCTCCACTCATTTCCACCCTCCAGGAAGCTTTCTCCGGCGATCCGAAGTCATCTTCCGGTACTTCTAATTTGGGCAAAAGAGAGAACAGATTGAAGGAAGGGAAGAAGACGGAGGAAGACAAGTGGATTGACAACCTATTTTCTTCCAGAAGAAACCACGGTCAGAGTCGAGACGTGGACTAACAACCCACCACTCCGGCCAAGAACCCCGGCTAGGCTTTTCTCCTTTTAGTTTATTCTACTTCTTCTCCATAGTCGATTGTACTCTTAAGCTTATAATGAACCTAGACTTGCTTTTGTTAGTCTATGAATGATGTTTGCTTGTGTTATTTACATACTCTCTTGTTAACTGTGATGCACTCACCTCCATTCACATCCACTCCACTCGTGCACTAGAACCACTCTAGCAAGAGCTAGTGTTTGTGGTTGAAGAGGTTATTACGGCCCTCACTCCCCGCAAGTGTTTTCACTCCATCCCCTTGCTCTCCGTCCATTTGCCTCATGAAGCATGGGATAGCGGCCTGCACTAGTTCCATCAACAAAGAGAAGCGGTGCTTACGACCTGCATTAGTTTTATTTTTTGTTTTGTAGCATTAGGAATCAAAATCCAACCCCCCGTTGTTTCGTTTAACTCTTAGTAATGATCCTTCCACAACTATATCACGATACCCTACCTGCATTCCCTCGAGATTGACATTAAGGGAAGCTATTCCCAAAATTTATTACTTGACAGCGACCGGTGCACTTGTCGATGCATCATACTATATTGGCAATGAGACTACATGCTTGATCACTTCCAGATCACCATGGTAATACCAACAGACAACTATTAAAATCAAGCACATGAACCTAAAGCCGGGCGCTAGCCTTACCGTCGGGCGCTATCCTATTTTCATAAATACGTATAAAAAGGTGCCTCATTTTTTTGTTCCTTACAAAGATGAAAAGACTAATAGAACTACGGCTCCAAGGGTTTGGCTGCCTCTATGTGGTCTGTTCTATCATCTTCACCGAAGGAAAAGGAAGTATCCTCCCTTCCGTTTGTGCACGAAGAACTCTGGCAAGGCAAGAGCTACATTGACTATGAAGAGATGAACGGTTGCAAGCTTACGAAGATCTCAAGCATCGGTCGGGGATCGCTCAACAAATGAATCATCAAGAGGGAGATTTTAATGGTTTTTAAAAATTTTAAACTTTTATTGTATTCTTTCTCTTTCTCTATTTTACTTGTGCTGAAGGAGATCGACCGTGGAATGTCGTCTGAATATGGGGTAGGATTCTGTGAGAAATCTTCTCGTGGAAGGTAAGTTTAGATAGGGTGATCTAGCGGGGCTCTAAGACCCTTTCTTGTGTGGAGGTGAAGAGTCAGCTCGAATACCTTTCTTGGAGGAAAAGGGAGAGAGACAACCGTTCCGTGGAGCGGGTCGGCATAGAAAACCAAAAGTTGTTTCTATTCACCGTCTTCGATCTCCGGCATCATGGAGATCAAGTTTTGTAATCTTTAAAACAATTGTTTATTTTACTTTGGAATGAAATTCATTTTCTGCATATTCTCCTGGATATTACGTTTTGTGTGTTATCCTGTACTAAAATAGAAGATGCATAGATTTCCAAGGGGGAATCTGCCCAGGAAAACCAGTTCGATAACATATCATCGCGCGTTAGCTACCTAACGCCCCGCGGTAGCTTTCTGAACTAGTTTTTCTAGTTTGAAATATTTCAAACTTCCAATAATCATCATTAAATATTATTCACCCCCCCCACCCCCAATCTAAGATTGGTAACTAGATCTAACAGTGCATAGACTACCGAGAGCTCAACCGACTGACGGTGCGGAACACATATCCTTTCCCCCTGATCGACAAGTAAATCAATCAGCTGGTGGGAGCGCTTCGGTTTTCTTTACATGATTTGTGCTCGGGGTATTATCATCTAAGGATACAAGAAGAAGATATCCAGAAAACAACATTTAGAATGAGATATAGCTTATATTAATTCACTGTGATGTCGTTTGTGCTCACAAACACCCCTTTTTTATTCATGAGTCTGTTGAATAGGGCGTTTGAATCATATTTGGACTCGTTTTCCATCATATTTATTTATGACATTTTAGTCTACTCATGGACAGAGGAGGAACTTGTCGAGCACTTGGCCTTAGTTTTGAAGAAACTAAAGGATCGCAGCTGTTTGCTAAGTTCAAAAAGTGTGAGTTTTGGCTCCGAGAAGTTTCCTTCTTGTGCCATATTATAATTGGTGCTAGATTAGATGTGGATCAAGCCAAGGTGCGCGGAGTGAAGGAGTGATTACCTTTGAGATCAGCGGCAAATGTGCAAAGTTTTCTTAGAATTGATGGATACTATTGCAAGTTTGTTGAAGGATTTTCGAAGATCACACTTCTACTCACAACTCTGAAAAAGAAGGGTGTACCTTTTGTGTGGACACTCAAGTCTGAAGCTGCATTTCAAGAGATAAATGAACGTCTAACCTCCGCGCTAATCCTTTCCCAACCATCTGGGGAGGAAGGTTTCCAGAGATATATTGATGCATCCTATAAGGCCATGGGGGAGGTGTTGATGCAACACAGACATGTGATTGAATATTCTTCTAGACAGCTTAAGAAGCATGAAGTGAATTACCCAATGCAAGATTTTGAGTTGGGGCAGTGGTCTTCGCCTTTAAAATTTTGAGACACTACCTATATGAATTCCACTACAAGATCTTTTCGGGTGATAAGAACTTGAAATATATCCACACCCAGAATGATCTGAACATGAGGTAGTGGATGTGGCTGGAATTTTTATGTGATTATGAATTTACATTGAACTATCACCTCGGGAAGGCGAACTCGGTGGCTGATGCTCTAAGAAGGAAGGGACACATGTCAAGCCCGGAATCTATATTGATGGTTATGAAGTTAGCTAGAGTACTAAAAGAGATGGAGATTATACTTGTGACTAAGGCTTATCACCAGATCTAAATGGAGTATCTGGTCACTATGAGTATAGTTTGTGACATTCGAGATCGGTTTCGTGTCGACAAAGGGAAGGATGTTTCTTTGGCACCGTTGTTCCAAGCAATTATGGGAGGATCAGTGAAAGGAAATACGCTAAATGAAGATCTCATTCATTTCCAAGACAGACTTTACATTCCCACAGGTGGCGGGATTCTGGAAGATATCTTGAGAGAGGCCCATTGCACCAAATATTTGGTGCATCCCAGAATTGCCAAAATGTACACTGACTTGCGGATGACCATGTTTTGGTTGGGAATGAAGCGAGATGTAAAACGTTATTTTACTCACTAAAAGGCTTGTTAGAATGTAAATGTGGAGTGCAAGAGTCCTGGTGGATTATTTCAGTCATTGCCCATTCAAAAGTGGAAGTTTTATGATATATCAATGGATTTCGTTCACGGTCTTCCCTAATCTCGCATAGGGAATGACTCAGTTTGGGTGATTGTGGATCACTTGACCAAGGTTACCAGGTTTATCCCGATGAGGAAAGAAGCGCATATTGATCTGTTAGAGTATCTCTGTGTAGAGCACTTCGTTCAATATCATGGGGTGCCCAAGATAATAGTCTCGGACCGTTACAGTAGCAACACCTCTATGGAATGGAATGTAGTTCAGACATATATTGTAACATCCCATTTTCGGCTAGACCCCTGGGAATGGTTTTGTCTTAACAGAACCCTGGGAAGCCCAGGAATTGAAGTTAGTCGACCCTGATTTTGAGTCAAGGGGCGGTCACGCCCGTGACCGACCCGTCACGCCCGTGACCTAGGGCGTGACTCCTTCGACCATCGTCGATCGTAGGGAGATGATCGTCGGGCGCAGAATTTTCAACCCGGCCCTGCCACGCCCATGACCCAGGTGTCACGCCCGTGACCAGGGGCGTGACCCCTTCGGCGATCGTCGATCTCAGCGCGACGATCGCCGAGTGCAGAATTTGCCTCATGACACTGTCACGCCCGTGACCTATGTGTCACGCCCGTGACCTAGGGCGTGACCACCCTTCGACGATCGTCGATCTCAGTTCGACGATCGCCGAACCCAGAATTTGGTCACCCGGCCCTGTCACGCCCGTGACCTATGTGTCACGCCCGTGACCTAGGGAGTGACCACCCTTCGACGATCGTCGATCTCAGTTCGACGATCGCCGAACCTAGAATTTGGTCACCCGGGCCTGTCACGCCCGTGACCCATGTGTCACGCCCGTGACCTAGGGCGTGATCACCCTTCGACAATCGTCGACCTCAGTTCGACGGTCGTCGAACCCAGAATTGGCCACCCGGGCCTGTCACGCCTGTGACCTATGTGTTACGCCCGTGACATTGACCGAAACGACGGTTCAGGCCCGAAATTATTCTAACACGCGTAGTAATAAACGCTGGTATAGGAAGTTACACCACAAGTAATTATGGGTCGTTTTCCTTCTGTAATTATATAAGAAAAGAAGGAAATGTTGGTCAAATAGTAAATCGCCACCTGGCAAACATCTCTTCGTTTCCAGCGTTTCAACTGCCCCTACCATAACCGAAACACCATTAAGGGGAGAACATTCATGGCCATTAAGGCTTTACCCTTTACCCTCCCCACTTGATGATCTATAAAAGCCCCATTAGAGCAGGATGAGAGGTTTACTCTCTTGACCAACGGATTGAAGCCTTGTACCTTGCTGTTGGAGAAGTTCAGCAATGCCACCACCGCGTTATGGCACCCAGTCGTTCTTCTCGCCTCCAAACCGTGAACAAGGTCCTCCTCTACTTCTTCTCTTATGGGTAGATCTTAGGTTCTTAGAAATGAAGTACGTGCTCAAAGGAGCCGGACCAACCTCGTGTTTTCATGGAAAACCCTGGAAAAATATTGTTTTGAGTTCGCCGGAAACCACCACCTCCGGCGGCCAAACCACCGTCGACCGATAACCATCGCCTCAACGGAGGTGGTGGTGGTGGAGGTTAGACAGGGAAGTGACCGGATAGCCGGAGACAGATCACGAAAGAGCTATAGGAAATATGGGTTTTCTATGTTCTATTTTCGGGTTCATGTAGAAGATGAATAGTAAAACCAGTTTATAATATATAAATAATGTATATAATAAATAGTGAAAATATATATTATTTGAGTATATTTAAAGGCTGCAAAATGAGGCACTTAGAGGGCGATTTAGGAAATATGACCTGTCACGAAGGTCATAGCCCTTCGAGTCTAGATTAATTTAAAATTAGTTTCAACTCGTTTGGGTAAGCGGTTAGACCGCGACACCTGTTTTAGTGGGGGCTGTACCTGGAGTTGGGCAGAAATTAAACTGGATGCCCACTCTTTGTCCCTTGTTCAAATGACCTGAAATTTGGGCAGGGGGTTAAACTTAGCTATATCTAAAGGCAGTCCATAAATGGGAATTTTTGGAGACAATTTGCCTAAAGTTTTTGTTTTAATTTAATAAAGATAGAGGAATTTATTTATGTAGTCAAATAACCTTCAAACCCTCCCAAATTTTGGTGAGTGGTCCCTGGCTATAAAACTTAACTCTGTACAAATTTTCAACTCATTTGGATGAGTTTTGGATAGGGAGTCACCTATTCATAACTAGGCAAGAGTGAGGCATTTTTGAGTAAAAAGTGCACTAGAAGTTAAAACGGTCATATCACCTCAACTGAGGCTGATATCTTGACCACTGACTTGGAAGGGTTACTATAACCCACTTGGAGAAAATGATGTGGTTTAAGGTTGGTTTATCCTATGATCCAAACTCATGCCTTAGATGGAGGGTTTTGAGGGTTGTGAAGGATATGAGGGCAATTGCCCTCGTATTGCCTTGAAACTCTGTAGAGTTGATTTTAGTATGATAATAATCGTCTGGATGGAATCTTGGAAAATTTGGAGACAAGTAGATGCCTCGAAACCTTAATCTTAGCTTTAGGTTAAAATACTAATTAAGCACAATCCATCACTAATAATTATCTAAAGGCTGTGAGACTCGGGTAGAGTTAGTTTTGAAGTGAGTAGAATTTATAGAAATTTTATTGGAATTTTATGATGTTTATTTCTAGCACTTCGTTTGTAAAGTTGATTATAACCCTAATTAATGTTTTAATTATTTGTACCTTTCTATTCATGGAAGTCTCATAAAATCTTGGAAATAAATGTTTTAGGACAGAATGGTTACCCTTGATTTTTTGTATAATTTTTAGTTAAGTAAATCAAGTACTTTCTTCACAAAAGTTAAAAAGGGGTTCTATGCTTTGAAAATTATTTAGGAATGATTTTATTGCTGAAAAATTATGAAACTGGGCCAGTGCTATTTTTAAGCCTTTATCTGCATATTATAATTTATTTACAATTTTTGGAAGAATATTCTCTGCACTTGGTTCATAAATAATGGAAGATAGTAAATATTGCTAAAATAGTTTTGTTGCCCATTTGATGATAGAAAAATTATGATACTTTGGATTTACCCCATTGAGATAACCTACTGTTTATCATAAATTTGCTGGACATCTTGCATGAGAACTTAGGGTAGTTCATGTTCAAACCGGTAGCCCTTGGGATTTTCGAGGAAATTAATTAAATGCCAAATAAATTAGGAAAATTCCCACACTCTGGATTTAGGCCATTTATATCATGATAAGTCCCCAGTAAATATTTTAAGGCATTTGGACGAGTTTTGGGATCATTGCATAACCGGTTCGACATATAGTCTAGGTTGGTCTACATATAGCAAATTTGTGAATTGCAATAGGACATGACTTGAGAAAGTCATTGGAGTTAGTCATTTTGTCTGGGTGGACAATTGTGGATGAAATCACAATAGGATGATATGAAGAGTAGAGAGAAGTAGTGATAGCTAGAGATAAGAGGTGCTCGGGTTCGACGAAAGATCGTCTTTCCCGAAGTGAGGAAGGTTAAAAATCACCCTAGGATAGTCTATCGTAATATGAGAAGGGAATGGGTAAAGGGGATCAACCAATAACAATAAGTGCCTTACGAAAGGGAACGATGGGCCTCAACTTCCATCATAGTTCCTAGTGCCCTTTGAGAGCCCTTCACGGGGAATACCGGGGGCAGTCCTGGGTTAACGTAAATTGTAATAACAAACTGTCAAGAGTAACTTAGTAACTAGGGCTGCACCTTTCACAAACACTGTGTGGCACAGGAAGATTGATGAGAGCTTCGGCTCGGTTGGTTAAGAGACGGACGGGTTGGTCCGGGGAGGTTCGGCTCGGTTGGTTAAGAGATGGACGTTTTGGTCCGGGGAGCTTCGGCTCGGTTTTTGTGTGTTTATGATTAAATCTGCATGTGCATAAAGGAATGAAAATTAAGGTGGTGGGTCTTCTGTATTGGAGGGTCGATGCACCGACGCCAATACGCTGACTCGGCAAGTGTGGTTAGCACTTCGCCAACAGAAGTCCGGTGCGCCAGCCGACATGAGTACGCAGGCGTCCGCTTAGTGCACCAAGCGTTGAGGCGTACGATTGGTCTGACCGGTAGTGCTTTACTAGTTTAGAGGTGGGCGAGGCCCAACCCACCGCTTCCGTCTGCCACTACGGAGGTATCCTGGGAGGTAACGGCTCCGAAAGGGGGAACTAAAGGTCTGTGTGCACAGAGTCGGGTGTGTGAGTTGCACTTGCATGTTTCATCATACCCACTTGCATGTCATAGCATAATCGATTCATTTAACCCTGACACCTAAAGTATAAGTTGTATGGGACGCTTATACATTAGTACCTGCAAAACGACCCCTTGGTCTATAAGCTTGTGTGGGCAAGTTTATAAATTAAGGTTAAATTCTATATATATAAATGCTGCTGTTTGAAAACCGACACCCCAATGTATAAGTGGTATGGGATACTCTATACGATGGGAGCCTTGCAGAAGATCCTTTGGCTTATGCGCTTTCGCACATAAGTTTAGGTTACCTTTCGTACATTCTTTTTCTGTCATATTTATTATAGAATTGCTAGATTAGTTCCGCTGTCATCTGTTTCTTGATTAAATCTCCACCTTCATGTCCTTCCCTTTCTTCCTCTCCACTCGGTACTTAGGAGCCACGGGGGAAGGGGTAGGGGATGATAGGGCTTAGTCTTTATGACTAACGGTTTTCGAACCGCATCATTTAGCGGATCGTGGAGCCCAGCATGGAGGAGCAGCCCCAGAGACCGGTGCGCCTGGAGATGGGGCAGTCTAGCTTCGGAGTACATACAGCCGGGACCGTGAGTCTCGACCCTGAGTTGTTTCTGTTTTTGCTTCCGCATGAGAGATTTGTAGTGAGGATATGATGTACCAGGCATAATCCCGTATTTATAGTACTCTGATTATTGTTATTTTGTGGACACTCCTTTCGTGGAGATTTTATTCTATATATGTGATTTACTTTCAGTGAACTTGCTCTTACTTCAATTATTGTGCTACCTTTCTGTGATCGAATTGGCCGGCAGAATCGGCGCCTTGTGGTGATGACCCTTCAGGACGTGAAGGTGTCACCGCAAAGCGGCGATTCTGGGCCTAAGACCCCGGGTTTTAGAGAGAAAAAAGGGGGTCTTATAAGTGGTATCAGAGCGGAACATCAATCTAAAAAAGGTAGCAGTCCACTATCCCTGGGTCACCCCCGCTCGAGTTTAGTTTGGGGACAAACTAAGCAACGTAAGAAGTGGTGTGCCCATATGGGATCACATATAAATTGTCCACTTTTATTTAAGATTGAACGTTTTCTCAGTATAGGTTTTTGTTACGCAGCCTCCAGCACAGCCTACGCCACAAGGCAGAGTTCAGCAGGCTCAGGGTGTTGCACCACCTCCACCGGTCCCCACTCCTTTCCTTCAGTCAGACATGGGACAGACTCTGACTTGTTAAGCATCTTCCGAGGACTATCTCCCCCATCCTACTTGGGGACAGAGTCGGCGGTTCGGACGGAAGAGTGGCTGGATATCATGTATGAGATGCTGACCGGGATACGGTGTCCCTGGGAGGAGATGGTGGCTCTGGTAGTCCCTTGCCTGGAGTCCCATGCCAAGAGGTGGTGGAAGACGCTGTTGGACACGACATTTACCGATAGGGAGGTTGCGGAGGTTACCTGGGAAGAGTTCAGGGCCGCGCTACTAGAGCATTTCGTTCCGCAGTCGGCCAGGGATGAGTTGGAGGAGCAGTTTTTACAGCTGAAGCAGGGCACCCGGACGGTGGTGGAGTACCATCGGGAGTTCGACCATCTGGCTCGATACGCAGATTCCTACCAGCTGGACGAAGCAGGGTACATCAGGAGGTTCTATAAGGGCCTGTGGGAGGATTTGAGGGAGGCCTTGTTGTTTGTATCCGACGGGCCTATCTCCCGGATTTTGGAGATGGCAAAAAGGATTAAGGCTGATTCGCACACCACCCGGGGCCGGAAGCGGCCAGCAGAGGATCAGGGACGGAGAGGTAGAAATGACCAGCGGCGAGGTGCTATACCAGAGGGGAGAAGGATAGAGGACCAGCCTCATCAGGACGTGAGGCAGGAGCCGAGGGAACAAGTGATATTGGCCCCTCAACCTCTTCGGATGCAGGAGATGCCGAGACCTGGGGGAATGGCGTATCCCCCACCAGAGTGCTTCCTTTGTCATCAGATTAGGCACATTCGGAGGAACTGCCCCATAAGGGGGGCACCACCTCCAGCACCACAGGGTGGCCACCAGCTCAGCATTACGGAGGCCGAGGACGCGGCCGCGGTCGTGGATACCAGGGGGAGATCGTAGACGGGAAAGGGAGCAGGTATATGCCTTGGACCTTGCACAACCTCGGATTCCGGAGCAGGTCATAGCAGGTACGCTGCAATGCCTCTTTATTTTCATAGAATTTCCCTTTCAATGGTTAAAACTTTGAACCGCACTAGATAAATTAGCAAGGAAAGTAAAACACATTATAGAACCCTAAGACATCTAATCACCCCAGGTATAGTCTTCATCAGTGGCAAGCCGGCCAGCACGCTGTTCGATACTGGAGCTACTCACTCCTTTGTGTCGGAGACGTTTGTAGAAGGACTGGAAGGCGTGGAGCGATTCACAGGCTCGAGGATGAGGGTGCGACTACCGGATGGATCTGAACTCCTTACCATGGATCACTGCAATATGGAGGCAGAAATTGGTGGAAAGGCATTCGAGGCTCCAGCGACGATTTTGAGGATGACAGACTACGACTTGATCCTAGGTATGGTATGGCTGCACTGGAACCATGCCCAGATTGACTGTCAGGCAAAGAGGATTACCGTGAGACACGGGGACTCTTTCATTATCATCGAAGGTATACGACCTGCCTCTCGTATACTCTTATCTTCGGTATAGGCCGTTAAGGCCCATCTACAGGGAGAGGAGGTCTATCAGATTCTTTTTGAGATGGTGGAAGTTAAGGAGTCAGTGACAGACATTCCGGTGGTGCGAGATTTCGCTGACATTTTTCCAGAGAAACTGTCAGGACTACCTCCACACCGAGAGCAGGACTTTCAGATACAGCTTGTGTCGGGGGCCAAGCCGGCATCTAGGGCCCCTTATCGGATGGCCCCGAAGGAGTTCGCAGAGTTTCAGACTCAGTTGCAGGAATTGGTTGAGGCAGGATTTGTTAGACCGAGTTCCTCGCCATGGGGAGCCCCGGTCCTATTCCTGAAGAAGAAGGATGGGACACATCGCCTGTGTATCGATTATCGAGCACTAAATAGGCTGACCGTCCGGAATACCTACCCACTCCCACGGATATACGAATTGTTCGACTAGTTGGAGGGAGCCCATTTTTTCTCGAAGCTGGACTTGAGGTCAGGATACTACCAGCTACGGATCCAGGAGGAGGATATCCCGAAGACGGCCTTCAGTAGCAGATATGGCCTGTATGAGTTCACCGTGATGCCCTTCGGGCTCACGAATG
Organism: Platanthera zijinensis; assembly: GCA_039513925.1. Lineage (NCBI taxonomy): Eukaryota > Viridiplantae > Streptophyta > Magnoliopsida > Asparagales > Orchidaceae > Platanthera > Platanthera zijinensis. The sequence continues at coordinate 84,251,250 of CM077089.1, forward strand.
CTCCGTCGACGTTCATGAGTCTCATGAACCGGGTTTTCGAGGCCTACTTGGATGTGTTCGTCATAGTATTCATAGACGGCATACTGATCTACTCTAGGACGGAGGAGGAGCACACTCGGCATCTGGCACTGACTTTGGAAAGGTTGTGGGAGCATCGCCTTTATGCGAAATTCAGCAAGTGTCAGTTTTGGTTGAAGGAGGTGGCTTTCCTAGGCCACATTATCAGCGGAGCCGGGTTGGCGGTGGATCCGGCAAAGATTAAGGCAGTCCGTGATTGGCTGTAGTTAAAGAAAGCCACCGATGTACGAAGTTTCTTGGGACTTGCCGGTTATTATCAGAAGTTCGTGGAGGGGTTCTCTCAAATTGCCCTCCCACTCACGTCTTTGACGAAGAAGGAGGCACCTTTCGTTTGGACCCCGCAGTGCCAGGCGGCTTTCCAGGAGCTGAAGGACCGACTCATCTCAGCCCCTATTCTGGCCCTTCCATCTGGAAAGGAAGGATTCCTGGTGTATACCGACGCATCATACCAGGGGATGGGAGCAGTGCTGATGCAGAACGGACACGTCATAGCATATGCCTCCCGCCAGCTGAAGACCCATGAGAAGAACTACCTGGTGCACGACCTTGAGATGGGAGCGGTCGTTTTTGCTCTAATGGTCTGGCGCCATTATCTTTATGGAGTCCACTGCGACATCTACTCCGGCCACAAGAACTTGAAATACGTGGACACGCAGAAGGTGCTGAATATCAGGCAGAGGCGCTGGGTGGAGTTCTTAGAAGACTATCAGTATGAGATGCACTACCATCCAGGGAAGGCAAACGTGGTGGCCGACGCGTTGAGCCGGAGAGCTGCCACTTCCGAAGATGGGCCCCAGGTTATGTCCATGGAGCTAGTCCGGTCATTCAGAGATATGCAGATATCCCTAGTGTCCGAGGATGATCCAGAGCTGTATAGGGAGTATCTGACATCGATGGTGGCCATAGACGATATTCGGGATCGCATTCGGGACGGATAGAGGACAGATGCGTGGGCAGAACCGATGTTCCGAGCCTTGGAGGAGGGTTCGACAGGAGATTATTCCCTGAGAGATGGATTGCTACATTTCAGAGGCAGAATATATATACCCGCAGGAGGCCAGATCCGAGAAGATATTATGATGGAGGCGCATTACAGTCGGTACTCTGTGCACCCGGGGATCACAAAGATGACCGCTGATCTGAAGAAGATGATGTTTTGGCCAGGCATGAAGGACATTACGTACTTCATGACCCATTGCGAGGCGTGTCAGTTGGTGAAGGCGGAGTGCAGGAACACCGCAGGATTGTTGCAGCCACTCCCGGTGCCGGAGTGGAAGTTTGATGATATAGCTATGGATTTTATACATGGTCTTCCCCGGTCTCGGACGGGGAATGACTCGATCTGGGTGATTGTTGATCGGTTGACGAAGGTGGCCCGCTTTATACCAATCAGGAAAGATGACTCGGTAGGAGTGCTGGTACGGAAGTTCGTGGAGCAGTATGTCCGATATCATGGCGTTCCTCAGACGATAGTGTCGGACCGCGATGGACGGTTTATATCCAGGGAGTGGCGGTCAGTGTAGGCATACCTGGGCACCCGACTGACTTTTATCACGGCCTTCCACCCTCAGATGGGCGGGCAGACAGAGTGCACCAACAGGACGTTGGAGGATCTACTACGACTGTGTATACTGGACCGAGGGGAGCCGTGGGAGAAGATGTTGACGTTGGTCGAGTTCTCCTATAACAATAGCTACCAGTCCAGCATTAGGATGGCACCTTATGAAGCCATGTATGGAAGAAAATGTAGGACCCCGCTTTCTTGGGTTCAAGACGAGGATCCGAAGGTGCTGGGATCGGATTTTGTTGAAGACACCGAGGCTCAAGTGAGACTGATCAATGATAGGATGTTGGAGGCGCAGAGCAGACAGGCTAAGTACTATGACGCCCGACATCGTCAGGTGGAGTTTCAGGTAGGGGATCGAGTGTTCTTGAAGATCTGGCCCATGCACGGAGTCTCACGAGAGCGCGGTCGGAGGAAGAAGCTCAGCCCTAGGTATATGGGCCCTTACCGGATCCTGGAGCAGATCGGACCCCTAGCCTACAGGCTAGAGTTGCCACCAGAGCTGGCAGCTCTACACAACATCTTCCACATTTCTTCACTGAGAAGGGCTCTACTACGCCCGGAGCAGCAGATTTTGACCACCGAAGGGCCGGTAGCTTCAGACCGATCTTTGTAACATCCCATTTCCGGCTAGACCCCTAGGAGTCGGTTGGTTGTGGTAGAACCCTAGGAAGCCCAAAAATTGAAATAAATCGACCAAGATTTCGGGTCATGGGTTGGTCACGCCCGTGATCGACCCGTCACGCCCGTGACCTGGGGCTCGACTCCTTCGACGATCGTCGATCTCAGGTAGACGATCATCGGGCGCGGAGTTTTCCTCATGACCTGTCATGCCCGTGACCCATGTGTCACGCCCGTGACCTAGGGCGTGACCACCCTTCGCCGATCGTCGACCTCAGTTCGACGTCGTCGAACCCAGAATTGGTCACCCGGGCTTGTCACGCCCGTGACCCCCATGTCATGCCCTTGACCTAGGGCGTGACCACCCTTCGCCGATCGTCGACCTCAGTTCGACGTCGTCGAACCCAGAATTGGTCACCCGGGCTTGTCACGCCCGTGACCCACATGTCATGCCCGTGACCAAGGGCGTGACCATCCTTCGACGATCGTCGATCTCAGTTCGACGATCGTCGATCCCAGAATTGGTCACCCGGGCCTGTCATGCCCGTGACCTATGTGTCACGCCCGTGACCAAGGCCGAAACATCAGCCAGACTGGAAATTTCGGTAACCGACGTTGTAATCAATCCTGATTATGGGAAGTTACACCAGGAGTATTTATGGGCCGTTTCCTACTCTGATTATTTAATAAATTAACGAAAATGTTGGTCCAATAGGAAATCGCCACCTGGCAAACACCTCTTCATCTCCAGTGTTTCAACTGCCATTCGTCATAACCGAAACGTCATTAAGGGAAATATTAATTGTCATGAACGTTTCATCCTTTCCCCTCCCCACTTGCTGATCTATAAAAGACTCCTAAGAGCAAGAGGAAATGGTTACAATCTCCATCAAACTGTTTCAGATTTCCCCCTTGCTGTTGAAGAATTTCCGGCGACGCCACAACCGCGCCAATGGCTTCCCGACGCTCTGCACGCCTCCAGCCCGCGAACAAGGTCCTCCCCTCCCTCTTCTTCTACGGATAGATCTTAGAAATTGTTAGGAGAGATATCGTGCTCAAAAGAGCCAGATCGGGTGAGCGTTTCCATGGTTTTCCAAAATTTTCATGGTGGCGGGTTCGCCGGAAACCGCCTCTCCGGCGGCCGTGCCGCCGCCCGACGAAAGCCCTCACCTCAACAGAGGTGGTGGTGGTGGCCGGCCAGGGAGATGGCTGGATGGCCGGAAATATCTTCGAAAAGCTACAGGAAAATTAAATAAATATCAGATTAATTAGGAAAATTATAAGTTTCTTGATTTAGACAAATTATGATATGGTAGACCTCTAGTAAATATTATAGGAGATTTCGAAGATAATTTGGTGTACCACCCCTTGTGTACCTCATATAGCTTAGGATGGTCTGCATATAGTAAAACCACAGAAACTGAACTAGAGTAATAATGAAATTGGGAAATGGAATTTTGGTAGTTGCTGGTTGGTAGGGCAAGCTAAGATTAAGTTCATCATTGGAAGTCGGGATAAGTAGACTGTGAGGCTGGTTAAGGTTAAGTGGCGTACGAGAACGACGAAAGATTGTCCATCCCGGGAAGAAAGTGGAAGAGTCTTAATACTCTAGGGTTAGATCTAAAGTAATTGTAAAGAGGATCGGGTTAAGGGAGATCAACCAATAACAATAAGTGCCTTGCGAAAGGGAACTTCGGGCCGTAATGCCGACGTCTTGGTTCCTAGTGCCCCTTGAGAGCCCTTCACGGGGTATGCCGGGGGAAGTCCTGGGCTAACGTAAATCATAGGAATAATAAATTAAAAGAGCAAGTAGTATAACCAGGGTTGCACATGCACACACCTCGGTAGCTAGGAAGGTAGAATAATTGGTTTGGTTGCCATTCAGACGGTAGCTCTGAAGGTAGAGATGTACGGACGGGACTGTCCGGGGGCCGAGGGCTCGAGGGTTGGGTACAGTTGGAGTACAGAATAAAGGTGGTGGGTCTTCGGTATCTGATAGTCGTTCACACCGACATCGGTACGTAGACTCGGCAGTGTGGGACACTTAGCCAAAGAAAGTCTGGTGGGTACAGCCAGCAGTAGTACGCGGATACTCTAGGTTGTGTTCTTCTAGGGGCGTACGGAAGGGCTAGGCCTGGTAGTGTGGATACCCGCCTGGGAGTGGGGGGGGGCCCGACACACTGTTCTTCCGTTTGCCACTTCGGAGGTTCCTGGGAGTGAAGCTAGCTACCCGAACAGGGAACTAAAGGTCTGTGCGCATAGAGTCGTGTGCGTGAGTTGCACTTGCATGAATCATGGCATAACATATCACTACACTCATATTTGCATACAACCGACACCCCAATGTATAAATCAGTATGGGAATTTTTATACGATGGGAGCCTTGCAGAAGACCCCTTAACTTATAAGTTTGTATGACATTCATATAAGTTAAGGTTACATACTTATTTACTTGCTTGTTTACTTACTGCTCTCTAGCTGCCTTTTATAAAAATTGCTACTTATTAATTGCTCTCCTTATTACTTACTGCCGTAGGATTGTTAGACCTATTTCATTCTAAATAACCACTAGATTAGCTTCCTTGTCACCTGCTTGATTATTCTCCACTTTTGTAGATTCCCTTTCCTCCTCTCCGCCCGGTGCTTAGGAGTCGTACTTGGAGGGGTAGGGGATGATAGGGGGGGTTTAAGTTCTTTAGGGGGGGGGGGGGTGTTTTTTTTTAACTAATGGTTTTTCGAACCACAACATTACAGGAGCTCCGGATGGGAGACAGGGACCAGCAGTCTAGGACCAGCACCAGCGGAGTACGGTGTAGTTGGAGGTGGGACAGTCTAGCATCGGTGCATCTGCGACCAGCTCCGTGAGTGATTAGTATTTTTATAGCTTCGCGATGAGTGAATTATAGTGAGGACTATGATGTACTGGGCTCGAGCCCATTTATCTATTTCATGTTTTTATTTATTGATGGACGGGATATTGATTTGGAGTCACTTTTACTTTACATGTTTTTGTGGTACTTGTTTACATTTTATGTACAATTACTTCTCTCTCTTTGATGTGGATAGTGGGCGGTCGGTGCCACCTGCAAAAAGCGTCTTCTGGGCTAAGACCCGGTGGTTTAAAAAGAAAAAAATGGGGTCTTACAAGTGGTGTCAGAGGGAACCTCGATCGAAGAGAAGTAGTCCAAAAAACTTGGGTCACTCCCGTGCGAGCTTAGTTTGCGGATAAACTAGCAGCGGAAGTAGTGGTGTGCCCATAAGGAAATCACATGTGAAAGTCCATCCTAACTCTTCTTAAATTCCATTAATTCGCTCTCTAACAAATGGAATTTTTACTTGTAGCCTGCCGCGAACCCTACATCGCAGCAGGGGACACCCCAGGCTCCGAATGTGGTCCCGACTCTTCCAGCTCCAGCTCCGTTCCAGCAGACGGAGATGGGGCAAACACTGATCCATCCTGGAGGCCTTCAAAGCTCAGCAAGCCCCGCCCCACAGCCTACCCCGGGGCTAATTATGACTGTCTTCCGGGACTTTCCCCTCCATCCTACCAGGGGACGGAGTCTGCAGTACGTATGGAGGAATGGTTGGACACCATTTACGAGATGTTGGCAGGGATTCGATGCCCCACGGAGGAGGCAGTCGCTTTGGCAGTCTCCTGCTTAGAGTCACACAGAAATAGATGGTGGAAATCTCAGTTGGACACCACCTTTGCAGGGATGGACTGTGCTGATATTACTTGGGAGGAGTTTAGAGCAGCGCTCTTGGGACATTTTGTACCTCAGTCGGCGAGAGATGACCTTAAGGATAGGTTCCTGCGGTTGAGGCAGGGGAACAGGACTGTGGTGGAGTACTATCAGGAGTTCACTCACCTGGCCCGTTATGCAGACGCTTATCACTTAGACGATGCTGCTATGCCCGGAGGTTTTATAAGGGGCTGCAAGATGACATGAGATAGGCCCTACTTTTCGTCTCAGAGGGGAGTCTGGCCAGGATTCTGGAGATGGCTAAGAAGAGAGAGGCAGATCAGCTTACAGTGAAGAGCCGGAAGAGACCGGCTGATGATTCAGTGATTGGAGGTCGTAGAGACCGTCCTCGGGCCAGGTTATCGGGGAGAAGGGAACGGGGATCAGCCTCGTCAGGAGTTTGGGCAGGAGCAGAGAGTCAGGGGGTATTGGCTCCCCAACCTATACAGATGCTGGAAATGCAAGGACGGCAGAGCAGCCACCGGTATGCTATCAGTGCAACCAGCCGGGGCATATCAAGAGGAACTGCCCTGTGAGGCGAGCACCCCCACCAGCACATCAGGGCGCTCCACCTCCCCGACAGTTTGGCGGACGAGGACAGGACCGAGGACGAGGATTTCAGGATCGAGGCCGCAGGCCAGAGAGAGAGCAGGTGAATGCTCTAGACCTGACACAGCCTCGAAACCCGGAGCAGGTTATCACAGGTATGGCAGTACTTTTAAATTTTCTTCATATAAACTACTATTTTAAACATAACCTGGTTAGAAATTAAGAGAAGATAAACTACAATAAGAATACTAAGACATTTAATTACCCCTGGCGTAGTCTTCGTTAGCGGCAAGCCCGCTCACACCCTCTTCGACACTGGTGCGTCGCAATCATTCGTGTCGGAGGATTTCGTGAAAGTACTGGCAGGAGTGGAGCCATTCACCGGGAAGAGGATGAGGGTGCGCCTACCCGATGGATCAGAGATATTGACCTCTGATCATTGTAATATGGAAGCGAGGATCGGTGGAAAGGCGTTTGAGGCACCAGCGACGATTCTGAAGATGCCAGATTACGATCTGATTCTGGGCATGACTTGGCTGTATTGGAACCATGCCCAGATCGATTGCGTGGCGAAGAGGATCACTGTGAGGCACGGCGACTCCTTCATTATCATCGAAGGTATTCTACCAGCACCCCGTACCTTACTATCGTCTATGTAGGCCGTTAAGGCCCACCTGCAGGGGGAAGAGTTTTATCAGGTCCTCTTTGAGGCGGTCGTAGCCAAGGACTCCATTGCAGATATTCCAGTAGTGCGGGACTTCGCCGACGTGTTTCCAGAGAAGCTACCAGGGTTACCCCCGCACCGAGAGAAGGACTTCCAGATTCAGCTCGTACTGGGGGCTAAGCCGGTATCCAGAGCTCCCTATCGAATGGCCCCAAAGGAGTTGGTGGAATTTCGAAGCCAGCTTCAGGAGTTAGTGGAGGCCGGGATTGTTCGGCCTAGCTCTTCACCATGGGGAGCTCCGGTGTTGTTCGTTAAGAAGAAGGACGGGACCCTTCGACTGTGCATCGATTACCGGGCTCTGAACAGGTTGACAGTCCGAATAAGTATCCTTACCAAGGATAGACGAGCTATTTGACTAGCTGGAGGAGCCCATTGGTTCTCAAAGCTGGATCTGAGGTCAGGGTACTACCAGACTTCTTCGTATTCGGGAGGAGGACATCCCGAAGATGGCATTCAGCAGCAGATACGGGTTGTACAAGTTTACAGTGATGCTGTTCGGGCTCACGAATGCACCCTCCGTATTCATGACCCTGATGAATCGGGTGTTCGAAGAGTATCTAGACGTCTTCATCATCGTATTCATCGACGACATCCTCATCTATTCAAGGATGGAGGAGGAGCACGCGAGACATCTGGCCTTGACCTTGGAGAAGCTGCGTGAGCAAGAGATGTATGCCAAGTACAGCAAGTGCCAGTTTTGGCTAAAGGAGGTGGCCTTTCTGGGCCATGTCATCAGTGGAGCAGGTCTGGCAGTGGATCCGGCAAAGATCCAGGCAGTATGGGATTGGCCATCACTAAAGTAGGCCACGGATGTTCGAAGTTTCTTGGAACTTGCCGGTTAGTACCAGAAGTTCGTCGAGGGGTTCTCTCAGATTGCCCTCCCTCTTACATCTCTGACAAAGAAGGTGTCCCCTTTTATTTGGACGCCGCCATGCGAATCTGCCTTCCAGGAGCTGAAGGATCGTCTCACCTCGGCTCCCATCCTTGCTCTTCCATCAGGGAAGGAGGGATTCCAGGTGTATGCAGATGCTTCCTATCAGGGGATGGGTGCCGTTCTGATGTAGAACGGGCACGTAATAGCCTATGACTCCCGTCAGTTGAAGCAGCACGAGCATAACTACCCCGTGCACGATTTGGAGATGGGGGCAGTCATTTTTGCTCTTAAGATCTGGCGACACTATCTCTACGGATTACATTGCGATATCTTCTCCGACCACAAGAATCTGAAGTACGTCGACACCCAGTAGGAGTTAAACATCAGGCAGAGACGCTGGGTGGAATTTCTGTCGGACTACCAGTATACCATGCACTACCATCCGGGGAAGGCGAACGTGGTCGCAGATGCTCTGAGCCGGAGAGCGAGTACGACAGGAGTAGGTCCGCAGCTGATGGACTTGGAGTTGGTGAGATCATTCGAGGAGATGCAGATTTCACTGGTGTCTGAGGATGACCCGAGCTATACATGGAGTACTTGGGGTCGATGGTTACTACTAATGATATTCGAGACCGCATCAGAGATGGGCAGATGCTGGATGAGAGAGCTGAGCCGATATTCCGAGCCTTGGAGGAAGGCACGACAGGAGATTACTGTAACACCCCAAAAAGACTCAAAAATGGTTTTGAGGTGCAGGTCATTTTACACGGCCTGGGACACGGGCGTGTCCAGGGCGTGTCGGGGGTACACGGCCCTGGGAACGGGCGTGTCCCAGGGCGTGTCACTCAAATAAAATGCATTCTGAGTCAGAAGATTACACGGCCTGGAACCAAGCCTTGAACACGGGCGTGTCAGATTGGACACGGGCGTGTCCGATGCCGTGTTCCGACCCGTGTACTGCTGGTTGTGTTTGGATCTCTATAAAGCAGGGGTGATACGGGAGTGTCCCATGATTGACACGGGCGTGTCAGGTTCGACACGGGCGTGTCGATGCCCGTGTTCTGGTAAAGTTCAGTCGGTACGAATACCGCGTGTGCCGCTTAGGGTACACGGCCTGTGACACGGGCGTGTCACAGCCGTGTCAGCCAAAAAAGTGAGTTTTTGGGAAATCGTGGCCGTTTATTTTCTCTCTTTGGATCCAAGGGCTCAGGTGATTCCTGGCTGGATTTAAATAGCAGAGGCTGATGAAGAAAGTAATTCTTCATTTGGTTAAGGAAGGGAGAAAGAGAGAGGAGGAGGAAGAAGGAGGAGGAGATCAAGCCACCGGCGGAGCTCCCGTGGTCCGATTCGTGATCCGAGGCCAACGTGGTGAAGGCAAAGCTGCTGCGGTTCTTTCTTACTAGCTTGTTTTCGATGGCTCCCAAGAGATCGACAAGGGTAACGATCTCCCTTCTTGGACATGTGAAGTCCTTCTTTTCTGCATTGCATAGGTAAAACCCTTCCCCACCAGTGTGCGGTGGGTTGTGGTGTCCCTTGGGGTAGATATGTGAAGTCCCCCTTATTAGAGTCCGGAATTGGAGTACGAATCTAGGCATGCTGTGTGAAGCCCATCTTGACAGGCTAGTCTGGATTGGTGATGCTTGTTTGCATATCGGAGAAGGCACCGTGATTATGGCTTGTGTTGCCTTGTGCCTACTTGTTGCTTGGTGCAGCAGGAAGTACTGGATGAAGTCCAGGAAATGAAGAGGGTTGGATGCAACTCTTATGGACGTGCGTTGCCACTTATGTGCGGTTGAGCCGTTGGGCTGCAACTCGATGAAAAGGCAGATTGCCAAACAGGAAAGGTGAAACCGACCCGCGCCTATAAATTGCCATGGATACTTCCATATTCGAGGTGGCACGGCGACTTGAGCAACGGGGGGTGGCTGATCCGTACCTGCATTAGGTCCGTCCGACTTGGAAGCCTGGTTAAAGGTTTTGTTGGAGCGCCTAATGAGAGTCTTAGGCCCGCACGCCGGAAAGACTAGAATGCTCAAATACCGTGTAGACGGTGGTGTTGACCCTGGTATTCCGGTACACCAAGAATGTGCCCTGAGTGCACGGACTGTCGGGCCGTGTGGCCGACGGTTGTGATGGATTGAATGTGCCTCCGCGCACATAGTTGCTATTGTTGATACCATGCTGTGCAGGGAAAGAAGGCTATTGCCCTGAGAAAGGGGTAGGATTGTTATAATTGGGTCAGCTGAATGCTGACCGTTGCCTTGTTTGCCACTGTTGGGTGGATTGTCCCTATGTAGGTGCTGGAGAGCCAAGTGGTAAATGAAGGGCTGAAGCCCTACTGCTGTTGCTGCTGCTGCTGCGGCTAGCCCTTGAAGGCTAAGCGAATGTTTTTGCTTATTTTCTTTTACTCATGTATGGCCGGCCTGCGCGCCGAGGTTTGTAAACCATACGGTGTGGAAAGAGGAACTGTAAGGCCTTAAGGCCAAACACTATGTATTTGTTGTACATTCTGTGGCGATATATATAAAAGTGGTTTATATATTGGACATTCCTGGTTAGAGTTCAAATTACAACTTAAAGCATCCGCTAGAATGCTCTGAGTTAGGATTCGTGTATGGTTTGGTATTATCCTGTGACCTCACCATCTGTTTGTGGCATATAGTGTGGGGCCCCGGCCGGACCTTCTACTATACGTCATTTAACGGATGGGGTCGTTACATTTTGGTATCAGCTTCGTTCGGTCTTCCTCTCTCGAATTCGTGGTCGAATTCTTTTATGGGGTGGCGAGCGCGTGTTTATGTGCCCTGCTGTAACGCTAATGAACTCTGTAATATCCACTAAGGAATGTACAAAATCTTGTTTGAGGAATCTGCGCGTTCCTTTTTGTGTTGTTTTGCTTGCATACGTTCGCTAATGTGTGTCTTGTCCACCTATAGGTGACGCGTAGTGGTGCTGGGCAGTCTGAGCCCCAGCGCTCTGATGAGAGTGCGGCACCAGCTGAGGTTCCAACACCTCCTCCATCTGCGGAAACTATTCGTTTAGTTGCTGAGGCTCTATTTGCCATGATTCAGCCGACCGGGCAAGCGCAGCCGGCAGTAGAACCAGTTCGTGTTGGTGTACGACCCGAGCCGGTTGAGGTTGTAGATCCGTGAGCAGCTGACCGACAGTTGAAGCAATTCATGAGCTTCAGTCCGCCTACGTTTACGGGAATGGGATCCCCAACGCAGGCAGAGGATTGGTTATCGCATGTCAAGCGGATAATGACAGCGATCAGGGCGGAGGAAACTCTCAAGGTCACCTTGGCCACCTTCATGCTTGAAGGAGAGGCGCGGTTGTGGTGGGACGAGGTTGAGGTACACCATTTGGCGGGCAGGCAATTAACGCAAGTATCGATTGAGGAGTTCTCTCGAATATTTCTGGCGAAGCATGTCCCAGCGGCGCAGCGCATTGCCATGGAAAATGAGTTCCAACGGTTAAAGTAAGGAGAAGATAGCGTGGATAGCTACTTGCATGAGTTTACTAGGTTGGGACGGTATGTGGGAACAATCTTCGCGGATGACCAAAGGAAAACGAATCGGTTCTATGAAGGATTGCGGGATGAGTTGAGGTTCCTGCTTTCGAGTTCAGTGAACCATGGGTTTCAGGCGTTGGTTGATACTGCATGTGCGTTGGAGAAGGACATGCGGCGGGTGCAAGGGAACAAGCGATTGGTTGTGTCAAAGCCAGAGGTTCAAGTACCTCGCCCGAGCAAATCGTTCTACTAGAAGAAAGGGGGCAAGAGGTCCAAGCCGTCTGGGCAAGTGACTACGACCGTTGTGTCGGGGGCGACATCAAGGCCAGATTCTCATACATGCTATAACTTTGGCCGGGTGGGGCATATAGCTCGTGACTGTCGGGTTGTTCAGCCCAAAGGGGAAAAGAAGACGGGTGCGTCTTATGCTGAGAAGGGCAAAGCGGTGGTTGATTCCTCTGCGTCCCAGGCACAGCCCCGAATCTATCAGCTTGGCCAACAGGAAGCGATTAAGCAAAGTGACGTCGTCACAGGTACGAGTTGATTTAGCTTACTTGCTTACGTGCTATTGTTTGTGGTTATGTATAGCTTGTGCATGATGTGTGTGTTGCAGGCTTTGTCCTGATTCAGAATAATCTGGCGAGAGCCCTGTTTGATACGGGTGCTTCGCATTCTTTTTTTTATATGAGGATTTCGTATCTCGAATTGGGGCACCGAGTCATGTGACGGTGGATAGTACAAGGGTGCTATTGCCGAATGGCAGTGTGATGCTTGCGGATAGGGCTTGCGATGTGGTTGCTTAAATAGGAAGTCGGGATTTCGGTTTGAGTGCAGCTGTGCTACCGTTATCGGAGTTTGATGTGATCTTTGGCATGGACTGGCTCTCGGAGCAGCGTGCCTTTATTGATTGCAACTCCAAGGAGATTACACTGGGCCAGAATACCGGACTTGTGACGAAGTTCGCTGGTATGCGAGGAGTTGGCAGGACTCTGTTGTCTGCGCTCCAAGTCGTCAATTCTGTTCGGAAGGGCGCGGAGTTATTCTTCACGCTAATTCAGGCTGTTGAGCCAAAGGCCAGTGTCGGTGAAGTACTGGTTGTGTCAGAGTTTGTCGATGTGTTTCCTAAAGATCTTCCTGGGTTACCACCCCAGCGGGAGATTGACTTCTCTATTGAGTTGGTGCCAGGTGCGAAACCTGTGGCCCGCTCACCATATCGCATCGCGCCAAAAGAGATGGCTGAGTTGAAAGTCCAATTGCAAGAGTTGTTGGAGCAGGGATACATACGCCCAAGTATGTCACCTTGGAGCGCGCCTGTTCTATTTGTGAAAAAGAAAGACGGAAGTTTGCGGTTATGTATTGACTACCGCGAATTGAATAAACTGACGGAGAAAAATAAATATCTGATTCCGAGGATTGATGACCTATTTGATCAGCTGGCAGGATCAACGGTCTATTCCAAGTTGGATTTGAAATCGGGATATTATCAGCTGAGAATTCGGGAAGGTGACATTCCCAAGACGGCGTTTGGAATACGCTACGGTCATTATGAGTTCACGGTAATGCCGTTTGGCCTATGTAATGCGCCTTCGGTATTTATGGACCTAATGCATCGAACGTTCCGTGAGTACTTGGATTTGTTCGTTATTGTGTTTATCGATGACATCTTAGTATACTCTCAGTCGGAAGAGGATCATGCAAACCATTTGCGGTTGGTCTTGCATACCCTGCGGAGGAATAAGCTTTATGCCAAGTTCTCAAAGTGTGAGTTCTGGCTCTCTTCAGTAGCCTTTTTAGGCCATGTGGTAAGTGGAAAAGGTATCGCGGTGGATCCGTTGAAGATAAGTGCCATTCGAGATTGGCTAGTGATGTCTTCCGTGGACGAGGTCAGGAGCTTCCTTGGACTTGCGGGCTACTATAGACGGTTTGTGGAAAACTTCTCACGGATTGCTTTACCTCTGACCACGCTTACGAGAAAAGATCAAAAGTTCATTTGGACGCCGGAGTGCGCGCGAGCTTTTGAAGACTTGAAGAGTCGTTTGACCACGGCGCCTGTGTTGACATCGCCATGTGGTACAGATGGGTATGAGATCTATAGTGATGCTTCCAGGAGCGGCTTAGGCTGCGTTCTTCTGCAGTTTGGTAAAGTGATTGCTTATGGCTCGCGCCAGTTGAAAGTGCATGAGCGGAATTACCCCGTCTATGATTTGGAGTTGGTGGCGGTAATCTTTGCGCTCAAGTTATGGCGGCACTATCTATATGGCGTTAAAGTGGATACATATACAGATCACAAAAGCCTAAAGTATTTGTTGGATCAGAAGGATCTGAATATGCGACAACGAAGATGGATGGAGTTCCTTGGGGACTACACCTTCGAGATTCACTATACTCCCGGGAAGGGAAATGTGGTCGCTGATGCGTTGAGTCAGAAGACTCCGGTACGGGCAAGCTGGTTGCAGAGGCATGATCAGTGTTTAATCCAGGAATTAGAAGCCTTGGAGATATCTTGTGTTGACAAGGGTTCGTCGACTGATGCATGCTTGAACTGGACGGAGGTGCAATATGACCTTACGGACAGAGTTTGGCGAGCAACGGAGCTTGATGAAAGTCTCCAACGCTATGCTAAAGATGGGCTGGATGACCAATTCTCTTGGGATAACGGTTTGTTACGAAGAAATGGTCGAGTGTGCGTCCCGAACGTGGGTAAATTGAGGGAAGAGTTGATGTACGAAGCTCACTTTGCAAAGTACTCAGTTCACCCAGGGAGCACAAAGATGTACAGAGATCTGAAGAAGCTATTCTGGTGGCCCGGACTAAAGAAAGATGTCGCACGTTATGTGGCTGAATGCAATACCTGTGCGTTGGTGAAAGCAGAATGCCAGAAGCCTGGCGGTTTCCTGAAGTCGTTACCTATTCCGAGTGGAAGTTCGATGATATTTCGATGGATTTCATGCACGGGTTGCCGAGATCTCAACGCGGTCATGATTCAATCTGGGTGATTGAGGACCGGTTGACAAAAGTGGCGCACTTCCTTCCAAACAGAAGAGACGATTCAGTAGAAACCTTGGCCAAGCTTTATGTGGAGCAGGTTGTTCGACTGCACGGTGTTCCTCGGAGCATCGTCAGTGACCGTGATGGGCGGTTCACATCGAATGATTGGCGGCTAGTTCATCAAATGTTGGGTACAAAGTTAGCGTTTAGTACGGCCTTTCATCCCCAAACGGATGGCCAGACTGAACGAACCAACAGGACGATGGAGGACATGCTCCGCATGTGCGCCCTAGACTTTGGTAAGAGATGGGAAGATTATATATTTCTTGTCGAATTTGCCTATAATAATAGCTACCAAGCGAGCATCGGGATGACACCATTTGAGGCGTTGTATGGTCGTAAATGCCGTACACCGTTAGCTTGGGCAGAAGCAGGCGAATCTAAGCTGAGGGGGAAAAAGGAAGTCGAAGAAGCTACTTCGTTCATACGCTCTATGATAATACGTTTTGTAGCCTAAACTATTATCGTATTTTATATTTTATATTGTACAAATTATGTCTATTATTAGTTTATTTTTATCCTTTTTATGTAAATTTTATTGCCACTAACTTTTTCCTGTCTTTTTGCAGGTTTTCAGAAAAATCGCCAAAATGGCCTGTCACGCCCCCCTGTCACGCCCTCCCTGGGCGTGACCTAGGGCGTGTCACCCGATCCCGAGGACACCTGATGGAAGGGACAGAAAACGGTCAAAACCGCTGTCACGCCCCCCTGTCACGCCCTCCCTGGGCGTGTCACTAGGCGTGACTATGGGCGTGTCTTCCTCTGCCGCAAAGCCTGCCGCCGCATTAAATGCCGTTCCGCCTCAGCACGCAAATAGTACTGTCACGCCCCAGGTCACGCCCGTGACATGGGCGTGACACCTTCCTTTTTCGGCGACTGACGAATTTCCGACCCCTGATTGGGACCAGTGAATGGGGCCTTCACGCCACGCCTGTCACGAGCGTGGGAACCTAGGGCGTGGACCACCGAACGTACCGAAGCAATCATCCCTCCCGCCAGAATCCAGAGCCGAGGTCAAATCCGTACCTGTCCACTCGCCCCCTGACCACGCGCCCCCTAGGGCGTGTCGGAGGGCGTGACCACCCGAGAAAAAAATCTATAAATGAGCCCCCTCCTCCCATTTCAGCAAGCTTGGTTGAGTGGGGGAGGTTGCTGCCCCTTTGTTTCTGGATCCTTTTTCATGCTTTTCTCTCTCTCTCTCTCTCCCCCTCTCTTTGTACTTTTTTGTTAACCCTAGTTTAATCTTAGTTTGTGCTAGCTTTTAATGTAATTTTCTTCTTGCTTAGTGCTTAATGTAGGGCTAGAATAGGGGTTTAATTTTCATGCACTTGTAACTTTATTTCAATAGTGAACTTGGCCCTTTTTATTAATAAAAGTGTTCTTGTTAGCTTGTTCTTCTTATGCTTTTCTACTCATCTTCCTCCACTCCATTATGATTAACTAATCCTCCTTGTACTCGATCTTGATGATCCGAGGTTGAGCGATTATGTTATGATGTTTTATTAATCTTTTCTTTTTAGGTTAGGGCCTTGAATTACTCTTGATTTATCACGGTTGGGGGTATATTTTCGATTATACTCTCGCCTTTGCTTTCATTCTGGGCTAGCCGAGAGGCCGAAAGAATGAAGTGAGCATTCAAGAGTAAAGGGAGTTGTACGCACCCCTCGAGAGAGGCAGACGTCCAAATCTCCGGATTGAGTAAAATCCAATAGTGGGTTCACCGCGTAAAGCGAGTTTTAGGCCTCCGATTTAGACGAGAGTCGTCGGACCTTCCTAAACTCAGTTGGGCACGACTTCGAGAGAAGCGTGTTCAAGCTTTAGGAACCTCCACGGTCAAGGACCCTTATCCTATTAAGTTTAGATTTTTATCGCATTTTCTTAATCGTCTTTAGCCGAGGTGAATCTTGATCGGGTGCATTTCCATTTCATATTTTCTACCTTGCGTAGTAATCACCTGTCTTGTGCTCTTTATTAACTGCAGTAGTTTCCTTTCTAGCTAGTTGTTTACTTAATAGCCCTCTTAATTGCAGTGTTTCTTTTCTAGAATAGCTTCTACTTTCTCCCCTGCACTTAGATTTTCTAAAACCCTAGTTTTTCCGTCGATAAGATAATAGCGTTCGTGTGAGTAAGCTTAGCCAACAGTTTCCGGATTTCAATACGACACTTGTGTCCCCTTGCTACAATTCGATAGGTATACTTGCCTCATCGGGTTGCTAGTTCGGTTGCGTTTATTTTCTTCGAACCCTAGCGCGCAACAAGTTTTTGGCGCCGTTGCCGGGGACCCACTTCCGTTGATATTTTGAAAACACGAACCTATTAATTTTATCTCTTCTCTTCTCATCCCTTTTCTTTAAAGTTTTAAAAAAAAATCAAAAAAATTATCACCGCTCTTAATAGAAACCACCTCACAATTTTTCTACGCCACCTAATTCTCTCGAAAAGGGCAAAGGGCTTTAAGCGCCACTGTCTTGTCTAGTACCTTGCGAACCCTTCACGGGGTAGTCCTTGGGAGTTCGGGAGTTAATTATATAAAAAAAAAATCTATTTCAAAAAAGAAAAAAAAAATTTTATTTATTTTCTAAATCTAGTTTTTCTTTCTAGTTTATCCTTTTTCTCTTTCTCTTCTTCTTTCTGTTCTTTAGTGCATGACCCGCGGAGTCCGTCGGTTATTTTGGACTTGGACCACGAAATTGAGCGTACTCTTCGGAGAAGATCGCGATTTCAAGGTCCTACTATCCAAGTGCGGTTGAGACTCCGAGTCATTTAATACTTTAAGAATGGAAGAACCCAACGTAGATGAGGTCCGTTGCAAAGGACTATGTCCTATTATGCACGACCGAACCTCGAGGGAACAGAATCGAGTATAGTCCGCCCTACTATAGCAAATAATAACTTTGAACTAAAGCCTAGCATAATTCAAATGGTGCAGCAATATGTGCAATTTGACGGACTTCAAGATGAAGATCCGAACGCACATATAGCTAGCTTTCTTGAAATTTGCGACACCTTCAGATAAATGGTGTCACAAATGATGCGATCAGGCTAAGACTCTTCCCTTCTCTCTAAGAACTAAAGCTAAGCAGTGGCTTAACACACTTCCGAAAAATAGCATAACCACTTGGAATGAATTAACTGAAAAATTTTTGGCGAAGTATTTTCCGCCCGCTAAAACTGCAAAACTTAGGAACGATATCTCTGCCTTCGGACAAATAGACTCTGAAACCCTTTACGAAACCTGGGAGAGATTAAGAATTATTAAGACGATGCCCACATCACGCGCTGCCTGTATGGTTTACAGTGCAGACGTTTTATAACGGCTAAATCAAAGCACGAAGCAAATGATAGACCAGCTTCTGGCGGTACTTTAAATCATAAGACCCGGAAGCCGCTCTTGAGCTTTTTGAGGATATGGCCATGAACACTTATCAGTGGATGTGCCTAGTCCCGCCCGAACAAGCCTGCAGGTATCTATGAAGTGGACAACGTCTCCCAGCTCGCTCTGCAAGTAGAAAATCCTAAGCAAAAAAATCACGGAGATGACTGCTGCCTCCGCCCCTCAGGTATGGGAATCTGCAACCCCTACTCCAGAACATTTAGATTATGTTAATAATTTGCCTAGAACTGCTTTTAATAATTTTTCTGCTGCGAATTTTCATCCGCCTGGTTTTAATTTCCGAATAGTTATAACCCCGCTTTAAGAAATCACCCGAACTTTTCATGGAGTAATCCATCGAATGCGATGCGCCCACCTCCGCAAAATGATTTTTCTGCACAACCACCACCACCACCACCACTCTTCAAAATTACCCAAAACCTCCGAGCTTGGAGGAATTACTTTCTAAATATATCACCACAAATGACGCTACCATAAGAACTTAACCGAAGCGTAAAAAGTTTAGAAAATCAGGTAGGACAGCTCGCGAAAATAATTTCTGAGCGACCCGCAGGGTCTCTTCCTTCCAATACCGAACCCAACCCGAGAGAGCAGCGAAAGCTATAACTCTTCGGAGTGGGAAGCAAGTCTCCGGTATGGTAAGTGAAGAGCCGAGGCAAGCTCCGCTCCTGCTTTTAAAAATCAAAGCTCCGCTCCCGCTTTTAAAAATCAAAGCTCGCTCCGCTTCCACCCTCTGCTGAAGAAGTAATCACCCCCACTTTAGAAAATAATCTCACTCCACCACCCATCTTCAAAAATAATTCAACTCCTCCATACCCTCTGAACTTAATAAACAACGTCAAGATGATCAGTACTCCCGCTTCTTAGAAATCTTCAAACAAATCCACATTAATCTTCCCTTCCACGAGGCTATTTCGCAAATGCCGAAATACGCCAAATATCTTAAAGACCTCCTCACAAACAAGAGAAGTTAGAGAATCTTTCGCACGTCACGCTAAACGCCGAGTGCTCCGCCGTTTTAACAAACGGTTTGCCGAAGAAAATCAGTGACCGGGTAGTTTCTCTATCCCGTGTGTCTTCGGTGATCTCTTTGTTAAACACGCGTTAGCCGACTTAGGCGCAAGTATAAACCTGATGCCCTTTTCGTTGTTCAAAAAGTTAGGGATTGGTAGCCTTAACCCCACGCGTATGAGTATCCAGCTAGCGATAGATCCGTCAAGTACCCGTTAGGAATAGTGGAGGACGTTCTAGTGAAAGTCGACAAGTTCATCTTCCCGGTGGACTTTGTCATTTTGGACATCGAAGAAGACGTCGAGGTTCCCCTGATCCTTGGCCGACCCTTCCTTGCCACCTCCCGAGCCATCATTGACGTAAGCAATGGTAAGCTCTTTCTTCGAGTAGGCGACGACGAAGTCACATTTTCTATCACCCCTTCGATGCAAGAAACACCTTAGCGAACGATGACTCATTGTTTTTTTCGTAGACGCCGTGAGTGATGATTCTTCCTACTGCCTCTCCTGACTTTGAAAAGAATTTTCTACTTTTTGCTCCCTCTTCTCTTACAACAGAATCACTGCAAGGAAGTGATGAATCTTCTTATTGTCTTTCTGAGTTGAAAAAGAGTTTTTTCTGATTTTTGTTCTTCCTCTTTTCTTACCACTGAATCTGTACAAGAAGCCGTTCTTGGCTGCTAGCCCCACCGATTATTACGTTCCTTATATAAAAAGTTTATGAAGATATTATTTTTGAAAAAGAAAGAATCTCAAAAATCCTCTTATGAAGAACCCCCTACCCTAGAACTTAAAGAACTTCCCGAACACCTTAAGTTATGCTTTCTTAGAAAAAGACTCCAAGTGTTACCAGTTATCGTTTCGGCCTACCTCACGGTATACGCAGAACGATAAACTTCTTCTAGTTCTACGTAAGCATCGCCGGGCTATTGCTTGGCAAATTTCTGATATCAAGGGCATAAGCCCATCTTTCTGTACACATAAAATTTCTTAATAGGAAGATAATTCGCGTAACTCTATTCAACCTCAGCGCCGTTATAAACCCGAATATGAAAGAAGTAGTTTAAGGGCGAGGTTTATGAAACTATTAGATGCAGGAATATATCTACCCTATATATCGGACAGTAAGTGGGTTAGCCCCGTTCAGGTAGTTTCCAAAAAAAAGGGAGGGATAACCGTAGTTTAGTAATGAGAATAATGAATTAAATCCCGACACGGACGGTGACGGGTTGGCGTATGTGCATAGATTACCGTAAGTTAAATGACGCCACCCGCAAGGACCACTTTCCTCTACCGTTTATCGACCAGATTTTAGAACGTCTCTCCGGCCATAGCTTTTTATTGTTTTCTCGATGCCTCTCGGGGTACTTTCAAATACCCATCTCTCCCGAGGACCAGAGAGAAAACTACGTTTACTTGTCCCTTCGGCACCTTCGCGTACCGAAGAATGCGCGTTTGGATTATGCAATGCGCCGGCTACATTCCAACGATGTATGCTCGCAATATTTGACAAGTACGTAGTAGAAAGCATTATGGAGAGTATTCATGGACGATTTCTCCGTGTTCGGCGATACCTTCGATAGATGTTTAGAAAACCTCGAAAAAGTCTTTAGAACGATGCGAAGAAACTAACCTTAGCCCTAAATTGGGAAAAATGCCATTTATATGGTGAGGGAAGGTTAGTTTTGGGTCATAAAATTTCTGCTAAAGGTATTGAGGTAGACGTTGCCAAGATAGAAGTTATTGAGAAGTTGCCGCCGCCTACAAACATAAAAGCTATAAGAAGTTTCCTAGGCCACGCTGGTTTTTATCGTCGTTTTATAAAGGACTTCTCCAAGATCACTAAGCCCCTCACCCATCTCTTAGAAAAAGACGCCTCCATTCATTTTTTGATGACTTGATTTCTTTGATATTTGCTGCGCTTTGAATTAATTACAAGATAAAGTTAATTAACGCGCCAATTATGATAGACTCCGGTGTGGGACCTTTCCTTTCGAGATTATGTGCGATGCGAAGTAGTTTTGGCGGTGGGAGCCGTATTAGGTCAACGCATATCTAAGAACTTCCACCCCATCTATTACGCTAGTAAAACCCTCACATCTGCACAAGAAAATTACACCACAACCGAGAAGGAGCTCTTAGCCTGTAGTATTTGCATTTGATAAATTTCGCCCTTACATTACACTTTCAAAAATCATTGTTTTTTACGGACCACTCGGCCCTCAAGTACCTTCTTGCCAAAAACGGATGCCAAGCCTCGCTTGATTCACTGGGTCTTACTCCTTCCAGGAGTTTGACTTAGAGATCCGTGATAAGCGAGGAGCCGAGAACTTGGCGCGCCGACCATTTATCAAGATTAGAATAACCCTTTATAGAAAAAATTAAATGAAAAATCTTTTAATGACTATTTTCCTGATGAGAAGCTGCTTTTAGTTAATACATCTACTTCTCCTTGGTTCGCGCACATCGCCCAACTATCTAGTGGCCCGGGTGCTCCCAAAAGAGTTCTCCTCTCAGCAGAAGAAGAAATTCTTCTTCTGAGTTGAAGAAACTACTTTGGGAAGACCCGCATCTTTTCAAAATTTGTGCGGATCAAGTGATAAGGAGATTGTTGTTTCTTTTGATGAAGGAATTGATATTCTAAAACATTTGCATGAAGGTCCGACAGGTGGGCACTATCAAGCTGCTCGCACCGCTCATAAGGTGCTTTGCGCGGGTTTTTACTGGCCTAGCCTGTTTTAAAGACGTGCAAGCCTTTTTGTGAGCAGGTGTGATAGTTGCCAACGGTTCGGGCAATATTTCTAATAAAATGAAATGCCGCAAAATTTATTTCTTAGAGTGCGAAATTTTCGACCTCTAGGGAATTGATTTTGTTTGCCCCCTTCCTTCTAGCTTCGGAAAACAAATATATTTTAGTTGCTGTTGATTATGTTTTCACGATGGGCTGAGGCCCAAGCTCTTCCTACGAACGACCTCCCGAGTTGTAGTCACGTTTTTTAAAAAAATTATTTTCTAGATTCGGTACGCCACGCGCATCGTTAGCGATAGGGGTTCCCATTTCTGTAACGTGCAATTTTTCAAAAATCCTTACTAAATACGGCGTTACGCATAAACTATCCACTGCCTACCACCCCCCGAAACTAACGGTCAAGTCGAAGTAGTAAATAGAGAAATAAAAAGAATTTAGAAAAGACTGTTTCAACTTCTAGAAAAGACTGGTCAGCCAAACTTGACGATGCTCTATGGGCCTACCGAACAGCGTACAAAACCGCCCTCGGATGTACGCGTATCGGCTGTCTATTGGAAAATCGTGTCATCTGCCGTAGAGTTAGACAACACCATATTGCTCTGCGCCCTTAGAGTTGGAGGCCTAAATAAAACTTTTTTAAACTTTCGATCCCACTCAGTCGGTGACCTTTGAAAATTTCCAACTAAATGAACTCGACGAGTGGCGCTCTTATGCTTATGAAAATAATAAACTTATAAAGAGCGGACGAAGCGTTTGCACGATAAACACTTAAGGCACCCTAAAAACTTTAAGCCGGGCGACCAAGTCCTTTTATATAATTCTCGTTTACGTTTATTTTTCCGGGCAAATTAAAATCTCGCTGGTCTGGCCCATTTTCTGTTTTAGAAGTATTTTCTTATGGAACTGTTTTAATTTCTCACCCTGATAAGGGTAATTTCAAAGTGAATGGTCAGCGTCTTAAACTGTATTTCTTCTGGTGATGATGATGTCAGTCCAAACAATATTAAGTTTCTGCTTCACGAACTCTAACTTTGAACTTTTTATTTTTTTGCTAAAAACAATTTTATTTCGGGACAACAATATTTTTGGACAATATTATTTTTTTTTGATGCGTCGAGGCTCAACGACGCTTTAACCAAAGGGCGCCTCTGGGAGGCAACCCCAAGTTATCTTTTTCTGTTTTCTTTATTTTACAATTTTTGCCTCGGACGGCTCCGACAAGCTGAAGCTTCTGCGATCGCCTGCTACAACATTGCTGAATCCATCACAAAGTCCAAGAAGAAATTCGGGGAGGAGCGACATCACTCAGTTTTCACAGCAATATAAATTCGGGGAAGTACCTGTATTTCAATTCTGTCTTTCAATTCTGTACTTTATTTTTCTCTCCTTCTCCAATCCCTTCTTTAGCCATTTGAGGACAATGTCTGTTTTAAGCTTGGGGGAGGATTTCCTCCTTCATTTTTGCGTAGTGTAAATAATCTTTCTTTTGTATATATTGTAAATATTTCAAAAAAAAAATGAATATCTTAAAATTCCCAAAATCAAAAAAAAAGAGAATATTCCACAAAATTAAAATTAAAAAAATATATATATGTGTTTTTGAATAGTTTAGACACTTTGGTATATTTCAATAGTACCCCTAGTTTTTAGTTTTGTTTTACTCAAAATCTCCTATATAACAACTTAGTTAATTATAATATTTCTAATCGCCCTTTTTAATTATGTTTCACAAGTAAAATGTTGGCCATGCTGTGTTTCTAATTCACGGTAGCATGTTAAAGGTGAAATATTTTTCTAAAACTCGCATTTCTATTATGGTTTTGTTGTTGTTTATTTCCTTTACTTTCTTAAAAATTCATCATCCACTATTTTCTTTTTCGTTTTTGAATAATTTTGTAAAGTCAACTTTTGAATAAACGTAGTAGATGTGAACGATCCAAGTCACCTATTATTTCTATTTTCAAGTTAATTTCATCAATCTTCTTTTATTATCTAGGACTCGCTTTTTGAAAAATTTTCAAACCTTTGTTTTAAATAAATTCAAAAGCGTGAAAATGATTTAGGCCATTTTTGTTTCGGTTTGAGCTTTCCTGCCACCTAAAAAAAAAACTTTTACCACTAGTTAGCCGTTTTTGAGCCTTTTTCGATTTCATTTGATAGCTCCTCCTTTCATTTCAGTTTCACCAAAGCCAAAATTTCCAACCTATCGAATCACACTAGCCTTTTTGAGTTTCATAAATTATTTTGATGATTTTGATAGGGTATTTTGTGATTTTGTTTTTTGTGGAGAAAGGTTTCGAAAAAAAAGGAAGTATGTTCAAAAGTGATGTTTATTTTTGTTTGGCCCAACTCCAAAAAGGAAAATAAAAATATTTCTGGGCTTTGTTTTGAAAAAGGAAAAAAAAATGATACAAAAAAAAATGAAAAGAGAAAAAAAAAAAAATGTGTATATATTTTTATGAAAATTTTTGAAACTCTTTGCTTTGGTTTAGTGTGATTTTAAAACCTTCATGTTTATCTTTGAATTCCACTCCTAATTATTTTCCTAAACCCAAACGTTTCTGTCCTATTTAAGTCCTTTTGATTCACGCTTTTTGATTTTTATATTTAACAACTAAGAAAAGAAAAACAGTAAATCAGTTTAGTTTTAGATTTAAACCTAGAATTTTTGATAATTAAATTGATATAATTATAATGCATTGCCTTGGATCTAGTAACAACTCAATGCGTGTTTTTCATTTTCGTTGCTTTACTTAAGTCCATTTAAAAAAATCTCGCTAAAATTTTGGATGATTTGTTTTTTATTAAGTAAAGTTTTTAAAAGTTTTTACCCATACCTAAATAATTGTTTTAGACTTACATTTCACCTTTTCCCTACTAAGAATTTCCGCATAGTACTTGTGTAGGCATAATTAGAACTTTTTGATTAGTCCTTTTTATAAATATCTAGTTTTTATATTTTTGCTTGGGGACAAGCAAAGCTTAAGCTTGGGGGAATTTGATAATACGTTTTGTAGCCCTAAACTATTATCGTATTTTATATTTTATATTGTACAAATTATGTCTATTATTAGTTTATTTTTATCCTTTTTATGTAAATTTTATTGCCACTAACTTTTTCCTGTCTTTTTGCAGGTTTTCAGAAAAATCGCCAAAATGGCCTGTCATGCCCCCCTATCACGCCCTCCCTGGCGTGACCTAGGGCGTGTCACCCGATCCCGAGGACACCTGATGGAAGGGACAGAAAACGGTCAAAACCGCTGTCACGCCCCCCTGTCACGCCCTCCCTGGGCGTGTCACTAGGCGTGACTATGGGCGTGTCTTCCTCTGCCGCAAAGCCTGCCGCCGCATTAAATGCCGTTCCGCCTCAGCACGCAAATAGTACTGTCACGCCCCAGGTCACGCCCGTGACATGGGCGTGACACCTTCCTTTTTCAGCGACTGACGGATTTCCGACCAATGATTTGGACATGACATGCCTGTCACGCCCCCCTGTCACGGGCGTGACCTAGGGCGTGACCACCGACGTACCGAAGCAATCATCCCTCCCGCCAGAATCCAGAGCCCGAGGTCAAATCCGTACCTGTCACTCCCCCTAACACGCCCCCCCTAGGGCGTGTCAGAGGGCGTGACCAACCCGAGAAAAAATCTATAAATTGAGCCCCCTCCTCCCCATTTCAGCAAGCTTTGGTTGAGTGGGGGAGGTGCTGCCCCTTTGTTTCTTGATCCTTTTTCATGCTTTCTCTCTCTCTCTCTCTCCCCTCTCTTTGTACTTTTTGTTAACCCTAGTTTAATCTTAGTTTGTGCTAGCTTTTAATGTAATTTTCTTCTTGCTTAGTGCTTAATGTAGGGCTAGAATAGGGTTTAATTTTCATGCACTTGTAACTTTAATTTTCAATAGTGTAACTTGCCCTTTTTATTAATAAAAGTGTTCTTGTTTAGCTTGTGTTCTTATTATGCTTTTCTACTCATCTTCCCCCTCCACTCCATTATGATTAACTAATCCTCCTTGTACTCGATCTTGATGATCCGAGGTTAGAGCGATTATGTTATGATGTTTTAATCAATCTTTTCTTTTTAGGTTAGGGCCTTGAATTACTCTTGATTAATCACGGGTTGGGGGTATATTTTCGATATATACTCTCCGCCTTTGCTTTCATTCTGGGCTAGCCGAGAGGCTGAAAGAATGAAGTGAGCATTCAAGAGTAAAGGGAGTTGTACGCACCCCTCGAGAGAGGCAGACGTCCAAATCTCCCGGATTGGAGTAAAATCCAATAGTGGGGTTCACCGCGTAAAGCGAGTTTTAGGCCTCCGATTTAGACGAGAGTCGGTCGGACCTTCCTAAACTCAGTTGGGCACGACTTCGAGAGAAGCGTGTTCAAGCTTTAGGAACCTCCACGGTCAAGGACCCTTATCCTATTAAGTTTAGATTTTTATCGCATTTTCTTAATCGTCTTTAGCCGAGGTGAATCTTGATCGGGTGCATTTCCATTTCATATTTTCTACCTTTCGTAGTAATCACCTGTCTTGTGCTCTTTAATTAACTGCAGTAGTTTCCTTTCTAGCTTAGTTGTTTACTTAATAGCCCTCTTAATTGCAGTGTTTCTTTTTCTAGAATAGCTCTACTTTCTCCCCTGCACTTAGATTTTCTAAAACCCTAGTTTTTCCATCGATAAGATAATAGCGTTCGTGTGAGTAAGCTTAGCCAACAGTTCCCGGATTTCAATACGACACTTGTGTCCCCTTGCTACAATTCGATAGGTATACTTGCCTCATCGGGTTGCTAGTTCGGTTGCGTTTATTTTCTTCGAACCCTAGCGCGCAACACTCTATTCGGGAGAGGCTATTGATAGCCCAAGATCGTCAAGCAAAGTACTACAATGCAAAACACCGAAACGTGGAGTTCGCGGTGGGTGATTGGGTATATTTGAAGATCAAACCCTTCAAAGGCGTGTCCAGGATTCGGCGTTTGAAAAAGCTAAGTCCGAGGTATCTTGGTCCGTTTGAGGTGGTGGAGCGAGTTGGGGAAGCTGCTTATCGACTAGCACTTTCAGCAGACTTGGGTGGATTACCTGATGTATTTCACATTTCAGTCCTTCGTAAGGCGGTGAAGGATCTAGCTCAAGTAGTGGAGAATGATCGGGTACCGGTCAAGTATGGGCTAACGACGAGAGTTAGACCCATTCGGGTCGAGGATCGAGCCGAGAAACAGTTGCGGAACAAAATGATTGGGATGGTCAAGGTCCGATGGGACAATTGTGGCCGTGAAGAGCTAACATGGGAGCGAGAGCAGACCATGCGAGCTGAATTTCCCGAACTGTTTGTATAAACAGTAGACCGTGTACCTTTTGTTATAACAGAGTTATCAAGTTATAGCATTGTTGGTTCTTGTTTCCTTACCGTGCAAATTTCGGGACGAAATTTTGTTAGGGGGGGGGGGGAGGATTGTAACACCCCAAAAAGACTCAAAAATGGTTTTGAGGTGCAGGTCATTTTACACGGCCTGGGACACGGGCGTGTCCCAGGGCGTGTCGGGGGTACACGGCCTGGGATACGGGCGTGTCCCAGGGCGTGTCACTCAAATAAATGTGTTCTGAGTCAGAAGATTACATGGCCTGGAACCAAGCCTTGAACACGGGCGTGTCAGATTGGACACGGGCGTGTCCGATGCCGTGTTCCGACCCGTGTACTGCTGGTTGGCTTTGGAGCTCGATAAGGCAGGGGTGACACGGGCGTGTCCCATGATTGATACGGGCGTGTCAGGTTCGACACGGGCGTGTCGATGCCCGTGTTCTGGTAAAGTTCAGTCGGTACGAATACCGCGTGTGCCGCTTAAAGGTACACGGCATGTGACACGGGCGTGTCACAGGCCGTGTCAGCCAAAAAAGTGAGTTTTTGGGAAAATCGTGGCCGTTTATTTTCTCTCTTTGGATCCAAGGGCTCAGGTGATTCCTGTCTGGATTTAAACAGCAGAGGCTGATGAAGAAAGTCATTCTTCATTTGGTTAAGGAAGGGAGAAAGAGAGAGGAGGAAGAAGAAGGAGGAGGAGATCAAGCCACCGACGGAGCTCCCGTGGTCCGATTCGTGATCTGAGGCCAGCGTTGTGAAGGAAAAGCTGCTGCGGTTCTTTCTCACTGGCTAGTTTTCGATGGCTCCCAAGAGATCGACAAGGGTAACGATCTCCCTTCTTGGACATGTGAAGTCCCTCTTTTCTGCATTGCATAGGGAAAACCCTTCCCCGCGAGTGTGCGGTGGGTTGTGGTGTCCCTTGGGGTAGATATGTGAAGTCCTCCTTGTTAGAGTCCGGAATTGGAGTACGGATCTAGGCATGCTATGTGAAGCCCATCTGGACATGCTAGTCTGGATTGGTGATGCTTGTTTGCATATCGGAGAAGGCTCCGTGATTATGGCTTGTGTTGCCTTGTGCCTACCTGTTGCTTGGTGCAGCAGGAAGTACTGGATGAAGTCCAGGAAATGAAGAGGGTTGGATGCAACTCTTGTGGTCGTGCGTTGCCACTTATGTGCGGTTGAGCCGTTGGGCTGCAACTCGATGAAAAGGCAGATTGCCGAACAGGAAAGGTGAAACCGACCCGCGCCTATAAATTGCCATGGATACTTCCGTATTCGAGGTGGCACGGCGACTTGAGCAACGGGGGGTGGCTGATCCGTACCTGCGTTAGGTCCGTCCGACTTGGAAGCCTGGTTATAGGTTTTGTTGGAGCGCCTAATGAGAGTCTTAGGCCCACGCGCCGGAAAGACTAGAATGCTCAAATACCGTGTAGACGGTGGTGTTGACCCTGGTATTCCGGTACACCAAGAATGTGCCCTGAGTGCACGGACTGTCGGGCCGTGTGGCCGACGGTTGTGATGGCTTGAATGTGCCTGGGCGCACATAGTTGCTATTGTTGATACCATGCTGTGTAGGGAAAGAAGGCTATTGCCCCGAGAAAGGGGTAGGATTGTTATAATTGGGTCAGCTGAATGCTGACCGTTGCCTTGTTTGCCACCGTTGGGTGGATTGTCCCTATGCAGGTGCTGGAGAGCCAAGTGGTAAATGAAGGGCTGAAGCCCTACTGCTGTTGCTGTTGCTGCTGCGCTAGCCCTTGAAGGCTAAGCGAATGTTTTTGCTTATTCTCTTTTACTCATGTATGGCCGGCCTGCGCGCCGAGGTTTGTAAACCATACGGTGTGGAAAGAGGAACTGTAAGGCCTTAAGGCCAAACTCTATGTATTTGTTGTACATTCCGTGGCGATATATATAAAAGTGGTTTATATATTGGACATTCCTGGTTAGAGTTCAAATTACAACTTAAAGCTTCCGCTAGAATGCTCTGAGTTAGGATTCGTGTATGGTTTGGTATTATTCTGTGACCTCACCGTCTGTTTGTGGCATATAGTGTGGGGCCCCGGCCGGACCTTCTACTATACGTCATTTAACAGATGGTGTCGTTACATTTACTCTTTGAGGGATGGGCTCCTGTGTTTCCGAGGCAGAGTCTACATACCAGCAGGAGGACGGATCCGGGAGGACATTTTGAAGGAAGCTCACTACAGCCGGTATTCGGTACACCCGGGGATCACCAAGATGGTAAAGGATTTAAGAGGACGATGTACTGGCCGGGTATGAAGAAAGATATTACGTATTTTTTGACGCATTGCGAGGCCTGCCAGCTCGTGAAGGCGGAGTGTAGGAACCCGGCAGGCTTGCTGCAGCCGCTTCCGGTGCCGGA
The DNA here is from genome assembly GCA_039513925.1 of Platanthera zijinensis. Classification (NCBI taxonomy): domain Eukaryota; kingdom Viridiplantae; phylum Streptophyta; class Magnoliopsida; order Asparagales; family Orchidaceae; genus Platanthera; species Platanthera zijinensis. Next base: position 84,280,844 of record CM077089.1, read on the forward strand.
GTGGAAGTTTGAGGATATAGCCATGGACTTCATACATGGGCTACCTCGATCCCGTGTTGGGAATGACTCGATCTGGGTGATAGTAGACAGGCTAACAAAGGTGTCCAGATTCATTCCAGTGGCAAAGGGCGCACCAGTCAGTGTATTAGTACGGAGTTTCATTGAGCAGTTTGTGCGTTATCATGGGGTGCCCAAGACTATCATTTCGGATCGGGATGGACGGTTTACATCCAGGGAATGGAGGTCAGTCCAGGCCCATCTGGGTTCTCGGTTGACATTCAGCACAGCTTTCCACCCTCAGACCGACGGACAGACAGAGCGCACAAACCGTACACTGGAAGATCTGTTGCGACTGTGTATTTTGGACCGTGGCGATCCTTGGGAGAGATTGCTGCCACTGGTCGAGTTTTCGTACAACAACGCTCATCAGTACAGCATAGGCATGGCTCCATACGAGGCATTATACGGAAGGAGGTGCAGGACCCCACTATCATGGGTTCAAGATGAGGATCCGCAGGCACTAGGCTCGGAGTTTGTGGGAGATACAGATGCTCAGATTAGATTGATCCGGGACAGGATGTTGGAATCCCAGAGCAGACAGGCGAAATACTACGATGCAAGGCATCGTCAAGTGGAGTTCCAGGTGGGGGACCGAGATTTCTTGAAAATACGGCCGATGCACGGAGTTTCGCGGGTGCGTGGGCGGAAGAAGCTCAGTCCGAGATATATGGGGCCTTATAGGATCCTGGAGCAGATCGGCCCCTTAGCCTATAGACTGGAGCTACCACCGGAGTTAGCGGGATTGCATGACGTCTTCCACGTCTCCTCACTTCGGAGGGCTCTGCTACACCCTGAGCAGTTGATCTCCTCGACAGATGGCCCGGTGACCTCAGATCGGTCAGTTAACTTGGAGCCTATCAGGATTGAAGATACAACAGTGCGGGTATTGCGACGGAAGAAGGTTCTGTTAGTCAAGGTTCTGTGGAACAATCATGGGCAGGAGGAGCATACATGGGAGCCACAGGACTTGATGCGGCAAAAATACCCGAAACTTTTTCGTCAGGTATACCTCACCACCCCTCTGGACAATCAATTTGCCTTCTTGTTAAACCAATAGAACTGAAATTTCAAGAATAGGGGCTAATCTTTTGTTTATTGGGGTGTATATACCTAGTTAATTGGGCGAATCAATCTTAGATTTGAAACCGCACAAAGCAAACATAACGTAGAGATGTAATTTCTTTAATTCTCATGGGATGTTACAAGCTTCTTTTTCCGATTAGAGTCCCGTATGCTTAATCTTGATTTCGGGGACAAAATCTTTGTTTTGTTTATTGGGATTTGTAACATCCCATTTCCGGCTAGACCCCTAGGAGTCGGTTGGTTGTGGTAGAACCCTAGGAAGCCCAAAAATTGAAATAAATCGACCAAGATTTCGGGTCATGGGTTGGTCACGCCCGTGACCGACCCGTCACGCCCGTGACCTGGGGCTTGACTCCTTCGACGATCGTCGATCTCAGGTAGACGATCATCGGGCGCGGAATTTGCCTCATGACCTGTCACGCCCGTGACCCATGTGTCACGCCCGTGACCTAGGGCGTGACCACCCTTCGCCGATCGTCGACCTCAGTTCGACGTCGTCGAACCCAGAATTGGTCACCCGGGCTTGTCACGCCCGTGACCCCCATGTCAGGCCCGTGACCTAGGGCGTGACCACCCTTCGCCGATCATCGACCTCAGTTCGACGTCGTCGAACCCAGAATTGGTCACCCGGGATTGTCACTCCCATGACGCACATGTCACGCCCGTGACCAAGGGCGTGACCATCCTTCGACGATCGTCGATCTCAGTTCGACGATCGTCGATCCCAGAATTGGTCACCCGGGCCTGTCATGCCCGTGACCTATGTGTCATGCCCGTGACCAAAGCCGAAACGTCAGCCAGACTGGAAATTTCGATAACCGACTTTGTAATCAATCCTGAATATGGGAAGTTACACCAGGAGTATTTATGGGCCGTTTCCTACTCTGATTATTTAATAAATTAAGGAAAATGTTGGTCCAATAGGAAATCGCCACCTGGCAAACACCTCTTCATCTCCAGTGTTTCAACTGCCATTCGTCATAACCGAAACGTCATTAAGGGAAATATTAATGGCCATGAACGTTTCATCCTTTCCCCTCCCCACTTGCTGATCTATAAAAGACTCCTAAGAGTAAGAGGAAAAGGCTACACTCTCTGCCAAACTGTTTCAGATTTCCCCCTTGCTGTTGACGAATTTCCGGTGACGCCACCACCGCGCCAATGGCTTCCCGACGCTCTACACGCCTCCAGCCCGCGAACAAGGTCCTCCCCTCCCTCTTCTTCTGCGGATAGATCTTAGAAATTGTTAGGAGAGATATCGGGCTCTAAAGAGCCAGATCGGGTGAGCGTTTCCATGGTTTTCCGAAATTTTCATGGTGGCGGGTTCGCCGGAAACCGCCTCTCCGGCGGCCGTACCGCCGCCCGACGATAGCTCTCACCTCAACAGAGGTGGTGGTGGTGGCCGGCCAGGGAGATGGCTAGATGGCCGGGAAATAGCTTGGAAAAGCTACAGGAAAATTAAATAAATATCAGATTAATTAGGAAAATTATAAGTTTCTGGATTTAGACAAATTATGATATGGTAGACCTCCAGTAAATATTATAGGAGATTTGGAAGATAATTTGGTGCACCACCCCTTGTGTACCTCATATAGCTTAGGATGGTCTGCATATAGTAAAACCACAGAAACTGAACTAGAGTAATAATGAACTTGGGAAATGGAATTTTGGTAGTTGCTGGTTGGTAGGGCAAGCTAAGATTAAGTTCATCATTGGAAGTCAGGATAAGTAGAGTGTGAGGCTGGTTAAGGTTAAGTGGCGTACGGGAACGACAAAAGATTGTCCATCCCGGGAAGAAGAGGAAGAGTCTTAATACTCTAGGGTTAGATCTAAAGTAACTGAAAGAGGATCGGGTTAAGGGAGATCAACCAATAACAATAAGTGCCTTGCGAAAGGGAACTTCGGGCCGTAATGCCGCCATCTTGGTTCCTAGTGCCCCTGGAGAGCCCTTCACGGGGTATGCCGGGGGCAGTCCTGGGCTAATGTAAATCATAGGAATAATAAATTAAAAGAGCAACTAGAATAACTAGGGTTGCACATACACACACCTCGGTAGCTAGGAAGGTAGAATAATTAGTTTGGTTGCCATTCAGACGGTAGCTCTGAAGGTAGATGCACGGACGGGACTGTCCGGGGGGCCGAGGGCTCGAGGGTTGCAGTACAGAATAAAGGTGGTGGGTCTTCGGTATCTGATAGTCGTTCACACCGACATCGGTACGTCGACTCGGTGGTGTGAGACACTTAGCCAAAGAATGTCTGGTGGGTACAGCTAGCAGTAGTACGCGGATACTCTAGGTTGTGTTCTTCTAGGGGCGTACGGAAGGGCTAGGCCTGGTAATGTGGATACCCGCCTAGGAGTGGGGGGCCCGACCTACTATCTCCGTTTGCCACTACGGAAGTTCCTGGGAGTGAAGCTAGCTACCTGATGCGCGTAAAATACGGCAAGCGTACCGGTCGCACAAGTAATAAAGTTGGGAATGAATCCCCAGATGTCGGTCTCTTGAGGAATGCAATTGGCGTCAAACGATTTATACTATAAAACTATCGTTATGAGAGTTAATTGAAATAAACTGAAAAAGAAAGGGGATTTGGTTGGTGGTCTTACGACCGATTACACTAATGTAAACTATGCGGGTCGCAATCACCGCTTCTCAAGGCGAGATGGATGTAGCGGCCGCGATGTCGTACTTCGATTTGCGAGTGGACGGAAGTCTAGCGAGTGAGGTGATTAGTGCGAAGCGAGCTTGAGTGAAACGAACGTGTGGAGTGGAGCGAGATGGAGCGAGGCACATCAAAGAATAAATCTCTAAAGCAAGATGAAACACAACCAAACGAAATAACACTAGAAGTTGATGTTCATTTCAAGCACAAACATTCCATACAACAAGAAAAGAGAGAAAATGCAAAACCACGAGATTGAAGATCCACCGCGGTTGTTGGCCGGAGGTGTGGGTTGTCAATCTGCTTCCAAGCGCAGTCCGAGGAGGGCTTCCGGTACCACCGAGCTGTCACCTTGAGGGCCTGTTACTCCGTTCTCTAGGTATGCTTCATCTTCTTCCTTGGTGGAAAGCTCGGAGAAGAATGCTTCAATGGCCGGGAGGATCGCCGGAGGATGCGGAATGCTTCGGAATCACAGGAGAAGGTCCTCCCGTTGGTAGGAATGAAGGTGGAGGTGAATGGGACTGCTGGAGGGCGAAACGGCGGACTGGCAAAGGTTCCGTAACGATGCTCTCGCCCTAATTCGCGGAACAGCGTATTTATAGCTTGCAGAATAAATAGGGCGCACGACCACTAGCGCACGACCAGTGGTCGTGCGCGACCAAGGTCAGCGCCCGTGCGTGAGCAACCTGTAGACCTGTATCAGAAAATCAGTGGTCACGCACGATCCGCAGCGCACGATCAGTGATCGTGCGAGGCAATGCTGATGATCGTGCGGAAATAGCCAGACAGTCTTTTGCAAAATGGGTATGACTGCGCACGATCGGCGGCGCACGAGCAGTGGTCGTGCGCAGTATGGCAAGTGATCGTGCGGAAGGTTCAAGACAGAGTTTTCACAAATGAGACCGGGCTGCGCACGATCAGTGATCGTGCGCCAGGAGGTCGATGGTCGTGCGTGGGTAAAAACGCACGACCACTGACTCCTTTGCCAAAAATAGTGAAACGCCTATCCCGAATGCCCTCACGATCCCCAAACCTGCAGGAAAACTGCACGGGACATCGATCGTGGCAGCCACAGCAAACAGTGATAAACATAGCAAGAAAGTAAATGCACACAAGCACAGAAAATGGGCAACCGTAGCGAACCAAAAGGAGTGCAAATGACGCTAAACGGTGTGCAAAGACAAGAAAATGAGCCCAGATGAGTCCGCAAATAGGTATAAAATATGGACTCATCACTACCCGAACAGTGGGAACAAAGGTCTGTGCGCATAGAGTCGTGTGCGTGAGTTGCACTTGCATGAATCATGGCATAGCATATCACTACACTCATATTTGCATACAACCGACACCCCAACGTATAAATCGGTATGGGACTTTTTATACGATGGGAGCCTTGCAGAAAACCCCTTAACTTATAAGTTTGTATGGGCATTCATATAAGTTAAGGTTATATACTTATTTACTTGCTTGTTTACTTACTGCTCTCTAGCTGCCTTTTATACAAATTGCTACTTATTAATTGCTCTCCTTATTACTTACTGCCGTAGGATTGTTAGACCTATTTCATTCTAAATAACCACTAGATTAGCTTCCTTGTCACCTGCTTGATTATTCTCCACTTTTGTAGCTTCCCTTTCCTCCTCTCCGCCCGGTGCTTAGGAGCCGTGGTGGGAGGGGTAGGGTATGAGAGGGCTTAGTCTTTATGACTAATGGTTTTCAAACCACAACATTACAGGAGCTCCGGATGGGAGACAGGGACCAGCAGTCCAGGGACCAGCACCAGCGGAGTACGGTGCGCTTGGAGGTGTGACAGTCTAGCACCGGTGCACCTACGACCAGCTCCGTGAGTGATTAGTAGTTTTATAGCTTCCGCGATGAGTGAATTGCAGTGAGGACTCTGATGTACTGGGCTCGAGCCCATTTATCTATTTCCTGTTTTTATCTATTGCTGGACTGGATACGATTTCACTTTTATTTACATATTTCTGTGGACTTGTTTACATTTTATGTACAATTACTTCTCTCTCTTGTGATCAAAAAGGGCCGGCAGAATTGGCGTTTTGTAGTGGTTGCCTTCCCGTGAGTCGGTGCCACCGCAAAGCAACAATTCTGGGCTAAGACCCCGATGGTTTAAAAAGAAAAAAAATGGGGTCTTACAATCTGTTCACTTAGAGCCGGTTCGGATCGACGACAAAGGAGTACAGATCTTGCGTCGCAATAAGATCCCCTTAGTCAAGGTTCTGTGGAGAAACCACGGTTAGGAGGAGCACACCTGGGAACCGCAGGACCTGATGAGGCAAAAATACCCGGAGTTGTTCAGTCAGGTATACCTCGCCACCTCTTGGTGTACTATAAATTACCTTATTGTACTAAACCAGTAGGACTAGATAAGGAAAAATTTAGAACCTAGGCATGCATAGGAAAGTAGGGGCTAATCTTTTATTTTTTGGGGAGATTGACTTCGTTTATCAAACAAGTGGCCGATAGAAAAATCGTATGGGATGTTACAAGTTTAGTTTATTTCGGTAGAAGTCCCCGTAGGCTTAACCTTGATTTCGGGGACGAAATCTTTGTTTTGTTTATTGGGAATTGTAACATCCCATTTCCGGCTAGACCCCTGGGAATGGTTTTGTATTAACAGAACCCTGGGAAGCCCAGGAATTGAAGTTTGTCGACCCTGATTTTGAGTCAAGGGGCAGTCACTCCTGTGACCGACCCGTAACGCCCGTGACCTAGGGCGTGACTCCTTCGACGATCGTCGATCTCAGGGAGATGATCGTCGGGCGCAGAATTTTCAACCCGGCCCTGCCACGCCCGTGACCCTGGTGTCACGCCCGTGACCAGGGACGTGACCCCTTCGGCGATCGTCGATCTCAGCGCGACGATCGCCGAGCGCGGAATTTGCCTCATGACCCTATCACGCCCGTGACCTATGTGTCACGCCCGTGACCCAGGGCGTGACCACAGTTCGACGATCGTCGATCTCAGTTCGATGATCGCCGAACCCAGAATTTGGTCACCCGGCCCTGTCACGCCCGTGACCTATGTGTCATGCCCGTGACCTAGGGCGTGACCACCCTTCGACGATCGTTGATCTCAGTTCGACAATCGCCGAACCCAGAATTTTGTCACCCGGGCCTGTCACGCCCGTGACCCATGTGTCACGCCCGTAACCTAGGGCATGACCACCCTTCGACGATCGTCTACCTCAGTTCAACGGTCGTCGAACCTTGAATTGGCCACCCGGGCCTGTCACGCCCGTGACCTATGTGTCACGCCCGTGACATTGACCGAAACGACGGATCAGGCCCGAAATTATTCTAACACGCGGGGTAATAAACGCTGGTGTGGGAAGTTACACCAAGAGTAATTATGGGTCGTTTTCCTTCTGTAATTATATAATAAAAGAAGGAAATGTTGGTCAAATAGGAAATCGCCACCTGACAAACATCTCTTCGTTTCCAGCATTTCAACTGCCCCTACCATAACCAAAACACCATTAAGGGGAGAACATTCATGGCCATTAAGGCTTTACCCTTTACCCTCCCAACTTGATGATCTATAAAAGCCCCATTAGAGCAGGATGAGAGGTTTACTCTCTTGACCAACGGATTGAAGCCTTGTACCTTGCTGTAGGAGAAGTTCAGCAATGCCACCACCGCGCCATGGCACCCCGTCGTTCTTCTCGCCTCCAAACCGCGAACAAGGTCCTCCTCTACTTCTTCTCTTATGGGTAGATCTTAGGTTCTTAGAAATGAAGTATGTGCTCAAAGGAGCCGGACCAACCTCGTGTTTTCATGGAAAACCTTGGAAAAATATTGTTTTGAGTTCGCCGGAAACCGCCACCTCCGGCGGCCAAACCACCACCGATCGATAGCCATCGCCTCAACGGAGGTGGTGGTTGTGGAGGTTGGCCAGGGAAGTGACCGGATAGTCGGCGACGGATCACGAAAGAGCTACAGGAAATATGGGTTTTCTATGTTCTGTTTTCGGGTTCATGTAGAAGATGAATAGTAAAACCAGTTTATAATATATAAATAATGTATATAATAAATAGTGAAAATATATATTATTTGAGTATATTTAGAGGCTGCGAAATGAGTCAATTAAAGGCCGATTTAGGAAAGATGACCTGTCACAAAAGTCGTAGCCCTTCGAGTCTAGATTAATTTAAAATTAGTTTCAACTCGTTTGGGTAAGCGGTTTGACCGCAGCACCTGTTTTTGTGGGGGCTGTACCTGGAGTTGGGCAGAAATTAAAATGGATGCCAACTCTTTGTCCCTAGTCCAAATGACCTGAAATTTGGGCAGGGGTTAAACTTAGCTATATCTAAAGGCAGTCTAAAAATGGGAATTTTTGGAGACACTTTGCCTAAAGTTTTTGTTTTAATTTAATAAAGATAGAGGAATTTATTTATGTAGTCAGATAACCTCCACACCCTCCCAAATTTTGGTGAGTGGTCCCTGGCTATAAAACTTAACTCTGTGAAAATTTTCAACTCATTTGGATGAGTTTTGGATAGGGAGTCACCTATTCTTAACTAGGCAAGAGTGAGGCTTTTTTGAGTAAAAAGTGCACTAGAAGTTAAAATGGTCATATCACCTCAACTGAGGCTGATATCTTGACCACTGACTTGGAAGGGTTACTATAACCCACTAGGAGAAAATGATGTGGTTTAGGGTTTGTTTATCCTAGGATCCAAACTCAAGCCCTAGATGGAGGGTTTTGAGGGTTGTGAAGGATATGGGGGCAATTGCCCTCGTATTGCCTTGAAACTCTGTAGAGTTGATATTAGCATGATAATAATCGTCTGTATGGAATCTTAGAAAATTTGGAGACAGGTAGATGCCTCGAAACCTTAATCTTAACTTTAGGTTAAAATAATAATTAAGCACAATCCATCGCTAATAATTATCTAAAGGCTGTGAGACTCGGGTAGAGTTAGTTTTGAAGTGGGTAGAATTTATAGAAATTTTACTGGAATTTTATGTGTTTATTTCTAGCACTTCATTTGAAAAGTTGATTATAACCCCAATTAATGTTTTAATTATTTGTACCTTTCTGTTCATGGAAGTCTCATGAAATCTTGGAAATAAATGTTTTAGGACAGAATGGTTACCCATGAATTTTTGTATAATTTTTAGTTAAGTAAATCCAGTACTTTCTTCACAAAAGTTAAAAAGAGATTCTATGCTTTGAAAATTATTTAGGGATGATTTTATTGCTGAAAAATTATGAAACTGGGCCAGTGCTTTTTTAAGCCTTTATCTGCATATTATAATTTATTTATAATTTTTGGAAGAATATTCGCTGCACTTGCTTCATAAATAATGGAAGATAGTAAATATTGCTAAAATAGTTTTGTTGCCCTTTTGATGATAGAAAAATTATGATACTTTGGATTTACCCCATTGAGATAACCTACTGTTTATCATAAATTTGCTGGACATCTTGCATGAGAACTTAGGGTAGTTCATGTTCAAACCAGTAGCCCTTGGGATTTTCAAGGAAATTAATTAAATGCCAAATAAATTAGAAAAATTCCCACACTCTGGATTTAGGCCATTTATATCATGATAAGTCCCCAGTAAATATTTTAGGGCATTTGGACGAGTTTTGGGATCATTGCATAACCGGTTCGACATATAGTCTAGGTTGGTCTGCATATAGCAAATTTGTGAATTGCAATAGGACATGACCTGAGAAAGTCATTGGAGTTAGTCATTTTGTCTGGGTGGACAATTGTGGATGAAATCACAATAGGATGATATGAAGATTAGAGAGAAGTAGTGATAGCTAGAGATAAGAGGTGCTCGGGTTCGACGAAAGATCGTCTTTCCCGAAGTGAGGAAGGTTAAAAATCACCCTAGGATAGTCTATCGTAATATGAGAAGGGAATGGGTAAAGGGGATCAACCAATAACAATAAGTGCCTTGCGAAAGGGAACGATGGGCTTCAGCTACCATCATAGTTCCTAGTGCCCTTTGAGAGCCCTTCACGGGGAATACCGGGGGCAGTCCTGGGTTAATGTAAACTATAATAACAAACTGTCAAGAGTAACTTAGTAACTAGGGCTGTACCTTTCACAAACACTATATGGCACAGGAAGGTTGATGAGAGCTTCAGCTCGGTTAGTTAAGAGACGGACGGGTTGGTCCGGGGAGCTTCAGCTCGGTTGCTTAGGAGACGGACGTTTTGGTCCGGGGAGCTTCGGCTTGGTTTTTGTGTGTTTACGATTAAATCTGCATGTGCATAAAAGGAATGAAAATTAAGGTGGTGGGTCTTCGGTATTGGAGGGTCGATGCACCGACGCCAATACGCTGACTCGGCAAGTGTGGTTAGCACTTCGCCAACAGAAGTCCGGTGCGCCAGCCGGCAAGAGTACGCAGGTGTCCGCTTAGTGTACCAAGCGTTGAGGCATACGATAGGTCTGATCGGTAGTGCTTTACTGGTTTAGAGGTGGGCGAGGCCCAACCCACCGCTTCCGTATGCCACTACGGAGGTATCCTGGGAAGTAACGGCTCCGAAAGGGGGAACTAAAGGTCTGTGTGCACAGAGTCGGGTGTGTGAGTTGCACTTGCATGTTTGATCATACCCACTTGCATGTCATAGCATAATCGATTCATTTAACCCTAACACCTAAAGTATAAGTGGTATGGGACGCTTATAAATTAGGACCTGCAAAACGACCCCTTGGTATATAAGCTTGTGTGGGCAAGTTTATAAATTAAGGTTAAATTTTATATATATAAATGCTGCTGTTTGATAACCGATACCCCAAAGTATAAGTGGTATGGGACACTCTATACGATGGGAGCCTTGCAGAAGATCCTTGGGCTTATGCGCTTTCGCACATAAGTTAAGGTTACCTTTCGTACTTTCTGTTTCTGTCATATTTATTATAGAATTGCTAGATTAGTTCCGCTGCCATCTGTTTCTTGATTAAATCTCCACCTTCATGTCCTTCCCTTTCTTCCTCTCCGCTCGGTACTTAGGATCCATGGGGGAAGGGGTAGGGGATGATAGGACTTAGTCTTTATGACTAACGATTTTCGAACCGCATCATTTAGGGGATCGTGGAACCCAGCATAGAGGAGCAGCCCCAGAGACCGGTGCGCCTGGAGATGGGGTAGTCTAGCTCCGGAGTACATACAGCCAGGACCGTGAGTCTCGACCCTGAGTAGTTTCTATTTTTGCTTCCGCATGAGAGATTTGTAGTGAGGATATGATGTATCGGGCATAAGCCTGCATTTATAGTACTCTGATTATTGTTATTTTGTGGACACTCCCTTCATGGAGATTTTATTCTATATATGTGATTTACTTTCAGTGGACTTGCTCTTACTTCAATTATTGTGCTACCTTTTTGTGATCAAATTGGCCGGCAGAATCGGCGTCTTGTGGTGATGACCCTTCAGGACGAGAAGGTGTCACCGCAAAGCGGCGATTCTGGGCCTAAGACCCCGGGTTTTAGAGAGAAAAAAAGGGGGTCTTACATATATGGGTTCTCACCTTACCTTTAGCATGGCTTTTCATGCTAAGATCGACGGTCAGTCTGAGAGAACAATCAAAACAATTGAGGACTTGTTGCGGTTATGCATCTTGCTTAGGGGAGAGCTGTGGGAAACACTTTTATCATTTGTTGAATTTTTATATAATAATAGCCACTAAACAAGCATGATAATGGCACCTTATGAATCACTATATGGAAGGAGGTGCAGAACCCCTTTATCATGGGTTCAAGATGAGAATCCCAAGGTATTCGGAGTTGAGTGCATCAATGGCATGGATGTTATGATTAGATTGATTCGAGACCACATGCTAGAGGCCCAGAGCCGAAAAGTGACGTATTTTGATGCGAAGCACATGTTGGTGGAATTCCATGTGGGTGACAAGGTATTTTTTAAGATTAGGTTGATACATGGGGTGTCACGTGTTTGTGGAAGGAAAAATCTCAGCCCACAATACATGGGGTCGTGCACTATTTTGGACAATATCGATCCCTTAGCTTATAGGCTGATCTTCCCCATGACTTGGAGAACTTACATGATGTCTTTCATATAACATCCCATTTTCAAATTTGACCCCCCTAGGAGTGACTTTGAGCATGCCTGAGTCATGGCAAGTCCTTAGAGAGCCAAAAGGACCAAAATGATCCAAGAAATTAGTGTGAGCCATTTTGGTCTGCATTTAGTAATTTCCTAAAACCGTGGATTTGGGTGGCTTAGTAGGATTAATATGGCTCTAAGCCCCCCCCCCCTTAAATATCATGTGGGACCATAACCCACAGGTCCCGACCCTTAGAGTAGTTTCTTTTAGTTTTGCTTCCGCTGAGTGACTTGTAGTGAGGACTCTGATGTATAGGGCTTATGCCCTTATTTCTAGTTTTACATTATGCTGCACTCTGATGTTTCTGTGGACACTCCCTTCGTGGAGCTTTATTTATATTATACGTGATTTGCCCCTTTTACTACTTCTGTGGACTGCATAACTTTAACACTTGCTACTATAAATATGATCGAAAAAGGCCGGCAGAATCGGCGCTTTGTAGTGACAACTTCCCGAGAGCGAAGGCGTCACCGCAAAGCGGCGGTTCTGGGCATAAGTCCCCGGTTTTTGAAAAGAAAAAAAATGGGGTCTTACAAGTGGTATCAGAGGAAACATCGATCGGATTAGTAGCAGTCCACAAATCCCTGGGTCACCCCCGCTCGAGTTTAGTTTGCAGACAAACTAAGCAGCGGAAGCAGTGGTGTGCCCATATGGGGAATCACATATAATTGTCCACTTTTAGTTCTTATGAACCGACTTCTCATAGTGAAAATTTCTTATTCGCAGCCTCCAACACAGCCTACTCCACAGGGTGAGGTTCTGCAGACTCTGGATTCTGCACCACCTCCACCAGTTCCCGCTCCTTTCCTACAGACAGATATGGGGCAGACTTTGACTGCCATCCTAGAAGCCTTCAGGGCTCAACAGGCTCCAGCTCCGCAGCTGATTCCGGGAGCCAACTGGCTGAGTATCTTCCGAGGACTCTCTCCCCCGTCCTACTTAGGGATAGAGACGGCAGTCCGGACAGAGGAGTGGTTGGACATCATGCATGAGATGCTGACAGGGATACGATGCCCGGTGGTGGAGAGGGTGAAGAGTCAAGCTACCCTATGTTTAGTTTAATGTAACTCTTAAAGGGAAAAAGGTAAGGTGTGAAACCAATTAATGTAAGTGCCTTGCGAAAGGGAACTTTGGTCTTGTCATACCATCGTAGTTCCTAGTGCCTACTGAGAACCCTTCACGGGGCATAATCCGGAGGCAGTCCTGGGCTAACGTAAATTGCAAACTAAAAGAAAGAGAAATTAGTTAAGTAGGGATTTACACGGCACGCACTAGATGGCTAGGAGATTGAAATGATGAGTCATCCCGAGGTGTTCAAAGGGATGGGATTGGGAATCGAGCTGGACAGGTTTTTAGTCCAGGGAGCTTTGGCTCGGTTGATAGTTGACACGGACGGGTTTGTCCGGGGAGCTTATGCTCGGGTTTTAGGTTGTTACGGACGGCTTGTAAGGGAGTTCTTTTGACTGTTTGTGCTGTTTGGTTACTCACTCTATAATTGTTGCATGTGCATAAAGTTAGGATAACTAAGGTGGTGGGTCAGCGATATTGGGGAGTTCGTTGCACCGGCACCAATATCGTTGTCTCGGCAAGGTGGTTAGCACATTGCCAAGGTTAAGTCCGGCGGTCCATACCCGGCAAGAGTATGCGGTGTTCCGCCTCGTGCACTAGGCGTTGAGGGCGTATGATAGGTCAGACCGGTGTGCATAGCTGGTTTTGAGGTGGGGTAGGCCCAACCCACCGCTTCCGTCTGCCACTACGGAGGTATCCTGAGAGGTAACGGCTCCGAAAGAGGGAACTATAAGGTTTGTGCACAAAGTCGGGTGTGTGTGTTGCACTACATGACATAATAACCCACCATATGTATTGCCATCATAATCATTCATTACAACTTTGGGAAGTGGTATGGGACGCTTATAGTTTGGGACCTGCAAAACGACCCCTTAGTCTATAAGCTTGTGTGGGCAAGTTTATAAATTAAGATTTATTTGATATATATAATAACAACCATTGCTGTTCGATAACCGACACCCCAAGGTATAAGTGGTTTGGGACACTTATACGATGGGAGCCTTGCAAAAGATCCCTTTTTCTTATGTGTTCTCGCATAAGTGAAGGTTTAAATTCATATATTTGCTTTTCTTACTGCTAGACCTATTATAACATTCATATTAACTGCTCACCGAATACAACTTGCTAGATTTAGTCCACTGTCACCTGTTTACTTTTATTCTCCACAAATATGTCCTCCCCTTTCTTCCTCTTCGCTCGGTGCCTAAGGGCCATGGGGGAAGGGGTAGGGGATGATAGAGCTTAGTCTTTATGACTAATGGTTTTCGAACCACATCATTTTAGGGGATCGCGTTGCCCAGCATGGGGGAATAGCCCAGGAGGCCGGTACGACTGGAGATGGGGCAGTCTAGTACTGGAGTCCAGACTGCAGGGACCGTGAGTCCTGACCCTTAGAGTAGTTTCTTTTAGTTTTGCTTCCGCTGAGTGACTTGTAGTGAGGACTCTGATCTACAGGGCTTATGCCCTTATTTCTAGTTTTACTTTATGCTGCACTCTGATGTTTCTGTGGACACTCCCTTCGTGGAGCTTTATTTATATTATATGTGATTTGCCCCTTTTACTACTTCTGTGGACTGCATATCTTTAATACTTGCTACTATAAATGTGATCGAAAAAGGCCGGCAGAATCGGCGCTTTGTAGTGATAACTTCCCGAGAGCGAAGGCGTCACCGCAAAGCGGCGGTTCTGGGCATAAGACCCCGGTTTTTGAAAAGAAAAAAAAATGGGGTCTTACATTTCATGAGTATTCCCTTAGGAAGGAAATACTTCGACCTGAACAGTTTGTCACCGCTACATCCGGCCCCATGACATCTAATAGATCTGTGCAACTAGAGCTTGTGCGGATAATGGATTCTGAAGTAGAAAGGCTGAGGAGAAAATGTGTTCCACTAGTAAAGGTTTTGTGTTCCAACCCCGAAAAAGAGGAGTACACATGGGATCCCATGGACCTTAGGGGACAATGCTTCCCGATGTTGTTTCCCCAAAACACTTATCTTGTATGCTTCGTAATTTGTTACCCGTAGACTTAGCTCGATTTCGGTGATGAAATATTTTGTTTGTTTATAAGATTTGTAACATCCCATTTTGAGGTAGGCCCCTCGTGAGTATTGTTGCATCACTATGGTTACTTGAGATGATCAATAGAACAGGCCTGGAGGGAAATCGTCGATATGACTCGAGTATTAGTCTAGACGACTTGTATGTTAATCAAAGTGGCTCGAGAGGACTTGACAAATTCGTTGAGTGCACTCGATGACTTTGTCTAGTATAGTCAAGTGGTCATGTGAAATCCGTCGGGATGATTTGTCGAAAGGAACCGAGAAGACAAGTGAATTAATCAAGTGAAGTCAAGTGGACTTGTGAAATGCGTTGAAATATTCCTCAAGTAGACTCGTGCATTCGCCGAAATGACTCGTGTAATAGATATAACGCACTCGACGATTTGTCGAGTGACTACGACAATTTGTCGAGTATACTCGACGAATGGACTTAGCATTTCTATACGTCATGTCTTGTTCCGGCATGGATTTCTAGATTTGTACAGAACGTTTTTTTATAAAGTGTGGTCCAATGAGGGAGTTACACATAACAAGGTGATCTTTAACCCTAAGTATTTCCTTTTTAAAGGATAATCTGAATCCTAGCCGCAAACATCATTCTGTTCAGCTTACAGAACCTTCTTCCCGTAGAATGATACCGATGAGGAAACAGTACATGCTGCAAAGGAGAAGGACATGATCCGTAGCTGAAAAAATGGTGAGCTTCCTACCATATCCCTTGGTGCTAGATCTTTAGATCCAAAGTGTAGGAGAGAGATTGGCTCAAGAGGGCTTAGTTTGGGAGTTTAATGGAGATTTCTTAGGAAAGAACCACGTTGGAACTTCATTCTTGGGTGCCGATCGACAAAAAAATTTCTTCAATCAACTCCTCTCTACAATACGAAGATCGCAGACTTGATCTCGTGAAGAGTTGTTCTCTAATGAGGGATAAATGGGAGACATAAGCTGGTTGTGTTTTGTGTGATGGTTGAAGGAAGGAGATGATCTGATGTCGTCCATGAATCTTTAAGATGCGTGCAAAGTGCTGCATAGAAATCTGTTTTCCTGTGCGCAGGAGACTTCAAGGCTGATTTTAGGTTTATCTATTCTGATTCAGGCCTCGAGATCAACATGATAGTTGTAGACCTCAAAAAGTCCTTTCCCATAGATGGTTATACCTTTTCAGGGGAGTTCTGTAGTTTTGTTAATGATCAGCCAAAGTTTTTGTGTTGTAGTAATAAATGTGCAGGTCGAGTTATGTCTAAGTGTAAACAGCCAAATTGTAACCCGATTTCAAGTGTGATGGATTTGGATTTAGAACATAGGCTCAATACAGATTTTATAGCCCTTGAACATATCATTCCGATTTTGGGTTGCTCGTAATTATTGGTGGATTGCATCTTTCAGAATACAAGTTTTTGTGATTTGTGGTGCGTAGCCGTGATGTATTAATATTTTGTGATCTCCTTAATCTATGAATAGATTACTCGGCATATAATGAGTTTTGGAAAGATTACTTATTGAGAGTACATGGAGGTTATGAAACGAACTTTGGTGGAGAGGATTGAAATGATATAATGTATATGTATATGATAAATTCAAGAAAAGGGGTTGGTTGAGGTATACCCCCATGTCCATATGATGAGTTGATCATTGATCTCCTGTATTGAATGGATGAATGGTATACTCTACTACTTGGATTATGTTAACTCCCTAAGGGTAGCAGTGAGGGACTGGTGTGGTAATTAAGGTGAACTGTCACCAATATTAAATGTGTACCCTTGCATACCTTGTAGCACGGTGTTGGATATGATATGAATGGACTCGATTGGAGCCATTTAATGCAAGATGGCATGGTAAATGGGAACTACATGTGTTGGATATGTGTTGACATATGGTATATGATCCTGCATTATGGATTTGGTGGTAGGATACTGGGCTCGCTAGTCGTCACACTAATATTATCTAGCAGATAGACCTTGGGTGGTTGGCTTGGTCCTTTAGTGTTAACTCCCAAAGGCTCCTTCTATGTCAATGGGCGGTTGGGCTTGGTTCTTCTGTGATACACTCCAGAAGACTCCTTCCATACTAGTTACAGGCTAGTTGGGCTAGGCTCTTGGTGCACATCTACCCAACACCCCTTCTGAGTAATAGTACGAAGGGGATCCATTGTTATGTTCTTAGTGTGGAGACGCATGGAGGCCTAGGCCTGGTAGTGTGGATGCCCGCCTAGTAGTGGAGACGCTTGCTGTACTGTCATTGTTTGGCCACGATGGTTGATTCCTAAGTGTTTAGCTACCTTCTTGAAAAGTAGGAACTAAAGGTCTATGTCGATAGAGTGTGTATGTGTATGTGTGTGTGTGTGCATGAGTGAGTCATCATATTGCATTCATTTCATATCATTGCATTGCACCGCATAAGATCCTCATCATATAAATTTGAATGGGCACTTTTATATGATGAGTTACTTTGATGTACCCGACCCTTAACTTATAAATCTATATGGGCATTTTTATAGGTTAAGTTAATTTTTGTTTTATGATAACATGTTGTTAGAGTAGATATGCTTTGTCCATGTTGATATTTACTGCTATCACTTTCTTAATATAATTGTGCTGATATATACATGAACTGCTACATAACAACACTCTTACGTCACTTGTTCAATTATATACTATTGTTATATTGAGATCCTCCTTCTTCTCCTTCGCCCGGTGCCTAAGAGTCATTGGGGTGAGCGAATGCGATAGCCAATTAGTCTTTATGACTAACAGTTTCTACGTCTACCATTTTAGGAGTATACCTCACAGTTGGCGGAGCAGCAGCACCTGATGAAGGAGGACAGCTAGGCTAGGGGAACATGGCCTGATGCGACGATATCCTCTCCTCCTTTTGTGACTGATATGAGTTGTTAGCAGTATGTTGTATCTTGAGTTTTGCAGTAGAAGAAGATGTTGATTGTAAGAGATTGATGTTGCTTGAGCTCCGTAGATCCAGGAAGATCTACGAAGATCCATCATCATAGAATGCGAGGACTAAGCAAGCATCGGGTCGTGTTGGGCCTCTTTGCAAGTTTGAATCCATCTGTAAAAAAAGATTGAACCTGTAGAAGATAAAGATAAATGTTGGAAATATTTTCTAGGATTCATAGATGTGGGAAGATTCACATCAAGCAGATCCGATTAGTGCAGTCAACGAGCAAATCTGGGGAGATTAACGTTGAGCCACAGTCAAAATTTTTAAGGAGCTACGAGCATCGGGTCAAGATGTGCAGCGGAATGCAAACCTAGAGTTGAAACTTATTTGGCTTCAATGTGAGATTAATATGGAGAAAAGAAGATGCGCGATTTTGAGGGCACTTCAAAAATGACCAAAGTAACCAATAATTTTAAAAATGAAATTGAAAACAGAAGTGAGTTAGATATGCCATTAATTTAGAAAAAAGAGGGTAATACTAGGATATTGAATATTTGACCAAAGGGGGTTTTCACTTTTAATATCGTGTAAATGTTTTCCTTAATGAAGTACTAATTTATCTTCTTTTTTGCATTTCATCTAAATTGGACCTACAAATAGCATTTTGGAGCTCATAGACATGATCATAAGAATTTTTTGAGGTTTTTTCCAAAAATTCCAAGTATACGTCCCCAGGTCAAAGGCCTGACCTATGGGCGTGACATCAGTCACGACCATGTCATCTCTCCCATGCTCTAAATCAAAATTTCACATCATTTAAAATTACATACCCCATATCATAAGCATGAAATATGGGCTTGACATCCAGATCATGGGCATGACTCACCCCGACAAAGCATTCAAAGAATCAGTTAATGCTGTCGTGCCATTTCAACTTACACACCCGTGGTAACAGGCATAACTATAGGGATTGACCTCTTCCACAACCTCGAAATTGACTCCAGATCCACCGTTTCGTTTTCATATCTTACCCAATCATGATACGAAGTAAATGGTGTGACCTAGGGGTGTGACCCACCAAGTAACTCTATTTTTACGGTTTTTCTACCAATGTTCCCAAGCTTTCAAGTTGGTGGTTCCATACCAGACAAACCCTAGATCACAGGTGTGACCTAGGGGATTGACTTTCAGATTTTTTATGTATAATTTCCATCTGCTGCCAGATGATCTCTATCTTGTCAATGCTTTGACTTGGATCATTTTTTGTTCTTTTCTGTACTTTCATTCCTATACTTTTACTTAAGTCTTTATTTTCATGTCTTTTTACTTAATTTCTAACATACAACCTTATTTCATGTCCTTGTAATCTCCTTTTCTTAGATATAAAATTGTTCATCCTTTTTATCATGTCTAGCTAATTTTCTAACATTTGATCGAAAGAACTCATAAGTAATTTTATTTCGTAATTTCCTTTTCATTACCCTTGATTGAAAAACGTATGATTTGTCTTTGATTATTCTTTCTTCGATTTTATATTGATAATATATGTAACAAGAGTCTTGATCTATATTCTAACCGAGTGAGAGATCTGTGAATACCTGTAGATCACTCAAATGTGAAAGGAGTTGCATACAATCCTCGAGAGAGGACAACATAAATCTTCCAAATTGGAGTCAAATCCAATTATGGGGTTCGCATCCTATAGTAAGCTTAGGGGTTTCAACATATCGAGGGGTCTTTCTCGATCAACCTAAGGTTGGTTGTTAGCAATCCATGAGAGAGGCCTTATCATTATTTGGAAACACCACGATCAAATGTTATTACAAAAAAAAAATAGTAATTTGCGCGTGTAGAATTAACCTGTAGATCTGGAAAAAAACAAAACTTGTTTTTTTTAAAAAAATATCTTATATTATGATCTATAAGTGCTCTTGCCTATAATTTTAAGAATTCGGAGAATATTTTTATCTTAAATTTTTCCTATCATGTTCAAATTGATTAAATTCTTCATTCATAGCAAAAAACCAAAATTCATCATTTAAAGTGGTGGAATCATTTTTTTGGTTAATTTTCAGATACAAAGCAGAAATTTGAAGGAATTTCATGAAAAGGAGATCGAGTAATTACCCCTTTTAAAGGTTATCCAATGACTAGATCACTTGGATGATCTTCTTAAAATATCAATACGCTTAGATACCTAAACTCTTCTTTTTTTATTCTTTTTCATCACCTCCGCCAAGTACTTCACAATCCTCAAGTTCTAAGTAAGAAAGGGGTTCCTCTTAATTTCCTGCTAGATTAGGATACACAAATGGTCAATTTCATCAAATCTAACATGAATGGACTCTTCAATCATTTTAGACCTTTTATTATAAATTATATATGCTTTACTGGTTGAAGAGTATCAAAGAAATATTCCTTCATCGAATTTTACATCAAATTTTCCAAATGTGTCCTCAGTATTAAAAATTTAAAATTAACAACCAAAAACATGAAAATATAACACTTTTTGTTTCTTTTGATAGTAAAGCTCATTTGTTATTAATTTTAAAATTGGGTGAAGCATGACTCAATTTATTACATAACATGAAGTGTTTACTACGTCGACCCAAAACGATTTAGGCAAGCCATAATTAGACAATATAGTGCGTGCTAGTTCTTGAATGGTTCTATTTTTCCTCTCCACCACAACAATTTTTGTGGGATGCGTGTAGTGGATAATTCATGTTTGATGCCTAGATTATTGTAAAAATTTGTGAATTTTTCATTTTCAATTTCACCTACATGATCTGAGTGTATGCACTTAATTTTTAAATCTTATTTTTTTTTGTATACGGTTACAGAATTTAGTGAATTTAGAAAATTCATTGGGGAGGAAAGAAATAAAACTCTTGTAAATCTGGAATAATCTTTAATTAAAACAAAAGTGTACTTTCAACCCCCTAGACTAGACATGCAAAATTGTCCAAATAGATCTATGTGAATTAGTTGTAGACGTCTCGTGGCAGAAATTTCAATTTTACTATTAAAAGAAATTTTTTAAAACTTCTCTTTTTGGCAAAGGCAGACAAAGTGAAGATAAACTTCCATTTAGCATTAGTAAATCCATAATTAATTTATCTTTTGATAATTTCAAAATCAACATGGTGTTAGAGTGATCAAGTTGCCTATATCATAACTCTAATTCTTCATTTTTTGAAACTAAACATTTTAAAGACGTATGAGAGAGATCATGCAAGGTAATCACATAAGCATTGTGAGTTCTATGTTCAGTTAGCATGACATCATTAGTTTTAGGATTTATAATATTGGACAATTTTGTAGAAGACTCAAATAATACGTTTACACCTTTATCACAAAGTTAGCCAATAAGGATTAAATTGTTTTTAACCATTCTATATACAAAAAATTTGTAATTAAAAAATATTTGTTACCCATTATACAAATTTCCATGATTCTTCCCTTTCCCTTATTGCCAAATGTCAACATCCCTCCATTTTTCTTTGTAAGACTAAGAAACTTTGCTTTATTGCCTATCATGTGTTTGGAGCATACAGAGCCTAGGTACCACATGTCTTCTTTGTCCTTAGCCTGTTTATATACCTATAAGGAGGATGAGAGTAAAGATTCAGATACCCAAGTGGTTTCTCCCATAAGGTATGTGGAAACCTTAGGCACCCATATTTATTTTAAGGCACGTCGCCCCTTTGTCATGCAAAATCCATAGGTGTGACAAAAGCGAGAGCATTTAGTACACGAAATAAAGTAGGTTGGACCCTTTTTAGTTTCAAACTCTTGCCAAATGGCTGAGATAAACCATAAATAATTGTAGAAACTACCGTCATGTGATAGTAACAGGAATCATACCGGAGCAAATATTTGGTGCTAACATGGAGTTGATTAGTTTGGATCATATATAGTTTTTTTTAACAATTCCAAATTTTTTTATGACCTTAGATAAGTCTGTGATTTTGGCTTTTAATGAGATTTTTTCTCCAACAAGGATTCCTCACCTATTTAGAATGTTTTTCTTTCTAAGTTCGAATTCAGAGAGAAGTTTTCATGCCCATTTTAAGTCCCCCTTTTGATTTATGAGAGATTTCATATCTAAGTGGGCCTTAGAGAGGGCGTCCTCTAGCTCATTTATTTTTCCCATGGATTGATCACAGTCTTGGCAAGAGATCTTCTCTTTTCTTAAAGCTTTTCATTACGTAGTCAATTTTTTATTTTGCTTTTTTAAAAAATCTTATTTTTAAGTTTTGAAAATATCAAGTTCTTTTAAACTTTCACTGAAGAATTTATTGAGATCATCACGAGTATTAGGAAGTACCTTAGTGTTTCACTAGACACTACAATCATCATCAAATGAGTTGTGATTTTTTCTTACAAGGCACATGTTTTCCTCTTCATCATTGCTAAAGCTGGAGTGGCTTGATCCTTCAATTAAAGCATCAATGAATGTGTCCACTTTTAGAACCTTTTTCTAATCCTTGCCTTTGTGACACTTTTCATTCTGCTCTTTTAGGTATTTGGGGCAGTTGCTTCTAATATGGTCGGTCTTCTTGTAGTGGAAGCATTCTGGTGGAGGCCGAACATCTTCATCGTCGCTAGCTTTCTCCTTCTTGGACATCCAGCCTTTCCTCCTTGATCCCTTTTGTAAGTATTTAAGAAAGGAGGTTCTCCTTTTCGAGTTCTTCATGAACCTCTTGAAGTTTTATAAGAAGAGGATTTTTTTCATCCTCCTCATCAATGTCATCGACCTTTTTCCTTGACATCAGTGTCAAGGATTTCATCTTAGGCTCCTTGTTGTATTTTTCATTTTTTTTATTTTGAGTTGGACCTCATGGGTTTTAAGATTCCTAATGAGCCTCTCAATCTAGATCTGACGTAGATCACGTGTCTCGAAAATAATTATCGCCTTTGGATTGAACTTCGGTAGGAGAGACCGTAGAATTCCATACACTAGATCGTCATTGGAGAAGGATTTCCAAAGATTCTTTGAGGCATTGACAATCTTGGTGAATCGTGTGTATAATGCATCAACGTCCTCATCGGATTCCATTCAGAATTTTATGTATTTCGACTCTAGTTGAAATAGATATGAATCTTTTATCTGCAAAGTACCTTCATAACTTAGTTCTGGAAGATTCAAAAAATCATAGATATATTCACAAGCACAGACTCTATTAAACTCAGTCCTATACAGGGCACAGAATAAGGCGTTCATTATTTTTGTATTGCTATTATACCTTGTTTTGTCTCTCTCATCAAACTTATCCTTAGGATTTTCTATGTTAACTTCTCTAATAATATACGTAGGAAAATAATAATGTTTTCTAACTTATTTTAAACCACGAAGTCTTGAGTAATTAGGAAATAATGCATAAGCATTCTCCAGCAGTTATAATCAGTTCTAGAGAAAATCGGTTGGTCAACTTATCCTATTGTCCTAAAAAAAAGAGATCATGGAGAACTATTATCCTTGGGTGTTAAGCTGATTTAGGATAACCTCCCTCTGATACTATTTGTTGGATCTTAGAGCATAAATAGAGGGGTTCATGGGATGAATAATGGATTTTAAATAAAAATTAGTTTAAGAATAAAAAACACTTTGATGCCGATCTTTTATTTCAATTGCTAGCGGTATCGATAATGCTGGCATTAGTACCATAAGTTTAAACTTAGAATAAAAAGACTGAATATGCAATGAAATAAAAATACTTTTATTCAAGAAATGATGATTATGAAACTGAGATCCCAAAGACACTTGGGATCGAGGCTAAAATAGAAACCTTTTAGTTTTTTGTAACAATCCTTCTATAATGGACCGGTTGGTTCTAGCCTATCTCTCTAAGTTACGGCCTCGAACCACTCCCTACATCTTGTAACACCCTAGGTTTCCTGGAATGAAAATAAAAAAATGTTGGTCTTTGGATCTATTGTTGGCATTAGTTCTCTATTGCCAAGAAATAGCATGCCATGTGGCAGTCGTCCGCGTGTTGTCAGACGGAAAAGCAGCCATTGACCAATACTTACTGGTTCAAGTGGCCAACGCTAGAGCTATCGTGCTGTAGTAGTGGATATCGTGTAGCGATAACATTATTTTATGTTTTGTGGCAGAAATTGTTCGCCTTCATTCCTTTCGAGTAAATGATCTTGTGGCTGGGGTTTATTCCCATGTCTACTTTGTTATAATCAGTTCTAGTGGAAATGGGTCGGTCTACTTATCCCATTGACCTCAGAAAAAGCGAGATTATGGAGCACTATTATCCTTGGGTTTTAAGCTGATTTTGGATAACCTCCCTCTTATCCATTTGTTAAATCTTGCTGCGCACATAGAGGGGGTCAGGGGATGAGTAAGGGATTTTAAATAAAATGTAGTTTAAGAATAAGAAACACTTTAATGCCGATCTTTTTTTCCAATCATTAGTGGTGTCGATACTCATGGCATAGTATCATAAGTTTGAACTTAGAACAAAAAGATTATGAATATACACTAAAAGAAAAATACTTTTATTCAAGAAAAGATGATTATGAAACTGAGATCCCAATGATGCTTGGGATCAAGGCAAAAATAGAAACCTTTTAGTTTTCTATAACAACCCTTCTCTAATGGAGTGGTTGGTTCTAGCCTATCTCTCTAAGATACGGCCTCGAACCACCCCTACATCTTGTAACACCCCAGGTTTCCTGGAATGAAAATAACAAAAAGTTGGTCTTTGGAGCTATTGCTGGCTTTAGCACACTATCGTCAGGAAATAATGTGCCAAATGGCAGTCATCCACATATTGCCAGGCGGTAAAGTGGCCATTGACCGTCGCTGGCTGGGTTAAGTGGCCACCGCTTGAGCTTTCATGCTGTGGTAGTGGTATGGCCTGGCGATAGTATTATGTTAAATTTGGGGCTGAAATTTTTTCCCTTCATTCCTTTTGAGGAAATGATCCTGTGGCTGGGGTTTATTCTCATGTCTACTTAGTCAGAGTAGTGGGAGAAAGAAAATTGTTTCTCTTTCTCTCACTATCTCTCTTCAAACCTCTCTTCAACCTTGGAAGAAAAGAAGAAAGGAGTAAGAGGGCTGGAGGAAGATCTTGGAAGATTAACTGAATGAGTTCTTTTGACTGGATTTGCAATCTGAGGCTAAATATATGAAGAGAAAAGGCAAGGCGATCCATTCCATCCAGACACAATCTGTGTCCATGGCTCCTAAGTGATCTACAAGGGTAACGACATTCCTTCATTGATAAATGAAGTCCTTATTTGGCATGTACATGGAAATCCTCACCAATTGGTGAAGAATGAGAGATTTATAATTGGTTGATATCCTTGGTATCAAACGTGCATGTAGAATTTAGAATCAAAGTATGGAATAGGCATATAGTGTGAATCCCATCCAGATAGGTTGGTTTGGATTGCTGATGATTGATTTGCCTACCGGAGAAAACTCTGTAGATAAATATATAGATTACAGAGTCAGGATTGTTGTAGGTTGCTGCAGAAAGTACTGGAGGTGTGCTCCAGGAAAACTCACTTGATTGTAGTAGAATCAAAGTTTTGTTAGTCCAGCACCGCAGTAATGTTACAACCGACGGTAGCTACTAGTTGTGTCCAGTAAGCCACTTGTGATGGATGTGAAGCCCAGGTTCGGGGGATGAGGTGTGTAGCATCATACAATATAAAGGCCTGTTGTGTCTAGATTAAGGACATATGTTGTGACTATATTAATATCACATTACGAGAGTGCAAACACTGGCGATAGCTCCTAGTGAGTGGAATTGAGATTATGGGGCCAAGTCCTAGGGACAAAGTGGGTGGAGAAAGAAGTTATTGGGTATGTAGTGCCTAGCTCGATGGATATAAGAGCCGACCATTGGTTGATAACATTGGTTATCAAATACAAGCAGAGGAAAAGTTGTACCGATGTCGTGCCTGTGCAATGCCGGCAATATGAGCACGGGCAAAGTCTATCTGAACCCATCCCTAACTGGTTGGTGAAAAGGTCACCCCTTAGTGCACCATATTATTTTGGGATAGTGTGTAAGGAATGGTGCCTTGCGCGGCAAGCTCAATGATATACCATCTATCTGGGGGTGATGCTGGTTGTGGGACAAGGTATCCAGTGCACAGAGATAATATGCCCTGAGTGCATGTGACATGTGGTTGTACGAGTTAATGTCTGTGGTTAATGGTGCATGAATTGCACGTTTTGATGCCCTAAGATATACATGTTGTTTACTTGCAGGGAAGGAGAACCTCTGCCCTGAGTGAGGGGTGGGGGTCAATGTAATATGGTTAGCTAAAGCTGACCGTTGCCTTATTTTTCCACCACTTGGTGGATTGTCCCTATTCAGGTGCTGGAGAGCTGAGCATGAGTGTAACGCCCCCGATTTTTTTTGATGATTTTATTTGATTTGGTATCGTCATATTTATGACGTCATGGCATTACTTTTAACGTTAATTCGGCCAAATTCATATTGTAATTGGAAAATTTTGCATTTGGAAATAAGTTAAGTAATTTTTGACTTGCTCGTCATGTTTCGTTGCAATACGAGCGGTATTCGGGCCTCGGTGATTTTTCGAAGTTTTGTAGAATTTATGTTTGCCGTAGACTTTGAAAATTTATATCTCGAGAATGGGTCATCGGATTTTTGTTTTAACTTCGCCATTGGGTTCGTAGCGTCAGTGTTCGTTTACGGTGCGAGTTTCGTTTAATTCGGCGCGCGTTTGGGCCTCTGTTTATAACTCGTGTTTCCTTATTCAAAAATATATAAATATGATTATTTTAATATTATAGTACTATTCAAAAATGTCTTAAACTATTCATTTGTACAGTTTAATTTATTTTTTTTGATATATTTGTAAAACAAGCATTGTTCTGCAATTTCTTCTTGAGTAATGCCTGTACACTTCTCGAGTAATGCATGCGCACTTCTCGAGTAGTGTTTTAGTACTCGAGTAAAACTTTAGTACTCGAGTGCTGATGTTTCCTTGTTCTCGATTACAAAATTTTAGTACTCGAGTAGCATTTTTTCTTCTTCTCGAGTACCTGTGATCTTGTTCTCGAGTGCTGTATATTCATCCCGAGTAGTCCGTTATTATTTGGGTTCGGGTGCCTTTTTGAGGGTCAAAACGGTTTCGTATAAAAAAATAGTTAACATGAAATTTGTTCGTCTCAACGAGATCTACAACTTTCATGTTGGGCACCTTTCGATTTGAAGCCATCCTAAACCTTGTTTTTCATTTTCCGCTGACCGGCTCATAAATAGTCCATTTTAGACGAGATTTTATAAATATGTATATATATACTCTTATACCTAGGGTAATTAGAAAAAAACTTCATCTTCAAAATTCTTAACCGAACCAGAGAGGCATAGACAAGAGAGAGGAAGCTATTCGTGAGTCTTCTGGTGGCCGCTGACGGTGCTCCGGTGCTCGGAATCTTGAACCAATCATAGATCTGTAAAGCTCTCGTCGAGAGCTACGCCATCGTGGTAAAATTTTTCCCGTTCCTTGAGTTTTCTCATTAGGGTTTTTTGCCCTAACCTCTATTTAAGACATTTTTATTCAGATTTCGACTCCTCCCGTCTTCCTTTGCCCCGATCTTCGACGGGGAGTGGTTCAAAGAACTTTTTCGATAACACAATGGCAAGTGGTGGTTTACCCTCATTTCTCCTTGTCTGGTTTGATGGTAACGATTAATTTTTTATGTTCTTTAAAATTTTCTGCACTTTGTCTTCCAACTTTTTGCTATGATTAACCTTTCTTGATGATCACTTGATGTTGTATTATTTTTTTATGGTGAACTCAATCTTGTCAGGTTATGTTTAATCATTCTTTAAGTGTCTTATTGATGCCTTTAAACACCTTATATATCGTTATTGAACGTATTAGACTTTATCTAGGATTGTAAATCATTCCTAAGGGTTGATCAACTGCGTCTTGAATCTAGAAATGTAGAGTAGAATGTGACGTGCCAAGTCTCGAGATATATGCGGTCGTTTTTTGTGGGTTTTCTTAATTGCGGGAGTTAGTGGACAAAACCACCTCTGCAATGTTTGATTCCTTTATTATATCCTTGTGGAAGTCTACCAGGTTTTTTGGGCATCTGCGGTGTATGGTGGAGAGTATGATACTCCCCCGTAGTTAAACGGATATTATATTTTTGAGGGTGTGTCCAGTTGAGTGACAACCTCGCAAGTGTTTTTTGGTAGAGTCGACCACAGGTGCGTTATAAAGGTTATGTATTTCTTCCTTATGATTTACTCATGTTTGTCACCTTATAGCCATATGCATATGATGTATTTATGATGTACGTAATGATTCACGTAAGTGTTCTTTCCTTATTTGATGCTTTACTTTTGTACTTTACTTCAGTACTGTTTTTCTTGCGTTGGTACCCCTTTTGACCTTTATTATTTTTTTTTGCTTATCTTTCTGCCACTATTTGTACCTTCTTGTTAAGGTGTTCTATCTTTGGAATGCCTCAGGTTCAGAGCAGTAGCAGATAGCCGTGCTGGTTTTGGAGTTCCTGGGTAGCTATCTTGGCAGTGGGTTTGCCTCGCCATAACAAGATAGTTTGTTGTTTATTTTGTTATACTGGTTCAGACATACTTTACTGTATGTGTGTTCGTGTCTTTTTATTGACGCCCACAGGATTGTTATTTTTGGATACTTCCTAGAAGCTTAGTTTTCTTTCTGTGAATGTGTATTACTTGCTCTCTGGAATGATTTATGCAAGGAATGCATGTTAGGTATTTTCAAGTATAAAATCTATTATTATTACTTCATGCATTTACATATTTTAAAACTCAAACTTGTTATACTTAGCGACCGTAAAAGCTATCTTTACTACTATTATAAATTTAGGGTCTTGCATAGCCTGAGTTGTCTTTGGGGACGATTACACTGATATAGGATGTTCAATCTCATGAATGAAGTATATTTATTCCGCAGCGTATAAACTATTTTCCATCGTGGACTTGATGTGCCACCAAGCCGAGGGATACAGTTAAATTTCCTGAGCATTCGTAGTTATCCCCGGCTGACGTGGCATCATGATGCTCATTTTGCCTTACTCTGATAAGTTATTAAATGTCGTTAAAATGCGGGTTATGACAGTTGGTATCAGAGGGAGGTTGCTTGACAATTGGTCGGGTAACCTTCCCTTGTTAGTGTTAGTTGTTTAGTGACATTTCATAAACACAACGATGTGTCATCAGTACGTCTTAGCCAAAGCATAGTCACTACAGTCTTAGTATAATAAGAAGTATACGAGGCATATTATTTAGTATGAGATGCATAATATGTGTTTGTATATGGATCCACCATAGGAGGAAACATGTGACGGTTATGTAGTATGAGATGCATAACAACCATCACATGGATACCCATTAGAATGTTTTCTTATCTCATTGCATGCGATGTTATCTAGTAAGGGATGCATAACATTTCTTGTGTACGCCGCTCATGCATGCATTATGGCCTTTCTGGAATGCATTGCACTCCATACATAGCATTTCACTGCATAAACACGCGTGCTAAGTTAAGGTTTACATGATGACACATGTACACACATGATTTTAAATAAGAATAAAGAATTCATGCATTCATATCATAGACACATGAGTAAATAAGATGAGAGGATGTCATACTAAGTAGGAAATAACAACATTATAAAATCCAAGAGCAAGTTGCAGTACAAGCAAGTGTCTTTAAGTATGGTCTGAACTAGTTGAGTGGCTTTATTGTAAGCTAGGATTTTGATGAGTTGTTTGATTCCTTTTAGAATGCTGCCTAAGCGTACTGCTACGAGGTTGACTCCCCAATCAGAGGAAGAGTTGTCGGGTGCGCAGAGTGAGGTGTTGATCGAGAGTTTGCGTTAGAGCAAGGAAGCTCTGTCGAGGCAGTTTGTTGAGATGCAGTGGCAGATTCAGTCGTTGTTGTCTACCGCTCCAGCACAGTAACCCGTAGCGCAAGATTCTATCGCGGGTTAGGTCGTACCTGCTGATCGTGCACCTCTTGTTCCCTTGGTGACGCTACCACCAGAAATGAATTTCATATCGCACTTCCAATGGTTGGGACCTCCCACCTACGCCGGGAGTGGTGACTTTATGATTTTAGGTTATTGGATCATCTCCATCGAGGAGATGTTTTTGTATTTCGGAATTCTAGAAGCCCAGAAGATTATGATTGCAGCCTATCAGTTAAAAGGCTTGGCAAAGAGTTGGTGGATTCGGGAAAGGGAGAGTCTGAAGGAAGGCTGTTCTTGGGAATCTTTTAAGAAGATGCTGCTGAAGAAGTTTCTACCCTCGGTCGAACAGGACCGCATGATAATAACTTCCTGCATCTGAAGAAGAGGTAGCTCTCGGTGAGCGAGTATGAGATTGAGTTTAGCAAATTTAGTAGGTTTGCTCCTGATTTGGTAGCTTAGCAGGAGGGTAGAGTGAAACGTTTCCTGGGAGGACTAAGAAGTGATGTCCAGTAGTGGGCATGCGCTTATGGAGCTGACAGTTATGCTGTGGCAGTGGAAGCTGCACTGAAAGTTGAGGCGATTAAAAACGATAAGAATCGAGGTGCTGTGGCGAGGAAATAGAAGAGGAAGGGTGTTGAGGATGGAATCTCTAGGGCATCCGACTCTTCTTTGAAAAAGAAAAGTGGAGAAATATGTAGCTTCTGTGGTCGACATGGCCACCCTTACCAAAGGTGTTTCAAGAGGACTGCCACCCTTAAGCAGCAGCAGGTGCACACCATCCAAGCTACACTCAAGGGAGAGCGAGTGTGCTTGTTCTATGCAAGGAAGGGTCATGATGTTTGTCATTGCTGGTTGAAAGAAAGGACTTGCTTCCAGTGCGGGCAGAGGGGACACCAGAAGTATTCATGCCCCTAGGCTCAGTCCCCACTACAGCCTGCCCCGCTTCGAGCTCTGTCACTGCCACTAAAAGATTTGGTTTACAGAACCTAAATACCTAGAGGGGGGGGGGGGTGAATAGGTTCAAATCCAATTTTAACTTAGGCAATTAAAATTTTAATCTCAGCACAGCTAATTAAGCTACAAACATCACAACACAGGATAAAGCAAACACAAAAAACAAAGCACAACACACTGTGTTGTATAGTGGTTCCCCAATTCATGGGTACGTCCACTCTCCCCCTTCACCTATCCAGCAAAGAGCTAGATTCAGCCAAACTTCCTTCCACTAACTCAGATCCTCAGATCTTACAACTAAGAACCCAACTGGTTCCTACAGCTCAGACTTCTTCAAGTCCCACAACTCAGATTCTTCCCAAGAATCCTACCTCAGGCACTCAGCCCTACCTCAACCTTTAAAAAATTTTTGCTTACAAATCAAAGAGATAACTCTCCTACACTCATATCTATAAAAGATCTTATAGAAAAATTGATTATTAAGATGATAAATTCTTTACCCAGGTAGAGAGAGAAAGGGGTGAAGGCTTCTTAATCAGATCTTGATTTATCTGATCTCTTAAGATCCAACCTATCTTAGCTTCTTCAAAGATTCTTGAATCTTAACAAAGTTAGGTTGATCTTCTTATAAAGTTGGAGATGATCCTCAATCCAGCTTCCTTCTTCTATTCAGAATTAGATTTGAATTCTTCTTGCAGACTTGTTCAGGATCTGCCTTCTCTTGATGACATGTAGATTTCGACTATTAGAAAAATGTCAAGTCCTTTCTTCTTCAATCTCTTAATTTTTATGATAGAACAGGTCTTTATATAAATCCCATCTGAGGTTACTGGTTGATCCGGTTCATAACCGCCTTCTGATAGCTCTGACAGATGTGACAGCTTTATTAGTTATGAGTGTGTGGAAATTGTTGTTATGGAGAAGAGGGTTATGTACAGAAGTGATATCCAAGGTTGAAGCAAAAACCGACCAAGTTACGCATCCTTTGGCGAAATCAAGAGATGCGCCGCTAGCCGTCAGGAATGGAACCCCCAATATAGGAATAGAATTGTTTTCCTTGGGTCCCAAAACCTGGAAATCAGTGTTTAAACACTTCCAATTAACCTCGATTTCAACTTCTCGTACACCTCCCTCAGTGTCAGCCAAAATACCATTTGACAAAATTAGCGACTTCCGGTTTGCTGGATAAACATGCAGGTTCATCTTCGCAACATCCTGCATGGTGAGGATGTTGCAAGATGCTCCGGAATCGCATAATGCAGTAGTTTCAATATTATTAATTTTACAAGCTACAACGAGCTCGTGAGTTT
Source organism: Platanthera zijinensis (assembly GCA_039513925.1). NCBI lineage: Eukaryota > Viridiplantae > Streptophyta > Magnoliopsida > Asparagales > Orchidaceae > Platanthera > Platanthera zijinensis. The sequence continues at coordinate 84,313,012 of CM077089.1, forward strand.
TTTTTCAAATTTTCTTCCCCAAGGCTTTTTCCTTGCTCATATGGGTTTTTCTCAGTGTCGCTCGGTAAAGTGCCTTGGGTCCGCTCATAGACCATTTGGGCCAGTTGGCCTAATTGTTCCTCTAGCTTACGCATTGAGGCCGCTGTTCGTAATGTTAGTCAGGGAGACCTCAACAAAATTTTCAAACATTTCAGCTAAAGAATTTGTTTTTATAGCAGGGGGCCCTTGGGGGTAATTCGGTTGAGGCGGCCGCGGGTGGCTTCCGGAGGCATACACAAAATTTTGATGCTGCCTCGACAGCCATCGTTGGCCTGGTGCGTTTTGATTCCAAGAAAAATTTGGATGATTTCTCACCCCCGGATTGTACGTGTTCCCATAAGGTGCTCCCCTATTTTGATTTGCAATAAAATTAATTGATTCATTAAGGAAAGTAGTTTCATCACATACCTCTCCTGCTTGGCATTCGAAGCTGTGGTGGTCGGAACCTCCATAACCCTTGCATTAGATTGCCATAACTGGAGCAGCAGCGACGACGGGCTTGGATGCTTCCAGAGCAAAAAAATCCACTAGTACTTCATGAAATATTCCTTCCTGCAGTCCTATATGCGCTGTGGATGGCGGTATCCTTCAAAATTCTCAATGCATCATCAGGCGCAAGATTCATTATCATTCCACCAGAGGCGGCATCAATCATAGCTCGGTGCTGTGGTGGTCCCCCGCCTGGAACTCAGCCTTTCGATGTCGAGCATCATAATATTTGTCCTGCCTACTCTGGGCCTCTAGCATCCGATCCCTGATCAAACAAACCTGAGCCTCCGTATCCTCTACATAATCAGAGCCAAGATCCTTGGTGTCCACATCCTGAACCCAAGACAGCGGTGTCCGGCACTTCCTCCCGTAAAGTGCCTTATATGGTGCCATCCCGATGCTAGCCTGGTGGTTTTATTGTAGGAGAACTCGATCAAGTGTAGCAGCCTCTCCTAAGGCTTCCCTGAATCCAATATGCACAATCTAAGCAGATCCTTCATAGTCCTATTGGTCCGCTCTGTCTGGAAGTCGTTCTATGGATGGAAGGCGGTGCTAAAGGTAAGTCGGGAAGCCAAGTAAGCATACACTGCCCTCAACTCCCTAGAAGTGAACCGACCGTCACGGTCCGAGTCAATATTCCTGGGGATGCCATGGTACCTGACGAACTGCTCCACGAACAATCTCACTGAAACTGTAACTGGAGCATCCTTCCTGACTAGAATAAACCACGCCACCCTGGTCAGTCTGTCTACTATGACCCAAATGGAACCGTGCCTAGGGTGGGAGCGAGGCAGTCCATGCACAAAGTCCATAACAATGTCCTAAAACTTCCACTCTTGGACTGGCAATGGCTGTAATAAACCTCCCGAGCTCTTGCTTTTCGCCTTTACGCGCTGGAACGTCTCGCAATGTGTCACAAAGTGGTTAATCTCCCTCTTCATCCCAGGCCATTACATACTCCTCCGTAAATCTGCCCACATCTTGGTGATGCCGGGGTGCACTGAATATTTGGAGCAATGTGCCTCTCTAAGTATATCATCCCGGATACCGTCTCCTGCTGGTATATAAACGCGTCCATGGAATCGAAGGAGATCATCTTGCAGCGTGTAATCTTAAACCTTGCCCCCTTACAGGGCACTGAAAATCAGCTCTAATGCAACATCCATCCTCTGATGTCCCTTAATGCGCTCCCGAATGTCACCATCTCTAGTAGGAATCCACTTAGGTTTTTGATCAGGTGCCCTAACACCAATCAGGTTTATGCTCAGGTGCCTTGTCACCACAAGATCTACTTCAGGTAGATTTAGAGACCCTTCAGACTTTTAATTAGGTGCCTAAAAACAATCGGTTTTTTATCAGGTGCCCTATCACCAATGAGTTCACTTTTGGAACTTAACTTGGAGGGATGATCCTTGAAAGTGGAATTTCAAGGAAGCTACTGAAGTTACCTTTCACTCGGAGGGTGCACGGAAGGAGACGTGTAGCAGGTGGTGAGCGGAGAGTAGCCCTAGGCCGATGAGAGTCGGGGCTGAAGGGCTGGCGGTGGATCGGCGAGACACCCGTGTCAAGCTACTACCGATGACGGAACGCAGAGTTGACGGCAGACGACTGCGGGCTACAATCGACGGGAATGATGGAAGGTAGACTCGAAGGTTACGGAAGTCGACGAATGACGGCTGGGGAGCGACGGGAGGCAGACTTTCTGCAGGGAAGCTGAAGGGATTCCGCAGGGATGCTGATTTCCGTAGGGTCGATGGGAAACGGCGAGGTTTCCGCTACTTTCGACAGGAAGCTGAAGGGTCGACGGGAATGCGAAGGGTTTCCGCTACTTATGCCCTTCCGCAATTTCCGTTAATTTGTAATGATCAGATGACAGGGGGTCGACAAGAATTTTACTTATGTCCACTAATGATTTCCGCTAATTTCAGCTACCTTATTGTGACAAGGTCGACGAGTTAGACCTAGGGTCGACGGGAATTCCTGCTATATTTCCCCAATTATGCAATGACCTAGGGACTATTGAAGTAATTTTTGAATACTTAACATCGTCGGGTGAAGTTCATTTCCTTTTTCCTCTAAACAATGGATTACAAATTTCCATGTCATGATTACTAAGTTGAGTTAGATGGATGTTTTAACACTAACATTGGCCACTGGCTTTTTATAAGAGGGTACAAAATGTGATACTTGTAGTTGCATTTTTTTTGGTACACGTCCCTTTATTGGACCAAGTGACACCCATGTTCACAATTTATCAAGGTTTTGAAAAGATCTCATTTTCCCAGATGGGGATCATATAGTTATTTGCTTGCGTGTCCTTCCATATTAGTTGAGTATATATATATATATGTATATCTATGTGATGCGATTCAATTTTGAAATTATATGCGCGTACCTGCGATTATTGGGATGATCATTCGGATCCACTATTTGAAGTACGAGGGATGTCATGTCATGAAGGACTCCGTAATAAGCATTATATCTTTTCCCATATTCCTTGTTCCAGTGCAAGCCTGGAACATCTCTTGTCTAGGTCCCATCATGTTCATGGGTACCTAGACTATCTTGCAAAAAAGAATTACCTTACCTTAGGAACCCAATAGGTATTGGGTCCTATGTTTTTGTCAGCATAAAATACAGCATGCCTTCCCACAGGATTTTTGACAGGAAGGCTGTCTCTTGCCAAAGGATGTGGACATACCCTTGCCCTTGGCACAGAAGGATTGTGCCAACAATCTATGGCAAAGTGACCCACTCTGCCACAACACTAACACTCATGAATATTGTACCTCCTTTTCTGACTAGGTCTACTAACGGAGTTAGTCATGACCCTAGGTCTGAAAGAGGAAAAGCTGGAACTGCTCTCAGATTTACCCTTTACACTAAAACTCGAGGGGGGTCTGATCGTGAACATGTGGTGAGTATCATGAGGCTTGGGGGATGGTGCTTTCTTTTCAGCTAGCACACATCCGGGGGCCCCAGTGATGCTTACTATATGTTTGCCAACTCCCTTTTCCTTTGTCCTAGGGTGGGAAGAAGTTCTGCGAGAGCTAGTTCCAGCAATGTTATGAAGTGAGGGGGCTAAGGCCATAAATACAAACGGTTCATGATGAGCTATGTGCATTTTCTCATGGGTAGCCATAACAGCAATTGCACTATGGGTGTTTCCACATGAGGGCCGATCATTCTTGTAGTGACCATAGTTGTTCTTATGGTCATACCTGAAGGAATGATGAGTGCCCCTCCTACTCGGTGCGTGGGGTCTATAAACAGTTTCGCATTTTCTCTACGATTTTATAATTCGCGAGATCCACCTATTTTCTCCCTTTCTCTTAATAGCATCTATCTTGGAAAAATTAGATACTATCCTCTTCTCGGTCTCTAGATGAAACTCTAGATCCGAGATCTTTGAGTCCTTCACCTTGATGGATTCCAATTGGAGGTCCATCATGGTCCTCAGCTGAGCAATTTCCTTAGCTTGTTCCTCATCAAGCAAGGTTCTCTTCTGAAGGGCTCTACGAAAGGAATCAATAGTTTTAATCTTTTGATTGAAGCTGTCAATTTCCCTTGCATCAAAAGATGGACAAACCTCTGAACTTTTCCTGTCTTCAGGAGATACAAGAGGAAAGGAGCAAGAAGAGGAAGATACTTGATCCTGATTGTGTTGATCAGGGTTAGAGTTATGGTTTGCAGAGACTGATGTTTCAGCTTCATCACAACTGCATTCCTTAATATCTTCTTCAGTCTCAGATAGAGACATGCGAGCCCTGATATTGAGAGGTTATTCTTGACTTTTATCTTCAGAGACGAGAACCCCCACATATGCTTCATCATCTTGCTGGCATTTAGTCCCGGCAGTCTTCGTTCCCTCCATGAGGTCAGAGATAGTTTGCCACATGGACTTTGCAGTCTTACACTTATCCAATCTCGTAAGAGATGCTCCAGACCAAATATCAGAAATGATCTGTCGATTCAGCTTGCCCAAGTTGAATAGTGAGAGCTAAGTTTCAGACATCTCTGCGGGACTCTTAGGGATTTGGAGATCTTTTCCAGAACCAGAAGCCTTCATGGGAATGAAAGGACCCTCTTCCATAATGAATAAAGCACGTGGGTCAATGGATTCCAGATGAAACTGAACTCTCATTTTTCAGATGGGATAATATTCTTTGGTGCAGGCACATAGTCTCAGGGGAGAGACATCAGTGTATAGCTCCATGCTTGAGTCTTGTTTTCTTCTTGATACTAGATACAGGATCTTATTCAAGGTGTTAACCTTATTAATGAGAAACCTCCCTCTGATACCACTTGAAAGTCTCTAGTGTCGACTAAATCCACCTATGGGGTGGGGAATAGGTTTCGTGCAGTCTTTTGCGGAATTAAACTTACCTGCACCAATTAACAAACACAGCACAAAAAACACACAAAGAATTATAGTGTTTTCTTCTTGATACTAGATACAGGGTCTTATTCAAGGTGTTAACCTTATTGATGAGCAACCTCCCTCTGATACCACTTGAAAGTCTCTAGTGTCGACTAAATCCACCTATGGGGGGGGGGGGAATAGGTTTCGTGCAGTATTTTGCAGAATTAAACTTACCTGCACCAATTAACAAACATAGCACAAAAAACACACACAGAATTATAGTGGTTCCCCAATTTGGGTACGTCCACTTTCCCCCCCTTCGACCTATCTCCCACCAAGGGACGACTCAGTCACTTCTCCAAAAGGATTGAAATCCAATCCTCACACTACAAAAGGAACCCTTCCAACAAGGGAGTCACAACTCCACCACGGGTTGCACCCAACCCTTACGACTAGGAATTAAAATTCCTATACAACAAACCAAAATTGAATGTAAAAGAAAATACAAACAAAGCTTTTGGATATTTCGATGTCCTTCTTCATTCGTTGAAGCTTTCTTGAGAGTTACGAAGAGTCCACAACCGGATTTCTCTCTTGGATAGGATCTTGACAAGATCGGCGGCGGCAAGTGATTGCGGCGGAGATACTTTGTAGATCAAAACTTCTTGACGAAGCAAGCAAGGTCTACCAACGATCACACTCAGATCAATCGTCTCCACCAATTCGGAATGGATAACTAGTCTCGTTCAATGAATCGAGAGACAAGAGATCTCAAGAGAGATGCGTGAGATGTGCGGCTCGCCTCGGTACTGTTGTCGGAAAATCCAAGAAGATCGGAGATTAGCGGCAACGACGAACTGCGAGCGGCGACAAGCGATCGGCGGTTTCCGCGTTCGACTAGGGCACGGCGTCGGCTACTTTTGATTTCGCGTGAATGCCTATCTGTAGAAGTTCAAAATACGCGTATATATATACCCTGATCCAACCCTAAAGACCGTGGTGAGGCCCACAAGGAGAAATCCTAGCCCCGGCCGAAACAGCGTACGACAAGTTGGTCCGGTCCAGCAGACAAGGAAATTTTCCTAAGGCAAAATCGGCGGGAATCGTTGGTGATTCCCATAGATGTCGGTGGGAATCACTCACGATTCCCGTCGATTCTGCCTTGACTGAATTCCTATTGGAAAACTGTCAGCCGGAATCAGTCGGCGGGAAGGGCTGACTGATTCTCGTCGAATCGGCGGGAATCACTAACGATTCCCGTCGAAGTCGGCGGGAATCACAAGTGAATCCCGTCGAAGTCGGCGGGAATGACTTCGTGATTCCCGTCGATTTTGACTTAGAAGATTTTTCTATTCCTTCCTTTGAAGACTTGGTCTTTGATCCATCTTTGCTCCTTCTTCTGCTCTTGATCTACCTTAACCCTGTACATGAAAATAAGTACACTCCAATAGAGAGAGCACACGTGAGTCAACACACTGATCTACTCAATGAGGGATTACATTGTGCAGACCCATGTATATTGACCCACTGCACCCTGACATTGGTGTGTACTTAGCATGGAATAGCTGCAAGCATAACTTGATATAAGATCGTCAAATACATTGTCAATTCGACTTAGCTTGTTCAGGGGCTTCTTCAAATCAGGTACATTGTGGATACAATACCCAACAACAAGATCCATAGCCAGAAATGGTGGAAACGCCGGAGATGAGCTGAGCTTCTTACCCTCTCCCTTGGTACTAGATCTCTAGTTATTTCAAGGAAAGATATCGACTCAAAAGAGTCTTGATTTGTGATAAGAAGGTTTCTAGGAAGAGGCCATCATGCTAGGACTTGAGTCCTAGGAACTAGACGTCTCCAACATCTCATTCCTTCTATGTTAATATGGGGTCCAGTTTCGTGAAGAGAAGTGGACTTATGAGGGTGAATTCAGGAGAGAATATGAATCGATACTGTTCGTTTTGCCTTAAGATGCGCACAAAAATCTATTTCTGCACGCATTGATATCACACGATGCCTTCGTTGTATTCACTCGTTGCCTTATGTTATATGACATTGAGTGAGCTGTATTCACTCAACGCTTGTGAACTTGGTCGATTTTTCTGCTGGCCAATGCAGAATCTTGACAACAAACAATGCTTCTTAACATCTGGCATTGAGTGAGCTTGCTTCACTCAATACCTTTTGGCTTAAACCACATTTCATTGCATCTAGCGTTGAGTGAGCTTGCTTCACTCAATTCCTCTGGACTTAGCCACACTTCTCTACATCTAGCATTAAGTGAGCTTGCTTCACTCAATGCTTGTGGACTTAGCCACACTACTCTAATCCTCAGTTGGTAATATCCAGTCTTAATATCCAGTTTTTAGTACACCGATGACCCATCTAGTTGATCGAACAGATCGTCAATCCTTGGGATCAGAAACTTATTCTTCTCTGTTAACTTATTCAGCTCTCGATAATCAATACAAAGGCACCAGCTTTCGTCCTTCTTCTTAACAAAGTGGACCGGTGCGCTCCAAGACGACGAACTTGGACGCACATAACCCTATTCCTACATCTCTTGAAGTTGAACATTCAGTTTCGCCATCTCCTTGGGTGTTAACCGATACAGAGAGTATGACACAGTTTTGGCACCTAACACTAGCTCAATAGAGAATTCGATCTCTCGCATAGGTGGGGCTCAAGGGAGATTGCCAGGGAACACGTCAGGATACTCGGATACAACCAAGATAATGTCCAAACTAGGCATAGGCTTCGAATCCTCCACTAGTGTGAAGAACAGCTCTGCACCAGCACAAACTGTCTTAACCACCTTAAGAGTAGACATCAAAAACTTGTTCGCCCCTTTCAAGCCCGTAAATGACGTCTTACGACCAATTCCCAACTTGACCTCCTTGCGGTTGCAATCAATGTATGCCTTCTTCTCTTAGGGCCAGTCCATACTAAATATCAGGTAGAACTTCACAAACGGCAGTAGCGATGCTTGCAAGTTGAATTCTTGACTCCCAATCCGTATCTTTACGCAACAAACTCTTTCCGCGCGCATTGAGCACCAATTAGGCAACAACATATCCAATTTGTCCATGGCCATCAAAGAGGGTACTCCAATGCGCGATGCAAATCCTTCGAACAAAAAGGTGTGCGAAGCTCTCGTATCTAACAGTGCTCTCGCCGGATTATCGAAAATAAAAAAAACCTAGTACAAGCAGTAATAAGATAATATGTGCAAGGTAACAAGTATTTAAAGCCAAACTGCTATAAATTTAAACTGTACCTATCACCACGTTAGCTTGCTTTATGTCCTCCTGCTGGCCAAGGTCAAAAACACTACGTTGAGCTAGAGCATAGTGTGATGTAGTTGACTCCACCGCCTTGCCCTTCTCCTCATAAGTTGCTCCAGGCTTCCTTTCGGACTTTGGGTGTCCGCTCCAGTAATCCCAAGTAAAGTGTCCCGGCTTTCCACATTTATAGCATGCGCCCGATGTTCGGGCTGTAGTCGCCCCAGATGCACCAGAAGAAGGGGCTGGACCCGAAGTCCATTCCTTCTTATTAAACTTATGGAAACCGCACTTCGAGGAGGTCGGTAACTTGAACTCTGTCCTCTTTGCACTAGAGTATTTCTTTGCTAGTACATTCCTAAGATCTTTCTCCACCGACCGGGCCATATTGACCAGGGTAAAGAAGTTGTATGTCAAAAGCCTTGAGAGTAGTAGCCTTAGGTCATCCCACAGACCCTCATAGAACTGGTTTGTCTTACGCTCCTCATCCGCAAACGTAGACCTAGCATACTGACCCAACCGTCAAAATTCGTGGAGGTACTCGTCCACGCTACTGTATCCTTGCGTCAACTTCTATAACTCATTCTCCATCGCGATCATTTGAGCCGAGGAAAGGTACCTTGCTAAAAATACTCTCGAAAATTCCTCCATCGAGACGTCCGTGAGTTGCCTTCCACCCAAGTGATGTAGCTCTAAACCTTCCCACCACAATCTTGCATCACCATGCAAAAGGAAAGTGGCTATGGTGGTCTTCTGGCACTCCTTCTTTACCATAGCTGTCAAGACTCTCTTTAGTCGGGAGAGCCCATCCTAAGCTTGAGATGGGGTTTCAGTCCCCGAGAACACTAGAGGGTTAAAGCCCATAATATGTTTGAGCTGCTTTTTGGTCGCACTTCTAGGTATCAATGGCTCCACCACCACATGTTTAACCCTTCTAGGTTCTGCCACTTGAAGCAGTACCTGCTCCACCCTAGGGGCTTGGTGTTGCACCTGCCTTGCTGGCTGGGCACTAATCATTGCAAACACCGCTTCAACCACCAATCTTATAGTTTCTACGAAAGGAGGTGTTGTAGGCACATCATTCGATGCACTACTTGCCTCAGAATGCGGGTGTTCTGAAGGCCCTACACCACTCTTAGTCACCTATACACGTACAAAACACCATTAAGTGACCGAACAATATTGCAAAAAGCAATTATATGACCACACAGGTTCCTCAAACATGTGTATTTTCATTCCTAAGTGAACATTCATGGGTTCTTTTTAGGTTATAACAATGATGTGCATACATGTGCTCACCACCAATTAAAAGAGTTCGTGCACAAATTCCAATAAACATGCCTGAAATCGGTAGTCTGATACCAAATTATAACACCCTTATCCGTCACATAGCATATAGAAAATGGTCTGGCTGGGGCCCGACGCCATATACAACAGACAGACTGAAGGGTTACTCAACGAAACCATCCTTCCAATAACACACGTCCAACACAGAGCACATTCTAGCGGAAGCATTTTAAATGTTGCAAATAAGAGAACCCAAAACACAGCATGAATGCCCACTAAATACTCAAAATAGGAATGATCGTACAAATACACAAAGTACATGGCCTTATGGCCTTACATAAGTTTACTTAAACAAATAGTGTCTTTAAAACATATGCACATAGGCCGGTCACACATTAGAATAAAAGTAAACATTCACAAAGGCCTTCGAGGGCTGGCACAGCAACAAGGGATTCAGCCTACTATTTGCAACTAGGCTCCGCAACACCTGCAAACAACAATCCACCGCAACGGTGGCAAAAAAAAGCAACATTCAGCTAAAGCTGACCAAATTATAACGACCCCACCCTGGATTTGGGGTGGCGGTGCTCCTTCCTTGCAGTTTAGTAGCATAGCCAAACAATATAGTGAAAGTACAACAGCAGTACACTTCACCACAGGTGTAGGCACCGACAGCCACACACTCCGTGCTCCCAGGGCACTTACTCAGTGAACCCGGTCCAAACCCGGTCCGTTCCGCAGTCCACCACCTCCCCCAGGACGATAAATACATGAGTATTAAAGTCCTTTCAGCGATGCCTACACTCGCTCTCCAAGCCAACTTTCACTGAACAACTTGGAGTGGGTAAGGTTCCACCCGCACGTTGCTCACCTTGCCAAAACAATACAAGTCATCGGTGCGGGCCAAGTTTCCCCAAGTCCCATCATATCGATCAAACAATCGTACATAACCCGGTTATGTACACGGTTGGCTCCTAGGCCACCATTATGGCAGAAATTCTCCGGGAGCTCCTTGGAGTTAATACCCAAGGATCCCTACTACAATCTACCACGTAGAAAACCCGAAAACAACCATCGGCATGGAGTCTTCTCCGACCATTCATGCATAATGAAACATCACCGATCTTGACCAACTTGTCCGGGTAGGCTTCACACACCATGCCTATGTCCTGGACTCTACATACAAAACAATTGGGACTATTCATGTCCAGCCAAAGGAATACCTCGCACTCACCACATACTCATGAGAGCGGGTCTCCTATGCAAAAAGGAAAAAGGACTTTACATGTCCAAGAAGAGAATCGTTACCCTTGAGGTTCGCTTTGGCTCCATGGATATATAGATAGATGAAAAGCACCGCAATGGCCTCGCCTCCATATATTGGGACTCGGCTTGCGATTTGGGGCTCCGAAGCTCATCCGGCGGCCGCAAAGGCCTCTCCTTCTTCCATACTCTCCCCTCTCTCTAAATTTTTTAGAAAGAGAAATCTTACATAAGAATAAGGGTTTAAAACCCTATTCCCGGCCTTAAATCAGCAAGGATAGATCTTGGCATTAGATCCCAATAGAAGGCAACGAACGACCACTATTCGCACTTAAAATAACTTTTTTGGGCCGAACACGGCTTGTGACATGCCTGTATCATAGAACTTCTGCCTCAATCGACATTAAAACCATCGCATCCCGACCAGGACACGGGATTAGACACGCTAGTGTCAAACTTTGACACGCCCGTGTCAATCAGTACACACCCATGTTGCGGGGCTTGTTCCTTAATCGACACTGGACCAAAACATCCCGAAAAGGACACGGGTTCTCGACACGCCCGTATCAATTTTGACACTCTCGTGTCATCTAGAACACGCATGTGATCCAGGCCTTGTTCCTTACCCGACACAGCCCGACTACCAACCCGAGCAGGACACAGCCCTGGACACGCCCGTGTATCAGGTCGTGATCCCGACCTCCAATGACTGTCGATTGCATTTCGTTGACAACGCAGAAAATCTTCCAACTCGTAGCAGGACACAGCCATGGACGTGCCCATCTCCAAGTCTGTGTGACCCTTATTAGGCCCTAGATTGGCCTTAAGACACTACCAGATCATTTCCGAATTTTAGGGCATAAAATGATGCCTCTTCAAATAAATTCTCGGGAACATTGAGGGCAATATTCCCAACACTGGTAGACACTTTAGTCTATTCCATTCTGCATAGCACTTGAATCACTTGAAAAACATGATACCAATGAAGGTATACCACTTGAAAAAACTTCATACCACTGAAGGTCTTTTCTGTTTACAAGAGGTAGCACAACTTGAAATAATAATAACACAAGGAGAAACTGATGCTATTTTAAGTTCAATATACCCAACGCAAACTTGAAGGTTTTGAACTTTGCTTCATCTAGTGGCTTAGTTAAGATGCCAGACACATGCTTGTCTGTAGGGACAAACTCAAGACTGATATCTTCACACTCCATATGCTCCCTAATGAAATGATACCAAATCTCATTATGCTTAGTCCTGTTATGAGAGACAAGATTCCTAGCAATTGAGATTGCACTAATAGAATCACAATATAATGGAGTTCTACTTATCTAGAGATTATAATCCTGGAGTTGATGCTTGATCCATAACCATTGTGCACAGTACCTACTTGCTAAGATGTATTCTGACTCAGCTGTTTAGATTACAATACTGGTATGCTTCTTGCTGTTCCATGAAACTATCTTCCTCCTAAGAACTGACAGGTGCCAGAAGTATTATTCTGTCCTCTTTACAGTCTACAAAATCTGCATCTGAATAGCCTGTTAGTTAAAAATCCTTATTTCTAGGGTACTATAGGCCAAGATCCGGTGTGCCCTTAAGATACCTCAAAATTCTCCTAGTAGTAGTGTAATGAGATTCTTTTGGGCTAGCATGATACCTAGCACAAACATATGTAGCATGCATGATGTCTGGCCTATTATTAGTAAGATATAGAAGATAGCAAATTATCCCACTATACAATGTTTCATCAACAGGTTTCCTTGCCTCTTCATTGCCTATAGGCATACTTGACCCCATGGGAGTTTTAAGGGTGGAAGCATTCTCCATACCAAACTTTTTGATCAACTACCTGGTGAACTTAGACTCTGATATGGAAAAGCCATCATCAGTCTATCTTACTTGGAGGCCCAAGGATAACTTGAGCTCACCCATAATGCTCATCTAAAACTTCACTTGCATATGTTTAGCAAACTTCCTGCAAAGGATGTCATTAGTAGATCCAAAGATTATTTCATCTACATAAATCTGGACTAGGATGATCTTGCCCTTAGATTCCCTTAGGAATAGGGTCTTATCTATTTTTCCCCTTGAGAAATTGTTCTCAATGAGGAAGCTTGCCAATGTCTCATACCATTCTCTAGGGGCTTACATTAACCCACATAGAGCTCTCTTAAGTCTGTAAACAAATTCAAGTGAGTTATAATCAACAAAACCTGGTGGTTCCTCAACATATACTCCTTCCTTTAAGTCACCATTTAGGAAGGCTGACTTCACATCCATCTAGTAGACTTTAAATCATTTGAATACAACATATGCATGGAAGGGTCTGATGGTTTCCAATCTTGCTACAGGGGCAAATGTCTGATCAAAATCAATACCTTCTTCTTATTTGTACCCCTTAGATACTAGCCAAGCCTTGTTCTTGATTATAATGACATTTTCATCAAATTTGTTCCTATAAATCAATTTGACTCTAATGACATTACGTCCATATGGTTTAGGAACCAGCTTCCACACCTTGCACTTGCTACAAAAGAACTAGAGATTGCACAGGTTTTTGTTTTCTGCCCTTTAAGATCTCATAGGGAGTCTTCTAGTGGCAATTGGTGATAGAGGCTCTATTAAGGACATGACATGTTGTAACATCCCATTTCTGGCTAGACCCCTAGCAGTCGGTTGGTCATGACAGAACGCTAGGAAGCCCAAAAATTGAAATACATCTCCCGAGATTTCGGGTCACGGGTTGGTCACGCCTGTGACCGACCCGTCACGCCCGTGACCTAGGGCGTGACCCCTTCGACGATCGTCGATCTCAGGGAGACGATCGTCGGGTGCAAAATTTTCAACCCGGGACTGTCATGCCCGTGACCAATGTGTCACGCCCGTGACCTAGGGTGTGACCCCTTCGACGATTGTCGATCTCAGCGGGACGATCATCGAAGCGCAGAATTTGCGTCATGGCCCTATCACGCCCGTGACCCAAGTGTCATACCCGTGACCAAGGGAGTGACCCCCTTTGGCGATCGTCGATCTCAGCGAGTCGATCGCCGAGCACGGAATTTGCCTGATGACCCTGTCATGCCCGTGACCCATGTGTCACGCCCGTGACGTAGGGAGTGACCACCCTTCGATGATCGTCTATCTCAGTTCGACGATCGTCGAACTCAAAATTGGCCACCCGGGCGTGTCACGCCCGTGACCTATGTGTCACGCCCGTGACCAAGGCCGAAACGTCAACCAGACTGGAAATTTCGGTAACCGACGTCATAATCAATTCTGATTATGGGAATGTACAGCAGGAATATTTATGGGTCGTTTCTGTCTCTAATTATTTAATAGAAAGAGAGAGTGAGGTCCAATAGAAAATCGCCACCTGGATCAGCCATTTCATCTTCCACCTTTTCCTCTTCCCTACATCATAACCGAAACGTTATTAAGAGAAATATTCATGGCAATGAATGTTTCATCCTTTCCCCTCCCCACTTGGAGATCTATAACAGCCTCCTTAGAGCAAGAGGAGAAGGTTACACGCTCGATCAAACGGATTCAGATTCCTCCCCTTGCTGTTGAAAAATTTCCGGCGACGCCGCCACCGCGCAAATGGCTTCGCGACGGTCTGCACGCCTCCAGCCTGCGAACAAGGTCCTCCACTGCCTCTTCTTCTGCGGATAGATCTTAGAAATCATTAGGAGAGATATCAGGCTCAAAAGAGCTGGATCGGGTGAGCGTTTCCATGGTTTTTCAAAAATTTCATGGTGGCGGGTTCGCCGGAAACCGCCTCTCCGGCGGCCATGCCACCGCCCGACGGTAGCCCTCACCTCAACAGAGGTGGTGGTGGTGGCCGGCTAGGGAGATGGCTGGGTGGCCAGGAAATGGCTTTAGAAAAGCTACAGGTTTCAAGCTTTTGTTTTTAGGTTGCTGGTTCGGGCTAAAGAAGAAGCTGAACAGTAGCATTTTATTATATTATATATTGTATAATTTGGAATTAATTCCCTTTACTGTGCACTAGGTTGTAAACTGAAAATTATTGCCCGTAGGGGCTGAAAAATAAAAAGTGGTTAACATAGAAAATGTATCCCTTGAAGTCTAGTTTAATTCAAAATTGATTTCACTCGATTTGGAGTCCTGGTCAGACCACAACACACTTTTTGGTGAGGTCTATCCATAGGGCTATCTTGACCTTAGAAAAATTCCCCACTCCAATCCAGTTATCAAAATGACTTGAAATTTGGGGTGTGGCCTAATCTTACCTATATATAGGTGCTATCCAAAAATTAGGATTTTTAGAAAATGTTTTTCTATAGTTTTTA
Source organism: Platanthera zijinensis (assembly GCA_039513925.1). NCBI lineage: Eukaryota > Viridiplantae > Streptophyta > Magnoliopsida > Asparagales > Orchidaceae > Platanthera > Platanthera zijinensis. The sequence goes on from CM077089.1 coordinate 84,328,050, forward strand.
TAAAAATTCAATAATCCTAGCATAATTTAATAAGATGGCTAAATGACTTCCAAACCCTCCCAAATTTAGGTGAGTGATCTCTGGGTTTATCATAAGGTTTTGGTAAAAATTTCATCTCATTTGGAGATGTTTTGATTAAGTTTTTATCCAACCCTAGGTTGGTCCTTATAGGATAATTTAGGATCAAACACCCCCTTGGTATTTGGGTGGTCATATCACCTCAACAGAGGCTGATATTTTGTCCAAAGGCTGTTTAGGGCATGACACACCCTCCAAGGGAGTTTGGGGTGGTTTGGTGTAGGGTAGCCCTAGAACCCTAGGGAAAATCCAATAATGGTGGTTTTTGGGGTTGTGAAGGTCTTGGGGTCAAATGACCTTGGACTGACTTAAAATTTGGTGGAGAGAACCATAGGGACAGTATAGTTCTCTGGACAAAAGTTTAGGGTATTTGGAGACAGCTAGGCCACCTAAAATCCTATTCCTAGTTTAGGTCACCAACCTTAATTTGAATTATTAAGCTGTCAAATGAACTTTAAATCAAGTAAAATTGGAGTAGGGTGATTTTATAATCTAAATAGCCATGTTATAATTTTGTTGAGATTTTTGGATTAATTTATACAGCACTTCATTTACAACTCTAATTATGCCCTAGATATTTATCTTGATGATTTTTGAATTTCTATGCACTGTAATGTTATGAAACCTTGGATTAGGGCATCTTATAGCATGTTATACCTTCTGTATTTTTCTTGGAAATTTTAACAGATTATTTTGGGTACATATTTCTTTAACGTACTAGTTGTGACATTGAGTCAAAAAATACAAATAATGTCCAATTACTGTCTGAAAAATTATGAAATTTGGTCAGTGGGTGTTTAAAGTTATGCTAGTCACCCTCAAATTTTATATAGAATTTTGGATGATTAAAAATAGCATCTCCTTCACTAAGCTGGGAAAATTAGAATTTTACATTAAAATGGATTCAGAGCCCAAATATTAGATAAAAATTATGGGACTTGGTTTCTGATGGTTTTAGGTCACCATAAAGCTTATATAATTTTCTTGGTATTTTTGAATACATATTTACAGTACTTCCTTCATAATATAGTAGAAATAACCTAAAATGGTAAATTAGGAAATATAGGCCTAAACACCTCTGGAATTTCTCAAAACTTTGAATTGCTGTTTAACTGTCTCATAGGATTTTTACTGATTTTATGATGATTTATTGTTGGCTCATTAGTACACTTCATGTTCATACTAGGGCATTTGGAATATTAGAATAAATAAATTAAATGCCCGATAAATAGGAAAATTTGGAAATCTTGTTCTTAGCTATATTATGTCACGATAGACCTCCAGTAAATATTATTGGAGGTTCGGAAGACAATTTGGAGTACCTCCCCTTATACTCCTCACGTATCTTAGGATGGTCTACATATAGTAAAACCACGGAAACTGAACTAGAGCGGATAACGAACTTTGGGAGATGGAATTTTGGTAGTTTATGGTTGGTTAGGGCATGCTAGGTTTAAGTCCATTATTGGGGTCAGGATAGGTAGAGTGCAAGGCTGGTTAAGGATAAGGGCGTACGGGAACGACGAAAGATCGTCCACCCCGAGTAGTAGTGGAAGAGTCTTAATACGCTAGGGCCAGATCTAAAGTAACTTAAAAAGGGATCGGGTATTGGGTGTCAACCAATAACAATAAGTGCCTTGCGAAAGGGAACGATGGGCTTCAGCTACCATCATAGTTCCTAGTGCCCTTTGAGAGCCCTTCACGGGGAATACCGGGGGCAGTCCTGGGCTAATGTAAACTGTAGAATTAATAATCTAAAGAGCAACTAGTATAATTAGGGTTGCACACACATACACCCCGATATATAGGAAGGTAGTATAATTGTTTTTGTTGCCATTCAGACGGTAGCTCTGAAGGTAGATGCACGGACGGGACAGTCCGGGGAGCCGAGGGCTCGAGGGTTGGAGTACAGAATAAAGGTGGTGGGTCTTTGATATCTGATTGTCATTCACACCGGTATCGGTACATTGACTCGGCGGTGTGGGACACTTAGCCAAAGAAAGTCTGGTGGGTATAGTCAGCAGTAGTATGCGGATACTCTAGGTTGTGTCCTTCTAGGGGCGTATGGAAGGGATAGGCCCGGTAGTGTGGATACCCGCCTAGGAGTGGGGGGCCCGACCCATTGTCTCCGTTTGCCACTACGGAGGTTCCTGTGAGTGAAGCTAGCTGCCCGAACTGGGGGAACTAAAGGTCTGTGCGCATAGAGTCGTGGGCGTGTGTTGCACTTGCATGAATCATGGCATAGCATATCACTACACTCATATTTGCATATAATCGACACCCCAAAGTATAAATCGGTATGGTACTTTTTATACGATGGGAGCCTTGCAGAAGACCCCTTAACTTATAAGTTTGTATGGGCATTCATATAAGTTAAGGTTACCTACTTATTTACTTGCTTGTTTACTTACTATTCTCTAGCTGCCTTTTTATACAATTGCTACTTACTACTTCTCTTCTTTACCACTTACTACCATAGGATTGCTAGTTGTACTTTATTCTAGATAGTTGTTAGAATAACTCCCCTATCACCTGCTTGATTATTCTCCACATTTGTAGCTTCCCTTTCCTCCTCTCCGCTCGGTGCTTAGGAGCCGTAGGGGGAGGGGTAGGGGATGATAGGGCTTAGTCTTTATGACTAATGGTTTTGGAACCACAACATTACCGGAGCTCCGGATGGGAGACAGGGGCCAGCAGTCCAGGGACCAGCACCAGAGGAGTATGGTGCGCATGGAGGTGGGTCAGTCTAGCACCGATGCACCTGCGACCAGCTCCGTGAGTGATTAGTACTTTTATAGTTCTGCGATGAGTGATTTGTAGTGAGGACTCTGATGTACCGGGCTCGAGCCCGTTTATCTAAACTGTATCTTTACAGTACTTCTGTTATCTACTTCCTGTCATTATCTACTGATGTACCGGTTGTGATTTCACTTTTATTTACATGCTTATGTGGACTTGTTTACATTTATGTATAATTACTTCTCTCTCTCGTGATCAAAAAGGGCCGGCAAAATTGGCGTTTTGTAGTGGCGGCCTTCCCGTGAGTCGGTGCCACCGCAATGCGGCAGTTCTGGGCTAAGACCCCGGTGTTGAAAAAGAAAAAAAGGGGGGTTCTCGGTTGACATTCCGCACAGCTTTTCACCCTCAGACCGACGGGCAGACAGAGCGCACCAACCGTACACTAGAAGATCTGTTGCAACTGTGTATTTTGGACTGTGGCGAGCCTTGGGAGAGGTTGCTGCCACTGGTCGAGTTTTCGTACAACAATGCCCATCAGTCCAGCATAGGCATGGCTCCATACAAGGCATTGTACGGAAGGAGATGCAAGACCCCACTATCATGGGTTCAGGATGAGGATACGTAGGCACTAGGCTCGGAGTTTGTGGGAGATACAGATGCTCAGATTAGATTGATTCGGGACAGGATGTTGGAAGCCCAGAGAAGACAAGCCAAATACTACGATGCGAGGCATCATCAAGTGGAGTTCCAGGTGGGAGATCGGGTTTTCTTGAAGATACGGCCGATGCACGGAGTCTCGCAGGTTCGCAGGCGGAAGAAGCTCAGCCCGAGATATATGGGGCCTTATAGGATCCTGGAACGGATCGACCTCTTAGCCTATAGACTAGAGCTACCACCGGAGTTAGCGGGATTGCAAGACGTCTTCTACGTCTCCTCACTTCGGAGGGCACTGCTATGCCCTGAGCAGCTGATTTCCTCGGCAGATAGCCCGGTGGCCTCGGATCGGTCAGTCAACTTGGAGCCTATCAGGATTGACGATACAGCAGTGCGGGTCTTGCGACGGAAGAAGGTTCCGTTAGTCAAGGTTCTGTAGAACAATCATGGGCAGGAGGAGCATACATGGGAGCCATAGGACTTGATGCTGCAAAAATACCCTGAACTTTTTCGTCAGGTATACCTCACAACCCCTCTGGACAATCAATTTGCTTTCCTGTTTTAAACCAATAAGACTGAAATTTCAAGAATAGGGGCTAATCTTTTGTTTGTTGGGGTGTATATACCTAGTTAATTGGGCGAATTAATCTTAGATTTGAAATCGCACAAAGCAAACATAACGTAGAGATGTAATCTTTCAATTCTCATGGGATGTTACAAGCTTCTTTTTCCCGATTAGAGTCCCGTAGGCTTAACCTTGATTTCGGGGACGAAATCTTTGTTTTGTTTATTGGGATTTGTAATATCCCATTTCTGGCTAGACCCCTAGGAGTCGGTTGGTCGTGACAGAACGCTAGGAAGCCCAAAAATTGAAATACATCTCCCGAGATTTCGGGTCACGGGTTGGTCACGCCCGTGACCGACCTGTCACGCCCGTGACCTAGGGCGTGACCCCTTGGACGATCATTGATCTCAGGGAGACGATCGTCGGGCGCAGAATTTTCAACCCGGGGCTGTCACGCCCGTGACCTATGTGTCATGCCCATGACCTAGGGCATGACCCCTTCGACGATCGTCGATCTCAGCGGGACGATCATCGAAGCACAGAATTTGCGTCATGGCCCTATCACGCCCGTGACCCAAGTGTCATGCCCATGACCAAGGGTGTGACCCCCTTCGGCGATCGTCGATCTCAGCGAGACGATCGCCGAGCGCGAAATTTGGCCTGATGACCCTATCACGCCCGTGACCCATGTATCACGCCTGTGATGTAGGGAGTGACCACCCTTCGACGATCATCGATCTCAGTTCGACGATCGTCGAACTCAGAATTGGCACCCCGGGCCTGTCACGCCCGTGACCTATGTGTCACGCCCGTGACCAAGGCCGAAACGTCAGCCAGACTGGAAATTTCGGTAACCGACGTCATAATAAATTCTGATTATGGGAATGTACAGCAGGAATATTTATGGACCGTTTCCATCTCTAATTATTTAATAGAAAGAGAGAGTGAGGTCCAATAGAAAATCGCCACCTGGATCAGCCATTTCATCTTCCACCTTTTCCTCTTCCCTACATCATAACCGAAACGTTATTAAGAGAAACATTCATGGCCATTATTGTTTCATCCTTTCCCCTCCCCACTTGGAGATCTATAATAGCCTCCTTAGAGCAAGAGGAGAAGGTTACACGCTCGATCTAATGGATTCAGATTCCTCCCCTTGCTGTTGAAGAATTTCCGGCGACGCCGCCACCGCGCAAATGGCTTCCCGACGGTCTGCACTCCTCCAGCCCGCGAACAAGGTCCTCCCCTCCCTCTTCTTCTACGGATAGATCTTATAAATCATTAGGAGAGATATCGGGCTCAAAAGAGCCGGATTGGGTGAGCGTTTCCATGGTTTTCCAAAAATTTCATGGTGGCAGGTTCGCCGGAAACCGCCTCTCCGGCGGCCGTGCCGCTGCCCGACGGTAGCCCTCACCTCAACAGAGGTGGTGGTGGTGGCCGGCCAGGGATACGGCTGGGTGGACAGGAAATGTCTTTAGAAAAGCTACAGGTTTCAATCTTTTGTTTTTAGGTTGCTGGTTCGGGCTAAAGAAGAAGGTGAACAGTAGCATTTTATTATATTATATATTGTATAATTAGGAATTAATTTCCTTTACTGTGCACTAGGTTTAAACTGAAAATTATTTCCCGTAGGTGCTGAAAAATAAAAAGTGGTTAACATAGAAAATGTATCCCTTGAAGTCTAGTTTAATTCAAAATTTATTTCACTCGATTTGGAGTGCTGGTTTGACCACATCACACTTTTTGGTGAGGTCTATCCATAGGGCTATCTTGACCTTACAAAAATTCCCCACTCCAATCAAATCATCAAAATGACTTGAAATTTTGGGTGTGGCCTAATCTTACCTATATATAGGTGCTATCTAAAAATTAGGATTTTTGGAAAGTGTTTTTCTATAGTTTTTAGAAAAGTTCAATAATCCTAGAATGATTTAATAAGACAGCTAAATGACTTCCAAACCCTCCCAAATTTTGGTGAGTGATCCCTGGGTTTATGATAAAGTTTTGGTAAAAATTTCATCTTATTTGGAGATGTTTTGATTAAGTTTTTATCCAACCCTAGGTTGTTCCTTATAGGATAATTTAGGATCAAACACCCCCTTGGTATTTGGGTGGTCATATCACCTCAACAGAGGCTGATATTTTGTCCAAAGGCTGTTTAGGGCATGACACACCCTCCAAGGGATTTTGGGGTGGTTTGGTGTAGGGTAGCCCTAGAACCTTAGGGAAAATCCCATATGGTTGTTTTTGGGGTTGTGAAGGACATGGGGTCAAATGACCTTGGACTGACTTAAAATTTGGTGGAGAGAACCATAGGGCTAGTATAGTTCTCTGGACAAAAGTTTAGGGTATTTGGAGACAGCTAGGCCACCTAAAATCCTAACCCTAGTTTAGGTCACCAACCTTAATTTGAATTATTATGCTGTCAAATGAACTTTAAATCAAGTAAAATTGGAGTAGGGTGATTTTCTAATCAAAATAGCCATGTTATAATTTTGTTGAGATTTTTGGGTTAATTTATACAGTACTTCTTTTACAACTCTATTTGTGCCCTAGATATTTATCTTGATGATTTTGGAATTTCTATGCATTGTAATATTATGAAACCTTGGATTAGGGCATCTTATAGCATGTTATACCTTCTATTTTTTTCTTGGAAATTTTAACTATTTATTTTGGGTACATATTTCTTTAATGTACTAGTTGTGACATGGAGTCAAAAAATACAAATAATGTCCAATTACTGTCTTAAAAATTATGAAATTGGGTTAGTGGGTGTTTAAAGTTATGCTAGTCACCCTGTAATTTTATATAGAATTTTGGATGATTAAAAATAGCATCTCCTTCACTAAGCTGGGAAAATTAGCATTTTACATTAAAATAGATTCAGAGCCCAAATATTAGAGAAAAATTTTGGGACTTGGTTTCTGATGGTTCTAGGTCACCATAAAGCTTATATAATTTTCTTGGTATTTTTGGATACATATTTACAGTACTTCCTTCATAATATAGTAGAAATGGCCTAAAATGGTAAATTAGGAAATATATGCCTAAACACCTCTGGAATTTCTCAAAACTTGGAATTGCTGTTTAAATGTCTCATAGGATTTTTACTGATTTTATGATGATTTATTGTTGGCTCATTAGTATAGTTCATGTTCATACTAGGGCATTTGGAATCTTAGAATAAATAAATTAAATGCCCGATAAATAGGAAAATTTGGACATCTTGGTATTAGCTATATTATGTCACGATAGACCTCTAGTAAATATTATTGGAGATTCAGAAGACAATTTGGAGTACCTCCCCTTGTACTCCTCACGTATCTTAGGATGGTCTGCATATAGTAAAACCACAGAAACTGAACTTGAGCGGATAATGAACTTTGGGAGATGGAATTTTGGTAGTCACTTGTTGGTTAGGGCAAGCTAGGTTTAAGTCCATTATTGGGGTCTGGATAGGTAGAGTGCGAGACTGGTTAAGGATAAGGGCGTACGGGAACGACGAAAGATTGTCCACCCCGAGTAGTAGTGGAAGAGTCTTAATACGCTAGGGCTAGATCTAAAGTAACTTAAAAAGGGATCGGGTAATGGGTGTCAACCAATAATAATAAGTGCCTTGCAAAAGGGAACGGTGGGCTTCAGCTACCATCATAGTTCCTAGTGCCCTTTGGGAGCCCTTCACGGGGAATACCGGGGGCAGTCCTGGACTAATGTAAACTATAGAATTAATAATCTAAAGAGCAGCTAGTATAATTAGGGTTGCACACACATACACCATGATAGCTAGGAAGGTAGTATAATTAGTTTGGTTGCCATTAAGACGGTAGCTCTGAAGGTAGATGCACGGACGGGACAGTCCGGGGAGCCGAGGGCTCGAGGGTTGGAGTACAGAATAAAGGTGGTGGGTCTTCGATATATGATTGTCGTTCACACCGGCATCAGTACGTTGACTCGGAGGTGTGGGACACTTAGCCAAAGAAAGTCTGGTGGGTATAGTCAGCAGTAGTACGCGGATACTCTAGGTTGTGTTCTTCTAGGGGCGTACGGAAGGGCTAGGCCCGGTAGTGTGGATACCCGCCTAGGAGTGGGGGGCCCGACCCACTATCTTTGTTTGCCACTACAGAGGTTCCTGGGAGTGAAGCTAGCTGCCCGAACAGGGGGAACTAAAGGTCTGTGCGCATAGAGTCGTGTGCGTGTGTTGCACTTGCATGAATCATGGCACAACATATCAATAAACTCATATTTGCATATAACCGACACCCCAACGTATAAATCGGTATGGGACTTTTTATACGATGGGAGCCTTGTAGAAGACCCCTTAACTTATAAGTTTGTATGGACATTCATATAAGTTAAGGTTACCTACTTATTTACTTGCTTGTTTACTTACTGTTCTCTAGCTGCCTTTTTATACAATTGCTACTTACTACTTCTCTTCTTTATCACTTACTACCATAGGATTGCTAGTTGTACTTTATTCTAGATAGTTGTTAGAATAACTCCCCTGTCACCTGCTTGATTATTCTCCACCTTTATAGCTTCCCTTTCCTCCTCTCCGCTCAGTGCTTAGGAGCCGTAGGGGGAGGGGTAGGGGATGATAGGGCTTAGTCTTTATGACTAATGGTTTTCTAACCACAACATTACAGGAGCTCCGGATGGGAGACAGGGACCAGCAGTCCAGGGACCAGCACCATTGGAGTACGGTACGCATGGAGGTGGGTCAGTCTAGCTCTGAGTCACATGCGACCAGCTCCGTGAGTGATTAGTACTTTTATAGTTCTGCGATGAGTGATTTGTAGTGAGGACTCTGATGTACCGGGCTCGAGCCCGTTTATCTAAACTGTATCTTTACAGTACTTCTGTTATCTACTTCCTGTTATTATCTACTGATGGACTGGTTGTGATTTCACTTTTATTTACATGATTCTGTGGACTTGTTTACATTTATGTATAATTACTTCTCTTTCTCGTGATCGAAAAGGGCCGACATAATTGGCGTTTTGTAGTGGCGGCCTTCCCGTGAGTCGGTGCCACCGCAAAGCGGCAGTTCTTGGCTAAGACTCCGATGTCGAAAAAGAAAAAAAAGGGGGTCTTACACATGCAGTATTCACTGCCTCATGCCATAAATATTATGGGAGAGATGTGTCACTAAAAAGGCCCTTCCAGCCTCTATGAGAGTTCTATTTTTCCTCTCAATAATCCAATTTTGCTGGGGTGTTCTTGAAGAAGAAAATTCTTGATGAATCCCTAGCTCTTCACAGAACTTTGTCATGCTATTAGACTAGAATTCAGTTCCATAGTACTTCTTATTTCAACCATAGTACTATAAAACTCATTCTGAATTTGCTTGACAAACATTATGAAGACCTCAAGTGTTTCATTCTTTTTCTTAAGAAAGAATACCCAAGTAAACTTAGAATAAAGAGCATGGCAATAGGATCAAACAAGTCCATATGCAAGAGGTATAAACTCCTCACAAAGTCTTTGGCCCCTAGGCCCTTGAAGGAAGCTTTGGTCTGCTTGCCCTTATTGGCATGCTGAGCAAATGCTTTCCTTGCTGTATTTCATCTTAGGATCATTCCTAAATACCTCTTTACTAAAGAGCATGGCAATAGTCTTATAATTCAAATGAGCTAGCCTCTTATGTCATTGCACATAATAAGAAACATTCTCATTTACCACTAAATAAATAGGAGAGTCTGTATCTAGACAAAGGAAATTTAAGCAATAAACATTTCCACTCGTAGTGCCTATCAAGGTGACCTCTTGGTCACTTGACTTCTTAATCGGGTACTCTTCCTTGTGGAAGACAATGACATAGCCAAGATTAGAGAGTTGGCTTATACTTATAAGGTTTTGTTGCAACCCTTCAACATAAGCCACTTTTGAGATGGTGACTATGCCATTGGTAATCTTACCATAGTTTCTTATCACTCCTCTATCTGAACTACCAAAGATAACATTGGGTCCATCTTTCACTTGAGAGTACTGTTGCGCGCCACGAGCGCCTGTGTTTTATTTTAGCTTTATAAATAGAAGAGAAGAGAAGGGTTTTTATTTAGATATAAGAGGGCAAAGCTCGCAGGCAATTTTTGTTTTAACGAAAGGAGGCAAGTACACCTATCGCGTGTAGTACATGGTATTTCGGTGGGGAATATCGGGGTCGTATTATTCTCGGGGACAGGTTCACTATTTCTTCTCTTTCCCTGGAGGGACTATTATTTTACCGATGATATTTTGGTCGATGTTGTTTAATTAAGGCGAATATATATAAAATGTAGAAAATAAAAGCAGAAAATGTCGATGAAGAAAATGCGCAGCGTATTGAAGGAATTTGAATGAAAACAACTTTTAATAACTAGAGATCCTAAATTTCAAATTAATTAAAGGGCGACTTGGTCGTGGAGGATCAAAAAGAATGAGCTCACCTAACTATAGGGATATCGCTCACCTGAACATTAATACTATTTCACCCAACTCTCGTCCGACAAAGGATTCCTCTTAATGTCTGCATTATGCTAAGAACCCCGTTATTGGGTGGGGAACCCAATCCAGGAGAATTACGCTTCTCCTCTCTCGAGGTTATGCACGCAATTCTCTTTACCCAAGGGTGATCGGTTCATACGTACGGCCTCTCGACAAGCTAGCATATGGACGACGAAAATAGAGCCCACACATCGATATGTGGTCCTACGTGTCGTATACCCGGGTCAAACCTTAAGTGCTTTAATTAAAGCGAAAAATGAGACCTTTAATTATTTAAAGCAATTTTATCTTCCCAAATGCTCTTCGATACTGTGGGCTAAGAGCGATTAGACACTCATCGGAATGGGGACGGCTTAAAAAAAGAAAATGCATAGTTAAAATGCAAGTCCTACTCAAACGAGTAGGCGAGAAATTAAAGCAGTAAAGAAAGCTTAAAATGAAAGATGTAAAAGTGCGAGTCCTACTCCAACGATTAGGCGAGAAATGAAAGATGTAAAATTGCGAGTCCTACTCAAACGAGTAGGCGGGAAATGAAAGCGATAAAATGACAAGTCCTACTCATACGAGTAGGCGGGAAATTGCGAGTCCTACTCAAACGAGTATGCGGGAAATGAAAAGCTAAAAATGTTATCTCATACACGCACGCACTCTACTTGAAAGAAACGCACACACTCTACAAAAATAAAACACACACACTCTACTTGAAGAATAAAAACAAGAAAATCTAACTTATACACTCATGCACACAAGCGAAAAAGGCAAAAAAGGCGAAATACGAATTGATCTAAAAATTATAAACAAATATATTTTTACCGTTAGAACTTGATAGAAATGCATAAAAGGAAGAAATAAAAATTAAAGAAGCAAAAGTTTTTCAAAATAAAAGAAAAAATTAAAGTGTTTGAAAAATTAAAACGATAACATATTCATTCTTATAATTTCTTAAAAATGCTTAAAAAGTTTAAATAAAACTAAAAGGAATAAAAATTTTAACAACCTAAAAATAAACTTCGTTAAAAGAAAATATAAACCACATCAAAAATATTTTTATAAACTCATATGAATGAAATATAAAGGGTAAAATCCTATATATAAACAAAACTAAGTAAAAATAACTAAACATAAAGCATGAAATCTAATCTCATACACACACACACATGTAATAAAAATAAGAGATAAAAGATTACTCAAAGTGGGGCACTCAAATGGAATTTCATAACAATGTAGTAAGACAAAAATCTAAACATTTTATTAGTTCAAAAACAAGGTTACAAAAGCTAAAACAAACACTTAAAGAGAGGTGGAGAAAGTCTCCTTACAAAGCATGGAATCAACCAAGACAGTACCTACCCTAAGCAAAATGGTCCAAAAAAGAGAACATTGGTTCTTACATAAAAATATTATTTATAGACAAAAAAGAGGGCGTGACATGCCCCATGTCTTGGGCATGTAGGGGGGGGGGCGGCGTGTAGGGGGCGTGTTGGTCTGGCATTCTGAAGAAGTCAAAAATCCTGGTGAGCTGTCTTAGTTATGGAAGCATCTGGAATGGGACACGTGTCGATCACAGGTGTGTCAAGCTTTGTCATGGGTATGTAGTGGGGTGTGTAGGGGGCATGACAGGACACCTTGCAATTTGATGTATACAACAACTGATTTTGGATGGGTGGAGTGGTCACGGGCGTGTAGCCTATTGGACACGGGCGTAACTGGAAGTTTTGAAGAAGGTTGAACGTCGAGCTGGGATCGACGCAGGTTAAACTTCGAGGGGCGTGACACGGGCGTGTTAGTATGACACATGGGCGTGTTCTTTGATTTTTTTTGGCTTTTTCAGAAAAAATTCTGAAAAAAAAAGCTAAGTTAGAATAACATTTACAAAAAAGAAACATTTTATGGAAGAAAAATAACTAAAAACAATGAAAATAAACTAAAACGACCTAATAGAAGTACTGAAAAATACATATATTTACTACTTAGCAAATACCCCCATACATAAGCTTTTGCTATTACAGGGCAAAAGTTGGAGATATACTTATAAGGAATTAAAGAAATCCTAAGTTTAGCTACCACTTGAATTAATCGAAAGAAAGATCAAAATAGTTATTCGGGGTATAAGAGTTAAGTCCTAAATTATGACAAAAATTTAAATAAAGGAAGAGTTTTAACTAAAAAAACTTCTCGATATAATCAAATAGAAAGCAAAAATTGTATTTGTTAGGTTAACAAAAATAGACCGGAATCATATGAACTTTAGCTTATGAGAATTAAAGGAAAAAATGCAATTTAAAAATTATGCTCTCAATAAGTTTTAAATTAAGTCTAGAATTATCGAAATTGGCTAATGGTTTGTTTTGGTTTATGAAGTGGGCTTTGGTATAGAGACGAGATATTTTTTTTTTCTCAAACCTTTACTTTTTTGTATTTTTGGATTTAGATGTTAAAGAAAATGAAATCTTATTTTCCTAACAAATAATTTTTTTAATGAACTTTGTATAACCCAATGTATATATATAGGAGTAATGAATTATATCCTCTTACTCCGTAACATATAATCTTTTTAAATATTGGATGCCTATGTTTACGGAATGAAATTTTATTCCCATTGACATATGTTCTTTTGAGGATAAGAGGGGATTAATCATGCCAAGTAAGACATGAAAAAATGGGAGATGGGTTTATTTTTTCTCGAGAAGAAAACTAGATTTTAATAAAAAAAATTTTGAGAGCAACCTTTATAAATCGAACATTCCTATATTTCAAAAAAACATTTGGAGTAAACATTATTGAAGTCTAAGGTTGTTATGTTTTAACAAAATACACGTGCAATTATTTAGATAAAGTAGAAGTAGTGCTGAAAAACACGTCCCTTATCTAAATAAAAAATATAAAGCATAAGAAATTCTTTAAAACTTAACCCTAGATATCTATATCTATCGATCTCAAATTAATAAACGAATAGTAAACAAAGAATAAATGAAATTCGCTTATAAATAAACTTGCAACAAAATTTTTTGAGAGCGAAAAGGAGTTAAGAATGAGATATTCGATTTATTTGTTTCATATTAAATGACATTTTTGGGATTTTAGGGTTTTTATATTTTTTGTGTTATTGATTATTATCTTTTTTGGATTTTTAGAGTTATTCTCTTTTTTTTAGATTTTCAATTTTTTTATTTTTTAAGTTATTTACAAAAAGGGGAGAGAAAGATGTGTTATTTACAAAGAAAAGAGGGGGGAAAGAGAAAGATTTTTTGTACAAAAAGATTTACATTGTAAAACAAAAATTTTTTTATGACTTTTTGTTTTATAAAAGTTTTTTTTTTGTGTGTTTTATGAATTTTTTTATGTTTTTGATTATAAAAACAAGCGAATTTTTTTAAAAGTTTTTAATTTATCTTTTTTTTTTCATTTTTTGTAAGTGTTTTATTAATGTAGAATATAAAAAGTGCAAATTAAGAAAACACCCCCATACTTAAATCCAACATTGACCCCAATGTTGCAATGTAAGTATGTGAAACGATAAAAAATAAAATGCAGGTATGTACAAAAATAAAAGACAGGAGGGAGGAAACTTCCCTGAAAACACGTTCGGGGAGGCCCGTTAAGAAAATCCTACAAATGTTAAAGTAAAAGCAAATAAATAAGCGTGGGATGCCTCCTTGGAGAGATTTGGTTATAGTCATGTAGCTTGAGTATTTGGGGAGGGGTTATAATTATAAGTGGGATGTTATTTAGGGAAGTGAGAAATTTTTTTTGAGGGAGACTATATAATAAATTGAAGTTTTTTGTTTTTTGAGATAAACAATTTTCATATTTTTTTTTGGATTTTTAGATTTTCTAAAATAAAAGAGGAAAGAAAATAAAAGAGGTGGCCGACATTTATTTTTAAAATATATATAGTATATATATACTATATATTTACACTATATAATAAAAAATAATTTTGTTTTTGATTTTTTTTAGTAGAAATAAAAATGGTAAAACAAAGGGGGAAGATATATTATTTTTTTGATTTTTAATTTGTTTTTAAAGTTTTTTAGTTTAAGATAAGAATAAATTTTTTGTTAGTTTTTTTAGATAAGTTTTTTTAGTTTTTTTCATAGTTTTTATAGTTTTTATTTTTTTTAGATTTTCTTCTTTTTTTAGTTTTTTTGATTTAGAGATTTTTAAGTAGTTATTATTATTATTATTACTATTATTACTATTATTATTTATATATATATATTATTTGGTTGGCCATTTTTTTTTATAAATATAAAAAAAAGGTAAAAGTAATAGTTTTCAAGAGATTCAAAATAAAACCTCGTAAACTCCCAGAGAACGACGCCAAAAACTTGTTGCGCGCTGCGAATGCCTGTGTTTTATTTTAGCTTTATAGATAGAAGAGAAGAGAAGAGAAAGGTTTTTATTTAGATATAAGAGGGCGGAGCTCACGGGCAATTTTTCATTTTAACGAAACGAGGCAAGTGTACATATTCCGTGTAGTACAGGATATTCCGGTGGGGAATATAAGGATCGTATTGTTCTCGGGGACGGGTTGACTATTTCAACTATTTCCTTAGAGGGACTATTTTCTTTACCGATGATATTTGGGTCGGTGTTGTTTAATTAAGGAGGATATATAAAAAATGCAGAAAATAAAAGCAGAAAATGCGGATGAAGAAATAGCGCAGCGTATTAATGGAATTTTAACGAAAATGACTTTTAATAACTAGAGATCGTAAACTTCAAATTAATTAAAGGGCGACTTGGCCGTGGAGGCTCTAAAAGAATAGGCTCACCTAGCTATAAGGATATCACTCACCTAAACATTAAGAATATTCGACCAAACACTCGTCTGACGAAGGATTCCTCTTAAAGCCTGCATTAGGCTAAGAAACCCGTTATTGGGTGGGAAACCAAATCCGGCAGAATTACGGTTCTCCTCTCTCGAGATTATGCACGCAATTTTCTTTACCCAAGGGTGATCAGTACATACGGACGACTTCTCGACAAGCTAGCATATGGACAACGGAAATAGAGCCCACACACCCATATGTGGTCCTACGCGTCGTATACTCGGGGCAAACCTTAAGTGCTTTAATCAATGCGAAAAATGAGACCTTTAATTATTTAAAGTTATTTTATCTGTCCCGATGCTCTTCGATACTGAGGGCTAAGAGCGATTAGCCACTCATCGAAATGGGGACGGCTTAAAAAAATAAAATGCAGAATTGAAATTCAAGTCCTACTCAAACGAGTAGGCGGGAAATTAAAGCAGTAAAGAAAGCTTAAAATGAAAGCAGTAAAAGTGCGAGTGCTACTCAAACGAGTAGGCGGGAAATGAATAGCTGAAAATGCTATTTCATACACGCACGTACTCTACTTGAAAGAAACACACACACTCTACTTGAAGAATAAAAACCATAAAATCTACCTCATACACTCACGCACACAAGCCAAAAAGGCAAAAAAACAAAGTGATCTAAAAATTATAAACAAATATATTTTTACTGTTAAAACTTGATAGAAATGCATAAAAAGAAGAAATAAAAATTAAAGAAGCAAAAGTTTTTCAAAATAAAAGAAAAAATAAAAGTGTTTGAAAAATTAAAACGATAGCATATTCATTCTTATAATTTCATACGCTTAAAAAGTTGAAATAAAACAAAAAGGAACAAAAAGTTTTATAATCTAAAAATAAACTAAGTTAAAAGAAAATAAAAAGCACTTCAAAAACATTTTTATAAACTCATAAGAATGAAATATAAAGAACAAAATCCTAAATCTAAACTAAACTAAGTAAAAATAACTAAACATAAAAGCATGAAATCTAATCTCTCTCTCACACACACACTTAATAAAAATAAGAGATAAAAGAATACTCAAAGTGGGGCACTCAAATGGATTTTCATAACAAGGTAGGAAGACAAAAATATAAACATTATATTAGTTCAAAAACAAGGTTACAAAACCTAAAACAAACACTTAAAGAGAGGGGGAAAAGTCTCCTTACAAAGAATGAAAACCACCAAGGCAACCCCTACCCCAAGCAAAATGGTCCAAAAAAGAGAACATTGGTGCATAATAAAAACTTTTATTTATAGACAAAAAAGAGGGGGGGGGGGGGTTACACGCCCCAGGTCACGGGCCTGTAGGGGGGCATGTCGGTCTAGCATGCTAAAGAAGTCAAAAATCCCGGTGAGCTGGCTTGGTTATAGAAGCTTCTGGAACGAGACACGTGTCGGTCACAGGCATGTCAAGATTTGTCAAGGGCGTGTAGTGGAGCGCGTAGGGAGGCATGACTGGTCACCTTGCAATTTAATGTCAGCAGCAACTGATCTTGGACAGGTGGAGTGGTCACGGGCAAATAGCATATTGGACACGAGCGTCACGTGCAGTTTTGATGAAGGTTGAAGTCGAGCTGGGATCGACGCAAGTTGAATGTCGAGGGGCGTGACACGGGCGTGTCATTATGGAACACAAGCGTGTGTACTTAGATTTTTTTGGATTTTTCTGAAAAAAATTATGAAACACAAAATAAAGCTAAGTTAGAATAATATTTACAAAAAAGAAACATGATATTGAAGAAAAATAACTAAAAAATGAAAATAAACTAAAATGATCCAATAGAAGTACTGAAAAATACGTATATTTACAACTTATCAAGTACTCCTTTAAGTTGTTCCTTGTCCTAGTTATGTGTCAGGAATAACCACTGTCTAAGTACCATATAGGTGTATGGGCACTTGTACTAACCTGCATCACATAATTTTTTTTACCTTAGGACCCCAAAATCTATTGGATCCTAGGTGCATCTTAGTCTGAAAATGGACTTGTCTACCAGCCGCTTTTCTGACTAGTGGACTAACACAAGCTCTCAGCATAGTAGGATTATACCAGTAATCTATGTAAAAATGCCCCACCTTGCCGCAACACCAGCACTCATGAATATTATGCCTTCTCTTCTAAGTAGGTCCTACTGTTGGGATAACTACTGACTGTACAAAAGAAAGAGGTGCAGCAGCCTTCTTCAAGTTCTATTCAGCAAGGATCTGACTGAAGGTGAGTCATTCAACAGGCTTTCTTGGCTTGCTCTGACTGCTATTTACAGCAGTCTTCTTTGTAGATGACATACTGTTTATAGTATCAGAGATAGCTAGATCTTACTTGCTGATAGTCTTTCCCTTAGTCTGGGTCTTTGCTAGATGGTCTTGAGGGTTAGCCACTGCCTCTTTCCTGAGTGAAGGGGCAGGTGCACCAAACACAAATGGTCCATGATGGGCCATTTGGATTTACTCATGGCGAGCCTTAAAGGCACTCACTCCCCTACTATACCTTCCACCATAGTTGTCAACTTTTTTGTTCACACTAGTGGATCTAGCATTCATCCAGTGACCATAGATGCTCTCTTGGTCATACCTATTTGAAGGTAACTGAACTTTCTTAAAAAGAATGGGAGTCTTGGAAGCTAGAGGCTGAACAGGAGCTTTGCCCTTCCCTTTGGAAGGGGAAACTTTAGTGTTTCCCTTAAACCCGAACGCTTTCTTACCCTTCGTAGATGATGAGTCTATCAAGGGAAACATTGTATTGGGCTTAGAGAAACTAGTTACAATTCTCTTCTCCCTCTAGAGCTTCTCTTCAACATCCCTAATGAGACTATTCTTATACTTGATGAAGCCTATCTGGATGAGATTCAAGACCTTAAGTTGGCTAACTTCCTTATCCTTCTAATCCAACAAAGATGTCTCAGCATGCTGGGCAGCAGCTAGCTGAAGAGAAGAAATCTCCATAACTTGATTTTTAGTCAACTTCTTGCACTTCTTAAAGTCATCTAGAAGTTCACCATACTTGTCAATAAATTGATTGACATCTTCCTAAGAAACTGAACCCTCTTCACCACTAGATGAAGAAGCATCAGAGTCTTGACTAGTCTCATAATCTGAGTCAGATGATGAGCTGGATAAGGAATGTACCTTGAGTGGACCAGGCTGTCCTTGGCTAGATTCATCATCAGACCTTGCAATCAGCCCATAACAGCTGATTCCATCTTCTTAATCTTCATAATCCACCTATGAATCACTATTTCAATGTAATAGAGGGACCCTGATCTCTATCCAAGTAGTTGGATAGTCTTCAGCTTCTACTTCAGGTCTTTCTTCAGCAGTAACAATAACAAGCAAAATATAGGCTTCTTCTTCTTTTGACTCTGATGAAGATGAGTCAGTCCAACTCTTCTCCTTCTTTGCAATGAAGGACTTGTACTTCTTGCCCTTGTGCTGGTGAGCCTTTTTCTCACTAACCACTTTTCTCTTTACTGTGCAGTCAACAATAATATGTCCAGGTTTGCTGCAATAGTAGCAAACAACTTTATAGGAAAAATATTTACTAGGCTTCGAGTCATAACTGCCTCCCTCAGAGTGCTTCTTCTCTGCCTTGTAGTAGTTTTTTTTGTGATGAGAGGAGGAAGGTCTGCTCCTCAACTACTTCCTCTTAATTCAATTTCAAAATCTGCCTGGAGAAGGCACCAAATTCTTTATCCAACAAGCTTTTGTTAGATGAACATGCCCCAGTGATGTCTTAGTCAGTAGGCCTCCAGGGAGGAGAGGCAATCCTCTCCTTTTCCTTTTTGGTGCTCTCTACTATGAAGGACAAAGAATTTTCCTTGTCGTGGGATTTACTGATGGACTCCTCTTTCCTGGAAGCTAGCTACATCTAATAAGAGAACAACTTTCCAAATAGAGTATGGGGAGGAGTATCAGCTAGCTTGGCCACCTCTCTGATGGCATATTTCTTTATTGAAACCAAAAATTCATTCTCTGTAGAGTTCGACCCTGGGGAAGGTGTGATTGTACACTTACTTCTTTCTCACAAGCTAAACGACCAAAGACTTAGCATAAGGAACAAATCCAAGTCTCCAACAAAGTTGGCCCACCACACACCCGGAATATCTTAGAGCGTTTCCTCTCTTTAGCCAAGTGCTGAGCTAAGGATACCTTAGAAAGCGCAAGAAGACTTGGGCACAAGTAAGCATGCCTTTTGAGGTACCCCCTTTGGGTCTATTTATAGTTTTTTGAAGTTTGTCTTTTAACAGCACACCTTCCGTTGTTTGGAATGTCTATATGCAGCCAAAAGCTGTCTGCCAATAGCATAACTCCATAGTTCTAAATAGTTATATGCAGACCTAATTAGGTTAACCGGTGGGGGAGGAGCTTTGTTCTCCACTGTGTATGACCTAAAGAATATGTAGGAAGACAAAATTGTGCACTCAAATGGACTTTCAAACAAGGTAGGAAGACAAAAATCTAAACATTTTATTAGTTCAAAAACAAGGTTACAAAAGCTAAAACAAACACTTAAAGAGAGGTGGAGAAATTCTCCTTACAAATCATGGAATCCACCAAGACAGTACCTACCCTAAGCAAAATGGTCCAAAAAAGAGAACATTGGTGCTTACATAAAAATTTTATTTATAGACAAAAAAGAGGGCGTGACACGCCCTATGTCACGGGCGTGTAGGGCGCGTGTAGGGGGCGTGTTGGTCTGGCGTGCTGAAGAAGTCAAAAATCCTAGTGAGCTTTCTTAGTTCTGGAAGCATCTGGAATGGGACACGTGTCGGTCACGGGCGTGTCAAGCTTTGTCATGGGTATGTAGTGGGGTGTGTAGGGGGCATGATAGGACACCTTGCAATTTGATGTCTGCAATAACTGATCTTGGATGGGTGGAGTGGTCACGGGCATGTATAGCCTATTGGACACGGGCGTGAAAGGAAGTTTTGCCGAAGGTTGAACGTCGAGCTGGGATCGGCGCAGGTTCAACGTTCGAGAGGCGTGACACGGGCGTGTTAGTATGACACATGGGCGTGTTCTTTTATTTTTTTGGCTTTTTCAGAAAAAATTCTGAAAAACAAAATAAAGCTAAGTTAGAATTACATTTACAAAAAAGAAACATTTTATGGAAGAAAAAATAACTAAAAACAATGAAAATAAACTAAAACGACCTAATAGAAGTACTGAAAAAAATACATATATTTACTACTTAGCAAATACCCTCATACTTAAGCTTTTGCTATTCCAGAGCAAAAGTTGGAGATATACTTATAAGGAATTAGGGAAATCCTAAGTTTAGCTACCACTTGAATTAATCGAAAGAAAGATCAAAATAATTATTCAGGGTATAAGAGTTAAGTCCTAAATTAAGACAAAAATTTAAATAAAGGAAGAGTTTTAGCTAAAAAAAAGTTCTCGATATAATCAAATAGAAAGCAAAAATTGTATTTGTTAGGTTAACAAAAATAGACTGGAATCATATGAACTTTAGCTTATGAGAATTAAAGGGAAAAATGCAATTTAAAAATTATGCTCTCATTAAGTTTTTAAATTAAGTCTAGAATCGTCGAAATTGGCTAAGGGTTTGTTTTGGTTTATGAAGAGGGCTTCGGTATAGAGACGAGATATTTTTTTCTCAAACCTTTACTTTTTTGTATTTTTGGATTTGGATGTTAAGGAAAAGGAAATCTTATTTTCCTAACAAATAATTTTTTTTAATGAACTTCATATAACCATATGTATATGTATAGGAGTAATGAATTTTATCCTCTTACTCCGTAACATATAATCTTTTTAAATATTAGATGACTATGTTTACGGAATGAAATTTTATTCCCATTGACATAGGTTCTTTTAAGGATAAGAGGGGATTAATCATGCCATGTAAGACATGAAAAAATGGGAGATGGGTTTATTTTTTCTCGAGAAGAAAACTAGATTTTAATAGAAAAAATTTTAGAGAGAAACCTTTATAAATCGAACATTCCTATATTTCAAAAAAAAAACATGGAGTAAACATTATTGAAGTCTAAGGTTATTATGTTTTAACAAAATACACATGCAATTATTTAGATAAAGTAGAAGTAGTGCTGAAAAACAATTCCCTTATCTAAATAAAAAATATAAAGCATAAGAAATTCTTTAAAACTTAACCCTAGATATCTAAATCTATCGATCTCAAATTAATAAACGAATAGTAAACAAAGAATAAATGAAATTCGCTTATAAATAAACTTGCAACAAAATTTTTGGAGAGCGAAAAGGAGTTAAGAATGAGATATTCAATTTATTTGTTTCATATTAAATGACATTTTTGGGATTTTAGGGTTTTTATATTTTTTGTGTTATTGATTATTATCTTTTTTGGATTTTTAGAGTTATTCTCTTTTTTTTTGGATTTTTTTTATTTTTTAAGTTATTTACAAAAAAAGGGAGAGAAAGATGTGTTATTTACAAAGAAAAGAGGGGGGAAAGAGAAAGATTTTTTTTACAAAAAGATTTACATTGTAAAATAAATTTTTTTTTTTTTTTTTTGTTTTATAAAATTTTTTTTTCTGATTTTTTTTGTGTTTTATGAATTTTTTTATGTTTTTGATTATAAAAACAAGCAAATGTTTTTAAAAGTTTTTAATTTATCTTTTTTTTTTCATTTTTTGTAAGTGTTTATTAATGTAGAATATAAAAAGTGCAAAATAAGAAAACACCCCCATACTTAAATCCAATATTGTCCCAATGTTGCAATGTAAGTATGTGAAATGATAAAAAATAAAATGCAGTTATGTACAAAAATAAAAGACAGGAGGGAGGAAACTTCCCTGAAAATGCGTTCGGGGAGGCCCGTTAAGAAAATCCTGCAAATGTTAAAGTAAATGCAACCAAATAAGCGTGGGATGCCTCCTTGGAGAGCTTTGGTTATAGTCATGTAGCTTGAGTATTTATGCAGGGGTTATAATTATAGGCGGGATGTTATTTAGGGAAGTGAGAAAAATTTTTTAAGGGAGACTATATAATAAATTAAAGTTATTTGTTTTTTGAGATAAAAAAATTTCATAATTTTTTTGGATTTTAGATTTTCTAAAATAAAAGAGGAAAGAAAAGAAAAGAGGTGGCCGACATTTATTTTTAAAATATATATAGAATATATATACTATATATTTACACTATATAATAAAAAATAATATTGATTTTGATTTTTTAAGTAGAAATAAAAATGGTAAAACAAAGGGGGAAGATATATTATTTTTTTGTTTTTTAATTTATTTTTAAAGTTTTTAAAGTTTTTTAGTTTAAGATAAGAATAAATTTTTTGTTAGTTTTTTTTAGATAAATTTTTTTTAGTTTTTTCATAGTTTTTTAAGTTTTTAAGTTTTTTAGATTTTTTATTTTTTAGATTTTCTTCTTTTTTTTAGTTTTTTTTGATTTTGAGATTTTTAGTAGTTATTATTATTATTATTATTACTATTATTACTATTATTATTTTGTATATATATTATTTGGTTGGCCATTTTTTTTATAAATATAAAAAAAAGGTAAAAGTAATAGTTTTCCAGAGATTCAAAATAACAACTCGTAAACTCCTAGAGAACGGCGCCAAAAATTTGTTGCGTACTGCGAGTGCCTGTGTTTTATTTTAGCTTTATAGATAGAAGAGAAGAGAAAGGTTTTTATTTAGATATAAGAGGGCGGAGCTCACGGGTAATTTTTCGTTTTAACGAAAAGAGGCAAGTGTACATATCCCGTGTAGTACAGGATATTCCGGTGGAGAATATCAGGATCGTATTGTTCTCGGGGACGGGTTGACTATTTCAACTATTTCCTTAGAGGGACTATTTTTTTACCGATGATATTTGGGTCAGTGTTGTTTAATTAAGGAGGATATATAAAAAATGCAGAAAATAAAAGCAGAAAATGCAGATGAAGAAATAGCGCAGCGTATTGAAGGAATTTGAACGAAAATGACTTTTAATAACTAGAGATCTCAAATTTAAAATTAATTAAAGGGCGACTTGGCCGTGGAGGCTCTAAAAGAATCGGCTCACCTAGCTATAAGGATATCACTCACTTGAACATTAAGAATATTCGACCAAACACTCGTCTGACGAAGGATTCCTCTTAAAGCAAGCATTATGCTAACAACCCCGCTATTGCGTGGGAAACCAAATCCGGGAGAATTACGCTTCTCCTCTCTCGAGATTATGCACGCAATTCTATTTACCCAAGGGTGATCGGTACATACGCACGGCCTATCAGCAAGCTAGCGTATGGACAATGGAAATAGAGCCCACACACTCATATGTGGTCCTACGCGTCGTATACCCGAGGCAAACCTTAAGTGCTTTAATCAAAGCAAAAAATAAGACCTTTAATTATTTAAAGTGATTTTATCTGTCCCAATTCTCTTCGATACTGAGGGCTAAGAGCGATTAGCCACTCAACGAAATGGTAACGGCTTAAAAAAAGAAAATGCAAAATTGAAATGCATGTCCTACTCAAACGAGTAGGCGGGAAATTAAAGCAGTAAAGAAAGCTTAAAATGAAAGCAGTAAAAGTACGAGTGCTACTCAAACATGTAGGTGGGAAATGAAAAGCTGAAAATGCTATCTCATACACGCACGCACTCTACTTGAAAGAAACACACACACTCTACTTGAAGAATAAAAACAAGAAAATCTAGCTCATACACTCACGCACACAAGCGAAAAAGGCGAAAAATGAAGTGATCTAAAAATTATAAAAAAAAATATTTTTACTTTTAGAACTTAATAGAAATGCATAAAAAGAAGAAATAAAATATAAAGAAGCAAAAGTTTTTAAAAATAAAAGAAAAAATCAAAGTTTTTGAAAATTTAAAATGATAGCATATTCATTCTTATAATTTCATATGCTTAAAAAGTTGAAATAAAACAAAAAGGAACAAAAAGTTTTACAACCTAAAAATAAACTAAGTTAAAAGAAAATAAAAAGCACTTCAAAAATGTTTTTATAAACTCATAAGAATGAAATATAAAGAACAAAATCCTAAATCTAAACAAAACTAAGTAAAAATAACTAAACATAAAAGCATGAAATCTAATCTCACACACACACACACTTAATAAAAATAAGAGATAAAAAATACTCAAAGTGGGGCACTAAAACGGATTTTCATAACAAGGTAGGAAGACAAAAATATAAACATTTTATTAGTTCAAAAACAAGGTTACAAAACCTAAAACAAACACTTAAAGAGAGGGGGAAAAATCTCCTTACAAAGCATGGAAACCACAAAGGCAGCCCCTACCCCAAGCAAAATGGTCCAAAAAAGAGAACATTGGTGCATACAAATAACTTTTATTTATAGACAAAAAAGAGGGGGGGGGGCGTGACACGCCCCAGGTCACGGGCGTGTAGGGGGGCATGTCAGTCTGGCGTGCTAAAGAAGTCAAAAATCCCTGTGAGCTGGCTTGGTTCTAGAAGCATCATGAACGGGACACGTGTCGGTCACGGGCATATCAAGATTTGTCACGGTCGTGTAGTGGGGCGTATAGGGAGGCATGACAGGTCACCTTGCAATTTAATATCAGCAGCACTGATCTTGGACAGGTGGAGTGGTCACGGGCATATAGCATATTGGACACGAGCGTCACGGGCAGTTTTGATGAAGGTTGAAGTCGAGCTGGGATCGACGCAGGTTGAATGTCGAGGGGCGTGACACGGGCGTGTCAGTATGGCACACAAGCGTGTGTACTTAGATTTTTTTGGATTTTTCTGAAAAAAATTCTGAAACACAAAATAAAGCTAAGTTAGAATAATATTTACAAAAAAGAAACATGATATTGAAGAAAAATAACTAAAAAAAATGAAAAAAACTAAAATGATCTAATAGAAGTACTGAAAAATACGTATATTTACAACTTATCAAGTACTCCTTTAAGTTGTTCCTTGTCCCAATTATGTGTCGGGAACAACCACTGTCCAAGTACCATATAGGTGTATGGGCACTTGTACTAACCTGCATCACATAATTTTTTTTACCTTAGGACCCCAAAATCTATTGGATCCTAGGTGCATCTTAGTCTGAAAATGGACTTGTCTACCAGCCGCTTTTCTGACTAGTGGACTAACACAAGCTCTCAACATAGTAGTATTGTACCACTAATCTAAGGAAAAATGCCCCACCTTGCCGCAACACCAGCACTCATGAATATTATGCCTTCTCATCTAAGTAGGTCCTACTGTTGGGATAACTACTGACTGTACAGAAGAAAGAGGTGCAGCAGCCTTCTTCAAGTTCCATTCAGCAAGGATCTGACTGAAGGTGAGTAATTCAACAGGCTTTCTTGGCTTGCTCTGACTGCTATTAACAGCAGTCTTCTTTGTAGATGACATGCTGTTTATAGTATCAGAGATAGCTAGATCTTGCTTGCTGATAGTCTTTCCCTTAGTCTCATTCTTTGCTGGATGGTCTTGAGGGTTAGCCACTGCCTCTTTCCTGAGTGAAGGGGCAGGTGCACCAAACACAAATGGTCCATGATGGGCCATTTGGATTTCCTTATGGCAAGCCTTAAAGGCACTCACTCCCCTACTATACCTTCCACCATAGTTATAAACCTTTTTGTTCATGCTATTGGATCTAGCATTCATCTAGTGACCATAGATGCTCTCTTGGTCATACCTGTTTGAAGGTAACTGAACTTTCTTAAAAAGAATGGGAGTCTTGGAAGCTATAGGCTTAACTGGAGCTTTGCCCTTCCCTTTGGAAGGGGAAACTCTAGTGTTTCCCTTAAACCCGAACGCTTTCTTACCCTTCGTAGAGGATGAGTCTATCAAGGGAAACATTGTATTAGGCTTAGAGAAACTAGTTACAATTCTCTTCTCCCTCTAGAGCTTCTCTTCAACATCCCTAATGAGACTATTCTTATACTTGATGAAGCCTATATGGATGAGATTCAAGACCTTAAGTTGGCTAACTTCCTTATCCTTCTAATCCAGCAAAGATGTCTCAGCATGCTGGGCAGCAGCTAGCTGAAGAGAAGAAATCTCAATAACTTGATTTTTAGTCAACTTCTTGCACTTCTTAAAGGCATCTAGAAGTTCACCATACTTGTCAATAAATTTATTTACATCTTCCTAAGAAACTAAGACCTCTTCACCACTAGATGAATGAAGCATCAGAGTCTGGACTAGTCTCATAATATGAGTGAGATGATGAGCTGGATAAGGAATGTACCTTGACTGGACAAGTCTGTCCTTGGCTAGCTTCATCATCAGACCTTGCCATTAGCCCATAACAGCTGATTCCATCTTCTTAATCTTCATAATCAACCTATGAATCACTATTTCAATATAATAGAGCGACCCTGATCTCTATCCAAGTAGCAGGATTGTCTTCAGCTTCTGCTTCAGGTCTTTCTTCAGCAGTAACAATAACCAGCCAAATATAGGCTTCTTCTTCTTTTGACTCTGATGAAGATGAGTCAGTCCAGCTCTTCTCCTTCTTTGCAATGAAGGAATTGTACTTCTTGCCCTTGTGCTGGTGAGCCTTTTTCTCACTAGCCTCTTTTCTCTTTACTGTGCAGTCAACAATAACATGTCAAGGTTTGATGCAACAGTAGCAAAAAACTTTAGAGGAAAAATATTTACTAGGCTTCGATTCATAACTGCCTCCCTTGGAGTGCTTCTTCTTTGCCTTGTAGTACTCTTTTTTGTGATGAGAGGAGGAGGAAGGTCTGTTCCTCAACTACTTCCTCTTAATAGAATTCAGAAGCTGCCTGGAGAAGGCACCAAATTCTTTATCTAACAAGTTGCTGTTAGATGAACATGCCCCAGTGATGTCATAGTTAGCAGGCCTCCAGGGAGGAGAGGCAATCCTCTCCTTGCCCTTCTTGGTGCTCTCTACTATGAAGGCCAAAGAATTTTCCTTGTCCTGGGATTTGCTGATGGACTCCTCTTTCCTTGCAGCTAGCTGCATCTCATAAGAGAGCAGCTTTCCAAATAGAGTATGGCGAGGAGTATCAGCTAGCTTGGCCACCTCTCTGATGGCATATATCTTTATTGAAACCAAAAATTCATTCTCTGTAGAATTCGACCCTTGGGGAAGGTGTGATTGCACACTTACTTCTTTCTCACAAGATAAACGACCAAAGACTTAGCACAAGGAACAGATCCAAAGCTCCATCAAAGTTGTCCCACCACACACCTGGAAGATCTTATAGTGTTTCCTCTCCTTAGCCAAGTGCTGAGCTAAGGATACCTCAAAAAGCGCAAGAAGACTTGGGCACAAGTAAGCATGCCTTTTGAGGTACCCCCTTTGGGTCTATTTATAGTTTTTTGAAGTTGGTCTTCTAACAGAACACCTCCGTTGTTTGGAATGTCTATATGCAGCCAAAAGTGGTCTGCCAATAGCATAACTCCACAGTTCTAAATATCTATATGCAGACCTAATTAGGTTAACCACATGATACCTGCACCCCACTATTATGGGAAATATTGACAAATTCGCCACTAGCCTGGGCGGACGCAGGCTAGCGAACGCAATTCGCCGCTATCGTTAGGTGAGAGTTAGTTGGCTTACACGAATTGCCCTCCCTTCCTGGTGGAAGCTGGATCATAGTCCTACTTCGCCCGCCAACCTGGCGGGTGCGGGTTGGCTGCACTAGTTTGCTCGCTTTCCTGGCGGGTGCGGGCCGACTGTCCTAGCTTGCTCGCCTACATGGTGGGTGTGGGTCGGCTACCCTAGCTCTATCGCCTGCCTGGCAGGTGTGGGTCAGCTACCCTAGCTCTCTCGCCTGCTTGGTGGGTGCGGGCTGGCTGGCCTAGCACTCTTGCCTGCCGGTGGTCAAACTCAATTAACACTATATTGTACACAATCCCTACTCTTTTTTAGCATGACAAAGCTCAAAAAGAATCATCCAACCCCATATGTACGGTGAGTGCTTTCCGAGCTAGAGTGAATCTTTTTGTGGGTCCCACCAATATGCTATAAATATGCCACCGAGCCTACAAGAAAAATCTCATCTTCTATCCTTTACATTCCTTGCAAACTATAGTTGATCGATGCTCATATCTGAAGAGATGCGATCGCGCCTAGCGGCCGCGAGGGAGGAGATGCGGGAGCAGGTCCTTGATGTTGCTCCTTGGCTGGCACGTGGATCACCTAGTCCCATCTTTAGGCCAAAGAAGGCAAAGTTGATTAGGCGGTCTCTCCCAAATGATGCCCCTATGACCAGTTCGACGGTCGGTGCCGTGGCCGACCAAGAGGTATGCGAGTCTCTTGCCTGAATTGTTACTCCACTTCTAATATATTTTTCCGCAGGAGGAACCCTACAAAAATTGAAGTGGTAGAATGGAACTGGGGTATTCCTCTTTAAAGATAACTGAGCTGGTCGCCAGCCCTTCGACCAAGGGGCCCGCACCCCCCTCGATTCCTCCATTATCAACCAGCCCCGGGCTAGGAAAATCATTTGCATCTCTCAAAGGCGTGTTCTTCTAGGGCTAGCCAGGTTCCTCCCGCCCTCATACCAGAGCGGGGAACATACTAAGCCCTGGTGAGTTTGTACGCTTGCTTGCTTGTGACCGCTTGCTTTTTTCTATATTTCCTACTTTTGTAGACTTCAATGTGATCTCCTTCTCTGATGTTGACATTAGCCGGGGATACTTGCCACCCCTTCTACGGACAACATCTTAAAATACCTTTGTGACCCACAAGATGCCAAGGAGATGAAGTGGCGGGAGACACGGTTGTTCTAGAAGCAATCCTAGATGCTACAGGAGGTTTGCGATAGGGTGGATAAGCAGACGACTATAGAGGAGGAGCGGTTTATAGTATTGGAGGGCATGAGGCACCCAGTTGACGGCGATGGGATGACTTCTCAGGGAGTGCACATTACGCAAGCGGTGGAAATGCTCAAGCATGCCACAGAGTAGGTCAACCTGGCTCAGCGGGAACTATTGGCGGTTCGCGAGTACTTTTATCTTGGCATGCTGCCCCTTTTCCGGGGCACGAGGGCTGGGTAGGTGGAAGTGTATTCAATACTGAGCCACCCGCCCTTTCCTCACTATCGTATGGCAGGCATGGTTCGTAACTGTATCTTGGATCAGCCCATGTGATAGGGCCATGAACTTGATTCATCTTCTCTCGGGAACCTCGAACTCATTCTTATTTGTAAATATTTGGGACTTCTTGCCCGTTGACAGGCTTATGTTTGTTGTATATAATTTTCAGATCTTGTTATTGCTTAGCTTTCTCTAGGTAAATGCGGATGAGGTGCCCTTTCTCGCCCGTCTGCCAGACACGAGCAAGCATTACTCGCCTTCCTCTTTAGTGTATAAGAATCAATACGGCTCGCCTGCCACTAGAGCGAACGCGAGTCAGCACGGCTCACTGCCACGTAACCTTTGTATGGTAATGGTGAGCTGGCGGGAACTAATGATAGGCTTGGAAGTCGAAGTGCCAAGATATATTTTTGCTATCTGCACATTTCCCACCGATTTGACATTTTCCCGCCCATTCCTTTCCTATAAATAGGTGCCTTCTCTTCTTCCTACCTACCGTATTTAAGACATTCCGCTCCTTCTCCCCTTCCCGCGACTCCCTACCCGCCCCTCTTTGCGAGAACTCCAGCATCCTGCTTAGTTTTCTGCCTGTGAGATGGGATGCAGTGGTGGAGATGTCGAGGGGCGAAGCAAGTGTGCCTGTACCTTCTCTGACCACTCCTTCTTCATCGCCACCACCACCGAAGCCAAATTCAATGAAGTGGTTGGTGACTTCATCCCTCCTGGCTTTGAGGCATGGTGGCGTGGAGAGGAAGATAAGATCAAGGATCTTTCTGTCATGGAGCTCGCCATCCCCATTACCAATTTTTACATGGGCCTCCGATTGGCCTTAAGACCAGAGGTTAGGCTGGTACTGAAGTATTTTGGGGATATCCTTGGACAGATGACTCCCAACTCGGTAGCCTCCGTGCTCGAGTTCGCTTGCTACCTGCAGGAGGAGAGGATTGAGTTCATCCTTGCAGTCTTCAACAAGCTATTCTCCTTCCGGGAGAACAAGGATGTCTCGTCCATTTCTCTAGCACCCATGTCAAGGAGCGCAAGACGATGAACAAGAGCAATAATTTGCTCAGGAAGTTTGTCTTCTTCAAAGGGGACTTCAGCAATGTTCTGTTCTCACCGATAAAACTCAACGAGGCGAGATACTGCCCCGTAGCCTTTGGGGCCACGAAGCTGAGCAGTGCAGGTTCTTCCAAGGGAAGAACTTTGAAGTCACGTTCCTCCGCAGGAACGTGGAAAGCCTCGCCCCCATCCCGCCCTGGGGGGTGGGAGCTACTCGCACTTTGCCCTTTTCACTAAGACCAATCTTTCTTTGCACTAACCCTCATTCTGGAGGTGAGTGAGACATTCCCGTGCACCCTCCAAACGAGAGTGTGCGAGCCAAATCCGGCAAACTCACCCAAGCCATGGCAGTGGCTTCCGCGCATCGTGAGGCCCCGACCCTCGTTATCCAGAAGCGGACTACCCGCGAAAGCCTCTTCCGCCGCCGCCGCCGCCCAAAAAGCCAAAGACCGCGGGCAACAAAACTCCCGTAACCCGGAAGAAAGGCAAGGCTCCGATGGGCCAACAAACTAAAGAGCCTGCCACCCCGAGCATTTTGACTTGCGGCCATCCTAGCGAGGCGACCGGCACCTCCAGGTCGTATGGAAAGGTTCCCATTACTAAGCTTGTGTTGAGAGAACACCGCAACTTTTGCTACGGCAAGAGGCCTTTGTACGAGATCAGTGAGCCCCTCTTCTAGTGCGATAAGGAGGTGAACCGAGCCTCTATCTCCACCATACTAACGAGATGGTTGGAGAAGAAAACCATCAGCGAGGAGGCTTATGCCTTCTCTTTCGCCCTCTATGCGCGGGAGGACGTCGCAATTTTTTATGAGGAGGCCACGGAAGTTCCGTACATGAGAGCTTGCGGGCCTAACTCCGTGGCCTAGAGCTGGCTCATATGGTGAACAGGCAGTGCACGTAGGTGGAGCGGAACTCTACCTCGCTCAAAAAGCCTGCCAGTTGATGCAGAAAATGCCTCTACACGCTCGAGAGTGCAACACGTTTGATCCGAGTTGGTAGGATAATTGGAGGTTGATGTGGAGCTGTAAAAGTGAAGGATGGATTTAACTTTACTTTAGGGGGGTGGGTCAATAGAGTATTTTAAAAACTTTGATTTGTTTTTATAGCGGATTTTAAATAAAGTGATTAATATATATATATATATATATAGAAAGAAAAATCATAGAACACAAATAAAAAGAATAACAATCACAGACGACACAAAGAATTTTATAGTAGTTCACCAATAAACCTGGGTACGTCTACTCTTCTACCACCCTAGTATGTATCCACTACAGGTCTTTGCGCAGGTGCCCTGCCACTAGAAGATCTATTTTTTAAAGGAGATCTTGAAACCCTTTAAGCTTTTGATCAGGTACTCAAAAACAAATCTTAAGACTTTTGATCAGGTGACTTATGAACTAAGAGATAACTTTTGAAGGGAGTAAAAAACCCTTACACAGTTTAAGAAATAAACTAAAAGAGTGATGATATCGTCTCTATCAATTATCTCTGAGAAGACTAGTGGAAGATGAAGCGAAAAGATCCCCCTGATTAGAATGAAGATTTGAGATCAGGAGAGTAGGCTTATCTTCAGGGTGTAGGCCTTCTTGTATTTGACTGATGAGGACTTTTCACTTGCAGAGACTGAAGCAGAAAATCTGGTAAAAATATGTTGATCTATAAGAGTGTGTGTGCATGTTAGTCTTGTAACCCTTTGAAGTAGAAATAATTAGAATATATAAACTCTGAGAAGATTTCAAACATTTGAATTTAAAATCATTCTAAAACGTCTGAAGAACCTCTGAGAATTGTAACCTCCCATGGTAATTAATTAGAATTAAACTCTGAGATAAAACTTTATTTATTGCTGCCTTTAAATGTCTATATTCATTAGGAATATTTAACATTAAATATCATAGTGTAACTGCCTGAGATTAAGCATTGAAACCATTCTACCTTTAGTAAATAAAACATCCTGAACACTGCAAAATGTTCATCCAACTACGCCTAGAGATCATAGAATTGAGCATAGAGTTCGTCGAATAGAGCCTTGAGTTCGTCGAGCTGAGCTGCTGAGATATGATCAGTGTGCGTCAAATGGAGCCAATAGTTCGTCGAGCTAAACAAAGAGTTTAAACTCTGAGTTCGTCGAACTGAGCTCGGCATTCCTCGAACTGAGCTCATCTTTTGCCGAACAGAATCCTGCATTCGTCGAACTATATTTCTCTGGAACTCTTCTGAATAAACAACCCTGGAAATAAACCTATGACCCTAGACTATACATATTGGGTCAAACTAATCATCCTAGCCCAAATCAGTAATTGGGTTCCAACAATAACCCCCTATTTGGGTGAGGATACAATCTAAAGTAGAAAAGCACAAAGCATAAAATATCTAGCAGAAATAAAACATTCAGCAAATATATTAGATGTGCTTGGAGAGTTCAAAAACAATAACACAGTTTAATAACATAAAATAAGAAATCAAAAGTCTTTCTTAGGAGCTTTAGAGGTAGAATCTGAAGATGTTTTTGTGAAGAGTAGCTTTCTGTTTGGATCTTCAGCTTCCCTTTGGCTCATCTTTAAATCCTGAGAGCCAATAATCTTAAGAGAGGTAGCTCTGGGAACTACTGCTTCAGGATGCAGACTCATGTACTTGTCCACATTGAAAAAGCTCTACTTTGAATATCTATCAAGCCCTTTTACCTATATGGGGACAAGGTGGTGAACTGTGAAGTGTCCTTTCCTTCTGCTCTAGTTGTCTTCATTTGTGAAAGAGCAACCAGCTCTTTAAACCTTGTCATTTTGAAATCTAGATCCATCTCTGGATCATATAGTAGTGAAGGTGGCCTCTCTTGGCTAGATTGTTGTTGCTTACTGCTTTGACTTGATTATTGTTCTTGGCTGCAAATGACCCTACTACTGGAGGATGAGGAGGAGGAGGTCCTCTCCTAAACCTTGGAGGTGAAAAATATCTCCTCATCTTCTTATTATTTTTCTATTCATTCTTGGAGTACCTCATCCAGTTATGAAGGTCTGGAGTTAGAGTTATCCCATGCAGAATGTAGTATGGAACATCTGCTTTTGAATAAGGTTTCGGAGCAACCTTAACTGGAGCCTTCTTCTTGAATTTTCTTTTCTTGGAGCTTGAGTCTTCTGACTCATCAGACTCTGATTTATCATTAGAGTCTTCCTCTGGTTGATCAAATAAACTATCAATCTGTTTAAATAAATTAGTTTGATGAACATATTGAGCCTCTGGCTGTACGGTTACAATGTCTTCTTCCTGCTCCATATCTTCATTAAGAAAAACATCAAAATATGTCAAAGGGGATTCATCATATGCAAAAGAAGGAGGGGAACAAGACTACTGAATTATATCAGTTACTACAGCCTGAGTGGTCGAATCAAAACTTGTAGAAAGATCTTGCAAAAACTATTCTAAGATAGAAGTATTAACATGAATAATATAACAGACTATAGCTCTAGAAGGATCTATTTCAAAAAATGGGGCTGGTAAAATAGCTGTATAACAGTGTAGTAAATCACAATCTGATAATAAAAAATATATATAAACTGTGGGATTAATAATGAAATCACCAACAGTTATAACTTCTAGAAGATCTGAAACTATCATCTCTGAATCAGGATCTTCAATAAAAACAGCTGCTGTAAACTGAGATTCCACATATGGAGCTTCTTCATTAAACATCTCCCCCTACCTAGATCTAGGGAGATCTGAATCTAAGCCCCTAGAAGAAGGTACAAAATTGGAGGAGGCTAGCATAGAAGAAAGATCTGAGATATAAACAACTAGAGGAGCCAAGGATTCATCTATCAGTTTCTTGAGGGTTAGAGTGATGAAGTAAAGAAGGTTAAATCAATTGATGAGAAATCCAAATACATATACTTAGAAGGATTTAGAGTAGATGCACAGGATGGATTGGAAGTAGATTGAATGGAACTATTAGCATAATTGGAACATATAGTGAATGCTTGAGGAATAGATGAAGGAGGGATGATATGGAGAATTGCATTCGGAATAATCTCCTGGATAGGTAAGTGTGGTGGAGATATATGAGGTAGATCTGAATGTGGTGGAGATGAATGTAGTAGAGAGAAGGGTGAAGGAGATGAAAATAGTGGAGATGTAGGTGGTGACAGATGAATTGGGGATTATTTATGTAATGAAGTGGATGGAATTTCTTCAATGAGATGAGGTGGTAGAGGTGATTGAGGAAAAGGGGAATCAACAGGTGGAGTTGATGATAGAACTTGTTCAGGCAAAGTTGTTTGTAGAGTAGATGGTGTAACATCCCTCAAAAAACTAGACCTATAGGTCTTTGTTTTGTCATGACTAGGTCATGACAAAACCATCAGAAGCTCAAGATAAAGTGGGCAATGCCCAAGGTGGAAATCACCTTGGTCTGCTTATAGCACATCCTAAACATCAGACCTAAGGTCTGACTTTAGGGCTTCAACTTGACCTTATAACCCTACCACAACACCTTAAATAACTTGGCTAGTCTATAGGGTCGCTAAGGACCCATTGGGGTCAACCAAAAAGACGCCAAGTTGACTCAAGTCTGGGAAGAGTCGAGTGAGTCGACAAGACACGATGAGTAGGTCAGGTATCTACTTAGACAGGTTTTTGGGCTTGGGCATTGAGTGCATGGAGTGCACTCAATGCCATGAGCTAATGGCATTGAGTGCGTTGAGTGCAATCAATGCCATCTTACTTAGGAAGAATTTTGAGCTCGGGGCGTTTAGTGCGTTGAGTACACTCAACGCCATGGGCTGAATGGAGTTGAGTGCGTTGAGTGCACTCAACACCATTTTTACTTAGAAGGCCTTTTGGGCTCGTGGCATTGAGTGCTCTCCACGCCATGGGCTGAATGGCGCTGAGTGCGTCTAGTGCACTCAATGCCAATTTACACGAAAGGATTTTCTGGAATCATGGCATTGAGTGTGTTGGGTCCGGCGTTCCTTCACTTGACCCGTGGCGCTCTGCTACTTATATAAAAAATTAAGTAGCGCCCTCTCCAACAGTCCGGGCTTTTGGTGCAGTTGGGTATGCGCTTGATCCTTCAATTGGTATCAGAGGAGGTCACGGGTTCATGACCGGGGGGGCGCTATTAAATCCTGATTTTTCCCTTCTACCTGTGTGGGTCCGGTGGGTCAGGCAACCGTGGACATGTGGTAACCCCACCTCTAAGCCGTGTGGGCCATGTGGTAACCCCACCTCTGAGCCGACGGGTTGTGCTGGACGCTGG
This sequence comes from Platanthera zijinensis, assembly GCA_039513925.1. NCBI lineage: Eukaryota > Viridiplantae > Streptophyta > Magnoliopsida > Asparagales > Orchidaceae > Platanthera > Platanthera zijinensis. The sequence goes on from CM077089.1 coordinate 84,363,729, forward strand.
GGGGGGATTGTTGGGTCCGGCGTTCCTTCACTTGACCCGTGGCGCTCTGCTACTTATATAAAAAATTAAGTAGCGCCCTCTCCAACAGTCCGGGCTTTTGGTGCAGTTGGGTATGCGCTTGATCCTTCAGAGTGAGTTGAGCTCACTCAATGCCATAGACTGAATGACGTTGAGTGTGTTGAGCTCACTCAACTCCATAGCCTGAATGGCGTTGAGTGAGCTGAGCTCACTCAATGGCCCTTTTACTTAGAAAATTCCTGTCAATTTTGGCATTGAGTGTGGAGGCTTGTCTCAACGCTTTTCCCTTAGAGAAATTCTCAGCCCTGTTTGCTGGTTCGTATGAATAGGCTGAACCAGAGGCTTTTCGGGAATTGCGCCAAGATGAATTAATTGGCCCCGGTCCTTTCATTAAGACTTATTTAAACAATAATAAGTAGTCCAGTAGTTGGGTGCCACGTGGCAGATAGTTTAACCCAAATTCCATTTTTAATGGAGAGAGGGAAAGTGAGGAGTAAATTACATTCATGGCCTGGAAGGCCAAGGGCCCACTCTTCATGCTGGAATCACCTCCCCCGGTCAGTTAGGAGAAGGCCAAGGGTTTTCCCGGCCATGACACCAACTAGGGGAGGAGAATTGCAGTTACCGAAAAGCTCTTCAAGGGGAATTAATTGCCACCACCAGCTAGACCCCTCCCCTCCCCCATTTTTATCATTTTAGAAGAATCACGGGACTATTAGGATTCATTTCCACCCATTACCTGAAGGATCTGATGGACTTCACTGTGTTGTTGCAGAAACCGAGCGTCGCAACCAACACCAATGGCTTTCCGACGATCGACGCGTCTCCAGGCCGCAAGCAAGGTCCTCCTCTACTCCTTCTATGGGTAGATCTTTGGAGTCTTTTAGGATGAGAATCGGGCTCAGTTGAGCCCGATCAGGTGAAGCTTTTCCATGGATTTTTCGTTAAAATGGTGTCCGGGTTAGCCGAAAACCGCCCCTCCGGCGTCCGTGCCGCCACCCGGCGATAACCCCAACCTCAACAGAGGTGGTGGCGGTGGTGCACAGTGGGGAGGGGGATGGGTGGCCGGGAAACAAGCTTGGGATAGGCTCCAGGTCGGGTGAATCCTGGCCTTTGGCTGGAGGAAGAAGAAAGCCAGGAGCCCCATGATTGTGCTTTTAGATGTGTGCTGGTGATATTTTATTAATTCCTAATTTTGTGTTTTCTGTCTACTAATATCAGTCACCATTAAATAAATATTAAAAATACTTAGAGGCAAAAATAGAGAAAATGGTCAACATGAACTTTGTATATCTTGAGGGTAACTTTAATTTAAAATATGTTTCAACCAATTGGATAATTGGTTTGACCACAGGACTCATTTTGGTGCAACCTATACCTAGGTGTGACCAGTCACATAAATTATTTCCCACACAAAATCACTCAGCCATATACTTTGAAATTTAGGAAATAGGATTTTCATAAACTTCCCCTCCTACTGTCCAAAAATTAGAATTTTTGGACAATAATTTTTCTATAGTTTTATGAATAATTTAATAAATCATATGGAATTTAATTAGGTGCCTTACACCCCTCAAAAACCTCCAAAATTTTAGTGGGTGATCTTGGGGGATGGTATAAGGCTCAATATTTATTTTTATCACTTTTGGTGATGGTTTAGGTTGGAAGCAATCAAACCCTAAGTTGGCTCAATAAGGGGTATTTAGGTCAAATTTGCACTTATGGGTTTTGGAAGCCAAATAACCTCAACAGAGGTTGAAATTTGGACCACTAAATTGGCATGACTTTTAACTCCGTCCCATGGAAAATGGGGTGGATTGGGGTAGATTTTCCCTAGGATCCAAGACCAAACCCTAAGGATGGTTTTTGGTGTCTTGTGAAGGGCATGTGGTCAAATGACCTTGAAATGATTTGAAATTTGGTGGAGAGGACTCTAGGGTAGTTAGAGTCCTCTGGTAGAAATCTTATTGGACTTATAAGTTTTTAAACCCCCTTAAAATTCTAACCCTAGTTTAGGGCACAAACCTTTTAGTAGTTTAATAGGTTATTAAAACTTATTGAATAGTGGTGAAACATGGGTGGTGTAGTCATAGGGTTAGTATGAACCCTTGGAAATTTAATTGGGAACTTTGGAACATTAATCTTAGTACTTTCTTTGTAATGCATGAGTTAGCCCTACTTTATTATTTGGATATTGTGAACTCATTTTCCATTGGAAAGTCATAAAAAAATTGGGCAGAGGGAGTTTTAGACCATTATGCTTATGTATGAATTTTATTAGAATTTTTAATACATATTTACAGTACATACTTCTGGAAACTTGTTCAATAATTTATTCAGAGCTCATTATTTACAGTACATACTTCTCAGAATTTTTGGAAGTATATTTGTATTACTTGTCTCTTTAAAATGATTAATATAGGTTGTATTTAAAATTAGATTTAGATGCCTAAACCTTACTGAAAAATTGGGAGACTCTTATTTTACTATTCAATAGTGATCATGTAATTATCATAAATTTTATAAAGCATTTGCATGTCTGAAAGGGGTACTTCATGTTCAAACTTGGGTCTTGGATTACTTAGGAATAAGTAAATAAATTACTAATTAAGTTAGGAAAATTATGAACTTCTGGATTTAGGCTAAACATGTCATGATAGACCCTCAATAATTAATATAGGGATATTAGATGAAAATTTTTAGTACCTCCCATTGTATAGATCATACAGCTTAGGATGGTTTGCGTTTAGTAAAACTGCAGGAATCAAGATATGGTGCAAAATGAACCCAGAGAGGTTGGATGTTTATTTATTGATTTGGTAAGTAGATATGGTATACTATTGGAAGTTGGGAAGAGTAGGTAGTAGAGTGGCCTAAATTTAGGTGGTGTTCAGGATAAACGAAGCATCGTCTTCCCCGTGGAGAGAGAGAAAGAGTCAAAACACACTAGGATTAGATCCAAGGTAATACAAAGGGATCGGGAATTGGGTATTAACCAATAACAATAAGTGCCTTGCGAAAGGGAGCTTTGGGCTTCAGCCCATCGTAATTCCTAGTGCCCTTTGAGAGCCCTTCACGGGGTATGCCAGGGGCAGTCCTGGGCTAACCTAAGCTGTATGTATAACTGAATTGCAAGATTAATTAGCATAAATAGTGATTCACTTGCACTTTCCTCGATGTCTTGGGATGTTAGGATGGGTCACTCGGGTTGTAGGCCTGGTGGGTTTGGTGATGGGTAGGTTGGCCTAGCGAGCTTTGGCTCGGTTGTTGATTGTGACGGACAGGATGGTCTGGGGAGCTTTGGCTCGGTAGCTGAGACATAAGTTACATGTGCTTGAAGTATTAGTTAGTGTGTCTACGGTATTGGAGGGTCGATGCACCGACGCCAATACATTTACTCGACAAGTGTGGTTTAGCACTTGACCAAATAAAGTCTGGTGCGCTAGCCGGCAAGAGTATGCAGGAGCTCCGCTTAGTGCACCAGCGTTGAGTCATACAAGGTCTGAATGGTAGTGCAATTACCATTTTAGAGGTGGGCGAGGCCCAACCCACCGCTTCCATTTTCCACTACGGAGGTATCCTTGGTGGTTCGGCTCCAAAAAGGGGGAACTAAAGGTCTGTGTACACAGAGTCGAGTGGGTGTGTTGCACTTGCATGATTCACATCATAGCATACTTGCATGTTATAGCATAACCATTGCATATAACCTCTGACACCTATTGTATAAAGTGGTATGGGACGTATTTTACAATTGGTCCTACAAAACGACCCTTTGGTATATAAGTTCTCGCGAGCATGCTTATAAGTTAAGGTTTTTATTCAGTAATATATATATCATGCTTGCTAGAAAACTGACACCCCATCATATAAAATGGTAGAGACTTTTTATACGATAGGAGCCTTGCAAAAGATCCATTAGCTTATGTGCTTTCATATAAGCTAAGGTTACTTATTTCTTGAGTAGCTTTTCTTACCTTTGTTATTGCAATATTAATACAAGCTCATCAAACTGCTAATCTAGTTCCGCCGTCACCTGCATTTGCTATTCTCCACTATCATGTCCTCTCCTTTCTTCCTCCCCGCTAGTTCCTAGGATCCATGGGGGAAGGGGAGGGGGGTGATAGGACTTAGTATTTTAGACTAACAGTTTTTGAACCACATCATTTTAGGTGACCGTGCAGCCCAGCATGGAGGAGTAGCCCCGGAGGTCGGTATGCTTGGAGATTGGGCAGTCTAGTACAGGAGTTCAAACTACTGGTACTGTGATTCCTGATCGCTAATAGTTTATTAGTTTTGCTTCCTCTATGAGTGATATATGTAGTGAGGATTTGGATGTACTGGGCATGAGCCCTTATTATAGTACTTTTATTATATCTGTGGACGCTCCCTTAGTGGAGAATATATATCTTTAAATGTGATTTCTATGGACTTGCTCTAATTATTTTGCTACTTATGTGATCAAGTTTGGCCTGCAGAATCGGCATTTTGTACTGGCGATCTTCCCGGGGGTGAAGGTGTTACCGCAAAGCGGCGGTTCTAGGCCTAAGACCCCGGTGTTTAAAATAAATAAAGGGGGTCTTACAAGTGGTATCAGAGCCAGGTTTCGATCCTGGGGCCTGCGGGTTATGCGCCCACCACGCTTCCACAGCACCACTCTGATATAGGGACATGACCTGTAGGTTATGGGCCCACCCACTCTAATATAGGGGCAGGGCAGTGGTGGGGTGACCCAGGGGTTGTGGTGTAACACCTCCCCTGTAATGACCGTATAATATGGGTCCGGCCGGGGCCCCATAACATATAAACGCCACAGCTTTAGCATTAAAAGATTATATTAACTACCCAGTCTCAAAACTCAGAATAAAGCACAGCGGAAAAAAACCAAACAACTAGAAGTTATCCACTCCCAAGACAGGAGTATCACCACGACATTATGGCCTTACAATAAAAGAGTCCAAAACAGAAAGACCACAAGGTCTAACATCAACGTGCAATAACACTCCTAGGCTACCTCGACATACAAGCCAGAATATACCAAAACATGAAGCATACAATCAAAAAGAAATGAGCTAGAAAGCACAGCAAACACTTCATGAGGCTTAGGGCCTTCCAGCCGGGGCACTTACTCCCGATTGCGATCCTTGCCCAGTAAAAATGTGTAGTAATGTGGTTCAGTAAAGGCTGACCTTTACTGTATTACCAACACATCTCCTCCGGACTGCCCCTAACAGACCCCGGGGTACCCCTCCAACCTGCAAGTCAACACTTCGTATACCATATACGTAAACATGTAAAGTTTAAAGCAGGTGTGGATGTCTCATACAACAATCACATTTTCTATGTTGAGCACAGAAAAAAGGGGCCTACTATGCAGCATGTATGCAAACCCAGGCTTCGCCCAAGTCACCATATAGCATATATAACTACCATATCATCATATCAACTAGATACTTCAATTTCACCATTGGCGTAAAGCCGCAAACAAAAGGGGGCTAAATTTCCCCTAACGGCCCAACAGCAGCTACACGGAAATCTTGCCAAGGCCCCACCCGCACAAGGGTCTTAAACCCGGGCTTTCCTGCAAATTTTGACTTCTCGCGTCGGGATTTCGTCTCACACACAAATCGATTCTAAGAACCCTCGCTGGACCCCACCCGCTCATGGCTTCATTGCTCGGGCTTACCCTACGCTTGGCATTCTCGTCAGTCTCACGGAAGGGGACTAGTCTCGCCGGGACACTCTCCCCACCTGACTTGCAAGTCATGGGATAACCAGCCGTCCACGAAGACATAGCCATGCCTTAGCATAACACAACCATAACTTTCCCACCATAATCCACAATTTGTACTGCAACGCTCCCGCGCATCAAGGAAACCATCTACCGCCAATGCGGAGCTAACCTTGTCTGGATCCGTCTAAAGTACTCACTCAAGAAAAGTGGGAAAATTCATATATCATAACGGCATCTTGCCGCAACAGATTTCTACCGAATCCTTAAGGCTCCCAATGCAACATCCCGAGTCGGACTAACGGTCGCGACTAAGGCTTCACCCACAATTCCTAATCCACTAACAAAGCGGATCTCTAATGAAAAATCATGTCGGGGATAGACACAATCGACCCAAAGGTTCCTCTTGAACTAAGGCAACCCAAACCCCTCTCATTTGAGTGATCTGGAGCCCAAAAGCTAAAAAAAAGAGATGCTAAGCATGCATCCTTAAAAGCAAGATGAGAAGTGTCATTATCTTGCGACCTCTCTTCCTAGCCATGGAGAAACTTGGTAAGATGAACCCCACCGCAATGATCTTGCCTTCACGGATTTAGACTCCGCTCGAGAAACGGGGCTCTGAAGCTTTTCCGATGGCCAGAACTCTCCTCCACCTTCTTCCTTGCCCACCCCTCTCTCTAACCCTTAGAAAGAGAAAGATCTAAATGGAATGAGCGTTTGAAACCCTATTCTCGGCCTAATACCTGCAGGGGAAAAGACTGAGCCGTCAGATCCTACTTGAAGGAAATGAACAGCAACGATTCGCCCTGAAAAGAATTTCCTTGGCCAAACACGGCTTGTGACACGCCCGTGTCCAAGTCTGTGTTCCCTCACTCGTCGTCAAACCAAAAATTAAAGAATAGGATACGACCGTTGACACGGCCTGGGACATGCCCGTGTCTCAAGTGACACGCCCGAGTCATGGGCCATGTGCCTAAAATGACATAGGACCAAAACGTCCCGAACAGGACACGGGCTTAGACATGCCCGTGTCAAACTAGAATAGCCAGTGTCAACAAGTACACGACCGTGGTCTGGACCGTGTTATTCAACTCATCGCAACTCGCCAAACTGCCCGAACAGGACACGGCCATTGACACGCCCATATCTCAGGCCAAGTTCCCAGTCTCGATGCTCGTCGACTGAAATTTGCCGACCTCTCAGAAAATCGTGGACCTCACGCATGACATGCCAAGTGACACGCCCGTGTCACAGGACGCGTGCCCTGTGTCGACACTCGTCGACTGAAAATCGTCGACCTCTCAGGAAATGGTCGACCTCAAGCATAATACGCCCTGTGACACATTCGTGTCACAGGCCGTGTCAGCCTACTCAGAACCCAACTTGGCCTGAAAATTCCATCCGTTCCTCTTTTGAGTTTTAGGGCATTATAATTCCTCCCCCCTTAAAAGAATTTCGTCCCGAAATTTAAATAGAAAGTACACAAAACTTAAACGGTACCTGATAAGAAAAGCTCGGGGTACTCCTCAAGCATGGCCTGCTCTCGCTCCCACGAAAGCTCCTCACGACCATAGTTGTCACAACGAACTTTTACGAGTTTGACCTCCTTGTTCCGCAACTGCCAAATTTCTGAATCTTCTATACTAATTGGATGAACTCGCGTCCTCAAGTCCTCTTCTATCGGCATTGATGTCGATTCAATCACCACACTAGCCTCTACCAAAGCTTTCCTCAAGACGGAGACATGGAAAACATCGTGTAATCCACTCAGCTCCGTGGACAACGCCAACCGGTACGCAGCTTCTCCCACCCATTCTATAACCTGGAACGGTCCCAAAAATTTCGGACTCAACTTCTTGAGTTAGCAAATCCATGAAATACCTTTGAACGGTTTGATTTTTAGATATTCCCAGTCGCCTACCACGAACTCTACCTTCCTGTGGCGAGCATTAAAATATTTTTCTTGCCGTTCTTGAGCTATCTTCATGCGCTTTTGAATGATTCACACTAACTCATAAGCATTAGCTACCACTTCTCTTCCCAAAAGCTTGGTGTCTCCCGCCTCTGTCCAAGACATCGGTGTTCGACACCACCTCCCATACAAAGCCTCTTATGTCGCAATCTTTATACCTGCTTGGTAACTGTTGTTATATGAGAACTCTACCAAGAAGAGGTGATCCTCCCATTTCTTGTCGAAGTCAAGAGTACACATCCTCAGCATATCCTCCATAATACATTTTGTTCTTTCGGTTTTTCCCATCTGTTTGAGGATGGAAAGACGTACTAAACATGAGCTTCGTTCCTAGACTCTTATGAACCATCCTCCAGTCCTTAGACGTGAAACGTCCATCGCGATCACTAACTATGCTATTGGGAATCCCATATAGTCACACAATGTTGCGAACATACAATTCCATCAGCTTCTCCACGCTGTCCACCTTCCGATTTGGGATGAAGTGTGCCACTTTTGTCAAACGATCCACGATCACCCAAATTGCGTTGTTACCCTACTGCGATCTAGGTAACCCATGTAGAAAATCCATGGAGATGTCATCAAATTTCCACTCGGGGATAGGAAGAGGCTTTAAGAACCCGCCCGGCTTCTAACACTCAGCCTTCACCAAGGAACAAGTTTGGCACCGACTTACATACAAAGCAACGTCCCTCTTCAGACCATGCCACAAATAGGATTTCTTCATATCCAAGTACATCTTTGTACTGCCCAGGTGAATGGAGTACTTTGTGAATTGGTCCTCAAACATCAACTCCTCACGGAGCTTGCCGAACTGCGGTATAGAAATCGTCCCGCCCTTCCTCAGAATCCCATCAATCATCTCCAAGGCGCTACACTTGTCCTTTTTAGATTTCTCCACATATGGTTGGAACTTTGCATCCAAACGGGTCGCTTCCCGAATACAATCAGACAAATCATTCTACATTTCAATCCAGTTCAACTAAGTTGCACTAGACTCGCTTCTGGCTACACACTCCATGCCAAGGGACTCCCAGTCCCGCCTCAATGGCTCATCATGAGCTTCGATCCAATTCCCTTGCCCAGAGTATTTTGTGCTAAATGCATCAGCCACCACATTAGCTTTGCCTGGCGTATACTGAATCGCCACCTCGTAGTCTCCAAGAAACTCAACCCACCTGCACTGCCGTATATTCAAATCCTTCTAATCTAGGAGATACTTCAGACTTTTTTGGTCCGTGAAGATCTCCACTTTCGCACCATAAACGTTGTGCCACCACAATTTCAGCGTAAAAATTACCGCCACCAATTCCAAATCATGGACGGGGTAATTCCTCTCGTGATGCTTCAACTGCCTAGACCCAAAGGCGATCACACTGCCATGTTGTACCAATACGCACCCCAAACCGCATCCGGATGCGTCGCATAAAATTTGAAATCCTTCAGTCTCTTTTAGCAAACTTAGGATTGGAGATGTCATCAGTCTTTCCTTCATGGTTTCAAATGCCTGATTGCATTCCTGAGTCCACACGAACATCTGATCCTTACGAGTTAGTGAAGTGAGCGGTAGAGCTATCTGCGAAATGTTCTCTACGAACCTTCGATAATACCCGGCTAGTCCAAGAAAACTTCGGCTTCCACCATGGTCCTAAATACTGGCCAATCCCTGATGGACTCCACTTTTGTTGGATCTACAGCCACCCCATCCCCACTAATCACATGGCCCAAAATGCCACCTTCTCTAACCAGAACTCGCACTTTGAGAACTTTGCATAAAGCCGGTTCTCTCTCAACACTTGCAAGACTATTCTCAAGTGAGTCTCGTGCTCCGCCTCTGACTTAGAGTAAACCAGAATGTCATCAATAAATATGACTACAAAAGAGTCCAAGTATTTGCGAAATACTCGGTTAATCAGGTCCATGAAAACGGATGGTGCGTTCTTCATCCCAAACGGCATCACCGTGAACTCAAAGTGACCATATCTCGTACCAAACGCTGCCTTGGGTATTTCCTCATCTCGAATTCGCATCTGATAGTTTCCTGACTTCAGGTCTAACTTTGAATACAACACCGACCCCACCAACTGGTCGAATAGATCGTCTATCCAAGGAATCGGATACTTATTCTTGATAGTCAGTTTATTCAACTCTCAGTTGTTTATGCACAACCGCATACTACCATCTTTCTTCTTCACAAACAACATCGGCGCACTCCATGGTGAAGAATTGGGTCTGATATACCCCTGCACCAACAGTTCTTGTAACTGTACTTTGAGTTTGGCCAACTCTTTTGGTGTCGTCCTAAAAGGTGGACATTACACCGGCCTAGGCTTTGGCACTAAATCAATAGAGAAATCAATCTCCCGTCGAGGAGGTGCTCCAGGTAGCTCCTCAAGAAACACATCCTTGAATTCTGCCACTACGGGTACTTCTCCAATAGATAACCTAGAAAGGCTAACCTCCAACAACGCTATAAGGGCTACCACTCCCTGGTTAACTGCCTGCACCAACTGCATGGCTGAAATTAGGGAACAGGCCACGCCGTGAAGACCCTTAAACTTAGCTTCCGCTTGCCATTCGCTTCTCAGGGTTACCACCTTGGATAGTCAGTCAATAATGGTACACTTCTCTGTTAGCTAGTCCTTTCCCAATGTTACATCAAAATCCACCAACGGTAGGACCTCCGCTATCAACATGAAGTCGACTCCGTCTAAATTCCAACAAATGCGTCCCTTATCCCTGGTAGTCATGGATGACCCATTGGGCATGCGCACCTTCAACTCTGCGTCCGTTGAGAATGACTCAACTCAGACCCTCTGGATAAAGCTCTCTGCAAGGAAGGAGTGTGATGCTCCCGTATCAAACAATACCCTAGCAGGGTATCCAGAAACTATCACAAAGCCTAAACACAATCAACAAACATAAATGGCTTGAAAGTTATGAAACACAAGGTTAAAGTTAAACTCCCATACCTATCACAACATCGGTTTGACAGATCGCTTTTTGCTGCCCAAGGTTGTTGGACCTTGGTTGCACCGGTTGGAACCGAGAAGCGCTTGACTCTGTCATCTTCACTTTCTCTGCGACAATGGGGCTGGAGCGTACACTCTGCTCCTGTCTTGGCTCTTGCTCAGTGCCTCCTTGAGTACAAAATCGAGCTATGTGCCCCACCTTGCCACAATTAAAGCACGTCAGAGGTCCCTTAGAGCGAGACCCTCCGGACGTCCAGTTGATTTTCTCATCGGACTTGTATGGGTGAGGCTTTTTCTTCCATATGCTCCCTTCATACTTTCCTTAGGATTAAGAAGGCTTCCCTTCCCCTTGCTTGGGCGCGAAACCCTTGCGGCGCAGGGTTCGCTCTATATCGCTCTCAAAAATTCGTGCTGCCTCAACCAACTCATTGAAACCTGCGTGTTTCATAGATATGAGTGGCTGCCTCAGGTTCTCCCTCAATCTATGGTAGAAGAGGTTGTCCCTCTCCTCATCATCCGCCATGGTCATTCCCGCATAATGACCCAACCGAGTAAATTCCTGAACATATTCATCCACGGTCTTGTCTCGCTGCACCAAGTGCAGAAATTGCCTCTGGAGGCCTAACCTTGTTGATGCGGGAATGTACTTCTTCAGGAAAGCATTCTCAAACTCATCCACCACAACTTGGCATCTCCTTCCAACATGAAGGATGCAAACTCATATTTCTTCTCTTCTGGCGTCTCTGCATCCCTCAAAAGTTCCTGCATCCGTGCCCACCAATCCTCTCGATCAGTCGGCATACCGACTCCCTTAAATGCTGGAGGATGGAAGCTCAGAAAATACTTCATTTGCCAGTCCCCATGCCCAACAACCACCATTTCGGTCAACGGCACTTCTCGTCTTACTTCTCCGCCTTTCACTGCCATCGCTGTATCCGGGGTAGTAGGAGTTGTTACCTGAGCAATAGGGGCTGCAACTTGTACTGCCGCTGTAGCTTGGGCTGCCACCATTTCTTCTGCAAGCATTCAGCAAAAATCGGCCGGGGTAACCCCCATGTCTATAGGACCCTGCGCAGTAGTGCTGCTCACTGAAGTATCTTTTCTTGGCCTCGACATTCCCGCATCGTTGCTTGCACTCTTCATACAAGCAAGGTAAACCCAAATCTGTCTCTAATCGCAAGACTCAAACACAAGGACACTCAGGGTCCCACAATACTCCTATGTGGATAGCTTCTTATACGCGATTCGATTATGATTTTTGACCACGAATCCTCTCCTTGGAACGCTAACCTTCCTCTGATAACAAATTATAACACCTCCCCTGTAATGACTGTATAATATGGGTCCAGCCGGCGCCCCACAACATACAGACGCCACTGCTTTAGCATTAAAAGATGATATTAACTACCCTATCTAAAAACTCATAATAAAGCATAGCGGAAATAAACCAAATAACTAGAAGTTATCCACTACCAACACAGGAGTATCACCACGGCCTTATGGCCTTACAACAAAAGATTCAAAAACAAAAAGACCACAAGGTCTAACATCAACGTGCAACAGCACTCCTAGGCTACCTCGGCATGCAAGCCGGAATATACCAAAACATGAAGCATACAATCAAAAGGAATCAATCTAGAAAGCACAACAAACACTTCATGAGTCTTAGGGATTTTCAGCTGGCGCACTTGCTCCCGCTTGCGATCCTTGCTCTGTAAAAATATGTAGTAACATGGGTCAGCAAAGGATGACCTATACCGTGTGACCAACAAATCTCCTCCCGGCCGCCCCTAACGTACCCCGGGGTACCCCTCCAACCTGCAAGTCAGCATTTTGTATACCTTATACATAAACATGTAAAGCTTTAAAGCAGGTGTGGATGCCTCATACAACAATCACATTTTCTATGATGAGCACAAAACAAAAAGGGTCCTACTATGCAGCATATATGCAAACCCAGGCTTCGCCCAAGTCACCCTGTAATATATGCAACTAGCATATCATTATATCAATGGGGTACTTCCATTTCCCCATTGGCATAAAGCCGTAATCAAAAGGTGGCTATATTGCTCCTAACGATCTAACAGCCACTACACGGAAATCATGCCAAGGCCCCACCCACACATCGGTCTTAAACCCGGGCTTGACTGCAAATTCCGACTTCTCGTATCAGGATTCTGTCTCACACACAAACCAATTCTAAAAACCCTTGCTGGACCCCACTCGCTCATGGCTTCATTGCCCGAGCTTGCCCTATGCTTGGCGTTCTCGTCAGTCTCACAAAAGGGGACTAGTCTCGCCGGGACACTCTCCCCACCTGACTTGGACATCATGGGATAGTCAGCGGACCACAATGACATAACCACACCTTAACATAACACAACCATAACTTCCCACCCTAATCCACCATTTGTACTGCAACGTTCTCGCGCACCAAGGAAACCATCTATCGCCAATGCGGAGCTAACCTTATCCGATTCCGGCAACAAGTACTCACTCAAGAAAAGGTGGAAAATGCATAAATCACAACGGCATCTTGCCGCAATGGATTTCTACCGAATCCTTAAGGCTTGCTATGCAAAATGTTGGAACACCCTATAACTAATATGGGCAAGGATCACTATGTCCTTAGGAAATTGTCTTGACCTTATTGTATAGTCTTAATGGTCAATTAGAATGAGTCTATGGGTTAGAACTTAGGTTTGGAAGCTGCCCCCAAGACCCTCTAAGATCAGAATTCAAGTGCTGAATACTAGGACAATTTTCGTCGAGCTCAGGTCGACAAAACGTCGAACTCAGTTCAACTATCTCTTAGCTCAATTCGACGAGTCGTCGAACTCGGTTCAACGATCTTCGAGCTCAGATCGACGATTCTGTCTCTAGTAATATTCCAAGTCTCTGAGCTTAGTTCGACGATAGTTGAGCTCAGGTCGACGATTTCTGTTTCAAGTCTAGATCAAGTCTCTGAGCTCAGTTCGACGAGAGTTGAGCTCAGATCGATGATTTTCTGAAGAGATTGATGATTTCAGGAATTCAAATCAGATAGTTATGGTATTAAATCTGATTTATTATCAGCATTTATTTCAAAGGATTCTATAGCCGTTTCAACAAATCTGGAGAAAGTTTCAAGGAAGACAAAATGGAATGTCTCTTAGGACTTTCCTCTAGAGACAAATTCATTTAAGGCAGTTATTTATGACTGATTAACAACTATCAAAAAGACAGATGTTTAGTATATCTCCAGAGAATAATTAGAGAAAGAAAGAACAAGAGATATCAATCAAGAATTTTGAGACACAAGTCTACAGGATTACTGAGTTAGAATTCATACAGAACATAAGGAATCATATTGTGAAGGAGATCATAGAACATAAAAGATTTCTTCAATTCTACTCCTTCAAGATCTTCCTGACTCAAGTGTTCAAAGGCTTCTTCATCAAAGACTCCAGACACATCACTTTTCAGCAACTACTGAAATCATCCCTTGCTGGAGATCTAAAGCAATTGAAGACCTATCACCTTATGCAAAGCTCTTCTTCCTGAACAATTGCAGATCTCAGGGGGAGCTTTGACAACATCATCCACTAGTATTCTCTTAGACTGTCTACAGAGAAGAACAACAAACTCTTTTTTTCTCTTTCTTTATTCGGCTGTAAAAGGGTTACTCAAAACTCCCTTCAAAAGTTTTGTGGTTGGTTTCTGAGACCTGATCAAAACTCAGTGGTGGCAAGACACCTGATCAAAAAATCTAGGTTTGGTTTTTGAGCACCTTATCAAAAGCTCATTGGTGCCCAGGACACCTGATCAACTATTCCTGTAGTGGATTCCTACCTAGGGGGGTAGAAGAGTGGATGTACCCAAGTTGATTGGGGAACCACTATAGATCCTTGTGTCTTCTGGATTGCTGTTTTTTTGCTTTTCTCTGTGCTATGAATTTGTTTATTGCTTCTTGTCTTTTATTTACTGTAAGCACATTACACCTATACTTAAATTAAGTCTTCCACTGCAAATAATTTTTTTTTATCTGGAATATTATTTTAATACACTCTATTCACCCCCCCATAGAGTAACGGTAGATCTTACTCTCATTTTCAATTGGTATCAGAGTCAGGTTGGTTACTCAACAACTGAATCTTCATTAGATTGATTGTTCCGACAGGCTAACACCTGAACCAAAAGATCTCTTATAAGATCAATCTTCTATAGAGGGTTATTATTTGTATTATATTTATATTCATACAAAACCATGGCACAGAACAAAGATTATGCTAGCACCAGACCTCCAGTGTGCAACCTTTCTAAGTTTGCACTTTGGAAGACAAGGATAAAATTATATATGAATTCTATTTATGAGGACATCTACAATTCTGTTTTGACAGTGTGTCCAAGGCCCCCAGTAATTACAAGTACAAGTGCTGTTCCACCTCATTCAGGAACAGATGCGGAAATTAAGAAGTGGAAAGTTGCAGATGCCAAAGCAATGAATATTCTGGCTCAGACTATGTTTGATGAAATATTTCAGAAAGTGGCTGAATGTAATTACGCAAAAAATAAATATGGGACAAGTTGTCAGAAATTGTATCAGGATCTGTTGATGTAAGGAAAGACAGAAGATCCCATCTCATAACCCAATATGAGAATTTCAAAAAGGGAGAAACTGAGTCAGTTTTTGATATGTACAAACGACTCATCCTAATAGTCAGTGAGTTAAGAACATTGGACAAGGAGATTTCACTAACTGAACTCAATGACAAAATCCTAATGTGCTTCCCCAGCACTTGGGACTCAAGTATCTGGCCAATTAAGGATACCAGAAGCCTAATTGAGATTAGTACAGAAGCCTAACTGAGATTACTACTGAAGCTTTGTTTGGCAAGCTCAAGTCTTATGAGCTGCTCATCAAGAATAGAGAGGAAGAACAAAAGGTTGCTTTTCCAGCAATCAGGATGGAAAAGACAATAACATTTAAAGCTACAGAAGATCAGTCTGAAGATAAGGTCACAGGCAATGAAGAATTGATGAGCTTACTGGCCAAAAGATTCAAAAAGATGGCCTGGAAATATTTCAGAAAGAGGTCATCTAGAGGGCATGAGAAGCCAAGGTATGACAAATCCAATAATAAAGAGATTATTTGTTTTGGATGTAGGAAACCAGGCCACATTGTGCCTGATTGTCCAGAAAATCAGAATAAGGATAAGAGAGACAGGAAAGATAGGAGAAAAGATAAGGACTCCAGGAGAAACAACAATGACAAATCCTCCTCCAGCAAAAACAAACACACCAGGAAGGGATTTGTAGCTGAAACCTGGAGTGAAACTGAAGAAGAGTCAGAGGCTTCATCAAGCTCAAGTGATGATGAAGATGATGCTGAAGAGAAGGAGTTCTCCATGATGGCTATCAATGCCTCCCAACATAATTCTGATGCAGAACATGAGTCAGAATCTGAATCTGAACAAGAAGATGAAGAAGACCAGGTAATAGATTCCTTTGATTTTAATTCAGAGGACTTTAAATTTGAATTTAAGGCACTGTGTTTAGACCTGCTAAAGTCTGAGAAAGAGATTATCTCTCTCAGAAATCAATTGTCTGAACATAGCACTTTAAAATCAGACAACCTCAAACACTTTGAGGAGTTAGAATGCTGTAGGGAGGAGATAGCTTCACTAAAAAGTGAACTGTCCCAGACAAAGAAGTTTGAAGAATCCCTTAATGGGAGAAGCATCAGACTGATGGACATCACAAGCACAGTGAACTCTAGACTTAATAGTACACAGGGCTAGGGTGCTTCATCTTGCCAACCTATAGTGTTAACAACCCCAATAAAGTTTATCTCAGATAAAGGAAAGGGTGTTGTAGAGGTAGCTAGGAAGAATCTTGATTTACCTAATAGAAACAAAGTTCAACTGAAAACGTCGAATAGATCTTGACCATCGTCGAACAGAGCTCAGCGATCTCAAGCTGAATCGTCGAACACAGGTCGACGATCACCGAACTCTGAACTCTGGCATAATCGATCTGAGTTTGGCGAATAGAACTCTGAACTCCTACATCCCAAAACATTAACTCTTATACTTAATAGATAATACCTCCCAGGAGATATCATCCTGAAGGTTATAAGAGTTAGCCAGGGATGTCTTTTATTTCAGAATTTAAAGGTTATCAACCTAGGCCCAAAGTAAACTGGGACAAAAACATATAAGTTGTTTATGTGCAGGTGAAGACCTATCCAGCAATGAACTAACAATGGTATCTGGATAGTGGGTGCTCAAAGCACATGACAGGAAGCAAGGAGAATCTCACATCCTTCAAAGCTAAACTTGGACCCAAAGTAATATTTGGAGATTCAAACTTTGGACAAACAAAATGATATGGTGATGTTCAGATTTGCTCAGTCACATTCAAGAAGGTGGCCTATGTGGAAGGACTGAACCATAATTTAATCAGCATCAATCAACTATGTAATAAAGGCTACCAGGTGACATTCAACAAATCCTCATGCAAAATCAAATCATAGGATAACAAAACTATGTTAACAGTAAAAGGAAAGGTAATATTTATCTTGTAGATTTTCTTTCAACTAAGATAGATATTTGTTTATTCAATTCTGTTTGCAAGCCAAATGATTAATGGCATAAGAGATTAGGGCTTGTAAACCTTAGAACTATTGTTAGGCTATCCAAGGACAACCTTATTAGAGGACTACCTTCTGGCCCCTACAAGAAGGAAGGACTTTGCAGGGCTTGTCAATTAGGCAAGCAAACTAAAAATAGTTTTAAGTCACTTAACAAGAGTGATTCACCTAGGATCGTGTATCTATTACACATGGATCTTTTTGGACCGATTAAAGTACAAAGCTTAGGAGGGAAATCTTAAACTTTGGTGATTGTAGATGACTTCTCTAGATTCACATGGGTGTTCTTTCTGAGGAAGAAGTCTGATAATTTTAAGTGTTTGACAAAGTTTCTCAAATGCATACAGATTGAGTTCAATACTCACATTGCTCTATTCAGAAGTGATCATGGGATAGAGTTTGATTCTATTCTTATGCAAGAGTTCTTTTAGAGTGAAGGGATCATGCACACTTTCTCAGCTCCTAGAACTCCTCAACAAAATGGGGTAGCTGAAAAGAAAAATAGAACCCTTATTGAATCTGCCACCACATTATTGACAGATGCTCACCTTCCTCTATCCTTTTGGGCAGAGGCAGTGAACACCTCGAACTATGTGTTGAATAGAAGTTTGATACATAAACTGAAGGGCAAGACTCCCTATGAATTACTCAAAGGGAAGAAACCTAAAGTAGATTATTTCAAAAATTTTGGTTGCATTTGTTACATACACAATAATGACAAGAAGTATATAGCAAAATTTCAAGCTAAAGCTGATGAAGGAGTGTTTCTGGGATACTCCATGATCAGTAACGCTTATAGGGTGTATAACAAATCTTCTCTTAAAATTGAAGAATCTGTACATGTATCTTTTGATGAAACTAACATGTTTTACAAGGAGAAGAATACTTCTACCATAGAACTTTTGCAGGTACACTATCTTTCAGAAAATTTGGACAGGTTACATATTGTAGAAAAAGATACAACACAAAAGGATGAGAGCAGGTAAGATGAAGAGGATGCTCAACATCCTGTAGAAAATCATCTTGAAGAGCCAGTTGTTGTTCCACAAGAGGAAACAACAACATAGGTTGGTGAACAATTAACACCCCCTATTTATTTAGTAACATCAAGAGATCATCCAATCTCCCAAGTGATTAGAGACATCTCAGTTGGTGTGCAAACCAGAAATCAGGTCAACCAAAACCTGATTCACACCTGATTTCTATCTCAAATTGAACCTCAATCCATACAAGATGCAGAAAAATATCCACACTGGATCATTGCAATGCAAGAGGAATTACATTAATTTGAAAGAAACAAAGTTTGGGAGCTAGTGCCAAGGCCTAAGGATCACTCCATTGTTGGAACAAAGTGGGTGTTCAGAAACAAGCTGGATGATCAAGGAATCATTGTAAGGAATAAGACAAGGCTAGTTACACAAGGATACTCTCAAGAAGAAGGAATAGACTATGACCAGACCTTTGCACCAGTTGCAAGATTAGAGGCCATAAGAATATTCCTAGCTTATGGAGCTCATAAAGGTTTCAAGGTCTATCAGATGGATGTAAAAAGTACATTTCTTAATGGAGACATCAAGGAAGAAGTCTTTGTTAGACAACCCCTAGGTTTTATCTCTCTAACTCATCCTGATCATGTTTTTAAATTGCATAAAGCATTATATGGTCTCAAGTAAGCTCCTAGAGCATGGTATGAGACCTTAGCATGCTTTCTTTTGGAAAATGATTGTATAAGGGGAAGAGTAGACCAAACTCTTTTTATTAGAACCCATAAGGCCAATACCCTACTAGTACAAATCTATGTAGATTATATTATCTTTTGATCTACTGATTCAAATTTTTGCAAAAAGTTCTCTAAACTAATGCATTCAAAATTTGAAATGAGTAGCATGGGTGAGCTTTCCTACTTTCTAGGATTGCAAGTCAAACAGCATGCTGATGGCATATTTATTTCTCAAACCATGCAAAGGAATTGGTTAAGAAATGTGGTATGTCTGAAGTATCATATATGAAAACACCTATGCCTACTAATGCTGTATTAGATGCTGATGAACATGGGAAACCTATTGATCAGACAGCATATAGAGCAATGATTGGCTCTTTATTGTACCTTACAGCTAGTAGACCTGACATAATGTTTGCTACATGCATATGTGCTAGATTCCAAGTAAGCACTTGAGAGTCCCACCTAATATTAGTAAAGAGGATTCTTAGGTGTGTGAAAATTTGTCCAAATCTAGGTCTCTGGTATCAAAAAGACTCAGGATTTGAATTAACTGGATTTTCAGATGCTGATTATGCTGGATGTAGAGTAGACAGGAAAAGCCCCAGTGGAACTTGCCAGTTCCTTGGTGACAGACATATCTCCTGGTTCTGTAAGAAACAAACATTTGTGTCCACTTCAACTGCTGAAGCTGAATACATAGCAGCAAGTAGTTGTTGCTCATAGATTTTGTGGATTCAAAACCAGCTCCTAGACTATGGTTACAACTTAGAAAGGTCAAAAATCTTTTATGATAACACTAGTGCTATTTCTATAGCACAAAATCCAGTCCTCCATAGTAGGACAAAACATATAAGAATAAGGCATCACTTTTTAAGGGATAATGTTGAGAAAAATAAAATTGAACTTCATTATATCCCAACTTATTTGCAAAGGGGAGATATTTTCACTAAACCTTTGGATGAAAAGAAACACACCTTCTTCCTAAATCAGTTAGGAATGTTAGATGGAGGAAGCTTAAAATAAGATCCAAGATTTTAAAACCCTAAAATTTATCAAGACTAGGTTAAAAACTTGATTTTTTTTAGTGTCTATAAGTTGTTTTTGATCTCTGAACTGCGCTCGACGATTTTCCCAAAGATCATCGAACGGAGATCGACGTCTTTCAAAACCGTCGACCGGAGTTCAACGCCTTCTGATAGCGCTAAGCTATCTTCTTCTGGTCAGAGACCGTCGATCAGAGATAGACGCTCTCCAATATAATCGAACGGAGATCGACGATGGTTAAGGCTCTTCAGATTCCTTTAGAAGCCCAGATCGTCGAACGGAGTTCAACGATTTTTCCTTTCTGGCGTCGAACCCTAATATAAAATTCATTTTTCGGCCTTCATTTTCCTTTTGCACTTTCATACTCTCTGCAAAACTTTTCTTTCCCTCCAAACTTCTCTGCACTTGGTCGTGTTTGTTTCATTTTTGCAAGTAAACAATGACTGTTTCAGTTGCAGTTCTTGCCGCCATGAAATTTGATGCTGGATTCGACATAGATATGGACTCATTTGAAGGCAGTGACCAAGTATTCAAAGACATTCTCAAACTGATCAAAGAACAACAGTTGGTGCATATTATGACCACAAGGATGAAACTTATTGCGGATGAGATCAAAGAATGGGTGTGCACAGCTCACAATTTGGATCAGAATACTGTGGTGGGTACTATTGCCGGGACTCAGGTATCTCTAACACTTGCCCTCCTGACCAAAGTTTTTCAACTAAGCACTGGAAACGATTCTGTTGAACTATCTTGAGAAGAGTTTGCAAATATGATTGATAGAATGGGTCATTCTACAGCAAACCCTAACAAGCTGCTCAAAAAGAATTTGTCAGTTGAATACAGATTCTTAGGTGATGTTGTGGGAAAAGTTCTATTAGCCAAGCACTCTGCTCATGATACCATTTTTAGGTATCAATTTTATTTGATGGCTATTGTAGTAGATAAGAAACATCTCAATTGGGGAGAGATTTTCTTTGATTTAATCAAGAAAAAGGTGAACAAAAATTTTGTTAACTTTGGGAGGATCCTAGGGCTATTCTTGCATAACCGATGCCCATAGTTGCTTGTGTCCAGTGGGATGCACATCAATGCCTCCAAGAGGCTGACCTGTGCCCTATTTGGTAAATGGGACAGGCAAATTGCCAAGCCAAGCAGAACTCCTACTGCTGTCTCAACCTCAGGCACAAGGACTGCTCCAGTCACTCTCCCATATGCAACTGCCTCATTAAAAGAACTACCTGCCTCCTCCTCATCTCTACCATCTTCACCCATTGTTTCTTCTTCCATTCCTTCTTCAACTATCACTATCTCAACCTCCTCCCCTATCACCATCTCATCTCCACTTTCAACTCCTTCACCACCACCAGCAACAACAGAAGACCAATTCCATCCTCTCCATTACTTTTCACCTCTTGACATTGCCTCATCCATTCCATCTTTAAATCTAATGGATGATTCCTACATGGATGATTCCCCCTCCTCTCCTCTTGAGCCTCCATCATCATCTACCTCCTACCAACAACTTATACATGATATTCTTGCTCAACCATCCTTCTCCCCATCCATCTCCACTCCAATAACTTCCATCTCCACCATTCCAATCTCTTAACCATCCATCATACCATCCACCTCTTCTACTACAACTTATGCAGCCCCTTCACCACCAATCTCTGTCACTTTATTCTCTACCTCTACTCAAGTTACACTTGAGCAAGTAGATCTTCCTGCCCTAGCAGATAGGATATTTAGGATGCTAGCTCCCAGGCTAGCACTCCTGCTGGAGACCTCCATGGCTCCACTCCTGAAATCAATCCAGGAGCTATCTGCCAGGCAATCCTCTCTTTCTCCTCCTCAGGCAATCTCTTCTATGGGGTGCCTTGATCTAGTTTCTACTGAATCTAGGCAGGGGGAGATGCCATATGAAGAAGAGATGGTGCCTGCTGCATCAGAGGATTTCCTGCCAGAGTTTACAGTTCCAGCTCTAGTACCAGTTCTAACAGTTGACCTCAGGTCACTGTAATCAGATTTTGATACTCTTCACTTTAGCTGTCTACCAGCTCAGGAAGTGGAAGACCTTACTAAGGCTATTGTGCCTATTTCCAGCTATGAGCCCAGCTTGATCTCTGCATATATCAAGTCCCTTAAGGCTGTGGAAAATATTCTTTTTGTTGATGATTATGAATAATATTGCTGCTGCTGTTAATGTAGTCTGTTCTGATAGTGCTGCTAACTTACTAATGACAGATGCTGATGAGCCTGCTATTCATATTGAAGAACCTGCTATCTCTGATGTTGTTATCTAAGTTTCAGTTTCTGCTTCTGAAGTGTCTTTATCTGCTGCTCCTACTGCCCCAATTGTTTCTGCTATTGTATCTGTCAGTGCTACTTCTATCACTATTGCTACTACTGCTGCTGATGTTATCTCTGTTGAATAATCAAAACAACAACAAGAATACCTTAAAAGGATTGATGAATTATATGACAATCCTCAGAGTTCAGAAAGTGATAAATTCCAAACTGATTCTGATGACTCCTCTGCAACTATTTCAAGAAAGAGGAAAGCTAGAAGCAAAGCATTGATAAGGGTACCTCTAGAAAAGGTGAAAGATGAAAATGATATTCCTTATTATATTCTGCATGACTGCCCCATCTCAGAACCCTGGATGCAATATTCAAAGAACCAGCTCAAGGCTATGAAGAAAAAGAGGAAGATTGATAAGCATGATAAAGGATCTTCTCATTTTAATCCTCCTCCTCCTCCTCCAGATTCAGGTACCGGTGGAGGTTCTGCTTCTCAATTTTGATCTGCTGCAAAACAAAGCTCTTCTCAACCTTCAGACAGATTTCAACAAAGAGTATATTATCAAAGAGGTTATCAATCAAGTAGAGGTCAGCACAGACGAAGTCAAAGAGATTATAGAGTATACTCCCAAGGTCAATCAAGATAGCATCCATATCAAAGGGAAGGATAAGGACACATTGACTAAACCTCTGGTCCTTTCCCTTATAAGCTGAAAGATACTGTTGCTTCAAGAACTCCTCCTTCTGATGATACAATGAATAGATATGAACCTCCAGTTCCTTTTGAAGACCCTGAAAATAATCCACTTTCTTGGACTGCCAGAATGAAAGAGCTAGCTGCCTTGGATCAGATTAAGAAGGCAAGACAACAAGGGAAAGACACCTCATGTAAAACCACCTTTTTTTTCTTTTTAAAACCCGGGGGTCTTAGGCCCAGAATCGCCACTTTGCGGTGACACCTTCACGCCCTGAAGGGTCATCACCACAAGACGCCGATTCTGCCGACCAATTAAATCATAGAAAGGTAGCACAATAATTGAAGTAAGAGCAAGTCCACTGGAAATAAATCACATATATAGAAATAAAACTCCACGATGGGAGTGCCCACAGAATAATATGTCAGAGTACTAAAAATACTGGCTTATGCCCGGTACAACATGTCCTCACTACAAATCACTCATGCGGAAGAAAAAATAAACATCTACTCAGTGTCGAGACTCACGGTCCCGGCTGTATGAACTCCGGAGCTAGACTGCCCCATCTCCAAGCGCACCGGTCTCTGGGGCTGCTCCCCTGTGCTGGGCTCCGCGATCCCCTAAAATGATGCGGTTCGAAAACCGTTAGTCATAAAGACAGCCCTATCATCCCGTACCCCTTCCCCCATAGCTCCTAGGTATCGAGCGGAGAGGAATAAAGGTAAGGACATGAAGGTGGACATTAAATGAAAGAAACAGGTGGCAGCGTAACTAATCTTGCAATTCTATAATAAATATGTCAATAACAGAAAGTAGGAAAAGTAACCTTAACTTATGTGTGAAAGCGCATAAGCCAAGGGACCTTCTGCAAGGCTCCCATCGTATAGAGTGTCCCATACCACTTATACGTTGGAGTGTCGGTTATCAATCAGCAGCATATATTTATTGAATTTAACCTTAATTTATAAACTTGCTCACACAAGCTTATAGACCAAGGGGTCATTTTGAAGGTCCTAATGTATAAGCGTCCCATTCCACTTATACTTTAGGTGTCATGGGTTAAATGAATCGATTATGCTATGACATGCAAGTGGGTATGATAGAACATGCAAGTGCAACTCACACACCCAACTCTGTGCACACAGACCTTTAGTTCCCCCTTTCGGAGCCATTACCTCCCAGGATACCTCCGTAGTGGCAGACAGAAGCGGTGGGTTGGGCCTCGCCCACCTCTAAACAAGTAAAGCACTACCGATCAGACCTATCATATGCCTCAACGCTTGGTGCACTAAGCGAACTCCTGCGTACTCTTGTCGGCTGGCGCACCGGACTTCTGTTGGCGAAGTGCTAACCACACTTGCTGAATCAGCGTATTGGCGTCGGTGCATCGACCCTCCAATACCGAAGACCCACCACCTTAATTTTCATTCCTTTTATGCACATGCAAATTTAATCGTAAACACACAAAAACCGAGCTGAAGCCCCCGGGACTAAAACGTCCGTCTCTTAACCAACCGAGCCGAAGCTCCCCGGACCATTCCGTCCGTCTCTTAACCCACCGAGCCGAAGCTCCCATAAATCTTCCTGTGCTAACAGTGTTTGTGAAAGGTGCAACCCTAATTACTAAGTTACTCTTGTCAGTTTGTTATTGCAGTTTACGTTAACCCAGGACTGCCCCCGGTATTCCCCGTGAAGGGCTCTCAAAGGGCACTAGCTAGGAACTATGATGGTAGCTGAATCCCATCGTTCCCTTTCGCAAGGCACTTATTGTTATTGGTTGATCCCCTTTACCCATTCCCTTCTCATATTAAGATAGACTATCCTAGGGTGATTTTTAACCTTCCTCTCTTCGGGAAAGACGATCTTTCGTCGAACCCGAGCACCTCTTAACCCTAGCTATCACTACTTCTCTCTACTCTTCATATCATCCTATTATGATATCATCCACAATTGTCCACCCAGACAAAATAACTAACTCCAACGACTATCTCAGATCATGTCCTATTGCAATTCACAAATTTGCTATATGCAGACCAACCTAGACTATATGTCGAACCGGTTATGCAATGATCCCAAAACTCATCCAAATGACCTAAACAATTTACTGGAGACTTATCATGATATAAATAGCCTAAATCTAGAATATGGTAATTTTCCTAATTTATCTGGCATTTAATTAATTTCCTCAAAAATTCCAAGGGCTACCGGTTTGAACATGAACTACCCTAAGTTCTCATGCAAGATGTCCAGCAAATTTATAATAAATAGTAGGTTATCTCAATAGGGTAAATCCAAAGTTTCATAATTTTCTATCATCAAAAGGGCACTAAAATTATTTTAGCAATATTTACTATCTTCCATTATTTATGAACAAAATACAGAGAATATTATTTCAAAAATTATAAATAAATTATAATATGCAGATAAAGCCTTAAAAATAGCATTGGCCCAATTTCATAATTTTTCCGTAATAATATCATCCATAATTAATTTTCAAAGCATAAAACCCTTCTTTAGCATTTGTGAAGGAAGTACTGTTTTTACTCAACTAAAAATTATACAAAAATTCAAGAGTAACCATTCTGTCATAAAACATTTATTTCCAAGATTGCATGGGGTTTTAATGAATAGAAAGATCCAAATAATTAAAACATCAATTAGGGCTATAATAGACTTTACAAATGAAGTGCTGGAAATAAACATCATAAAATTCAAGTAAAATCTTTATAGCTTCTACCCACTCCAAACTTACTCTACCCTAATTTCACAGCCTTTAGATAAAGTTTAGTGACGGATTGTGCTTAATTAGTTTTTAACCCTAAAGCTAAGATTAAGGTTTTGAGGTATCTACTTGTCTCCAAATTCTCCAAGATTCCATTCAGATGATTCTTATCATGCTAATTTCAACTCTACAGAGTTTCAAGGCAATACGAGAGCAATTGCCCCCATGTCCTTCTCAACCCTCAAAACCCTCCATCTTGGGTTTGAGTTTGGATCCTAGGGTAAATCAACCCTAAACCACACCATTTTCTCCAAGTGGGTTATAATAACCCCTCTAAGTCAGTGGTCAAAATATCAGCCTCTGTTGAGGTGATATGACCGATCTAACCTCTTGTGCACTTTTTACTCAAAAACACCTCATTATTGCCTAGTTAAGAATATGTGACTTCCTTTTTAAAACTCATCCAAATGAGTTGAAATTTTGTACAGAACTAGGTTTTTTAGCCAGAGACCACTCACCAAAATTTGGGAGGGTTTGGAGGTCATTTGACCATTTAAATAAATTACTCTAACTTTAATAAATTAAAATAGAAACTTTAGGCAAAGTGTCTCAAAAAATTCCCATTTTTGGACAACCTCTAAATATGGCTAAGGGTAACCCTCTGCCCAAATTTAAGGTCATTTGGACAAAGGACGAAGAGTGGGCATCCATTCTAATTTCTGCCCAACTCTAGGTACATCCCCCATTAAAACGGGTTCTGCGGTTGAAACGCTTACCCAAACGAGTTGAAACAAATTTTAAATTAATCTAGACTCGAAGGGTTACAACTTTCGTGAATGGTCATTTTTCCTAAATCGGCCTCTAGGTGCCTCATTTTGCAGCCTCAATGTACTCATTTAATTTAACTTTTCATTATGTACTATATACATAATTTATATATTATAAATTTATTTTAGTGTTCATCTTCTACAGAATCCGAAAAACTGAACACAGAAAAGTCATATTTCCTGTAGCTCTTCCGTGATCCGTCGCCGACCATCCGATCACTTCCCTGGCCATCCACCACCACCACCTCCGTCGAGGCGGTGGCTATCGGTCGGCGGTGGTTTGGCCGCCGGAGGTGGCGGTTTCCGGCGTACCCGAAAATATATTTTTTTCATGGTTTATCCATGAAAACTCGAGATAGGTTCGGCTCCGTTGAGCACAAACTTCATTTCTATGATCCTAAGATCTACCCCTAAGAGAAGAAGTAGAGGAGGACCTTGTTCGCGGTTTGAAGGCGAGATGAACGTCAGATTGTCATGGCGCGGTGGTGGCGTTCCCGAACTTCTTCGACAGCAAGAGCAGAAATCTGAATTCATTTGGTCTAGGATGTAACCTTCTCCTCTCGCTCTAAGGAGGCTGTTATAGATCTCCAAGTGGGGAGGGGGAAGGGTGAATCATTCATGAAAATAAAAGCTCCCTTAACAAATGGCTTTTCGGTTATGGTGGAGAGAAGGAAACGTTGGAATAAGAAGAGGCATTTACCAGGTGGCGATTTCCTATTGGACCTCAATCTCTCTTTCTTATTATGTAATTAATGAAAGAAACGGCTCATAAATACTCCTGCTGTAAATTCCCATACTCAGAATTGATTATGACTTCGGTCACAGAAATTTCCAGCCTGGCTGACGTTTCGGCCATGGTCACGGGCGTGACACATAGGTCACAGGCGTGATAGGCCTGGGTGGCCAATTCCGAGTTCGACGATCGTCGATCTGAGATCGATGATCGTCGAAAGGTGGTCACGGCCTTGGTCACGGGCATGACACATGGGTCACGGGTGTGACCGGCCAAGATGCAAATTCCGCGCTCAGTGATCGTCTCACTGAGATCGACGATCGCCGAAGGGGGTCACACCCTAGGTCACGGGCGTGACACATGGGTCACAGGCGTGACAGGGCCATGACGCAAATTCTGCGCTCGACGATCGTCGCGCTGAGATCGACGATCGTCGAAGAGGTCATGCCCTAGGTCACGGGCGTGACACAGTTCATGGGCATGACAGTCCCGGGTTGAAAAATTTTGCGCTCGACGATTGTCTCCCTAAGATCGACGATCGTCGAAGGAGTCACGCCCTAGGTCACGGGCGTGACGGGTCGGTCACGGGCGTGACCAACCCGTGACCCGAAATCTCGGTCGATGTATTTCAATTTTTGGGCTTCCTAGGGTTCTGTCACGACAAACTGACTCTTAGGGGTCTAGCCGGAAATGGGATGTTACAAATCCCAATAAACAAAACAAAAATTTCGTCACCGAAATTGAGGTTTAGCCTATGGGGATTTCTACCGAAATAAATTAAACTTGTAACATCCCATACAGTTTTTCTATTGAGTCGAAGCGAGTCTACTTGTTTTATAAACGAAGACAATCTCCACAATAAACAAAAGATTAGCCCCTACTTTCCTTCGCATGCCTAGGTTCTCGATTTCCCTTACCTAGTCCTACCGGTTCAACACAAGAAGGTAATTTATAGTATACTGAGAGGTGGTGATGTATACCTGACTGAACAACTCCGGGTATTTTTGCCTAATCAGGTTCTGCGGTTCCCAGGTGTGCTCCTCCTGACCGTGGTTTCTCCACAGAACCTTGACTAAGGGGATCTTCTTGCAGCGCAAGATCCGTACTCCTTTGTCGTCTATCTGAACCGGCTCCAAGTGAACAGATCGGTCTGAAGCTACCGGCCCTTCGGTGGTCAAAATCTGCTTCTCCGGGCATAGTAGAGCCCTTCTCAGCGAAGAAATGTGGAAGACGTCGTGTAGAGCTGCCAGCTCTGGTGGCAAATCTAGCCTATAGGCTAGAGCCCCGATCCACTCCAGGATCCTGTAAGGGATTATATAACTAGGGTTGAGCTTCTTTCTCCGACCGCGCACCCGTGAGACTCCGTGCATGGGACGGATCTTCAAGAACACTCGGTCCCCTACCTGAAACTCCACCTGATGATGTCGGGCGTAATAATACTTAGCTTGTCTGCTCTGCGCCTCTAACATCCTGTCTTGATCAGCCTCACCTGAGCCTCGGTGTCTTCAACAAAATCCGATCCTAATACCTTCGGATCCTCGTCCTGAACCCAAGAAAGCGGGGTCCTGCATTTTCTTCCATACAAGGCTTCATACGGCGCCATGCTTATGCTGGACTGGTAGCTATTATTATAGGAGAACTCGACCAACGGCAATATCTTCTCCCATGGCTCCCCTCAGTCCAGTATACACAGTCGTAGTAGATCCTCCAACGTCCTATTGGTGCGCTCTGTCTGCCTGTCCGTCTGAGTGTGGAAGGTCGTGCTAAAAGTCAATCGGGTGCCCAGATATGACTGCACTGACCGCCACTCCCTGGATGTAAACCTTCCATCGCGGTCCGACACTATCGTCCTGGGCACGCCATGGTATCGGACATACTGCTCCATGAACTTCCGTACCAGCACTCCCACCGAGTCATCCTTCCTGATTGGTATAAAGCAGGCCACCTTCGTCAACCGATCAACAATCACCCAGATCGAGCCATTCCTTGTCCGAGACCGGGGAAGCCCATGTATAAAATCCATAGCTATATAATCAAACTTCCACTCCGGCACCGGGAGTGGCTGCAATAGTCCTGCGGGGTTCCTGCACTCCACCTTCACCAACTGACACGCCTCGCAATGGGTCACGAAGTACGTAATGTCCTTCTTCATGCCCAACCAAAACATCGTCTTCTTCAGATCAGCGGTCATCTTTGTGATCCCTGGGTGCACAGAGTACCGGCTGCAATGCGCCTCCATCATAATATCCACTCGGATCTGGCCTCCTGCGGGTATATATACTTTGCCTCTGAAATGTAGCAACCCATCTCTCAGGGAATAATCTCCTGTCGAACCATCCTCCAAGGCTCGGAATATTGGCTCTGCCCATGCATCTGTCCTCTGTCCGTCCCGAATGCGATCATGAATATCATCTATGGCCACCATCGATGCCAGATACTCCCTATACAACTCTAGATCATCCTCGGACACTAGGGATATCTGCATATCTCTGAATGACCGGTCTAGCTCCATGGACATAACTTAGGGCCCGTCTTCGAAAGTGGCAGCTCTCTGACTCAACGCGTCGGCCACCACGTTTGCCTTCCCTGGATGGTAGTGCATCTCATACTGATAGTCTGCTAAGAACTCCACCCAGCGCCTCTGCCTGATATTCAGCTCCTTCTGTGCGTGTTCACGTATTTCAAGTTCTTGTGGTCGGAGTAGATGTCGCAGGGACTCCATAAAGATAATGGCGCCAGACCTTCAGAGTAAAAATGACCGCTCCCATCTCAAGGTCGTGCACTAGGTAGTTATTCTCATGGGTCTTCAGCTGGCGGGAGGCATATGCTATGATATGTCCGTTCTGCATCAGCACCGCTCCCATCCCCTGGTATGATGCGTCGGTATACACCTGGAATCCTTCCTTTCCAGATGGAAGGGCCAGAATAGTGGCTGAGATGAGTCGGTCCTTCAGCTCCTGGAAAGCCGCCTGGCACTGCGGGGTCCAAACAAAAGGTGCCTCCTTCTTTGTCAAAGATGTAAGGGGGAGGGAAATTTGAGACAACCCCTCCATGAACTTCCGGTAATAACTGGTAAGTCCCAAGAAACTTCGTACATCGGTGGCTGTCTTCAACTGCAGCCAATCTCGAACTGCCTGAATCTTTGCCGGATCCACTGCCAACCCGGCTCCGCTGATAATGTCGCTTAGGAAAGCCACCTCCTTCAACCAAAACTGACACTTGCTGAATTTCGCGTAAAGGCGATGCTCCCGCAACCTCTCCAGAGTCAGTGCCAGGATGCCGAGTGTGCTCCTCCTCTGTCCTAGAGTAGATCAGGATGTCGTCTATGAACACTATGACAAACACATCTAAGTAGGCCTCGAAAACCCGATTCATGCGGCTCATGAACGCCGACGGTGCATTCGTGAGCCCGAAGGGCATCACGGTGAACTCATACAGGCCATATCTGCTACTGAAGGCCGTCTTCGGGATATCCTCCTCCTAGATCCGCAGCTGGTAGTATCCTGACCTCAAGTCCAACTTCGAGAAATAATGGGCTCCCTCCAGCTGGTCGATCAATTCGTCTTTCTGTGGGAGCCGATAGGTATTCCGGACGGACAGCCTGTTTAGTTGCTCGATAATCGATGCAAAGGCGAAGTGTCCCATGTTTCTTCTTCACGAATAGGACCGGGGCTCCCCATGGCGAGGAACTCGGTCTAACAAATCCCGCCTCAACCAACTCTTGCAACTAAGTCCGAAACTCCGCCAACTCCTTCGGGGCCAACCGATAGGGAGCCCTGGATATCGGCTTAGCCCCTTGCACCAACTGAATTGTAAAATCCTTCTCCCTGTACGGAGACAATCCTGGCAGCTTCTCTGGAAACACATCGGCGTAATCTCAAACCACCGGTATATTGGCAATCCGATCCTTCTCCTCGGTCATCTCGAACAGCACCTAATATACCATGTCTCCCTGTAGATGGGCCTTGATGGCCTGTACCGAAGATAAGAGTATACGAGAGGCAGGTCTTATACCTTCGATGACAATGAAAGAGTCCCCGTGTCTCACGGTGATCCTCTTTGCTTGGCAATCAATTTGGGCATGGTTCCAGTGCAGCCATACCATGCCCAGGATCAGGTCGTAGTCCGTCAGCTTCAAAATCGTTGCTGGAGCCTCGAACGCCATTCCACCAATTTCTGCCTCCATATTGCAGTGATCCGTGGTAAAGAGCTCAGATCCATCCGGTAGTCGCACCCTCATCCTCGAGCCCGTGAATCGCTCCACGCCTTCCAGTCCTTCTACGAACGTCTTCGACACAAAGGAGTGAGTAGCTCCAGTATCGAAAAGCGTGCGGGCAGGCTTGTCGCTGATGAAGACTATACCTGGGATGATTAGATCTCTTAGGGTTCTATAAAGAATTTTCTTTCCTTGTTAATCTATCTAGTGTGGTTCTAAGTTTTAACAACTAAAAGGGAAATTCTATGAAAATAAAGAAACATTGCGGCGTACCTGCTATGACCTGCTCCGGATTCCGAGGCTGCGCAAGGTCCAAAGCATATACCTGCTCCCTTCCCTGTCTACGGTCTCCCTCCTGGTATCCACGACCGCGGCCGCGTCCTCAGCCTCCGTAATGCTGAGCTGGTGGGCCACCTTGTTGTGCTGGAGGTGGTGCCCCTCTCATCGGGTAGTTCCTCAGGATGTGCCCAATCTGATGACAAAGGAAGCACTCTGGTGGGGGATACGCCATTCCCCCGAGTCTCGGCATCTCCTGCATCCGAATAGGTTGAGGGCCAATATCACCTGCTCTCTCTGCTCCTGCCTTACTTCCTGACGAGGCTGGTCCTCTGTCCTTCTCCCCTCTGGTATAGCACCTCGCCGCTTGTCATTTCTGACTCTCTGTCCCTGATCCTCTGCTTGCCACTTCCGGCCCCGGGCGGTGTTCCAATCAGCCTCAATCCTTTTTGTCATCTCCAAAATCCGGGAGATAGGACCGTCAAATACAAACAATAAAGCCTCCCTCAAGTCTTCCCGCAGGCCCTTATAGAACCTCTTGATGTACCCTGCTTCGTCCAGCTGGTAAGAATCTGCATATCGAGCCAGATGGTCGAACTCCCGATGGTACTCCACCACCGTCCGGGTGCCCTACTTCAGCTGTAAGAACCGCTCCTCCAACTCATCCCTGGCTGACTGCGGAACGAAATGCTCCAGCAGCGCGGCCCTGAACTCTTCCCAGGTAACCTCCGCAACCTCCCTATCGGCAAATGTCGTATCCAACAGCGTCTTCCACCACCTCTTGGCATGGGACTCCAGGCATGAGACAACTAGAGCCACCCTCTCCTCCCAGGGACACCGTATCCCGGTCAGCATCTCGTACATAATATCCAGCCACTCTTCCGTCCGAACCGCCGACTCTGTCCCAAGTAGGATGGGGGAGACAGTCCTCGGAAGATGCTCAGCCAGTTGGCCCCCGGATTTGGCTGCGGGACCGAAACCTGCTGGGCCCATGAAAGCCTCCAGGACGGCAGTCAGAGTCTGTCCCATGTCTGACTGAAGGAAAGGAGTGGGGACTGGTGGAGGTGGTGCAACATCCTGAGCCAGTTGAACTCCACCTTGTGGCATAGGCTGTGCTGGAGTCTGCAGAACAAAAACCCATACTGATAAAACGTTTAATCTTTAATAAAAGTGGACAATTTATATGTGATCCCCATATAGACACACCACTGCTTCCGCTGCTTAGTTTGTCCCCAAACTAAACTCGAGCGGGGGTGACCCAGGGATAGTGGACTGCTACCTTTTTTAGATCGATGTTTCCCTCTGATACCACTTGTAAGACCCCCCCCCCCCTTTTTTTCTTTTTAAAACCCGGGGTCTTAGGCCCAGAATCGCCACTTTGCGGTGACACCTTCACGCCATGAAGGGTCATCACCACAAGGCGTTGATTCTGCCGGCCAATTCAATCACAGAAAGGTAGCATAATAATTGAAGTAAGAGCAAGTCAACTGGAAATAAATCACATATATAGAAATAAAACTCCACGATGGGAGTGTCCACAGAATAATATGTCAGAGTACTAAAAATACGGGCTTATGCCCGGTACAACATGTCCTCACTACAAAT
Organism: Platanthera zijinensis; assembly: GCA_039513925.1. Taxonomy (NCBI): domain Eukaryota; kingdom Viridiplantae; phylum Streptophyta; class Magnoliopsida; order Asparagales; family Orchidaceae; genus Platanthera; species Platanthera zijinensis. The sequence continues at coordinate 84,397,195 of CM077089.1, forward strand.
CACTCATGCGGAAGCAAAAACAAACATCTACTCAGTGTCGAGACTCACCGTCCCGGCTGTATGAACTACGGAGCTAGACTGCCCCATCTCCAAGCGCACCGGTCTCTGGGGCTGCTCCCCTGTTCTTGGCTCCGCAATCCCCTAAAATGATGTGATTCGAAAACTGTTAGTCATAAAGACTAAGCCCTATCATCCCCTACCCCTTCCCCCATGGCTCCTAGGTACAGAGCGGATAAGAAGAAAGGGAAGGACATGAAGGTGGAGATTTAATGAAAGAAACAGGTGGCAGCGGAAATAATCTTGCAATTCTTATAATAAATATGTCAATAACAGAAAGTAGGAAAAGTAACCTTAACTTATGTGCGAAAGCGCATAAGCCAAGGGATCATCTACAAGGCTCCCATCGTATCGAGAGTCCCATACCACTTATATGTTGGGGTGTCGGTTATCAAACAACAGCATGTATATATTGAAATTAACCTTTGATTTATAAACTTGCCCACACAAGCTTATAGACCAAGGGGTCGTTTTGCAGGTCCTAATGTATAAGCATCCCATTCCACTTATACTTTAGGTGTCAGGGGTTAAATGAATCGATTATGCTATGACATGCAAGTGGGTATGATGGAACATGCAAGTGCAACTCACATACCCGACTCTGTGCACACAGACCTTTAGTTCCCCCTTTCGGAGCCGTTACCTCCCAGGATACCTCCGTAGTGGCAGACGGAAGCGGTGGGTTGTGCCTCGCCCACCTCTAAACCAGTAAAGCACTACCGTTCAGACCTATCGTACGCCTCAACGCTTGGTGCACTAAGCGGACTCCTGCGTACTCTTGCCGGCTGGCGCACCGGACTTCTGTTTGCGAAGTGCTAACCACACTTGCCGAGTCAGCGTATTGGCGTCGGTGCATCGACCCTCCAATACCGAAGACCCACCACCTTAATTTTCATTCCTTTTATGCACATGCAAATTTAATCGTAAACACACAAAAACCGAGCCGAAGCCCCCCGGACTAAAACATCCGTCTCTTAACCAACCGAGCAGAATCTCCCCGAACCATTCCGTCCGTCTCTTAACCCACCGAGACAAAGCTCCCATAAATCTTCCTGTGCAAACAGTGTTTATGAAAGGTGCAACCCTAATTTCTAAGTTACTCTTGTCAGTTTGTTATTGCAGTTTACGTTAACCCAGGATTGCCCCCGGTATTCCCCGTGAAGGGCTCTCAAAGGGCACTAGGAATTATGATGGTAGCTGAAGCCCATCATTCCCTTTCGCAAGGCACTTATTGTTATTGGTTGATCCCCTTTACCCATTCCCTTCTCATATTAACATAAACTATCCTAGGGTGATTTTTAACCTTCCTCTTTTCGGGAAAGACAATCTTTCGTCGAACCCGAGCACCTCTTAACCCTAGCTATCACGACTTCTCTCTACTCTTCATATCATCATATTGTGATGTCATCCACAATTGTCCACCCAGACAAAATAACTAACTCCAACGACTATCTCAGATCATGTCCTATTGCAATTCACAAATTTGCTATATGCAGACCAACCTAGACTATATGTCGAACCGGTTATGCAATGATCCCAAAACTCATCCAAATGCCCTAAACTATTTACTGGAGACTTATCATGAAATAAATAGCCTAAATCCAGAATGTGGTAATTTTCCAAATTTATCTGGCATTTAATTAATTTCCTCAAAAATTCCAAGGGCTACCGGTTTGAACATGAACTACCCTAAATTCTCATGCAAGATGTCCAGCAAATTTATAATAAATAGTAGGTTATCTCAATAGAATAAATCCAAAGTATCATAATTTTCTATCATCAAAAGGGCACTAAAACTATTTTAGCAATATTTACTATCTTCCATTATTTATGAACAAAGTACAGAGAATATTCTTCCAAAAATTATAAATAAATTATAATATGCAGATAAAGCCTTAAAAATAGCATTGGCCCAATTTCATAATTTTTCAGTAATAATATCATCCCTAATTATTTTTCAAAGCATAAAATCCCTCTTTAACATTTGTGAAGGAAGAACTATTTTTACTCAACTAAAAATTATACCAAAATTCAAGGGTAACCATTCTGTCCTAAAACTTTTATTTCCAAGATTGCAAGGGGTTTTAATGAACAAAAAGATCCAAATAATTAAAATATCAATTAGGGCTATAATAGACTTTACAAATGAAGTGCTGGAAATAAACATCATAAAATTCCAGTAAAATCTCTATAGCTTCTACCCACTCCAAACTTACTGTACCCTAATTTCACAGCCTTTAGATAAAGTTTAGTGACGGATTGTGCTTAATTAGTTTTTAACCCTAAAGCTAAGATTAAGGTTTTGAGGTATCTACTTGTCTCCCAATTCTCCAAGATTCCATTCAGATGATTCTTATCATGCAATTGTCAACTCTACAGAGTTTCAAGGCAATACGAGAGCAATTGCCCCCATGTCCTTCTCAACCCTCAAAACCCTCCATCTTGGGTTTGAGTTTGGATCCTAGGGTAAATCAACCCTAAACCACACCATTTTCTCCAAGTGGGTTATAATAACCCCTCTAAGTTAGTGGTCAAAATATCAGCCTCTGTTGAGGTGATATGACCGATGTAACCTCTTGTGCACTTTTTACTCAAAAATGCCTCATTATTGCCTAGTTAAGAATATGTGACTTCCTATTCAAAACTCATCCAATTGAGTTGAAATTTTGTACATAACTAGGTTTTATAGCCAGGGACCACTCACCAAAATTTGGGAGGGTTTGGAGGTTATTTGACCATTTAAATAATTTACTCTAACTTTATTAAATTAAAATCGAAACTTTAGGCAAAATGTCTCCAAAAATTCCCATTTTTGGACAGCCACTAAATATGGCTAAGGGTAACCCTCTGCCCAAATTTCAGGTCATTTGGACAAAGGACGAAGAGTGGGCATCCATTCTAATTTCTGCCCAACTCTAGGTACAGCCCCAATTAAAACGGGTTCTGCGGTTTAACCGCTTACCTAAATGAGTTGAAGCAATTTTAAATTAATCTAGACTCGAAGGGTTACAACTTTTGTGATTGATAATTTTTCCTAAATCGGCCTTTAGGTGCCTCGTTTTGTAGCCTAAAAATGTACAAATTTAATTTAACTTTTCATTATGTACTATATACATAATTTATATATTATAAATTTATTTTACTGTTCATCTTCTACAGAATCCGAAAAACTGAACACAAAAAACTCATATTTCCTGTAGCTCTTCCGCGATCCGTCGCTGGCCGTCTGATCACTTCCGCTAGCCATCCACCACCACCACCACCTCCGTCGAGGCAATGGCTATCGGTCGGCGGTGGTTTGGCCTCCGGAGGTGGTTGTTTCCGGCGTACCCGAAAATATAAATTTTTCATGGTTTATCCATGAAAACTCGAGATAGGTTCGGCTCCGTTTAGCACGAACTTCATTTCTATGATCTTAAGATCTACCCCTAAGAGACGAAGTAGAGGAGGACCTTGTTTGCGGTTTGAAGGCGAGATGAACGTCGGATTGTCATGGCGCGGTGGTGGCGTTCCCGAACTTCTTCGACAGCAAGAGCAGAAATCTGAATTCGATTGGTCTAGGATGTAACCTTCTCCTCTCGCTCTAAGGAGGCTATTATAGATCTCTAAGTGGGGAGGGGGAAGTGTGAATCATAAATGGCAATAAAAGCTCCCTTAACTAATGGCTTTTCGGTTATGGTGGAGAGAAGGAAACGTTGGAATAAGAAGAGGCGATTTCCAGGTGGCGATTTCCTATTGGACCTCAATCTCTCTTTCTTATTAAGTAATTAAAGAAATAAATGGCTCATAAATACTCCTGCTGTAAATTTCCATACTCAGAATTGATTATGACTTCGGTTACAGAAATTTCCAGCCTGGCTGACATTTCAGCCTTGGTCACGGGCGTGACACATAGGTCACGGGCGTGACAGGCCCGGGTGGACAATTCTGAGTTCGATGATCGTCGATCCGAGATCGACGATCGTCGAAAGGTTGTCACGCCCTTGGTCACGGGCGTGACACGTGGGTCACGGGCGTGACCGGCCAAGATGCAAATTTTACGCTCAGCGATCGTCTCGCTGAGATCGACGATCGCTGAAGGGGGTCACGCCCTAGGTCACGGGCGTGACACATGGGTCACGGGCGTGACAGGGCCATGACGCAAATTCTGCGCTCAACGATCGTCGCACTGAGATCGACGATCGTCGAAGGGGTCACGCCCTAGGTCACGGGCATGACACATAGGTCACGGGCGTGAGAGGCCCGGGTTGAAAATTTTGCGCTCGACGATCGTCTCCCTGAGATCGACGATCGTCGAAGGAGTCACGTCCTAGGTCACGGGCGTGACGGGTCGGTTATGGGCATGACCAACCCGTGACCCGAAGTCTCGGTCGATGTATTTCAGTTTTTGGGCTTCCTAGGGTTCTGTCATGACAAACCAACTCCTAGGGGTCTAGCCTGAAATGGGATGTTACACCTCAAACATCTCAACCTTATCTGAACAAAGAAAGAAAGAACTAGAAAGATACTCATCCAGAAAATTCTTTGATCCAGAAAGTTATATGAAGCTGCACCCAGAGGCTGTGGTTCCCATGCCCAAATCTCAAACCTCTCTAAGCGCTGCTGATGACATGAGATCCAAGAAGGAAGATCTCAACCCTAACAGAGAAATCTTATTCAAGAAGGGCAATGGGAAGAAGTAAATGTGTAAGCTGATAATATATCTAAATTCTGACTGACTGCTGTGATTCTGTCTGTTGTTCTGCAATGCTGCATTTCTTTTCTCTACATTGTTTTTTTGCTTTTGAATTCTGTCTGTATGCTTATTATTTCCTATTTGTTTTGTAAATAGTAATCCTAACCCAAATAGGGGGAGATTGTTGGAACACCCTATTACTAATTTGGCCAAGGATCACTATGTTCTTAGGAAATTGTCTTGACCTTATTGTATAGTCTTAAAGGTCAATTAGAATAATTCTAAGGGTTAGAACATAGGTTTGGAAGCTGCCCCCAAGACCCTCTAAGATCAGAATTCAAGTGATGAAGACTAGGACAATTTTCGTCGAGCTCAGTTTGACGAAACGTCGAACTCAGTTCGACTATCTCTGAGCTCAGTTCGACAAGTCGTCGAACTCGGCTCGATAATCTTCGAGCTCAGATCGACGATTCTGTCTCTAGCTATATTCCAAGTCTCTGAGCTCAGTTAGACGATAGATGAGCTCAGGTCGACGATTTCTGTTTCAAGTCTAGATCCAGTCTTTGAGCTCAGTTCGACGATAGTTGAGCTCAGATCGACGATTTTCTGAAGAGATCTACAATTTCAGGAATTCAAATCAGACAGTTATGGTATTCAATCTGATTGTATTATCAGCATTTATTTCATAGGATTTTGTAGTCGTTTCAACTAATCTGGAGCAAGTTTCAAGGAAGACAAAATGGAATGTCTCTTAGGACTTTCCTCTAGAGATAAAGTACTTTTAAGGCAGTTATTTATGACTGGTTAACGACTATCAAAAAGACAGATGTTCAGTATATCTCCAGAGAATAATTAGAGAAAGAAAGAACAAGAGATATCAATCAAGAATTTTGAGACACAAGTCTACAGGATTACTGAGTTAGAATTCATACAGAACACAAGGAATCATACTGTGAAGGAGATCATAGAACAGAAAAGATTTCTTCTATTCTACTCCTTCAAGATCTTCCTGACTCAAGTGTTCAAAGTCTTCTTCATCAAAGACTCCAAGACACATCACTTTTCAGCAACTGCTGAAATCATCCCTTGCTGGAGATCTATAGCTACTGAAGACCTATCACCCTATGCAAAGCTCTTCTTCCTAAACAATTGCAAATCTCAGGGGGAGCTTTGACAACATCATCCACTAGTCTTCTCTTAGACTGTTGACAGAGAAGAACAACAAACTCTTTTCTTTCTCTTTCTTTATTCTGCTGTAAAAGGGTTACTCAAAACTCAGTTCAAAAGTTTTATGGTTGGTTTCTGAGACTTGATCAAAACTCAGTGGTGGCAAGACACCTGATAAAAAATCTGGGTTTGGTTTTTGAGCACCTTATCAAAAGCTCATTGGTGCCCAGGACTCCTGATCAACTATTCTTGCAGTGGATTCCTACTTAGGGTGGTAGAAGAGTAGATGTACCCAGGTTGATTGGGGAACCACTATAGATCCTTGTGTCTTCTGGATTGCTGTGTTTTTGCTTTGTTGTGTGTTGTGATTTTGTTTATTGCTTCTTATATTTTATTTACTGTAAGCACATTACACCTATACTTAAATTAAGTCTTCCACTGCAAATAATTTTTTTTATCTGGAAAATTATTTTAATACACTCTATTCACCCCCACTCTAGAGTAAAGGTAGATCTTACCCTCACTTTCACAACATCAACGAGTCGGGCTAACAGTCGCGACTACGGATTCACCCATAATGCCTAATCCACTAACGAAGCGGATCTCTAATGCAAAATCATGCCGGGGACGGATACAATTGACCCGAAGGTTCTTATTGAACCAAGGAAACCCAAACCCCTCTCATTTGAGAGCTGGAGCCCAAAAACAAAAAAGAAGAGATGTTAAGCGTGCATCCTAAAAACAAAGAGGAGAAGTGTTGTTACCTTACGACCACTTTTCCTAGCCATGGAGAAACTTGGTCAGATGAACACCACCGCAATGATCTTGCCTTCGCAAATCTGGACTCCGCTCGAGAAATGGTGCTCTGAAGCTTCTCCAACGGCCGGAACTCTCCTCCACCTTATTCCTTGCTCTCCCCTCTCTCTAACCCTTAGAAAGAGAAAGATCTAAATGGAATGAGGGTTTGAAACCATATTCCCGGCCTAATACCTGCAGGGGAAAGCCTGAGCCGTCAGATCCTACTTGAAGGAAACGAACAGCCATGATTCGCCCTGAAAAAGAATTTCATGGGCCGAACACGGCTTGTGACACGCCCGTGTCCAAGGCCGTGTTCCCTCACTCGCCATCAAATTAAAAATTACATAATAGGATACGGGCTGTGATAAGGCCTGGGACATGCCCGCGTCTCAAGTGACATGCACGTATCATGGGCTGTGTGCCTTAAACGACACAGGACCAAAACATCCCGAATAGGACACTGGCTTAGACCCGCCCTTGTCAAACTTGACACGCCCGTGGTCCGTACCGTGTTACTTAACTCAGCACAACTCGCCAAACTTCCCGAGCAGGACACGGCCTATGACACGCCCGTGTCTAAGGCTGTGTTCCGTGTCTCGATGCTCATCGACTTAAATTTGTTGACCTCTCAGAAAATCGTCTACCACGTGCACGACACGCCCTGTGACACGCCCGTGTCACAGGCCGTGTGCCTTGTGTCAATGCTCGTCGACTGAAAATCATCGACCTCTCAACAAATGGTCAACCTCTAGCATGACACGCCCTGTGACACGCCCGTATCATAGGCCTTGTCAGCCAACTCAAAACCCAACTTGGCCTGAAAATGCCATCCATTTCTCTTTTGAGTTTCGGTGCATTAAATGTGGAGAGCCTACCACTTCCGATCGAGGTCTTCTCTGATGGATTTGTAATATCCCTCAAACAACTATACCCCTAGTTCTTTGTTTTGCCATGACTAGGTCATGAAAAAACCATCAGATGCTCAATATCAAGTGGGCAAAGCTGAAGATCGAGGTCAGATGTTGAGGATGTGATATAAATAGACCAAGGTGATTTCCACCTTGGGCCTTGCCCACTTGATCTTGAGCTTCTGATGGTTTTGTCATGACCTAGTCATGACAAAACAAAGATTTAGGGGTCTAATTGTGTGAGGGATGTTACAAATTCTAATATATAAACGAAAAAATTTCTTCCTCGAAATTCTAGTTAGGCGTACGGGGTTTCAAGTATGATAGGTAAATTATAACATCCTAAGAGGTTGTGTGTAATACATGACTAAAAAGCTCAGTGTACCTTTGTTGCATCAATTCCTGTGGCTACCATGTGTGCTCCTCTCGCTCATGATTCCTCCACAGGACCTTGACAAATGGAACCTTCTTGCGTTGCAAGACTCGTATCCCTTTGTCATCAATCCAGACCGGTTCCAGGTGAACTGACCGATCAGATTCTACTGGCCCATCCGTGGCCGTCATTTGATTCTCCGGACGTAGTAGAGCCCTCCTAAAAGAAGATACGTGAATACGTCGTGCATACCTGCCAGCTCCGGAGGCAGCTCCAGCCTGTATGCTAAGGGACCGATCTGCTCCAGAATCCGGTAAGGCCCCATATATCATGGGTTGAGCTTCTTCTTCTGACCACTCACTCGTGAAACCCCATACATCGGTCAAATCTTAAAGAATACTCGGTCCCCCCCAGAAACTCCACTTGACGATGCTAAGCGTCATATAACTTGGCCTGTCGGCTCTATGCCTCTAACATCCTGTCCCGTATCAGCATCACCACAGCCTATGTGTCCTCAACAAACTCTGAGCCCAAAACCTTCGGATCCTCGTCCTATACCCATGACAGCGGAGTCCTACACCTTCGTCCATATAGGGTCTCAGAAGGATCCATCGCTAAGCTGGACTGGTAGCTATTATTATATGAGATCTCGATAAGTGGCAACAGCTTCTCACAAGGCTCTCTACAGTCCAGAATGCATAGTCGTAGTAGATCTTCCAAAGTCCGATTGGTGCGTTTTGTCTGCCAGTTGTTCTGGGGAGGAAAAGCTGTACTGAATGTCAGCCGAGTGCATAAATAAGTCTGCACTGATGTCCACTCCCTGTACGTAAACTGTCCATCCCAATCCGATACAATCGTCCTGGGTATGCCATGAAAATGGACGAACTGCTCCACGAATTTCCGAACAAACAGACCAACCAAGTACTCCTTCCTAATAGGGATTAATCTAGCTACCTTTTTCAGCCGATCGATGATTACCCAGATCAAATAATTTCCCGTCCGTGATCGGGGAAGGCCATGTATGAAGTCAATCGCGATATCCTAGAACTTCCACTCCGGCACTGGAACTGGTTGCAATAATCCTGCGGGGTTACTACACTCTGCCATCACCAACTGGCATATCTCATAGTGTATCACGAAGTAGGTGATATCCTTCTCCATGCCTGGCCAGTACATGGTCTTCTTCAGATCTACAGTCATCTTCGTGATTCCCGGGTGTGCTGAATACCGAATGCAGTGGGCCTCCGTCATGATATCCTCCCGAACTTGGCCTCCCTCTTGTATGTAAACACGTCTCATAAAGAACACTAGGCCATCCCTCAGTGTATAATCTCCAGCAGTGCCAATCTCTAGGGCCCGGAATATCGGCTCTAATTTGGCATCCTGCCTTTGCCCATCTCTGACTCGGTCTCGAATGTCATCTGCGGTAACAACCGACAATAGGTACTCCCGGTATAGCTCTGGGTGATCCTCAAACATTAGGGATATCTGCATCATATCCCATATCTGGACCAACTCCACGGCCATCAACTGAGGCCCTAGTCCTGAGGTCGTAGCCTTCCGGCTAAACGCATCGGCCACCACATTTGCCTTCCCTGGGTGGTAGTGCATTTCGTACTAATAATCAACTAATAACTCCACCCATCATCTCTGCCTGATATTTATCTCTTTCTGCGTGTCCACATACCTCAAATTTTTGTGGTCAGAATATATTTCGTAGTGGAAACCGTACAGATAGTGCCGCAAGACTTTCAGGGCAAATATGACCGCTCCCATATCTATGTCATGAACAAGATAGTTCTGCCCATACTTCTTCAGCTGCCGTGAGGCGTATGCTATCAGATGACCATTATGCATCAGCACTGCACCCATGCCCTGGTAGGAAGCGTTGGTGTAGACCTGGAATCCATCTTTCCCCAAAGGAATGGCAAGTATAGGAGCCGAGGTGAGTCGATCCTTCAGCTTCTGAAAAGCCACCTCATACTGCGGGGTCCATACAAAGGGCACGCCCTTCCTCATAAGGGACATGAGTGGGAGGGAAATATGAGAAAGTTCCCTCCACGAACTTCTGGTAATAACCGACAAGTCCTAGAAAACTCCGCACGTCTATGGCCGACTTCAGCTGCGGCCAATCACGAACTACCTGGCTCTTGGTCGGGTCCACTACCAACCCAACACCACTAATTATATGGCCTAGGAAAGCCACCTCCTTCAATCAGAACTGGAATTTCCTGAACTTCGCATAAAGCTAGTGCTCTCGCAGTCTCTTTAGGGTCAGCGTCAAATATCGAGTGTACTCCTCCTCTATCCTCGAGTAGATGAGGATGTCATCAATAAACACAATGACAAACACATCCAAATATGCCTCGAACACCCGAATCATGATGCTCATGAATGCCGACGGTGCATTCGTGAGCCCGAAGGGCATCACTGTAAACTCGAACAACCCATATCTTCTACTGAAGGCATTCTTCGGAATGTCCTCCTCCCGAATCCGCAGATGGTAAAAGCCCGACCTCAAATCCAACTTCCAAAAGAAATGCGCCCCCTCCAGCTGATCAAATAGCTTATCTATCCTTGGCAATGGATAGGTATTCTGGACTGTTAGTCGGTTCAGTGCTCGGTAGTCGATCCACATTCTAAGTGTACAGACCTTCTTATTGACGAACAGTACTGGGGATCCCCATGGTGAAGAGCTCGGCCGGAAGAATCTGGCTTCCACTAGTTCCTGCAGTTGGCTTCGAAACTCTGTAAACTCCTCCGGGGCCATCCGGTAAGGGGCTCTAGATGCCGTCTTAGCCCCTGGCACAAGCTGTATCGAGAAATCCTACTCCTGATACGGGGGTAGCCCTGGCAGCATCTCTGGGAATACGTTAGCAAAATCTCGCACCACCGGTATATCAAAGATAGAATCCTTGGCCTCAGCAAATTCAAATAGTACTACATAAACCTCCTCCCTTTGCAAGTTGGCCTTGACTGCCTACACGGATGATAACGAGAGAGGGGAAATAGGTATAATAGCTTCGATGATGATGTATGAATCGCCATGCCTAACGGTGATCCTCTTTGATAGGCAGTCAATCTGGGCATGGTTCTAATGCAACCATGACATTCCCAGGATCAAATCAAAGACTGGCATCTTTAGGATCGTTGTTGGTGCTTCGAAAGCCTTTCTGCCGATCTCCGCCTCCATGTTGCAATGGGCAGATGTGAATAGCTATGATCCGTCTTATAGCCATATCCTCATCATCAAGCCTGTGAATCTCTCTATGCCTTCCAGCCCTTCCACGAAGGCTTCCGACATGAACAAGTGCGAAGCACCCGTATCGAACAGTATATAAGCGGGCTTGCCGCTGATGAAGACTATGTCTGCGGTAGTTAAATGTCTTAGAAAATTATTTAAGGTTTTCTTTCCTAGTTTGTAAATTCTATATCCATGAATTTTAAAAGTTTAGGAAAGAAAGCATAAAATTTACTGGCATACCTGTGATCACTTGCTCCGGGTTCCGTGGTTGAGCCAGATCCAGAGCATACACTTGCTCCCTCTCTTGCCTGCTGTCCTCACCCTGGTATCCACGTCCTCAGCCACATCCTCGGCCTACAAAATACTGAGCTCGGGGCAGCCGGTGGCGCTGGAGCTGGTGCCCCACTCCTGAGGAAGTTCCTCCGTATATGCCCCTCCTAATGACAGTTGAAGCACTCTGGCTGGGGATATGCCATACCCTCGGGTCTCTACATCTCCCGCATCGGGAGAGGCTGAGGGGCCACCACTACTAGTTCCCTCTGGTCCTGTCTCACGTCCAGACGAGGCTGGTCCTCTGCTCTTCTTCCATCTCTCCCATCAGTGATGCGGCCTCGTCGCTGATCATTTCTTGCTCCCCAGCCCTGATCCTCTGTTGGCCGCTTCCGGCCTCAGGTAGTGTGCCAATCTGCCACGATCCTCTTCACCATATCCAATATCCATGGAATAGGCTCGTCAGACACGAACAACAGGGCCTCCCTCAGATCCTCTCGCAGGCCTTTATATAACCTCTTAGTGTATCCTTCCTCATCCAACTGATAAGAGTCCGTAAATCGGGCTAGATGATTTAACTCCCGGTTATACTCCACCACCGTCTTGTTACCCTTTCTCAACTATAAAATCTGTCTTTCATCTTATCTCTGGCTGACTACGGAACAAAATGCTCCAACAGTGCGGCCGTGATCTCCTCCAAGGCTATCTCTGCAACTTCTCTGTTAGCAAATGTCGTGTTTAATGACGTCTTCCACATCTCTTGGCATGAGATTCCTAGCAAGAGACCACCAAAGGTACCCTCTCCACCCAATGGCACCGTATCCCTGTCAGCATCTCAATACATGATGTCCAACCACTCCTCCTTCCGAACAGCCTGACTCTGTCCCCAAGTAGGATGGGGGCGAAAGTCCTCGGAAAATGCTAAACTAGTTGAACCCCGGGTTAGGCTACGGAGCCCGAACCTTACTGAGCCCTGAAAGCCTCCATTATGGCTGTCAGATTATTCCCCATCTCCGACTGTAGAAACGGAGTGGGGATCGGGGGTGGTGGTGCAATATTCGGAGTTTGCTAGACTCAGCACTGTGGTATAAGCTGTATTGGGGCTTTGTAACAAAAATCATTCGTAAGTAATTGACTAATACCTAATTAAAGGTGGACAATTTACATGTGATCTCCCATATGGGCCCACCACTGCTTCTGCTGCTTAGTTTCTCCCCAAACTAAACTCGTGCGGGGGTTACCTAGGTGTTGTGGACGACTACTTTTCCTATCGAGGTCTGCTCTAATACCACTGCTTCCGCTTTATGGCTTCAACTTGACCCCATAACCCTACCACAACACCTTTAACACCTTGGCTAGTCCATAGGGTCGCTAAGGACCTATTGGGGTCAACCAAAAAGAAGCCAAGTTGACTCAAGTCCGTGAAGCGTCGATTGAGTCGACAAAACTCGACGAGTAGGTCAGGTATCTACTTAGACTTGTTTTTCGGCTCGGGCATTGAGTGCATGGAGTGCACTCAATGCCATGAGCTGGTGGCATTGAGTGCGTTGAGTGCACTCAATGCATTCTTACTTAGGAAGAATTTTGAGCTCATGGGCATTGAGTGCGTTGAGTACACTCAACGCCATGGGCTGAATGGCATTGAGTGCACTCAACACAATTTTTACTTAGAAGGACTTTTGGGTTCGTGGAATTGAGTGCGTTGAGTGCACTCCAAGCCATGGGCTGAATGGCATTGAGTGCGTTGAGTGCACTCAACGCAAATTTACACGAAAGGATTTTCTAGAATCATGGCATTGAGTGAGTTGAGCTCACTCAACTCCATAGACTGAATGGCATTGAGTGAGTTGAGCTCACTCAACTCCATAGCCTAAATGGCATTGAGAGCTGAGATCACTCAACGCCATTGTACTTAGAAAATTCCTGGCGATTTTGGCGTTGAGTGTGGTGGCTTGTCTCAATGCTTTTGCTTTAGAGAAATTCTCGGCCCTGTTTGCTGGTTCGTACGAATAGGCTGAACCGAAGTCTTTACGGAATTACGCCAAGATGAATTAATTGACCTGATCCTTTTATTAGGACTTATTTAAACAATAATAAGACGTCCAATAGTAGGGTTCGATATGGCAAACGGTTTAACCCAAATTCCATTTTTAATGGAGAGAGAGAAAGTGAGGAGTAAATGTCATTCATGGCCTTGAAGGCTAAGGGCCCACTCTTCTTGCTGGAATCACCTCCCCCGATCAGTTAGGAGAAGGCCAAGGGTTTTCCCAGCCATGACAGCAGCTAGGGGAGGATAATTGTTGTTACCGAAAAGCTCTTCAAGGGGCATTAATGGCTACCACCAGCTAGACCCCTCCCCTCCCCCATTTTTATCATTTTAAAAGCATCACAAGACTACTAGGATTCATTTTCACCCATTACCTGAAGGAGCTGAGGACTTCACTATGTTGTTATAGAAACCGAGCTCCGCCACAATCACCAATGGCTTCCTGGCATCGACGCATCTCCAATCCGCAAGAAAGGTTCACCTCTACTACTTCTTCTATTGGAAGATCTTAGGAGTCTTTTAGGATGAGAATCGGGCTCAGTTGAGCCCGATCACGTGAATGCTTTTCCATGGATTTTCAGTGAAAATGGTGTCCGGTTTATCTAGAAACCGCCCCTCCGGCGGCCGCGCCGCCGCCCGGCGATAGCCCCCACCTCAATGGAGGTGGTGGCATTGGTGGCTGGCCGGGGAGGGGGATGGGTGGCCGAGAAACTAGCTTTGGATAAGCTCCAGGTCGGGTGAATCCTGGCCTTTGTCTGGAGGAAGAAGAAATCCAGGAGCTCCACGATTGTGCTTTAAGATGTGTGCTGGTGATATTTTATTAATTCCTGATTTTTTGTTTTTTGTCTCCTAATATCAGTCACATTGAAATAAATATTAAAAATACTTTGTGGCAAAAATAGAGTAAATGGTCAACATGAACTTTGTAGATCTTAAGGGTAAATTTAATTTGAAAAATGTTTCAACCACTTTGGATAATTCGTTTGACCACAACACTCATTTTGGTGCAACCTATACCTAGGTGTGACCAGTCACAAAAATTATTGCCCACACAAAACAACTCACCTAAATACTTTGAAATTTAGGACATAGGCTTTTCATAACCTTCTCCTCATACTCTCCAAAAATTTGAATTTTTGGAGAATAATTTTTCTATAGTTTTATGAATAATTTAATAAATCATATGGAATTTAATTAGGTGCCTTAAACCCCTCAAAAACTTCCAAAATTTTGGTGGGTGATGTTGGGGGATGGTATAAGGCTCCATATTTATTTTCATCACTTTTGGTGATGGTTTAGGTTGGAAGCAAGCAAACCCTACGTTGGCTCAATAAGGGGTATTTAGGTCAAAAGTGCACTTGTGGGTTTAGGTTGCCAAATCACCTCAACAGATGTTGAAATTTGGGCCAACTACTTGGCATGACTTTTAACACCCTCCCATGGAAGATGGGGTGGATTGGTGTAGATTTTCCCTAAGATCCAAGACAAAATCCTAAGGATTATTTTTGGTGTCTTGTGAAGGGCATGTGGTCAAATGACCTTGAAATGATTTGAAATTTGGTGGAGAGGACTCTAGTGTTGTTAGCGTCCTCTGGTAGAAATCTTATTAGATTTAGAAGTTGTTAAACCCCACAAAACCGTAACCCTAGTTTAGGGCACAAACCTTGTAGTGGTAGAATAGGTTATTAAAACTCATTGAACAGTGATGAAACTTGGGTGGTATAGTCATATGGTTAGTATGAACCTGTGGAAATTTAATTGGAAACTATAGAACATTAATCTTGGTACTTCCTTTGTAATGCATGAGTTAGCCCAACATAATTACTTTTGATATTGTGAACTCATTGTCCATTGGAAAGTCATAAAAAAATTGGGCAGAGGAAATTTTAGACCATTATGCTCATGTATGAATTTTATTAGAATTTTAAATACATATTTACAGTACACACTTCACAAGCTCATCAAAATGGAAACTTGTTCAATAATTTATTCATAGCTCATTTTTGTTGTAAAATTGTGAAACTTGATCAGTAGTGTTCCTAGATCAATACACTCATATGGGGATTTTATTACAATCTTTAGATAAATATATGTTGTACTTAGTTCATTAACCTATTAACTTGGCTTAATATTAGAAAATAAAGTTTAGAGTTCATTATTCACTGATAAATTATGAAACTTGACCTGAAGTGTTTATATGTCTTTCTGATCATCATTGAATTTTCTCAAAAAATTTTTGGAAGTATATTGGTAGTACTTGTCTTTTTAAAATGATTAATATAGGTTGTATTTAAAATTAGATTTAGAGGCCTAAACCTTACTGAAAAATTGGGAGACGCTGATTTTACTATTCAACTGTCATCATATAATTATCATAAAGTTTTTAGAGCATTTGCATGTCTGAAAGGGGTACTTCATGTTCAACTTTTGTCTTGGATTACTTAGGAAAAATTAAATAAATTACTAATTAAGTTAGGAAAATTATGAACTTCTAGATTTAGGCTAAACATGTCATGAGAGACCCTCAATAATTAATATAGGGATATTGGATGACAATTTTGAGTACCTCCCATTGTATACATCATATAGCTTAGGATGGTCTGCGTTTAGTAAAACTACAGAAATCATGATATGGTGCAAAATGAACCCAGAGAGTTAGGATGTTTGTGTATTGATTTGTTAAGTGGATATTGTATACTATTGGAAGTTGGGAAGAGTAGGTAGTAGAGTGGCCTAAATTTAGGTGGTGCTCGGGATCGACGAAATATCGTCTTCCCCGTGGAGAGAGAGAAAGAGCCAAAACACACTAAGATTTGATCCAAGGTAATAATAAGGGATCGGGAATTCGGTATTAACCAATAACAATAAGTGCCTTGTGAAAGGGACCTTTGGGCTTTAGCCCATCGTAGTTCCTAGTGCCCTTTGAGAGCCCTTCATGGGGTATGCCGGGGGTAGTCCTAGGCTAACCTAAGCTGTAGGTAAACTGAATTGAAAGGGTAATTAACATAAATAGGGATTCACTTTCACTCTCCTCAATATCTTGGGATGTTAGGATGGGTTACTCGGGCTGTAGGCCTGGTGGGTTTGGTGACGGGCAGATTGGCCCGGCGAGCTTTGGCTCGGCTGTTGATTGTGACCGATAGGATGGTCCGGGGAGCTTTGGCTCGGTAGCTGATATATAAGTTACATGTGCATAAAGTATAAGGTGGCTGGTCTACGGTATTGGAGGGTCGATGCACCGACACCAATAAGTTAACTTGGTAAGTGTGGTTTAGCACTTGTCCAAATAAAGTCTGGTGCGCCAACCGACAAGAGTACGCAGGAGCTCCTCTTAGTGCACCAGCATTGAGGCGTATGATAGGTCTGACTGGTAGTGTAATTTTTTGTTTAGAGGTGGGCAAGGCCCAAACCACCGCTTCCATTTGCCACAAAAGATGTATCCTAGGAGGTTCGGCTCCAAAAAGGGGGAACTATAAGTCTATGTACATAGAGTCGAGTGGGTGTGTTGCACTTGCATGATTCAAATCATAGCATACTTGCATGTCATAGAATAACCATTGCATATAACTTCTTGACACATATTGTATAAAGTGGTATGTGACGCTTTATACAATTGGCCCTACAGAATGACCATTTGGTTTATAAGTTCGAGCGAGCGTGCTTATAAGTTAAGGTTTTTATTCAGTAATATATAGATCATGCTTGCTAGAAAACCGACACCCTATCATATAATATGGTATGGGACTTTTTATACGATAGGTAGCCTTGCAAAAGATCCCTTGGCTTATGTGCTTTCATATAAGCTAAGGTTACTTATTTCTTGAGTAGCTTTTCTTACCTTTTTTATTGATATATTTATACATGCTCATCAAACTGCTTAGTCTTGTTCCGCTGTCACCTGTATTTGTTATTCTCCAATATCATGTCCTCTCCTTTCTTCCTCCCCGCTCGGTGCCTAGGATTCATGGGGGAGTGGGCGGGGGATGATAGGACTTAGTCTTTTAGACTAACGTTTTTTGAACCACATCATTTTAGGGGACCGTGGAGCCCAGCATGGAGGAGCAGCCCCTTAGGTCAGTATGCATGGATATGGGGCAGTCTAGTACCAGAGTTCAGACTACTGGGACTGTGAGTCCCGATCGCTAGTAGTTTATTAGTTTTTCTTCCGCTATGAGTGATATATGTAGTGAGGATTTGGATGTACTGGGCATGAGCCCTTTTTATAGTACTTTTATTATATCTATGGACACTCCCTTCGTGGAGAATATATATCTTTATATGTGATTTTTGTGGACTTGCTCTTATTATTTTGCTACTATTATGATCGATTTTGGCTAGCAGAATCGGAGTTTTGCAGTGGTAATCTTCTCGAGGATGAAGGAGTTACCGCAAAGCGGCGGTTCTAGGCCTAAGACCCCAGTGTTTCAAAAAAAGGGGGTCTTACAGATTGTGTGGAAGGTCGAGATAAGTGATGTGGAGATGGTAGAGGAGAAGAATTAGGAGGAGCAGGAGCCTCTTTTGGAGTTGAAACAGTGGCTAGAAAAGCCATTGTGCTTTCTGAAGCTACCCTAGAGGATTCAGCCCTAGATGGCTTTTGAATCACCCTCTCCCATTTTCCAAAAAGGGCAGAGGTAATCCTCTTGGAGGCATTGATATGTACTATTAGAGATACCAGAACTTCTGGGCATTTGGTTTGGAGGAAAATTTCCAGTGTTCTTCCATAACTAATTTCTTTTTAATTAATCTTCTTTTTGATTTAGTCAAAAAATAGTGTCCCCAGTTAATAGTTTTTTGTTCCACTATAACACACATCAAAAGGAATTGGTGTCTGATCACATAATCATGGGCAGAGTGTTTTCCCAGAATTACCTTCCCAACCACATCAGCTAAGAACTTATATTCTATAGAAAATTTTTTCTTCAGTAAGTGGTTAGGGTTTCCTTGATTGTGTCCCATTCTATCAAGCATAACATCTATTTCTAAAATAGACAATTCTATATTGTCTTCTCCATTAACTAATCCAAAAATTTCAGATAAAATTACTAGAGTAAGTGAAACCTGATTGCCTGAGATAGATCGAGTAATAGTTATAAGATTTGGAATCCTTATAGTATGAACCCATTCTTTTATCTCTGTGAAGGGGAGTTTGATCCTGGTGTTCATAAGATTACGAAGTTGCTGAGCTTCAAAAAGTTGCAAAATATCTTAGAATATTTGATCTGAGTGGCGGAATGAGTCAATATCGATGTCGAATACGGCATCGAATTTCATGGCAGAGAGAGTCGCCTGAGAATTCGCCATTTTCTTGCAAAATAGAGAAAACTAGTTCACGAGAAATAATAAATGCACGGAATAGAGTTCTATGAAACCCTAGATATAAATTTTCAAAAGTTGAAAAGGTGAACTCTGTCTGACGAAAAGCAAAAGATAGAACTCTGTTCGATGAAAAATTCTCAAAAGAAATATATCTCGTCGATCTCCATTCGACGAAAGTTTTGCGAAAGGAAATACATTCCATCGAGCTTTGTTCAATGAAATGTACTTGAAACTAAAATGTCGATCTCCGTTCGATGAAAATTTCACAAAGAAAGTTTGTCAATCTCCGTTCGACAAACATTTCACGCAAATTTCAAAGATCGTCGAGCTCCGTTCGACGAAAGGTGTCCAATTCGTCGAGCTTAGAACAAAAATTACATTAATGACTCTCCATTTATAATTCCTAACTGATTTAAGAAGAAAATGTGTTTCTTTTCATCTAAAGGTTTAGTGAAAATATCAGGTCTTTGAAAATCAGTAGAAATAAAAACAAGAGTAATTTAATTTTTGTCTACATTATCTCTCAAAAAATGTTGCCTAATTTTTATATGCTTAGTCCTACTATGAAGGACTTGATTCTGTGCAATTGATATTGCACTGGTATTATCACAAAATATTTTTGAATTATTTAAGTTATAACCTTATTCTAGAAGCTGATTTTGAATCCCCAAAATCATTGAATAATAACTACCATCTGCAATGTATTCAGCTTCAGCAGTTGAAGTAGAAACATATGTTTGCTTCTTACAAAACCATGACACAAGCCTGTCACCAAGAAACTGACAAGTTCCTGATGTGCTTTTTCTGTCAACTCTGCATCCAGCATAGTCAGCATCTGAAAATCCAGTTAATTCAAATCCTGATTCAATATGGTATTAGAGTCCTAGATTTGGACAACCCTTTATATATCTAAAAATTCTTTTTACTAAAATTAGGTGAGATTCTTTAGGATTTACTTGGAACATAGCACAAATACAGGTAGCAAACATAATGTCTATTCTACTGGCTGTTAAATATAATAAGGATCTAATGATTGTCCTATATATTTTTTGATAAACAGTTTGGGTTCATCATTATCAACTACAACATTAAAGGGCTTGGGTGGTTTCATAGCTGAGGCATCTGACATCCCAAATCTTTTAATTAGCTCTTTAGTATATTTAGATTAGGATATAAAAATACCATTAGGAGTTTGCTTCACTTTTAAACCAAGGAAGTAGGATAATTCACCCATGCTACTCATTTCAAACTTTGAATGCATTAGGTCAGAAAATCTTTTGCAAAGTTTTGAATCAGTAGAACAAAAATTATGTCATCAACATATATTTGAACTAGTAAAATCTTAGATTAATGATGTCTAAAAAAACAATGTTTTTTCTACCATGCCTCTACTAAATTTATTTTATAGAATAAAACTAGCAAGGCTCTTATACCAAGCTCTTGGAGCTTGTTTAAGACCACAAAGGGCTTTGTTAAGTTTAAAAACATGGGAAAAATGAGCTGGAGAGATAAAACCTAGAGGTGGTTCTACATAAACTTCCTCTTTGAGCTCTCCATTTAGAAAAGCACTCTTCACATCTATTTAATATACTGTGAATTTCATTGATGCTGCAAATGTAAGAAATATTATGATAGCCTCCAATCTTACAACAGGAGCAAAAGTATGATCATAGTCTATGCCTACCTCCTGTTAATATCCTTGAGGTAGCAATCTTTCTTTATTTCTTACAATGATTCCTTGAGCATCCAACTTATTCTTGAAGAAACATTTAGTTCCAATGACTGGATAGTTTTGGGTCTTGGAACTAAACCCAAACTCTATATCTCTTAAACTGATTAAGTTCCTCTTGCATTGCAATGATCCAGTTGGGATGTTGTTCGGCATCTTGGATGGATTGAGGTTAAATCTGAGAAATAAAACAAGCATGCATTTGATCTTGATTCAATTGTTGCATTGTTTGAACACCAGCTGATATGTCTCCAATCACTTGAGATCTAGGATGATCTCTAAGTGTGACAAAATCAGCAGGTAGAGTTAGTTCTTCAACTACTTGTGGTGTTAATTCCTCATGAGGAAATTCATTGACCACAACATTTTCAGCATACATTTCATGATTTTCTTTATTACTGACATCATCAGCAACCTGTTGAGAAGGATGTAATGTATCCTCTTGTGTTAGGATTAATTCATCCATTTTCTCATATAGATTTGGTACCTAAAATGAGTCTATGGAAGAGGTGTCCCTCTCCTTGTAAAACATGTTAGTTTCATCAATAGATACATGTATTGACTCTTATATCATAAGGATAGATTTATTAAAGACCCTATAAGCCTTACTAACTTGAGAATATCCAATAAATATTCCCTTTGCAGCTTTGACTTCCAATTTCCTTAAGTATTTCTTGTCATTATTATGTATATAACATTTACAACCAAAAACTTTGAAATATTTAACTTTAGGTTTCTTATTTTTAATTAATTCATAGGGAGTCTTACCCTTTAGTTTATGAATTAGACTTTTGTTAAGAATATAGTTTGTTTTGCTTACTACCTCTACCCACAAGGATAAGGGAAAGTGAGTATCTGCAAGTAATGTTCAAGCAGATTCAATTAGGGTTCTATTTTTCCTTATAGCTACCCCATTTTGTTGAGGAGTTCTAGGAGCAGAAAAACAATGCCTGATACCATCCTTCTAATAGAATTCTTTCATCAGAAGAGATTCAAACTCAGTTCCATGATCACTTCTAATCAATGTAATCTGAGTAGAGTACTCAATGTTGATGTTCTTAAGAAAGTCTGTAAGAACTTTAAAGTTATCTGACTTGTTTCAAAGAAAGAATACCGAACTAAATCCAGAGAAATCATCAACAACAATTAAGGTATATTACTTTCCTCCCAAACTTTGTACTACAACAGGTTCAAATAGTTCCATATGTATCAAATAAAAAATCCTGGGTGAATAACATTTAGATATGGATTTAAAACAATTTTTGGTTTGCTTTTCTATTTGACAAGCCCTGCAAAGTCCTTCCTTCTTATAAGAACCAGAAGATAGTTCTCTGACAAGGTTATCCTTAGATAATTTAGCAATAGTCCTAAGGTTTATATGACCTAATCTTTTATTGCCAAAGATAATTAGTTTTACTTATTTGATTAAATAAACAAATTTCTTTTTTTTGTAGAGTTAAAATTAACAAAGTAAATATTATCCTATCTAATCCCAATTAAACTATTTTGTTTAAACTAGATATAATAAAACATAATGACTTCTAAAAAGATACCCGATAACCTTAATCACATAATTTACTGATGGAGATAAGGTTATGCTTGAGACCTTTCACATAAGCTACCTTCCTGAAGGTAACTGCTCAAACCTTGACAATGCCATAGCCTTTTGTCTGTCAATAGTTAGAGTCTCCAAAAATGACCTTTGGTCCAAGCTTTGTTCTAAAATATTCTAGATTGGCCTTTCTTCCTGTCATATGTTTTGAACATCCACAATCCAAATACCACTGTTCCTCTATGGTAGGATAGTTCTTTTGCTGTAAAAAACAAATTAGGTATTTTTGACCCAGATAACCTTGGGTCCTGGTTTTCTCTCATAATAACTTGAAATGTAAGAACACTCCGGTTGATCCTTATATCCAAGTGGATGGTATCTCCTATGAGGTATGATCTACTGAGTAAAAGAATTTATAAATTCTTGTGTTTTATTAAAATTTCTGTTTTGAAAATTTGGATTCGACGAATTATATTGAGTTCGATTAATGGATGTGAGTTCGTCGAGCTCCATTCACAGAATAGTAATGTTCATTTTCTGTGTTCCACGTTCGTCAATCGCTATTCGAGGAATCATATTGATTTTATCGAGCATAATTTCCTGAATTATTATACTCAAACCCTGTGTTCATAGTTCGTCGAGCTCTATTCGACAAATGATAATTATTTCATCAAGCTCGGTTTGATGAATTAGTTTGAACATAATATTTATGAAAATTCATATTTTGATTTGGTTTTTGTAAAACTTCTGGAGCCTTATCTAAAACTTTTAATTTTATTTACCTTTAGCTGAGGTAAATTTTATAGGTGTAGTTAAGATATTTTTCTATAAAAGATAAGGTTTACTTGATGAAGCTCCCAAGCCTAGTTTGCCATTTAGCCTTGCATTGATTGTTCTTGTGATATTCATTAGTTTGATTCTCCTCCCATTAAGGGATTTTTCAAACTGCTTTGCCTCAGATAATTTATTTTCTAAGGAAACTACTTGTTCCTTAAGAATTTTTAACTCTTCTTTAAGTTTTAGGTTTTTTGAAGACAAATTAATTGGTTCAGTTACTTTCTCTCTGAGAAGTTTTATTTCATTCTCAGATTGTATCAAATCTTTATATAGTAATTTAAAATCTGTTTTAAATTATTCTGAAGTAAAGTCAAAGGTAGAGATTACCTGATCTTCTTCAGACTCAAATTCAGCATCAGAATTGCTGCATGATGCATTTATTGCCATCAGACAAACTTCTTTTTCTCTTGACTCTTCTTCATCTTCAGTTGAACTGGATGAAGGTCCAGAGTCTGATTCACTCCAAGTTTCAACAAAAAAATCTCTCTCCTTCTTTTTGTGTTTGCTTGAATAGGATTTGTGTGAGTGCTTCTTAGAGTCCTTTTCCTTCTTTTTTTCCTTCTTTAGATTTTCAAGACATTTTGGAAGAATGTGTCCTGGTTTCCTGCAACCATAACAAGCAATTTCTTTAGTTGGTGTTTTATCGTAACTTGGTTTGTCTTAGTTCCTGGAAGATCTTCTTCTGAAGTCTTTTCTGGCCATCTTGTAAAATCTCTTAGCCAAAAGAACCATCAGATCTTTATTCTCTAGAAGAACTTCTGCTTCTTCTGTTGCTTGGAAAGCTATGCTCTTCTCCTTATTTACTAAAGGTGAAGTCCATTATTCAGCTTCCCTTGTTATGATAAGCTGCTTATAAGATTTGAGCTTGCCCAACAAAGTCTCAGTTGAAATCTGATTTACACTCCTTGCTTCTCTAATTGGCCAGATTCTAGAATCCCATGTGCTAAGGAAACCCATGAGAATATTATCATTGACCTCTGTCAATGTAATATCTTTTTCCAAAGATTTTAGCTCATTAATTATGAGACTGAGTCTTGTGTACATGTCTGTAACTGATTCACTCTCACCCTTTTTGAAATTCTCATATCGAGAAATCAAGTGGGATCTTCTATCTTTTCTCTCATCAGCTGATCCAACTACCATAGCATTTAGGGAGTCCCAGATTTCCTTAGCTGAGGTACATTCAACAACCTTCTGGAAAATGTCATCTGTCATTGTTTGGGCTCAAATTTTCATTACTCTAGCATCAAAAAATTTCAGCTTTTTCTGGGCTTTAATCCATTCAGGTGGTGGTACAACACTTACGCTTGTTGAAGTCAATGGTTGAGGTTGACCTGTAAAAATAGAGTTGTAGATATCTTCATTAATAGAGTTCATTTATAATTTATTCCTTGCCTTCCATAGTGCAAACATATTAAGGTTGCATACAGTAGGTCTAGTGCTTGAGTACTCTTTATTTTGTGCCATGATAAGAAAAACAAACTAGGGAAAATAAGATCTATCAGATCTGTTGGTTCGGGTGTTAGCCTGTAAAACCAAAGAACCTTCCTCTGATACCAATTGAAATTGAGGAATAGATCTAACTTTACTCTAGATGGGGGTAAATAGAGTATTTTAAAAAATTGAATTATTTATATAGCGGAATTTAAATTAAGTGATAAATATATATAGAGAAAAAAATGACATCACACAAATAATAAGAATAACAATCATAGATGACACAAGGAATTTTATAGTAGTTCCAATTAAACCTGGATACGTCTACTCTTCTACCACCCTACTAGGTATCCATTACAAGTTTTTGATCAGGTACCCTGCCACTAGAAGATATATTTTCTAAGGAAGATCTTGCAACCCTTCAGGTGGCCAAAAACTAATCTTCAGTCTTTTGATCAGGTGACTTATGAACCAAGAGATAACTTTTGAAGGGATTTAAAAACCCTATACACAGTTTAAGAAATAAATTAAAAGAGTGATGATGTTTTCTCTATCAATTATCTCTGATAAGACTGGTGGATGATGAAGCAAAAAAGATCCCCCTGATTATAATAACGATTTGAGATCAGGAGAGAAGCCTTTTCTTCAGGGTGTAGGCCATCTTTTATTTTACTGATGAAGACTTTGCACTTGTAGAGAATGAAGCATAAAATCTGGTAAAAATATGTTGATATATAAGAGTGTGTGTGTCTGTCAGTCTTGTAACCCTTTAAAGTAGAAAAAATATAAATATATATACTCTGAGAAGAATTCATACATTTGAATTTAAAATCAATCTGAAATGTCTGAAGAACCTTTGAAAATTGTAGCTACCCTTAGGAATTAATTAGAATTAAACTCTGAGATAAAACCTTATTTAATGCTACCTTTAAACGACTATATTCATTAAGAATATTTAGTATTAAATAACAGAGTGTAACTTCCTGATATTATGCCTTGAAACCATTCTGCTTTCAGTAAATAAAACTGCCTGAACACTACAAAGAATTTGTCGAGCTGCGCCTGTAGATCATCAATCTAAGCATGGAGTTCGTCGAACGGAGCCTGAAGTTCGTCGAGCTGAGCTACTGAGATATGATCATCATTTTTCGAATAGAGCCAAGAGTTCGTCGAGCTAAACTTATAGTTAGAAGTCTGAGTTCATCGAACTGAGCTCAGCATTCGTCGAACTGAGCGCAGCTTTCGTCGAACAGAATCCTGTATCCGTCGAACTGCATTTCTCTGGAATTCTTCTGAAGGAACAACTATGGAAATAAACCTTTGACCCTAGACTATACATATTGGGTCAAACTAACCATCCTAATACAAATGATAGTGATCGTAGCCAAATTCAGTAATAGGGTTCCAACAAACTGTCAAGCAGCCGGTTACTTTACCGATTAGGGATTAGTGGTAGAGGCCGAGAGAAGGGTGAAGGGAAGAAGAGGGGCCGCTTATAGCTATAACAACAGAGTTCGCCCGCTACGGCTTTAATGTCACTCCTATGACAGGCTTTCTTTTGATTATGAATCAATATTACATATTGAGTTGCACCTTTACATGGGAAAAATATAATTGGTACAAGGGGAAGCTTGCGTCTAGAAGAGAGAAGATTGTCATAAGTCGCGTGGACTGATCAGATAGGTCAGTAGACCGAGTGGACTACTGATCCCACAACTCGCTTCCTTAAGCCAAGAAGACTGCACAATCAGGCAGGGAAGACCATTGAGTTTGCTGAGATAAGCTGCTTGAAGAGGCAAAATCAGGGACTAAACTGCAACGCTTAGTCGCTGAGGCCATGCAGACAGGAAATAATAGCTGCAGGGTTTGATGCGATGGCTACCCTCAGGGGTCTTTTTTTTAAAATGAGAGTTATGGGGGTCTATTTATAAGCTCGAGGAAGAATCTTCAAGAATTGGGCTTGATGACGTCACCCCGATTATATGGGTGAGCTGCGATTGAGTCCGCGACATGCTGCAGACTGAAGGGTAGTTTGCTCACTACTGGGAGAAGCCGATGGTGGGAGGCTAAAGTGCTTCTGGCGAACTGCGCAAAGTATCTACCTCAGCTGCTAGATGAGGCATGTCCACAATCTTGTGGCGAACTGGCATTGAGTCTGCTCAGTGATGTGTGGCATGATGAAGAGTGCTAGAGGATGGAGCAAGTACACCTCCCTTAGGCGGACTGAGACTGAGTCCTCCACCTTCTACAGAATAGAAGGAGTAGGTCGCACCTTCTAGGTGGGCTAAGGAGGCAGTTATCCCTCTCCTGGGTGACCTGGAGGCAGGAAGCCTTCTGTTGGGCGACCTAGAGGCAGGTCGCCTATTGCTGGGAAGAGGTGAGTCCGTCACCTACTAGCGGGTGGGCTGTCCTTCATTTGTTGGCAGACTGAGATTGAGTCTGCCACCTTTCGGTTAACTTGGATTGAGTTCGCCTACTACTTTCAGACTGTGGTGGAGTCTGCCCTATGCTTAGGCAGTCCACTTCAAAGCGGTCAACAATGTTATTACGGACTGGGATGCGAGACCGCCTTTAGCATATGGACTGAAGAAGAGCCTTTGTTTAGGCCAGTTCTTGCTTTCAGTGACCTGAAGGAGAGTCCACGAACTTGTGATGGGCGAGAGAATAGATCGCTACCATCCTGGCTAACCATGTGACCTGATGGTGCGGATTAGGAAGCAGTCTACGTCATTGCAGAGATGGCGACTACCGTGTGGCTAGCCTAGTCTCGCGGACAAAGAAGTCTATCTGCGCGGTTAGCTGAAAATTAGGCCGCAAACCCTCCGGATGAGACGGTGTAGTTCACAGCTTGCAAGCTAGACACCTTGGGGAGGATTGTCGATTTCTGGGTTTATATAATCCCCTAACTTATTAAGTTTGCAGGACACTTCGAAAAAGTAGAGGTAACACCAAAATTGCGATCTGCCAAAAGTAGGAAAACCGAAGACAGTTGGAGAGATATAGAACCTGATGTCTCTCCTCAGAAAAGTCTGTAAATTTATTTTTCTCATGCAAAGGAAGATATTGTAAGTGAAAAAAGTCACATCTTGTGGGTACCTGAATTAATCTTTCAAAGTGAAGAAGACTTGTGAATGCCTTTTATTAAGCTCTACAAAACAAAGGTGAGAGGAGGTATAGAAGAACAATAGCCTGCAAGTACCTGAAGGGTGCTTGCAAGCAGCTGCTAATCTCGGAAAAGAGAAGAGTAAGAAGCAGATATGAAGTAAACAATGATTTTCAAGTAACTGAGGGAAACTTGCAAACGTCTGCTAATCTTTGCAAAAAAAGAGTAAGAAGCAAATATGAAAGAAAAAATTATTTGCAAGTACCTGAGGGAAACTTGCAAACATCTGTTAATCTCTGCAAAAAGAAGAGTAAGAAGCAGATTTGAAAGAAAAAATGATTTGCAAGTACTTGAAGGAAACTTGCTGATATTGGTTCGGTAAGGTAGATATAATTAGGCAGGAAGAAGATCCAATAAACCAATCTATTAACCAAGTAAAAGAATGAGCTTAGTGGAGTAGGGGTCAAG
The DNA here is from genome assembly GCA_039513925.1 of Platanthera zijinensis. Lineage (NCBI taxonomy): Eukaryota > Viridiplantae > Streptophyta > Magnoliopsida > Asparagales > Orchidaceae > Platanthera > Platanthera zijinensis. Next base: position 84,425,176 of record CM077089.1, read on the forward strand.
CCATAACCACAATCTTCTTGCGCAGTCAGATATGATATCCGTAATATGAAATCCGGATTAGCCAGGTGAAAAAACACATTGACTAGACCGAACTATTTGTATGCAATGAGAACCAGATTCTTTGATTGAAAAATCGATTCTAACAATATTAGTAAGCATAGGGGATGTATTGCTATTAGATAGAGCTTCATATGAGCTGAGCATATAAGATGAGTATACAACGTCATGAATCCTTTAGTGAAATTGAATTTAACCTGTTAACTTGAAGGAAAGCAGTTTTGCAAAATGCAGACTAACCGCGCTCCCCCGAAAGGGCACTAAAGAGAAAATGCAAAACCCCTATGAAGGAATGATGGACACACTACTCTCTTGCCTTAGGGCTACAAGCTACGCTAATCAGTTAGGCTAGGTGCACCAAGTGGTCTAAAGCATTGCTCGCCCTTAAAGATCAACAATGTTGTGGGTCTCCGGAAGGCACAGCTTGAGAGTACCTTAGAGTGTTCAACCATTACAGTTGTGAGATGATCGTAGAGACAAGGATACACTTGAATGCCATTTCTTTTCAAGCAACAATCATCTTAGCTATAATGTATCTCTAATGGAGCACAGTAGAGCTACACATGGGAACTCCCTTGATGCACGCTTTATATTAGATACAGGCTAGGATCCGAAGCCTTGAAGTTGCCTATACAGATTGGACGGCTCCAACTTCACATATGCAAACACTCCCCGCTATATATGGTCATTGTGGTATTATGCATGGGACCAATCTATGGGGGGGGGGTCAAAAAAGACTCAACGATATCTCATCGGTTCAGCGATCCCTTTGGCAAAGAGAAAATAAGTGAGAAGTAACTCCAAAAAGGGAAATGTGTCAGTACAGGATCTCTGACGTAAAGTCTATTTAATTGAATGAAAGAGAACTCGGAAAATGTTCAGAACATTAGTAAGAGAAATGTTCAATATGGAGAACTAAACCAATCAGGCATTATCACGAAGAGCTTTTGGAACTTTATCATGCCCATCTTCACCTCAGAATAGATTTCCAAGGGTGCCTATGTCATTCGCATCAATGGTATCATCGTCATATGAAATTAAGACTATTATTTATTTGGCTCACTCCCTTTGAGCAGAAAGGAATGTCTGCTACTTCTTTGTCTTTTGAAGTACACAGATCAGAGTGGTCATCCTTCTGGAATAAGTCACGCAATTTGCCCTGCCTCAGCATCTTCTCCACCAGTTGATGAAGCGCTCGGCAATTTTCATTTGGATGCTGTTTCTCTTTATGGAATTTGCAATTGGAATCCGAGTTCTTGAATCTTTGATCAGCGGGTTGGTAAGGTCTCTTATAACTGGTCTTGCCTTTCATCACTTGGATTACTTCCTTGATAACTTGGTCTAGTTCAAGTTCTGGCAAGTTGCCACCCTGCTGTTGGTAAGTTGAAGATGTTAGCAGAGATAGTGTCGGATAAGCGGGAAGGACTGACGATTGTGATTTTTGACTTTGGAAGTGATCTTGGTCTGGGAAGAGGCATTGATGACGTCAAAAATTTCTTCCCTTCCTTGTTCGCGATTTAAAATCCTTCTAGGGAGACTTTGGAGGTTGCCCGTATGAAGATGAAGGATTTTTATCTGTCACAAGCCTAGAGATGTAGTTTGGATTACTCTTTTCACATCGTATGTAGAAGTTGGTAAGATTGATGATCTCCCGATAAGTCCTCGGCTCTCGGACGTTAGCCTCGAACTTATGTGGTCCTTCTCTTAAACCACTTATTAGAGCGACTTGGTACGTCTATGGATCGACATTTTCAAAGTCAATAATTTCTCTTTGAAAACGAATGACAAAATGAGCCCAAGTCTCATTCTCTCGCTGACTGATCTCAAATAGGGCTTCCGACCCACTCTTCCTCTTAGTAGAGGTAGAAAACCTGAGCTAGAAGCTCTCTTCGCAGATCAGCAAAGGAAGCGACGGACTGAGGGCGCAATCCGTAGAAGCACTCTCTTGCTTGTCCATTAAAGGATGTTACGAAGAGCATGCACTTGGTAGTATCAGTAAGAGTCTTGACGGTTACAGATGACTCAAAATCATTTAAGTGTGCAACTGGGTCAGACTCCCTAGTGTAAGTTTGTACTCGCGGCACTCTGAAGTGAGTTGGAGTTAGTTCTTGTCGGATACTATCTGTAAACGGTGATGGCTCAGCCTCTACTTGATAGTACGTTTTGTAGTTTAAACTATTAGGGTATTTTTCTACTTTTGGAGGCGCTAATCTTGTCTTATTAGCCTATTTTTTAATCTTTCTTATGTAAATATTATTGCCACTAACATTTTCTTGTCTTTTTGCATGTTTCCAGAGTTTTGGTCAAAAATGACCTGACACGGTCCCCTAACACGATCCCGAGGAAGCTTGCTGATAGAGAGCAAATAATAGGAAAAACGGTTGTCACGCCCACTAACACGCCCTCCCCGGTCATGTCCTAGGGCGTGATATTGGGCGTGTCTCCCTCTGCCTGAAGCCTGTCGCCACATTAAATGTTATTTTGCCTCAATACGCTAACAGTACTGTAACGCCCCCCTACATGGGCGTGACCCAGGGCTTGACCGTCCTTTTCCGATGACTGACGGATTTCCGACTAATGATTTCGACATGACGTGCCTGTCACGCCCCCCCCCCCTATATGGGCATGACCTAGGGCGTGTCCACCATCGTACAGGAGCAATAATCATTCCCGCTAGAATCTAGAGCCTGAGGTCAACTCCGTGCATGTCACGCCCCCCTGACATGCCCTCCCTGGGCGTGTCAAAGGGCATGACCAACCCGTGGAATATTCTATAAATTCAGATGTTCCCCCTGGTGTCCAGAACAGAGTTTGGGTTGACAGGGGGAGGTGATTCCCCTTTGTGTCTTGTCTTTTTAGTGTTCTTCACTCTCTCTCTCTTTCTCATTTTGTGTTTTTCCTTAACCCTAGCTTAGTTATTAGTTTTTTTAGCTTTTGTTGTAATTTTTGCATTTGCTCTAGTTGATAATTGTAGGGCTAGAATAGGATTTCAATTTCCATGCAATTGTAATATCCATTTCAAGTGTAGCTCTCTTTCTTTATTAATATAAGTGCTCTTTATTACCATGTGTTCTTAATGCTTTACTACTCATCCCTCCTCCTCCACTTCGCTACACTACACCATATCAGGCCTTTAGAACCACTTGAAAACGGTTGCCTAAAACTGTAAAGTGTTGCCAAAACATCAAAAACTATTGCCATAGGGGTGTCTCAAATAGGGGTGTTGCCAAAGATCTAAGGCAACAGTTTTCATACCTTTAGGCAACACTAAACAAAAACTGTTGCCTAAACCCTTAGAATAGGCAACAGTTTTTTGGTTGACCTATTGCAACATTTTAGAACTGTTGACATGCACTGTTACAATTAAAAAACATTGCCAAAAGCTATAAAGGCAACCCTTTAAAACTGTTGTCAAAAAATTGCGATTTTTTTTAAAAAAAACACCAATGCCGCCAGAGGATGTTGAGTGTAACATATAATGACATGTTTGGAAAACACTAGAAGTGTTTGAAATAAAGGCATATAAATATCCTTCCAATTGCTATGTGCATCACCTTCTCGTGTTTCCTCAATAGGTTTGTTGAGTGAAAAACACTACAATAAAGAGAGGCTACAATGACGTTTTTTTGGCTTTCAAGCACCGCTAAAGCTTTTGTGCGCTTTATAAAACACCGCTAAATCGCCACGATGCGTCCGTCGCCAAAGACCTTTGCGGCGCTTTTGACAAAATGCCGCCAATGTTGGGCATTAGTGGCGCTTTGAAGTAAAACGCCGCCAAACGCTATGGAATTGTAAAAAAAAAACACCCCGCAGATTTAGCAGCATTTTTTTTATAAAAGTGCCACTAATTCTGAATCATATTAAAAAAACTATTCGGAGATTTTCTTCTCCTGTATCGAGACATTCAAGTAACTCAAAATTACTTAAAGAGACAGCCCTAGATGAGCACTGAATAGAGAATTTGAGAGGTAGAGCATTGATCAAAAGATTGATTCATCCAAAATTACTTACAAGAGAAAAATCCCAAGCCAACAAATTGGAAAAATTACATGCTGATGGCTAAATCTTCTCTTGGCAAATAAGATTAATTACATGCTCATGCTCCTTCATGCTAACTGATTATGTTCCTCTGTTCTTCTTGCAATTTTCTTACCTGACTAGCACAAAGTTCAAGTGCAACCTCTTCCTGTGCAGTAAGTTTAATCTATATTGTGAGAAGAAAATATTTAAAACCAGATATAAGAAATGGTGTGGAACTTGGTAAACAATATTGATTATTCAAATGCCTGCACCCCTTGCATATAAATAACAATTAGTTGCATACCACATGTCCAACAGACTTCCATGTAGGATGAGCAGTATCACAAGAATACCGCAATCTTAACTCATCTCCAGGAACAAGTAAATAACTAGTCTTCCTACAAATTTATTCAAAAATGAATTGATTATAACCATGAATGGGAAGTCAAAATAAAGTGTAATATTAAGCAAAAAAATAAATGTTGTCTACTAGTTTTGTAAACCAAGAAAAGTTAAACAACCTTAGGAAAGACAGAATATGTCACTCACTTCTTGTTAAGGCCAACATCCCATCTTATTGTCACAGAAACTTTACTCAGTGACTCCTCCATCATCTACAGCAAGAACCAAGCAATGAGATCAGCCATTTATAAGGTAACATAAATCAAAATACTTTGCCAAATGACATGGCAACATCAAAATGCATCCTGAATTCCTGCGCGAAGCAAACATTTATTTGGAGATATATTTGACAAAAAAAACAATTTTAAATGAGATTGCGAATTACCGGATCAAAGAAGAACGCTAGAAAAAAAATAATTTGAAATGAGATTGCAAATTACCGGAGGAAAGAAAAACGTTGGCGTCAAATCTCATTGACCACTTCATTTATAGTGTTGGACAGAGTGTAGGATATAATAGGGGACCAACATTTCAATTTGATCATGATAGATAGTAACAAAAACATCACTCAAATCTCTATAAGAATGTGGACTAAAAGATTCAAAATGTATTGAGTTTTTGAAGCAACAAAATTCATGTTCACTTGGACAAACAAAAATAACTACTGCAAAAACACAGATAAGCTAAGATCATTTGAATTCATACACAAACCATTATCATGAGAAAATTGTTTACTAACTACGGCCTTTGCAAGTGCTTTAACAAGCAATTCTATAGCTGGTCAGCATGATGAGTTTAGGAGTTCCTCTCATGCTTGCGATAGGAAGACTGTAACTACACTACAACACCGAGAAAGCATGTAAGTAGATAAATTCAAGTATTATATAGTTAATAGAGACAAGAAGCATGTCTATCTGAAACTTTGAGAATAGCATCCACTGCTTCAGACCTAACCAAATCAGCAAAATCCAAAGGCTTGGGTGCAGAGACGTGCTCAAATTTTACACCAGATTGTTTTTTTATGGAATGCAACTTTGATACTATAAAAGCACTTCTACATTCCATAATTTCCTATAAAAAGTTAAAACATCAGTAATATATGGAACAAAATATGTAATAACTAGGATCCTCTATCAAAAGATTTCTATCAAACCCACACTAACACACCAACAAATTCAACATAAATACACACATACAACTACACACACACTTACAACTACACACACACAAAAAACACAAACAAACATACCCACAAGCCCACACAAACACACTCAAACAATCATATACACCAACAAATTTAACATACATACACACATACAACTACACACACACAAATAAATTTATATGCTCATGCACACATCCACACAACACAAACACAAATACACACAAAACCTCATTAACAAACACTAACAACAATGCACACATACTCACTCATCCACAAATACACAAACACGCCAACACAACCACAAATTCAACACACGTACACACTTATAACTACACACGTAAACACAAAAAAACACATAGATACATACTCACAAGCCCACACAAACACATTCAAACAATCGTACACACCACCGCCACATAAACACAAGCATACACAAATAAATTAGCATACACATTAACACATTTACACATAGAAACATGAACACGAATACTCTGCCCGGGACCAATTAATAAAATACTAAATCACTCGTTCATTAATATTAATAATATTAATATCACACATTCCTCAATAGGAAAGCAGAACATTAGCGTGATAAACGTAACAAAGATGGAACAATTTGTCGCTTCTAGATAGTGAAAGCAATTGAATCTCCAAAATCAACCACCAAATAGCTAAAATTGAAAGAAAATCCAAAAAAAACATCCCAGAACAAAATAAAGTGGATAAGAGCTTAGATCGAAGAAAATTTCCCAAATTCAAAACAAAAATTCTTGAAACTGCATCTGTAAAGCCCGTCACCATCTGCGAAGACCAATGTATTTTTATAAAAAGCAAAAAAAATCACGATGTTTTTGGATTTCGCGGACTTCAATATGCATCACGAGATAGTAAGAAGTGAAAGGATGCAGAGATCGTTGTTTCAGAGAGGGTTTTACCTTGTCACAGTGATTGCTTTGAGAATGTGATTGGTACATGCTTGCCCACAGCGGCGAATCGAGAGGGAGATCGAACTGAGAATGGTGACCTCTGCGGCGAATCGAAAGGGAGAATCGAAATGGAGGAATGACAAGGAAGTCGCGCTGGTTGGAATGGCGATCGAGGAAGCGGAATCGGCTAGGGTTATAGGGGGGAATGGAGGAAATGCATGGGAGGTTTTGTATTACAATTTTATATTATTATTTTTTAATTATTTTAGTGTGAATAAATTTTAAATGAGTTTATAAAGATTAGGCATCACATTTAAACCTGTGGTAAATTATTTTTTAAAAGGCAACCAGTAATAACTATTATCTAAAATAAATACTCAATTGCAAAATTTCGGAATTGTTCCCTATGAGACTTTAGAGAACATTTATTCAGTGTTGCAGTAAAAGTGTTGCCTAAATACGATAATCTATTGCTACACTTATAAACTATTTTTTATATAGATTTAGACAACATTTTTTTAAATGTTGCCAAGTATATGTTGTTAAAAACAAAAAATGTTGTAGTGCTATGATTAACTAATCGTCCTTGTACTCGATCTTGATGATCCGAGGTTCGAGTGATTAAGTTATGATGCTTTGAATTTACCTTTTCTTTTTAGGGTATTAAACCTTGGATTACTCTTGATTAACCTTTGCTTGGAGATATATCATCGATATATATTATCCATCTTAGCTTTCATTCTTGGCTAGCCGAGAGGTCGATAGTTTGAAGTGAGCACTCAAGAGTAAAGAGAGTTGTACGCACCCCTCGAGAGAGATAGACATCCAAATCTCCCGGATTGGATTAAAATCCTATAGTGAGGTTCACCCCATAAAGCGAGCTTTAGGCCTCTGTTTTAGACTAGAGTCGGTCGGACCTTCTTAAACTCAGTTGGGCACGACTTCGAGAGAAGCATGTTCAAGCTTTAGGAACCTCCACGGTAAAGGACCTATACCGTATTTAGTTTAGGTTTATTTATCGTGTTTTTAATCGACTCTTGCCGAGGTGATTCTTGATCGAGTTCTTTCCCATTTCATAGTTTCAACCCTTCTTTATAATTGTTCTTAATAGCTCTTTAATTGACTGCAGTAGTTATCTCTTTAGCTTAATTTCTTTTCTTAATTGCAACTAGTTTCTCTTAAACCTAAATTAATCCTTGATAAGATAATAGTTTTTGTATGAGTAGGTTTACTCAACAGTTCCTGGATTTTAATATGACACTTGTGTCCCCTAGCTACAATTCGATAGGTATACTTGCCTAGATGGATTGCTACTTCGGTTGTTTTATTTTCTTCGAAGCTTAGCGACCACCATGTTTTTTGCGTCGTTGTCGGGGAGCAACTTATGTTGATAATCTGAAAGCACGAACAGATTACTTTTATCATTTCTCTTTCTCATCCTCTTTCTTAAAAAAATTAAAAATTAAAAAATATTATTACCGCTCTTAATAGAAACCCACTTCACAATTTTCTACATCACCTAATTCTCTCAAAAAGGGCAAAGGGCTTTAACTGTCACTATCTTGTCTAGTATTTTGACTAACTTAGCACCAACTAACACTAGCCAACCCAACATTCCCCTCATAATGACTCTCAATGATTGGTTATTACTATTATTGGTTATTACCCAATTCCTGATCCACTTTTAATTTTATACTGGATCTAACCCTAGTGTATTTTGACTCTCTTTCTCTACACAGGAAAGACGACCTTTCGTCGATCCCGAGCACCAACTAAAACTTGCCAACACAACATTCCCCTCATCATGACTCTCAATGAAGCTCACTTTTTCATCTTACCAAATCAGCATACATCACTCCCCACTTCCTATGACCAGCCCCCATGTTATCATAATTTCCGTAGTTTAACTAAAAGCAGACCAACCTAAGCTATATTAGGAGGTACTCGAAATTTTCATCCAAATGCCCAATGATAATTGTTTTGGGTCTATCATGACACACTTAGCCTAAATTAAGAAACTTGTAATTTTCCTAATTAATTTAGCATTTATTAGATTTTCCCAAATATTAGGCCATGGGTAATTTTGAACATGAAGTACTAGATTTCCTTAAGTTGTGGCCACCCAAATATTAGGAATAGTATATGATAGCAAAATATACGAAAATTACAAATTTCACAGACTTTTATAATTGTAATAACCTCTAAATAATTAATTCAAGGTAATCCAAATAATTAGAGTTAATGAAGGGAGTACCATAAATTATAGTCCAAATAATTATATAAAAATTACCAGAGCCTTATAATAATCATAAAACACTACTGACTATGTTTCGTGGAATTCCAAGGTAAGTGAGCCATGTATAAAATACTTCAAATACTTCTATTAAAGAGAACTTTGTGAAGCAACATTTTTATAAACTCATCAAATAACATGTAATAATTTTTTTAGGCTTTAATATGCCCTAAAAGATTCTTTGGCCAAGTTACACAATTTTACAGCAAGGTATACTATTTATTATCTATTTATCAAAATACGGTGTACTAATTTACTTTACACATGAAGTACTAAGAGGAAATGCCCATATGATCCAAATAATTTACTAGTGACTCTAAATGATATTTAATTAACCTTGCCAGAGTTTCACATCATTCTAAATTAATTTAACCATGGTTACTCCAAAATCATCACATGGTGCAAGATGAAGGTTATTACTACTAATATAGGCTACTGTTTTCGAAACATCCTATAATAAATCTCAAAAGTCAATAGCACTATAAAATTACTTCCACTAAAATCCCATGAAGATCTAAAATCATATGTCCCTCTTATATTTTCAAAAAATGTATAGAACTAAACTATCCCTAATTGGTTTAAGTTGTGTTCCTAAGTCTAAGTGTCACCAAATTCCATCCTAGGGCATGTCACCACCCTAAGATGACATGGACTAAACACTAAGTCCATGCAAGGACATATCACCCAATGTCCTTCAAAAAACCCCAATGTACAACCTTAGGGTTTGAACTAGGGTTCCAGGGCAAATCCAACCTAATCCACTCCAAAATCCAGTGAGGATGTTTAATGTCATAACAAATCAGTGGCCCAAGTTTCAACCTCTATTGAGGTGATTTGGTCACTCAACACCTCTAGGGACAATTTAACCTAATTAACCCTTTTTGGGCCTAAACTATGGTTTACAAAATTCCAAACCAACTCATCTCCAAATGGAATGAAATTTTATACAGAGTCCTATATTGACCCCAAGAACCACTCACTAAAACTTGGAAGGGTTTGGAGGTCATTAGACCCATTAAATAATCCATATATGGATTTTTAAAATTCTTACAAAAACATTAGAAAAATCTTTTTTAAAAAATTCCCATTTTTGGATATGTTCTAGGTATAGGTAAGAGTGACGCCCATCAAAATATTCAAGTTATTTGGATGGTTGGATTGATGGGGGCACTCAAAACAATCTCTGATCTAGCCTAGGTATAGAACTCACCAAAATGAGTGTTGTTGTCTGACCTGAATTCCAAATTGGTTCAAACCAATTTTATAATAAACTAGACTCATAGGACTACAACTTTTATGTAGAGAACCTTTACTGTAGGGGAACCTAAATATTTTTAATAATTAATTTAATACAGCCTAATAACTATGATAAAAAATACATAAATCAACATTTAATATATTAGATCTAGCACAGATCTTAAAGAAGAATCGGATGGCCCTGCCATTATTTTCTTCCTCCAGCCAAAGGTTGTGATTAACCCGACCTGGAGCATGTTCCAAGCCCATTTGCTGGCCCTCGGGCCACCTCCCTGGCCGGCCACCACCGCCACCACCTTTGTTGAGGTGGGGGATATAGCCGGGCGGCGGCACGGCTGCCAGAGGGGCGGTTTCCAACGAACCCGATAGGTAGAAAATCCATGGAAAAGTTGGAATTTTGCTCTCATGATCGTGCTCAATTGATCCCGATTTCTCTCATAAACGATCTAAGATTCTAACCTACGAAGAAATGAGTAGAGGAGGACCTGTTGGGAGGGCTAGAGTCGGGCCGATCACCGGATTGCCATGGATGGTGGTGGCGCTGATCGGTGTTCTACAACAGCACTACAAACTCGCTCGGCTCCTTCAGGTAAAGAGTGTAAATGATTGCTAAGGATCCAGGGATACTTTTAAGATTGCTAAATGGGGAAGAGGAGTGGTCATTGAATTAATGCCATTAATTTCCATTGAAGGAGGATTTCGACGAAGATGGGTTCACTGCACCCAGCCACTGAAAAGGGTTGAAAAGTCCCTTGAATCTTCCACTAACTTACCAGTTGGGAAGATTCCTGCAAGAAGAGAGGGCCTTTGGCCTTCCAAGCCATGAATAGCCCTTAATCCCCACTTTCTCTCTCCTCCATTAATGGGGAAAATGGAGTTTCATCTCTCTCCTAGTCATCAAGGACGATTTTGATGACTACTCCAGCCTAATGGCACTCCACTAAATCCATATTATTCAAGGAAATAAGGTTAGCCTAAGGGGGGGAGTGGGATTGAGCTTGGGTTAGCACATTTGAGATAGTTTGACCTAATATTAGGGTGGAGTTGACCTTGGTCAATTTGACCATTTGGGTTGATCCCAATGGGTTCTTGGTGACCCATTTGCCTCCCCTAAGGTCTAGGAATGCTTGGGTAGGGTTGGTTGGGCACCTTGGTGGCCACTTAACCCTTATTTACGGCACAATGACCTTTTAGGGCTAGGGTTGACCTGGGTCAACCTAGCCTCTTTGGTTGACCCCAATGGGTCCTTAGTGACCCATTGGCCTCCCTTAGGGCTTAGAAAGGTAGTAGGTGGATCCCATTGGCTAAGGGGATGTCAGTTGGCCATCTATGAGCTTAGTTTGACCTGACTAGGGTTTGGGTTGACTTTGGTCAACATGACCTTTTTAGTTGACCCTAGTGGGTCCCTATGGCTCTACTGGACCCTCTAATAGGTTAGTGATGTTGTGTTGTGGTCATGGAGTCATGGTGAAGCCCTATGATCATCCTTAAGCTAGTAATTGGAATTCTATTATTTGCAGACCAAGGTGGTTCACACTCTAATTCCCAAGTTAACCCCAACCGTTTTGTACTTCCAGGGTTTTGTCATGACCCAGTCATGACAAAACCATCTTAGGGGTCTATACGTCTGGGGGATGTTACAAATTTTCTATAGCATAAAAGTGACACGGCCCGATCATGGGCGTGACTGAAGGTCACGGGTGTATATTTTGATTTTAAAAATTTTTATGAAAAATTTTTAGGAAAAGAAAATAGAGCCACATTAGAAGGGAATATACAAATAGAAACATTTTATTGAATAAGAAAAGCTAAAAAACAACAAAAATAACCTAAAACGACCTAAATTAAGTACTGTAAAATACATATATTTGCAACTCATCACCCACCTAACCAACTTCCTGGAGAACTCCGTGTTCGAAGACACCCCGTTGACCTCCCTCACCGCCCTCTCCATCAGCTCCTCAAAAGAGAGGGGAAGCACCCTCTTCAACTCCATGCAGAAGAAACCATGTTGTAGCCCTAGGGTAAAGACCACCATGAGGGTGTGCCTGGGCATCTCTTGCACCTAGAGGACCTTCTCTTACAACCAGTCCACATAACTCCCAAGAGTCTCACTCACCCCCCGTTTGATGAGGAAAAGGGACTCAAGAACTTTCTTTGTTTTCTTGGAAGTGATGAACCTCAGCATGAACCCCCGACACAGGTCCTCGAATGAGTAGATAGAACTGGTCAGCAGCTGTTGGAAGCAATCTCTTTCCTTCTCCTTGAGAGTGATGATGAAGAGTCTTCACTTGAATTCATATAACATTTTTCGGATCGAGATCACATCCTCAAACCACTAGATGTGCTGAAATGGGTCATCCTTCCCAGTGTAGTAGGACATCTTCGTCTCCCAAAACCCCTCTGGAGCTGGGGCGGATGAAACCAACTCACTGAAGGGGCTACCTCCCCGTACTGGGCAAGCTAGGCATTCTCGCTCCTCCACACGCAGATCTGGCACGCGCTCGCAAAACTGGGGAACAACACTCGCCCAGGGAGATATCACCCACACTCCTCCATTAACCTCATTCCCAACACGTCTAGCCGGCGCGTCCTCTTCTAGGGATGGTGAAGTAGCGACTAGGACAACCAGCATCGAGCACACGGCACATGCGTCGAGTGAAAACATGACGAGGCTATTCACCTCCTGCCAGAACACCTCGAACCTCACGACGGATGGCGAGAGCGGAGGGGGTGGCGAGTTGGCCCTCCCCAAACCATGTCCTTCTCCTCTTGTCATCGAGCTCGCAGAAGATTTTCGGTGCTGACCATGTTCCATGCTCACCGCACAAAAATGTTGAAACCAAAAAAATCGATCTCTATGGAGTTCGACCCTTGGGGAAGAGGTGATCACACACTTCCTTCTCTCTTACAAGCTAAACGACCAAAGACTTCACACCAAGGAACAAACCCAAGGCTCCAGCACGGAGGTCCCACCACACACTCGAAAGATCTTAAGAGTGCTTGCCCTCCTTAGCCAAGTGCTGAGCTAAGGATACTATAAAAAGTGCAAGAAGACCAAGGCACAAGTAAGCTTGCCTTTTAAGGTACCCCTTTGGGTCTATTTATAGTTTTTTGAAGTTGGACAGCGAACAACGCACCTCTGTTGTTTGAAACGGCAATATGCAGCCAAAATTTGTCTGCCAATAACATAACTCTGCTATTCTAAACGACTATATGCAGACCTAATTAGGTTAACCACATGATACCTGCACCCCACTCTTAAGGTAAATCGAGACCAACTTGCCACTACCCTGGGCGAACGCGGGATGGCGAACATGACTCGCCGTTATCATTAGGTGAGCTCAAGTTGGCTCGTGCAACTCACCCGCCCTTCCTTGCGGATGCAGGCTCGTAGTCCTCGTTCACCCGCCTACCTAGAGGGTATGGGCCGACTGCCCTAGTTCGCTCACTTGCCTAGCGAGTGCAGGGCGGATACCTTAGCTCGCTCGCCTACCTGGCATGTGTGGGTCGGCTAACCTAACTCTCTTGCCTTCATGCCGGGTGCGAGTTGGCTTCCCTAGCTCGCTTGCCTACATGATAGGTGCGGGCAGGCTATCTTAGCTCACTCGCCTACATGGTGGTCCCACTCTGTGAACACTGAGTTGTACAATCTTGGTGTCCCATACTCTATTGAGAAACCTCAGGAACTTGTCATTAAGTTCATAATGATTAAAGACCCTCCCATAGGTCCTTAGCTCCTTAACTATCGTGAAATATCTTTCATAGCAAGTAGCTATATTTTCTTTTTAGGACTGCCTAAAAGCCTCATACTCTTGGTTGAAGCATGAACTTCCTATCATCTCTGACATCTCAAATTCCCTCCATATAGACAACCAAAGTGTCCCACATCACCTTGGATGTATAGAAGTACACCGGATTTAAAAAATCTGAATCATCTATGACACTGACAATAATGTTTTGTGCCCTCTTGTCCAATGTTGCCAGTATGACCTCAACCTTGCTCATTTCAGAATATGTCATTGGTGTCTTGATTGTAGCATCCAGAACTAAGACCTTCATAAGGATGAAAGGTCCCTCTTTGACAATCACAAAGATCCTTGGGTTTGAGGTGTCCATAAACATCCTGACCTTCTCCTTCCAGATTCCAAAACTCTCCTTCCCACAGATAGGGAGTTTCATGGAACCTAGCTCCTTATGGTAATTTCCTGAACCCATAAGTATACTTGTTTCAGCTACCCTTTGAGATCTAATGTGACTGTTAAGTCCTTCTTGAGCAACCTCTGTTTAATACCACTTGAAAGTCTTTAATTACAAGGTAGCTAATCACCTAGAGGGGGTGGGGGTGGGGGTGAATAGGTTTTTGGTCTTTTATAACTTTCCCTCTATTTAGTGTATTATGGGTGAGTTAAATATTTCTTCCAAGACAATCACACAAAGCACACACAAGGTTTATAGTAGTTCCCTTGATTATATGTATTTCCACATTCCCTCACCTTTCTAATAGCTTGTTAGACAAGGCCCCTTTTCCAAAACTCGGCACCTTAGAGCTTACAACACAGATCCCTCGGACCTCTCAGTCTCCTCCATGACCTATAGCTCAGGCACAAAGCCCTACCTCAGAGCTAGCTTGCTCCTACAACTCAGTGGTCAAAACACAACCTACCTCAGACATGAGCACAAGTCCTACAGCTCAGGCTATGGAGTTTAGCCCTAAAACTTAGAGAGTAACACTCTCATACCTCAGATTTGTTAAGATCTTACCTCTGGCATACAGGCCCTACACTCAGACTTATACAAGGATCCTACGAACTCAGGCTCAACAACCATACACTAAGATCCACACAAGGATCCTACAAACACAGGCTAAGCAGCCCTACACTCATATCCACACAGGGATCCTACCTCAGCCTTTATAAATTAGGATTACAACTCAGATCCAAAAGGATCCTACAGGAAGAGTAGTTGATTGGTGTTGTTGATTTGACACTAGAGAAATTTCTTTGTGTGTACCTCCTGAGCTGAGTTAACAGCCCTATCTTTCTTCACAGTAACAGAAAATATATGTTCAGTAAGATGCTGCATGTGCTGAAGAATCTCAAAAACTTGTTTTTGAACTTGTTAAAGAAAACTGAATATTTGACAGTTCTTGTGTTCTTCAATTAGCTAACCTGGACTTGCAGAAACCTGAAAGCTCTACTCCTTCTTAATGAGAACCTTATCTAAACTTGTTGTAGTAGAAGAAATTAGCTACAACAACTTGAAAAGATCTTTTTGATCAGCTGATTTGACTTCAAGCTTCAAGCTCGGCAATAATGGCGAGGAAGAAAAAGTTCAGCCGCAACTTTTTGAAATGATAAATCCCTAAAAAGTAAAGTTCCTTTAGTCCATCTTGTCCCTTTTAACTTCTGCCAATTAACAACTCCAAGAAGTAGTGGGGACCACCTGTGATTGACAGTTGCACCTTACTTTAATGGAAGAAGACATAAAGTAGACCTCGACACTATTTGTCATATTTTGTAGCTTTCTCGTGACTAATTTGAACTTTGTTTACTTTGTTGACTTTGGTTGACGTCAGAAATTGTGGACTTAGCCAAATCTTCAAATTCAACTCTAGGCATTGTGTGCGTTGAGTGAATGGCCATCACTCAATGAATCAAGACTTAGTCAAATTCTCTGCACCATCAGGAGTTGAGTGCGTTGAGTTAACTGGCTTCACTCAATGCCTCTAGACTTGGCCAAATTTTTTTGCACTGCTAAACATTGAGTGCATTGAGTGAATCTTTATCACACAACGCCCCTGAACTTAGCTGCAACTATCTTTGTCTGCTAATCGTTCAGAGAATTGAGTGAAGCTTCATCACAAAACACTTTTGTACTTAGCCGCTTCTTTGAAATATACCAGCTTGCTCAGGCATTGAGAGCGTTGAGTGAGTTTTCATCACTTAACGCTTCTGTACTTAGGCAGATTTTTTTGTCAATCTCTTCTTTAGCTTTAACATTACTCAACGCTTTCTTTTCTGGCGTTGAGTGAGTAATATTCACTCAATGATTCTTGACTTAGCAAGATTTCTGGACAGAATCTTCAATGCTTGAGCTTGACTCAATACATCAATCATCAGACATTGAGTGAGCTGTCCTCACTCAACGATTCTGGACTTAGTCAATTTTTCAGCTTGCCAATGCTGAGGCTTTGACAGACTAAGCTATACTCGATGACTTTTGATATATGTCATTGAGTGAACTGCCTTCACTCAATGCCTGTGGGCTTAGCCACAGAATTATCTCTGTAACCTTCTGGGCTTTGAGTGTCTAGTCTTTACTAAGCTCTTTTGCTATCTGGCATTGAGTGAACAGGCTTCACTTAACGCTTGTGGACTTAGCCGCAGAATTATTTTTCAGACTGCTGGGCTTTTACTGTCCAGACCTTACTCAGTGCTTTTTAGTAACCAGCATTGAGTGAAATGCCTCACTAAAAGCCTGTGGACTTAGGCATTTTTCAGCCTTTCAGCATCCTTCTTTGACATCTGGCATTAAGTGAACTAGTTTCACTCAATGATTGTGGACTTAGACAGATTTTTGTCTCTCCACTTTTCCACCTTTTGACCACCTGTCACAAACACTTAGACAACCTGTCTAAACTTGTTCCATGGAACATCCTATTTATGATGAGCCTTAACAACATCAAATATATATTTGCTCTTTATATTGATGGTCATGCCTCTTCAAATCACATCTAGGGAGCATTGAGGGCAATATTCCCAACAACTATCATCAGTTTGAACATGTCTCCTGAGAAATAGTCATGCGACCTTGTCTTCCACAAGAACACTATCCCAGTAATATCAGTTCGGAGCTTGCCTTCATCATTCATTTCTGTGTGTCCGATGGTTGTGGATTTTCTCTCTAAGTCAAAGAAGGAGAGGGCTATGTTATAGTCAGCATTAGAGATTTCTTCTTCTTCTTCAACCTCATGCATTCTAAGAAATTAGTTTAAGAAGCTTGGCTTCATTCTCACTTCAAAATTAATTAGTTTAATAAGCTTTTCTTCATTCTAAATTAAAAATTTCTAACAAAGCTTTTGACGAGGGATCCTTGCCGCTTGAACTCTACAATCTTTTAGAACTCGGAACTCTGCAGTCTTTCTCCAGAATAAACGTCATTCCGGCAGTTTCCAACATAAGAATGACATATCGAAATTTGTCGGAAGCCCTAGAAAATTCAGAGCATACGAGTTCTCCGCCCACATGACGATTGTCTGCCTTTGAGACCAATTTGTGATGTGATTTAAGGAGAAATGAAAGAGATGTCTGAAGAATTTGAGATGAACAGATGGAACACTCTGCAGGTTGACGGGAAGATGAATAGATGGAGAAGTCTCGATGAAATGAAAATAGGTCGCATGAAGTCTTGAATGCCATATGAACTGTTTATATAGATAGATTATTTTGAGAAAAATTGAAAAGGCGCATACCTGAGGAATTGAGAAAATAATTCTCCAGATCTAATAAATAAAGTCTAAACCAAGTCCAATTCGTCGAATGTATACGTGCATATCATCTAATTTTTCAAATGTTTGCGGGATTAATCTTCTAATTCCTTGAGAGTGTCTGATACATCTTGTCGATTTGTCGACTATTCACGATTATTCGTCGAATGTACTTGTGATTTTTCAAATTATTTTATGGCTATTTGTGTGAAGAATTGATGAATTAGACCTTCACTTGGGCATATTTCTGTAAGTTCCTTAACCACCTCAAGAGTCCTTGCTGAGAATTCGAAGTTCAGTTTTTAAGTATTTGAACATGGCTTCATCTAGCGGCTTCGTGAAAATTTTAGCAATATGCTTGTCCGTTGATATATAGCAAAGGTTGATTTCCTCGTTCTCCACATTCTCCCAGATGAAGTGATTGCGTATCTTGATATGTTTTGTCTGATTGTGAGAAACTAGATTGTTGGTTATTATTATTGGGTTTGATGAAACGCAAAATATAGGAATCTCCTTCAACTTCATATTATAGCATTCAAGCTGATTTCTAATCAATAAAAGTTGTACGCAACAACTACCTGCAGAGATATAATCTGACTCAGCAATTAAAATTGCCACATAATTTTTCTTCTTGCTACTCCAAGAAATAAGCCTTCTTCCAAGAATTATCATGTCCCCCGAGTGCTTTTCCTGTCATCCCTGCTTCCTACAAAATCAGGATCAAAAAAATCAATTAGCTCGCAGTCATTACTTATTGGGTATCAAAAGACAAGATTATGTGTGCCTTTAAGGTATATCAAAATACTCTTTATAGCAGCATATTGAAATTGCTTATAGTTCACCTGAAATCTAGCGCAGACAAATGTTGTATACATTATATCTACTCTACTGGCAAAGAGATAGAGAAAGGATCCAAATATGCTTTTGTACTAGGTTTCATCAAAAGGTTTTCCTTTCCTATCCTTCTCTAGAGTCATAGTTGAACCCATTGTAATCCCCATAGAGGTTGCATTCTCCATTCTTAATTTCTTAAGTAACACCTTGGTGACTTTATCTAAGAAATGAAAATTCCATCTTTAGATTGCTTCACCATAAAGTCCAAAGAAATACGTCAGTTCAACCATACTACTCATTTAAAACTTCCCTTGTATCAAGTTGGAAAACTTTTTGCAAAGGCTATCGTAAGTAGAACCAAATATAATATCATCAATATATATTTGTACTAGCAAAAACTTGCCTTTTACTTCCATAAAAAATAATGTCTTTCTATCTTTTCTTTTGTAAACTTGTTTTCAAGAAAAAAGCTGAGGGAATATCATACCAAACTCGAGGAGCTTGTTTTAAACCACATAAAGCTTTATGAAGAAAATAAACATAATCAGGTAGGGATGAATCAAAAATACATGGGGGTTGTTGTATGTATACTTCTGTCTTTAAATTACCATTAAGGAAGGCTGACTTCACATCCATTTGATATACTTTGGAGCCTTTGTGAGCAACATATGTTAGGAACAATCTGATTGTTTCGAGTCTAGCCACTGGAGCAAAAGTCTGATCGAAGTTGATCCCATCTTATTTTTGGTAACCTTGAGCTATAAGTCTTGCTTTGTTCTTTATGATAACTCCATTATCGTCCAGCTTGTTTCTGAAGACCCATTTCATTCCTATAACATTGTGACCTTTGGGCCTTGGTACCAACTCCCATACCTTGCATCTTTTAAACTAATTGAGCTCTTCTTGAACTGCTATGATCCATCAAGCATTCTAATTTGCTTCTTCGAACTTCTGTGGCTCAACCTGGGAAAGGAAACTCAAATGCAATGCTTCGTTAGTTGTACCTCTTCTTGTTCGAACTCCTTCACAAGGATCTCCAATGATTAGATCAACGCAGTGATCTCTTGAGTGTCTAATCCCTAGATTTCTTGTATTGTCTCTAGGAGGTTCTACATCTTCTGGTGCATGTTCTTAAACTTGAAGTTCTTCATCTTCAATAATTTTTGGAGTATGGAGCCTGAGACGTCTTCTTTAACTATTTCTTCTAATCTTAGCTCTTTTAGTTGCGAACCCGCATATTCAACAAAGATACTAGAAGAGTTGCAATAAAGCATACTCGTCTCATCAAAAATATAATATTAATGGATTCTTCTACAACCAGGGATTTCTTATTGAAAATTCTATATGCCTTACTATGGCTAGTACATCCTACAAAAATAACTTCAAAACATTTTTCACTAAACTTTGTTTTGTAATACTTCCCATTTTTATGTACGAAGTATTTGCTTCCAAAGACTTTGAAGTAGGTGACAGTCGTTTTCTTGCCTTTTAGAAGTTTATAAGGTGTCTTACGATGATTCTTGTTGATTAAGGCTTTGTTTTGCATGTGACAATCAGTATTGATTGCTTCAGCCCAAAAGTACTCTGGTAATGAAGAATCTTTCAACGTTGTTTTGTTTGTCTCAAGGAGTGTTCTATTCTTTCTCTCAGCAACTCCATTTTGCTGTGGATTATAAGGAGAGGAAAACTCATGAAAGATACCATGGCTTGTACAGAACTCTGTCATGGCACTAAATTCAAATTTTGATCCATTACATTTCTGATTTTGACCACAGAGCAGCTCAACTCATTTTTTGTCTGTCCGAAAAAGCTAGTGAAAGAGTCGAAGGTATCTGACTTGTGTTTTAGAAAGAACACCCATGCAAAATATGTGTAGTCATCAACAATAATAAAGTTGAAAGCTTTACCACCTAAATAACGAACCGGCAAGGGACCGAATAATTCAATATGGAGCATCTTTGGAGACGATGATTTTAAAGGTATCTCTTGTCTGCTTACCCATTTGGCATGTGTGACAAGGTCTCACTTTAATGCACTTAATATCAAGTGCATCACATACTAAGTTGAGATAAATTAACGTATTTAAAGTTTTGAAATTAATTTGTGCTAGTCTCTTGTGTCATTGATCACAAAGAGATGCACTATCTTTTGCCAAAAATTATACTGGTGTAGAAGATTTAAAACAAAGAAAATTAAGGAAGAAAATATTTCTACTCCGAGTGCCTATTAAAATAGTTTTTTATTTATCAAAAGTTTTTATCATACACTTATCCTTGTAGAACTCAACTGAAAGTATCTAGTTGTCTACCTAAATCACCTAGAGGGTGTGAATAGTTGACCTCTACGTCTTTTAGCGGAATAAAAATTAGCAATAAACAAACACACAGAAGCACAGTACAGACATAAGGATTTATAATGGTTCCCCAGAATGGTTACGTCCAATATCCCACCTCTCCTATGTAGCGCTTTGGGCTAGACTCGACTACTTCACCAAAACTCAGATTATCACAATCTTACTCCTTGGAGCCTCAACTCCTACAACTCGGAGACAACACTCCTACAACTTGGAGAACAACCTTTCCTACAACTAAGAGAAAAACCTCTCCTATAATTCGATCCAATAAACAAAGATGTACAAACTCAGAAGTAGAAAATTCCTACAATGAGAAAAATTGGTTTATATAATTCCTAGATTAAGAACAATCGTCTTTTTTAGATTTTAAAGGATTCAATCTTCTTCCTTCTTGGAGAATAGATCTTGAAATAAAGTTGAAAGAGAAGAATTGAAGGACTTAAAAATCTTGATATGAAAACCTTGAAATCCGACTATATCAAGAACACCTCTACAGAATCTGAAAACAATGATCTTGTCATATTTATCATTGAGAAGAATCGCCGATAGTGACCTCAAGGTCATCGATTCGATTGTTTCCGAACATAGTAAATCAGGAAAGAGTTCGGTCATTCACGATTTGAGAATTAAGTTAAGTGCAATTTTTGATTCTTACGATATTTTTTGACTAAAATGAATTCCATGGTATTTAATAGGAATCCATTAGCAATGGCTAGAAATTTTATTTTAAAATAAGCTTCCACGTGTACTGTAAATGGCCGACATTTTGAAACAGAACTTGTCAGAAAAGCGAACTAGAAAAATTATTAAGTCCATTCATCGAAATGACTTGTGTAATACTTAGAACAATTGACGAATCACATAGTCATTCGACGAATTCCACGAGTGCCTTTGACGAATTACATGAAAGCACTCGATGAATTACTTGAGATCATTCGACGAATTTCATGAGTATTCACGTGATTTCTCGATGAATGACATGAGACTTCACGTGTATACTTGACAAATTTAACTTAGCCGTTTCTGAAGAAGTTTTAAGAAACTATCAGTAATTTCCCGAGTAAACTCGACGAATTCCATGAGAGTTCATGTGATGTCTCGATGAATGACACGAGACTTCACGTGAATACCCGACAAATTTTACTTACAAAAGTTTTTTATTCTTCCTGACTTCAGCAACCTTCTATTCCTTCATTCCTAAGAACTTTAAAATGAAGTACACCCTAATAGAGAGATTACACATGAGTCAACACGATGTCCTACACCGGGAGGGATTACATTGCATACTCTTGTGTTATATGATTCATTATAATCTGATAGTGGTGAGTACTTGGCGATTAAGTCTTGCAAACACATAACTTGAAAGCATCATCAAATACAACTCAATTCATCTTTGTTCAAAGGGGGACTTCCTCAAATTAGGGTTATTGTGGAAACAATAACCAACAATCTCCCCCTATTTGAAGAAGTCAGAACCATATATATTAAGGTGAATTACACATAAAATTATCTTAAACAAGTACATATAAGGAAATATAATTACATTATCAAACATGTGAGCAGAGGGGCCTTCCCCATACATTCTTCTCTTAAGAGTTGGCTGGGATAACTCCTTAAAAATCTCAACATCAGCACAAGCAACAACAGTCTGAGTAGCAGTCTCTGTCCCATACTGAGAATAATCCTGAGAATAGCCCTGAGTATCTGTCCAGTACTGGGAGTAATCCTGAGCAGGCTGAACAACATCATATCTTGAATCTGGTATTCAGACTTCAGGCATTTTAGCTTCAGTATTTACCTGTGCTCCAAAGAACACTCCAGACACCTTCAACCTATTGTTGCATAGCAGCTTCTAGTGCATTCACCATCATATTATTTTGATCCTCCCCCTTTCTAACTTCTGAAGTGAGGGCATTTACAAATGTATATATCAAGTAGACCATTTAGTCATCAAAATGGTGCATCCCATAGTTTTGTGCATCAATAATAGTTTTTGTTGTTTTATGTACATGTCTTGTCTTATTAAGGTTGCTGCTAAGTCATTTCATGGTATGACGAATTGCTTTACTGTAATGCCCCTGATTTTTTTTATGATTTTATCTGATTTGGAATCGTCGTATTTATGATGTCAGGGCGTTACCCCGCTTTCCTTTTATTAACGGTGTTGCACCGCTTGTGCGTTTTCGTATTCATTGGGTCTATTTGACCAAATTTGGGTTTTTTTGAAGAGATTAAATGTTTCCATGTTGGATGCTTGGAGTTTAGAAGTTTTGAACTCGTCTGGTTTTATTCTTAACCGAGCATCCTTGCGTCTCGACGAGTGTTTTTATTCCTTGTGATGACTTTGCTTAAGTAAGCATTTGTTGATAGTGCCTCAAGATTGGTGTGCCGGATTCTAGGGTCATCTCTCTCGCTAAATTCTTAGAGTCAGCATTTCTCTTCCAAAATTTAAGACAATTATGAATTTTCGATATTTTCCTGTTCAGTTCTCGAGTGGACCTGGAGTTCTCGAGAATTATCCTCTAGTACTCGAGATACCTATCTTTAGTACTCGAGTAGAGCGTGCATGGTTCTCGAGAGGTATTTATATTAGCACTCGAGTAATCTTCTTCCAATACTTAAGTAATCATCCCTTGGTACTCGAGTAATTCCCTAACTCTCGAGAAGGCCTTATCCTATTCTCGAGTAAGGTCTTCTCTTCTACTCAAGTAGCCCTAGTAGTACTCGAGTAGTCCTTCCCTGGTACTTGAGTTGTCCTTCAAGTACTCGAGTAGTTCATCCAGTACTCGAGTAGTCCATCCAGTACTCGAGTAGTTCTTCCAATAATTGAGTAGTCCTTCCAGTACTCAAGAAGTCCTTCTTCCTTCTCGAGAAACCCGGTTCAGCCGACCCCAATTCTTCTTTTAAGTGTAATTATTCTGATTTGTCCCTAAGTATAAATACCTTATATTCCTCCATCATTTGGACCGAATTTTCCTGTTCATCCCCCGAACTAGAGCAGCGTGAGTGAGAGAGAGAAGTTTCTCCCGTGCTTCTTCCGGTGGCTGCCGACGGTGCTCCAGTGCTCGAAATCGTGAACCGATCGTAGATCCAGAAATATCTCGGAGAAAGCTTCGCCCCCGTTGTGAAATCTTACCCTTTTCTTGAGTTTTCCTCGTTAGGGTTTTTGGCCCTAACCTCCATTTCGGCCATTTTTGTTAAGATTTCGACTCCTCCCATCTTCTTTTGCCGCGATCTGCGACGTGGAGTAATTCGGTGAACGTTTCTGGTGAAACCATGGCAAGTGGTTGTTTACCCTCATTTCCTCTTTTTTGGTTAATCATAACTGTTAAGTTCTTCATGTTTGTTAAATTCCTACACTTTCCCCCCCCCCTAAGTTTTACAGTAATTAGTCTTCCTTAATAATCACTTTATGTTATAAGATATTTTCATGGTAAACCTAAAGTTTGTCAGGCCTTGTTTATTCATTCTTTAAGTATTTTATTAGCGGCTCTAATCGCATTATTCATCGTTGTTGATCGTGTTAGAATTGATCTAGGCCTTGTAACACTTCCTAGAGGTCGATCAACCACGTCTTTAATCTAGAATGTTGAGTAAATCTGAAATGCCATGTCTCGTGATTTATGTGTTGTGATTTCTTTGGGTTTTCTTAATTGCGGGGGTTAGTGGATGTAACCACCTCCGCTAGGTTTGTTTCCTTTATTGGTACCTCGTGAAATTCTTGCGGGTTTTTGGCATCTGTAGTGTATGGTAGAGGGTATGAGACTCCCCCACAGTTAGACGGATATTATATTCGTAAGGGGTGTTTCCAGTTGAGTGACCACCTCGCCCGTGTTTTTGGGTAGAGCCTACCACAGGTGCCTAATAAAGGTTGTGCAATTTCTTCCTTATGTTTTACTTATATTTCTCACCTTATATCCTTGTGTATCTGGTGTATTTGTTGATGTACGTGACAGTTCACGTAAGTGTTCTTTTCCTGTTTGATTCTTTACTTTTGTACTTTACTTTAGTACTGTTGGTCTTGGGTTCATACCCCTTTGGACCTTTGTTTATTTTGGCTTATCTTTCTGCCACTACTTGTACATTCTTGCTGAGGTGTTCTATCTTGGAATGCCTCTGTTTCAGAGCAATAGTTGAGTTCGGTGCTGGTTTTATAGTACTAGAGCGGCAGTGTTGGCTGTGGTTATTACCTCATCTTAGCGAGGTAGTTAGTTGTTTATTTTTTTTACTAGTTCAGACACACTTTGTTGTATGTGGGTTCGTGTCAGTTTGTTGACGCCCATAGAATTGTTATTTTTGGATACTAGCTAGTTGCTTTGTTTTTCCTTCTATGGATGGGGATTACTTGCTCTCTGTGATGATTTATGCTAGGAATGCATGTAAGGTATTTTCGAGTATAAAATTTACTATTATTACTTCATGCATTCACATATTTTAAAATTCTAACTTGTTATATTTAGCGACTGTAAAAGCTATCCTTATTACTATTATAAATTTAGGGTCTTGCATAGCATGATTTGTCCTTGGGGATGTTTATACTCATGTAAGATGTTGGAGTCAATCTAAACATGTATCTTCTGCAGCGTATAATTTATTTTGATTCGTGTACTAGTTGATCCACTAAGCTGAGGGATATGGCTAACTACTTAACTTAAACAGGATTTTCCTCTAAATAACCTTAAGATTTTTCTTTATGCATTAAGTAGGAGTTTTGTTTGAGCGGCAGAAGTTATCCCCTGCTGACGTGGTATCATGATGTGCTTTTTCCCTTACTCTTATTAGTTATTAAATGCAGTGAAAATGTGGGTTGTGATAGTTGGTATCAGAGAGAGGTTACTTGATAATTGGTCGGGCAACCTTCCCTTGTTAGTGTTAGTTGTTCAGTGACATTTCATACACACACTGATGTGTCATCAGTACGTCTTAGCTGAAGCATGATCACTACACTCATAGCCTGACAAGAAATATATGGGGCATATTATGTAGTATGGGATGCATAATATGTGTTTGTATATGGATCAATCATAGGAGGCAACATGTGACGGTTATGTAGTATGGGATGCATAACCACCATCACATGGATGCCCATTAGCACGTTTTCTTCTCTTGTTGCATGGAATGTTATGTAGTATGGGATGCATTACATTTCATGTGTACGCCGCTCATGCATGCATTAAGGCCTTTCTAGAATGTATAACACGGCATACATAGCATATCATCACATAAGCACGCATGCTAAGTTAAGGTTTACATGATGACACATGTACACTCATGATTTTAAATAACAATAAAGAATTCATGCATTCTTGTCTTAGGCACAAGATTTAATAGGATGAGAGGATATCATCCTAAGTAGGACATAACATCATTAAAAAATCCCAGAGCAAGTTACAACATAAGCAAGTTTCTTTTAAGTATGATCTGAACTAGTCGTGTGGCCTAGTAGTGATCTAAGATTTTGATGGGTTGTTCGTTTGCCTTATTGGAAATGCTGCTAAAGCGTATTGCAACGAGGTTGACTCCCCAGTCGGAGGGTGAGTCATCAAAAGCACAAATTGATGCGATTATCGAGAGTCTGCGTTAGAGCAATGAGGCTCTGTCGAGATAACTAGTTATGAAGCAACCGTAAATTATGTCTTTGTTGTCTACCACTCCCGCGCAGCAACCCTTAGGTCAAGATCCTGCCTTAGGCCAAGCCGTGCTTGATACCCCTACTCCTCTGGTTCCCCGGGTGATGATACCACCAGAAATGAATTTCATATCTCAATTTATCGGTTGGGACCTCCCACCTACGACGGGAGTGCCAACTTTATGATTTTAGATGATTAGATCATCTCCATCGAGGAGAAGTTTTCGTATTCCAGAATTCTAGAAGCCCAAAAGGTAATGATTGCAGCCTATTAGTTAAAAGGCATGACAAAGAGTTGGTGGATTCGGGAATGGGAGAGTCTAAAGGAAGGCTGTTGTTGGGAATCTTTTAAGAAGATGTTGCTGAAGAAGTTTCTACACTCGGTCGAGCAGGACCACCTGATGAATAAATTCTTGCATCTGAAGCAAGGACAGCTCTCGGTGAGTGAGTACGAGATTGAGTTTAGCAAACTGAGTAGGTTTGCTCCTGATTGGGTAGCCTCAGAGGAGGGTAGAGTGATACGTTTCCTAAGAGGACTAAGAAGTGATGTCCAGTAGTGGGCATTCGCTTATGGAGCTGACAGCTATGATGTGGCAGTGGAAGCCGTACTGAAAGTGGAGGCGATTGAAAATGCTAAGAATCGAGGTGTTGCAGCGAGGAAAGAGAAGAGGAAGGGTGTTGAGGATGGAAGCTCTAGGGCATCTGGCCCTTCCTCGAAAAAGAAAAGTGGAGAAATATGTAGCTTTTATGGTCGACCTGGACACCCTTATGAAAGGTGTTTCAAGAGGACTGCCACCCTGAATTAGCAGCAGGTGTACACCATCCAAGGTGCACCCAAGGGAGAGCTAGAGTTCCCAATCTGTTATGGGAAGGGACATGACGTGAGTCATTGCTGGACAAAGGATAAGGCTTGCTTCCAGTGTGGGCAGAAGGGGCATTTGAAGTCTTTGTGCCCCCAAGATCAGTCCCTACTACAGGCTGCCCCGCTTCAAGCTCTGCCGCCGCCACCAAACCAGCACAAAGGAAACGGAAAGCTGAACGTGGTCACCAGCGAGGAAGCTCATGTAACACCCCTACCCATCGCATGGTATATAGCAGTAGATCCGGCCGGGGACCGACGCTATATACTACAGACAGACCGAAGGATTATAGAATGAAACCATTCTCCAAAAACAAACATCCTACATAGAGCAACTAGCGGAAGCTTTTAAGTAGTTTAAAGAACCCAATATCAAATAACATTTATCATGAATGTCCACCAACCACAATAGGAATGAAATACCAAAATACACAAAAGTACTTGGCCTTATGGCCTTACAAATGTTCACATAACAACAGAGTGTTTTATAGACATCGGCTCGCACGCTGGCAACACATGATAGAAATAAAACAACAGTTCACTTTGGCCTTCGAGGGCCAGGATAATAGCTTGGGCTTCAGCCTGTTATTTGGTACTTGGTTTCGTCGCACCTGCAAGCAACATTCCACCATACGGTGGCAAAAAAAGCAACAGTCAGCTAAAGCTGACCAAATTATAACGACCCTGCACCTTATTCGGTATGGCGGTGCTCCTTCCCTGCATTTCATTAGCCCAGCTAAACAATTAAGTGCATAAGTATATTTTGCCACAGGTGTAGGCTCGCTCGGCCCAACACCCCATGCACTCAGGGCACATTCTCAGTAAATCCGGTCAATTCCGTGGCTTCATTACCAACCAAAAATCCTAGTGAAAGTACAACCTAGCATAGTTCACCAAAGGTGGAGACACACACGGTCGCCCACCCCGTTCACTCAGGGCAGATTGAAGGTGTACCGGACTTCCCGGATACCACCTCCGTTCAGAGGTCCTTGACTTGACGGATTACTTTGAGCATTTCAGTCTTTACGGTGCCTGGCCTGAGACTCTCATTATGCCACCGACGAGAGCCAATTTCCGCTACTCTCATGTCATAGTCCATATAACGCAGGTACAACTCCACCATTTCCCGTTGCTCAAGTCACCCTACCGTCTCCGAATACCGTAGTACTAATGGCCAAACCTGCAGGGCGCGGGTCGGTTTTGCCTTTCCTGTTCAGCTCCCTGGCCTAATAATTCTTAACCCCATGGCCTCACCATTTTCCAAAGAATGACACTACATGTCTCATGTAGGCAGGCATCGCACATACAATCCCAATTATACAAGGTTTGACCCAGGTAACCTAGTTGGCAGGAATGCGTTTCCGCCCAGTTTTCCGGGTGCACCTTAGAGTTAATCCCCAAGGCTCCCTGTTGCAATCTATCGTGTAGAAAAACCGAAGAACAACACAATACAGAGTCTTCTCCCACAATCAATGCATAATGCATCATCACCGATCCTGATAAACACGTCCGGGTAAGCTTCACACACAATGCTTATGCCCGTACTTCGATTCCGGGCTCTAAACAAGGGGGACTTCACATATCTACCCCAAGGAACACCGCACACTCACCGCACACTCGCGTGAGAGGTTTTCCCATGTAGAAAGGAAGAGGACTTCACATGTCCAAGTTGAGAATCGTTACCCTTGAAGTCCATTTTGGCGCCATGAGAAACTAGCCGGATGGAAAGCTTCGTAACGAGAATGCCTCCGCGGATCCGGTCTCAGTTTTTGATTCGGTGCACCGATGCTCCGCCGGCGGCTGGTATCCTCCTCCTTCTTCTTCCTTGCTTTCTTCTCTCTCTAAGACTTAAGAAAGAGAAAGGCCAAAAGAAAATGAGGAGTTTAACCCCCACTTTTTGCCTTAAGGAAGGAGGATTAATTCTAAGCCGTCAAGTCTGATTTAAAGAAAACGAATGGCTCGGATCCAGCCAAAAAGTCACAAAAATAAGCCGAGCACGGCTTTGCACACGGCCGTGTGCCTGACCGTGTGCCCTGTTTACACACGAAGTCGTCGATCCAAGGCAGGACACGGGTCGAGACACGCCCGTATCTCAACCTGACACGCCCGTGTCGGGTCATCGACACGCCCGTGACAAGGGGCGTACAATTCATATCCACCACGCCAACCATCACGTCCCTTAATGGACACGGTTGGCCACACGCCCGTGCCAAATCTGACATGCATGTGTCATACAGTACACGCCCGTGTAACCCGACCGTGCACTCCTGACAACACACCCAAGGTTTTAACCCGAGAAGAACACGGGTGGTGACACGGGTGAGGACACGCCCGTGTCACCCCTTACATGCCCGTGACACTACTGTTTAAAACTGTGTTTCCTACCGTGTCCTTTCCTGGACACAACCCAGCCAACACAGAAGGACACGGCCATAGACACGCCCGTATGACATGTCGTGTAGCCCTAGAAAGGCACCAAAAATTTTTTAGGACGCGACCGGCTCATTTACAATTTTTGGGGCGTTACAAATCTCCCCCCTTAAATAATTTCGTCCACGAAATTATGCAAAGATACACAACCTAATATTAACCCCAAATGAAATAACTCGGTGTATTCCTCCAACATAATCTTCTCTCGATCCCATGAAAAATCTTCACGACCGCAATTATTTCAACGGACTTTAACCATACGAAAACTTCTTATTGCGGAGTCGTGTGACTTCAAAGTATTCAATACATATGGGTTGGACCTTTGTCGTCAACCCACAATCAAACGGAGCCTGACCGACCGCAACCACATGTGAATGCTCCAGCACAGCCTTCCGCAACCTAGATATGTTAAACACATCATGTAGCCCACTCAAGTTCACTGACAACTTCAGTCAATACCCTGCTTCACCACTCCACTCCAGGAGCTCAAACGGTCCAAGGTACCTCGGACTCAGCCTCCTCAGGCGTCGAGCTCGCGAGACACCATTGAACGACTTGATTTTCAACTATGCTCAATCGGCAATAGCGAACTCCACGTTCCTATACTTTGGCGTTATAGTATTCTGCATGTCCGTTGTGATCGATCAGCAACCATTCCTTAACTGTATGTACCGTTGAAGTGGCGTCTTCCACTGTCTGTCGTTTGTACAACATCGACTCACCCGTCTCCAACCAAGACGACGGCGTGTGAACTTTTTATCCCATACAAGGTCTCGACAGGCGCCATTTGTTTACTTGCCTGGTAGCGGTTGTTATACGCAAACTCCACTGTGTACATGTGATCTTTCCACTATCTTCAATAATCCAAGACGCACATGTGAAATATGTCCTCCATCGTTTTCTTTCCCATTCAGTCTGAACATCCGTCTGCGTGTGGTGGACCGTAATGAAGCTTAGCTTAGTTCCCAACAATTTATGCACAAGCCTGGTATCGTTGGACGTGAAGCGTTCATCTCAGTTACTTACAATACTGCGGGGTGCACCATACAATCGAACAATGTTATCCATGTTGAGTTTGGATAAATTTTCCATCGGATCATCCTTTTTCAATCCAAGCCATCAGAACAACTTCTTCAAACCTCAAAACATTTTGCTCATCTCAGGTGAATTGAGTACTTGGTATAATGAGCCTCGTACATCAAGTCTTGCCGCTGACTCTCCACACTTGGGGCGCACAGATGACTATCCTTCCACAACAGTTCATTTTCAAAACCATATTGGGGATTTGACCTATCAAAAGCATCATCCGTGATCTGCTTGTCCATGCAAGAGATCTCCAATATATACGAAACATACGCCAAGATGTATGTTGAAGGTGTTGTCCCCCAATAAATCCATCCACCTCCGCTGACACAAGTTTAAATCATTTTTATCCAATAAGTACTTCATACTCCTAAGATCGATTTAGATACCAACCTTCCCACCATTTAGGTAGTGCCTTTATAGCTTCAGGGCGAATATCATGGCCGCTAATTCCAAGTCATGGACCGGATAAATCCTCTCGCGTACCTCCAATTAACACGAGCTAAATGTTATTACACTCCCACGCTGGAGCAGAACACCATACAAGTCACTGCCCAAAGCATCGCTTTGAATCTCAACTTCTTCGGTCCAACTCGGTGAACATGGAATAGTTGTCGAGGTCAACCGACTTTTCAGCTCTTCGAAAGATTGCGTGCACTCTAGTGACCACACAAACTTTTGAACTTTATTCGCCAAAGTCGTGAGGGATAATGTTATCCGCTAGAGGTTCTCTATGGAGCGTCTGTACTAGCCGGCCAGTCTTATAAACTTCGGACTTTTCACAAACACAGATAACACAAGCAACTCACGTATCGCAAATATCTTTGACGGGTCCACCACGACACTTTCTCCACTCAAGACGAACAAGAAAAGATATTGAGGGTAATGTGCCATCGCACTTGGAGAATTTGGCATACAAATGATTTCTCCTTAACGTCTCCAATACCAAATCCAGATGCTTGGAATGATCACCCTCATACCGAAAGTATACCAGTAAGTCGTCGATAAAGGTTATCACGAACTAGTTTTGGTACACACTAAACGCCCTATACCTCAAATCCATAACACGGACGGCATATTTGTCAGCACAAGCGGCATAACGATGAACCCAAAATGCCCATATCATCTGCTGAATGCCGTTTTGGGAATATCACTTTCCCTTAACGATGAATAATACTATCCGGATTTCAGATTCAACTTGATTACACACTTGACTCATTTAGTTGATCGAACAGGTAGTCACTCCTTGGGTTGGATACTAATCTTTTCTCGTTAACTTAATCAACTTCTAGCAACCATTACATAGTTATAAGCTTCCACCCTATTTTAACAAGAGGACCGATGTGCTCCAAGGCAATAAACTTGGATGCACATAACCCTGTTCAACCAGCTCTTGAAGTAATACTTTAGTTCCGACATCTCACAACCATAGTTAGTACCAAACTGACCACCTTACGTTTGAAATTGATGTAGGCACGCTGCTCCGAGTGTCAATCATTCCAAAGTTTACATCGAACTCTCTAGACAACAGTAGCGACGCTTGCAAGTCAAAACTCCTGACTCCCTAACCGGAACTTCAAACAACAGGCTCTATTCGGGTGTAAAGAGTACCCATTAGGCAGCAGTACTATCGATTTGTCTCTTGCCATCGAAGAAGGAACTCTGATGCACGATACACGTCCTTCGGGCAAAAAGGAATGGGAACTTCCCATAATGAACAGTGTTTTCGTCAGACATTCATAAAATCAATATTAATCCCATCATAACCAAACATAGGCTTATATGTGTAAGGCAACAAGTATCTAAAACTGACATACAAAAAATTAAACCATACCTGTCACCATGTCAGCATATTTCATAACCTCCTGATGGCCAAAGTTGTATCCTCTAGGTTGGGATGGAGCATACTGAGGTGTAGCTGCCTCCAACCCCTTGACTTTCTCTTCGTAGATTGCTCTAGGATTTCTCTCAGACTCCATACGTCTTCTTCGACACTCTCGGGCAAAGTGTCCCAGCTTTCCACAGCAAAAGCATGCGTCCGGGTCTCGGCCAATAATTGTTCCAGATGCACAAAAAGAAGGAACTAAACCCGACCTCCTTGACTTCTTACCCCATCTACGGAAACCGTACTTTGAGGTGGGTAGAGCCTTGAACTCTATCTTCTCAGCAGTGGAGTCATTCTTCTCATGGACTCCCTTCAAAGCTTTCTCTGTCCCCCAATCGTATTTACGACAATCTCGAGCAAAGTGACCAAACCTTCCACATTTATAACAGTAATATGGAGTTTGACTAGCAGATACGTCAGGCCTCACTTTACTCCACTTTCGGTGTATAAACTTTCCGGGACCTGGGGAGTTTGGTAACCTGCACCCTGACGTCTGGTTGATTCTAGCCAGATCTGCTTCCAAAGCTCTAGCCGACTCAACTAACGCTCAGAATCCAAGTAACTTTGGTCCTACAAGTAGCAGTCGTAATTCATCACGCAGACCATTATAGAATCTATTAACTATAGTCTGCTCGTTCTCCAAATCAAACCCTGGGTGGTGCCTTATGATAAGAAATGCCTGTAAATACTCCTCAACTGAGTGTGTACCCTTCACTAAAAGCATGTTCAACTGCTGATCCAAAGGTCTTATACATGCCAATTGTTCCACCACACCACTCGGTGTTGAAGTCACCCCTAGGACAGGGG
Source organism: Platanthera zijinensis (assembly GCA_039513925.1). NCBI lineage: Eukaryota > Viridiplantae > Streptophyta > Magnoliopsida > Asparagales > Orchidaceae > Platanthera > Platanthera zijinensis. The sequence goes on from CM077089.1 coordinate 84,458,665, forward strand.
GTTGCACTTGCCCTCCAAGTTGTGCTTTAGTCACCGCGAACACCACTTCAACTATCCTTCTTATTGTTTCAACAGAAACAAGGGTCTCAGGCACACTGTTTTGTGCATTAATCTCCATGGAGTGCTGACCTTGCGACTGCCTCGCACCACTCGTAGTCCCATATAAAGCATAACTATCGATTAGGCGACAGATAAATTGCTAAAATCAATCATTGGAACACCCAGGTTCCTCAAAAACATGTGTATTTTCATTCCTAAGTGGGCATTCATGTGTTCTTTTTATGTTATAACAATGGCGCACATACATGTGCTCTCTACCCCTTAATAGAATTCACCCACGAATTCTAATAAGCAAGACCGGAACCGGTAGTTTGATACCAAATTATAACACCCCTACCTGTTATATGGTATATAGCAGTAGGTCCGGCTGGGGCCTGACGCCATATACTATAGACAGACCACAGGGTTACATAATGAAACCATTCTCCGAAACACAAACGTTCTACACAGAGCAACTAGCGGAAGCTTTTAAGTAATTGAAATAACCCAATATCAAATAACATTTAACATGAATGTCCACCAGCAATAATAGGAATGAAATACAAAAATACACAAAAGTACTTGGCCTTATGGCCTTACAAATGTTCACTTAACAACAGATTTTTTTTATAGACATCGGCTCGCAGGCCGGCCACACATGACAAAAATAAAAAAACAGTTCACTTTGGCCTTCGAGGGACAGGACAGCAGCTTGGGCTTCAGCCCGCTATTTGTTACTTAGTTCCGCCGCACCTGCAAGCAACATTCCATCGTATGGTGGCAAATAAAGCAACGGTCAGCTAAAGCTGACCAAATTATAACGACCCCGCCCCTTATTCGGGATGACGGTGCTCCTTCCCTGCATTTCATTAGCCCAGCTAAACAATTAAGTGCATAAGTATATTTCGCCACGGGTGTAGGCTCGCTCGGCCAAACACCCCGTGCACACAGGGCACATTCTCAGTGAATCCGGTAAATTCCGTGGCTTCACTACCATCCAAAAATCCTAGTGAATGTACAACCTAGCACAGTTCACCACAGGTGGAGGCTCACACGACTGCCCACCCCGTGCACTCAGGGTACATTGACGGTGTACCAGACTTCCTGCATACCACCTCCGTTCAGAGGTCCTTGACTTGACGGATTACTTTGAGCATTTCAGTCTTTACGGCCCATGTCCTGAGACTCTCATTATGCCACCAAAGAGAGCCAATTTCCGCTACTTTCATGTCATAGTCCACATAACGCAGGTACAACTCCACCATTTCCCGTTGCTCAAGTCGCCCTACAGTCTCCGAATATCGTAATAATCATGGCCAAACCTATAGGGCGCGGTTCGGTTTGGCCTTTCCTGTTCGGCTCCCTGGCCTAATAATTCTGAACCCCATGGGCTCACCGTTTTCCAAAGAAAGACCCTACATGTCTCCTTGAGACAGTCCTCACACATACAATCCCAATAATACAAGGTTGGCCCCGGGCCACCTAGTTGACAGGAATGCATTTCCGCCCAGTTTTCTAGGTGCACCTTAGAGTTAATCCCCAAGGCTCCTTATTGCAATCTACCGTGTAGAAAACCCGAAGAACAACACAATACAGAGTCTTCTTCGATAATCAATGCATAATGCAACATCACTAGTCCAGACAAACATGTCTGGGTAGGATTCACACACAATGCGTATTCCCGTACTTCGATTCCGGACTCTAAACAAGCGGGACTTCATATATCTACCCCAAGAAATACCGCGCACTCACCACACACTGGCGGGAGCGGGTTTCCCATGCAAAAAGGAAGAGGAATTCACATGTCAAAGTTGAGAATCATTACCCTTGAAGTCCGTTTTGGCGCTATGAGAAACTAGCCGGATGGAAAGCTTCGTAACGAGAATGCCTCTGCGGATCCGGTCTCGATTTTAGATTCGGTGCTCCGATGCTCCGCTAGCGGCTGGGATCCTCCTCCTTCTTCTTCCTTGCTTTCTTCTCTCTCTAAGACTTAAGAAAGAGAAAGGCCAAAAGAAAATGAGGAGTTTAACTGTAACATCTCATTTCCAGCTATACCCCTAGGAGTAGTTTTATCATGACTAAGTCATGACGAAACCCTAAGAAGCCCAAGAAGACCAAGTGAGCTTAGGCATGAAGGTGGAGATCACCATGATCTGCAAATAGTAGAATTCTAAACACTAGTTTAGGATGACTATAGGGCTTCACCATGACTCCATGACCCCACCACAATATCCCTAAACTATTGGAAGGTCCATTAGAGCCCTAAGGGTCCATTGGAATCAACCCAAAGTGGTCAAATTGACCTAAGACCACTATAGGCTTAAATTGGGCAAGGTGCCCTAACTAAGGGCAATGTGCCCCTAATATGCCCAACCAACCCTACCTAAGTCTTCCTAGACCATAAGTGATGGCAATGGGTCACCAAGGACCCATTGGGGAGAACCTTAGAGGCTATGTTGACCCAAGTCAACTCTAGCCCCAAAGTGGTCAAAGTGCCCTTACTAAGGGTCAAGTGACCTCCAAGGTGCCAAGTAAACCCTACCCAACCCTACCTAGACCTTAGGGGAGGCCAATGGGTCACCAAGGACCCGTTCGGTTCAACCCAAATTATCAATTTGACTAAGGTCAACTCAATCCTTGAAATAGATCAAATTAGCCTAAATGGGCTAACCCAAGCTCAAACCCATTTCCCCCACTTGGGCTAACCTCATTATTATTATTCATATGGGTTATGGGCTGGCAATAGGCTAGGGAGATGAACAAATTCGGCCTTGATGACTAGGAGAGAGAAAACTCCATTTTACCCTTTAATGGAGGAGAGAGAAAGTGGTTTAAAGGGGCCATTCATGGCCAAGGGAGACCAAGGGCCTCTCCAATTAATTCCAAGGGCTGAATATATTCTCTCTCATAGATTTTGAGTTGTTGGAAAGCCATGGCCAGCCACCAAAGTGGCTGAATTAAAGTCCTACAATAATGAAGAGAGAGAAAGTGAGAAAAAGAAAGTCATTCATGGTGGGGAAGGTGAATAACCCCTCCATTCTTCACCAATTAATTAGTATTCATCTCCCCTATCAGTTTTTAGGAGTTTCCAAATGAATTGGGACCAAGGGGAGGTGAATATTAAGTGTTTTTCTCCATGGCCAAAATTCACCTATAATGGCCAATAATGGTTTGAAGGCATGACCCTTCCTCTCCCCCATTTCACCCTTTTAAAAGCTTCCCTAGGCCAAGAGAATTCATTTCCACCATCCCACTGAATAAAATGAGGGAGTTCGCTGTAGCATTGTAGATCATCGGAAGGCTCCACCGTCGGCCAAGGCGCACCACCACTAAACCCATCGGCAAGCACGGCTAAAGGTCCTCCTCTACTCCTCTCTACGTGGGTTAGATCTTTAGATCAAAAAGGAAGGAAATCGGGATCCATTGAGTCCGATTGGAGAAGAAAAATTTCAGAAACTTTCATGTATTTTCATCCTTATGGGATAGCCGGAAACAGCCACTCCGGTGGCTGTACCGCCGCCCGACGATAGCCCCAACCTCAACTAAGGTGGTGGAGGTGGTGGCCGGCCACGGAGGTGGACGGGTGGCTGGGAAATGAGCATGGAATAGGATCCAGGTTCGACCAATCTCAACCCTTGGCTGGAGGAAGAAGATGACCAGGAGCCCCACGATTTGCTTTAAGATCCGTGGTGGATCTGGATTTATTAATTCATATTATTTCGATTTCTGGCCTATTTACTGGGTAGTTTTAAATTAAATATTAAAAATACTAAGGCCCTTCTACATAAACATTGACCAACATTAAAGGTGTAGCCCGTGAAGTCTAGTTTATTTTAAAATTTGTTTGAACCCATTTGGGTAAGTGGTTTGACTACAGCACCTTGATATATAAAGTTTGTTTTAAAGAAGATAGATTTGGTTTTATATAATCTTTTATGTATATAAGTCTATCTCTTTTTTTACTTACTTATATCCTGTGGATTAAGGCAAGAGTACCTATCGCATAGGAGTATAGTATTTTGTTGAAAATATCAAGGTCGTATTTTTCCTGGGATCGGTGTTAATTATTCTACTTTTTAGAACGGACTATTATTTTATCGAACGAACAGAGTGGAGTTTATATTTAAAAACAAAAGATAGAAAAATATATAGACGTGATTTTATTAAGATGGGACTTAGAAGGCAGTCCTCGATTTTAGAATTACTTTGAGAGAATATTAATTCTGCTATTAAAGAAAAACTTTATTTCTTTATTACCTTACTTAACGAGAGGGTCCCTTTGGTAGCATCACTGACTCGAAAGTACGACCAGGGAGGCTTGCATTTAAAATGGGTTAAAGTAAACGTAGTGTCTTTTCACCTAGTATATGATCAATTAACAGAAAACCCTAGTTAGGATAACTAGAAAGTAGAGTTGAAATAGTTGAAAATAATATCCATCCCAGAGCTCATCTTGACCAAATGCTAAGGGTTCTTAGCCTCTTCTCAGGATGGGGGCGGTATAAGGTATAGAAAATAATATCTACCTATCTATCTAAATGTAGGATTTAAGCTTTCGCTTCACCTTTGTTTTTGGGATAGGATAGTAAAATTTTGCAGAGCTTCCGCAGTATCTTAATCCAGGTCATAGGCTTTCGCCTCGCCCTTCATTCAGGATAGTATGAAATAATAAGGTTTTGAAAATAATTTTTAAAGCAGTTTCACACTATCTTAATCCAGGACATAAGCAGAGCTTCGCCTTTCATTCGGGATAGTATAAAAAAAAGTAAAAACTGAAAATAAAGCAGTAAAGTACTTAGAATTAAAATTGAAAGAGTCTTTTTATAAAGTCCGAATAATTATTACAACTTTCTAAAAAGCTGAAAAGAATGTTAAAATATTACAACTTACAGAACTTTAGAATACTTGAAAGCTACTATCAGTTCCTTGTCAGAGAGCTGGGGAGTCCTAACAGTTCTTAAGGAAGCTGCTGGTGTTCGAATAATTCTTACTCAGCCCTGCCCCTCTATTTATAGGAAAAAAGTGCTTTTGGAAAAGTTGTCAAACAGCTTATTGAAAAGCTGCCAAACATCTTTTGCAAAAGCTGAAATTCAGCTTATGGGACAGCTGTCTATTGGACAGCTTAACACGTGGCGGCTTGGATAAGTATGAAGCTAATGTGGCAGCTGAGTTGGCTGGCTGGATAAGTATGAAGCTACTAATGGATAAGCAGCTGATGGAGAAGCTGTTAGACTACTGATTGAAAAGCTGGCGGACTGCTGATTGAAAAGCTGGCGAGTTGCATGTTGCGGGCGGGTTGCAGGTTGCTGGAGGGTTGCCGGGTGATGGCGGGTTGTAGGTTGGCGGGTCGAGCAGGCAGCTGGCGGGTCGATTAAATTGGCACAAAAGATGCTTTCACCTGGAATCGAACCCGTGACTTCATGAAACTCTATATAGCTCCCACTCCACTAGGCCAGCTGATCATATCTTCATAAACACAAACACATTATAAATATAAACTATATAGGATTTAGTAACTTTATATTTTATTTTAATATATACATTTAAACATTATATTTTATTTTAATATATACATTTAAACATTATATTTTATATATTATTATATTTTATAGTATTTGAATTAATTATTTTAAACTCACTAAAGCTCCCCTTAACTTTATATATATTATTTATAAAAATATTTTACATTATTTTAAAACATATATTTTTTTATATCTTTAATATATATACATATAAGTCATATTATATTGTATATTTAATATTACAAAGAATTATAGTAAACTTAATTATATTATTTATAATTTTATACATAACTTATATATATTTTTATTTAACTTTAATATATTCATTTTTGTGATAATACAGTATTACTTTCTACATAGTTTTATTTAAAGAAGAAAATTTAAAACAAATCATTTATTCCTTAATTTATATAAAAAATTCCTTATTTACATACAAAATGATATTCAAACTATACTATTAAATGAGTATTATTTATCACTCATCAAATACCCCCATACTTATGTTTTGCTATTCCAGAGCAAAAGTAAGAGTTACGTAAATGAACAATTTATCAAAATTTCTATTTACTATCAATTTAATTCTTCAAGATAAAACATGTATAAAAATCCGGTGAATAAAGAGTTAAATGCTATCGTATATATATCATTGATACTAGAGTTAGAATTTATAGCCATAAAAAGTTTTGGAAAACAAATAGTAAGTACATATTAAAATCAGATATAACAATGATAGATTGGCTTTATGACTACTATATCTTGCATGAGATATATTGAAAAATTATAACTTATTAATTATGCTCTCTCAAAATTTTAAGCAAAATTAATTCAATTTGTAGTAGTTTTACGGGATATCAACTTGGTGGTTTTGCCCATACAGAGGCTTGAATGTAGTAGGTGATGAATTTTATCCTCTCACCTTTTTTTCATATTCATGCATTGTTATAACTATTTTAGGAAAATACTTACCAAAATAGAAAAAAAAGCTTTGCAGAATTGAACTTTGAATTAATTCAATGCATATGTATAGGAGCACATACTCCATTTCATATGATCTTTTAATATTTATTGGATGCCTATGTTTACGGAATTTTTTTATTCCCATGGACATAAGATCTTTTCTTTTCTAGGAGCACATACTCCTAGATGCTTGCGTGCGTAAAGAAACATGCCAAGCGAAATAGTAGGTAGGGTTGTAAAAATAATTTTGATAAAAGATTTTGAGAGCAATGATAATAGCTTGATATTTTCTATATTTTAAAAAGATTGAAGTAATGATAATTACAGTCTAAAATTGTTTGGTGAACATAATATGTTTTGCTTCTATTGTATATATATGTATTTTTGATATGTTAAAGCAGGCTTGCTAAAAAACTAACTCCGATTGTAATGAAATTTTACAAGATAGGGTTTTACAAGTTTATTCCGGATATTTATATCTATCTAGTTATGAGAAGGAGCAGTAAATTTGAAAATTAAATAAATTGCATTTTTGATCAACTCAGATTTTTGGAATATATATACATAGTATGGTTTTGAAAGTTTTGACTTGTTTGGGATGAGTACTAAAGTAATGCTTTTATTGAAAACATATAAGTGATAAAATCAATTGCAGCTAAAAGTACCCCCATACTTATGTTAGGCATAGGTATGAAGTGAAAAATATGTACAGAATATACAAAAGCATAAAAGATGAAAATATACAGGTGAATTTATATTTCGAGGTTATGGAGTAGTGTTAGGGTTTCAGGTTCTTTTTGAAATGGGTCCCCAGTGAAATATAATTTTAAACGGTGCCCGTTTACTTTGAAAGTTCTGAGTTCAGGGATAGAAATAAGAACGGTCCCATATGGCCAAATTTTTTTACAGTAAAGGGTCCAGTCTATCGGGATTTTAATTTTCCTGGAAATAATTTAAGACGTGAGTTATATAGTAGGACAAGATAACCTGGTGAAAAAGATTTTGGAAATTTAATTTTCCTATCATGATAAAACTTAGTTCGCTCTTTATAAAATTTATTATTTTCATAGGCGTTTGCACGCCATTCCTCAAGTTCATTGAGTTGAAATTTACGTTGTTCGGCGGCTAAGTTTGTATCTAAGTTAAGAAATTTTAGCGCCCAGTATGCGCGATATTCTAATTCTACAAGTAGGTGACATGCCTTTCCATATACTAAATGATAAGGTGTATAACCGATCGCAGTTTTGAATGTTGTACGGTAGGCCCAAAGTGCATCATATAATTTGAGGGACCAATCTTTTCGATTAGTATCTATAGTCTTTTCTAATATGCGCTTTAGTTCTCTATTGACTACCTCCACTTGGTCGCTTGTTTGGGGGTGATAAGCGGTAGCGAGTTTATGAGTAATTCCATATTTGGCTAACACTTTAGCCATCTGGGTGTTACAAAAATGAGTGCCTCGATTGCTAACTATAGCCCTAGGCGTGCCAAAACGTGAAAATAAGGTTTTTCAGAAAATTAACGACGACTCTCGAGTCAGCGGTGGCTAAAGCTTGCGCTTCAGCCCATCGTGAAACGTAATCGACCGCTACTAAGATATAACAATTTTTAAAAGAAGGAGGTAAAGTGCCTACAAAATCTATGCCCCACAGATCAAAAATTTCACATTCTAAGTAAAAGTTTTGGGGCATTTCGTCCCGACGGGAAATGTTACCTTACCGTTGGCAGCGGTTGCAAACGCTTACCAATTTTTTAGCGTCCTTGAATAAACTAGGCCAAAAGAATCCTGCTTCAACGGCTTTACGTGCAGTCCGGTTGGATTGATAATGTCTGCTGGTTGGTCCTTCGTGGCAGTGCCATAGTACTTTTAGTACTTCCTCGTTCGAAATACATCTTCTAATTACTTGGTCGGCACAGACTCAGAATAAATACGGGTCTTCCCAAAATTAGTTTTTCAAGTCAGAAAAGAATTTCCTCTTTTCTTGACTTGAAAAAGCTTTTGTAAGGACTCGTGCTACTAAATAATTAGCCAAGTCTGCGAACCAAGGAGTAGAAGAGTTTGTTACCTTTTTGAGGGCGAGGAGACTTTCTTCAGGGAATTTATCTTCGATGTCGGCTTCCATGAGTGTATCTGTTGCAGCATTCTCTAGTGGAGAAAGATGATCGGCTGCCAAATTCTCTGCGCCTTTCTTATCTCAGATCTCTAAATCAAATTCTTGTAATAAGAGAATCCAACGTAATAAACGGGATTTTCCATCTGCCTTAGATAGTAAATATTTTAAAACAAATGATCCGTAAAAACTATAACATTTGATAGTGTTATATAAGATCTAAACTTATCAAATGCAAATACAATCGCCAGTAGTTCCTTTTCCGTGGTCATGTAATTGGTCTGTGTGGATGTGAGAGTTTTTCTTGCATAATAGATAGGATGAAAATATTTGTCTACTCGTTGTCCTAAGACAGCCCCTACCGCATAATCACTCGCATCACACATGATCTCAAAAGGAAAGGACCAGTTTGGGGCTACTAAAATAGAAGAGTTGATAAGTTTGTCCTTAATAATATTGAATGCTACTAAGCATTCACTATCAAATATAAATGGGGCTTCTTTTTCTAATAAATGAGTTAACGGTTTTGTTATTTTAGAGAAATTTTGAATGAACCGTCTATAGAAACTTGCATGGCCTAAGAAACTTCGAATAGATTTTACATTTATTGGAGGAGGAAGTTTTTCAATTATTTCTATTTTGGCCTTATGAACCTCAATTCCCTGGGAAGAAATTTTATGACCGAGAACTAAACCTTCACGGACCATAAAATGGCATTTCTCCCAGTTCAACACTAAATTTGTATCTTCACAGCGTTGAAGAACACGAGCGAGGTTATCTAAACACGTACGGAATGAGTCTCCAAATACGGAGAAATCCTCCATAAACACTTCCATAACATCCTCTACTAACTTGCCAAAAATAGCTAGCATACATATTTGAAATGTAGTTGGCGCATTAAAAAGTCCAAACGGCATTCGCCTATAGTCAAAAGTACCAAAGGGGCAAGTGAACGTAGTTTTCTCTTGGTCTTCAGGGGCTATAGGAATTTGTAAATAACCTTAATAACCATCAAGAAAACGATAATATGAGTGACTCGAAAGTTGTTCTAATAATTGATCTATAAACGGTAGTGGAAAGTGATCTTTACGGGTGGCATCATTTAATTTTCGATAGTCGATGCACATCCTCCAACCCGTAACAGTACGCGTTGGAATTAGTTCATTATTAGCGTTTGGCACTACCGTTATAACGCCCTTCTTAGGGACCACTTTTACGGGACTAACCCATGTGTTATCTAAGATTGGATAGATAATTCCTGCGTCTAATAATTTCATTACTTCAGCTTTTAGGACATCTTTCATATTAGGATTTAAATGTCGTTGGGGCTGGATAGATTTACGAGGGTTATCTTCTAAAAATATTTTATGAGTACAAAACGATGGGTTGAGTACTTGGATATCAGAAATTTGCCATGCTTATGCATGGCGATGTTGTTTTAACACTTCTTTTAATTCTGACGTTTTCTTATCATTTAATTCGGCAGAAATGATAACGGGGAGTTTACATTCGGCTTCAAGGAAAATGTATTTTAAATGTGCAGGAAGTGTTTTCAGTTCGAGGGTTGGTGGTTTTTCATATGAAGTTGGAGTTTTTAGAGTTGTAGAAGTTAAAGATATAAATGGTTCTAAAGGATCATCGGTTGGCATTTCTTGTGAAAGGGGTAAGTCTTCCAAGTCTGATTCTTCTACACTTATTGAAAATAAATCAGAACAGGGAAAACCATTTTCCTCAAAATAGTCTTCCGCAAGATACCAGGAATCATTGTTTATTAAAGAATTTTTCATAGAGGGATCTATATCAATAGTAACCTCGTCATCTCCTGCTCGTAAGAGAAGTCTACCGTTACTTACGTCTATTATCGCGTGAGAGGTTGCGAGAAAAGGACTACCGAGAATTATGGGAACATCGGCGTCTTCCTCTATGTCAAGTATAATAAAGTCTACCGGGAAGATAAACTTGTCTATTTTGACCAGAACATACTCTACTATCCCTATTGGATATTTAATAGAACGATCTGCTAATTGGATGCTCATTTTAGTTGGGCTGGGGTTACCTAATATTAGTTTATGAAAGAGCAAGTAGGGCATTAAATTTATGCTAGCACCTAAATCTGCTAACGCATCTTTTATTAATAGATTACCGAAGAGACACGGGATGGAAAATCGTCCCGGATCGTTTAATTTTGGGGGTAATTTATGTAATAAAACAGCTGAACATTCGACGTTAAGGAAAACTCTCGAAATATCTTCGAGTTTCTTTTTATTAAAAAATAACGCTTTTAAATATTTTGCGTATTTAGGCATCTGTGCAATTGCCTCGCAAAAAGGTATATTGATTTGAATTTGTTTTAGCATTTTTAGAAAATTTTTATATTGTTCATCTTCTCGCTCATCTTTTAATTTAGATGGATAAGGTAAAACAACATGTGGGGAAGAAATTTGTGGGGGTTGAGGAGGCAGAGACGTAACGGGAAGTGGTGTAGGAAGGCTAACCTTAACTTCTTTTTCTACCCTAACGGGTGGTGGTAGTTCCCTGCCACTTCGTAGTTTGACGGCTTGTCAACTTGATGGGTTACTGGAATGGCCAGTATCCCACGGATTTGGTTCCGTATTTCCTGGCAAATTACCAGGTTGGCGTTCCGATAGCATTTTAGAAATTTGTCCAATTTGTGTTTCCAAGTTTTTAATTGATCCGGTCAGGTTCCGGATATTGGACTCATTGATACTGACATATTTCGTGAATATGTCTTCTATCGGGGTTGGCCAAAATTGGTGCGGTTGTGATGGTGGTGTTTGTGGTTGTGGGGGTTGCGGTGCAAATCCACTTGGATTTGTAATCGGAGGGCATTGAGCATTATTGGGGTTGCCCCATGAAAAATTAGGATGGTTCCTATATCCTGGATTATAAGAATTATTATTTGAGTTAATATTAGGTTTATAGGAAGTTATATAAGAGTTCCCCATATAATCGATTTCTTCAATTATATTATTATTCGGATTCCAAGTAGTTGTGGCGAAGGAAGCAGATATTCCTGCCAATTGTTTAGTTAAATTTTCTACTTGGAGTGCGAAAGTATAAGAAGTGTCGAGCTCATAAATCCCAGCTTGTTTAGGGTGTGACCTTAGCACGTTCCACTGGTACGCGTTCATGGCCTTCTCCTCAAAGTGGGTTTGAGCGGTCTCGGGGGTTTTTTTATTGAGCGTGCCCCCTGCGGCAGCATCAATGGCTTGCCTGGTTTGAATATTCAAACCATTATAAAATATTTGTACTTGGAGCCAAGTTAGCAGTGCATGATGTGGACACCGACGTAGATATTCCTTAAAACGTTACCAAGTCTCATAAAGAGACTCGGACTCGCCTTGCACAAAGGAAGAAATATTTGTACGCAGACGTGCGGTTTTTGCAGGTGGAAAATACTTTGTAAAGAATTTTTCGGTCATGTCAGCCGAAGTGGTAATAGATCCTTTGGGGAGAGAACCTAGCCATTGTTTTGCTTTCGTTCGTAGCGAAAAAGGAAATAAGCGCAGACGGATGGCATCATCAGTGACGTCATTTATCTTAAATGTGTCGCATATTTCTAAGAAATTACATAAGTGCGTGTTTGGATCTTCGTCGGGCAATCCATTGAATTGACCGGAATTTTGAATGATTTGGATTATACTCGATTTAATCTCAAAGTTATTATTAGCAATTGGTGGACGAACGATAGTAGACCCGATGTCATCTAAATTGGGTCGTGCATAATAAGACATGGTCCTTTGGGGGACCACCTCTGGCGTTTGTTGTTGCTCTGCTGCCATTTCTTGAACGTGTGCGGTGCCTACGGACTCTTCCAGATTTAATACAAGCTCTTGATTCAGAGATCGGAGGCGCCTGTGAAAGGTGCGATCGTTTTCAGGATCAAATTCAAGATTTAAATCAGATGTAAAACAGACAAAAAATAAGTAAAAAAACTAAGTTAAACAAACACAAATACAAACACACGAAAAAGACGTAAAACAGAAAGTAACTAAAAACAGGTTTTTTATATAAAACATGTTTTCTATAAAATAGGTTTTATAATAAAAAGTAGTTTTTATTATAAACTAGTTTTTTAAGAAGAAAAATTTTATATAAAATACGTTAAAATAATAGGTTAGGTTTTTTTGTTAGAATTCGTTAGTGGTTAATAAACTTGTTAATAAAAAAATTAGGTTTTATAAAAACAAAGTTTTAAATTCAGAGAATTTTATGTTTGTTTTAGTTTTATAAAAACAAAGGTTTTTAAATAACAAGAAAAAGAAAAGATAAAAGTAATAGTGTTCTTTTATTTTCAATTATTAACACATATAAACGAGTCCCCAGCAACGGCGCCAAAAAGCTTGATAAGAAAAGTTTGTTTTAAAGAAGATAGATTTGGTTTTATATAATCTTTTACGTATATAAGTCTATCTCTTTTTTTACTTGCTTATATCCTGTGGATTAAGGCAAGAGTACCTATCGCATAGGAGTATAGTATTTTGTAGAAAATATCAAGGTCATATTTTTCCTTGGATCGGTGTTAATTATTCTACTTTTTAGAACGGACTATTATTTTATCGAACGAACAGAGTGGAGTTTATATTTAAAAACAAAAGATAGAAAAATATATAGACGTGATTTTATTAAGAAAGAGACTTAGAAGGTAGTCCTCGATTTTAGAATTACTTTGAGAGAATATTAATTCAGCTATTAAAGAACAACTTTATTTCTTTATTACCTTACTTAACGAGAGGGTCCCTTTGGTAGCATCACTGACTCGAAAGTACGACCGGGGAGGCTTGCGTTTAAAACGGGTTAACGTAAACGTAGTGTCTCTTCACTTGGTATATGATCAATTAACAGAAAACCCTAGTTAGGATAACTAGAAAGTAGAGTTGAAATAGTTGAAAATAATATCCAGCGCAGAGCTCATCTTGACCAAGTGCTAAGGGTTCTTAGCCTCTTCCCAGGATGGGGGTGGTATAAGGTACAGAAAATTATATTTAACTATCTATCTCAATCCAGGATTTAAGCTTTCGCTTCACCTTTGTTTTTGGGATAGGGTAGTAAAATTTTGTAGAGCTTCCGCACTATCTAAATCAAGGTCATAGGCTTTCGCCTCGCCCTTCATTCAGGATAGTATGAAATAATAACGGTTTGAAAATAATTTTTAAAGCAGTTTCACACTATCTTAATCTAAGACATAAGCAGAGATTCGCCTTTCATTCGGGAGAGTATAAAAAAAAGAAAGTAAAAACTGAAAATAAAGCAGTAAACTACTCAGAATTAAAATTGAAAGAGTCTATTTTATAAAGTCCGAAAAATTATTACAACTTTCTAAAAAGCTGAAAAGAAAGTTAAAATATTATAACTTACAGAACTTTAGAATACTTGAAAGCTACTACCAGTTCCTTGTCAGAGAGCTGGGGAGTCCTAACAGTTCTTAAGGAAGCTGCTGGTGTTCGAATAATTCTACTCAGCCCTGCCCCTCTATTTATAGAAAAAATTGCTTTTGGAAAAGCACTTTTGGAAAAGTTGCCAAATAGCTTATGGAAAAGCTGCCAAATAGCTTTTGCAAAAGCTAAAATTCAGCTTATGGGATAGCTATCTATTGGACAGCTTGACACGTGGCGGCTTGGATAAGTATGAAGCTGATGTGGCAGCTGAGTTGGCTGGTTGGATAAGTATGAAGCTGCTGATGGATAAGCAGTTGATGGAGAAGCTGTTGGACTGCTGATTGAAAAGCTGGCGGACTGCTGATTGAAAAGCTGGTGAGTTGCATGTTGCTGGCGGGTTGCTGGCGGGTTGCAGGGTGATGGCGGGTTGCAGGTTGGCGGGTCGAGCAAGCAGCTGGCGGGTTGGCGGGTCGATTTAATTGGTACAAAAAATGCTTTCACCTGGAATCGAACCCGTGAGACTTCATGAAACTCTATATAGCTCCCACTCCACTAGGCCAGCTGATCGTATCTTCATAAACACAAACAAATTATAAATATAAACTATATAGGATTTAGTAACTTTATATTTTATTTTAATATATACATTTAAACATTATATTTTATATATTATTATATTTTATAGTATTTGAATTAATTATTTTAAACTCACTAAAGCTTCCCTTAACTTTATATATATTATTTAAAAAAAATAATTTACTTTATTTTAAAACATATATATTTTTTATATCTTTAATATATATACATATAAGTCATATTATATTTTATATTTAATATTATAAATAATTATAGTAAACTTAAATATATTACTTCTAATTTTATACATAACTTATATATATTTTTATTTAACTTTAATATATTCATTTTTGTGATAATAAAGTATTACTTTCTACATAGTTTTATTTAAAGAAGAAAATTTAAAACAAATCATTTATTCCTTAATTTATATAAAAAATTCCTTATTTACGTACAAAATGATATTCAAACTATACTAACAAATGAGTATTATTTATCACTCATCACACCCATTTTGGTGGGATCTATACACAGGCTTGACCAGAACTTGGTTTGAGTACCCCCACCACCCCAGCAATCCAAATGACTTGAAATTTTGGATGGGGGTCACTCTTAACTATACCTAGAACATATCTAAAAATGGGAATTTTTTGGAGAACCTTTTTCTAAAGTTTTTTTAAAAATTTAATAGTCCATGAATAAATTAATTAGGTGTTCTAAAAATCTCAAAACTCACCCAGATTTTGGTGGGTGGTCTTAGAGGGCATGTTAGGGCTCTGGTAAAAACTTAATCTCATTTGGAGATATTTTGATTAGGTATTGACCCAACCCTAGGTATACCGTTATTGGGTTATTTAGGTCAAAGTGCTCTTTTTTGTGTTTGAGTGGTCAAATCCCCTCAATAGAGGCTGATATTTTTGGCCACTAATTTTATATGGCATGTAGCACCCTCCAATGGGATTTGGGGTGGTTTGGGGTAGGGTATCCCTAGAACCCTATGTAGGCTCCTTTTTTGGAGATTTTTAGGGATTGAAGGTAATGGGGTCAAATGACCTTGGAATGACTTGAGCCATGGTGGAAGGGATCCTAGGGTGGCTATGGTCCTCTGGTTAAAGTTTTATTGAATTTGGAAGCCTTTAACCCCTCAAATCCCTAATCCAAGTTTAGGGTACAAGCCCAATAGTTGGGTTTAGGCAATAAAAACACCTCACAATAACTTGATACTTGGGCAGGGTATTTCTCTGATAAAAAGAATCCTAAAATTATTTTGGTGGAATTTGTGGGCTAATAAAATCAGTACTTCTTAATATCCCTAATTATGTCCTTAAATTTAATTTGTTTTTTATGATATTTCTATTCACAGAAAAGTTGTGAAATTTAGTATTTGGAAGTTTTACATCATGATAATTCCCTCTGTATTTTTATTGGAATTTTTAGACGATTATTTTAAGTACTTGTTTCATACATTATGAATTGTGGATTTCTGATCAAAAATAGATATAGAGCTCAATATTACTAAGAAAATTATGAAACTTGGTCAGTAAGTGTTTTATGATATTATGTTGGCTCTGGAATTTTCTCATGATTTTTAGGTGATTAAAAACAGTATTTGTTTCACAAAGTTATAAATTTGGAAGATTACTTTTAATTAGATTCAGAGCACCTCATGTTTTAGAAAATTATAAAACTTGGTTAGGGTTAATTTTAAATCAGTATCTATCTCCTGGAGTTTTTTCATAATTATTAGATGAAAATTTAAAGTACTTGCTTCAATAACCATTGCTATAGAATTATTGATTTAAAATTAAATTAGGGGCTACTATTCACTAGAAAATTAGGAGAATACTTCTTAAGTGTTTTTAGGCCATGATGGACTTACTAGATTTTTATTATAATTTTTAGAATAATATTGCTGGCCATTGCTTCTTAAAATGGTAATATTGACCATATGTTCTAAATTATGGAATTGGGGCCTAAACAAACTGAAAATTCTTAGACCTTGGATTTGCTGTAAAAATGTTACCTAGTATTTATCATAATTTTGTGGTGATTTGTTTCTGAATTAAAAGTGCCTTTCATGTTCAAAGTAGGGCATTCAGAGTTTTCGGATAATTAGATTAAATGGCCAAATAATTAGAAAATTATGAAACTCTGGAGTTAGTCTAAATAGGTCATGGTAGACTCCCAGAAATTTTTATGGATCTGTTGGATGAGTAAATTGAGTACCTCTTAGTGGGAGCACCATGTAGCTTAGCACGGTCTGCATATAGTACATAGAACTGAAATAGGCTGGCTCGGAGAGCTTAAACACACTTAGGGGAGTCACACTAAAATAAAAGAGATGATTGGTCATGGGTAGAAATCAATAATATTAAGTGCCTTGCGAAAGGGAACTTTGGGCTTCAGCCCATCGTTGTTCCTAGTGCCCTCGAGAACCCTTCATGGGGTATGCCCTGGGCAGTACTGGGCTAACGTAAACTGTAGGAGTGATAAATCTTAAAGAGCAACTAGAATAACTAGGGGTTCACTTTCACAAACCCCGGTGTCTCGGGAAGTCAGTTTGACTAGGTTAATCGAGCGGTAGGCTTAGTGGTGTTGGAAACGAGCGGGATAGCCCGGCGGGCCGGAGGCCCGGTGGATAATTGGAACGGGCGGGATACTCCGGGGAACTTTGGCTTGGTGGATAATATATTAATATTGCATGTTCATAAGATATAAGGTGCTGGGTCTTCGGTATTGGAGAGTCGTCGCACCGATACCAGTACGTTGACTCGGCGGGTATGGTTTTACACTTAGACAAATTAAGTCTGGTGCGCCAGCCGGTAAGAGTATGCAGGAGTCCGCTTAGTGCACCAGCATTGAGGTGTACGATAGGTCTGACTGGTAGTGCTGATACCGGTTTAGAGGTGGGCGAGGCCCAACCCACCGCTTCTGTTTGCCACTACGGAGGTATCCTGGGAGGTTAGTCTCCAAAAAGGGGAAACTAAAGGTCTATGTGCACAGAGTCGGGTGGGTGAGTTGCACTTGCATGATCACATCATAACATATTTCTATGTCATGGCATCATCATTGCATCAACCCCTGACACCTATTGTATAAAGTGGTATGGGACGCTTTATACAATAGGCCCTGCAAAATGACCCCTTAGCTTATAGGCTTGGGTGAGGATACTTATAAGTTATGGTTATTTTCCTAGGATAAAGATTTCTTGCTTGTAAACCGACACCCCATCGTATAAATTGGTATGGGACTTTTTATATGATGGGATCCTTGTAGAAGATCCTTTAGCTTATGTGTTTACATATAAGTTAAGGTTACATATTTTATGTTCTGTCTTTCATACTTTTATTACTACCGCTTATTCTCATATAACTGTTAGATTAGTTCCATCACCACCTGCTTATATTTGTTACTCTCCACCTTCATAGCTTCCCTTCCTTCTCCCCGCTCGGTGCCTAGGAGCCATGGGGGAGGGGTGGGGTATGATAGGACTTAGTCTTTTAGACTAACAGTTTTCAAACCACATCATTTTAGGGGACCGTGGAGCCCAACATGAAGGAGCAGCCCTGGAGGTCGACACGCTTGGATATAGGGAAGTCTAGTACCGGATTTCAGACATCCAGGACTATGAGTCCCAGCCACTAGTAGTTTGTTAGTTTTGCTTCCGCTTGAGAGACTCTTGTATTGAGGATTTGATGTATTGGGCATGAGCCCTATTTTCAGTACGTTATTTTTCTATGGACTCTCCCTTCGTGGAGATATTTACTATGCTATGTGATTTTCAATGGACTTGTGTTTACTCTACTTTGCTACTTTTCTGTTATCGAATTGGACGGCAGGATTGGCATTTTGTAGTTGCGACCTTCCCAGTTGTGAAGGTGTCACCGCAAAGCGGTGGTTCTGGGCCTAAGACCCAGGGTTTTGAAAAGAAAAAAAAATGGGGTCTTACATTAACCCCCACTCCCGGCCTTAAGGAAGGAGGATTAATCATAAGCCATCAGATCTGATTTAAAGAAAATGAACGGCTCGGATCCTGCCAAAAAGTCACTAAAATAAGCCGAACACGGCTTTGCACACGGCCGTGTGCCTGGCCGTTTGCCTTTCTTGAACACGAAGTCGTCGATCCAGAGGAGGACACAGGTCGAGACACGCCCGTGTCTCAACCTAACACGCCCGTTTCGGGTCATCGACATGCCCGTGACGAGGGGCGTGTCACGCATAACCGCCACGCCAACCATCACGTCCCTTGATGGACACGGGTGGTCATACGCCAGTGCCGAATCTGACATGCCTGTGTCATACAGTATACGCCCGTGTAACCTGACCGTGCACTCCTGAAAACACACCCAGGGATTCAACCCGAGAAGAACACGGTTAAAGACACGCCCGTGTCACCCCTTACACGCTCGTGTCACTACTGTTCAAAACCATGTTTCCTGTCGTGTCCTTTCCTGGACACAGCCCAGCCAACACAGAAGTACACGTCTATAGACACACCTGTATGCCAAGCCGTGTAGCCCTAGAAAGGCACCAAAAATTCCTTAGGATGCGACCGGCTCGTTTACAATTTTCGGGGCGTTAAAGCTCAAACCTCTACACAAGTTATTTCAGGTTAGCCCCAGTTTAATTTATCCTTTTTAATTATCATTGTTGCCCAAGTTATTGTTCGTTTAGTTTTGTATGCTGCGGTTTAAGGGGAGTTTAAGGTGCGGAATAGGTGGGCGCGCGTTCTTTTCATTTCGGGTGCCACCCATTCCTTTGTGGCCTGGAGGTTTGTAGATAAACATCATCTGGATGTGGTTCAATTAAGAGACTACATCAACGTCAAGATTTCCTCCAGTGATTCGGAGATATCTAATCAAGGAGTTCTGAGATGCCCTATATACCTAGGCGATTTCCTAGCCTTTGCAGACCTGATGGTTGTGGATCTGCCAGACTTTGATGTGATTTTGGGCATGGACTGGCTGTCCAAGTATGACACGGTCATCCAGTGCAAGGCAAAGAGACTGGACTTCAGGATGGATAATGGCCAACCTATGAGCGTCTATGGATTTCAGGATAGGGTTTCCCCTATTATTTCTACGGTACGTGCTTGTTATGCTATAGAGTCTGGTTGCGAGGCATTTTTGGTTTCTATTTTTGCTTTAGAAACTATTTTTGTTACACCATGTCTTGAGGATATCATGGTAGTGCGAGAGTTTCCAGATGGTTTTCCAGACTGTCTTCCAGGACTTCCTCCGGCGAGGGAGATTGAGTTTGTGATAGACCTCGAGCCAGGTACTCGTCCTATTGCCAAAACACCGTACCGTATGGCTCCGCGTGAGTTGGATGTGTTGTGCACTCAGCTCGATGAATTGCTGAGGTATGGTTTTATTAGACCAAGTTCTTCCACGTGGGGTGCTCCTGTTTTGTTCGTCAAGAAAAAAGATGTATCGACGCGGCTTTGCATCAATTACAGAGAATTGAATAAAGTGACCATTAAAAACAAATACACCTTGCCAAGGATCGATGATCTATTCGATCAGTTGCGTGGTAGTTCAGTATTTTCAAAGGTTGATCTTCGTTCAGGCAACCACCAGTTTAGAATTCGTGAGGAAGATGTCCCTCAGACTGCTTTCTATTTGTGGCATGGACATTTAGAGTTTTTGAAGATGTCTTTCGGTTTGACCAATGGACCCTCTGATTTCATTGATTTAACGAATAGGGTGTTTAAGGATTTTTTGGACCGATTTGTTATTGTGTTTATAGATGATGTCTTGGTATATTCCCGCAATATTGAGGAGCACACTAAGTATTTGCTTTTGGTTTTGTCGACCCTGAGGAAGCATTAATTATATGTGAAGTTGAGAAAGTGTGAGTTCTGGCTACATCGTGTCCTTTTTGGGTCATGTTATAAGCAAGGGCGGTATTTCTATAGACCCGACTAAGATTTCTGCTGTGATTGAATGGGAGAGAACTTATACCCATAAGGAGATTAGGAGTTTCTTAGGTCTGGCTGGCTATTATAGAAGATTTGTGGAAGGGGTATCAGTATTGTCTGCTCCTCTAACCAGAGTTACCCAAAATAATACTGTGTTCATTTGGTGAGAAAAGTGTGAAGAAGCTTTTCAAGAGTTAAAGAAGAGACTGTGTACTGCTCCAAATTTAACCCTACCTCCTGGAGGAATTGATTATGCTGTGTATATTGATGCATCACACATCAGACTAGGCTGTGTTTTAATGCAAGATGGTAAGTTGATCGCATATGGATCGAGGAAACTAAAGATTTATAAGAGAAACTATCTTACGCACGATTTGGAGTTCGTTGCTGTAATTTATGCATTGATGCTATGACGACACTATTGTATGGCATGATGTGAAAGATCTATACGGACCATAAGAATTTGAAGCACGTCTTCACTCAGAAGGAACTAAATCTGCCCCAGCGTCGGTGGTTAGAATATGTGGCTGATTATGAAGTGGAAATTCTCTATCATCCAGGAAAGGCTAATGTAGTAGCCGATGCTTTGAGTAGAAAAACCGCAAAAAATTTTAATCTGTCGGAACAATCCTTGGTGGAAGAATTCCTGTTGATGGATATTTAGGTTAGGAGTAGTACTATTCCAGCTAGTCTAGAAGCAGAAGAGCCCTCTTGGATTTACCTTACTCGAGCACATCCGAAGGATGATCCAGATTTATTGACCCTCCAGAATAGAACTGTGAACGGAGAGCTACCTGATTTCTCCTTGGATGAGTTCGATATCTTAAAGTATCGGGGTAGATTTTGCGTCCCCACCTTTTGTGATATTCGGGATAAGATCTGTACTGAAGCTCATTGTTCCAGTATAGGCTACCACCCTAGTTCCACTAAGATGTATAAAGATCTAATGCAAATTTTT
Source organism: Platanthera zijinensis (assembly GCA_039513925.1). Taxonomy (NCBI): domain Eukaryota; kingdom Viridiplantae; phylum Streptophyta; class Magnoliopsida; order Asparagales; family Orchidaceae; genus Platanthera; species Platanthera zijinensis. The sequence goes on from CM077089.1 coordinate 84,480,147, forward strand.
TGGTGATCAGGAATGAAAAATGATATCACGAAGTTTGTTTTGGAATGTTTTACGTGTCAACATGTTAAGGCTGACCATAGAAGGCCTAGAGGTAAGTTGACCTCGCTTTATATTCCTAGTTGGAAGTGGGAGAGTATTTCGATGGATTTTATTACTGGTTTACTGAGATCTCCCCGTGGGCACGACTCTGTGTGGGTGATAGTCGATAGATTGACTAAATGTGCTCACTTTGTGCCTTTTAAGATTGGATATTCTATGAAAAAGATTGTTTAATTATACCTTGATGAGGTTATCAGATTACATAGAGTGCTAGTTAGCATCGTATCGGATCGAGACTCTAGATTCACGTCTCTCTTTTGGAAGAGTTTGTAGGAGGGGTTCGGTACCGATTTAAGGTATTCCACCGCCTATCATCCGCAGACAAATGGTCAAATTGAAAGAGTAAATAAGTTCGTAGAAGATATGATTAGGTGTTATATTTTGGATCATGGTGGGGCTTGGGGAGAGCGTCTCAGACTCATGGACTTTGCATACAATAATAGTTATCAAGACAGTCTGCGGATGGCCCCGTTTGAGGACTTATATGGGAGGCATTGTAGAACTCCTTTATTTTGGGCTGAAGTTGGTGAGAGACCATTGCTAGGTCCGGAAGCCCTTGAGGAGATGAATTATATCGTAACTCATATTCGAGAAAAGATCTGTATGGCACAGGAACGTTATGAGAAATATGCTAATCGACGAAGGGTCGATCTTGAGTTTGATGTTGGGTATATGGTTTTTCTGATAGTCTCTCCGCCTCAGGTGTCAAAAGGTTTGGAAGGAACCACAAGTTAGACCCTAGGTATGTGGGACCTTTTCAAATTCTTGAGCGCATCGGAGTGTCGGCTTATAGGTTGGTTTTGCCTACTACCTTCCCTTGTGTCCATGATGTGTTCCATGTGAGCTTGTTGCGGAAGTGTGTCCATAGCGACCGTCAAGTCCTTGACTTGGTTCCCCAGATTCAGCCCAACCTTACGTATGTGGAAGAACCTGTTCATATTCTTGATTCTCAAGAGTGTGTGTTGTGGAGGAAGACCATCCCCATGGTCAAGATTACTTGGAAAAATCATGACGTCAAGAGTGCGACGTGGGAATTGGAATCGCCAATGAGGGAATCTCATCCGCGCCTCTTCTCTTAGTTTCGGGTTTGTCTCTGTTTTTTTGGTCATGTTTGATTTTCTCCTTTTGATTTGGTTTTGGAGTTGTGTTAAGTTTTGGGACGAAACTTGTTTTTAGGGGGAGTGACTGTAACGCCCCCGATTTTTTTTTGTTGATTTAATTTGATTTGGTATCGTCATATTTATGACGTCAGGGCATTACCCCGCTTTCCTTTTATTAAGGGTGTTGCACCGCTTGTGCGTTTTCGTGTCCGTTGGGTCTGTTTGACAAGTTTAGGGTTTTTTGAAGAGTTTGAATGTTTCCATGTTGGAAGCTTGGATTTTAGAAGTTTTGAACTCATCTTGTTTTATTCCGAACCGAGCATCCTTGGGTCTCGCCACGTGTTTTTAATCATTGTGATGACTTTGCTTAAGTAAGCATTTGTTAATAGTGCCTCAAGATTGGTACGTCGGATTCTAGGGTCGTCTCTTCCGCTGAATTCTTAGAGTCAGCATTTCTCTTCAAGAATTTAAGACAATTCGGAATTTTCGAAATTTTCCTATTCAATTCTCGAGAGGACCTTGAGTTCTCAAGAATTATCCTCTAGTACTCGAGTTACCTATCTTTAGTACTCGAGTAGAGCGTGTCGGGTTCTCGAGAGGCATTTCTGTTAGCACTCGAGTAATCTTCCAATCGTCCTTAGTACTCGAGTAATTCCCAAGCTCTCGAGAAGGCCTTATCCTGTTCTCGAGTAAGGTCTTCTCTTCTACTCGAGTAGCCCTAGTAGTACTCGAGTAGTCCTTCCCTAGTACTCGAGTAGTCCTTCCAGTACTCGAGTAGTTCTTCCAATACTCGAGTAGTTCTTCTATTACTCGAGTAGTCCTTCCAGTACTCGAGTTGTTCTTCCAGTACTCGAGTAGTCCTTCCAGTACTCGAGAAGTCCCTACTTTCTTCTCGAGAAACCCGGTTCAGCAGACCCCAATTCTTATTTTAAGTGCGATTATTCTTATTTGACCCTAAGTATAAATACCTTCTTCTTCTTCCATCATTTGGACCCAATGTTCCTGTTTATCCCCCGAACTAGAACGGCGTGAGCGAGAGAGAGAAGTTTCTCCCATGCTTTTTCCGGTGGCCGCCGACGGTGCTCCAGTGCTCGAAATCGTGAACCGATCTTAGATCCGGAAAACTCTCGGCGAAAGCTTCTCCCTTGTGGTTAGATCTTCCCCTTTCCTTGAGTTTTCCTCGTAAGGTTTTTTGGCCCTAACTTCTATTTCGTCCATTTTTGTTTAGATTTCGACTCATCCCGTCTTCTTTTGCTCCGATCTGCGACGTGGAGTAATTCGGTGAACGTTTCAGGCAAAACAAAGGGAATTGGTGGTTTACCCTCATTTCCTCTTCTTCTGTCAATGGTAACTATTAAGTTCTTCATGTTTGTTAAATTCCTACACTTTTGCCCCCCCAAAGTATCCCTGTAATTAGTCTTCCTTAAAAATCACTTGATGTTATAAGATATTATCATGGTAAACCAAAAGTTTGTCAGGCCATGTTTATTCATCCTTGAAGTGTTTTATTAGCGGCTCAAATCACATTATTCATCATTGTTGATCATGTTATTATTGATCTAGGACTTGTAACACTTCCTAAAGGTCGATCAACCGCGTCTTTAATCTATAATTTTAAGTAGAATCCGATGTGCCAAGTCTCGAAATTTATGTGTTGTGATTTCTTTGGGTTTTCTTGATTGCGGGGGTTAGTGGGCGTAACCACCTCAGCAAGGTTTGTTTCCATTATTGGTACATCGTGGAATTCTATCGGGTTTTTTGGCATATGTAGTGTATGGTGGAGGGTATGAGACTCCCCTGTAGTTAGATGGATATTATATTCGTGAGGGGTGTGTCTAGTTGAGTGACCACCTCACCCGTGTTTTTGGGTAGAGACGTCCACATGTGCCTAATAAAGGTTGTGCAATTTCTTCCCTATGATTTACTTATATTTGTCACCTTATAGCCTTGTGCATCTGGAGTATTTATTGATGTACATGACAGTTTGTAAGACCCCAATTTTTTTTATTTTTCGACACCGGGGTCTTAGGCCCAGAACCACCACCTTGCGTTGATACCTTTGCACCCGGGAAGGTCGTCACTACAAGATGCCGATTCTGCCGGCAAAAATCGATCACAACTATAGCAATAAAATAAAAGCAAGTCCACAGAAAATCACATGTATAGAAAATAAGCTCCACGAAGGGAGTGTCCACAGATAGTACATATAATAAAAATCTCGGGCTTATGCCCGGTACATCAAGTCCTCACTACAAATTACTCATCACGGAAGCAAACTAATATAACTACTAGTGTTCGGGACTCACAGTCCCTGCTATCTGGACTCCAGTACTAGACTGTGCGATCTCCAAGCGTTCCGACCTCCGGGGCTGCTCCTCCATGCTGGGCTCCGTGGTCCACTAAATGATGTGGTTCGAAAATCGTTAGTCTAAAAGACTAAGTCCTATCGTGCTCCGCCCCTTCCCCCATGGCTCCTAAGCACCGAGCAGGGAGAAGGAAAGGAAAGGACATGAAGGTGGAGAATGTCAAATAGCAGATGGAAGCGGAACTAGACTAGCAGTTCTAAGTATGGTAATAATGATACAAAATTAGAATAAGTAACCTTAACTTATGTAAAAACACATAAGATAAGGGATCTCTTCCAGGGTCCTATCGTATAAAAAGTCTCATACCGATTTATACGATAGGGTGTCGGTTTTACTAGCAGGCTTAAATATGTAATACTGAAAGAGAATCTTGACTTATAAGCACGCTCGCACGAACTTATAGGCCAAGGTGTCGTTTTGCAAGGCCTAATGTATAGAGAGTTCCATACCGCTTATACATTAGGTGTCAGGTTATATGCAATGGTTATGCTATGAAATATAATTATGCTATAATGTAAACATGCAAGTGCAACTTACCCACTCGACTCTGTGTACACAGACCTATAGTTCCCCCTTTCGGAGCCGTTACCTCCCATGATACCTCCGTAGTGGCAGACGGAAGCGGTGGGTTGGGCCTCGCCCACCTCTAAACCAGTAAAGCACTACCAATCAGACCTATCATATGGCTCAACGCTTGGTGCACAAAGCGGATTGCTGCGTACTCTTGCCGGTTGGCGCACCGGACTTCTGTTGGCGAAGTGCTAACCACACTTGCCGAGTCAGCGTATTGGCGTCGGTGCATCGACCCTCCAATACCGAAGACCCACCACCTTATACCTTTTATGCACATGCAATAATTATGAGTCCTAACAACCGAGCCAAATCTCCCCGTACTATCCCGTCCGTCATAATCAACAACCGAGCTGAAGCTCCCCGGACTATCCCGTCCGTCATATTCTACAACCGAGCCGAAGCTCGCCGGGCCACCATGCCCATCACCATAACCACTGGGCTTATTTCCCGAGTAACCCAAACTATCTCTCGGGACATTGGGGTGTGAGAGTGTGAAATCCTAAGTTTACTATTTACTCTTGTGGCGATTTTATACCTACGACTTAGGTTTTACCCAGGACTGCCTAAGGTATTCCCTGTGAAGGGCTCTCGAGGGCACTAGGAGCTATGATGGGCTGAATCCCAAGGCTCCCTTTCGCAAGGCACTTATTCTTGTTGGTTGGTAACTAATCCCATATCCATTACCCATTTCTTTTTCATATTATAGTAGACTAAACCTAAGGTGATTTTGACCTTTCACTCTATGGGGGAAGACGATCTTTCGTTGACCCCAACCACTACTCAACACTACCGACTCATATCTCACTACTTAACCAAAACTTCTAGGATGACTCATCCACATCTATAAATTCCAGCTAGATGGCTAACTCCAACTATGCCAAACCATTTCCTTTCAACAATTTACTAAATGCAGACCACAAGGTTAAATGACATGTAAAATGGGGAGTACATCAAATAATCATCCAATACTCCTATAATAATTGTTGGAGGTCCATTATGACCTTTAAGCCCTAAAATCCAGAGACCCAAAATTTTCATTATTTATTTAATAATTTATTTAATTATTCTAGTGACTAAAATTTCCAATAATGAACATGAAGTACCATTTTTGGGCAAGATATCATTCCCCTAATTTTATATGATATTTAAAATAAGGATTTAACTCATCTTCCAAAATATCTAAATTTTTCAGTAAGGTTTTATCCCAAAATTCCTATTTCATTTTAACCCTTAAAAATTCATTTAAAGAAATATAAAAGACTATATTGCTTCCAAAAATTCTAAGAAAATTCCAGTATGATTCTAATGGCATATAAATGATTTGGGCCAAATTTAATAATTTATTTATTAGTAAATAGTCTTAATTAAATTATTGAATAATTTCCTAATTTAACAAGCTTGTGAAGTAAGTACCTCAAATATGTATCCAAAAATTTTCATAAAATTTATATATGCATATAATGATTTAAAACTTCCTCTGCCAAACTTTCATGACCTCCCAAGGGTCAGAGGGACCATAATGTTCAATTTATTAAATTGAGGCATCCCTTGTGTTACAAATGAAGTACTATAACTATTGTTCCAAAATTTCCAATTAAATTACCAAAGGCTCATTATATCCTTATGACCAATCTACCAAAATTTCATCTTAGTTTGAGGAGTTTAGCTAGCCCATTCCAACCCTAAAATATTTGTGCCCTAAACTAGGGTTAGGGTTTTGTGGGTCCCAAACTTTCCAAAACACCCTAAGATTTTATCCAGAGGGTTCTAGTTATCATAATACCCTCCCTAAAAAATTTCACTGTCATACAAGGTGTTTTGCCCACATGCCCTTCACAAGTTACAAAAGCCCTTCCTTAGGGTTTGACCTAGGATCTTGGGGCAAATCAATTCCAAACCTCCCCATATTACATCGGAAGGTGCACAAGTTCATGACAAGTCAGTGTTCCAAATTTGAACCTCTGTTGAGGTTAATTGGACACTCTAAGCAAAAATTACATTTGGGACCAAAATGCCCTTCTTAGGGCAAGGCTAGGGTTTGCATGACTTCCATTCAAATAACCTCCAAACTTATTGAAATTTTAACCAGAGGTCTATATTGACCTCATATACCTCCCATTAAAATTTGGATGAATTTGGACTTCATTTGACCCATAAATTAATTTACCCTAAATAAATTAAATTATTTACAAAACTATAGAAAACTTATCTCCAAAAATTCCCATTTTTTGGCAGAGTCTAGATATTAGTTAGGGTGACTCCCTACCAAATTTTCAACTCATTTGGGATAAGGATGAAGTGTGGGCACTCTGTTTAATGTCTGCCTAGACATATGTATAGACCACACCAAAATGAGTGCCCTGGTCAAACCAGTCACCCAAATTGGTCAAAACCAATTTTGTTTGAATGTAGATCCATAGGGCTACATTTTATTTGTTGACCATTTTATCTGAAATGAAGCCTAAGTATTTTTAATAATTAAAAAAATTAAATACAATTTGCTGTGACAGAATTGAAATAATAATAAACTTAAGCAATAGTTTATATCCATATCAGCACGAATCTTGACGCAATTTTGGACGGCATCCTATCATCGTCCCCGCGCGCCAACGGCTAGGATTGCTCCTGCCTGGGTCGACTTCCAGCGGCTGCCGCCGGCGCTCCGACCACCTCCCCGGCCTGCCACCGCCGCCAACACCTTCGTGGTGGTCGGGGCTACCTTCAGGCGGCGGCACGGCCTCCGGGGAGCACTGTTCCGGCGATTCTACCAAGAAGAATTTTCAGCCGAAAACCATGAAAATACAAATTGGATTGGGCTCAATTGAGCCCCATCCTTGGCCCTAATGATGTCTACGATCTACCCATACAAGAAGGAGTGGAGGAGGACCTGTAGTGGCGGCTGTAGCCGTGCTGATCGTCGGATTGGTATGGTGGTGGCCGGTGGTGGTCGGCTTCTTCAAAAATGTAGGAAACTGCTTGGCTCCTTCAGGTAAAGTGTGGGAATTCCTCCTTGGAGTCTAGGGAAGCTTTTAAGGAGGGAGAGGAGAGGTGTTAGGTGGCTGAAAGCACTTTGGCCATTTTTGGCCAAAGTCAAGCTTGGCGGCTTGGTAGGTAGGGGGTGGAGCTTGCTCTAACCAGTCAAAAATTGCTGTTGCACTCCCCTTGCCTTGCTGAATTGGATGGGGAGGTTGGGGAAGGGGGATGATGAGCCCAAAGTCTTCCTCCTTTTTCTTCCTTCTCTTTCTCTCTCCTCCATGGGTGGCTTTCTCTCTCCTAGTCACCAAGCCTGAAATTTGGCTCCTATCTAATCCCATGGCAACCCACAAGTCCATCTCATTCATCAAAACAAGGTTGGCCCAAGTTAATTGGGCTTGAGCTTGAGTTAGCCCATTTGGGCTAGCTTGACCTAAACTTGGTCTAGGGCCCACTTAGGTCAATTTGGTCCTTGAGGTTTCCTTAATGGGTCCTTGGTGACCCATTAGCCTCCCCTAGGGTCAAGGTGGGGTTGGATTGGCCCTTGAAGGTCACTTGACCCTTAACTAGGGCACTTTGACCATTTTAGGTCAAGAGTTGACTTAGGTCAACCTAGCCTTTTTGATTGGTTCTAATGGGTCCTTGGTGACCCTTGGACTCTAACTAGGGCTATGAGGGTATGTGTGGGGTCCACTTGGCTAAGGGACTGCAATTGGCCCTTGTGTAGGTCAATTTGACCTAATTAGGGTTATAGTTGACTTTGTTCAACTTAGCCCCTTTGACTACCTTCCATGGGTCCTTAGTGACCCATTGACTCCTCACTAGGGGTTATGAAGGTATGGGTAGGGTCTACTTGGCTAAGGGACTGAAATTGACCCTTGTGTAGGTCAGTTTGACCCAATTAGGGTTATAGTTGACTTTGGTCAACTTAGCCCCTTTGACTGCCTTCCATGGGTCCTTAGTGACCCATTGACCCCTCACTAGGGTTATGAAGGTATGGGTGGGGTCTTGGAGTCTTGTTGAAGCCCCATGATCACCTTAAACTAAGGTTCAGAAATCTACTATGTGTAGACTATAGTGGTCTCATCCTCATTCCTAGGCTCACTTGGCTTTTCTGGACTTTCTAGGGTTTTGTCATGACCTAGTCATGTCAAAACAATCTCTAGGGGTCTAGTTGTTCGAGGGATGTTACAAATCCCAATAAACAAAACAAAGATTTCGTCCCCGGAATCAAGGTTAAGATCATAGGGACTCCTAAAGAGACTTGTAACATCCCATGAGAATTGAAAGATTTTCATTACGACGTCATGTTCGCTATGTGAGGTTTAAAGGTGATAGTCAAAATTTAGACCAATTTGCCCAATTGGCAAAGTCTAGACCCCAATAAACAAAAGTTTAGCCCATATTCTTGAAATTTCAGTCAATAGGAAAGTAAATTGAACATCCTGAGAGGTTGTGAGGTATACCTGACTGAACAGCTTCGGGTATTTTTGTCGCATCAGGTCCTGCGGTTCGTAGGTATGCTCCTCCTGATCGTGGTTCCTCCACAACACTTTGACTAACGGAACCTTCTTGCGGCGCAAGACTCGTACTCCTTTGTCATCGATCCAAACCGGCTCCAAGTGAATAGACTGGTCTGAAGCTACCGGCCCGTCCGTAGTCAAAATCTGCTGCTCCGGGCGTAGTAGAGCCCTCCAAAGAGAGGATATATGGAACACGTCATGCAGACTTGCCATCACCGGTGGTAGCTACAGCCTGTATGCCAAGGGACCGATCCTCTCCTGGATCCTATAAGGCCCCATATATCTTGGGCTGAGCTTCTTCCTCTGTCCGCGTACCTGAGTAACTCCATGCATTGGTCGGATCTTCAAGAACACCTGGTCTCCCACCCAGAATTCCACCTGACAGTGCCGAGCGTCGTAATACTTAGCCTGTCAGCTCTGTGCTTCTAGCATCCTGTCCCGTATCAATCTCACATGAGCCTCGGTGTCCTCGACAAACTCCAAATCCAACGCCTTAGGGTCCTCGTCCTGTATCCATGACATTGGAGTCCTGCACCTCCGTTCGTACAATGCCTCATAAGGAGCCATCCTTATACTGGACTAGTAGCTGTTATTATACGAGAACTCGATCAGTGGCAACAACTTTTCCCAAGGTTCACCGCGATCCAATATGCAAAGTCGTAGCAAATCCTCCAGAGTCCGATTAGTGTGTTCCGTCTGTCCATCCGTCTGGTTATGAAAAGCCGTACTGAATGTTAGTCGCGTGCCCAAGTAAGTCTGCACTGACCTCCACTCCCTGGACGTAAATCGTCCATCCCGGTCTGATACAATCGACTTGGGCACGCCGTGATAACGGACGAACTGCTCCACAAACTTTCGGACTAACACACCCACCGAGTCATCCTTCCTGATTGAAATAAACCTGGCTACCTTCGTCAGCCGGTCGACGATCACCCAGATCGAATCATTCCCTATCCGCGATCGGGGAAGTCCATGTATAAAGTCCATGGCGATATCATCGAACTTCCACTCTGGTACTGGGAGTGGCTGCAATAATCCTGCGGGGTTTCTGCACTCCGCTTTCACTAACTGGCATGCCTCGCAATGGGTCACGAAGTAGGTGATATCCTTCTTCATGCCCGGCCATTACATAGTCTTCTTCAGATCTGCAGTCATCTTCGTAATCCCCGGGTGTACCGAATATCGACTGCAATGAGCCTCCATCATGATGTCCTCCCTGACCTATCCTCCCTCTGGTATGTAAACCCGTCCTCTGAAGCACACTAAGTCATCCCTCAGCGAGTTATCTCCCGCAGTGCCTGCTTCTAAGACCCGGAATATCGGCTCTAGCTGGGTATCTTGCCTCTGTCCATCCTTGACCCGTTCTCGAATGTCATCCGTGGTAATTAATGATGATAGATACTCCGGGTACAACTCAGGGTGATCCTCAGACACAAGGGATATTTGCATCTTGTCTAACATCTGAACCAACTCCAAGGCCATCAACTGTGTTCCTACTCCGGGGTTTGCGGTCTTTCGGCTCAGTGCATCTGCTACCACATTCGCCTTTCCTGGGTGGTAGTGCATCTCATACTGGCAGTATGCTAAAAACTCCACCCATCGTCTCTGTCTGATGTTCAAATCTTTCTGCGTGTCCACATACCTCAAATTTTTATGGTCAGAGTATATGTCGCAGTGAACACCGTACAGATAGTGCCGCCAGACTTTCAGTACAAAAATGACAGCTCCCATTTCTAGGTCATGGATTGGGTAGTTCTGCTCATGCTTCTTCAGCTGCCGAGAAGCGTAAGCTATCACATGGCCATTCTGCATAAGCATTGCACCCATGCCCTAGTAGGAAGCGTTGGTGTAGACCTGAAATCCTTCCTTCCCTGAAGGGAGGGCAAGTATAGGAGCCGAAGTGAGTCGTCCCTTTAGCTCTTGAAAAGCCATCTCACATTGTGGGGTCCAGATAAAGGGTACCTCCTTCCTTGTCAGAGATGTGAGTGGAAGGGCGATACGAGAAAATATCTCTACAAACTTAAGGTAGTAACCGGCGAGTCCTAGGAAACTCCACACGTCTGTGGCCGTTTTTAACTTTGGCCAATCCCGAACTGCTTGAATCTTGGCCGGGTCCACTGCCAACCCAGCACCACTGATAATATGGCCTAGGAAAGCCACCTCCTTTAACCAAAACTGGCATTTGCTGAACTTCGCATAAAGGCGATGCTCCCGCAACCTCTCCAGAGTCAGTGCCAGATGCCGAGTGTGCTCCTCCTCCGTCCTAGAGTAGATCAGGATTTCGTCTATGAATACTATGACAAACACATCCACGTAGGCCTTAAAAACCCTGTTTATGAGGCTCATGAATGCCGACGGAGCGTTCGTGAGCCCGAAGGGCATCACGGTGAACTCATACAGGCCATATCTGCTACTGAAGGCCGTCTTCGGGATATCCTCCTCTTGGATCCGCAGCTGGTAGTATCCTGACCTCAAGTCCAGCTTCGAGAAATAATGGGCTCCCTCCAGCTGGTCGAATAATTCGTCTATCCGTGGGAGCGGATAGGTATTTCGGACAGTCAGCCTGTTTAGTGCTCGATAATCGATGCACAAGCGAAGTGTCCCTTCCTTCTTCTTCACAAATAAGACCGGGGCTCCCCATGGCGAGGAACTCGGCCTAACAAATCCGGCTTCCACCAGTTCCTAGAGTTGGCGTCGAAATTCTGTCAGCTCTTTTGGGGCCATCCGGTAAGGGGCTCTAGCTGCCGGCTTAGCCACCGACACTAGCTGTATCCGGAAATCCTGCTCCCGGTGCGGAGGTAGCCCAGGAAGTTTCTCTGGGAATACGTCGGCAAAATCTCATACCACCGGAATATCCGAGGTGGAGACCATGGCCTCAGTCATTTCAAATATCACCTCATATACTTCACCCCCCTGTAAGTGAGCCTTGACAGCCTATACAGATGACAACATGAGAGGGGGAATAGATCTAGTACCTTCGATGATGAGGTAGGAATCCCCATGTCTCACGATAACTCTCTTGGACATGCAGTCAATCTGAGCATGATTCCAGTTCAACCATGTCATTCCTAGGATCAAATCAAAGACTGGCATCTTTATGATCGTCGCTGGGGCTTCAAATATCTTTTCGCTGATCTCCGCCTCCATGTTGCAGTGGGCAGAGGTGAACAGCTCTGATCTGTCGGGTAATCATATCCTCATCATCAAACCCGTGAATCGCTCCACTCCTTCCAACCCTTCTACGAAGGCTTCCGATACAAACGAGTGTGAAGCACCCGTATCAAATAGCGTATAAGCGGGTTTGCCGCTGATGAAAACTATTCCTGGGGTTGGGAAAGTTAAATGTCTTAGAGTCTAGCTATGGTTTTCTTCCCTAGATTATCACTTATATATAAACTTAAATATCATGAGCAAATAAGTTTACAATTTTCTGACGTACCAGTGATTACTTGCTCCGGGTTCCGGGGTTGAGCCAAATCCAATACATAAATTTGCTCCCTCTGCTGCCTGCGATCTGCACCCTGGAAACCACGTCCTCGACCACGTCCTCGTCCTCCAAACTGTTGGGCATGCGGGGCAGCCTGGGGTGTTGGTAGAGGTGCTTCCCTCATGGGGCAGTTTCTCCGAATGTGTCCTATCTGGTGACAGTTGTAGCACTCTGGTGGGGGAATGCCATACCCCCGGGTCTTGGTGCCTCCCTCATCTGAAGAGGCTGAGGGGCAAATATCACCTGCTCCCTCGGCTCCTGCCTCACTTCCTGACGAGGCTGGTCCTCTATCCTTCTCCCACCTTGTATAGCACCTTGCCGCTGATCATTTCTGACTCTTTGGCCCTGATCCTCCGCTTGCCGCTTCCGCCCCCGAGTTGTGTGCCAATCAGCCTCAATCCTCTTTGCCATCTCAAAAATCCGGGAGATAGGCTCGTCGGATACAAACAACAAAGCCTCCCTCAAGTCCTCCCACAAGCCCTTATAGAACCTCTTTATGTACCCTGCTTCGTCCAGCTGGTAAGAATCTGCATATCGAGCCAAATGGTCAAACTCCTGATGGTACTCCACCACCGTCCGGGTGCCCTGCTTCAGCTGTAAGAACCGATCCTCCAACTCATCCCTGGTCGACTGCGGAACAAAATGCTCCAGCAGCGCGGTCCTGAACTCTTCCCAAGTAACTTTCGCAACCTCCCTATCGGCAAACGTCGTGTCCAGCAGCGTCTTCCACCACCTTTTGGCATGGGACTCTAAATAAGAGACCACCAAAGGAACCCTCTCCTCCCAGGGGCACCGTATCCTGGTCAACATTTCATACATAATGTCTAGCCATTCCTCTGTCCGAACAGCCGATTCTGTCCCTAAGTAAGATGGAGGAGAGAGTCCTCGGAAAATGCTCAGCCAATTGTCCCCCGAGTTTGGCTGCGGGGCCGGAACCTGTTGGGCCCTGAAAGCATCCAGAATAGCTGTCAGGGTTTGCCCCATCTCCGGGTGTAGGAATGGAGTGGGGACCGGGAGAGGTGGTGCAACATTCGGAGTCTTCTGGACTCCGCCTTGTGGTGTTGGCTTCGCTGGGGGCTGCGTACAAGAAGTCAATTTTAAGTAATCGCACATATCTAACTAAAAGTGGACAATTTTATGTGATCCCCCATATGGGCCCAACACTGCTTCTGCTGCTTAGTTTGTCCCCAAACTAAACGCGTGCGGGGGTGGCCCGGGGTTTGTGGACTGCTACATTTCGATCGATATATTTTCCACTGATACCACTTGTAAGACCCCCATTTTTTTTCTTTTTCGACACCGGGGTCTTAGGCCCAGAACCGCCACCTTGCGGTGATACCTTTGCACCCGGGAAGGTCGTCACTACAAGATGCCGATTCTGCCGACCAAAATCGATCATAACTGTAGCAATAAAATGAAAGCAAGTCCACAGAAAATCACATGTATAGAAAATAAGCTCCACGAAGGGAGTGTCCACAGATAGTACATATAATAAAAATCTCGGGCTTATGCCCGAAACATCAAGTCCTCACTACAAATCACTCATCGCGGAAGCAAACTAATACAACTACTAGTGTTCGGGACTCACAGTCCCTACTGTCTGGACTCCAGTACTAGACTGTCCGATCTCCAAGCATGCCGACCTTCGGGGCTGCTCCTCCATGCTGGGCTCCGTGGTCCCCTAAATGATGTGGTTCGAAAACCGTTAGTCTAAAAGACTAAGTCCTATAGTCCTCCGCCCCTTCCCCCATGGCTCCTAAGCACCGAGTGGGGAGAAGGAAAGGAAAGGACATGAAGGTGGAGAATGTCAAATAGCAGATGGCAGCGGAACTAGACTAGCAGTTCTAAGTATGGTAATAATGATACAAAATTAGAATAAGTAACCTTAACTTATGTGAAAACACATAAGCTAAGGGATCTCTTGCAGGGCTCCTATCGTATAAAAAGTCTCATACCGATTTATACGATAGGGTGTCGGTTTTACTAGCAGGCTTAAATATGTAATACTGAAAGAGAACCTTGACTTATAAGCACGCTCGCACAAACTTATAGGCCAAGGGATCGTTTTGCAAGGCCTAATATATAGAGCGTCCCATAACGCATATACATTAGGTGTCAGGTTATATGCAATGGTTATGCTATGAAATACAATTATGCTATGATGTGAACATGCAAGTGCAACTCACCCACTCGACTCTGTGTACACAGACCTTTAGTTCCCCCTTTCGGAGCCGTTACCTCCCAGGATACCTCCGTAGTGGCAGACGGAAGCGGTGGGTTGGGCATCGCCCACCTCTAAACCAGTAAAGCACTACCGGTCAGACCTATCGTATGCCTCAACGCTTGGTGCACAAAGCGGACTCCTGCGTACTCTTGCCGGCTGGCGCACCGAACTTCTGTTGGCAAAGTGCTAACCACACTTGCCGAGTCAGCTTATTGCTGTCGGTGCATCGACCCTCTAATACCGAAGACCCACCACCTTATACCCATTATGCACATGTTATAGTTATAAGTCCCAACAACCGAGCCAAATCTCCCCGGACTATCCCGTCCGTCATAATCAACAACCGAGCTGAAGCTCCCCGGACTATCCCGTCCGTCATATTCTACAACTGAGCCGAAGCTCGCCGGGCCACCATGCCCATCACCATAACCACTGGGCTTATTGCCCGAGTAACCCAAACTATCTCTCGGGACATTGGGGTGTGAGAGTGTGAAATCATAAGTTTACTATTTACTCTTATGGCGATTTTATACCTACGACTTAGGTTTTACCAACGACTGCCCAAGGTATTCCCTGTGATGTAAGACCCCCCTCCCAGAACACAACACACGGCACGAGGGGAGTCTTATGCCCGAAATAGCCGCCTTGCGGTAGCACTAACACACGGGTTAGCCTTTACCATAAGACGCCTATTCCGCCGGCTACAATCCATATCACAACAATTATGCCAACCCAACCATAACAGAAAAGTAAAGCAGTTCAATTCACAGCTAATGTTAAGTCCAAAAATAACGGAAGATAACAAGCACAACAGGCTTGTACAAAAGAACAAGAGTCTAGAAATGTTTTGCCAAACGGCTACATGAAAACACTCACGACTGTCACTGACGGTGCCGATGGCACCACCACCTCAGGTCCTATCGTCCGGGCCTGGCTGTCCTGCTGCATAGTCCGTTGCTGCTCTACCTGCGGGGTTTCCTCCTAAAAAGGAAGACGTTGCAACCGTTAGTCATAAGACTAAGTGGCTTCACATCCGCTCCCCCGGCGACTCCTCGGCACCAGGCGGAGAAAGGAACAAAGGTACAATATATATATATAAGCAAGTAAACAAGCAGGTGACTGTAAATATGGTGGAGTATAAACCACGCTACACAACTAGCAGTTCTACAAATATCAATAATATATGACAGCAGGTATAAGTAATCAGAATAGTAACTTAACTTATAAGAGTGCCCATACAAACTTATAAGTTAAGGATCGGGTTAACAGTAAAGTAACTCATCGTATAAGAGTGCCCATACAAACTTATACGATGAGGATCTTGTGTATGCAATGAATGACATGATATGAATGTTATGCTAAGACCGAATCATGCGCACGCACATGCAAGTTGCTATGTCGACACAGACTTGAAGTTCCCACTTTTCGAGCAGGTAGCTAACCTCTCAGGCGTCGTCCGTCGTGGCCAGACGGCGACAGTGGAGCCGGCGTCTCCACTACTAGGTGGTATCACACTACCTATCCTAGGCCCCCGTATGCCTCAACGCTAAGAACACAACAGCGGAGCTCACATGCGTACTACGGCTCAGAAGGGGTCTTGGGTAAATATGCACCAAGAACACAGCCCAACCTGGCCTTTGATTTCGAACCGGATGGAACCTCGGAAACGCACGAGGTGCAAGCCCAACCGTTCTTATGGCGCGGAGGAGATCTCGGGTTATGGACACTAAGTATCTAACCCTACCGCCCAAGGTCTACCCATTGGCTCCCATCGGTGTGACGACTGGCGAACCCGTAGACCTGCCACAGTCATTATCTCAATATCGCGACACGATTAATCGTCGCACATCACATGCCCCAAAACAACTCACTCGATGCTACCCGTAGGGAGACTACAACTCTAAGCATCGGTTGTTAATAAACCCCTTGGGCTCGGATTACGGTTACAAAATACTCTTCACATAGTGTCCATCATATTCACGCCCACCTATTCAATGAATTCACCTCAACACTACGCATAATAGATATGTTCAACACCCAACTATATAAATATATTCTATTCCACTCTCAACCCTTAATTTCTAGCATTCTCATCCGCTCCATTTCTCCACCAATACATGGCTATTCCTTGTTACACAACCAAATGAGTAACCATGCTAAATTATAGTAACAACAACATTATAAATATATGGGAGCAAGATAACAAATGAGCAATTCACAACCATTGCAAGAGTGCTAGCATTATAAATTAACAAGTGCATTAACATAGGATAGCCCGATACTAAAACTGGGATTCCCGGAGCTACAGGAATCCGATCACAATGCACAACCCCTCGTTGCAAAGGTATTCGCGAGGGCTACGACTTTCGTGTTGAGTCGATCGCCCAGATCTGGTCGCAACATACCAGAAATTCAACTCGAATACGTACAGGAAACAGTTTCCTGTACAGGAATTTTCCCGAACGCAGCGGACTCGAACCAGCTTTCCCGTGGTTACGTGTATCGCATGGAAACGTGCAACCACTCGTCGGAAAGGTAATTTCAAGGGCTACGACTTTCGTGTTGAGTTGATCACCCAGATTTGGCCAGAATACCTCTGAAATTGGCCACGAAGGTCGCCGCGTGCAGAAATCAGATTTCTGCACGCATCTTAAAGCGAGATGAACGGCATCCGTTCATCTTCTTCCTTGCAACGACCTCGCATAAACTTCTCCAGAAATCACACCCAACCTTATTTCTCCTTTCAAAGCCAAACCCTCAACGAAAACCCCTCTCATCTCCACTTAGAATGATGAGAAGGTTGAGGGAGACTAAGCCTAGAAAAACCTAGGCATGGCTTATCCTAAGAACTCTCCTCCTCACCATGAAGACTCTATGGAGTCGATGTCTCTCCTAAAATAACTATAGATCTAGCACCAAGGGAGAGGGGAGAAAGCTCTCCTCAAGTCCAGCGGTACCACCATGGCCGGCCATGAGCCTCGCACTCCTTCGCGGCGGCATTATTTTTTCCTTGACGGCGGCGGCGTTTCGATTCCTCCAAGGATGGCTCCGGCAAGCTCCTTTCCCCTCCTTCAGCAAGCTCTCTTCCTCTCAGAAGTTTTGGGGCTGAAAAGGGGATGAAATGCTAGGGTTTCACAACTTTTCCCTTTTTATACACCGTAGACACGGGTAGGCACACGGCCGTGTTCCTACCCGTGTTCGGGTGACACGGCCGTGTCGCCTGCCGTGTTTAGGGCCGTGTTCATCCCAGAACATCTTTCCGCCGGGTCAGGGTTGCGGCACACGGGTAGAGACACGGCCGTGTCTCGACCCGTGTCCTCGGCACACGGGTAGGGACACGCCCGTGTCCCAATACCCGTGTACCTCTCTGACTGGAAACTTAATATTGGCATGAGGCACACGGGTATGGACACGGCCGTGTCCATACCCGTGTCGGCCAAAATCACCGTTTTGCCTTGTTTTCCTCATTTCCCATACGTTCGCACCTGTTCACCCACACCCCCATTGGGCTCACCACAGCCCCCTTGACTCAAATATGGAATCAAGGGGCCTAGCGCGAATTGGGACGTTACAAATCCTATAAACAAAATAAAAGATTTCGTCCCCGAAATCAGGGTAAGGCTATGGGAGTGAAACACATAAAAGGGAACTATGCTTTCAAATAAAATTCTTACCTGGAGTAAATAATTCCGGGTAGCGCCCTTGCATCAAATCCTTTGGCTCCCATGTGAACTCCTCCTTCCCATGATTAGACCATAGTACTTTCACCAAGGGAACACTTTTGCGGCGCAAGGTTCTTGTCTCGTTATCAACGATCCGCACCGGCTCCAGTCGCACAGACCTATCAGACGCCACGACACCATCCGCCGTGGGGATATACTGTTCAGGTCGCAACAAAACCTTCCGAAGCGACGATACATGGAACACGTCGTGAAGGTTCTCCAGCTCCGGTGGTAACTCCAATCGATAGGCCAGAGGGCCAATCCTTTCCACTACGACATAGGGCCCGACATACCTTGGGCTGAGCTTCTTGACTCCACGTACCCGCGACACTCCGTGCATCAGTCGAATCTTCAGGAACACCTTATCACCCACTTGAAACTCCACCATACGGTGCCTTGCGTTGTAATATTTCGCCTGTCGGCTTTGAGCCTCTAGCATTCGATCCCGGATCAACCTAACCACCGCGTCCGTGTCATCAATATACTCATTTCCCAATGTCTTCGGATCTTCGTCTTGCACCCAGGACAAGGGTGTTCTACACCTCCTTCCATACAAAGCTTCATGAGGTGCCATTCCAATACTGGCTTGATGACTGTTATTATAAGAGAACTCCACGAGAGTTAAGAGTCTCTCCCATGGTTCTCCTTTATCTAGCACACACAACCTCAAAAGGTCCTCCAATGTTCGGATGGTTCGTTCAGATTGCCCGTCCGTTTGTGGGTGAAATGCTGTGCTAAAGGCGAGGCGCGAGCCCAAATAAGCCTGTACAGCCCTCCATTCTCTTGAAGTAAACCGACCATCCCGATCGGAGACGATCGTCTTCGGCACACCATGGTACCGCACAAATTGCTCCACAAAGAGATGCACTAGGACGCCCACCTGCGCCTCTTTCTTCATTGGGATAAATCGGGCTACCTTGGTCAACCGGTCAACTATTACCCACACAGAATCATTCCCCGAGCGCGAGCGAGGTAACCCGTGGACGAAGTCCATAGAGATGTCCTCAAATTTCTATTCGGGGATGGGCAACGACTGTAGCATTCCACCGGGGCTTCTGCACTCCGCCTTCACTATTTGGCAGGCCACACAATGAGTAACAAAGTACTTGACATCCCTCTTCATGCCCGGCCAACACATTGTCTTTCTCAAATCGGTGTACATCTTCGCGATCCCCGGGTGCACCGTGTACTTGGAGCAATGGGCCTCCTTTAGAATATCCTCCCGAATGTTGTCACCTTCGGGGATGTAAAGCCGGCCACGAAAATGGACGAGGCCGTCTTTTAGGGAGTATTCTTCCGTAGTCCCATCCTCCATTGACTTGAAAGCCGGGGTTAAAGCCGCATCCTTCTTTTGCTCCGTCCAGATCCGGTCTCGTATGTTGCAAACTATACTCATCGCGGCCAAATATTCTGTATACTCTTCCGATTGATTCTTAAAGACCAAAGTGACTTCCATCTCTTGTAGTGTCTGGATTAACTCCATCCTCATCAAGTGGGATTCCGTGCTCGCTCCCGGTCCCTTTCGGCTCAAGGCATCAGCTACGGAATTAACCTTCCCGGGGTGGTAGTTCAAGATGAATTCATAGTCGCATAAGAACTCCAACCACCGCCGCTGTCTCAAGTTTAACTCCTTTTGGGTGTGAATGTACTTCAGGTTTTTGTGATCCGAGTAGATCTCGCAGTGGACGCCATATAAATAATGCCTCCAAATCTTCAAGGCGAATACCACCGCTCCCAACTCTAGATCATGCACCGGGTAGCTGGCTTCATGATTCTTCAACTGTCTTGAAGCATAAGCGATCACATGCCCATTCTGCATCAACACAACTCCCATCCCTTGATATGACGCATCCGTGTAAACTTGAAAGCCCTCCTTCCCAGATGGAAGAGCTAGGATGGGTGCAGTCGTCAATCTGTCCTTCAACTCTTGGAATGCAGCTTCGCACTGGGGTGTCCATTCAAACGGCACACCCTTCTTGGTCAGCGTAGTAAGGGGAAGGGCGATCTTCGAGAAGCCTTTCACGAACTTGCGATAGTACCCGGCAAGTCCAAGAAAGCTTCGTATGTCGGCCGCTGACTTCAATGGCGACCACTCCTTCACGACCCGCACCTTGGCCGGATCTACTGCTAGCCCCGCCCCACTAATCACATGGCCCAAGAACGCGACCTCTCGAAGCCAAAACTCGCATTTGCTGAACTTGGCAAACAAAGTGTGCTCCTTTAACTTCCTTAGCACTAAAGTTAGATGTTCGGCGTGTTCTGCTTCAGTCTTGGAGTAGACTAGGATATCATCGATGAACACGATGACAAAGATGTCCAAATAAGGGCTGAACACCTTGTTCATCAAGCTCATAAAGGCGGAAGGGGCGTTTGTGAGCCCAAACGGCATCACGGTGAATTCATACAAACCATATCTCGAACTGAACGCCGTCTTCTGAATGTCATCTTCTTGTATCCTCAGCTGATAATATCCCGAACGCAGATCTAACTTGGAGAACCAATACGATCCCACCAATTGATCAAATAATTCATCAATGCGCGGTAGGGGATAGGTGTTCCGCACCGTTAACCGGTTCAACTCTCGATAATCAATACATAACCGCAGGGTGCCATCCTTCTTTTTGACGAACAAAACGGGCGCTCCCTAAGGCGACGAGCTTGGGCGAACGAACCCTGCTTCCACCAATTCCTGAAGCTGGACTCTAAACTCTGCAAGTTCCTTCGGAGCCATTCGGTATGGAGCTCGCGAGACGGGCTTGGCACCCGGAATTAGCTTGATTTGGAAGTCCACTTCCCTATGCGGGGGTAGTCCCGGCAATTTCTCGGGGAATACCTCGGGAAATTCTCGCACCACCCGCACATCCTTGACCTCTAATGTCAATTTCTTCAACTCGAAACAAATTACATAGACCTCGTCCCCTTCCAAATGAGATTTCATAGCTTGGATTGAAGATAATAATTTACGGGGTGCGAATTTAATACCTTGAAAGATGACTTCCGAGTCTCCATGCCTCAACATAACTTGCTTCTCCGCACAATTGATCCTGCCGTGGTGCCAGTTCAACCACCTCATGCCCAGGATGAGATCGAACTCCGGGATTCTTAACACTGTAGCCGGAGTTTCAAAGAACTTTCCTCCAATAAGGGTGTCGAAGTCGCAACTTGCTGACGACGTCATCTCAGAGCCGTCCGGAAGGCGCACCCTTTGAGTAGTGCCCGTGAAGTGTTGCACTCCCTCCAAGTCCTTCACGAAGTCCGCCGAAATGAACGAGTGAGACGCACCCGTGTCAAATAACGTATAGGCGGGCCTCCCGCTAACCATGACAGTGCCTAGGTTCCAAAAAGGGTAATCACTATCCAGAATTGCGCGTATCATTTGTATCGTAAATCTAACAAGTCATATAATATTAATAAATTTTACACGTACCGGTGATGACTTCCTGCGGATTTCTCTCCTGAGTCATATCCAATGCGAATACATGCTCCCGTGCATGTCCTTGATTTCTCCCTGGTGGTCCTCTTCCTCGGCCACGCATGTGCCCTCGCCCCCGTGGAGCTACTGGAGGGGGAGCAATAGGAGCATCCCCGATCAGTCGCGGGCAAACTCGTCGGACATGCCCCGGTTGGTTGCACTCAAAACATATCACCTCACGTCGGCCCCCAGGTTGTTGATAATGTTGCTGCTGCGGTGGTGGGGGTAAAGCTGGTGGTTGCGGAATTGGGTACTCCACCCGATAGTTCCGGTTGACCCACCGACCGCCTCTGTGGTTTCCCCTTCCTCTGCCATGATCATTCTGCCTTCTATTACTAGGGCCGACTTCAATTACTCCTTCCGCAGGTCTCTTGCCACATCCCATGTGGTCCGCCTCCAGTCTCTTTGCCATGTCGATGATTTCTGCCAGGCTTCCACCGGCTATAAACAAAAGGGCCTGCCTCAGGGGGTCCCTTAATCCTTTGTAGAAGCGCTTCGCGTAGCCTCTATCGTCCAAATCATAGGAATCGGCAAACCTAGCGAGGTGTTGGAACTCCCTCTGGTACTCCGTTACCGATTTCGATCCCTGCTTCAGCTGCAGAAATTTTTCTTCAAGTCCATCCCGAGCAGAAGAAGGGATGAAGTGATCCAGAAAAGCCTCGGTGAACTCGTTCCAACAGATGTCCGTGTACAACCGCCCTTGGAAGGTGGAGCCCATGAGGGACTTCCACCACCTTTTGGCGTGCAGCTCTAGCAGCGTCACAACCAATGTCACCGCCATGCTGTTCGGACATCTTATGCCAGCCATCAATTCCTGCACGGTATCCAGCCATTCCTCGGTGCGCACCGGCGATTCCGTCCCAAGATAGGCAGGAGGGGACAGGGCACGGAAGGTGCTCAACCAGTTGGAGCCTGGCGCTTGTTGTTGCACCGGAGCTTGCTGGGCTTTAAATGCATCCAATATGGCTGACAGCGTTTGTCCCAGTTCCGACTGCTGGAATTGTGAAGGGACGGAAGGGGTAGGAGTGCCCCCAACCGGCTCCACCTGCGCTGGGACCTATACGCAAGGTACAAACTAGGGTCAGGTTGGCTAAAACTAATGTCAAAGATGGACAACTTAGTGTGAATTACATATGGGCACACAACTGCTTCCGCTAAGTCGGTTTGTCCCCAGACCGACTAATCGAACGGGAGTGGCCCATTGTTACATGACTGCTCTAGTTGAAGATCGGCTAAGTCTGATACCATTTGTAAGACCCCCCTCCCGGAACACAACACACGGCACGAGGGGAGTCTTATGCCCGAAATAGCCGCCTTGCGGTAGCACTAACACACGGGTTAGCCTTTACCATAAGACGCCTATTCCGCCGGCTACAATCCATATCACAACAATTATGCCAACCCAACCATAACAGAAAAGTAAAGCAGTTCAATTCACAGCTAATGTTAAGTCCAAAAATAACGGAAGATAACAAGCACAACAGGCTTGTACAAAAGAACAAGAGTCTAGAAATGTTTTGCCAAATGGCTACATGAAAACACTCACGACTGTCACTGACGGTGCCGATGGTACCACCACCTCAGGTCCTATCGTCCGGGCCTGGCTGTCCTGCTGCATAGTCCGTTGCTGCTCTACCTGCGGGGTTTCCTCCTAAAAAGGAAGACGTAGCAACCGTTAGTCATAAGACTAAGTGGCTTCACATCCGCTCCCCCGGCGACTCCTCGGCACCGGGCGGAGAAAGGAACAAAGGTACAATATATATATATAAGCAAGTAAACAAGCAGGTGACTGTAAATATGGTGGAGTATAAACCACGCTACACAACTAGCAGTTCTACAAATATCAATAATATATGACAGCAGGTATAAGTAATCAGAATAGTAACTTAACTTATAAGAGTGCCCATACAAACTTATAAGTTAAGGATCGGGTTAACAGTAAAGTAACTCATCGTATAAGAGTGCCCATACAAACTTATACGATGAGGATCTTGTGTATGCAATGAATGACATGATATGAATGTTATGCTAAGACCGAATCATGCGCACGCACATGCAAGTTGCTATGTCGACACAGACTTGAAGTTCCCACTTTTCGAGCAGGTAGCTTACCTCTCAGGCGTCGTCCGTCGTGGCCAGACGGCGACAGTGGAGCGGGTGTCTCCACTACTAGGTGGTATCACACTACCTATCCTAGGCCCCCGTACGCCTCAACGCTAAGAACACAACAGCGGAGCTCACATGCGTACTACGGCTCAGAAGGGGTCTTGGGTAAATGTGCACCAAGAACACAGCCCAACCTGGCCTTTGATTTCGAACCGGATGGAACCTCGGAAATGCACGAGGTGCAAGCCCAACCGTTCTCATGGCGCGGAGGAGATCTCGGGTTATGGACACCAAGTATCTAACCCTACCGCCCAAGGTCTACCCATTGGCTCCCATCGGTGTGACGACTGGCGAACCCTTAGACCTGCCACAGTCATTATCTCAATATCGCGACACGATGAATCGTCGCACATCACATGCCCCAAAATAACTCAATCGATGATACCCGTAGGGAGACTACAACTCTAAGCATCGATTGTTAATAAACCCCTTGGGCTCGGATTACGGTTACAAAATACTCTTCACATAGTGTCCATCATATTCACGCCCACCTATTCAATGAATTCACCTCAACACTACGAATAATAGATATGTTCAACACCCAACTATATAAATATATTCTATTCCACT
Organism: Platanthera zijinensis; assembly: GCA_039513925.1. Lineage (NCBI taxonomy): Eukaryota > Viridiplantae > Streptophyta > Magnoliopsida > Asparagales > Orchidaceae > Platanthera > Platanthera zijinensis. The sequence continues at coordinate 84,504,422 of CM077089.1, forward strand.
CTCAACCCTTAATTTCTAGCATTCTGATCCGCTCCATTTCTCCACCAATACATGGCTATTCCTTGTTACACAACCAAATGAGTAACCATGCTAAATTATAGTAACAACAACATTATAAATATATGGGAGCAAGATAACAAATGAGCAATTCACAACCATTGCAAGAGTGCTAGCATTATAAATTAACAAGTGCATTAACATAGGATAGCCCGATACTAAAACTGGGATTCCCGGAGCTACAGGAATCCGATCACAATGCACAACCCCTCGTTGGAAAGGTATTCGCGAGGGCTATGACTTTCGTGTTGAGTCAATCGCCCAGATCTGGTCGCAACATACCAGAAATTCAACTCGAATACGTACAGGAAACAGTTTCCTGTACAGGAATTTTCCCGAACGCAGCGGACTCGAACCAGCTTTCCCGTGGCTACGGGTATTGCATGGAAACGTGCAACCACTCGTCGGAAAGGTAATTTCAAGGGCTACGACTTTCGTGTTGAGTCGATCACCCAGATTTGGCCAGAATACCTCTGAAATTGGCCACGAAGGTCGCCGCGTGCAGAAATCAGATTTCTGCACGCATCTTAAGGCGAGATGAACGGCATCCGTTCATCTTCTTCCTTTCAACGACCTCGCATAAACTTCTCCAGAAATCACACCCAACCTTATTTCTCCTTTCAAAGCCAAACCCTCAACGAAAACCCCTCTCATCTCCACTTTGAATGATGAGAAGGTTGAGGGAGACTAAGCCTAGAAAAACCTAGGCATGGCTTATCCTAAGAACTCTCCTCCTCACCATCAAGACTCTATGGAGTCGATGTCTCTCCTAAAATAACTATAGATCTAGCACTAAGGGAGAGGGGAGAAAGCTCACCTCACGTCCAGCGGTACCACCATGGCCGGCCATGAGCCTCGCACTCCTTCGCGACGGCATTGTTTTTCCCTTGACGGCGGCGGCGTTTCGATTCCTCCAAGGATGGCTCCGGCAAGCTCCTTTCCCCTCCTCCAGCAAGCTCTCTTCCTCTCAGAAGTTTTGGGGCTGAAAAGGGGATGAAATGCTAGGGTTTCACAACTTTTCCCTTTTTATACACCGCAGACACGGGTAGGCACACGGCCGTGTTCCTACCCGTGTTCAGGTGACACGGCCGTGTCGCCTGCCGTGTTTAGGGCCGTGTTCATCCCAGAACATCTTTCCGCCGGGTCAGGGTTGCGGCACACGGGTAGAGACACGGCCGTGTCTCGACCCGTGTCCTCGGCACACGGGTAGGGACACGCCCGTGTCCCAATACCCGTGTACCTCTCTGACTGGAAACTTAATATTGGCATGAGGCACACGGGTATGGACACGGCCGTGTCCATACCCGTGTCGGCCAAAATCACCGTTTTGCCTTGTTTTCCTCATTTCCCATACGTTCGCACCTGTTCACCCACACCCCCATTGGGCTCACCACAACCCCCTTGACTCAAATACGCAATCAAGGGGCCTAGCGCGAATTGGGACGTTACATGTGAAGGGCTCTCGAGGGCACTAAGAGCTATGATGGGCTGAATCCCAAGCCTCCCTTTCGCAAGGCACTTATTCTTGTTGGTTGGTAACTAATCCCATATCCATTACCCATTTCTTTTTCATATTATGGTAGCCTAAACCTAAGGTGATTTTGACCTTTCACTCTACGGGGGAAGACGATCTTTCGTCGACCCCAAGCACTACTCAACACTACCGACTCATATCTCACTACTTAACCTAAACTTCTAGGATGACTCATCCACATCTACAAAATCCAGCAAGATGGCTAACTCCAACTATGCCAAATCATTTCCTTTCAACAATTTACTAAATGCAGACCACAAGGTTAAATGCCATGTAAAATGGGGAGTACATCAAATAATCATCCAATACTCCTATAATAGTTAATGGATGTCCATTATGACCTTTAAGCCCTAAATCCAGAGACCCAAAATTTTCCTTATTTATTTAATAATTTATTTAATTATTCTAGTGACTAAAATTTCCAATAATGAACATGAAGTACCATTTTCAGGCAAGATATCATTCCACTAATTTTATATGATATTTAAAATAAGGATTTAACTCATCTTCCAAAATATCTAAATTTTTCAGTAAGGTTTTATCCCAAAATTCCAATTTCATTTTCACCCTTGAACATTTAAAGAAATATAAAAGACTATATTGCTTCCAAAAACTCAGAGAAAATTCCAGTATGATTCTAATGGCATATAAATGATTTGGGCTAAATTTCATAATTTATTTATCAGTAAATAGTCTTAATTAAATTATTGAATAATTTCCTCATTTAACAAGCTTGTGAAGTAAGTACCTCAAATATGTATCCAAAAATTTTCATAAAATTTATATATGCATATAATGATTCAAAACTTCCTCTGCCAAACTTTCATGACCTCCCAAGGGTCAGAGGGACCATATGTAAGACCCCCTTTTTTTTTCTTTTTCAACCACCGGGGTCTTAGCCCAGAATTGCCGCTTTGCGGTGGCACCGACTCACGGGAAGGCAACCACTACAAAACGCCAATTCTGCCGGCCCTTTTCGATCACAAAGAGAGAGAAGTAAATAAACATAGAATGTAAACAAGTCCACGTAAACATGTAAACAAATGTGAAGTCATATCCAGTCCATCAATAGATAATAACAGGAAATAGATAATAACAGGAAACAGATAAATGGGCTCGAGCCCAGTACATCAGAGTCCTCACTACAAATCACTCATCACGGAAGCTATGAAACTACTAATCACTCACAGAGCTAGTCGCAGGTGCACCGGTGCTAGACTGTCCCACCTCCATGCACACCGTACTTCGTTGGTGCTGGTCCCTGGACTGTTGGTCCCTGTCTCCCATCTGGAGCTCCTGTAATGTTGTGGTTCGAAAACCATTAGTCATAAAGACTAAGCTCTATCATCCCCTACCCCTCCCACCACGGCTCCTAAGCACCGGGCGGAGAGGAGGAAAGGGAAGCTACAAAAGTGGAGAATAATCAAGCAGGTGACAAGGAAGCTAATCTAGTAGTTATTTAGAATGAGGTAGGTCTAACAATCCTATGGCAGTAAGTAATAAGGAGAACAATTAATAAGTAGCAATTTGTATAAAAAGGCAGCTAGAGAACAGTAAGTAAACAAGCAAGTAAATAAGTATGTAACCTTAACTTATATGAATGCCCATACAAACTTATAAGTTAAGGGGTCTTCTGCAAGGCTCCCATCGTATAAAAAGACCCATACCGATTTATACATTGGCGTGTCAGTTGTATGCAAATATGAGTGTAGTGATATGCTATGTCATGATTCATGCAAGTGCAACTCACGCACACGACTCCATGCGCACAGACCTTTAGTTCCCCCTGTTCGGGCAGCTAGCTTCACTCCCTGGAACCTCCGTAGTGGCAAACGGAGATAGTGGGTCGGGCCCCCACTCCTAGGCGGGTATCCACACTACCAGGCCTAGCCCTTCCTTACGCCCCTAGAAGAATACAACCTAAAGTATCCGCGTACTACTGCTGGCTGTACCCACAAGATTTTCTTTGTCTAAGTGTCCCACACCGCCGAGTCATCGTACCGATGTCGTTGTGAACGACTATCAGATACCGAAAACCCACCACCTTTATTCTGTACTCCAACCCTCGAGCCCTCGGCCCCCCGGACAGTCCCGTCCGTGCATCTACCTTCAGAGCTACCGTCTGAATGGCAACCAAACCAATTATTCTACCTTCCTAGCTACCTAGGTGTGTGTATGTGCAACCCTAGTTATACTAGTTGCTCTTTTAATTTATTATTCCTATGGTTTACGTTAGCCCAGGACTGCCCCGGGCATACCCCGTGAAGGGCTCTCAAGGGGCACTAGGAACCAAGACGGCGGCATTACGACCCGAAGTTCCCTTTCGCAAGGCACTTATTGTTATTGGTTGATCTCCCTTAACCCGATCCTCTTTCAATTACTTTAGATATAACCCTAGAGTATTAAGACTCTTCCTCTTCTTCCCGGGATGGACGATCTTTCGTCGTTCCCGTACGCCACTTAACCTTAACCAGTCTCACACTCTACTTATCCTGACTTCCAATGATGAACTTAATCCTAGCTTGCCCTACCAACCAGCAACTACCAAAATTCCATTTCCCAAGTTCATTATTACTCTAGTTCAGTTTATGTGGTTTTACTATATGCAGACCATCCTAAGCTATATGAGGTACACAAGGGGAGGTACTCCAAATTATCTTCCAAATCTCCTATAATATTTACTAGAGGTCTACCATATCATAATTTGTCTAAATCAAGAAACTTATAATTTTCCTAATTAATCTGATATTTATTTAATTTTCCCAAAGGATGGGCCATGGGTCATTTTAAACATGAACTACATGATCCTCCTAAGTAATGGCTACCCAAAAATCATGATCATTAAATAACAGCAAGATAACTTCAAATACAAATTTTTAGAATTTTACAGAAAGTATTTAGCCTCTAATTAATTTATCCAATATAATCACGTTAACCCTACGTAAAGAAGGAAGTACTGAAATTACTCATCGGAAAATTATAGAAAAATTACTAATCAGTAGTATGATATAGAAAAGATTTTTGTGCAAAGAATCATAATTTTACCAGCTTGCTAAACACTACTGTAGATTTAATCAAATATTCAAGGTAAAACATACTTAATGAAGCAAGCCTTAGAATTAAACTTCTAAAAATCCCATAAAAATTCCCAGAGATCTAAAATCATAATAAATGTTCTCTGCTTAAATTTCATCAATTTCCAGGAAGTGTGTATTCCATAATAAATTTTCTAAGCAAATCATACAAGCTACAAAATTGTTAATGAAGTATCCAAAATAATGATCTTAAAATTCATAGTAAAATATCCAGAGCTTGTAACATCCCTATAATTCACTCTACCCAAATCTCATCACTTTTCAATATGATTTAGTGTCATTTCCTATCTCTACAAGTTTTGCACCCTAAACTAGGGTTAGGTTTTTAGGTATCCCAACAGTCTCCAAATCTACTACGATTTCATCCAAGGAAATACAATGGCCCTATGGTCCTCTTCACCAAATTACGAGTCAATCCAAGGTCATTTGACCCCATGACCTTCACAAGCCACCAAGATCCATCCTTAGGGTTTGGCCTTGGTTCTTAGGGCAAACTTACCCCGATCCACCTCAAACTCTATGAGGGGGTGCTAGAGAATATTACTAGCCAGTGATAAAAATCTCAGCCTCTGTTGAGGTGATCTGACCACTCAAATCTCAAAAGTGCACCTTTAACCTAAGACCCCTTATTAGGGCAAAACTTAGGTTTGATTATTTCTAACCCAAACCATCTCCAAATGAGATGAAAAATTATACAGAACCTTATGGTGAACCCAGGGACCACTCACCAAAATTTGGGAGGGTTTGGAAATATTTAGCCATCTAATTAAATTAAGCTAGGATTATTTAATTTTTCAAAAAACTATAGAAATATATTTCCCAAAAATCCTAGTTTTTGGATGGTACCTAGATATAGGTAAGGTTAGGCCACACCCCAAATTTCAAGTCATTGTGATGACTGGATTGGAGTGGGGAATTTTTCTAAGGTCAGGACAACCCTATGGGTAGACCTCACCAAATTGAGTGCTGAGGTCTATCCAGTGGTCCAAAATGCTTGAAACAAATTTTAAAATTCCCTAGACTCCAAGAGGTACAATATTGGTATTTTTCCCAAATTATTTAAGGTGACAGATATTTTCAATCAGAAATTGTTTTAAAAATAGAATCTAATTTAATGGCACTGTTCATCTTCTTCTTCAGCCCGAAACCAGAGCCCTGAAAACTTATTTTCCTGTAGCTTTTCCAAAGCTATTTCCCGGCCATCCAGCCATCTCCCTGGCCGGCCACCACCACCACCACCTCTGTTGAGGTGAGGGCTATCGTCGGGCGGCGGCACGGCTGCCGGAGAGGCGGTTTCCGGCTAACCCGCCACCATGAAAATTTTGGAAAACCATGGAAAAGCTCACCCGATCTGGCTCTTTTGAGCTCGAAATCTCTCCTAACGATTTCTAAGATCTATCTGCAGAAGAAGAGGGAGGGGAGGACCTTGTGTAACGACCCCATCCGTTCGATGACGTATAGTAGAAGGTCCGGCCGGGGCCCCACACTATATGCCACAAACAGACGGTGAGGTCACAGGAGAGTACCAAACCAAACACGAATCCTAACTCAGAGCATTCTAGCGGAAGCTTTAAGTTACAACTTTGAACTCTTAACCGGAATGTCCAATATATAAAACCACATTTATATATAAACCACGGAATGTACACAACCACAAGAGTTTGGCCTTAAGGCCTTACAGTTCCTCTGAACATACATCATGTTTTACAAACCTCGGCGCGCAGGCCGGCCATACATGAGTAAAAGAGAAAACAAAACAATGGCTTAGCCTTCCAGGCTAGCCGCAGCAGCAGCAGCAGCAACAGCAGTAGGGCTCTCCCGCCCATCACTTACCACTTGGCTCTCCAGCACCTGCACGGGAACAATCCACCCAACCGGTGGCAAACAATGCAACGGTCAGCATTCAGCTGACCCAATTATAACAATCCTACCCCTTTCTCGGGGCATGAGCATTCTTTCCCTGCAAGCATGGCATCATCAATAGCAACTATGTGCGCGCAGGCACATTCAAGCCATCACAACCATCGGCCACCCGGCCCGACAGTCCGTGCACTCAGGGCACATTTTCGGTGTACCGGAATACCAGGGTCAACACCACCGTCTACACGGTATTTGAGCATTTCTAGTCTTTCCGGCGCGCGGGCCTAAGACTCTCATTAGGCGCTCTAACAAAACCTATACCAGGCTTCCAAGTCGGACGGACCTAACGCAGGTACGGATCAGCCACCCCCCGTTGCTCAAGTCGCCAAGCCACCTCGAATACGGAAGTATCCATGGCATTTTATAGGCGCGGGTCGGTTTCACCTTTCCTGTTCGGCACTCAGCCTTTTCAACGAGTTGCAGCCCAACGGCTCAACTACTCACAAAGTGGCAACGCACGGCCACAAGAGTTGCCGCCAACCCTCTTCATTTCCTGGACATCGTCCAGTACTTCCTGCCGCACCAAAGCAACAGGTAGGAACAAGGCATCACAAGCCATAGGCATCACAAGCCATTATCACGGAGCCTTCTCCGATATGCAAACAAGCATCACCAATCCAGATTCCATCCAGATGGCTTCACACAGCATGCCTAGAGCCGTACTCCAATTCCGGCCTCTAACAAGGGGGACTTCACATATCTACCCCAAGGGACACCACAACCCACCGCACACTCGCGGGGAAGGGCTTTCCCTATGCAATGCAGAAAAGAAGGACTTCACATGTCCAAGGAGGGAGATCGTTACCCTTGTCGATCTCTTCGGTGCCATCGCAAACTAGCCGGTGAGAAAGAACCGCAGCAGTCTTGCCGTCACAACGCCGGCTTCGGATCGCGAATCGAACCACGGGAGCTCCGCCGGTGGCTTGGTCTCCTCCTCCTTCTTCCTCTCTCTTTCTCTCTTTCTCTCTTCCTTAAGGATAAAAGAAGAATGGCTCTTCCTCCTGTTTTCACGACTTATCCAGCCCAAGAAACCACCTGAGCCTTTGGATCAAAAGAGAGGAAACTGAACGGCCAAGATTTCCCCAGAATTTCACTTTTTGGCCGACACGGCCTGTGACACGCCCGTGTCACAGGCCGTGTACCCCTTCAGCGGTGCACACAGCTTGAACCGACTGAACCACACGGGTCATCGACACGCCCGTGTCGGACCTGACACGCCCGTGTCAAACCTGAGACACGCCCGTGTCTCCTGCTCCATCGAGCTGCAACCAGAACACGGGTCGGAACACGGCAGCTGACACGCCCGTGTCCAGCCTGACACGCCCGTGTTCCCGGCCGTGTTCAAGGCCGTGTCCGGCTCTGCCCGGAATAGGCCAATCTTGCAAAATAAATAGAACACGCCCTGGGACACGCCCGTGTCCCAGGCCGTGTCACCCGACACGCCCTGGGACACGCCCGTGTCCCAGGCCGTGTAACTTGACCTGCTACTCAAATTTCAAGTTGAGTCTTTTGGGGCCTTTTTGGGGTGTTACAACCCTCTCCCCCTTATCAAAATTTCGTCCCGAAATTTGCACGGTAAGGAAAGAAAACTCAGCAGCTCTAACTCTGTTATAACAAAAAGTACACGGTCTACAGTTTATACAAATAACTCGGGAAACTCAGCTCGCATGGTCTGCTCTCGCTCCCATGTTAGCTCTTCACGGCCACAATTGTCCCATCGGACCTTGACCATCCCGATCACTTTGTTCCGCAACTGTTTCTCGGCTCGATCCTCGATCCGAACGGGTCTAACCCTCGTCGTTAGCCCATACTCGACCGGTACCCGATCAGCCTCCACGACTTGTGCTGGATCCTTTACCGCCTTACGAAGGACTGAGATGTGAAACACATCATGTAATCCACCCAAGTCCGCTGACAGTGCTAGTCGATAAGCAGCCTCCCCAACACGCTCCACCACCTCAAACGGACCAAGATACCTCGGACTTAGCTTTTTCAAACGCCGAATCCTGGACACACCTTTGAAGGGTTTGATCTTCAAATATACCCAATCACCCACCGCGAACTCCACGTTCCGGTGCTTGGCATTGTAGTACTTTGCTTGACGATCTTGGGCTATCAATAGCCTCTCCCGAATAGAGCGGATGAGCGAAGTAGCTTCTTCGACTTCCTTTTTCCCATTCAGCTTCGATTCGCCTGCTTCTGCCCAAGCTAACGGTGTACGGCATTTCCGACCATACAACGCCTCGAATGGTGCCCTACCAATACTCGCTTGGTAGCTATTATTATAGGCAAATTCAACGAGAAATATGTAATCTTCCCATCTCGTACCAAAATTTAGGGCGCACATGCGGAGCATATCCTCCATCGTCCTGTTGGTTCGTTCAGTCTGGCCATCCGTTTGGGGATGAAAGGCCGTACTAAACGCTAATTTGGTACCCAACATTTGATGAACGAGCCGCCAATCATTCGATGTGAACCGCCCATCACGGTCACTAACGATGCTCCGGGGAACACCGTGCAGTCGAACAACCTGCTCCACATACAGCTTGGCCAAGGTTTCCACTGAATCATCTCTTCTATTTGGAAGGAAGTGCGCCACTTTTGTCAACCGGTCCACAATCACCCAGATTGAATCATGACCGCGTTGAGATCTCGGCAACCCGTGCACGAAATCCATCGAAATATCATCGAACTTCCACTCCGGAATAGGTAACGACTTCAGAAAACCGCCAGGCTTCTGGCATTCTGCTTTCACCAACGCACAGGTGTTGCATTTAGCCACATAACGAGCCACATCTTTCTTTAATCCGGGCCACCAGAACAGCTTTTTCATGTCCCTGTACATCTTTGTGCTCCCTGGGTGAACTGAGTACTTTGCAAAGTGAGCTTCGTACATCAACTCTTCCCTCAGTTTACCCACACTTGGGACGCATACTCGACCATTTCTCCGTAACAACCCGTTATCCCAAGAGAATTGATCATCCGGCCCATCTTTAGCATAGCGCTGGAGACTTTCATCAAGCTCCGTTGCTCGCCGAATTCTGTCCGTAAGGTCATACTGCACCTCCGTCCAGTTCAAGCACGCATCGGTTGACGCACCCTTGTCAACACACGATATCTCCATTGCTTCCAATTCTTGGATCAAACGCTGATCATGCCTCTGCAACCAGCTTGCCCGTACCGGAGTCTTCCGACTCAAAGCATCAGCGACCACATTTCCCTTCCCGGGAGTATAGTGAATCTCGAAGGTGTAGTCCCCGAGGAACTCCATCCATCTTCGTTGTCGCATATTCAAATCCTTCTGATCCAACAAATACTTTAGGCTCTTGTGATCCGTATAGATATCCACTTTGACGCCATGTAGATAGTGCCGCCATAACTTGAGCGCAAAGATTACCGCCGCCAACTCCAAATCATGGACGGGATAATTCCGCTCATGCACTTTCAACTGACGCGAGCCATAAGCAATCACTTTCCCAAACTGCAGAAGAACGCAGCCTAAGCCGCTCCCAGATGCATCACTATAGATCTCATACCCATCGGTACCACATGGCGATGTCAACACAGGCGCCGTGGTCAAACGACTCTTCAAGTCTTCAAAAGCTCGAGCGCACTCCGGCGTCCATATGAACTTTTGATCTTTCCTCGTCAGCGTGGTGAGAGGTAAAGCAATCCGTGAGAAGTTTTCCACAAACCGTCTATAGTAGCCCGCAAGTCCAAGGAAGCTCCTGACCTCGGCCACTGAAGACATCACTGGCCAATCTCGGATGGCACTTATCTTCAACGGATCCACCGCGATACCCTCTCCGCTTACCACATGGCCTAAGAAGGCTACTGAAGAGAGCTAGAACTCGCACTTTGAGAACTTGGCAAAAAGTTTATTCCTCCGCAGGGTATGCAAGACCAACCGCAAATGGTTTGCGTGATCCTCTTCTGACTGAGAGTATACTAAGATGTCATCGATAAACACAATAACAAACAAATCCAAATACTCTCGGAACGTTCGATGCATTAGGTCCATAAATACCGAAGGCGCATTACATAGGCCAAACGGCATTACCGTGAACTCATAATGACCGTAGCGTGTTCCAAACGCTGTCTTGGGAATGTCACCTTCCCGAATCCTTAGCTGATAATATCCCGATTTCAGATCCAACTTGGAATAGACCGTTGATCCCGCCAGCTGATCAAAAAGGTCATCAATCCGTGGGATCGGATACTTGTTTTTCTCCGTCAGCTTATTCAACTCGCGGTAGTCAATACATAACCGTAAGCTACCATCTTTCTTTTTCACAAAGAGAACAGGCGCGCTCCAAGGTGACATACTTGGGCGTATATAACCCTGCTCCAACAACTCTTGCAGTTGGACTTTCAACTCAGCCATCTCTTTTGGCGCGACGCGATATGGAGAGCGGGCCACAGGTTTCGCACCTGGCACCAACTCAATAGAGAAGTCAATCTCCCGCTGGGGTGGTAACCCAGGAAGATCTTTAGGAAACACATCGGCAAACTCTGACACAACTGGCACTTCACCGACACTGGCCTTTGGCTCAACAGCCTGAATTAGCGTGAAGAATAACTCCGCGCCCTTCCGCACAGCATTGACGACTTGGAGTGCAGACAACAACGTTCCGCCAACTCCTCGCATACCAGCGAACTTCGTCACAAGCCCGGTATTCTGGCCCAGTATAATCTCTTTGGAGTTGCAATCAATAAAGGCACGCTGCTCCGAGAGCCAGTCCATACCAAAGATCACATCAAACTCCGATAACGGTAGCACAGCTGCACTCAAACCGAAATCCCGACTTCCTATTTGCACATCCACATCGCAAGCCCTATCCGCAAGCATCACACAGCCATTCGGCAATAGCACCCTTGTACTATCCACCGTCACATGACTCGGTACCCCAATGCGAGATACGAAATCCTCAGACAGAAAAGAATGCGAAGCACCCGTATCAAACAGGGCTCTCGCTAAGTTATTCCGAATCAGGACAAAGCCTGCAGCACACACACATCATGCACAAGCTAAACAAAACCAAAACCAAAAGCACAGCAAGTAAACTAATTCAACTCGTACCTGTGACGACGTCACTTTGCTTAATAGCTTCCTGTTGGCCAAGTTGATAGATTCGGGGCTGCGCCTGGGAAGCAGAGGAATCCACCACCGCTTTGCCCTTCTCAGCATATGACGCACCCGTCTTCTTCTCCCCTTTGGGCTGCACAACTCGACAATCCCGAGCTATATGCCCCACCCGGCCACAGTTATAGCACGTACGAGCATCCGGCCTTGATGTCGCTCCCGACACAACGGTCGTAGTTACTTGCCCAGATGGCTTGGACCTCTTGCCCCCTTTCTTCTGGTAAAACGACTTGCCTGGGCGAGGTGCTTGAAACTCTGGCTTAGACACCACCAAGCCCTTATTCCCTTGCACTCGCCTCATGTCCTTCTCCAACGCGCACGCCGTATCAACCAACGCCTGGAACCCTTGGCTCACAGAACTCGAAAGCAGGAATCGTAACTCATCCCGCAATCCTTCATAGAACCGATTCGTTTTCCTTTGGTCATCCGCGAAGATTGTTCCCGCATATCGTCCCAACCTGGTAAACTCGTGCAAGTAGACATCCACACTATCTTCCCCTTGCTTTAACCGTTGGAACTCGTTTTCCATAGCAATACGTTGCGCCGCTGGGACATGTTTCGCCAGAAAGATCCGAGAGAACTCCTCAATCGACACTTGTGTTAATTGCCTGCCCGCCAAATGGTGTAGCTCAACCTCGTCCCACCACAACCGCGCCTCCCCTTCAAGCATGAAGGTGGCTAAGGTGACCTTGAGAGTTTCCTCCGCCCTGATCGCTGTCATTATCCTCTTGACACGCGATAACCAATCTTCCGCCTGCGTTGGGGATCCCATTCCCGCAAACGTCGGAGGACTGAAGCTCATGAATTGCTTCAACTGTCGGTCAGCTGCTCGTGGATCTACAGCCTCAACCGGCTCGGGTCTTACATCAACACGAACTGGCACTACTGCCGGCTGCGCTTGCCCGGTCGGCTGAATCATGGCAAAGAGCGCCTCAGCAACTAAACGAACAGTTTCCGCAGATGGAGGAGGTGTTGGCACCTCAGCTGGTGCCGCACTCTCATCAGAACGCTGGGGCTCAGACTGCCCAGCACCACTACGTGTCACCTATAGGTGGACAAGACACACATTAGCGAACGTATGCAAGCAAAACAACACAAAAAGGAACGCGCAGATTCCTCAAACAAGATTTTGTACATTCCTTAATGGACATTCCAGAGTTCATTAGCGTTACAGCAGGTCGCACAAACACGTGCTCGCCACCCCACAAAAGAATTCGACCACGAATTCGAAAGAGGAAGACCGACGAAAAGCTGATACCAAAATGTAACGACCCCATCCGTTCGATGACGTATAGTAGAAGGTCCGGCCGGGGCCCCACACTATATGCCACAAACAGACGGTGAGGTCACAGGAGAGTACCAAACCAAACACGAATCCTAACTCAGAGCATTCTAGCGGAAGCTTTAAGTTACAACTTTGAACTCTTAACCGGAATGTCCAATATATAAAACCACATTTATATATAAACCACGGAATGTACACAACCACAAGAGTTTGGCCTTAAGGCCTTACAGTTCCTCTGAACATACATCATGTTTTACAAACCTCGGCGCGCAGGCCGGCCATACATGAGTAAAAGAGAAAACAAAACAATGGCTTAGCCTTCCAGGCTAGCCGCAGCAGCAGCAGCAACAGCAGTAGGGCTCTCCCGCCCATCACTTACCACTTGGCTCTCCAGCACCTGCACGGGAACAATCCACCCAACCGGTGGCAAACAATGCAACGGTCAGCATTCAGCTGACCCAATTATAACAATCCTACCCCTTTCTCGGGGCATGAGCATTCTTTCCCTGCAAGCATGGCATCATCAATAGCAACTATGTGCGCGCAGGCACATTCAAGCCATCACAACCATCGGCCACCCGGCCCGACAGTCCGTGCACTCAGGGCACATTTTCGGTGTACCGGAATACCAGGGTCAACACCACCGTCTACACGGTATTTGAGCATTTCTAGTCTTTCCGGCGCGCGGGTCTAAGACTCTCATTAGGCGCTCCAACAAAACCTATACCAGGCTTCCAAGTCGGACGGACCTAACGCAGGTACGGATCAGCCACCCCCCGTTGCTCAAGTCGCCAAGCCACCTCGAATACGGAAGTATCCATGGCATTTTATAGGCGCGGGTCGGTTTCACCTTTCCTGTTCGGCACTCAGCCTTTTCAACGAGTTGCAGCCCAACGGCTCAACTACTCACAAAGTGGCAACGCACGGCCACAAGAGTTGCCGCCAACCCTCTTCATTTCCTGGACATCGTCCAGTACTTCCTGCCGCACCAAGCAACAGGTAGGAACAAGGCATCACAAGCCATAGGCATCACAAGCCATTATCACGGAGCCTTCTCCGATATGCAAACAAGCATCACCAATCCAGATTCCATCCAGATGGCTTCACACAGCATGCCTAGAGCCGTACTCCAATTCCGGCCTCTAACAAGGGGGACTTCACATATCTACCCCAAGGGACACCACAACCCACCGCACACTCGCGGGGAAGGGCTTTCCCTATGCAATGCAGAAAAGAAGGACTTCACATGTCTAAGGAGGGAGATCGTTACCCTTGTCGATCTCTTCGGTGCCATCGCAAACTAGCCGGTGAGAAAGAACCGCAGCAGTCTTGCCGTCACAACGCCGGCTTCGGATCGCGAATCGAACCACGGGAGCTCCGCCGGTGGCTTGGTCTCCTCCTCCTTCTTCCTCTCTCTTTCTCTCTTTCTCTCTTCCTTAAGGATAAAAGAAGAATGGCTCTTCCTCCTGTTTTCACGACTTATCCAGCCCAAGAAACCACCTGAGCCTTTGGATCAAAAGAGAGGAAACTGAACGGCCAAGATTTCCCCAGAATTTCACTTTTTGGCCGACACGGCCTGTGACACGCCCGTGTACCCCTTCAGCGGTGCACACAGCTTGAACCGACTGAACCACACGGGTCATCGACACGCCCGTGTCGGACCTGACACGCCCGTGTCAAACCTGAGACACGCTCGTGTCTCCTGCTCCATCGAGCTGCAACCAGAACACGGGTCGGAACACGGCAGCTGACACGCCCGTGTCCAGCCTGACACGCCCGTGTTCCCAGCCGTGTTCAAGGCCGTGTCCGGCTCTGCCCGGAATAGGCCAATCTTGCAAAATAAATAGAACACGCCCTGGGACACGCCCGTGTCCCAGGCCGTGTCACCCGACACGCCCTGGGACACGCCCGTGTCCCAGGCCGTGTAACTTGACCTGCTACTCAAATTTCAAGTTGAGTCTTTTGGGGCCTTTTTGGGGTGTTACACCTTGTTTGCGGGCTGGAGGCGTGTAGAGCGTCGGGAAGCCATTGGCGCGGTGGTGGCGTCGCTGGAAATTCTTCAACAGTAAGGGGTAAATCTGAAACAGTTTGATGGAGCGTGTAACCTTTTCCTCTTGCTCTTAGGAGTCTTTTGTAGATCAATAAGTGGGGAGGGGAAAGGATGAAACGTTCATGGCCATTAATATTTCCCTTAATGATGTTTCGGTTATGGCAAAGGCAGTTGAAACGCTAGAGATGAAGAGATGTTTGCCAGTTGGCGATTTCCTATTGGACCAACATTTCCTTAATTTATTAAATAATCAGAGTAGGAAACGGCCCATAAATACTCCTGGTGTAACTTCCCATAATCATGATTGATTACAACGTCGGTTACCGAAATTTCCAGTCTGGCCGACGTTTCGGCCTAGGTCACGGGCGTGACACATTCGTCACGGGCGTGACAGGCCCGGGTGACCAATTCTGGGATCGACGATCGTCGAACTGAGATCGACGATCATCGAAGGGTGGTCACGCCCTTGGTCACGGGCGTGACATGTGGGTCACGGGCATGACAAGCCCGGGTGACCAATTCTGGGTTCGATGACGTCGAACTGAGGTCGACGATCGGCTAAGGGTGGTCACGCCCTAGGTCACGGGCGTGACACCTGGGTCACGGGCGTGACAGGCCATAAGGCAAATTCCGCGCCCGACGATCGTCTACCTGAGATCGACTATCGTCGAAGGAGTCACGCCCTAGGTCACGGGCGTGACACCTGGGTCACGGGCATGACATGGCCGGGTTGAAAATTCTGCGCCTGACGATCGTCTCCCTGAGATCGACGATCGTCGAATGAGTCATGTCCTAGGTCACGGGCGTGACGGGTCAGTCACGGGCGTGACCAACACGTGACCCGAAATCTTGGTCGATTTATTTCAATTTTTGGGCTTCCTAGGGTTCTATCACAACCAACCGACTCCTAGGGGTCTAGCCGGAAATGGGATGTTACACCATAATGTTCAATTTATTAAATTGAGGCATCCCTTGTGTTACAAATGAAGTACTATAACTATTGTCCCAAAATTCCCAATTAAATTACCAGAGGCTCAAAATATCCTTATGACCAATCTACCAAAATTTAATCTTTGTTTGAGGAGTTTAGCTAGCCCATTCCAACCCTACAATATTTGTGCCCTAAACTAAGGTTAGGGTTTTGTGGGTCCCAAACTTTCCGAAACACCCTAAGATTTTAATCATTGGGTTATAGTTACCATAATACCCTCCCTACAAAATTTCATAGTCATACAAGGTGTTTTGGCCACATGCCCTTCACAAGGTACAAAAGCCCTTCATTAGGGTTTGACCTAGGATCTTGGGGAAAATCAATTCCAAACCTCCCCATATTTAATTGGAAGGTGCACAAGTTCATGACAAGTTAGTGTTCCAAATTTGAACCTCTGTTGAGGTTAATTGGACACTCTAAGCAAAAATTACATTTGGGACCAAAATGCCCTTCTTAGGGCAAGGCTAGGGTTTGCATGACTTCCATTCAAATCACCTCCAAACTTAATGAAATTTTAACCAGAGTTCTATATTGACCTCATATACCTCCCACCAAACTTTGGATGAATTTGGACTTCATTTGACCCATAAATTAATTTACCCTAGATAAATTAAATTATTTACAAAATTATAGAAAAATTATCTCCAAAAATTCCCATTTTTGGGCAGGGTCTATATATTAGTTAGGGTGACTCCCTGCCAAAATTTCAACTCATTTGGCCTAAGGATGAAGTGTGGGCACTCTGTTTAATGTCTGCCTAGACATATGTATAGACCCCACCAAAATGAGTGCCCTGGTCAAACCAGTCACCCAAATTGGTCCAAACCAATTTTGTTTGAAATTATACCCATAGGGCTACATTTTATGTGTTTACCATTTTTTCTGAAATGAAGTGTAAGTATTTTTAATAATTAAAAACATTAAATACAATTTGCTGTGACAGAATTGAAATAATAATAAACTTAAGCTATAGTTTATATCCATATCAGCACGAATCTTGACACAATTTTGGACGGCATCCTATCATAGTCCCCGTGCGCCAATGGCCAGGATTGCTCCTGTCTGGGCCGACTTCCAGCGGCTGCCGCCGGCGCTCCGGCCACCTCCCCGGCCTGTCACCGCCGCAAACACCTTCGTGGTGGTCGGGGCTACCTCCAAGCAGCGGCACGGCCGCCGGGGAGCACTGTTCCGGCGATTCTACCAAGAAGAATTTTCAGCCGAAAACCATGAAAATCCAAATCGGAATGGGCTCAATTGAGCCCCATCCTTGGCCCTAATGATGTCTACGATCTACCCATGCAAGAAGTAGTGGAGGAGGACCTGTAGTGGCGGCTGTAGCCTTGCTGATCGCCGGATTGGCATGGTGGTGGCCGGTGGCGGTCAGCTTCTTAAAAAATGCAGGAAACTGCTTGGCTCCTTCAGGTAAAGTGTGGGAATTCCTCCTTGGAGTTTAGGGAAGCTTTTAAGGAGAAAGAGGAGAGGTGTTAGGTGGCTGAAAGCACTTTGGCCATTTTTGGCCAATGTCAAGCTTGGCGGCTTGGTAGGTAGGGGGGTGGAGCTTGCTCTAACCAGTCAAAAATTGATGTTGCACTCCCCTTGCCTTGCTGAATTGAATGGGGAGGTTGGGGAAGGGGGAGGATGAGCCCAAAGTCTTCCTCCTTTTTCTTCCTTCTCTTTCTCTCTCCTCCATGGGTGGCTTTCTCTCTCCTAGTCAACAAGCCTGAAATTTGGCTCCTATCTAATCCCATGGCAGCCCACAAGTCCATCTCATTCATCAAAACAAGGTTGGCCCATGTTATTTGGGCTTGAGCTTGAGTTAGCCCATTTGGGCTAGCTTGACCTCAAAATGGTCTAGGGCCCACTTAGGTCTATTTGGTCCTTGAGGTTTCCTTAATGGGTCCTTGGTGACCCTTTAGCCTCCCCTAGGGTCAAGGTGGGGTTGGATTGGCCCTTGAAGGTCACTTGACCCTTAACTAGGGCACTTTGACCATTTTAGGTCAAGAGTTGACTTAGGTCAACCTAGCCTTTTTGATTGGTTCTAATGGGTCCTTGGTGACCCTTGGCCTCTAACTAGGGCTATGAGGGTATGTGTGGGGTCCACTTGGCTAAGGGACTGCAATTGGCCCTTGTGTAGGTCAATTTGACCCAATTAGGGTTATAGTTGACTTTGGTCAACTTAGCCCCTTTGACAGCCTTCCATGGGTCCTTAGTGACCCATTAACCCCTCACTAGGGTTATGAAGGTATGGGTAGGGTCTACTTGGCTAAGGGACTGAAATTGACCCTTGTGCAGGTCAGTTTGACCCAATTAGGGTTATACTTGACTTTGGTCAACTTAGCCCCTTTGACTGCCTTCCATGGGTCCTTAGTGACCCATTGACCCCTCACTAGGGTTATGAAGGTATGAGTGGGGTCTTGGAGTCTTGGTGAAGCCCCATGATCACCTTAAACCAAGGTTCAGAAATCTACTATGTGCAGACTATAGTGGTCTCATCCTCATTCCTATGCTCACTTGGCTTTTCTGGACTTTCTAGGGTTTTGTCATGACTTAGTCATGACAAAACTATCTCTAGGGGTCTAGTTGTTCGAGGGATGTTACACAGTTCACGTAAGTGTTCTTTTCCTGTTTGATGCTTTACTTTTTATTTTACTTTAGTACTGTTGGTCTTGGGTTCGTACCCCTTTGGAACTTTGTTTATTTTGGCTTATCTTTCTGCCACTACTTGTACTTTCTTGCTGAGGTGTTCTGTCTTTGAATGCCTAAGGTTCAGTGCAGTAGCTGTGTTCGGTGCTGGTTTTAAAGTGCTAGAGCGGCAGTGTTGGTCGTGGTTGTTACCTCATCTTAGCGAGGTAGTTAGTTTTTTATTTTGTTTTACTAGTTCAGACACACTTTACTATATGTGGGTTCATGTCAGTTTGTTGATGCCCACATAATTGTTATTTTTGGATACTTGCTAGCTGCTTAGTTTTTCCTTCTGTGCATAGGGATTACTTGCTCTTTATGATGATTTATGCTAGGAATGCATGTTAGGTATTTTCTAGTATAAAATTTACTATTATTACTTCATGCATTCGTATATTTTATAATTCTAACTTATTATATTTAGTGACCGTAAAAACTATCCTTACTACTTTTATAAATTTAGGGTCTTGCATAACATGAGTTCTCCTTGGGGATGTTTATACTCATGTAGGATGTTGGAGTCAATCTAAACAAGTATCTTCCGCAACATATAATTATATTTTTATTCGTGGACTAGTTGATCAACTAAGCCAAGGGATACAACTAACTGATTATCTTAAACTGGATTTTCCTCTAAATAACCTTAAGATCCTTTTTTATGCATTAAGTAGGATTTTTGCCTGAGCGTCCACAGTTATCCCCTACTGCGTGGCATCATGACTCGCATTTTCCCTTACTATGATAAGTTATTAAATGCGGTGAAAATGTGGGTTGTGACATTTACCACCTTGAATTAGCCAAGTTGGATTCCAGCTTCTCAATATTGACTTTGACTTTAGCAAGTCCATTATTCATGTCTTTCTCAACCTCTTCTACTTTATCAAGTACATTCTTCAAGGACGGATCAAAGTGAACTCTCTGCTTAGCAAGCATTGCTTCAATAGATTTAAGCAGAGTATTATCAGAATTGGAATTGGGAATATCCTTATCCTGATGTCTTGGAGGTGAAGGAAGTTCTGCATGAGTCTCTTGCTCACTAGAGAGATGTGTCCTTACGGAGACATAGGCATTGAGCAGAAGATGACCTTCAACCTATAGGACAGGAGGAACCACCTCTATTTCTCCTTCTTCATCAAAAATCTCAATGAGATACTCCCCCTTAATTGGAGCACCCAAATCCTTCTTCGTTTGGAGTCTAGGGCAATAAGAAATGTTAGTATATATTTCCTCAAGGTCATGTATAAACAAATCAATTTTGTCTTGAAGTAGAATAGAAGGCTGGTTCAGCTCCCCCTCATCCATAGCGGGAAGATCTTTTGGAAAACTGACTACAAAATCAGCAGTAGCCACAACTTCATCATTATCATCAACATCATCCTCAGTAGCATCCTCATCAGCAATAAGAACAATTGTATCTGAAACCACTATCTATGAAATCACTGTCTCTATAATCTCTTAATCGTTGAGATTTCTCAAGAAGTCTTGATGAAGTGTTTGAATTGTGAATGCCCCGAAGTCTCGTCGAAATGTCTCGTGAATTCTAGGGAAATTTGTCGAAATGACTCGTGAGGAAGTTCTGATTTCACGAGAATTCTCGACGAATTTGTCGAGATTACACGAGTAGAATTGACAAATTTTCCTTATGATTTCTTGAGATGATGAATTTCTATACTTCAGCTGATTTCTCTACTGTCAAGACTCCTTTGTAAGCATACCAAGTTCCATTTTGAAGAAGAAAAACTTGGCCACTTTCAGCAGCTTCGTGAATATATCAGCAACTTGCTTATCAATCGGGACATCACTAAGATTGATGTCCCCGTTCTCCACATACTCCTGAATGAAATGATACCATATCTCGATGTGCTTTGTCCAGCTGTGAGAGTCTGGATTATGAGTAATTCCAATGGCACTGGATGAGTCGCAAAACATCAGAATCTCCTTCAACTTTAACTTTTAGTCTTCAAGTTCATTCCTTATCCATAGAAGTTGTACACAAAAACTGTCGGCAGTGATGTATTCTGTCTCAGCGGTTGAGATTGCAACACAATTTTTCTTCTGACTGCTCCATGAGATAAGCTTCTTCCTAGGAACTGATATGTCCAAGAACTGCTTTTCCTATCATCCATGCTTCGTACAAAGTCAGCATCTGAAAAACCAATTAGTTCACAGTCATTACCCCTTGGGTACTATAAGCCACGATTTGGTGTACCTTTAAGGTATGTCAAAATCCTCTTTACAGTGGCATAATGAGATTCCCTTTCTCATACCTGTCCAGAGTCATAGTTAATTCTACTGGAGTCCTCAAAGAGGTTGCGTTCTCCATTATGAATTTCTTAATTAACTCCTTGATGAATTTCGTCTGAGAGATGAAAATTCCATCTTTAGATTGTTTCACCTGAAGTCCTAAGAAATACATCAGCTTTCCCATGTTGCTTATTCAAACTTCCCTTGCATCAAGTTAGAAATTTTTTTGCAAAGGTTATCGTTTCTAGATCCAAAGATAAAGTCATCGACATAGATTTACAATAGCAAAATTTTGCCTTTAACTTCCCTAAGAAATAATGTCTTATCTATCTTTCCCCGTAAGAACTTATTCTCAAGGAGAAAGCTAGATAGTGTCTCATACCAAGCACAAGGAGGTTGTTTAAGACCATATAAAGCTTTGCGAAGAAAATAAAGATAATCAGGGAATGAAAAATCTAGAAAACCTGGGGGGTTTTGTTGTCTACTACTCGTGAAGAGAATAAAAACCGAACTAGCAATCCAACTAGGCAAGTATACCTATCAAATCGTAGCTAGGGGATACAAGTGTCGTATTAAGATCCGAGAACTATTGAGTAATCTTACTCACACAAATACTATTATCTTATCGAAGGATTCTTTTAGGGTTTAAGATAAAATTGATTGCGATTAATAAAAGAAATATTGTGCTAAAAAGAGAACTACTTGCAGTTAAATTAAGACCTACTAAAAAAGATTACAACGAGGGGTTGAAACGATGAAATAAAAAACACTCGATCCAGAATCACCTCGGAAAAAGTTGATTAAAAATGCGATAATAAACCCTAACTTAATAAGGTAAAGTTCCTTGACCGTGGAGGTTCTTAAAGCTTGAACACACTTCTCTCGAAGTCATGCCCAACTGAGTTTAGGATGGTCCGACCGAACTCTCATCTAAATCAGAGACCTAAAGCTCGCTTTACGCGGTGAACTCCACTATTGGATTCACTCCAATCCGGGAGATTTAACGTTACCCTCTCTCGAGGGGTGCGTGCAACTCTCTTTACTCTTGAGTGTTCACTTCAAACTATGAGCCTCTCGGCTAGCTAAGAGTGAAAACAAATATGGAAATTATATATAGATGATATAACTCCAAAAAGGATTTATCAAACGAAAATCGAAGACCTAAACCCTAAAAAGAAAATATAAACTTAAAGCATCATAACTTAATCAACTCGAACCTTGGATCATCAAGATCGAGTACAAGGAGGATTAGTTAATCATAGAGAAGTGGAGGTAGAGAGATGGGTAGAAGAACAATATGAAAACGAAGTATAAAAGAGCACTTTATATTAATACTAAAAGAGAGTTACAACTTTGAAATAAAAGATTACAAGTGCAATGAAATTAAAACCCTAGGCTAGCATTAACATTAAGCTACTAAAGAAATTACAAAAACTATTACAAAATGAGTACACTAAGCTATAATTAAAAAGCTTAAAATAAGAAAGAGAGAGGAGAAGCATGAAAAACTCCAAGAAATAAAAGGGCAGCACCTCCCCTCTTACCCAAAACTTCTTTCTAGACACAAGGGGGAGGCCTAAATTTATAGACTTTTTCTGGTCATTCACGCCCCCCTGTCACGCTCGGGGAGGGCGTGTCAAGGGGGCATGTCAGGTATGGGGTTGACCTCGGGAGCTGAATTTTGACAGAAATGATGATTTCTTCTATACGACGGTAGACACGCCATGGGACACGCCCGTGTAGGTGGGGGGGGGGGGCGTGTAAGGCACGTCACATCACAATCATTGATCGAAAATCCATCAATCTTCGAAAAAGGTGGTACATGCCCGGTGACACGCCTGTGTAGGGGGCGTGTTAGTAATGTTGATGTGCAACATCGGAAAATCTTTAATGGCGCTTGCAGGCTTCGGGATGAGGGTGACATTCCCTGAGACACGCCCAGGGAGGGTGTGTCAGGGGGTTGTGTTAGGTGTTTTTCTCGGGATTTGGGTTCTGGCAGCAAGCATCCTCGGGATCAGGTTACACGCCATGTGACATACCCAAGGAGGATGTGTTTGGGGGGGGGGTGTCAGGTCATTTTGGCTAAAAGTTGTGAAAATCTACAAAAAGAAGAGAAAACATTAGTTCCAACAATATATATAAAAGGAGGTCAACATATAAGCTTACAAGACATGATTCGTGTAATAAAAACCTAAAAATACCCTAATAGTTTAGAATACAAAACATACTATCAAATTTTCCCAATTATAAGCTTTGCTTGTCCCCAAGCAAAGATATAAAAACTAGCTAATCATAAAAAGTTACTAATCAAAAAGTTCTAATTATGCTTACATGCTATGCGAAATTCGAAGTAGGGAGAAGGTGAAACATAAACCTTAAACAATTACTTAAACTTGGTTAAACAATTTATAAACTTTACTAATGAAAATAAATCATCCAAAATTTTAACAAAATTCTTTAAATGAATTTAAGCAAAGCAACAAAATGAAAAAATGCATTGAGTTGTTACTAGATCCAAGAGACACATTATAACTATATCAATCAAATAACAAAAATCTAAATTTATATCAAAAATTTTACTAATTTTCTTTTCTTCTTTACTTAACTAATAAATAAAATTCGAAAACATGAATCAAAAGGGCTTATTAGGACCAAAATGTTTGGTTTAGGATTATGATTAGGAGTGGAATTCCAAGATAAACAAGGAGGCTCAAAACTCACACTAAACCAAAATAAAGAGTTTCAAAATTATCATCATAAATAATATATTTTTCTTTCTTTTTCTTTTCCAATTTCTTTTATTTCCTATTTTTTTCTTATTAAAACAAAGGCCATAAATAATTTTTCTTTTCATTTTGAAATTGGCCAAACAAAAGTAAATACTTCTTTTGAGCATACTTTTTCAAAAAGTTCTCCAAATATATCAGAAAACAACCCTATCACAATCATGAAAATATTTTTATGAAACTCAAAAGGTTAGTGTGATTAGATAGGGTTGAAAATTTTAGCTTTGGTGAAAATGTAATGATAAGTGGAGCTATAAATTGAAATCGGAAAAAGACTCAAAAGCGGCTAACTAGGGATAAAAATTTTAGGTTGCCAAGAAGGCTCAAACAAAAATAAAAACGGCCTAAATCATTTTCATGCTTAAAAATTTATATAAAGCACAAGCTTTGAAAATTTTCAAAAAAAAAATCCTAGATAATAAATGAAGACTATTGAAATAATCTTGAAAATAAAAATAATAAGCGACTTGGATCGTTCACATCTACTATGCTAATCAAAATTTGACATTACAAAAATTATCAAAAAATGAAAAGGAAAATAGTGGATGAAAGATTTTCGAGATTATAAAGAAAAAAGACAAAAATTATATTAAAAATACGAGTTTTAGAAAAACGTTTCTCATTAACATGCTATCATGAATTAAAAATACATCATGGCTAATATTTTATTTGTGAAACATAATTAAAAAGAACGATTGAAAGATCAAATTAGCTAAGTTATTATAGGGAATATTGAGAAAAACAAAACAAAAAGAAAGGGGTACTATTGAAATACCAAAATTCGTTTAAACTATTAAAGTAAAAAGAAATAGTATAAATATATATATATTTTTTTGAAATATTTTTTTATTTATTTTATTTTTAAGATATTCTATTTTTTTTGGATTTTTTAGATATATATATAAAAGAAAAAAGACAAAAGGAGAAAATCCTCCCCCAAGCTTAAAATGGACATTGTCCTCAATGGAGAAAGGAGGGGAAGGATAGAGAGAAATTAAAATAGAAATGAAAGTACAGAATTGAAAAAAAAATTACTTCCCCAAATTTATCCGTCACAAATGTTAATTGATACCGCTCCTCCATGCTTGCGCTTTGAAACTTCTTGAAATGTCTTCATTAAGCTTCGTGATTGCTTCAGCAGCAATGGAGCATGCGATCGCAGAAGCTTCAGCTTGTCGGTGTCATCCAGGGCAAAATGTGTAAAATAAAGAAAATAGAAAAATAATTTTGGTTGCATCTCAAGAGCACCCTTTGTTTAAACATCATTTGAGTTCGACGCAACAAAATAATATTGTCCAAAATAGTAATTAAAGTTTTTAACAAAAATAAATAGTCTTAAGTTAGTTAAATTTCATGCAGAAGAAACTTAACATTTTTTGGACTGACATCATCATCACCAGAAAAATATAGTTTAAGTCGCTGCCTATTCACTTTAAAATTGTCGTTATCAGGGTGTGAAATTAATACGGTGTCATACAGAAAAACGACTTTAACAGAAAATGACCCAGACCATCGTGACTTTAGTTTTTCAGGAAATAAACGTAAATGTGAATTATATAATTGAACATGGTTGCCTGGTTTGAAGGTTTTTAGGGGCCTAAAATGTTTGTCGTAAAAACATTTCATCCGCTCTTTATAAAATTAGTTATTTTCATATGCGTAAGAGTGCCACTCGTCGAGTTCGTTAAGATGAAATTTTCGAAAATTGCCGACAGAGTGGGGATCAAAATTTAAACCCCTATCGACAGAGTGGCTATTTGCAGACCAAAAGAAAATTCAGATTTTCGTTGTCTAACACGAAACGTGCACGACCAAGTGTGGGTCGACGTCCTAAGATAGGAGAGCGTAAGGATGGTGTCGATTGAGAAATCAACACAACCTGGCTCTGATACCAAATTGATGTAGCTCCGTCCTAAGAGCCTATACGGATAGCGTTGAGTTTTCTCTCGCCATGATAAACAATCTCGTTCTACACGCAAACGAAACGCAGCACCACCAATTATTTTATTTATCTCAAGCGCCAATGTTCGGTTAGCCAATCCGATAGAGATCGAACCACGACTAGAGGCCGAGTTCCGATCAAGCTAAAGGGACAAATATTCGTGTCCGTACGAGCGATGTTGTACCAAAGAAAGGTCCACCAAGAAAAGTACCGATTCGCAAAATAGTTGATCTTTCCCCAACAAGAAATAATGAGGATCACCAATCCTCCCGAGAGTATTCAAAAATCAAACGAAAAAACAACATATCTACTAAGAAAACGCCGCAAAATTTTCTTCTGTTTTCACAAAGTCACGCAATAATCGTCCACCACACAAAACAATCTAGAAGAGGAAAACTCTTGAGTAGAAATTTCGTTACCCCTCTCGGAATAGTAGATCCGGGATATTGGTTCCATTAGAAATGATCACTCTCCTTTGTCCTCCACGGAAGATGCTCCAAGGATGAAGAAACTCGACCGTCTTCATCGCTTTGCACCGTGAACTTTTCCCCAAGTCCTTTGGTTCTTGCACTCAACTTGTCTCCTCCAAGGATGGCCGGATAGGATGAAATAGGTGGAGAGAATTTTGGGGGTGGATGTGTAGTAGGTGGGTCGAAGGAGAATAGAAGGAGGATGGAGAGAGAGGAAGGCCGAAATTTTGGCGGAGGAGAACCCCAAGGGGGCGGCTGCAAAGAGGAGGGGGAGAGGAGAGACAATTAGGTTAGAGGAGCCTTGTTTAGCAAGAAAATAAAATCTGAATTTTATTTAGAGTCTTAGCCTTATATAGGCCTTACAACACAAGCGCTAATAGCAGCCCAAAATTAGTGCTAGATGCACACCAGTAGTTCAAAATAATAAAATACAAGCCATAAGTAAATTCAAGCCATAACTTAGCAAACATAAAAATAATAATTAATTCTTGTGGCGTGGACGAAGATTGTAGCGGTGGCCGCCACGGCGCCGCAAGTCTTTAGCTGGAGGGCCATCATCATCATCATCCGCCGCAACTCCATGATCAACCAATGCGCCATGTACGTCATCTTCATCATCAAGTTGGCCGTCATGGTGGCGGTGGCCATCATTTATTCCCGAAGCTAGGAGCTCCTTCTTCATCACTTAGGATATTAAGATCTGGGAACTGTTGAGAAATCTTACTCACACGAAGATTATTATATTATCGAAAGATTATTTTAGGGTTTAAGAGAAAACTGATTGCGATTAAGAAAAGGAATATTGTGCTAAAAAGAGAACTACTTGCAGTTAAATTAAGACCTACTAAAAACGATTACAATGAGGGGTTGAAATGATGAAATAAAAAAGCACTCGATCGAGAATCATCTCGGCAAAAGTTGATTGAAAATGCGATAAAAAACACAACTTAATAAGGTAAAGGTCCTTGACCGTGGAGGTTCCTAAAGCTTGAACATGCTTCTCTCGAATTTGTGCCCAACTGAGTTTAAGAAGGTCTGACCAAACTCTCGTCCAAATCGGAGACCTAAAGCTCGCTTTATGCGGTGAACCCCACAATTGGATTTCACTCCAATATGGGTGATTTAACGTCTGCCTCTCTCGAGGGGTGCGTTCAACTCTCTTTACTCTTGAGTGTTCACTTCAAACTACGAGCCTCTCGGCTAGCTAAGAGTGAAAACAAATATGGAAAATATATATCGATGATATAACTCCAAATAAGATTTTTCAAGAGTAAATCGAAGGCCTAAACCCTAAAAAGAAAAAGTAAACTTAAAGCATTATAACTTAATCAACTCAAACTCGGAACATCAAGATCGAGTACAAGGAGGATTAGTTAATCATGTAAAAGTGGAGGAAGAGAGATGGGTAGAAGAACTTTATTAAAATAAAGTAAAAAAAGCACTTTATATTAATACTAAAAGAGAGTTACAACTTTGAAATAAAAGATTACAAGTGCAATGAAATTCAAACCCATGGCTAGCATTAACATTAAGCTACAAAAGCAATTACAAAAACTATTACAAAAGGAGTACACTAAGCTAGAATTAAAAAGCTTAAAATGAGAAAGAGAAAGAGGAGAAGCATAAAAAACTCCAAGAAACAAAAGGGCAGCACCTCCCCTCTCTCCCAAAACATCTTTCTGGACACAAGGGGGAGGCCTGATTTTATAAACTTTTTTCGGGTCGGTCACGCCCCCTATCACACACGTGGATGGTGTGTTAAGAGGCGTGCTAGGTACGGGTTTAACCTTGAGAGCTGAATTCTAACAGAAATGATTATTTCTTTTATATGATTGTGGACACCTCCTGGGATATGCCCGTGTAGGGGGCATGTAAGGCACGTCATGTCACGATCATTGATCGGAAATCCTTCAATAGTCGAAAAAAGGTGGTACACGCCTGGTGATATGCCCGTGTAGGGGGCATGTCAGTAATGTTGACGTGCAATATCGAAAATTCTTTAATGGCGCCTGCAGGATTCGGGATGAGGGTGACACGCCCCGAGACATTCTCAGGGAGGGCGTATCAGGTGTTTTTATCTGGATTTGGGTTCTGGCAGCAAGCTTCCTTGGGATCGGGTTACACACCCTGTGACATGCGCAGGGAGGGCGTGTCAGGGGGGAGTGAAACGTATTTTGTCCGAAAGTTGTGAAAACTTGCAAAAATAAGAGAAAACATTAATGGCAACAATATATACAAAAGGAGGTCAATACATAAGCGGCCTATGTCACATAATTGACTAATGCTAATGAGATTATTTTGTAATCACATAACATACTCCACATCTATAAAAGAGACTTTACCGTTAGTAATTATACCGTAGCCTTTAGTGATTCCCCTGTCTGTATCGCCAAAAATAACTTTTGGGTCATCCTCAAATAGGGTATAATTTTGAAGTAGTCTTCTTATCCCGATCATGTGCCGAGAGCATCTGCTGTCCAAATACAAAATAGGTGTTTTCTTGGCCTTTGGACATACCTTCCAAATCCCTTCAGTAGTGCTCGATATTGCATCATTAAGTCTTACTCATCCTTAGAGAGGTGATCTTCATGAATGTTAGAGTCTACATAAGAATTATATAGAGGAGTGTTTGAATTTACCTTCCTATTATATAGGGAGACGCAGTTATCCTCGTCTGAATGTGACATAATCCCAAACTAAGCTTCTTCATCTCAGTCTGACTCACTTGAGTCACTATCACTAAGAGTCTTTGACTTTTTCATGATGAAGCTCTTTGTTGGATCTAGTGGCCAACCGTAGATGGGGGGGGATTAGGTTTTGAGCTTTTATTAAAAATTTAAATTATTACATCAAGAGAAAACTAGTTCTGGAAGCTACCGTGGGGAGCTAGCTTGCTAGAGCGTGGCAGTAGGTCACATACCTCGTTTTCCTTAACAAATTTCTATTTGGAGAAGCACACACCCTTAAAAGATCTTGTAACATCTCCATCTATCACATGAAATATAGCAGAGGGACCGGTTTGGGCCCCACTCCATATTCCACCGACAGTCGGTTGAGTTACATGTTAATATCAAAAGACCAATCAAATCCTAACTTAGAGCATTCTAGCGAAAGCTTCAAGATTACCCAAACTGATGGAGACGACAGCCCCCAACATATTAAGATGGTGACAGCGTGCTTACG
Organism: Platanthera zijinensis; assembly: GCA_039513925.1. Lineage (NCBI taxonomy): Eukaryota > Viridiplantae > Streptophyta > Magnoliopsida > Asparagales > Orchidaceae > Platanthera > Platanthera zijinensis. Next base: position 84,533,804 of record CM077089.1, read on the forward strand.
GAGGAACTTTCTCTGCCACAAAATAAAGATTTGCGGCGCTGTGATGACCATGTGGAGCGTCGCCAAAATATCCGCCCTAGGCGCAAACCAATGTATTAATAATTATTAATAATTTATTAATAATTATTAATAATTATTAAATCATTTTTATGTTTGTTTTATTGCAATGTTATTACATTTTCATGTAATGTTTTAATTTCATGTGTGATGCATTTTAATTTTTGGGCTACTTATAGCCATAACTTTGATGTAAGCCTATTTAAGGGCATGTAATTTTTCATATTGAATTAGAAATGAATGAAAAGAAAAATCTGAACCCTAATTGGTTTTCCCCTCTTTTCTCCCTCTAGGAGTTCGGCTCCCCTCCTCCTCCCCTCTTAGGCCTCCGGCCACCTTCTCCCTCCCCTATCTAGTTCGGCCACCCCCCCCCCCCCTCTCTCCCTCTTCTCCTTTGCTATGCCCGACCACCTCCTTGTTCTTAAAGTTCGGCCAAATCCAATCCCTCCTCTTCATAGCCGCCAACCTAGCCCATCTCCCTACTCCAAGCCGCCAACATACATATTACCTCTCTCCCAAAGAAATGCTAGGACACCATCCTCCTCCTCCCTCACCACCTTTTTTACACCCTTTAGTCGCCTCCTCCCTTCAAACTGAGATACCTTTTCCCTAGACAAAACTGCCTCCCATCCTCCTCACCCAAACCGACAACCAACAAGAAAATTAGCCCACCCTCATCCTTGAAGAAATTCAGCCAAGACAAGAAGATCTTCCCTTGTGGATCAACTCTGGCATGAAGCGACGAAGGCGAAAAAGTTTCTCTCCAACCGGCGTGACTCCGGTGGAGCCATTGAATAATAATCCAAGAAGAGAAATCAAAATCATCCATTCCAAAAGGGTAACGAATCCCTTCTACCTATTGTGTGTTTCTCTTCCTAGATTAATTCCTGTGGTGGAAGATTCTTAGCGTTGAATATTTTGATAGCAATAAAAATTATATCGTGGTGATATTTCAATTGCTTTTGTTATTCCTCTTAATTTCCTTTAATTTCGAGAAAAGGTTTGGCGAACCTTCATTTTCTTTTGTTATGAGAGATCTACCTTTTCAAGAATCGTATTTATTTGGTTAGATCTCTTTTAGTACAACACCGCTCGTTCGTACCGGGTGGGTCCTTTTAGCCGGAAAAATTATTGGCCTATAGCCTTTGTTCGATCCTAAGCGGTTTGGCTACCCATACGTTAGCATATAATTAACAAAATTAATTAACGTGGTGCTGCGTAGAACGATTATGCGAGTATTGGATTGGATCGTAGAGAGGTATACGTGCTAGTCTATAGATTTATTCGTTGTCAAACGTGTGAGCCTTCATTATTTTGGAATCAGAGCGAGGTTCACGTCAATTTCCTAATTGGCACCCTCCCCCTCTTATTAGCATGTCGACATGCACTTTGTATGCACGTTTATTTGCCAAAATTACAAAAAACAATTCCTTGTCTGCCAATAGCGGCCTAAATTTCTTATTTTCCAGCAAAAAAAAAATTTAATAATCTTCAATTTATTTCCGGTAAGAAAAGAAGAAAAAATTTTTTTACCCTAGTTACTATGCGGGATCAATTCCATCTTTCCTAGAGTTTAGTGTTTCAGGTTCCTTTTTCATTGCATGTGCACACGTTTCAAGTAGATTTTTCTGTCCTGTCACCACTGAAGATGACATATGATGTAAATGCTGCCCGGTCAGACTACTCGTATGCTAAGGACATGGCTTAGCACACCACCTCTTTGCCTTCCAACCGTACCCACATGAATTCTCACACTAAGAATGGGATACCAACATATGATGGGTATGGGAATTCGCAAAAATTTAGGGACTGGCTTAAGTGGGTAGATATTTACTTTCATTATCACGAATCGGATGACCACTAGCAGTTGAACATCGTCTGTGTACGATTAATAGGTCAAGCTCGCGTATTTTGGTACAACAAATAGCTTCGATTGGTAGCAAAACACATTCTTGGACGCAAATGCGTAGCCTGCTCTCGGATCGATTTGATTCCGCCTACCTTCGCCCTGCTAACACCAAGCCTATGAGTGAGTATAGTTTTGGCACTAGATCCATACCTGCCTTTAGAAATGATTATAAACCAAATTCCTAGACCAAGTGACAGATAACTAATGATTTGACTAACCATAAACATGGGAACAAGTCAGTCTCGGATTATATGCGTCTTTTTAAGGATATGATGGTTAGAAGTGGTGTGAAGGATTTGTCAGAGATCACCCTCCCTAGGTTTCATAAGGGGTTAAACCCCTACATCTAGGCTAAATTACTGCATTATTGTCACCCGATCTAGACACCACTTTTAATACGGCATTAAAAATTGAGAAGCACCACCTTCCTAGGAATAAAGCTCACTCGTGTTAGACCAGAAAGGCAATATTAGGACCACCACCCCCGGTTAGGGAAACCTCTCCTAATAGGTCATTTGTTGTGGACTTGATAGATGTAACCACTAGGGTTATGCCACCTTTAGCCTCGACATCTAAGCCCCTAGAGATTGTGACTGACACCCCTGAGGATGTTGATGTTGATATACTATCTCTGGATTTCTAGGATGACCCCGTAGGTGAGAGTATTCTGACATGTTCATTAGTGCCCGGCGATTCTGATGTGTCTGAGTTTAAGGGAATCCCTAGTGATCTAGAAGACGATGTTTGGGATGATGATGATAGTCCAAGATATGAGAGTATCTCTTTGCCTATTACGTGCCCTACTAGCTTTGTATCTGTGCACCTTAGTATTGAGTGCCCTCTCCCGGATACAATCCCCATAGCATAAGAGCCTACGATTATACCCACTGAGACTTTATCTGACATTCCCGAGGATCCTGTGAGTGAGGATTTTTTCATTGTCATTGACGACCATGACTTAGTGGATGTTCCAACTGATTGGGAAGACTCACCTTATGTGAGAAGGTTAGGTTTGGATTATTTTAGAGCTGCGAACCCGAACAATAGTTATTTGATGATATCACCATTGTCTGAAGTTCCATCCGAATTAAATTTTCCGTCGGGTTCGATTTTTCCCATTTCTGAGACCTTTACTAATTCTGAATTAAACGACTTGTCTAGTGTGTTGGAAGAAATTACAAGCGAGGAAGTGGTATTTTTGAACGATTCTTTGATTTTACCCCCGGATGAGAGTTCATTAAAGTTATCACTGATCGGTGAAAGTTATTCTGATTTTGATTTTATCCCGACTTTTATTTTACCGACCCCTCCTCCTATCTATGAGCTCACATTAGTTGACGATTTAGGATGTGGCATCGGTAGTCCTAGACTGAGTTGTTGTGACCTGCCCACTCTTTTAGTTCCTAACTTGGCATTGTCTCAGCACTTAGATATTAGTGTGTTGAGCGCGCTAGTTTTTGGTTTGTTCACCGCACCGCATAGATCTGACAACGCGACACATTTGGATATTCATTTCTCTGCGTGTCTAGCTACGGTTCTATCCTCGTCTGTTTTTGATTATTTGGATATTGTGCCCCTAGATGTGGTGTCTCCTTCACATACATATATCGGACACCCGTTCGCACGTATTTACACACCATCATTTGATGACCCTTTTTTCCACACATTAGTGACCAAGGATAGGCCCCATAAGTTGTATCGCTCACACCTCTTGTCACATCTGGGAGTGTCCAACTCTTTTAGTATTTATGATGAGCGGTTTCCCTTGGCATATCTTCATGCCAAGCATGAAAATATTAATTATAAAATTAGGACAGTGAATTTGAAGCCTATGGAAATCATCTTTGATTATAAGGCTCCCATACCACCGGATTTAACCCCCTTATCCTCTGTATTTGGGGTAAGTCATGTAGCCCACGGTTTCACTCCTCATGATAGTATGATACTTAGGCGCACTTTAAGAGAATTAATCACTCAAGTTGCGTCTTATTATTTACTTGCTAGTTAATCGCCGAAACTCGCACCATATTATGCTCATAATGATCACATTTTATATAAGCACATTAGTGAAGCGCTAACCATACCATATAAAGCTTATCAATTCCATGCTAGCTTATATAAAAGAGCGTCTCACTATATGATTGGCAATTTAGTTTTGGTGCGTCTTGTCCATGAACGATTGCCTTCGGGCGCTATAGAAAGTTGGTGAGTTGGACCTTTTTCGGATTTTAAAGAAATTAGGAGAATATGCATATCATTTGAAGTTTTCAACTTATTGGGGTATTACTCCTATTTTTTATGTTTCTGATTTAACGCTATCTGTTTCACCACTACTCGAATTATTTGCTTGTCCGTTTGGGTCCACTTTGTTTTCTTATGGTTTGGGTAGTGAGTTTGTTCCTATATCTCTCTCTCTTCATCGGTCTTCACAGTAGGTACGTTGGTTGTTGATGTACAAATTTGTTCTCCTTTATTGCATAATGCTTTTCCAAGGTTATCTAGGACCACCTTTTTGCATGACAGGATACTGCAGGTTGAAGAGCTATCTTCTCCAAGTGGTGTTGTTTGTCGCTACGTGTTTCTTTTGGATGATGCTCTCCTATACCGGTACTTTCAGACCAACTTTTCGGTGATGAGTACTTTTGAGGGGGAGGATTGATGGAGACGACGGCCCTCAATATATGGAAGCCGGTGACGACGTGCTTACGGAAGTACTTTCTCATCCACCAAATAAAGATTTGTGGCACCGTGACTACCATGTGGAGCGTCGCTATAATATTCGCCCTAGGCGCAAACCAATGTAATAATAATTATTAATAATTTGTTATTAATTATTAAATCATTTTTATTTTTGTTTTATTGCAATGTTATTTCATTTTCATGTAATGTTTTTATTTCATGTGTGATGCATTTTAATTTTTGGGCTACATATAGCCATAACTTTGATGTAAGCCTATCTAAAGGCATGTTATGGTTCATATTGAATTAGAAATGAATGAAAAGAAAAATCTTAACCATAATTGGTTTTCCCCTCTTTCCTCCCTCTAGGAGTTCGGCTCCCCTCCTCCTCCCCTGTAAGGCCGCCGGCCTCCTTCTCCCTCCCCTCTCTAGTTCGGCCACCCCCCCCCCTCTCTCCCTCTTCTCCTTTGCTAAACTCGACCACCTCCTTGTTCTTCAAGTTCGGCCAAATCCAAGCCCTCCTCTTCATAGCCGCCAACCTAGCCCTTCTCTCCACTCAAATCCGTCGGCCAACATATTACCCCTCTCCCAAATAAGTGTTAGGCCACCATCCTCCTCCTCCCTCACCACCTTGTTTACACCCTCTAGCCGCCGCCTCCCTTCAAACCGAGATACCTTTTCCCTTGACAAAATCGCCTCCCATCCTCCTCACCCAAATAGACCACCAACAAGAAAATTAGCCCACCCTCATCCTTGAAGAAATTCGGCCAAGGAAAGAAGATCTCCCCTTGTGGATCAACTCCGGTGTTCAGCTATGAAGGCGGGACAAGTTTCTCTCCAACCGACGTGACTCCGGCGGAGCCGTTGAAGAACAATCCAAGTTGAGAAATTAGAATCATCCATTTCGATAGGGTAACGAGTCCCTTCTACCCATTGTGTGTTTCTCTTCCTAGATTAATTACTGTGGTGGTAGATTCTTAGCGTTGAATATTTTGATAGCAATAAAAATGATATCATGCTGATCTTTCAATTGCTTTTGTTGTTACTCATAATTTCCTTTTATTTTGAGAAAAATAAAGGCCAACCTTCATTTTCTTTTGTTGGGAGAGATCTACCTTTTCCAAATCGTATTTATTTGGTAGATCTCTTTTGGTACAACACCGCTCGTTCGGATCGGGTGGGTCCTTTTAGCCAGAAAGAATATTGGCTTATAGCCTTTGTTCGATCCTAAGCGATTTGGCTACCCGTACGTTAGCATATAATTGATAAAATTAATTTACGTGGTGCTGTGTAGAATGATTGTGCGAGTATATGATTGGATCATAAATGGGTATACATGCTAATCTGTAGATTTATTCGTTGTCAAACGTGTGAGCCTGCATCACAAACAAAGGTCATGTAAATGTCTACTATTATACAAATCAGGAATGTTTTACAAAAATACACAAAATTTACGGCCTTACCAATGTTCTTCCCAAAAAGAGTGGTTTACAAACCTCTGTGCGCAGGACAGCCACACATGAAAAACATTAAAAAGCCTTCGCTTGGCCTTTGAGGGACGGTATAACATCAAAGGGATACAACCCGCTATTTCCCGCACGGCTCTCCAGCACCTGCATAGGGACAATCCACCACAAGGGTGGCAAATAAGGCAACAATCAGCTTTATCTGACCAATATATAACGACCCTACCCTATACCCTGGGCAGCGGTAATCCTTCCTTGCATGCATAACAGCTAACCATAGATATATCACAAGAAGATACAAATTAAGCACCATTCAATATCACAAATGTCTGCATCAACTGCTAGACGTTTCGTGCACCCAGAGCACGTTATTGGTGTACCAGACTTCTCGGGTCCCACCACCATCCACAGTTTCAGCCTTGATGGTATACTTGAGCTTTCTAGTCTTTCCAGCACGGGGCCTCTCATTATGCCAAAGAAGAAAGCAAGTTACTTTAGGAAATATAGATTGAACGACATAATGCAGGTACAGTTAAGCCATAACCCGTTGCTCAAACCGCCATGCAAATGCAGACGGTCACAACCATCATGACGAATGCAATGATGCATGTCAGCCTCTCGTTTCCCATTCGGCTCACTGGTCTTTCTTTGGTTGGGGTCTTCAAGCTATCAGCATCAACTGCCACCCACCAGGTCCCAAGGAATAGATCCTACAATCAACACACAATGACACTCATGACCATAACTGGGCACCCAGGCTAACAGCTCACCTCCTAGCCCCACAGTCTCCACAAGACAGGCCCTGCAAGGACAATACAATCTGGTATTTATCACCAGTGATAGCCACTATCGCACAGCGTTAACAACAGAACACTTTTTATGTCTTCAGACTCAGTCATAACTGGAACATCCTTCCAGCACACAGCTGCAGCATCCTGCAGTGCCAGAAATCTGGACTTTAATAGAGTACATCTTCACACAGAGCTATCACTAGTGATACTCACTATCGCCAAACGATATCCACCGTTATCCAAATACAGTGGTATTTTCGGGGTATTTTCTTGGAGCCCATCCCCTGTACTTCCTACTACTACCTTCACAGGCACAACCCTTCAAAATTTAAAAACTACATGTTTATACTCAGAATTTTCTCCGACACGCAAATTAAAACATTACCAATCCAGACCAACCAATACAGATGGGCTTCACACATCATGCCTATTCCATATTGTGATTTTCAGATTCTATATGCAAAATTATCTTGGGATATCATGCATCAACCCATCAGAATTCCATTCACTTTTCCACCTTTTTGAGGGGGATTCCATGCATATGCAAAAAGGAGGACTTCACTTGTCCAAGAAGGAAGATCGTTACCCTCATAGTTTATTTTGGGGCCATGAGCAAGCTTTCTATCTGGCTGGAAAGGAGCGCCTCACTTTCCTCTTCACGGATCTTGCTTTGGTTCTTGCTTCCGAACACGGGATCTCCTTCAATAAGCTTGCAAAGCTTCAGCCTTCAACCCTCTTCTTTCTTAGTGCTTTTTCTAAGAACTTGATGAAAAGGAGGAGAGTGAGTGAGAGAAGAGGAATGTGAAAGTGAGGGTAAGATCTATCTCAACTCTAGAGGGGGGGTGAATAGAGTATTTTAAAATAATTTTTCACAGTTGAAATAAACAACACATATAAAATTCAATTTATGATATAGTGTAGAGTGCTAGTAAGAAGTTAAAAACCAAGAAGTGAAGAGCACAACACATAGCAGACAAATCACACAAACAAACCAGAAGACACAAGGAAATATAGTGGTTCCGCAAAAACCTGGGTACATCCACTCTTCTACCACCCTTGGTAGGAATCCACTCAGGATGAGTTGATCAGGTGTCCTGACACCAATGAGCTTTTGTTAAGGTGCTCAAAAACCAAAACTGGATTTTTTGATAAGGTGTCTTGCCACCACTGAGTTTTGACAAGGCTCTCAGAACCAGACAAAACTTTTGAAGGGAGTTCAAGAACCCTTTACAGCAGGAAAAAGAAAAAGGTAAAGAGGTGAGGTTGTCTTCTCTGTTCTCAAATCAAATGAGAGAAGATTAGTGGATCTTTTGTTGTCAAGGCTCCCTCTGAGATGTTGAATGAATCAGGAATGGAAGCTTTGCTCAAGGGTGATAGGTCTTCAGATCTTTAGATCTCCAGCAAAGAATTGTTTCAGCAAAGAGGCTGAAAGATGAGGTGTCTGGAATTCTTTGAGATGAGGCTTTGATCACTTTTCTGTAAGAAAGAGGATGGTTATCTTTCACAGCTTAATTCTTCTTGTTCTTCTGTAACAGTGTGTGTCTCTTGATTCTATCGTGTATTAACTCTGGATTAATTCTCTTTTGAGAGTAGTAGTGGAGAAGACGATCTTATTCTCTGAATATAATTCTTCCAAGATAGCCGTTATCAGACATTAAATGCCTTCCATAAAGGATTTGTCTTCTAGAGGAAAGTCCAATGAAACATTCCTGAATAATTCCTTGAAACTTGTTCTAGAATAAATGAAAACGGCTGGCAAATCTTCTTGAAATTAAATGCTGAGAAAAACATTCCAAAGACCGACAGCATTTGAATCCTTAAGAACGTCGATCTCTCAAAATAAACGTCGATCTGAGCTCCACGATCGTCGACCAGAGCTCAGAGAAGGGATAGATCATTCTGACAGAAAACGTCGATCTGAGCTCGAAGATCGTCGACCTGAGCTCAGAGATATTGAAGATAAGCAGTAGACAGAAAACTTCGATCTGAGATCGACTATCTAAATTCTTGGTCTGGCAGAAATAGTCGATCTGATTAGACAGAGATCGTCGACCTAGACTTCAACAGAAAACGTCGACCTGAAGCAAACAGAGATAGTCGACCTGAAGCAAACAGAGATCGTCGACCTAAACTTTCCCAGAAATAGTCGACCCAAGCACAGCCAGAGATCGTCGACCAAAGCTCGACGATAGTCGGACTGAAGCTCGACGATAGTCGACCGAAGCCAGCAACAAGCAGAAGGCTGAGGACATAAGTAGTCGACCTAAGCTCGACGATCGTCGACCGGAGCTCGATGATAGTCGACCGTCGTTCGACTATTTTTATCTCTTTACTTAGCTTGAAATCCTGGGCTTGAATGGTCCTTGGGGGCAGCTTCAAACCTAAGTTCTAAGCCCTAGACTCATTCTAATGTTGACCTTTACACTATACAACTAGGTCAACCTGGTTTCCTAAGAGAAACATAGTGATTCTTGCCCAAATTAGTAATAGGGTGTTCCAACAATCTCCCCCTATTTGGGTTAGGATTACTATTTACAGACAAAAATAGGAAATAAATAAGCATACATCAACACAAAAGCTAAATCAATACTGCATAGGAGATATATAGCAGCAATGCATATCACAGATAAAAAGACGGCAAATATCCAAGGGAGAATGATGTTCAGCTTACACAGTTCACTTCTTTTCAGTTCCCTTTTTAAACAAAATTTCTCTGTTGGGATTTAGGGCTTCTTTCTTGGATCTTCTATCAACTTCTGTACCTAAGGAAGTTTGAGATTTGGGCCTTGGAACAACAGCCTCAGGGTGCAGCTTCATATAGTCTTCTGGATTAAAGAATTTCCTTGATGCATATCTCTCTAGTTCTTTCTTTCTCTGCTCTGATAAAGTTGTTATGTTGGAAGTATCCTTGCCTTGTTCTCTGGCCTTTTTCATTTGATCAAGGGCAGCCAATTCTTTCATTCTAGCTGTCCAGGACACAGGGTTGTTCTCAGGATCCTCAAATGGAACAGGAGGTTCATATCTGTTGATGATTTCAGAATCAGTAGGAGGAGTCCTGGAGACAACAGCATCTTTTAGCTTATAGGGAAAAGGACCTGAAGTAGAATCAGTATAGCCTTGTCCTTCCCTTTGATGAATTTTGTGCCCTCTCTGGCTTCCTCTATATTGATCTCTTCTGGATTGATATCCCCTTTGATGATGTCCCCTTTGATAGGATCTCTGATAGGACTGGGAAGAACTGTGTCTGGAAACTGGAGCTTGAGGGGCTGAGCCTGAACCCGAATCTGGAGGAGGAGGAGGAGGCTGATACTGAGAAGAACCTTTTTCATACTTATCTAGCTTCCTCTTCTTCTTCATAGCCTTTAATTGGTTCTTGGAGTACTGCATCCAAGGCTCAGATAAGGGGCAGTTATGCAAAATATAGTAGGGAGTATCATTAGAATCCTTTTCTTGAGCTGGGGAAACAGACATCATCGCCTTGCTTTTGGCCTTCCTTTTCTTGGCAATAGTGCTAGCAGAATCATCAGAATCTGTCCTGTACTGATCACTCTCAGAACTCTCAGGTTGATCATACAGATCATCAATTCTTCTGATATACTCTTCTTGAGCTTTAAGATTTGCAGAAATAGCAGGAGCAGGAGGAGAGGGAGCAGCAGCAGAGCAAACAGAATCAGCAGCAGAAGTATCAACAAGCATATCAGAATCAACAGCAATATCAGCAGAAATATCTACAACAGCAGTAGCAGCATCATCAACAAGAGGCACAATGGCCTTAGTAGCAGCATCAGAGATCGACATAACAACATCCACAGCCTTCCAAGAATTTATATAAGCTTCAATTTGGATGGGATTACAGACAGAAATAGGCACAATGTCCTTAGACAGATCTTCAGTATGAGGAACTGGCAGGAATCTGAAGTATCCAGCATTAAACTTGGAGAGCAGGCTCTGGAGGTTCATTGCAAAAACTACTTCATATGGCATCTCCCCTACCTTGGTTCAGAGATAAGTGAATCAAGGCACCCAGAAGATGAAGTTGCTTGAGAGGGAATGAAAGATGATAGCTTGGAAGACAGCTCCTTGACATGGGTCAGGAGTGGAGCCAGAGTGGTCTCCAGTAATGAGGTTAGCTTTGGAGCTAACAGCTCATATAACCTGTCAGCCAGGGCTGATAGATCTACATGCTCAAGAGGGGCTTGAGCAGAGGTAGGATAGAAGGTTGTTTGAAGAATGTTGGCTGGAGCTGGTGGCATGGGGAAAGAGGAGATAGGAGGTGAGGGAATGGATGGTTCTGATATAGGAAAGGAGGAGATAGAATGAGGTGAGGTGGAGATAGAAGGGGTAAGAGAAGGAGTGAAGATAGGTTGAGAGAAAATGTCTTCCATCATTTGTTGGAATGAGGAGGTAGAGGGAGGCTCAGGAGGAGAGGAAGGATGAGAATCTTCCATAAAGGATTCATCTAAAAGAGAATATGATGGAGTGGTAAAGGATGGGTAAGAGAAGAGAGGAAGGAATACCTTAGAGGTAGATGCTGGAGGGGATGAAAATGGTGAAGAAATGGTAATTGGGGAAGATATGGCTATGGTAGAGATTGGAGGTGAGGATGAAAAGGCTGGGGTAGAGACAGCTGGAGGAGGAGGAGCAGGAAACCCTTCTGCTGGTGCAGAGACAAGAGGTGGAGTGACTAAGACAGTCCTTGTGCCTGAAGCAGGAGTCGATGCAGCAGCTCTGGAGGGATTGATGATCTTCCTGTCCCATTTGCCAAAAAGGGCACAGGAGAGCCTCTTGGATGCATTAATGAACATCCCAGAAGAGGTTAGCAACTCAGGGCATCTGAAATGCAGATAGACCCCTAGAATTCTCCCAAAGCTGACAGCAGTCTTATTCAGCTTTTTCTTAATCAGATTGAAGAAAATTGATCCCCAGTTCAGATGTTTCTTATCCAGCAGAGCTCCCATCAGACAAAACTGATATCTTGAAATTGTATCATGGGCAGAGTGCTTGGCCAGCAGCACTTTCCCAACTACATCAGCCAAAAACTGAAATTCCAATGACAGATTCTTCTTCAGCAGTTTATTAGAATTCACAGCATTGTGACCCATTCGATCAAGCATGGAATCATATTCTTCTTCAGATAACTCGATGGAATCTTCTCCAGAACTGAGATGAAACACTTCAGTTAAGAGAGCCGGGGACAGTTGTGTCTGGGTCCCTTTTATGAGGCCGACGACAGAATTCTCATTCTCATCTGTCGCTGAATAGCACCATTCTTTTATTTCATCTGAAGCGATCTTCATTCTGCAAGTCATTATTTCCAACAGTTGTTGATCTCTGAACAGATTGAGAATATCTTTGAAGCGCTGATCGCTTCCATCAAATGAGCTTATATCGATATCAAATCCGGTGTCAAATTTCATCTTCGAAAGGGCGGCAACAGTTGAAGCCATCTGTACCTGCAAAGATTGAACAAACGCGACCAAGTGTAGAAGGTTTGGAGGGAAAAAGAATTTACAGAGAGTATGAAGGCATAAACGACGAGCGGCTGCCAAAAAATGATTTTATATTAGGGTTCGACGCGAAAAAGTAAAATCGTGGAGCTCAGTTCGAAGAAGCGTCGAACTCAGCTCGACAATTTGGGCCGCAGAAGGAATCTGAAGAGACGTCAATATCGTCGATCTCCGTTCGACGATGTTGATAAGCGTCGAGCTCCGCTCGACGGCCTAGATCTAGCGAAGACTCTGAACTCAGATCGACGACTTCGGGAACGTCGATCTTTGGTCGACAATTTTTGGAAAATCGTCGATCTTCGTTCGACGATTTCTGTGAAAACGTCGAGCGCAGTTCAGAGACAAAACTTGTTCTACAGACACAAAAAGAATTGATTTTTAACCTATTCTTGGTCTGTTTTAGCTTTTCAAAAACTTGTACTTTAGTTTAGGCTTCCTCCATCTAACATGCCTAACTGATTTAGGAAGAAGCTGTGTTTCTTTTCATCCAAAGGCTTGGTGAAAATATCTCCCCATTGCAAATCAGTTGGGATATATTGAAGTTCAATTTTATTTTTCTCTACATTATCTCTCCGAAAGTGATGCCTAATTTCTATGTGTTTTGTCCTACTATGGAGGACTGGATTTTGTGTTATAGATATAGCACTGGTGTTGTCACAAAATATTTTTGACTTCTCTAAGTTATAACCATAGTCTAGAAGCTGATTTTGTATCCACAATTTTTGTGAGCAACAACTGCCTGCAGCCATATAATCAGCTTCAGCAGTTGAAGTTGACACAGATGTTTGTTTCTTACAAAACCAAGAGACAAGTCTATCACCCAGGAACTGACAAGTTCCACTGGTGCTTTTCCTGTCTATTCTGCATCCAGCATAATCAGCATCTGAAAATCCAGTTAAATCAAATGCTGAATCTTTTGGATACCAGAGACCTAGATTTGGACAACTTTTAACATACCTAAGAATCCTCTTAACTAAGATTAAGTGTGACTCTCTAGGGCTAACTTGGAATCTAGCACAAATACATGTAGCAAACATTATATCAGGCCTACTAGCTGTAAGGTACAATAAAGAGCCAATTATTGCTCTATATGTTGTCTGATCAACAGGTTTCCCATGTTCATCAGCATCTATTACAGCATTTGAGGGCATGGGTGTTTTCATACATGATGCATCAGACATACCAAATTTCTTAACCAATTCTTTTGCATACTTGGTTTGAGAAATAAATATGCCTTCAGCATGTTGCTTGACTTGCAGACCTAAGAAGAAGGACAGCTCACCCATGCTACTCATTTCAAATTTAGAATGCATAAGCTTGGAAAACTTTTTGCACAAGTTTGAATCAGTAGAACCAAATATAATGTCATCTACATAAATTTGCACTAGTAGGGTATGGGACTTATGGGTTCTAATAAAAAGAGTTTGGTCTACTCTCCCCCTAACAAAATCATTTTCCAGAAGAAAGCATGCTAGAGTCTCATACCATGCTCTAGGAGCTTGCTTGAGACCATATAATGCTTTATGCAATTTGTAAACATAATCAGGGTGAGTTAGAGAGATAAAACCTGGAGGTTGTCTAACATAGACTTTCTCTTTGATGTCCCCATTGAGAAATGCACTCTTTACATCCATTTGGTACACTTTGAAACCTTTGTGAGCAGCATAGGCTAGGAATATTCTGATGGCTTCTAACCTTGCAACTGGTGCAAAGGTCTGATCATAGTCTATTCCTTCTTGTTGAGAGTACCCTTGAGCAACTAGCCTTGCCTTGTTTCTGACTATAACTCCTTTATCATCCAGCTTGTTCCTGAATACCCACTTTGTTCCAACAATGGGATGATCCTTTGGCTTAGGCACTAGTTCCCAAACCTTGTTCCTTTCAAATGGATGCAACTCCTCTTGCATTGCAATGATCCAGTGTGGATCTTGCTCTACATCTTGAATGGATTGAGGCTCAATTTGAGAGAGGAAGCAAGTGTGCATCAGGTTCTGGTTGACCTGATTTCTAGTTTGCACACCAGTTGAGATGTCTCCAATTACTTGAGAGATTGGATGGTTTCTTGTTGTTACTAGATCAACAGGGGGTGTTGATGGTTCACCAACCTGTGTTGTTGTTTCCTCTTGTGGAACAACAACTGGCTCTTCAAGGTAATTTTCTTCCAGATGTTGAACTTCTTCTTCATCATCACTACTCTCATTCTTTTCAGCAACTTGCATTTTGTTCAAGTCTTCAGCTAGAGAATGTACCTGCAAAGGTGCTATGGTAGAAGCATTCTTCTCCTTGAAAGACATGTTAGCTTCATCAAAAATAATATGAACAGATTCTTCAATTTTATAGGAAAATTTATTATAAACCCTATAGGCCTTGCTGATCATGGAGTATCCTAGAAACACTCGTTCATCAGCTTTAGCTTGGAATTTTGCTAGATATTTCTTGTCATTATTATGAATAAAACAAGTGCAACCAAAAACTTTAAAATAGCCTATTTTAGGTTTCTTCCCTTTGAGCAATTCATAGGGAGTCTTGCCCTTCAGTTTGTGTATCAGGCTTCTGTTCAACACATAGTTGGAGGTGTTCACTGCCTCAGCCCAAAAGGATAGAGGTAGGTGAGCATCTGCCAATAATGTAGTTGCATATTCAATGAGTGTTCTATTTTTCCTTTCAGCTACCCCATTTTGTTGAGGAGTTCTAGGAGCTGAGAAAGTGTGCCTGATCCCTTCACTTTGACAGAACTCTTGCATGAGAAGAGAATCAAACTCTGTCCCATGATCACTTCTGATCAGGGCAATGTGAGTGTTGAACTCAATCTGAATGCATTTGAGAAAATCTGTCAAACACTTGAAGTTATCAGACTTCTTCCTCAGAAAGAATACCCAAGTGAATCTTGAGAAGTCATCTACAACCACTAAAGTATAGGATTTCCCTCCTAGGCTTTGTACAGATATGGGTCCAAAAAGATCCATGTGCAACAGGTACAAAATCCTAGGTGAATCACTCTTATTAATTGATTTAAAACTACTTTTAGTTTGCTTGCCTAATTGACAAGCCTTGCAAAGTCCTTCCTTCTTGTAGGGACCAGAAGGTAGTCCTCTAACAAGGTTGTCTTTGGATAACCTAGCAATGGTTCTAAGGTTAATATGCCCTTGTCTCTTATGCCATAAAATATTAGATTTTGAAATGGAATTGAACAGGCAAATATCTACTACAGGTGAATGAAAATCCACTAAGTAAAAGTTACCTCTTCTGTTACCTGTCGACACAGTTGTGTTGTCCTCTGACTTGACCTTGCATATGGCTTTGTTGAATGTCACTTGATATCCTTCATCACACAGTTGACTGATACTTATCAAGTTGTGCTTGAGTCCTTCAACATATGCCACCTTCTTGAAAGTGACTGGGCCAATTTGGACTGAACCATATCCTTTTGTAGTTCCAAAGCTTGAGTCTCCAAAAATTACTTTGGGTCCAAGCTTGGCTTTGAAGGATGTGAAGTTGTCCTTGTCCCCTGTCATGTGCTTTGAGCACCCACTATCCAGAAACCATTGATAGTTTGATGCTGGATAGGTCTTCACCTGCACAAAAAACAGCTTATTTGTTTTTGACCCAGTTAACCTTGGGCCTAGGTTGATATCCCTTGAATTCTGAAATAAAAGACATCCCAGGTTGATCCTTATAACCTTCAGGATGGTATCTCCTAGGAGGTACTATCCATTCAGTATAGGGATTAAAGCCTTGGGATGTGGGACTTCTAGGATTGAATCCAGATGTGCCATTGAAGGAATGTTCACAGTCCTGATTTCTGTTCGACGATCGTCGAACTGAGGTCGACGATCTTGGGTCAGATAGTTGATCTCTGTTCGAAGATCGATTATACTGAAGTTCAGAGTTTGGATATCGTCGAGCTGAGGTCGACGATATGTGGTTAGATCGTCGAGCTCTGCTCGACGCCATCTGTTGAATTGAATTTTTCTCTGACTGATCTGCATTCTTCCTAGCTACCTCTATTACTTCCTTTCCTTTGTCAGAGACAAATTTGATTGGAGTTGATAATATTATAGGTTGGCTGGATGAGGCACCCAAGCCCAGTGTGCTATTAAATCTGGAGTTCACTGTGCTTGTGATGTCCATCAGTCTGATACTTCTCCCATTTAGGGATTCTTCAAACTTTTTGGCCTTTGATAGTTCACTTTTCAGTGAAGCTATCTCCTCCCTACAGCATTCTAACTCCTCAGAGAGTTTGAGGTTCTTTGAGTTTAGGACACTATGCTCAGATAATTGATTCCTGAGAGAGATTATCTCCTTCTCAGATTTTAATAAATCTAGGCACAGTGTCTTAAATTCATTTTTGAAGTCCTCAGAATTAAAATCAAAAGAGTTGATTACCTGATCTTCATTTGGTTGAGTTTCTGAATATGATTCTGATTCTTCATCAGAGTTTTGCTATGAGGCATTGATAGCCATCATGCAGAATTCTTTCTCATCAGCATCATCTTCATCATCACTGGAGCTAGATGAAGTTTCAGAATCTTCTTCTGTCTCACTCCATGTCTCAGCAACAAAGCCCTTCCTTGTATGTTTGTTCTTGCTAGAGGAGGCTTTGTCTGAGCTGTTCTTCTTGTAATCCTTTTCTTTTCTTCTTTCTCTTCTTTCCTTCTTGTCCTTATTCTTGTTTTCTGGACAGTCAGGCACAATGTGGCCTGGTTTCCTGCAACCAAAGCATATAATTTTTCTATTGTTATTTGATTTATCATACCTTGGTTTATCATGACCCTTGTATGGTCTCTTTCTGAAGTCTTTTCTGGCCATCTTGTAGAATCTTTTGGCCAGTAGACTTATGAGCTCATCATTTCCTGTAGCTTTATCTTCAGGCTCCTCTTCTGCAGCTTTGAAGGCTATGGTCTTTTCTTTCCTTGTGGCTGGAGAAGTAGCCTTTTGTTCTTCTTCTCTATTTTTAATGAGCAGCTCATAGGATTTGAGCTTGCCCAGGAGAGCTTCAGTGGTAATCTCATTTAGACTTCTGGCATCTTTGATTGGCCAGATTCTTGAATCCCAAGTGCTGGGGAAGCACATCAGGATTTTGTCATTCAGTTCAGTCAGTGAGATTTCTTTGTCCAGGATTTTTAACTCATTGACAATTAGACTTAGTCTATTGTACATGTCAGCCACTGATTCAGCTTCTCCCTTTTTGAAGTTCTCATATTGGCTTATCAGATGAGATCTTCTATCTTTCCTTTCATCAGCAGACCCTGAGACAATTTCAGAGAGCTTGTCCCAAATTCCTTTGGCTGAGTTGCAGTCAGCTACTTTCTGAAATATCTCATCAGACATTGTCTGAGCTAAAATGTTCATGGCCTTTGCATCTGCAGTTTTCCATTTCTTTATGTCTGCATCTGTTCCTGAGGGGGGTGGAACAGCATTTGTTCTTGAGCTTGCTGGTGGACTTGGACAAACTGTCAAGATAGAATTGAAAATATCTTCATCAATAGAATTCATGTATAATCTAATCCTTGCCTTCCAGAGTGTAAACTTGGAAAGGTTGCACACTGGTGGTCTGGTGCTTGCATAATCTTTGTTCTGTGCCATGTCTTTAAATAAATAGATAGATGTATAGAAAATAATCCTCTTAAGAGATTGATCTTATCAAGGATCTTTTGGTTCAGGTGTTAGCCTGTAAGAGCAACCAACCTGCCTCTGATACCAATTGAAAGTGAGGGTAAGATCTATCTCAACTCTAGAGGGGGGGTGAATAGAGTATTTTAAAATAATTTTTCACAGTTGAAATAAACAGCACATATAAAATTCAATTTATGATATAGTGTAGAGTGCTAGTAAGAAGTTAAAAACCAAGAAGTGAAGAGCACAGCACACAGCAGACAAATCACACAAACAAACCAGAAGACACAAGGAAATATAGTGGTTCCCCAAAAACCTGGGTACATCCACTCTTCTACCACCCTTGGTAGGAATCCACTCAGGATGAGTTGATCAGGTGTCCTGACACCAATGAGCTTTTGTTAAGGTGCTCAAAAACCAAAACTGGATTTTTTTTGATAAGGTGTCTTGCCACCACTGAGTTTTGACAAGGCTCTCAGAACCAGACAAAACTTTTGAAGGGAGTTCAAGAACCCTTTACAGCAGGAAAAAGAAAAAAGTAAAGAGGTGAGGTTGTCTTCTCTGTTCTCAAATCAAATGAGAGAAGATTAGTGGATCTTTTGTTGTCAAGGCTCCCCCTGAGATGTTGAATGAATCAGGAATGGAAGCTTTGCTCTAGGGTGATAGGTCTTCAGATCTTTAGATCTCCAGCAAAGAATTGTTTCAGCAAAGAGGCTGAAAGATGAGGTGTCTGGAGTTCTTTGAGATGAGGCTTTGATCACTCTTCTGTAAGCAAGAGGATGGTTATCTTTCACAGCTTAATTCTTCTTGTTCTTCTGTAACAGTGTGTGTCTCTTGATTCTATCGTGTATTGACTCTGGATTAATTCTCTTTTGAGAGTAGTAGTGGAGAAGACGATCTTATTCTCTGAATATAATTCTTCCAATATAGCCGTTAACAGACATTAAATGCCTTCCATAAAGGATTTGTCTTCTAGAGGAAAGTCCAATGAAACATTCCTGAATAATTCCTTGAAACTTGTTCCAGAATAAATGAAAACGGCTAGCAAATCTTCTTGAAATTAAATGCTGAGAAAAACATTCCAAAGACCGGCAGCATTTGAATCCTTAAGAACGTCGATCTCTCAAAATAAACGTCGATCTGAGCTCCACGATCGTCGACCAGAGCTCAGAGAAGGGATAGATCATTCTGACAGAAAACGTCGATCTGAGCTCGAAGATCGTCGACCTGAGCTCAGAGATATTGAAGATAAGCAGTAGACAGAAAACTTCGATCTGAGATCGACTATCTAAATTCTTGGTCCGGCAGAAATAGTCGATCAGATTAAGATAGAGATCGTCGACCTAGACTTCAATAGAAAACGTCGACCTGAAGCAAACAGAGATCGTCGACCTGAAGCAAACAGAGATCATCGACCTAAACTTTCCCAGAAATAGTCGACCCAAGCACAGCCAGAGATCGTCGACCAAAGCTCGACGATAGTCGGACTGAAGCTCGACGATAGTCGACTGAAGCCAGCAACAAGCAGAAGGCTGAGGACATAAGTAGTCGACCTAAGCTCGACGATCGTCGACCGGAGCTCGACGATAGTCGACCGTCGTTCGACTATTTTTATCTCTTTACTTAGCTTGAAATCCTGGGCTTGAATGGTCCTTGGGGGCAGCTTCAAACCTAAGTTCTATGCCCTAGACTCATTCTAATGTTGACCTTTAAACTATACAACTAGATCAACCTGGTTTCCTAAGAGAAACATAGTGATCCTTGCCCAAATTAGTAATAGGGTGTTCCAACAGAATGACTTCTCTTTTCTCCATTCCCTTGCTTAAGTGACCTCGGGATTTATCCCAGCCACAAGATCCTCTCTTCAATAGGAATGATTGGCTACGATTTCGATTGACAAGTCAAATTTAACGCGGGCGATATCCCCAATCGTCTGGGCAATTTCGTCGTCAACTGCTTTGACCACAGTCAACCACCACTCATCTTCAACTTACCAGCTATCAGACACATGTCTGACGCCATGTGGCTATATTGCCACGCGATACCCACTACCGCCACTCTGATAGCTCACTCGACGATTCGTTGAGATCTTCGAGTGCGTCAAGAGTGCTGAGAGCTTTGAGTGCGTTAAGTGCTATTGCCAGGGATACCCACTATCTCTTGGTGATAGCCACTTTTACGTTCTATTTTATAGTATTTGGGGTGTTATGGATCTACTGATAAACAATCACAACATCACACGCAGAATGAAGAGCAATAACTAATTTTTATTCAAACATAAATAAAAATGGTTTACAATTATAAGTACTAGATCTCCATGATGTCGGAGATCGGAGGTGATGTAAGTCAAGAATCTTTTTGTTTTTAAAACCGACCCACTACCCGAATCGATTCGCTCTCTCTCTTTCCCTACAATAATGGTATTGGAGCCAGCTCTTCATCTTCACGCAAGGAAGTGTCTTAGAGCCCCGTTAGATCTCCCGATCTAGATGACACTTCCCTGGTATTATTCCTCATAAAATCCTCGTCGGATTCCAAAGATCCTCACCAGTCAATTTTCCTCACCACAAGAGTACAAAAAAGTACAAAAGTATAAAAAGATTAAAGAAGAATTTAGATTGAATCTCCCTCAAGTCAATTTCTCCATTGAGCGATCTGTGACCGATCAACTCCACGTAGTCGTTGATTTTTTTAGCTTGTCGAAGTTCTTCGTGCGCGAATGAGAGGGAGGCGGTTCTCTTTTCCATCGACAAAGATAGTGTTTCAGTGCTCCATAGGTGGCATACCAACCCTAGGCTTTAGAATAGGTGTCTCCTTGTCAATGGAACTAAAAACGAGGCCTTTTATATGTTTTTTGGAAATAGGCTACCGCCGGAGATAGAACTAGCGCCTGTCAGTAGGTCGACGCGCTTGATGCTGACAGCTGTCCTTCAAATTTGGAAAACATATTCAAAACAAATATTTTCCTCTTTTTCAAGCTAACACGGTACGATAGTGAGCTAGCTCCTAGCATTAACCCAGTCATCTCAACGCACTCGATGCACTCGATGAGCGTCGAGTGAGATAGTATTGAGCAGTAACGAGCTAGTGCTAGGCAGTAGATCGGTCTCGATGACTCAGTATCGATGAGCTTTGAGTGAGCTAATGCGGCATGGTAAGAAGTTAACGCCTGGCATGGTAGCTTCCCAAGCGCCTGGCTGGAATAAATTCTCTATCTAGTGCGGGAGTTAGAGATAGCGCGGTACGGTAGTAACCCAAGCGCCCTGTCAATTAAATTCAGGCAATCGCCTGATGGTAACTATTAGATCCATTGATCACAATGTCCCAGATTTGAATAAGGTCTACAGGACAATTGTACACACATGTTTGTATCTAATGCATACTATAAGTTCTTTATATATAGGGGGCTCCTTGTTACTTTGATTAGACATGTTATCAAAGTGGCAATGATAAGAGGACATAGAATTGGATGCTGATAAGGATGAAATTTGTCTAAGTACAGATGCGCTGAGTGAAGGCAGTTCACTCAATATCAGATGGACTGATGCATTGAGTAAAGACTAGACAGTCAAAGAATCAGTATTGTGAAGGATGAAATATGGTTAAGTCAAGATGCGTTGAGTAAAGTAAGTTCACTCAATGCCTAGAGCTAGAAGCATTGAGTAAATCTCAAGCAATCATAGCCATAGAAGAATCATCCAAGATATCAGGCTAAGTCCAGAAGCATTGAGTGAAGGCAATTCACACAACGCTATGCAGAGAAAGCTTCGATAGAATATAGTTCAATCAGAGCTACTTTATTGGTTGATACAGAATTATGTCTAAGACCAGAAGCGTTGAGTGAAGTCAACTCACTCAACACCTATTCAATAGAAAAATGCTTTGAGGACAGAAGCGTTGGGTGAAGGCAATTCACTCAATGCCTCTTCAATAAAATAGGAAAAGGCAGAAAGCGTTGAGTGAATATAGCTCACTTAATGCCTTTATACAGAGATAACCAACTAAGTCCAGATGCATTGAGTGATGAAGGCTCACTCAACGCCTATTAGGTTAGACAGCAATTGTATATATTCATTGAGTAATGACTGATCACTCAACGCCTGAAGATGCAGAATTCTACCCCAAGTGTTTTGGCATTAAGTTACAAGGCTTCACTCAATGCCTATACAGAATTGTGAAATTGGCTAAGCCCATAGGTGATGTGTCATGATGACGTCAGCAAAAATTCAAAATGTTGCGGAAACTTAACAATAGACAACAAATGGCACCGCTTTTCTATTGTTTAACATTTAATGCAAAAGACATGTTGCAGCTACCAACTCCTTGTGGTCCCACTGTCCAAAGAGCTGTTGGACAGCGAGATAGAAAAGCAAGAGATCAAGGAATAAGAAACTAACTTTTAGATAATAGACTTTTTGTTAAATACAGAGCTTTATCTTCGTTGGATAGCTCTGATATCACTTGAATGACTTTAGATTCAAGAGTAGCTAATCACCTAAAGGAGGGTGAATAGGTTTTTCTTCCTTTTAGTGATTTCTTTTAACTTTGGTGAGTTCTGATTAGTTTAGGTTTGCGTTCAAGAACACATAATCAACACACAAATAGTTTATAGTGGTTTCCTAGAGTATGAGTGCATTCACTATCCCTCCCACCTTTCTAAAGGTTTGTTAGTTAAGGCCAACTCCTCCAACCTGGTCTCCATGAGCTTACAACACAGATTCCTCAGGATCTCTCAGACTCCTCCAAGTCCTATCTCAGGCCCAAGTCCCTATACTCAGAGATTTAATCTCCAACAACTCACTAATCAGCACCAGACTACCAACCTCAGACTTTATGCAAAGTCCTACACTCAGGCTTGGAGTAAAGCCCTACACATAGATCCAACACTAGATCCTACATCAAAGAATAATTCTCCTACAGCTTAGGCACTTAGCCCTACCTCAGATCCAAACAAGGAACCTACGACTCAGATTCCCAACTAGAATCCTACAACTTAGGCCCAAAGGCCCTACATCTTAGATCTACAGAATGATCCAACCTCAACCTTTATAGATCAGTCTTACACTCAGATTAGTGATGATCCTACACATTAAAAGTTGGTTGGTGTTGATGAATGACTGCATAAAAATGATGTGTTGGACGGCAAGTGTACCAGTCGCACAAGTAATATAAAATGGGCGAATTTCCCCAAGTATCGATCTCGAGGGAACACAGTAAGGGGGAGTTAATATCAAGAAGGACTTGAGATTGAAGCCCTAAGGTCGGAGTTAACTAAGGGGGGTTTTGATAGTTACGGAAAAATAAAGTAAAACGTAAACAAACTACTCCTATGAAACGCCGCAATGCGATACTTCGGAAGGCGGGATGGAAACTATATGGGCCGCTATGCACCGATTCACTGGGCGGATGGAGGAGTAGGCTTACAGAATGAGGGTCGAGCGCACCTCTTCGCTAAGCCCGCCACATCAATTGCTAGTGCGGCACGATGTGGTGGAGGATGGAAAATAAGGGCCCACCTCAAGAAAATAACATAAATATTAAATCACATAGACATGATTGTATACATATGTTTATCAAAATAAGAACAAGTTCATCATATACAAGAAATCAACTATACCATCAACAATAAGAGAATAAAAGTGTATGAAATCGACCGGATTTGAAGTCTTGTTGAGGATTCACGGTAAGATTCGTCGGGTTGTTAATCCGCATCCTAGCTCGGTCCTCAACTGCGTCCGGGGTAGAGGAGGCTGTCACTATCTCCCAATGGACATTTTTTCTTCATGTCATGAGCCGTTGGAAGATGGCACAAACTTCACCTAGCTTGATGGAGAAAGCTAGGTCAAAACTCTTCTTGAAGCTCAAGGATGAAGGAGGAGGCCGAAAGGAAGCTGCAGCTTGGGTTTGGCATTGAAAGCTTGCCCGGAGGCCCTCCCAAAGGTGGAGGAAGGAGGAAAACGACAGAACCATTCCTCGGAGATGAAAACGGCTGAGAAAATGTGTTGGATCCTCAAATGGAGGAAAATCTGTGCTTAAATAGAAACAGGTAAAAAAATTTCTCACGCACGGTTTACCGCACAACCGTGAATTAACCGTGCATTATTAACTTCCAGGACAAGCTTGCGGGTGAAGATGCGTTGACCCGTGCATTTTACTCGCGCACAGGCGGTTCTTCCCGTACATGAAGGAAATTGCACGGGTAAACACAGAGCGTAGGAATGCAGGAGAAAATAGAGGAACCGTGCGTTTTACTCGCGCACGGGCGTTGTCGCCCGTGCGTGAAAAAATCGCACGATCAACCACAAAAAGGTGCAAAAACGATAAGTGCAGGAAAACCGTGCGTTTCCTTCTCGCACAGTTTGGCTGAAACTGTGCGTTAACCGTGCGTTTATAATCTTCGAGATCATCTCGACGAAATGAGTTGAGATCGACTCGACTAAGTAAAACACACGATTAGGAAGAAACCGTGCGCTAAGGAAACGCACGACCGTGCATTTTCCACAAATCAGAATTCTCGCCTTAGGGAAAATGCACCACCTGCACAGCACAATCAAAAACTGGAGCACAAGCTCCCAGCACCAAAGCAAAGCATAAAATAAACAAAAAGAGCCATGGGGAGCACCTTGTGCTTACCCCCAACAAATGAATGCGCAATTGCACACCCATGGGCTAAAACAATGCACTACATGGTAAATGACCGAACAATTCAAATATAACCGATAACCTTTTGAAAGGTAGTGCAAGAGTGAGAAAACAAGCCCAGATGAGTCTGAAAAACCCTATATAAATAAGACTCATCACACCCCCAGACGAAAATGATTTAGCTAACACGTAAATTGTGATACGTAGTACCATGCGAAGTCACATGCTAGCGCGCAAAAAATATAATAGAAGAAATTTCTAAGGATACAGAATAGTTTATATTTTTCACAATGCGTATCAAAATTTATAACTTCTCAAAAATTTAATCACGGTGAATCTACCGGTCACGCATAGGGAGAAAGTAGGCAGGCCACTAAGGTGAACTTTTCCAAAGACCAAGGCTTAGGATAACCTGCAAAGGAATCCACCAATGTCAGGGACCATACGCTTGCCCGTTCATACTCTCTTTACGGTACTAGTTCATCAGAAGCATGAATCCGTAGGAATTTAAGAGAATCATGGGACTTGGGTTACAGTGAGGTAAACAAAGATAAATAGGAAGGCTATGCACCTAACCCAAATGAGCTAGCATAAAAAAAGAAATCCAACCGCTAAGCAAAATACAAGCGAGTTCACCACACCCCCAGACTTAACTTTGAACATATGGGTTTGTGCACAGCCTACTCCAAATAACATCTCATCTCAAATAGGATTTTAAATTATACTTTTTCTTTCTTTTTCACTTTTCTTTTTCACACTTCATTTTTTCATATATTTTTTCAAATCATTTTTTTTATTTCCACAATTTCAGCAAATAAAAATATAGGAGCACATCCACATATTCACAATAAATATCACCACATCACACCGTAAAATGAAAATGTAAAACATTAATGCTCGACTTGGGGGTGCGACTAGGATCGGCTATGTGGCTTTGGTGAAATAATGGTGGAGCCGAATCAAAAGAAGGGGTAGGCACAATAGGGCTTAGCGAGGATAAGACATTAGGAATGGTACAAAGCTCAACCGGGCCAAAATGATGGCCTACATCACTCTCATGCTAGACTAACCATGCACCAACGCTTCGAGAGTAGCTTGGGGCAAGTTCTTAGCAACCGAGAAAGGTGATCATTCCTCCCGACTCGAGCAAAATGAGTCTAGTGATGGCTACACACATCCCTACACTGCCGTTCGATTCCCACTGGATTCATAAATTTTTAGTAGAATAAAAAGTCTTTACGCAAATAGAAAAATATAAAACTATAAGCATACAAAAAATCAAATCTACTCCAATTTTTACCAAAGACCAGAGCACTCGACTAGGAGCACTATAGGACTCAACATTTTACTCTGTCTCATAATCCTATGCCAGAACAATAATTTTCCCAAATCATACAAAATAAACGAGTTTAACTCGTAGCACATTAATAGCTAAGCACGCGCTCATGTGGGTACAATGGTGTGCGATGTAATGAACTAAGCAAAATAAAACTTTGCAAGCTTTTAGTATGAAAATGAAATGTGTGCGTGCAAAGGGTAACAAAACCGGTTCTCCCCCAGACTTAAACTAAGATACACGGCATATGATATAGAAATTTAATCAAATATAGACAAGGGAAGATGTTACCCAATGCTAAGCCAGAGAGCATACTAGAAGATACGTGAAAAACACAAGCAGGTCCGCCATACGAAGAATCACAACCCCGCCAATATAAAGATGTCATGAATACCACCTGTAAGGGTGAGCTTCGCAAAAACAAAAGAAAAATATACAAAATAAAAAAAATACTAAAACTAATCTAAACAGTAAAAAAAAATTGCAGGAAATAAATGATAACTACTGGGGTTATTGTCATCTCAGCACGACTTATTAAATTATATACATTTCTAGCTAATGGGCCTATATAAAGAAAAATGCACAGGTAACTGTTCCATTATCCGTTTTGGTAACGTGTACCGATACGGCGATAAAACAGTTACACCTCTACCTATATCATAATACATGCCCAACACAGGTAGAGGAACTAGGAAATAAGAGGAGGAGCGCTGGTCCTCGCTCATCTTATCACAAAATATATCCTTGCCCATCAAGGTATCATCAACCACATCTGTGTAGGAAATGATGGCAACGGCATGAACACCTGGCTCATCGTCATCCCAACATACCCGTTGAGACTCATCCTGCACAGGCTCAGATAAAGAAGGGGGATCAAGTAATAAAAGATATGAAGAACTAAAATAATCAAGAAATGGGAGAGTGACTCCGGTTTCACTCTCAACATGATCCGAACATAGATCATCATCGGCATCATATTAGTCGTATTGGGGGGAATCTGAGAACTCAAGATCCACGGTGGTAAGAGGGACCACCTCATCCAATAAGGAGGTGAAAACCTCCTCATCGGAAAGAGGATATTCCTCATCCCACCAGGGTGCGTAAAAGTGGTCCAAAGATCCACATTCTCCATCGAAGATACAAGAATCCACATCCCACTTCGGCGCAACCTCGGGCACCGAATCACCCATAAACACGGCATCCCCAGCCATCTCACAAGAAATAGGAATAGCCCAATACGGCAAAAATTGCGGAGGGGCAAGGCTTCTCTCAAAATCAAGAACTGAATGAGCATGCCCCATCGCAAAATCATTAACATACGGCACCCCGTCAATCGGAACAATCTCTGTGTCCAATATAGGAGCTTCCATGGTTTCCCGATCCTCTTTTTGTAGGCTAACACAAGAGTGATCGTCATCAGTCAAGGGAAGCTCATAAAAAGGGAGCGAGGGACCCATGAATGATCTGTATGCAGCGAGAGATTCTTCGGTAATCTCAATGTGTAAAGAACGAGCAAGGTGTGCTATGTCAGTGTATGGGTCAGACAACACCCTGGTAGGCTTGTCCACAATATTCTTCCGCGAACGGGAGGTTGTTGCGCACACGCCCGCAGAGGGAGAAGGCTCGCACAAGTGAGGGTAATCCTTCACAAGGTGTCCTACACCTTGACATAGCAAACACCTAATACAATGCTCAGCATTCATAACAGCAATGGCGTCGATGCATCGGTGCAAAGATTCAAGTAGACTGTACTCGCCTACGGAATACATCGCCAATAAAAATAATTATCCAAAAGTGTTACATAGCTATAATAAAAATACAACAGATTTGCTATCTAAACCAAAAATCAGAAAAAGGCAAAAAGAAATAAGCAAAATAATAAAAAAAATTCTAACAACTAAAGCAACAAAGAAACATGAAATGTAAAAATGGAAAAGGGCTTCGATCTACTATCTCCCTCTCCAAAACCTCACACGACTATGTTCCACGACAACGATGCAAAAAATATGATGCGTTGGACGGCAAGTGTACCGGCCGCACAAGTAATATAAAATGGGCGAATTTCCCCAAGTATCGATCTCGAGGGAACACAGTAAGGGGGGAGTTAATATCGAGGAGAACTTGAGATTGAAGTCCTTAGGTCTGAGTTAACTAAGGGGTGTTTTGATAGTTGCGGAAAAATAAAGTAAAACGCTAACAAACTACTCCTATGCAACGCCACTATGCGATGCTTTGCCAGGCGGGATGGAAAATACATGGGCCTCTATGCAACGATTCGCTAGGCGGATGGAGGAGTAGGCTTGTGGAATGAGGGTCTAGAGCACCTCTTCGCTAAGCATGCCACTAGCAATTGCTAGTGCGGCACGATGTGGTGGAGGATGGAAAATAAGGGCGCACCTTAAGCAAATAACATAAATATAAATCACATAGACATGATTTTATATATATGTTTATCAAAATAAGAACAACTTCATCATATACAAGAGATCAACTATACTATAAACAACAAGAGAAGAAAAGTGTGTGAAATCGACCGGATCTGAAGTCTTGCTGAGGATTCACGGCCGGATTCATCGACTTGTCAATCCGCATCCTAGCCAGGTCCTCAACTTCATCCGGTGTAGAGGAGGTTGTCACTCTCTCCCAATCAAACCGTCTTCTTCGTGTCATAAGCCAGTGGAAGATGGAACAAACTTCTCCAATCTTGATGGAGAAAGCTAGGTCAAAACTCTTCTTGAAGCTCAAGGATGAAGGAGGAGGCCGAGTGGAAGCTCCAGCTTGGGTTTGGCGTTAAAAGCTTGCCCGGAGGCCCTCCCTAAGGTGGAGAAAGATGGAAAACGGCAGAACCCTTCCTCGGAGATGAAAATGGCGGATAAATTGGGCTGGATCCACAAATGGAAGAAAATCTGCACTTAAATTGAAACAGGTAAGAAAATTGGTCACCCACGGTTTGGTGCATGACCGTGCGTTAACCGTACGTTATTAACTTCAATGCCAAGCTTGTGGATGAGGATGCATTTACCCGTGCATTTTATTCGCGCACGGGCGCTTCCACACGTGCATGAAGGAAATGGCACGGGTAAACATAGAGCGCAGGAATGCAGGAGAAAATAGAGGAATCATGCATTTTACTCGCGCACGGGAATTGCCGCCCGTGCGTGAACAAATCGCACGATCAACCAGAGAATGGTGCCAAAATTATAGGTATAGGAAAACCGTGTGTTTCCTTCTCGTATGGTTTGGCCGAATCTGTGCATTGACCGTGCGTTTATAATCTTCGAGCTCATCTCGACGAAATGAGTCGAGATCCACTCGACCAAGTAAAACGCACGATTAGGAAGAAACCGTGTGCTAAGGAAACGCACGACTGTGCGTTTTACACAAATCAGAATTCCTGCCTTGGGGAATACGCACCACCTGCACAGCACAAACCAAAACTGGAGCACAAGCTCCCAGCACCAAAGTAAAGCATAAAATAAATAAAAAGAGCCATGAAAAGAACCATGTGCTTTCCCCTAACAAAATCATGTGCAATTGCACACCCATGGGCTAAAATAATGCACTATGTGGTAAATGACTAAACGATTGAAATAAAACTGATAACCGGTTGAAATGTAGTGCAAGAGTGAGAAAACAATCCCAGATGATTCTGAAAAACCCTATATAAATAAGACTCACCAATAAACAATCTTTGAGTCTGCCTTTTCCTGAACTGAAATGATTTAGACCTTTCTTTTTCACAACTTTAGGAATGGATCTTCAAGATTAGTTCTGCATGAGCTGTGAAATAATGACAGTAATGGATTCCTTTGTTTCATCTTCTTCCTCAAAGAGGGAACTCTCTGAACTTGCTGTTGAAGATGAGAGTGTCAATAGCTAACTTTCTTGAACTTCTTGTTTGAATAGAAGGAGCAAGTTCTTCAACTCTTCAACTTGGTCAATAGGAAGAAAATGAAGCTCAAAAATTCCCAAAAAGTCTATTATCCAAAAGCTAATTTCTTCTTCCTTGATCTATAGCTTTTGTATCCCGCCATCCAATAGCTCTTTGATAGTGGGACAGCTAGGAGTTGGTAGCTGTAATATGTCTTTTGCATTAAATGTTGTACAACAAGCAAGCGGCGCCATTTGTCATCTACTATTCAGTTCCCGCAACATTTTGAATTTTTGATGGCGACATCATGACACAACACCTGTGGAAATAGCTAAATTCATAATTTTGAATAGTCGTTGAGTGAAGCCTTGTCACTCAATGCAAAAACACTTGGACCGAATTCTGCATCTTCCGACATTGAGTGATCAGTCATCACTTAATGAATATAGACAATTGTAGTCTAACCGAATAGGCGTTGAGTGTCATCACTCAATGCATCTAGACTTAGTCGATTATCTCTGTATGAAGGCATTGAGTGAGTTATCTTCACTTAAAGCTTTGTGCCTTTGCCTATTTTATTGAAAAGGTGTTGAGTAAACCGCCTTCACTCAATGCTTCTGTACTTAGACAGATTTTTGTATCTACCAATATTGTAGCTCTAACTGAACAATGTTCTGTCGAAGCTTTCTCTGCATGGTGTTGAGTGAGCCGCCTTCACTCAATGCTTCTATACTTAGTCAGATTTCTTAGCATATTCTTTTGTGGCTTTGACTGCTTAAGCTTTACTCAATGCTTCTGGCTCTGGGCGTTAAGTGAACTGCCTTCACTCAACGCTTCTGGAATTAACCTGATTTCAGCCTTCGCAATGCTGAGGCATTGATAGTATAGTCTTTACTCAATACTTAAGGCCATCTGGCCTTAAGTGAACTGCCGTCACTTAACGCATATGTACTTAGACAAATTTTAGCCTTGTCACCATCCTGTCGTATGTCCTCCTGTCATTGTCACTTGGATAACCTGCCTAATAAAATTAATAAGGAGTCCCCTACATAAATAGAACTTATAGCATACATCAAATACAAACTCTTATATACCATTGTTCTATAGACCTTCTTCAAATCTGGGACATTGTGATCAATAGACCCAACAATCTGCCCCTATTTGAATAATTCAAAACCTTAGACAATGATATACACTAACACATATGCAGCAAATATAACATTTTAGTAGAAAGGTGAGATAAATTATACACAACAAGAAATATGATTTTTCATTAAAAGAAAGATTAATGTTTTGGTAGTGTGCATAAAACAAAACACATTTCCTACAGCCCTTAAGTAAAAAAAGAAACACTTCTATGTTTCAGGTTCTCTTATGACTATGCACCTGCTAGGCTTCTTGGTAGCTTTTTCTTTGTTTCCTTTCTTTTCCATTTGCCTCTCAAAATTACTATATGGCTTTGGGATGTACTGGTTGGGCTCCAGAGCATCTGGCAGCAATTTACCCAACCTCTTATCGCTTTTGAACTTCCTTCTATCCTCTTCATTCTTCTCAAGCTTGTCCCTTTCTAGGGAGCTGAAGAGCTTTCCCCTTTCAGTGTTCCTTTTCTTGACTAGATCCCAAGCAGACAGAATGATAATCCTGGATTAAAGACTCCATTGTACAAAATCTGGCCTGGTTTCCATTTCTTCCCTGTACCTCTTCTTGCTTAACCTAACATCTTCCTCTTCCTCAGTAAGAGAATTTCCTCTAGTTCTTATCATTTGGTCAACAGTGGTGCTGAATGTAGGAAATTCTGCTACTGTAGAAGGTTCAACCCACTATACACCATCTTGAATATCATACTGCTGAGTATCATAATGCTCTGCATAATGATCATTGTATTGGGTACCATACTAATTTCCATCTTTAAGTACTTGATAAATCTGGCCAGAAAAAGAATTGATGTTATCATATGTTATCTGTTCAATACCAAGGGATCTTTTGATCACATTTGTAGTCCATACATCATTTTCAGTGTTGGCCCTTTTCAATTCCTTCTCCCCCTTTTTGACTTCTTCGAAGACAGTTGTAGTCAGGGAGGTGATGGCATTTATTAATTGATCATTTAGATAGTTGACACCAATGTTGACATGTCCTATGATCTTGAGTAAGTGATCATCTAGAACAAAGCCATGAATGGTCCTTGAGAATGCTCAGAAGCAAAATGATACAAAGCTTTTACCTTCATATACCCTAATTCCTTTTCAGTTCATTCGTTCTCAGCTCACCGCCCCGTGGGGTTCCTATTATACTCTTGGCAACATGGCTTATCGTTTTGCTCGATTATGCTCGTCGTTCTCTTTAGTTCATTTTGGCGGGGAGTAATCGTCACAAGTTAGATAAAGGCAAAAAGCGCTCATCTACAACATTGAGAGACTTGGCATAGTGAGTCGAGTCATTAAGCAGCTCAGAGGCATTAGCTATTGTGGGCATATTACTTTAAAGGGATATCTTTTTCCAACTCAAAGGCTGACAGAGCAGTTACTCAATGGTCCAGTTATTTAGCCCTTCAACCTAGTCGGAGCCAAGAATTCATCGCAGTTGTTGGCAGCGCACAACATCACCTATTTTATAGCCTACCATTAAGGGCCCGACAAACTACACTCAGAGCTGCTCAACACACTACTAGCCCTTGGCACAACAATCAGGTCAGTCAAAGCACTCCAACCAAAGGGTGCAGCGCGCACATAACTCTTCAATAAACAACTAAAAGAATCCTTTTGTCGATCCATTTGTGATATGTGAATTAAACAGGGCACAAGGTACTCCATTTACAAGAAGAACTTTCACTATGATTTTCTTCCCCGGCAAATCAGCAACTTTCTAACGAGGCAGTCCAGAATGAGGCTTTCAAAATTGGTTTTGAATCAAAAAAGAAAAGCAATTCTATGACCAATTTTATACTCAAAAATGCCTCAAAAACCCGGGAAAGTAAAAAAAAAAAGCAAATCTTTTGAGTGCATCAATCATTCTCTCAAAATAGTTTTGTTTATTTCCATCACTTCCTTTTCTTCATTGTGGATTGCTAGCATATTATTGGCAGTAATTGTCTGATTTTCCACAATCCCAATCTGGATATTACTTATTTCAGTTAGCTTGCTCTCTGTAAAGGTAACTATATGTGCATCTTTATGGAAGAATGCCACTATTTTGGCTTTCAACAGATTAACCTCAAATCTTATAGATTTGATCTCAGTTGACAAATCATTCTTGAGGTTCTCGATAGAGTCAACCACAAAGTTATGTCGTTGCCTACTTTATTCATCCAACAACCCTTTCAGTAGGGCCAGCAAGAATAATGACATCTGATTAGCTTGATTTGATGTACCTTTATAACAGACTGGTTGTTGAATTTGCCTGAGTTCTTCTCTTACATATGAGTCATCTATTTCAAATTCCAAAGAATGTTGATTTCCATTGTTATCAACAACAGTATTCCCCATATCTGATTCAAAAGAGTCTATATTATAAATTTTTACTTGAGAAGGGAGTTCAGTGTGAATCTCCCCTCAACCATAGCATTGTCCATATGGACATCCAGATCAACAACATTAATGTTTTCAGTATTTTCTTCCATTGTTTCAGCAGGTTGTTCATTGTCAAGAGGAATCTGAATATCCTCCTGTAAGAGATGGGTTTGCTCCCCCTCAGCAAAAGCATCTTCCATGACTTCTCAAGGAGTTGCTCCCCCTTACTTTGAGGATTGTATCCACCATATAAATATTTGTCTGTAGGTTCAGCTTCTTTTTTAGTTGGAGCTGGAGACTTCGAGGACTCCCCCTCCATCTCTGTAGAGATCATGTTGACAATCTCTTCAGCAAACCTTTCAGCAACCTCAACTGACGGTATATCTATAGCATCACCTTGAATTTCTACAGACTGAGTTCTGTTCACCTGAATCCTTACTACAGGTTCAGAGGAAAATAATACCTAAGCACTTGTATCTCTCCTGGTCTCTTTAATAGATTGAGAAAGTTGTGGATCATGAGGCTCTTCCTCACGCTTTTCAGATTAACTGCTGTCAGTGCTGTCTTCTTGAACTGTAACTGCCTTCTTTTTCTTCTTCTCAGCTGATTGTTGGTGTGGTTGCAGAACTCTTTCCCATCTATCAAGCATTTTTGAGTCCATCTTTCTCATATGATGGATTTTTGTTACTAGCCTTATGTTAAGGATCCCTAGAAGACTATTGTGCAGAAACAAAGATAGAATTCTACCCAAGTTTGGATTTCGGATACACTCTATGATTATGTCAAAGAGTACTCTTCCCCAATCAGTCTTTTAGAGAGAATAATTCTTGCAAATAACCTGAACAACTTCTTGGAAATTTTGTCATGGGAGCCAGACTTGAACATCAATTCCTTTTTAATTACATCTGCAAGGAATTTTCCTTTCAGGTTTAGTTCTCTTCTCATGATTGAGCTAGTGGAGTCTTTGAAAATCCACACCACTTTATGGCAGCTTTAACATCAATTTCATCCATTTCATCTTGTTCATCTAACACTTTGAACTTCAGTAGTTGCAGTGCCTTGCTCAGTCTCTTGGGGGTAATCTTAACCTTGTTTCCACAAATTAAGGACCTGAGTTTAGTGGATGATGAGTTGACCTTGGTAGTTGAGTATAACTCAAGAACTTCTCTTTTCCATAGTAGGCTGGGCTCGGAGAGAACATTGTCTAGGTCAGCGACCTGTAGAAGATAAAGAACTAACTAAACTTTCTCAAGCGCATCCTTGAATCCATTTCTGACTAGCTCAGAATCTTCGAGTAATAAATCCAATCTTCTTTGCTCCATTTCTTCTGTGAGTTATTGTAGATTTTACGAGCTTTCGTCATTTCATTGCAAGGGGCAGAGCAGAGCGAGTAATAATGTATTTAATTTTGCACACACAATCTTTTATTTATAGTAACTTCTATTTTAAAAGGTGGAGAGGCGCTTATATATTTATGATCAAGAGGTGATCAACGGCTAGGATTAATCCCGAAATTTAGC
Organism: Platanthera zijinensis; assembly: GCA_039513925.1. Lineage (NCBI taxonomy): Eukaryota > Viridiplantae > Streptophyta > Magnoliopsida > Asparagales > Orchidaceae > Platanthera > Platanthera zijinensis. Next base: position 84,568,707 of record CM077089.1, read on the forward strand.
CGCAAATAGATAATCTTGGAAGTATGTGTTGAGTGGAATTGACGCACTCAACTCTCTCGATGCTTGTAGTTATCTTGACGCACTCAACGCCTGAGTACTTAGACTCAACGCACTTGATACTTGATCTTGTCTCAGTGCACTCAACGCTTGGATACTTAGTCCATTACTTCTTGATTATCTTACTGAGATTAAAACTTCCTGCTACAAAGAAAAATATATGGAGAGCTATTGAAGCTAAACTAAATTCAACATACCCAATTCAAAATTGAAGGTGTTAAACATGGCTTCATCTAGTGGTTTGGTGAAGATATCAGCTACTTGCTTGTCATTAGGGAAAAATTCAAGATTGATGTCTTCACATTCCGCATGCTCTCTAATTAAGTGATACCTAATCTCTATGTGCTTAGTCTCGCTGGAAGAGACAGGATTCCTAGCAATGGAGATTGCATTAGTATTTTCAAAATACATTGGAGTGTTATTTAGCTTTAGGTTATAGTCCTGGAGCTGGAGCTCGATCCACAACAGCTGAGCAAAACAACTCCCTACTGATAGAAATTCTAACTCAGCTATTGATATTGTAACAATAGTCTGCTTCTTGCTGCTCAAAGATACAAGTCTTCCTTCTAATAATTGACAGGAGCCAGATGTGCTTTTCCTGTCTTCTCTACAGCCTAAAAAATCTGCGTCTGAATACCTAGTTAGCTAAAAATCACTATTCCTAGGGTATCATATGACAAGATCAGGTGTGCCCTTAAGATATCTCAGAATTCTTTTTGCAGCTGAATAATGAGACTTCTTAGGGCAAGCCTCGTATCTAGCACAAACACATGTAGCATACATGATGTCGGGCCTACTAGCAGTAAGATAGAGGAAGGAGCCAATTATGCCTCTATACAAGGATTCATCAACTGGTTTCCCTGTCTCATCCTTGTCTATTGACATACTTTACCCCATAGGAGTTTTCTTTATTGAGGCACTCTCGATACCAAATTATCTAATTAACTCCCTAGTGAACTTAGAGTGATAAATAAACAATCCATCCACAGACTGTCTTACTTGGAGGCCCAAGAAAAACTTAAACTCACCCATACTAATCATCTCAAACTTCCCTTACATAAGTTTGGTAAACATCATGTAGAGGTTATCATCAGTAGAACGAAAGATTATGTCATCTACACAAATCTTGACTAGGATGATCTTGTGCTTTGATTCCCTTAGGAATAGAGTCTTGTCTATCATTCCGCTTGAGAATTTGTTCTCAATGAGAAAGCTAGACATAATTTCATACCATGCCCTAGTCGCTTGCTTCAACCCATACAATGCTTTCCTAAGACTAAAAACATAATTAGGAGAGTTAGGATTAACAAAACCTAATGGCTCCTCAACATAGACCTCCTCTCTTAGGTCACCATTTAGGAAGGCTGACTTCACATCCATCTGTTAGACCTTTAATCCCTTATGTGCAACATATGCAAGGAATAGTCCTATTGCTTTTAGTCTATCAACTACGGCAAAGGTCTAAACAAAATCAATAGCTTCATCTTGTCTATTTCTCTTAGCCACCAGTCTAGCTTTGTTCTTAATTATAACACCATTCTCATCTAACTTATTTCTATAGATCCACCTAATTCCAATGATGTTACGTCCTTGAGGTCTGGGAACTAGCTTCCAGACCTTACATCTCTAAAACTGGTTCAGTTCCTCTTGCATTGCCACAATCCAAAATTTGACTGTGTTGGCATCTACAAACCTTTTAAGCTAAATCTGAGACAGAAAGCTAGAGTACATGGCTATGTTTAGGCTTTTGCTCCTTGTTGTAACCGCTTGGCTAGCATCACCAATGATTTGATGTTTGGGATGATCCTTTAGATGTCTAACAGCTAGAGGTAATCTTTCTTCAACATTATTAACTTCAATGGTTGGATCTAGCTAATCTTCATTCATGTATTGTGAGCTTTGTCATTTTTCTAAAACACACACATCATTGTCTTCATCTTGGGCAAGTAGAGGAGCTTCCTTGATGGTTAGTTTTCCCATCACCTATTCTATACATGTAGATCTAGATGAGGAGATAGATATCTTATTGTCAATCATAGAAGATTCATTAAAAAATACATTAACAGTCTCTTCCATAACTTTAATTTTCAAGTTGTAGATCCTATATGCTTTGCTATGATTATTGTACCCAACAAATATCTGCTCATAGGATTTGGTAGCAAACATATTAAGATATGACTTCCTATTGTTGAGTACATAGCATTTGCTACCAAAGATCCTAAGATAGGTAAGGTTTGGTTTTCTATCTTTCATGATCTCATAGGGAATCTTCTTGTGATATTTGTTAATAGAAGCCCTATTCAGGACAAGACATACAGTATTAACTGCCTCATCCCAGAGGTATTCTGGGAGAGATGTGTCACTTAGTAGTTTCCTTCCATCTTCTACGAGAATTCTTTTTTTCCTCAAAGCTATCAAATTTTGTTGGGGTGTTCTTGGAGAAGAAAACTCTTGGTGAATCCCTTGTTCTTCATAGAACTTTGTAATTCCATCAGATTGAAATTCACTATCATGGTCACTTCTAATTTTGACCACAGAACTGCTCAATTAGTTTTAAATTTACTTAACAAAGGTCCTGAAGATGTGAAGGGTTTTAGACTTTTTCTTCAAGATGAAGACCCAAGAAAACCAGAAGAAGTCATCAACAATTACAAGTGTGTAGACATTCCTACCTAGACTATGAACTGGTATAGGACCAAATAAGTCCATACGCAAGAGGTATAAGGACCTCACAGAATACTTGGCACAAATGCTCTTAAAGTATGCTTTGGTCTGCTTGCCCTTTTGACATGCAAAGCAAATGCCCTCCTTGGTGCATTTATTATTGGAACCATTTCGGACAAGCTCTTTACTAAAGAGCTTACTAATGGTCTTGTAGTTCAAGTGAGCTACTCTCTTATGTCATTGCACACAGTATGAGACTTTCTCATTTACAACTTGACACACAGGTGTGTCAGAACATAAACATAAAAAGTATAAACAATAAATATTCCCACTCCTAGTGCCTGTCAAAATGACCTCTTGGTCACTTGACCTTTTAATTTAGCACTAATCCTTGTGGAATACAATGACATATGCAAGATCATATAGTTAGCTTATGATAATAAGGTTGTGTTTCGACCCTTCCACATAATCCACTTTTGAGATTGAGACTATGCCATTTGTAATCATACCACATCCCTTGGTAACTCCTCTGTCTGAACCTCAAAAGACTACTTTAGGTCCATTCTTCACAAGAGTGTAGTCCTTCAGGTGACATCTTGTTCCAGTCAAGTGCTCAAAACATCCACTATCCAAGTACCTTATTAGTGCATGGGTACATGGAATAACCTGCAATCATACATCAGTTTACCTTTAGGACCCCAAAAGTGTTTTGATACTATATTCTTATTAGTCTGGATGTTAACTTGTCTCCCTCAAGCACTCCTAGCAGGAAGACTCACTTTAGCCCTTGGCACACTAGGGTTGTGCCAACAATTTATTGCAAAGTGTCTCATTTTACCATAGCACCAGCACTCATAAATGTTATACCTTCTCTTTTGAACAGTTCCAGTAGGTTGGAAGTTGTTAAAAGCAGACTATTTAGTGGGGAGAGCAGCAACCCTTTTCTTGTTTATTTCAGCAAGAATCTAACTTAAGGTATGTCTGACATTAGATGAACTTGGCTTGCTCTGATTACTACCAACAATAGTCTTCTTTGTAGAAGATATGCAATTGATGGCATCAGAGATGGCCAAGTCAGACTCACTGATAGACTTGCCTTTGGTCTGTGATTTTATTGGAAGAGCTTGACTATTGGCCAGTACCACATTCTTGGCTGTATGGGCTGGAGTCCCAAAAAATGGTCTATGATGGGCCATCTCAATTTCTTAATGGGGATCCTTGAAGGCACTCAACCCATGCCCTTTCTCCCTCCATTGTAAGATACATTTGCATACTTATTGGAAGAGTTCCCATTCTTCCAGTAACCATATATGTTATCCTGGGCATACCTGTTTGATGGGAGAATTACCTTATGGAAGGTGGTCTAAGGCACAACAGAAGCTTTGCCTTTCTTATCCTTTTAAGAGGTAAAGGAGTCAATTAGTGGCAGCATAGTCTTTGGCTTGCTTAATTCAGCCACTATCTTTTTCTCCTTAAGGTGCCTTTTGTAACGACCCGGGTTTAGGCCCTTTAGACCGCCCTATGGCATCGTTAACAAGGCCCGCAGGCCGTACACCCCAACACAAATCCTCGCTCCTCTTTGTCAGCAGTGGTAGGTGGTTGCCATGGGGTTTCAACCCAAGACCTTGATAACACTCCCATTTACCGGAGTTCATCACTAACTGAGCTCTTCAGCAGCGGCAGGTGGTTGCAATGGGGTTCTAAACCCAAGACCTTGATAACACTCACATTTACCGGATTTCATCACCAACTAAGTTGCAGCTCAGTTGGTGATGAACTCCGGTAAATGAGAGTGTTATCCAGGTCTTGGGTTCACAACCTCGAGGAAACCACGTACTACTGCTGACAAATAGGTGCGAGGATTTGTGTTGGGGTGTACGGCCTACAAACCTTGCTAACGATGTCGTGGGGCGGTCTATAGGGCCTAAACCCTAGTCGTTACAAAAAGTTGCACTTTTTTGTAACGACCCGGGTTTAGGCCTGTAGCCGCCCCCACATCATCGTTCAAGGGTTGCAGCCTATGGCACCCAAACCCCTCTGTGGACAGTTTTTCAGCATAGCGGGTTTTTGAGAATGCCATGTTTCGAACCCAACACCTCCTTAACAAGACGCCATCAACTGCCCTCATCACTAACTGAGCTGCAGCTCAATTGGTGATGAGCACTAGTAAATGAGAGTGTTATTAAGTTCTTGGGTTCGAGACCCCATGGAAACAACATACCGCTACTGACAAAGAGGGGTGGAAATGGCGTTGGGGTGTACGTCCTACATGCATTGTTAACGATGATATGGGGCAACTGGTGTGCCTAAACCCGATTCGTTACAAAAAAAGTGCACTTTTATTGTAATGACCTTGGTTTAGGCCCTTTAGACTGCCCTACAGCATCATAAACAGGACCTGCTGGCCGTACACCCCAACACAAATCTCCGCGCCTATTTATCAGCATCAGTAGGTTGTTGCCACGGGGTTTCAAACCCAAGATCTTGATAACACTCACATTTACCGGAGTTCATCACCAACTAAAATGCAGCTTAGTTGGTGATGAGGGTTGTTGATGGTGCCTTTTTAAGGAGGTGTTGGTTTCGAAACCTGGCATTATCAAAAATTCGTTGTGCTGAGAAATAGGACAGAGAGGTGTTTGGGTAGTACGGGTTGCAGCCCTTGAACGATGTCGTGGGGCGGCTTCAGGCCTAAACCCCGGTCGTTACAAAAAGGAGCACTTTTTTGTAATGACCCGGGTTTAGGCCCTTAAGACTGCCCCACGACGTCATTAACAAGCCCTTCAGGGCGTACACCCCAGTACAAATGGGAGTGTTATCAAGGTCTTAGGTTCGAGACACCGTTGCAGCAACCTACTGCTGCTGACAAACAGGCGTGGAGGTTTATGTTGGGGTGTATGTCCTGCATGCCTCATTAATGATGTCGTGGGGAGGTCTAAAGGGCCTAAACCCGGGTCATTATAAAAAAGTGCACTTTTTTGTAACGACCAAGGTTTTGTCCTATAGACGCCCCACGACATTGTTCAAGGGCTGCAGCCCATGCAACCCAAGCTACTCTCTATCATATTTCTCAGTACAACGGGTTTTTGAGAATGCAAGGTTTTGAACCCAACACGTCCTTCACAAGGCACCATCAGCAGCCCTCATCACCAATTGAGTTACAGCTCAGTTGGTAGTGAGCTCTAGTAAATGAGAGTGTTATCAAGGTCTTGGGTTTGAGACCCCATGACAACAACCTTCCGCTGCTAACAAATAGGCACGGAGATGGCGTTGGTGTGTACGGCCTGCAGGCCTTGTTAACGATGTCGTGGGGCGGCTGGTTTGCCTAAACCCGGGTCGTTACACTTTTACTCAAGATCCATAATGATCTTGTTGTTCTGGTTGATGGTGTAATACCTCCATCCGTCACGTAAAATATAACAGAGGGTCCGGCCGGGGACCCACTCCACATTCCATAGACAATTGTTAGAGTTACGCACTGAAACCATATTATCATATACGCATACTAACTTAGAGCACATTCTAACGAAAGCATTTTAAGTTGTTGAACCCATATACCATAAATGTCAACTACACAAAAAGGAAAGATAACCAAATAAACCAAATGTTCTGGCCTTAAGGCCTTACAACCGTTACCTTTACAAAAATTGTTTTAATACATCGACTCGCAGGCCGGCCATACATGAGAAACAATATATATTTGCCTTTGGGCCTTCGAGGGCCAGCCAATTGCAGCATAATGTACTTCAGACCGCTACTTTCCATTTGGTTATCCAGCACCTTGCATAGCACGACCCACCAAAACGTGGCAAACAAAGCAATAATTAACATTAACTGACCAATTTATAACGACCCCTCCCCTCACTCGGGGATGCGGTTCTCCTTCCTATCAAATAACATATATATATATCTTTTGGCAAATAATAACGTGCACTTATGCACCATTCGCCACAGATGCATGCTCAATCAGCCATACGCCCCGTGCACTGAAGACACATTATCGGTGTACTGGACTTCCCGTGTCCCACCACCATCCATAGTCCCAGATTTTATGGTATAATTAAGCATTCTAGTCTTTCCGGCTCGGGGCCCAAGACTTTTATTATGCTAACGATGAAAGCTAGTTACTTTAGGCGTTCTTGGTCTGAATGATATAACGCAGGAATAATTCAGTCACAGCACGTTGCTTTAATCGTCATGTCAATGCTGACGGTCATAACCATCATGGAAAATGACAAGACGTGGGTCAACCTCCCATTGCCTATTCGGCTCTATGGCATTTTGCTGGGCACTCCAGGATCTCAGCATCAATTGTCGCTCACATGTCCCCAGGACCTCAGCCTGTAATGATGGCTCACCTATCCAATAGCTGGGCTCTCAAGGCTCACAGCGTCTCATGCTATGCACCTAGTATCACAGACACAGGCTTAACAACAATATTCAGGCTGGCTCGCATTTCCACATTAGCTAGGCTCACAAGGCTCTTAGATTTAAACAATGGCCCCAGGTATCCTAGAAAAAGGCATCATAACTTACTGGAAGCTATCTCCTGTGGTAGTGTAACACCCTGAAACTCAAAAGATGGATGGGTGGCATTTTGAGGCAAGTCTGGGACTTGGTAGAGGTCACACGACCTAGTACATGGGCGTGTCCCAGTCGCGTGCCGTGCTTGGGTTCGCCGATGGCCGAGTGGTCGACAAAATAAAATTCGACGATCGTCGAATAGCGAACACGGCCTGAGACACGGGCATGTCCTAGGTCGTGTCCTACTCGGGTTGTTAGCCGAGTTGTGTTGGGGGAGAGATAAGGCCTGAGCCTAGGCGTGTTCAGGTCCGACACGGGCATGTCAAATTCGATAGAGGCGTGTCGAATGCCCGTGTTCTCCTCGGGTTGGTCCTGGACCTGTGTCTATGGAGGAACACGCCCGGCTACATGGGCGTGTACTGGATGACACGGGCATGTCAAGCCTAACACGAACGTGTCGAGTATCCATGTTTTTTTTAGGATACGACTGTTTTAGAGGCGTATGAGGCACACGTCCTTGGACACGAGCGTGTTGCAAGCCGTGTTCAGCCCAGGAAGTTTATTTTAAGAGCGAATCGTGGTCGTCTGATTCCTTTATTTGGGATCCTACTGCTCAGGGCTGTTCTTTCTGGGTTATACCCTGGAATAGGGCTTAGAAACCCTCATTTCTTTTGTGTTCGATCTCTTTCTAAGTTCTAGAGAGAGGGGATATCAAGGAGGAAGAAGGAAGAGAGATCTGATCGTCGTAGGGGATTCAGAGCGCCAAATCGCAAGTCGAGTCCAAATCTATGGAGTGCCAAATAGGAATGCTAGGGTAACGATTCTCTTCTTGAGCATGTGAAGCACTCCTTATTTTGCATAAGGAAACCCACTCCCGCGAGTGTGCGATGAGTGTGCGATGTTCCTTGGGGTAGATGTGAATAGTCCCCCTTGTTTGCATGTAGAGTCCGAAATCGAGATACGGACATAGGCATTGTGTGTGAAGCCTACCCTAACAAGTTGGTCTGGATTGGTGATGTTTCTTTTTTGCATGATTAGCCGGAGAAGACTCCGTGCATTTGGTTGTTTGTGGGTTTTCTACACGGTAGATCGCAATAGGGAGTCTTGGGGATTAACTCCAAGTTGCACCCAGAAAACTGGGCGGAAACGCATTTCTGCCAACTTGGTGGACTGGGTTCCTGCCTTGAACATAACTGGGTTATGTGCATGTTTGATCGTTTTGGGACTCAGGGTAGCTTGACCCGCATTTATGGCTTAAATTGACATTGCGGTGTGAGCAATGGGTTAGGCAGAATCGTACCTGCTCTGTGTCATTCAGTTAAAGCGACCTAAGGTACGTGGTACTTACCGTTGACATAGATAGAGGGTCTTGGGCTTAGGTCAGAAAGACTAAAATGCTCACGAGTATTGCCGTCCAAGCGGCGGTGGTGAGACCGCGGTTTTGACCGGGTTCACCGTGTAAGTGCCCTGAGATTACAGGGTGTGCGGACGTGTGTGCCTGCACCTGTGATGTTGTGATTATACACTATAATGCTTATTATGCTAATAAGTACAGGGAAGGAGCATCGCCGCCCCGAGTTTGGGGGCAGGATCGTTATAATTTGGACAGCTTTAGCTGACCGTTACATTTGTTTGTCGCCGTTGCGAAGAATTGTTCTTGCAGGTGCTGCGGAGCCGAATGGCAAATAGCGGGCCAAAGCCCTTATTGCTGAGCCGGCCCTTGAAGGCCTTGTTTTGTTTACTTGTTTAATTCATGTGTGATCGGCCTGCGAGCCGAAGTATGGAATACACTGTTTTAAATTTAGTGAACTCTTGTAAGGCCATAAGGTCGGTACTTTGTGTACTATGTAATTCATTATTGTTTGGGTTCGATAGTGGACATTCATGCCTGTGGCTGGGTTCTTATTTTGAAACTTAATAAATTGCTTCCACTAGATGCTCTGTATAGTACGTTAGGATTGGTAGATTGGTATCAATGAGTAACACTTTGAACTGTTTGTGGTATATGGCGTCGGGTCCCAGCCGGACCTACTGCTATATGATATGTGACGGATAGGGGTGTTACAATTTGGTATCAGACTACCGGCTTCGGCCAGGCTTAAATGAATTCGTGGACGAATTCACTTTAAAGGGTGGTGAGCACATGTGTGTGCATCATCGTTATAACATGAAAAGAACCCATGAATGTCCACTTAGGAATGAAAATACACATGTTTGAGGAACTTGCGTGTTCCTATAATTGCTTTTTGCAATTTTGTTTAGTTGCTTAATGGTGTTTTGTAAGACTATAGGTGACCAGGAGTGGTGCGGGTCCGTCAGAATGTCCAATTTCAAAGGCAAGTAGCGCACCAAATGATGCGCCAACAACACCTCCTTCCACTGAGACCATATGATTTGTAGCTAAAGCAGTGTTTGCGATGATTAATGCACAACCTTCGAGGCAGATACAACTCAAACACATTATGTTTTGGTATTATACTACTCCAAGTGCCAGAGCCAAGGAGAGTGGAGCAGGTTGTGGTGGAGCCAGTGATGCCTAGGAGGGCAATGGAGAAATAGCTCAAACCCATTATGGTCTTTAATCCTCCGGTGTTCTCAGGGACGGGAACCCCAACACAAGCGGAGGATTGGCTCTCCAGAGTTAAGAGAGTCTTGATACCTATAGAGAGGGAGGAGTGGCAGAAGACCACTATAGCCACTTGCTTGTTGGACGGCGATGCAAGGCTTTGGTGGGAAGGTCTAGAACTACACCACTTGGGGGGAAGACCACTTACAGACGTCTCGATGGAAGAGTTTTTGAGGCTGTTATTGGTAAGATACCTCCCCTCTGCTCAGAGGATTGCATTGAAGAACGAGTTTCAGAAGTTGGTGCAGGGAGATTAGTGTGGATGAGTACCTCCACGAATTTACACGTTTGGGTCGGTATGCAAGTGCTACTTTCACTGATGAGGAGCGAAAGACAAACCGATTCTATAAAGGCTTGAGGGATGACTTAAGACTACTACTCTCGGGGTCGATTACGCAGGGCTTCTTGACCCTGCTCAACACGGCCCGGTCTTTGGAGAAAGATTTGAAGAATGTGCAGGCAAAGAAAGACTCCAGTGTGAATAAGACATAGTTCAAGGGCTGACAAACTCAAAGTATGGGTATCATAAGTTCTTTAAGAAGGCTAGGACTTCGGGTCCAGCATCTTCTTCTGGTGCTTCAGGAGCGACCACAGTTCGATCCCCGGGCGCTTGCTTTACTTGTAAGAAGCCGGGGCATTTTGAACGTGACTGTTGGAGCGGACGTCCAAAGTCCGAGAGGAAGCAGGGAGCAACTTACGAGGAGAAGGGCAAGGCGGTGGAGTCAACCGCATCCTGTTATGCTCCGACTCAACCAAGAGTCTACAATCTTGGCCAGCAGGAGTCCATCAAACAAGCGGATGTGGTGACAGGTACGGTTTAAATTTATAGCAATTTAGATTTAAATACTGTTACCTTGTGCTTGTTAGCTTATTACTGTTTGTATAGGCTTTGTTCTTATTTGTGATAATCCGGCGAGAGCACTCTTCGATACGGGAACTTCGCACTCCTTTTTGTCCAAAGGTTTCATATCGCGCATCGGAGTCCCCTCTTCGATGGAGAAGGACAAATTGGATGTGTTGTTGTCGAATGGATGTTCTATGCGCGAGGATAGAGTTTGTGTCGGAAATATTCGAATTGGGAGTCAGGAGTTCGACTTGCTAGCGTCGTTACTTCCGCTAGTAGAGTTCGACGTCATTTTTGGTATGGACTTGCTTTCGGAGAAGAAGGCATACATAGATTGCAATCGTAAGGAAGTCAAGTTGGGGGCTTACCGGAAGACAATGTTTGTAGGTTTGAAGGGGTCGAGCAAGACCTTAATGTCAACTCTTCAAGTGGTCAAGGCAGTTCGTGCTGGTGCAGAGCTGTTCTTCATGCTATTGGAGGTTGCGAAGCCTAAGCCAAATTGGGTAGCATCCCAATAGTGTGCGAGTACCCTGACGTGTTCCCGGACAATCTTCCTTGAGCCCTACCCCAGCGGGAGATCGACTTCACGATTGAACTAGTGCCAGGTGCCAAACCTGTGTCACGCTCAACTTATAGGTTGGCGCATAAGGAAATGACGGAGCTAAAGGTTCAACTTGAAGAGTTATTGGAGCAGTTTTATGTGCGACCAAGTTCGTCACCTTGGAGCGCACCGGTCCTCTTTGTCAAGAAAAAGGACAGAAGTTTGCGGCTCTATATCGACTATAGAGAACTGAACAAGTTAACAGAAAAAAAACAAGTACCCGATCCCAAGGATTGATGATCTATTTGATCAGTTAGTCGGGTCATCGGTGTACTCAAAATTCGATCTCAAGTCCGGTTACTATCAACTGAGAATAAGGGAAAGTGATATCCCAAAAATAGCATTCATCACGAGATACGGTCATTTCGTGTTTAGGATCATACCGTTCAGGCTGACTAATGGGCCATTAGTGTTCATGGATCTGATGAACAGAGCATTCAGGGAGTACTTAGACCACTTTGTGAGCGTCTTTATCGACGACATATTGGTGTACTCGCAGTGCGAAAAGGATCACTTCAAGCATCTGCATTTGGTTTTGGAGACGCTGAGGAGGAACGAACTATATGCAAAGTTCTCCAAATGCGAGTTTTGGTTACCCTCAGTAGCATTCCTTGGTCACATAGTCAGTGGTGAAGGGGTTGTGGTGGATCCGGTGAAGATAGTTACAATACGGGAGTGGCCTGTGTTGTCTACAGTAATGGAAGTCCAGAGTTTTCTGGGGCTTGCCGGCTATTACAGGCGCTTCGTAGAGAACTTCTCGCGGATAGTATTACCTCTCAGGACTTTAACAAGGAAAGATCAGAAGTTTGTTTGGACGCAGGAGTGCGCGCAAGCTTTTGAAGAGTTGAAGGGTCGGTTGTCCACGGCACCAGTGCTAAGTTCGCTGAGTGGGACTGAAGGCTTTGAGATCTACAGTGATGCTTCGTGCAGTGGTTTGGGTGGCGTGCTGCTGCAGTATGGAAGTGTTATAGCATATGGCTCGCGATAGCTGAAAGTGCATGAGAGAAATTATCCGATCCACGACTTGGAGTTAGCCGCCGTGATTTTTGCTCTGAAGCTGTGGAGGCATTATTTGTATGGCGTGAAGGTCGATATCTATGCCGACCAAAAGAGCCTGAAATACATATTGGATCAGAAGGATCTGAATATGAGGCAGTGAAGATGGATGGAGTTCCTGGGGGAGTATACATGTAAGACCCCTTTTTTTTCTTTTTCAACCACCGGGGTCTTATGCCCAGAACTGCCGCTTTGCGGTGACACCTTCGCACCCGGGAAGGTTGCCACTACAACGCGCCGATTCTGCCGGCCTTTTCGATCGCAATAAGTAGCAAGCAAGAGAGAAGCAAGTCCACCAAAAGAGAATATCACATAAAATAAAACTCCACGAAGGGAGTGTCCACAGAAAATCATCAGAGTGTAAATAGTCTGGAAATAAAAGGACTCATGCCCGGTACATCAGAGTCCTCACTACAAGTCGCTCATCGCGGAAGCTAAGAAAATGCTAATCACTCACGGAGCTGGTCGCAGGTGCACCGGTGCTAGACTGTCCCACCTCCATGCGCACCGTACTCCGCTGGTGCTGGTCCCTGTCTCCCATCCGGAGCTCCTGTAATGTTTGGTTCGAAAACCATTAGTCATAAAGACTAAGCCCTATCATCCCCTACGCCTCCCACCGCGGCTCCTAAGCACCGGGTGAAGAGGAGGAAAGGGAAGCTACAAAGTGGAGAATAGACAAGCAGGTGACGGTGGACCTAACTAACAAGTTATAATAGGTGAGCAGTGTAAATGTTGTAATAGGTAGAACAATTAATATATAGCAAATTGTATAAAGGGCAGTTAGAGAATAGTAAGTAAGCAACAAGTAAGTAAGTAAGTAACCTTAACTTATATGAATGCCCATACAAACTTATAAGTTAAGGGATCTTCTGCAAAGCTCCCATCGTATAAAAAGTCTCATACCAATTTATACGTTGGGGTGTCGGTTGTATGCAAATATGAGTGTAGTGATATGCTATGCCATGATTCATGCAAGTGCAACTCACGCACACGACTCTATGCGCACAGACCTTTAGTTCCCCCTGTTTGGGCAGCTAGCTTCACTCCCAGGAACCTCCGTAGTGGCAAACGGAGACAGTGGGTCGGGCCCCCCACTCCTAGGCGGGCATCCACACTACCAGGCCTAGCCCTCCCGTACGCCCCTAGAAGAACACAACCTAGAGTATCCGTGTACTGCTGCTGGATGTACCCTCCAGACTTTCTTTGGCTAAGTGTCCCACACCGCCGAGTCAGCGTACCGATGTCGGTGTGAACGACGATCAAGTACCGAAGACCCACCACCTTTATACTGTACTCCAACCCTCGAGCCCGCGGCCCCCCGGACAGTCCTGTCCGTGCATCTACCTTCAGAGCTACTGTCTGATGGCAAGTAATCCTATAAATCTACTATCCTAGCTACCGGAGAGTGAGTGTGTGCAGCCCTAGTTATACTAGTTACTCTTTTAATTTATTATTCCTATGGTTTACGTTAGCCCAGGACTGCCCCCGGTATACCCTGTGAAGGGCTCTCAAGGGGCACTAGGAACCAAGACGGCGGCATTACGGCCCGAAGTTCCCTTTCGCAAGGCACTTATTATTATTGGTTGATCTCCCTTAACCCGATCCTCTTTTAGTTACTTTAGTTCTAACCCTAGAGTATTAAGACTCTTCCTATACTCCCCGGGATGGACGATCTTTCGTCGTTCCCGTACTCCATCATTCCAACAAGTCTCCCAATAATGAACTCGATCCTAGTCTGCCCTACCAACCATCAACTATCAAAATTCTGTGGCTTTACTATATGCATACCATCCTAAACTGTATGAGGTACTCAAGGGGAGGTACACCAAATCATCTTCCAAATCTCCTATAATATTTACTGGAGGTCCATCATAACATAATTGGTCTAAATCCAGAAATTTATAATTTTCCTAATTAATCTGATATTTATTTAATTTTTCCAAAGGACGTGCCACGGGTCATTTTAAACATGAACCACATGATCTTCCTAAGTAATGACTACTCAAAAACCATGATCATTAAATAACAACAAAAATAACCTCAAATACAGATTTTCAAAATTTTATAGAAAGTATTTAACCTCTAAATAATTTATTTAGTATAATAATATTAATTCTACGTAGTGAACGAAGTACTGAAATTATTCATCTAAAAATTATGGAAAAATCACTAGCCAGTAGTATGATATATAAAAGATCTTTGTGCAGAGAATCATAATTTTACTAGCTTGCTAACCACCAAAATAGATTTAATCCAATATCCATGATAAATAATACTTAATGAAGCAAGCCTTAGAATTAAGCTTCTAAAAATACCATAAAAATTCCCAGAGCTTTAAAATCATAATAAAGGTTCCCAGCCTAAATTTCATCAGTTTCCAGGAAGTTTGTACCCCATAATAAATTTTCTAAGCAAATCATACCATTACTAAATCATTAAAGAAATACCCAAAATAGTGATCATAAAATTCATAGAAAAATATCTAGAGCTTGTACCCTCCCTATAATGCACTCTATCCAATTCATATCACTTTTCAATGTGATTTAGTGTCATTTCCTATCTCTACAAATTTTGCACCCTAAACTAGGGTTAGATTTTTAGATATCCCAACGGTCTCCAAATCTACTAAGATTTCGTCCAGAGAACTATATTGGCCCTATGGTTCTCTTCACCCGATTTTGGGTCAATCCAAGGTCATCTGACCACATGACCTTCACAAACCACCAAGATCCAACCTTAGGGTTTGGCCTTGGTCCTTAGGGTAAACTTACCCCGATCCACCTCAAACTCCATGAGGGGGTGCTAGAGAATATTACTAGCCAGTGGTAAAAATCTCAACCTCTGTTGAGGTGATCTCACCACTCAAACTTCGAAAGTGCACTTTTAACCTAAGACCCCTTATTAGGGCAAAACTTAGGTTTGTTCATTTCTAATCCAAACCATCTCCAAATGAGATGAAAAATTATACAGAAATTTATGGTGAACCCAGGGACCACTCACCCAAGTTTGGGAGGGTTTGGAAATTATTTAACTATCTAATTAAATTCGGCTAGGATTATTGAATTTTTTCTAAAAACTATAGAAAAATATTCTCCAAAAATTCTCATTTTTGGATAGCACCTAGATATATGTAAGATTAGACCACACCCCAAATTTCAAGTCATTTGGATGACTGAATTGGAGTGGGGAATTTTTCTAAGGTCAAGGCAGCCCTCTGGATAGACCCCACTAAAAAGGGTGCTGTGGTCTAACCAGGATTCCGAATCGAGTGAAATTAATTTTTAATTAAAGTAGACTTCAAGGGCTACACTTCCTATGTTGATTATTTTTCCTGTAGGACCCTCTAGGTATTTTTCCCAAATTATTGAACATGATAGATATCTCATTCAGAAATTGATTCAAAAATAAAATCTAATTAAAGACACTGTTCATCTTCTTCTACAGCCCGAAACCAGAGCCTAAAACCTAAATTCCTGTAGCTTTTTCCAAGCTATTTCCCGACCATCCAGCCATCTCCCTGGCCGGCCACCACCACCACCACCTCCGTTGAGGCGAGGGCTATCGTTGGGCGGCGGCACAGCCGCCGGAGAGGCGGTTTCCGGCGAACCCGCCACCATGAAATTTTTGGAAAACCATGAAGACGCTCACCCGATCTGGCTCTTTTGAGCCCGATATCTCTCCTAACGATTCCTAAGATCTATCCGCAGAAGAAGAGGGAGGGGAGGACCTTGTTCGCGGGTTGAAGGCGTGCAGAGCGTCGGGAAGCCATTTGCGCGGTGGAGGCGTCGCCGGAAATTCTTCAACAGCAAGGGGAAGTCTGAAACGGTTTGAGGGAGTGTAACCTTTTCCTCTTGCTCTTAGGAATCTTTTATAGATCAGCAAATGGGGAGGGGAAAGGGTGAAACATTAGAGATGAAACGTTGGCGGCCATTAATAACACCCTTATGACGTTTCGTTTATGACGAATGGCAGTTGAAAAGTTGGAGATGAAGAGGTGTTTGCCAGGTGGCAATTTCCTATTGGACCCACTTTTCCTTAATTATTAACATTATTAAAGTAGGGAACGACCCATAAATACTCTTGATTTTCATCACCACAGTCAGAATTTACTAAGGCGTCGGTTACCGAAATTTCCAGTGTGGCTGACGTTTCGGCCTTGGTCACGGGCGTGACACATAGGTCACGGGAGTGACAGGCCCGGTTAGCAGTTCTGAGTTCGACGATCGTCGAACTAAGATCGACGATCGTCGAAGGGTGGTCACGGGTGTGACACATGGGTCACGGGCGTGACCGGCCTGGTGACCAATTCTGGTTCGACGACGTCGAACTGACATCGACGATCGTCGAGCGTGTCACGCCCTATGTCACGGGCGTGACATTGTTTGTCACGGGCGTGACATGCCTGTGTGGACAACTTTGGGTCGACGACCGTCGACCTGAAGTCGACGGTCATGGTCACGCCCTCTGTCACGAGCGTGACATTAAGTGTCACGGGCGTGACTGGCCATGAGGCAAATTCTGCGTCCGACGATCGTCTAACTGAGATCGACGATCGTCGAAGGGGTCACGCCCAAGGTCACGGGCGTGACATCTTGGTCACGGGCGTGACAGGGCCGGGTTGGAAATGCTGCGCCCGACGATCGTCTCCCGGAGATCGACGATCGTCGAGTGAGTCACGCCCTAGGTCACGGGCGTGACGGGTCAGTCACGGGCGTGACCAACCCGTGACCCGAAATCTTGGTCGGTTATTTCAAGCTTTGGACTCCCTAGGGTTCTACAACAACCAACCGACTCCTAGGGGTCTAGCCGGAAATGGGATGTTACAAATCCCAATAAACAAAAACAAAGATTTCGTCCCCGAAATCAAGGTTAAGCCTACGGGACTCAAATCGGGAAAAATAAGCTTGTAACATCCCATGAGAACCGAATGATCACCTCCCTACGTTACGTTTGTTTGTGTGGTTTCGAATCTAAGGTTAATTCACCCACTTAACTAGGTATATACACCCCAATAAACAAAAGATTAGCCCCTATTCTTGAAATTTCAATTCCATTGGTTTAAAATAGGAAGGCAAATTGATTATCCAGAGGGGTTTTGAGGTATACCTGACGAAAAAGTTCCGGGTATTTTTGCCGCATCAAGTCCTGTGGCTCCCATGTATGCTCCTCCTGCCCATGATTGTTCCACAGAACCTTGACTAACGGGACCTTCTTCCGTCGCAAGACCCGCACCGCTGTATCGTCAATCCTGATAGGCTCTAAATCGACTGACCGATCCGAGGCCACTGGGCCATCTGCCGAGGAAATCAGCTGCTCAGGGCGTAGCAGAGCCCTCCGAAGTGAGGAGACGTGGAAGACGTCATGCAATCCCGCTAACTCCGGCGGTAGCTCCAGTCTATAGGCTAAGGGGCCGATCCGCTCCAGGATCCTATAGGGCCCCATATATCTCGGACTGAGCTTCTTCCGCCCGCGAACCCGCGAGACTCCGTGCATCGGCCGTATCTTCAAGAAAACCCGGTCTCCTACCTGGAACTCTACTTGGCGATGCCTTGCATCGTAATATTTCGCCTGTCTGCTCTGGGCTTCCAACATCCTGTCTCGGATCAATCTAATCTGTGCATCTGTATCTCCCACAAACTCCGAGCCCAGTGCCTGCGGATCCTCGTCCTGAACCCATGATAGTGGGGTTCTGCACCTCCTTCCGTACAACGCTTCGTATGGAGCCATGCCTATGCTGGACTGATGAGCGTTGTTGTATGAAAACTCGACCTATGGTAACAATCTCTCCCAAGGCTCGCCACGGTCCAAAATACATAGTCGCAACAGATCCTCCAGTGTACGGTTAGTGCGCTCTGTCTGTCCGTCGGTCTGAGGGTGGAAAGCTGTGCTGAATGTCAACCGAGAACCCAGATGGGCCTGGACTGACCTCCATTCCCTGGATGTAAACCGCCCATCCCGATCCGAAACGATAGTCTTGGGCACCCCATGATAACGCACGAACTGCTCAATGAATCTCCGTACTAATATACTGACCGGTGTGTCCTTTGCTACTGGGATGAATCTGGCCACCTTTGTCAGCCTGTCCACTATCACCCAGATCGAGTCGTTCCCCGCACGGGATCTAGGTAGCCTATGTATGAAGTCCATGGCTATATCCTCAAACTTCCACTCCGGCACTGGAAGCGGCTGCAACAAACCTGCCGGGTTCCTACACTCCGCCTTCACGAGCTGGCAGGCCTCACAATGCGTCACAAAATACGTAATATCTTTCTTCATACCCGGCCAATACATCGTCCTCTTTAAATCCTTTACCATCTTGGTGATCCCCGGGTGTACCGAATACCGGCTGCAGTGAGCCTCCGTCAAAATATCCTCCCGGATCCGTCCTCCTACTGGTATGTAGACTCTGCCCCGGAAACACAGGAGCCCATCCCTCAAAGTGTAATCTCCTGTCATGCCTTCCTCCAAGGCTCGGAATATCGGCTCAGCTCTCTCGTCCCGCATCTGCCCATCTCTGATGCAGTCTCGAATGTCATCTGTAGTAGCTATCGACCCCAGGTACTCCATGTACAGCTCCGGGTCATCCTCAGATACTAGCGAAATCTGCATCTCCTCGAATGATCTAATCAACTCCAAGGCCATCAGCTGCGGGCCTGCTCCAGTCGTACTCGCTCTCCGGCTCAGAGCATCCGCAACCACGTTCGCCTTCCCCGGATGGTAGTGCATGGTATACTGGTAGTCCGAAAGAAACTCCACCCAGCGTCTCTGCCTGATGTTTAACTCCTTCTGGGTGTCGACGTACTTCAGATTCTTGTGGTCGGAGAAGATATCACAATGTACCCCGTAGAGATAGTGCCGCCAGATCTTAAGAGCAAAAATGACTGCCCCCATCTCCAAATCGTGCACGGGGTAGTTCTGCTCGTGCTGCTTCAACTGACGGGAGGCATAAGGTATTACGTGCCCATTCTGCATAAGGACGGCACCCATCCCCTGATAGGAAGCATCTGTATATACCTGGAATCCCTCCCTCCCTGATGGAAGAGCAAGGATGGGGGCCGAGGTGAGACGATCCTTCAGCTCCTGGAAGGCAGATTCGCATCGCGGCGTCCAAATAAAAGGGGACTCCTTCTTCGTCGGAGACGTAAGAGGAAGGGCAATCTGAGAGAACCCCTTTACGAACTTCCTGTAGTAACCGGCAAGTCCCAAGAAACTTCGAACCTCCGTGGCCGACTTTAGTGGTGGCCAATCCCGTACTGCCTGGATCTTTGCCGGATCCACTGCCAGACCTGCTCCACTGATGACATGACCCAGAAATGCCACCTCTTTTAGCCAGAACTGGCACTTGCTGTACTTGGCATACATCTCGTGCTCCCGCAGCTTCTCCAAGGTCAAGGCTAGATGTCTCGCGTGCTCCTCCTCCGTCCTTGAATAGATGAGAATGTCGTCGATGAATACTATGACAAAGACGTCCAGATACTCCTCGAACACCCGATTCATCAAAGTCATGAATGCGGAGGGTGCATTCGTGAGCCCGAACGGCATCACGGTAAACTCGTACAAGCTGTATCTGCTGCTGAACGCCGTCTTCGGGATGTCCTCCCCCCGGATGCGAAGCTGGTAGTATCCTGACCTCAGATCCAGCTTTGAGAACCAATGGGCTCCCTCCAGCTGGTCAAAAAGCTCATCTATCCGTGGTAAGGGATAAGTGTTCCGGACCGTCAACCTGTTCAGAGCCCGGTAATCTATGCATAGTCGAAGGGTCCCGTCTTTCTTCTTAACGAACAGCACCGGAGCTCCCCACGGTGATGAGCTAGGCCGAACGAACCCGGCCTCCACTAACTCCTGAAGCTGACTTCGGAATTCCACCAACTCCTTTGGGGCCATTCGATAGGGAGCTCTGGATAACGGCTTAGCCCCCGGTATGAGCTGAATCTGAAAGTCCTTCTCTCGGTGCGGGGGTAACCCTGGTAGCTTCTCTGGAAACACGTCGGCGAAGTCCCGCACTACCGAAATATCTGCAATGGAATCCTTGGCTACGACCGCCTCAAAGAGGACCTGATAAACCTCTTCCCCCTGCAGATGGGCCTTAACGGCCTGCACAGACGATAGTAAAGTACGGGGTGCTGATATAATACCTTCGATAACAATGAAGGAGTCGCCGTGCCGCACGGTGATCCTTTTCGCCACGCAATCGATCTGGGCATGGTTCCAATACAGCCAGGTCATGCCCAGAATCAGATCGTAATCTGGCATCCTCAAGACCGTCGCTGGTGCCTCAAACGCCTTTCCGCCGATCCTCGCTTCCATATTACAATGAGTAGAGGTCAATATCTCTGATCCATCGGGTAGGCGCACCCTCAGCATCTTCCCGGTGCATAGCTCCACTCCTGCCAGTCCTTTCACAAAATCCTCCGACACGAATGATTGCGATGCACCGGTGTCAAAGAGGGTGTGAGCGGGCTTGCCGCTAACGAAAACTATGCCTGGGGTAATTAAGTGTCTTAGTATTTTTGTTGCAGTTCATCTTCTCTTTAGATTTCTAAGCAGGTTATGTCTAAAATGGTAGTTTATATGAAGAAAATTTAAAAGTGCTGCCATACCTGTGATAACCTGCTCCGGGTTCCGAGGCTGTGTCAGGTCTAGAGCATACACCTGCTCTCTCTCTTGTCTGCGGCCTCGATCCTGAAATCCTCGTCCTCGGTCCTGTCCTCGTCCGCCAAACTGTCGGGGAGGTGGAGCGCCCTGATGTGCTGGTGGGGGTGCTCGCCCCACAGGGCAGTTCCGCTTGATATGCCCCGGCTGGTTGCACTGATAGCATACCGGTGGCTGCCCTGCCGTCCTTGGCATCTCCAGCATCTGTATAGGCTGGGGAGCCAATATCCCCTGAGTCCTCTGCTCCTGCCCAAACTCCTGACGGGGCTGATCCCCGTTCCTTCTCTCTCCAATAACCTGGCCCCGAGGACGGTCTCTACGACCTCCAATCACTGAATCATCAGCCGGTCTCTTCCGATTCTTCACTGTGAGCTGATCCGCCTCTCTCTTCTTAGCCATCTCCAGAATCCTGGCCAGACTCCCCTCTGAAACAAAAAGGAGGGCCTGCCTCATGTCATCCTGCAGCCCCTTATAAAACCTCCGGGCGTAGCCAGCATCGTCTAACTGGTAAGCGTCCGCATAACGGGCCAGATGAGTGAACTCCTGATAGTACTCCACCACGGTCCTGTTCCCCTGCCTCAACCGCAGGAATCTATCCTCCAGGTCATCTCTCGCCGACTGAGGTACAAAATGTCCCAAGAGCGCTGCTCTGAACTCCTTCCAAGTAATATCAGCGCAGTCCATCCCTGCAAAGGTGGTGTCCAGCTGAGATTTCCACCATCTCTTTCCGTGTGACTCTAAGCAGGAGACTGTCAAAGCGACTGCCTCCTCCGTGGGGCATCGAATCCCTGCCAACATCTCATAAATAGTATCCAACCACTCCTCCGTACGTACTGCGGACTCCGTCCCCTGGTAGGATGGAGGGGAAAGTCCTCGGAAGACCGTCATCCAATTGGCCTCGGGGTTTGGCTGTGGGGCCGGGGCTTGCTGAGCTCTGAAGGCCTCCAGGATGGCCGTCAGTGTTTGCCCCATCTCCGTCTGCTGGAACGGAACGGGTGCTGGCGGAGTTGGGACCACATCTGGCGCCTGAGGTGTCCCCTGCTGCGATGTAGGGTTCGTCGCAGGCTACAAGCAAAATTTCCATTTGTTAGCGAGCGAAATGAATGGAATTTAAGAAGAGTTATGATGGACATTCACATGTGATTTCCCTTATGGGCCCACCACTGCTTCCGCTGCTAGTTTGTCCGCAAACTAAGCTCGCACGGGGGTGGCCCAAGGTTTTTGTGGACTACTTCTCTTTCAATCGAGGTTTCCTCTGATACCACTTGTAAGACCCCTTTTTTTTCTTTTTCAACCACCAGGGTCTTATGCCCAGAACCGCCGCTTTGCGGTGACACCTTCGCACCCGGGAAGGTTGCCACTACAACGCGCCGATTCTGCCGGCCTTTTCGATCGCAATAAGTAGCAAGCAAGAGAGAAGCAAGTCCACCAAAAGAGAATATCACATAAAATAAAACTCCACGAAGGGAGTGTCCACAGAAAATCATCAGAGTGTAAATAGTCTGGAAATAAAAGGGCTCATGCCCGGTACATCAGAGTCCTCACTACAAGTCGCTCATCGCGGAAGCTAAGAAAATGCTAATCACTCACGGAGCTGGTCGCAGGTGCACCGGTGCTAGACTGTCCCACCTCCATGCGCACCGTACTCCGCTGGTGCTGGTCCCTGTCTCCCATCCGGAGCTCCTGTAATGTTTGGTTCGAAAACCATTAGTCATAAAGACTAAGCCCTATCATCCCCTACCCCTCCCACCGCGGCTCCTAAGCACCGGGTGAAGAGGAGGAAAGGGAAGCTACAAAGTGGAGAATAGACAAGCAGGTGACGGTGGACCTAACTAACAAGTTATAATAGGTGAGCAGTGTAAATGTTGTAATAGGTAGAACAATTAATATATAGCAAATTGTATAAAGGGCAGTTAGAGAATAGTAAGTAAGCAACAAGTAAGTAAGTAAGTAACCTTAACTTATATGAATGCCCATACAAACTTATAAGTTAAGGGATCTTCTGCAAAGCTCCCATCGTATAAAAAGTCCCATACCAATTTATACGTTGGGGTGTCGGTTGTATGCAAATATGAGTGTAGTGATATGCTATGCCATGATTCATGCAAGTGCAACTCACGCACACGACTCTATGCGCACAGACCTTTAGTTCCCCCTGTTTGGGCAGCTAGCTTCACTCCCAGGAACCTCCGTAGTGGCAAACGGAGACAGTGGGTCGGGCCCCCCACTCCTAGGCGGGCATCCACACTACCAGGCCTAGCCCTCCCGTACGCCCCTAGAAGAACACAACCTAGAGTATTCGCGTACTACTGCTGGATGTACCCTCCAGACTTTCTTTGGCTAAGTGTCCCACACCGCCGAGTCAGCGTACCGATGTCGGTTTGAACGACGATCAGGTACCGAAGACCCACCACCTTTATACTGTACTCCAACCCTCGAGCCTGCGGCCCCCCGGACAGTCCTGTCCGTGCATCTACCTTCAGAGCTACTGTCTGATGGCAAGTAATCCTATAAATCTACTATCCTAGCTACCGGAGAGTGAGTGTGTGCAACCCTAGTTATACTAGTTACTCTTTTAATTTATTATTCCTATGGTTTACGTTAGCCCAGGACTGCCCCCGGTATACCCCGTGAAGGGCTCTCAAGGGGCACTAGGAACCAAGACGGCGGCATTACAGCCCGAAGTTCCCTTTCGCAAGGCACTTATTATTATTGGTTGATCTCCCTTAACCCGATCCTCTTTTAGTTACTTTAGTTCTAACCCTAGAGTATTAAGACTCTTCCTATACTCCCCGGGATGGACGATCTTTCGTCGTTCCCGTACTCCCTCATTCCAACAAGTCTCCCAATAATGAACTCGATCCTTGTCTGCCCTACCAACCATCAACTATCAAAATTCTGTGGCTTTACTATATGCATACCATCCTAAACTATATGAGGTACCCAAGGGGAGGTATACCAAATCATCTTCCAAATCTCCTATAATATTTACTGGAGGTCCATCATAACATAATTGGTCTAAATCCAGAAATTTATAATTTTCCTAATTAATCTGATATTTATTTAATTTTTCCAAAGGACGTGCCACGGGTCATTTTAAACATGAACCACATGATCTTCCTAAGTAATGACTACTCAAAAACCATGATCATTAAATAACAGCAAAAATAACCTCAAATACAGATTTTCAGAATTTTATAGAAAGTATTTAACCTCTAAATAATTTATTTAGTATAATCATATTAATTTTACGTAGTGAAGGAAGTACTGAAATTATTCATCTAAAAATTATGGAAAAATCACTAGCCAGTAGTATGATATATAAAAGATCTTTGTGCAGAGAATCATAATTTTACTAGCTTGTTAACCACCAAAATAGATTTAATCCAATATCCATAATAAATAATACTTAATGAAGCAAGCCTTAGAATTAAGCTTCTAAAAATACCATAAAAATTTCCAGAGCTTTAAAATCATAATAAAGGTTCTCAGCCTAAATTTCATCAGTTTCCAGGAAGTTTGTACCCCATAATAAATTTTCTAAGCAAATCATACCATTACTAAATCATTAAAGAAGTACCCAAAATAGTGATCATAAAATTCATAGAAAAATATTCAGAGCTTGTACCCTCCCTATAATGCACTCTACCCAATTCTTATCACTTTTAAATGTGATTTAGTTTCATTTCCTATCTCTACAAATTTTGCACCCTAAACTAGGGTTAGATTTTTAGATATCCCAACGGTCTCCAAATCTACTAAGATTTCGTCCAGAGAACTATATTGGCCCTATGGTTCTCTTCACCCGATTTCGGGTCAATCCAAGGTCATCTGACCACATGACCTTCACAAACCACCAAGATACAACCTTAGGTTTGGCCTTGGTCCTTAAGGTAAACTTACCCCGATCCACCTCAAACTCCATGAGGGGGTGCTAGAGAATATTACTAGCCAGTGGTAAAAATCTCAACCTCTGTTGAGGTGATCTCACCACTCAAACTTCGAAAGTGCACTTTTAACCTAAGACCCCTTATTAGGGCAAAACTTAGGTTTGTTCATTTCTAATCCAAACCATCTCCAAATGAGATGAAAAATTATACAGAAATTTATGGTGAACCCAGGGACCACTCACCCAAGTTTGGGAGGGTTTGGAAATTATTTAACTATCTAATTAAATTCGGCTAGGATTATTGAATTTTTTCTAAAAAACTATAGAAAAATATTCTCCAAAAATTCTCATTTTTGGATAGCACCTAGATATATGTAAGATTAGAACACACCCCAAATTTCAAGTCATTTGGATGACTGAATTGGAGTGGGGAATTTTTCTAAGGTCAAGGCAGCCCTCTGGATAGACCCCACTAAAAAGGGTGATGTGGTCTAACCAGGATTCCGAATCGAGTGAATTAATTTTTAATTAAAGTAGACTTCAAGGGCTACACTTCCTATGTTGATTATTTTTCCTGTAGGAGCCTCTATGTATTTTTCCCAAATTATTGAACATGATAGATATCTCATTCAGAAATTGATTCAAAAATAAAATATAATTAAAGACACTGTTCATCTTCTTCTACAGCCCGAAACCAGAGCCTAAAACCTAAATTCCTGTAGCTTTTTCCAAGCTATTTCCCGACCATCCAGCCATCTCCCTGGCCGGCCACCACCACCACCACCTCCGTTGAGGCGAGGGCTATCATCGGGCGGCGGCACAGCCGCCGGAGAGGCGGTTTCCGGCGAACCCGCCACCATGAAATTTTTGGAAAACCACGAAGACGCTCACCCGATCTGGCTCTTTTGAGCCCGATATCTCTCCTAACGATTCCTAAGATCTATCCGCAGAAGAAGAGGGAGGGGAGGACCTTGTTCGCGGGATGAAGGCGTGCAGAGCGTCGGGAAGCCATTTGCGCGGTGGTGGCGTCACCGGAAATTCTTCAACAACAAGGGGAAGTCTGAAACGGTTTGAGGGAGTGTAACCTTTTCCTCTTGCTCTTAGGAATCTTTTATAGATCAGCAAATGGGGAGGGGAAAGGGTGAAACGTTGGAGATGAAACGTTGGCGGCCATTAATAACACCCTTATGACGTTTCGTTTATGATGAATGGCAGTTGAAAAGTTGGAGATGAAGAGGTGTTTGCCAGGTGGCAATTTCCTATTGGACCCACTTTTCCTTAATTATTAACATAATTAAAGTAGGGAACGACCCATAAATACTCTTGATTTTCATCACCACAGTCAGAATTTACTAAGGCGTCGGTTACGGAAATTTCCAGTGTGGCTGACGTTTCGGCCTTGGTCACGGGCGTGACACATAGGTCACGGGCGTGACAGGCCTGGTTAGCAGTTCTGAGTTCGACGATCGTCGAACTGAGATCGACGATCGTCGAAGGGTGGTCACGGGCGTGACACATGGGTCACGGGCGTGACCGGCCTGGTGACCAATTCTGGTTCGACGACGTCGAACTGACATCGACGATCGTCGAGCGTGTCACGCCCTATGTCACGGGCGTGACATTGTTGGTCACGGGCGTGACATGCCTGTTTGGACAACTTTGGGTCGACGACCGTCGACCTGTAGTCGACGGTCATGGTCACGCCCTCTGTCACGGGCGTGACATTAAGTGTCACGGGCGTGACAGGCCATGAGGCAAATTCCGCGTCCGACGATCGTCTAACTGAGATCGACGATCGTCGAAGAGGTCACGCCCAAGGTCACGGGCGTGACATCTGGGTCACGGGCATGACAGGGCCGGGTTGGAAATGCTGCGCCCGACGATCGTCTCCCGGAGATCGACGATCGTCGAGTGAGTCACGCCCTAGGTCACGGGCATGACGGGTCAGTCACGGGCGTGACCAACCCGTGACCCGAAATCTTGGTCGGTTATTTCAAGCTTTGGACTCCCTAGGGTTCTACCACAACCAACCGACTCCTAGGGGTCTAGCCGGAAATGGGATGTTACAATACATTAAAAATTCATTATGTTCCCGGGAAAGATAATGCAGTTGCAGATGCGTTGAGTCGCAGGGCCCCCGCACAAGCCAACTGGTTGTCAGTTCATGACGAGCGGTTGATTTGGGAGTTGGAGGCATTAAATATCTCTTGTGTTGACAAGCAGACTAGCGCCGAAACGCTATTGACCTGGACGGAAGTTCAATATGACCTGGCTGATCGGATTCGGCAGGCATTGGAGCTGGATAGCGACATGAGGCAAATCATGGATGCAGCTTCGGATGGGTCAAATTCCCAATTTACGGTTGATTATGGACTACTAAGGAAGGACAGTTGTTTATGCATCACAAACGTGGGTAATTTACGGGTGGAGTTAATGTACAAGGCTAATCATACAAAGTACTCGATCCACCCAGGGAGCACGAAGATGTACCGAGATATGAAGAAGTTGTTCTGGTGGCCAGGACTGAAGAAGGATATAGCACTATATGTGGCGAAGTGTCAGACCTGCGCCTTAGTGAAGGTAGAGTGCCAAAAGCCAAGGGTTTTCTTTAAGTCTTTGCTTATTCCAGAGTGGAAGATCGACGATATCTCAATGGACTTTATTCATAGATTGCCAAGGCCATAGAATGGAAACGATGCCATCTGGGTGATCGTAGATCAGTTGACAAAAGTGTCGCACTTTATTCCGAATAGGAAGGATGATTCGGTGGAGAAATTGGAGAATTTGTATGTGAATAACATTGTTCGATTACACGGTGTGCCCGATAGCATCGTGAGTGATAGAGATGGGCAGTTTACATCCAATGACTGGAGGTTAGTGCAGCAAATGCTGGGTACTAAGTTGAGGTTAAGCACAGCCTTTCATCCACAGACGGATGGTCAGAATGAGAGAGTTAACAGGACAATAGAAGACATGATTCGCATGTGCATCCTGGATTTCGGGAAGCAGTGGGAAGATCATTTGTATTTGGTGGAGTTTGCATACAACAACAGCTACCAAGCGAGCATACAAATGGCGCCCTTCGAGGCCTTATATGGTAGAAAATGTCACACGCCGTTGGCATGGTTAAAAACATAAAGACTTTGTTTCAAGAGCCTAAACACCTAGAGGGGGGGGGGTTAATAAGTTTTAATCTTTTTGTGTCTTTTTGATTTTAAGGCAAATAGATATTTGTAACTTCCTTTAGCACAGAATAATTCAATCTACACAAATTAAATGCAATACAACAAACACCAGATCTATAGTGGTTCCCCAAGATATGGTACATCCACTTACCCCCTTCGCCTATCTAGTAGATAACTGGATTCAGCCTAACTTCCTTCCACTGGCTCAGATCCACAGATCTTACAATCTCAGAACCAAAGATGGTTCCTACACCTCAAACTTAACACAAGTCCTACCTCAGATTCTTCTCTAGAATCCTACCTCAGTCCTCAGCCCTACCTCAGCCATTATAATTAGGCTTACAACTCAGACTTTCCACAAGTCCTACCACAGGCACACAGCCCTACCTCAGCCTTTATAATTTTAGGCTTACAATCTCAGATCTAACAGAAGATCCTACAAGAATTTGTGAGTAAAGAGTAATTGAAAACTTCACCAGCTAGATTTCACTATTGATGCAGTCTTCTTGATCAGTTCTTGGATTGACTAATCCTTCTGATCTAACCTAACTTAGCTTTTCAAATCTTCTTGATTAGAACAAAATAAGTTGGATCTTCTCTGTTGATGAAGATGATCTTCAATCATCTTCTTCCTTAAATTAAGATAGAACTCTGAATCTTTCTTGCAGACAGCCCTTGATCTTTCAGAATTCTTCTTATAGATGCTTCATGTTGTTGTTCATATGTTGTCGTTTCTGATCTGTCTCTTATATAGAGCTTGCTTCATGGTTACCGGCTGATTTGGTTCATAACAAACTGCTGACAGTTCTGACACTGGTGTCAGACCAGCTAGTTATGACAGCTGTCAAGTCACCAGTCACATCACCAGGTTATTCAATGTCTTTTAACCTCAGCAAACCACACTCAGCAGACTGCTTCACATGTGTCGACACATATAGGCTAAGTTTCGAGACAAGTCTTCATGGTGTCGACACAATTACTCCAAGTGTCGACACAAGTATTCATGGTGTCGACACAATTACTCCAAGTGTCGACACATTAATACTTCTGCTTATCTACACTGCTTATGTTGTATGTGTCGACACAAGTCCTGTATGTCGACACAGCCATACTTCTGCTTCTCGACATTGCTTATGTTGTATGTGTCGAAATAAGTCTTGCGTGTCTACACAGCAGCTTCTTGTCTCGACATTTCTATTGCAGAAAGTTGGTGTTGAGTGTTTGTCAAATTACGTTGAGTGTGTGTCGACACAAGTCCTGTGTGTCGACACAATTACTTCTGAACTCGGCACAGCCTTTTGAGAGTTGGTGTGTCAACACAAGTCCTGTGTGTCAACACAACTTCTTCAGGTATCGACATAGCTCCTGAGTGTCGACTCATCTTCTGTTTTAAGTGTCGACACAATTCTGTTTTAAGTTGTCGACACAATTTTATTTTATGTTGTCGACAAAATTCTTGATGTCGACACAATTGCTTCTTTAGTTTTTGACATAGCGTTGAGTGTCGACATAGCTTCTTTATAAGTGTCGACACAAATTCTGGGTGTCGACACAACTTCCCTGAGTGTCTACACAATTTTCCTGTGTATCGACACAACTTGCCTGAGTGTCGACACAACTTGCCTGTACGTCGACACAGCTTGCCTGAGTGTCGACACAAGTTTCCTGAGTGTCGACAAAGTTTCTTCACAAGTGTCGACACATGTACTTAAAAAAATTTCCTTCAAATTTTTAAACCTGCACAATGAAACTCAAACTTCTATCAATACACATTGATGCATGTCATTGACTAAGTTGTGGCTTCTCCAAATCTAGTACACATTTTCCAATGTATCCAACAATCTCCCTGTATTTGGAGAAGTCATAACCCTTAGTCAAAGATATACATCTCTTAAGATAAAACAAAATTGTAATAGAAGTAAAAACATTTCAGAGCAGGTTATTACATAATCATTGTAAACAACAAAAACTTAATACTGAGACAGATTTTATTTATCAGAAAAACTTTGGTTTATATGAATTTCTTATAGAACAAAAGAAACAAACTAGTACATTGTTCTATTACATAAACCTAGCAATCCTATTACTGACTAGGCTCCTTAATAACTATTCCTTTGCCATACATGATTTTGATCAAAATAGTGGAAAGGTTTGGGGGATTACTTTCTTAGCTCTTGAGCATTAGCAGGTAGCTTCCCAGCCTTAGCACTTCTTCTATGTTGAAGAATTGCTTCTTGTCCTGCTGGATATTTATTCCACTCTTGTTCAGAATACCACTTACCCCTGTCATGGGTTTTATCCTTTACAGCTTTCCAGGCAGTAAGTATGATGTTTCTAAAAGTTGGGCTCCGCTGATCAAAATCTGGCTTCAGCTCAGCCTGCTCTCTGAATCTCTTCTTGGAAAGTTGAGCTTCCTTCTGAGCTTCTAATGCAGCTTCTGACATTTCAACTGTTTCCAGAATTACATTTTGTGCCTCTGGTGGAGGACCATACATTTTCAGCACTTCTTCTTGAACCATTTCAAAATCAGCTGGGGGGTAGATCACCTGAGCAACTTCAGGCTGATCTCCTTCAAAATATTCAGGTTGAATCCCAGACTCAGCTAAAATAGCATCATCAAAAAGAGGATGATATCCAAGAGTAGCACTGATGCTATTGGTAGTCCATTTAGCATGGTCAGAGCTGGCTTTGACTAGTAATCTCTCCCCCTTTATGACTTCTCTTGCAACATGATCTCTTAAATCTTCTTTCTGGAATCTGACTTGATCAGTTATATATTCAGTTCCCTCTTTAAAATAAGCTCTGAATTTTGTTAGGAAAGTTGTAATTTTCTCCTGAGATTCTTTAAATGTGGCTTTGACAGCAGATATATCTTCCTGGATTTTCTTGGATATTTCATCCTTCAGATTAGTGCTAGAATCAGTGAGCTTTTTCAATATTTCATGATGTGAATCCTTGAGATTTTCATTCATCCTTAACTGATTCTCCAGTACATATCCCTTCTTAACATCAATTTCATTCACTTTTGTTTGGATATTTTATTGTTGCTTGGCCAGGAATACCACAACATTACCTCCTTTATGGAAGCAATCTGTCATCTCCTTCATATGTTGATTCACTTCAAATCTAATTGATTTGATGTCCTTGGCCAATTGAAACTGTAACTCCTTATGAGTTTCATCCACATATTGCTCTATAGACTGCCTTTGATTATCTAATTTTATCTGCATCTGGACCAGTAAAGAACTAAAGTCCATGCTTGATGTAGATGGTGCATTTCCCAATTATAAGGCTTTCTTATATCAAGAACTATACTTATTTAACACAGACAGCTTTCTTTTCTTAGCCAATGTGGCTTCTTCATCTTCAGAAGATTCAGATGTACTTTTAATATCAACAGTATCCTTTTCAGCTGGGGTATCCTTGGATAACTCCCCCTCAGTCCTTTGAATTTCCTTTTCTTTTTCAATTTCCTCCCCCTCAGTCCTATCAGTAAGATGTTCTGGAAACAGTTCTTCCATTATAAATTCCTGCTGTATCTATTCAGAAGGAATAAGATTAGTTTTTTTAAAAGAACTGCTTGAAAGACTAATTCCACTAAAAAGAACTCTTTTGTTGTGTAAACAAAAGTGTCCCTTTGAACAATTTTTGAGGAAAAAAATACTATAATACATCACTAGTCTGTGGAGAAGATACTTACTGGCTCATTTTGAGAATTATTCTTATCAGTTACTTCAGCTGCAGTGTTGATTTCAGATACAACATCCATTATTGTGTCTACAGCTAAGTCACTATCCAGGACAGCATCATCAATACCTCCCCTTGGGCAGGCAACTCAGTTTCTTTTTCTAGGTTTTATCCCCCTTGATTGGAGTCAACTTGTTGCTCCTGGGGCTCACTGTCCTTTATTTGATCATATGCTTCCCGTTGATGCTGGTCTTCATCAGAACTAAAGACCACTTCCTCTTCAGAATCACTAGAGGAATCAGCCTGTATAATCACTTTCTTTTTCTTCTGGTCTTTCTTAGTTTGCTCCTTGGGAGCAGGGACTTCCTTGGTCAGTACTCTGTCCCATCTTGACAGTATCCTTACATCCATTTTTCTCATATGATTTATCTTACAACCATTTGCTTGTTTCAGAACATCTAGAACTACTGATGTTAAGCATAGGCTGAGAATCCTTCCCAGATTAGGTTTCTTTATTCCTTCTTGTTGTTTATCAAACACTACTGCTGCCCATTCAGTGTTTATCTTGAATATGATTCTCACCATCAGATTGAACATGTGGGCAGAAATCCGATCATGTCCACCTGTTTTGCAGATAATCACTTTGCCCACTACTTCTGAAAGAAATTTTGCTTGGGAATTCATCCCTTTTCTATTGATAGATGAACCAATCTTAATACTTAGATTCAGTCCACACCAGCTTAATGCTTCAATTATTTGGGATGGTGTAATTTTGTATGTATCTTTAATCAATAGCAGATGTAGTGCTTTCCTGATTGATTTCAAAGTAAGCTTCACCTGGGTACCTTAAATAGATGCCTTGATTTTCTTTCCTTTAGAGTCCAATGAAGCGGTTGTGTAGAACTCCATGACTTCCTTCTTCCAAATTTTGGTCGGTTCTAAGACCAAAAATTCTAGTCCATTATCAGAAATTAGCGCAATAATTCCCTGAATTTCGTCAGAAGTGTTTGTGAAACCTTCGCGAACCAGTTCGTAACCTTCATTAACCTTGTCTTCATGGTTTGGCGCCATTGACGTAAGTGCTAGACGAGAAGAGAAGAGAAGGTCATTGTCGACAGAAGGTGTAGAGTAAAAAATTCTGATAGCGTAGTCGACCAGATTTTGGATTCACCTTTTTATAGTACTTGAGTCAAGGACAGACCAAAAGTCGGGCTTAAGTCGACAAATCAATTTTTTGTGTCGACAAAAATGACCTAGGTCTAGACAGAACATAAGCTGAGTCGACACAACTATGTGTCGACAAACTAATGTCTAAGTCGATAAAACATATATTAAGTCGACACATCTATGTGTCGACATACTTGTGTCTATGTCGACATACTTGCGTCTGTGTCGACACTGATAACTTAAGTCACGACAGAGTTGTGTCAACACCAACTTTTTGTGTCGACACAAATATCCTCACGACTTAGAGTCTCGACAAGGTTGTATTGACACCTATTCTCCTGTCGACACAGATACTGTTTCTGTGTCGACACATCTTTTTCCTGTGTCGACACAACATACTGAGTGTATCGACACAACTTGCTTGAGTCGACACAAACTTTGAACTTAGCCAAATTTCAACAGAAATTTTGTGCTTACATATGCTGCTAATGGAAACTTGTGTTAACCTATTGTAGGTTCAACATACCTAATTGAATTTTGAAATTATTGAATTTAGTTTCATCCAGTGGTTTTGTAAAAATATCAGCTATTTGATTATCAGTTTTTACAAACTCTAGATTTATATTTTCCTTCTCTACATATTCTCTGATAAAATTAAATTTAATATCTATATGCTTGGTCCTACTGTGTGATACAAGATTCTTAGCAATAGAAATAGAACATGTAAAATCACAAAATAGTGGTATTCTACTTATCTGGATGTCATAATCTTCTAGTTGATGCTTTATCCACATTAATTGTCCACAGCAGCTACCAGCAGCTATATACTCTGATTCAGCTGTTGATATAGCTACACTGGTTTGCTTCTTGCTGCTCCATGACACCATCCTCCGACCAAGGAATTGACAGGTTCTTGTGGTACTTTTTCTATCTTCTTAACTTCCAGCAAAATCTGCATCTAAGAAACCTGTTAATATAAAATCTCTATTCTTAGGGTACCAAAGGCCTAGATTAGGTGTGCCCTTAAGATATCTCAAAATTGTTTTAACTGCAGTATAATGAGATTCCTTAGGGCATGCTTGATACCTAGCACAGATACATGTTGCATACATGATGTCAGGTCTACTAGCAGTCAAGTATAGTAGGGAGCCAATTATTCCTCTATACAAAGACTCATCAACAGGTTTTCCTGCTTCATCTTTGCATATAGGCATATTTGTTCCCATTGTAGTTTCCATTTTAGAAGCTGAGTCCAAACCATACTTCTTAATCAACTCCTTGGTGAACATAGACTGGGATATGGACAACCCACTCTCAGTCTGTCTAACATGAAGTCCAAAGAAGAACTTCAGCTCACCCATACTGCTCATCTCAAACTTCCCTTGCATAAGTTTTGCAAACTTCCTATAAAGGCTGTTTTCAGTAGAACCAAAGATAATGTCATCCACATATATCTGCACTAGTATTATCTTGCCTTTTGATTCCCTATAGAATAGAGTTTTGTCTATCTTTCCTCTAGAGAATTTATTCTCAATGAGGAAGGCAGACAAGGTTTCACACCAAGCCCTTTGAGCTTGTTTCAAAACATATAGAGCTTTCCTAATCCTATATACATAATAAGGAAAGTGAGAGTCTACAAAACCTGAGGGTTGTTCTACAAAGACTTCTTCTTTTAAATCACCATTCAGAAATGCTGATTTCACATCCATTTGATATACTTTGAACCCTTGATAGGCAACATAGGCTAAGAACAGCCTTATTGCCTCCAGCCTTGCCACTAGAGCAAAGGTTTGATCAAAATCAATACCTTCCTCTTGCCTGTAGCCTTTTGCTACCAGTCTAGCCTTGTTCTTGACTATAGTGTCATTCTCATCAAGCTTGTTCCTATAGATCCACTTAGTTCCTATGATGTTGTGATCCTTAGGTTTTGGCACCAGTTCCTAGACCTTACACCTTTTGAACTGACTGAGCTCTTCTTGCATTGCATCAATCCAGTTGGTGTCTTGCATGGCCTCTTCAATCTTCCTAGGTTCTATCTAAGACAGGAAGCTAGAACATAAAATTGTGTTCATTCTCCTGCTTCTTATTAGAACACCCTGACTTGCATCACCAATGATCTGGTGAGTTGGATGATCCTTCAGGTGTCTCCTTGCTGGAGGAATTCTGTCAGCATTATGGCTATCTCAAGTTTCCTCATCTAGATGCTCCAGATTTTTTTCTTCACCCAGAGGGACTTGATCTCCCCCTGGATAGCTGACATCTTTATCCTCATCTAGTTTAGCAGGAACATCTTCATTGATGGTAAGCTTGTCCAGCTTATCTGTTAGACCTGTAGAACTAACTGAAGAACTAGACAATTCATTGTTAATAAACATTGACTCATCAAATACAGCATGCACAGATTCTTCTACAACTTGAGTTGTCAAGTTGTAGATCATGTATGCTCTACTATGATTGTTGTACCCAACAAATATCCCTTGTAGGGATTTGGCAGCAAACTTAGTTTGGTAGTGTTTACCATTGACTAGTACAAAACACTTACTACCAAAGATTCTGAAATAAGATATGTTTGTTTTTTTACCTTTTAAAATTTTGTAGAGTGTGATCTTGTGTTTCTTGTTGATGGAGGCCCTATTGAGCACATGACATGCAGTATTTACTGCCTCAGCCCAGAAGTATTCAGGGAGAGTAGTGTCATTCAGTAGAGTTCTACTGGCTTCAATTAGAGTCCTATTCTTTCTTTCAGCAACACCATTTTGCTGAGAAGTTCTAGGTGAAGAGAATTCCTGATGAATTCCAAGTTCTTCACAGAATTTTATCATACATTCAGACTGAAATTCAGTTCCATCATCACTTCTAATTTTGACCACTGAGCTATTATATTGATTCTGTATTTGTCTGACAAAAGTCTAGAAAATAGTTGGGGTTTCAGATTTCTGCCTCAAGAAGAAAACCCATGTAAATCTAGAATAGTCATCCACAACAACAAGTGTGTATGCTTTACTACCAAGACTATGGATTGGCATAGGACCAAACAAATCCATATTCATGAGATACAAACATCTCTTTGAATCTTTGATATCAAGTGACTGAAAAGAGGACTTAGTCTGCTTGCCTTTTTGCAAAGCTGAGAAAACACCCTCTTTTATGCACTGAACATGAAGACCATTCCTCACTAATCCCAAGCTGAACAGCAGTCCAATTGACTTATAGTTAAGATGAGCTAGCCTCTTATGCAATTTGACACATAGAGAAGCTTTCTCTCCTACAACCAAACAAATAGGTAAGTTGTTAGACTCACACTCTAGGTTAAGGCAGTACACATTTCCTTTCCTAGTACAAGTCAAAATGATCTCTTGATCACTTGGCCTTTTTACTAGGCACTCCCCTTTGAGGAAAGAAATATAATAACCTAGGTCACTAAGTTGACTTATGCTAATCAGGTTATGTTTTAGACCCTTTACATAAGCCACTTTAGTGATTGTAATTGAATCACAAGATATGTTACCAAATCCTTTGATAATTCCCTTTTCTGGTCCACCAAAGATAACTTTTGGTCCATTCTTTATAGTCACATAGTCCCTCAACATTCTCATTGTTCCAGTCATATGTCTGGAACAACCACTATCCAAGTACCAAATAGGGGTATGGTCACTTAGATTTACCTGCAACAAATAATGAATCACTTACCCTTAGAACCCAACTTGCTAGTGGGTCCTAGGTCCTTGTTAGTTTTAAACCCTGTGACTGATCTAACAGGAATCCTACTTTTGGTTTTAACACTTAAGTTAAACCAGCAATTCATGGCAAAGTGGCCCACCTTGCCACAACACCAACACTCAAACCTATTATACCTATTCTTAGGTACATGCCTTCTTACTTTATTGTCAGTAGACTTATTAAGTGTTGGTGCTGGAACAGCATTCTTCAAGAACTCCTCTTGAATATGATGGGCATGCCTATAGATTGGTCTATTGGCATTAGCACCCTTGCTCATGAAATTTTCATGCTCACAGTGACCATGTGTGTTGGGTACATTGGAAAATGTGTACCTGATTTGGACAAGCCAAAATTAGCTCAATAATATACATCAAGGTGTATTTGATGTTGTTTTAAGTTTATATGTGCAGGTTAAGAATGTGCTAAAATGCAAAGAAAAATTTCTAAGTCCATGTGTCGACACCTGAGAAAGCTGTGTCGACACTTCATTAAGATTGTATTGACACTTGGAAATGGCTGTGTCGACACTTCAGTGAGTTTGTGTCGACACCGGGAGGCTGTGTCGACACACAGAAGCATTGTCGACATCAACTGTGTCGACACCGAGAGGCAGTGTCGACACACAGAATAGTCAGTCGACATCAACTGTATCGACACCGGGAGGCTGTGTCGACACACAGAGGCAGAGTCGGCAACAATTGTGTCGACACCTAGAGGCAATGTCGACACACGCAATGTTCTGAGTCTACATCAACTGTGTCGACACACAGGACTTGTGTCGACACACAGCTGAGTCTAGACCAAGTTAATTGCTGATGAATGGTGAAGTGTTTGTGTCGACACAAATAATCAGTGTCGACACATTTTCAAGATGCTGTGTCAAGAAGCTGTGTCGACATCAAGGCAGCTATGTCGGCACCACCAAAGTCTGTGTCGACACTTAAGTCACTTGTGTCGACACATATTGACAAATGGTCTCGACACTTTATGATAGTAAGTCTCGACGCTTTGTTGACAAAGACAAAGGCTCAAGATCTGTTTGATGACTTGACAGCTGTGAGTTACAACAGGTTTACTGAAGCTGTTAGAGTTGTCAGAAGTTAGTGATAAACCGGATCACCCAGTTACCATGGATAAAGTCTATATATATAGATGGATTCAGAAGAAGAGATATTGATTATTATTGACACACAAAAACACAACTATTGTGAGATAGATCTCTGATCAATAAAGTGAAAGGCACAGAAGAAGATCTTTGTGAGAAGATCTAAGTAGAATTTCTGAAGTGATCATCCACTAAGATTCAGTCTAAGTTGAATTCAATCAAGAATTCAGAAGTATCTTCAAGAGGTTTAGAGAGAGAGAGATCTAACTATTTAAAGTCAAGAAGGAGACAATCACTGGTCTCTCAAGAAGCAGATACTGAACTAATCTGTCAAGAAGATTCAGATTTATTTCTGGAATCTAAGGAGGAAGCTGCTAGTCAGTTATATTCAAATGAAATCAACCCAACTAAGTTCAGATTAAGGAAGCTTTGAAGAAAGCTAAGATCAAGTTGATTTAAGCAATCAGCCTCTTCAAGAAGCTGATCAAGAAAGTTCTTATCCCTTCTCTCTAAATAAGGGTAAGAGATTATAAAATTCCTTATCAAATTCTGTAGGATCTATTCATAGATCTGAGGTATAAGCCTATTTTATAAAGGCTGAGTGTAGGAGATTTGTTCTCTGAGTGGTAGGGCTGTTTGTGCCTAAGTTGTAGGAGAATGTATTCTCTGATTTGTAGGCCTTGTGGCAAGGCTGAGGTAGGGCTTGTTAGCCTCAGTTGTAGGAATGTGGAAACATTCTGAGTTATAGGAATCCTTCTGGATTCTGAGCTGTAGGATCTGAGGATCTGAGATAAAGGAAGAAGTTAGGCTGAATCTAGCATACTGCTGGATAGGTGAAGGTGGAAAGTGGATGTACCCATACCTTGGGGAACCGCTATAAATACTATGTGAAATCTGTGAATTGTGTAGGTGTAGAATCTGTGATTGTGTGTGATGAGTTTGCTGCAGAATTTTCTGTTCTATATTACAGCATTAAAGTGATTTTCTGTCTTAATTTTAAAACAAGAATTAGAACCTATTCACCCCCCACCCCCCACTAGGTGTTTAGGTAGTCTTGAAAGTAAAACTATCAAGTGGTATCAGAGGGAGGTTTCTCAAAGAAGGACTTAACAGTCTGAGTTAGATCCCTAAGGCAGAATCAAGAATCAAGAAAATTGGTTCTTGAGAGAATCACAAGGAACTAGGGTCAATGAAATTACCCATCTGCAGGAAAGAGATTTTTGGAATCTGGAAAGAAAGGGTTTGGTTGTTTATGAAGGCCTCTGACC
This sequence comes from Platanthera zijinensis, assembly GCA_039513925.1. Classification (NCBI taxonomy): domain Eukaryota; kingdom Viridiplantae; phylum Streptophyta; class Magnoliopsida; order Asparagales; family Orchidaceae; genus Platanthera; species Platanthera zijinensis. The sequence goes on from CM077089.1 coordinate 84,607,752, forward strand.
CAAGGATATATATCACAGTAAAAGAAGGTCCATATATCCCAATGAATGTGTCTGTTCTAGATGAAAATCAAAGAACTCCTAAAGATTTTTCCTAAATGACTAAGGATGAGATTATACTGGCAACTATGGATAAAAGAGCTCAGAATATCATACTGAGTGCCATAGATGATTCTACTTTCCAAAATTTGATTCACTGCAAAACCTCCAAGGAAATGTGAGACACTTTGGTTGTCTACATGGAGGATTCTGAAGAAGTTAGACAAGACAGAAAGTCTATGCTCAATCAAGAATATGAGAGTTTCAGACAAGGGAAGTCTGATAGCATATCTGAATGCTACAAGAAATTTTATAGGATAGTTAATGAACTGATGTCCTATGGAAGGTTCTTCAGTACATATGAGCTGAATGACAAATTCCTTAGATCCTTGACAAAGGATTGGGATACCAAGATTTGTGTCATTAGAGAAGTGGCCAAACTAGCAGAGCTTTCTCCTCCAACCTTATTTGGAAAGTTGCTATCATATGAAATGCAACTAATAGCTAGGAAGGAGGAAGAAAGAAATACAAAAGGAGAGCATAGAGAAAGGTCTATGGCCTTCAAGGTTGAAGCCACTAGAAAGAATAGAAGGATATCACCATCACCTCCTAAGGAAGTTGCTGAAGTTATCTCAGAGAATTCAGACAATCAGAACTCTGATAGCAGTGATTCAAATGCAGATTTTGCTCCCTTTACAAGGCAGTTTCAGTGGTTCTTGAAGAAGAAGCAGTGGAAGTCAAGGCCCTCCACATCACAGCCAGTTGATGACTACTATCAAAAGAGAAAATCGCCAAGAAAGAAAAGGAGCAGGTCTAAGCCCAACAAAGCTACAACATTAAAAATTGTTTGTTATTGCTACAATAGGCCTGGACATGTGGTGGCTGAGTGTCCAGAAAAGAGGAAGGAGTCAGCAGACAGAAAGAAGACTCAACAAAAGGGCAAGAAGGAGAAATCCTTTGTTGCTACAAAGGAGAAGAGTCTTACAGATCAATCCTCCTCAGAGTTAAAATCTGAAGCTGAAGCATACATTGGACAGTATACAGCTAGTGAAGATGATGATTTTATACAATTGCTGAACTCCATCTATGAACAAGAAGACCATCAGTGCATTGGACTGATGGCTGAATCAGAAGACAACAAGTATCAGGATCAGCCTGGTCCCAGTAAGGTACAAAGTAATTCTAGAATTTCTGATTACAGTACTAGTTCAGAGTCAGATTCATCTACATCAAGTGATGAGGATGGATCTGAATCTGAAGGAGATATTCATCAGTTGATAGATGAATATGAGGACTTATTACAGGCTCTAAAGAAAATCAAGAACCTGGCCAAAACTCAGGCTAAGGAAATTGCAGATCTTAAGATGACTGCATCTGGTTTAGAGAAAGAATTAGATCAAAAAATGAATGAGGTTGCCAATCTAAAAACTATAACTGTTATTCAGATGGGTACAATCACATATAAAAATGATCTAATTAAAAGTCTGGAAGTCAGACTTCAAAAGGAGAAAGATTTGGTGGCTACTTACTCTAAGCCAAAATCAGTCTTACCCTTAATAGATGAGTTTGTGGCTCAAAAGGGTAAGGCAGGATTAGGCTTTAAAGGTAGCACCAGGGCTGTCCAATTCAAGAGAAAAGGCAAAGCACCAGTCCAGCAAGTAAATTTTAAAGTGCATGTAATGTTTAGAAAGGTACAAGTGTGTTCTAACAAATATGATCTTAAAAACTTTCATGGTCATAATAAGACTGATGTTCTGAATAAAAAGGGTGTTAATGCCAATAAGTCAGCCCATGTCAATAAAACCCATGTTCCAAGGAAAACAGTGGGTGTAGCTGCAGCAGAACCAGCACTGAATAGAAATTTTTCTTCCAAAAATGTATCTAGACCTAGATACAACAATTATGAATGCTAGTGCTATGGCAAGACAGGCCATTTTGCCTTAGACTGCTGGCATAACATAAGTTTCAGGAAGAACAAAAGTCTACCAGTTAGAAGAGCTGCTGTAGATTTGATATGAATGGTGCTAACTTGAACCAAGGACCCCAGACTTACTTGGGTTCCAAGGGAAAGTAATTCTTTATTGCAGGAAAGTCCAAGTTGTCATGCCCCTATATGGTACTTGGACAGTGGATGTTCCAGGCACATGACTGGAATAAAGGGGCTGTTGAAGGAGTACTCACCTATCAAGGATGGGCCTAAAGTAATCTTTGGTGGATCTGAAAGAGGAATCATCAAAGGATTTGGTAACATTTCTAGTAACCAGATTACTATCACTCAAGTGGCCTATATGAAGGGTTTGAAACACAACCTTATAAGCATAAGCCAGCTGAGTGATTTAGGATATGATATTTCATTTGTTAAGAATGGATGTCATTTCAAAAGGTCAAGTGATCAAAAGATCATTTTGATAGGATATAGAAAGAGGAATATGTACTGTCTCAATTTTGAGTGTGAGAACAAAGGTTCTCCTATTTGTCTTGTAGCTGATGAGAAAGCCTCTCATTGTGTCATATAGCACAAGAGGCTGGCCCATCTAAACTACAAAACAATTGGCCAACTCTTTAGCAAAGAGTTAGTGAGGAATGGTCCTCAAGTTAAGTGTATAAAGGAAGGGATATGTTAAGCTTGTCAAAAAGGCAAGCAGACAAATTCCTCCCTTCATAGCCTTGAAAACAATGATTCAGTGAGGTGTATATACGTCTTACATATGGATATTTTTGGTCCTATGCAAATTCATAGTCTAGGTAGGAAGGTCTACACTTTTGTTGTGGTAGATGACTATTCTAGATATTCCTAGGTGTTCTTTCTGAGACAAAAATAAGAAACCCCAAGTGTTTTACATAGTTTTGTCAAACAAATTCAGAATGAACTGGACAGTACAGTGGTCAAAATCAGAAGTGACCATGACACTGAATTTCAATCTGAAAGTATGACAAGATTGTATGAAGAGTTCGGGATTTTTCAAGAATTCTCCTCACCTAGAACACCACAGCAAAATGGTATTGCTGAAAGGAAGAATAGAATATTGATTGAGGCTGGTAGAACTCTATTGAGTGACACTTCTCTCCCAGAATATTTCTGGGCTGAGGTAATAAACAATGCATGTCATGTGCTCAACAGGGCTTCTATGACCAAGTACCACAAAAAGACTCCCTATGAGATCATGAAAGGTAGAAAACCAAATCTATCATATTTTAGGATCTTTGGTTGCAAGTGCTATATCCTTAACAATTGCAAGTCATATCTAACTAAGTTTGCTGCCAAATCGCAAGATTGGATATTTGTTGGGTTCAGCAACAATAGTAAGGCTTATAGGGTCTACAACTTGATTACCCAGGTTGTAGAAGAATTTGTACATGTTATATTTAATGAAACTAGATTAATCAACAATGAGTTGCCTTGTAGTTCATGTAGTACAATAGGTATAAGCAATAGAATGGACAAGCTTTCCATTGCAGAAGGCTCAACTGCAGATGAAGAATTGGAAAATGATGGCTACTGTCCAAGGGATTAAAAGACTCTCTAGAAGCTGATGATAACCAAGAGGTGCAGCATAATGAAGAAACTAGAGGTGTTCAGCCAGAAGGAGTTTACCTCTAGCTATAAGACATCTAAAGGATCATCCAGCAAATCAGATAATTGGTGATCCAAGACATGGAGTGCAAACCAGAAGCAGAAATCTGAATACAGTCCTGCACTCATGTTTTTTATCTCAACTAGAGCCAAAGAAATTTGAAGAAGCTATCGAAGACCAACACTGGATTAATGTTATGAAATAGGAGCTTAATCAGTTTAGAAGATGCAAGGTTTGGGAGTTAGTTCCTAAACCAAAAGACCACAACATCATTGGTACAAAGTGGATTTTTAGGAACAAGTTGGATGAGAGTGGAGTTATTGTGAAGAACAACGCAAGATTGGTTGCAAAAGGATACAGATAGGAAGAGGGAATAGACTTTGATCAAACATTGCCCCAATAGCAAGACTGGAAGCAATCAGGTTGTTCCTTGCCTATACAGCATATCAAGGCTTCAAGATATACCAAATGGATGTGAAATCAGCATTCCTGAATGGTGATCTAAAAGAAGAAGTCTATGTAGAGCAGCCATCAGGTTTTTTAGATTCTCTTAAGCCTGTTTATGTCTATAGACAAAGGAAAGCATTGTATGGGTTAAAGCAAGCCCCAAGGGGTTGGTATGAAACCCTGTCTACTATCATTATTGAGAACAAATTCTCAAGAGGTAAAATAGACAAAACTCTATTTCTAAGGGAATCTAAAGGTAAGATAATCTTAGTTCAGATCTATATAGATGACATAATTTTTGGGTCTATAGAGAACAACCTTTGCAAGAAGTTTGCCAAACTTATGCAAGGGAAGTTTGAAATGAACAGTATGGGGGAACTTAAGTTCTTCTTGGGACTCTAAGTAAGACAGACTGATGATGGCTTGTCCATATCCCAGTCTAATTTCACCAAGGAGTTAATTAAGAAGTATGGTAATGAATCATCCTCCACCATGAGAACTCCTATGGGAATAAGTATGCCTATATGCAAAGATGATGCAGGTAATCATGTAGATGATCTTTGTATTGAGGAATAATTGGCTCTCTATTATATCTCACTGCTAGTAGACAAGACATTATGTATGCTATATGTATCTATGCTAGGTACCAAGCATGCCCTAAAGAATCACATTATACTGCAGTCAAGAGTTTTTGAGATATCTAAAGGGCACACCTAATCTAGGCCTTTGGTGTTCCTAGGAATGGAGATTTTCTACTAACAGGTTATTCAGATGCAGATTTTGCAGGCTGTAAGATGATAGAAAAAGTACTACAGGTACATGCCAATTCTTGGGAGAAGGTTAATATCCTGGAGCAGTAAGAAGCAGACTAGTTGTGGAAATATCCACAACTGAGTCTGGAATATAGTGGCAGTAGGAAGTTGCTGTGCACAGCTGTTGTTGATTCAGCATCAGTTAAGGGACTATAGTATTCAAGTAAGTAGAACACAATTATTATGTGATTCTAAAAGTGCCATTTCTGTTGCAAAAAATCCTGTTTCACATAGTAGGACTAAGAATATAGAGATAAGATACCATTTTCTTAGAGAACATGCAGAAAAAGAAGACATCTCATTAGAATTTGTTAAAACTGATTATTAAATTGCAGATGTATTTACTAAGCCTCTAGATGAAACTAAATTCAATAGATTTAAAATTGAATTAGGAATGCTTACCATAGGTTAGTTTACCAAAAATTGGCTAAGTAAAATGGTGTCGACACATTCAGTAATAAAGTGTCGACATAGAGTAGTTATGTCGACAATTCAGGCAAATTGTGTCGACACAGAGTAAAAGTGTCGACACCTAAGCTACTATATGTCGACACATCAAGACAAGCAGTGTCGACACATCAGAGGAATTGTGTCGACACATCCAGAGAAGTGGTGTCCTCACATTCAGTCAAGTGTCGACACTTCGAATAAGTGTCGACACATAATTTCTGTTTCTCATCTTCGTAAGTCAAGTGTCCACACATCATCAATTTGTTTCGACATATAGAGGTCAACTTTGTTGTCGACACATTAGGAGTTTGTGTCGACACATTCCAACTGTGTCGACACATTTAGACTGTTTTTGCCCGCCTTTGGACCTTCTTTGATTAGAAAGGTATAAATAGGTCAAAACATATTCTGTCGACACGCTCACCAGGGTTTCGAGACAAAAACTTGTGTCGACAATCTCTCTTCTCTCCAACCAATCTTTCTCTTCATTCCATGGCGCCCAAGGTTGAAGACAACATCAATGAAGGATATGAGTTTGTTAGGCATGCATTCGACGATACCGCAACGGAGATCAAACAGGTCATTTCTCTTCTTGCAGACAACGGATTAGAATATCTTGTCTCTGAACCTACAAAGATATGGAAGAAAGAAGTATTCGAGTTCTATACTGATGCATCAATGGACTCAACTGGATTGATGATCAAATCCACTGTACATTGAGAAAAAGTCAAGCTTCTCAGAAGAGGTTGAGCAAGATTCTCCATCATCCTAGAATACATGATGAGGAAGAGGTCCCAGCCTCAAGTACCACGGAGGCACTTCCTGGTGTGGATTTGATCCAACCTTAAAGATAGGAGCAGCCATCAACAGAAAAGAAATGAATCATCAAGGGAAATTCCTGTCTGAAATAGTAGGAAAAGTGATCTTATGTAATCTAGGTGGCCATGATAGGATATCAGCCTATATGTTCAGCCTAATGACAAGGGTAATCTTTAAGATTCACACCAATTGGTCTGCAGTACTGTTTGATAAAATACAAGAAGGAATCAAGAAGCAAAACTTGGCGAGGATCATGAGTCTGTACCTGGATGGAATAATTCCAGAGGTGATGCAACAGATTCCTGGATCAAAGATAAATCGCATGAGGAGAATGGACATAAGGTTAATCTCAAGATGGGATAGAGTTCTTCAAAGGAGATGCCTGATGTGGACATGAATGAGCTAACGGAAAAATCACCAGCACATGACCTTTCTGAGCATGGTCATGAAGATGCACAAGAACAAGAAGCACATGTTAGAGAACAAGTTCAGGATCAGACTGAGACTACCCAAGTCCAGTAAGAGACTATCTCTGCACAGGTGCAGGGGGAGCCAATTACTGCACAGTTGCAGAGGGAGCCACATTCTGAACAGGTGCAGGAGGAAGAAAGAATCAATTTCTCAGAGGACATAGTTTCTCAAACTGGTCTTAATATTTCTGGAGTTGCTACTGCTGCTGAGAAAGTACTATCTCCTGCTCACACTCAACAAGAATTAACTCTTGAAGAGTTGTTTCCTGATCTTGAAGGAGCAACAGATAAAATGGAGACCCTAAGATTTGAGGGGGAGCAAGTAAGAATTGATAAGGAGCATGTTAATATTGAGGAGGAGCAACATGGAGCTGAGAAAGAAATTTCTTCCACTCCTCAAGAGAGAGTTAATATTGAAAGTTCTTCAGAGTCTGAGCATGAAGAAGTCAGGGAGGCCAAGAAAAGAAAACTAATGGTCTTTAAGAGAAGAAGTCAAAGCTATAAGAAGCCTCTGCAAACAACTACTTCACAATCTACTTCTGATTTTGATTATAGCAAGCTTATGGTTGATTTACAAGTAAAATTTAATGAGCAAGGATTGGCTCTTGAAAAGTATGTGGATGAAGACCATAAGGCTCTTCAATTTGATCTAGCCCAAGATATAAATTTGAGGTCAATCAGAATAAGAAGGAAATGACAGATTGCTTCCACAAGGGGGGCAGTGCTGTGGTATTTGTTGCAAAACAACAAGCAGAAATAAAGAAGCAAGTAGATGAGATTGCTGTTAAACAAGGCTATGTCCTTGAAAATCAAATAAGAATGAATGACAATCTAACTGAATCACATAATATTAGAGTCACTGAGTTCAAAAATACTATTATTGCAATGACTGAGGCAAGAAATAAGGAGAAAGAAAAATTTGATAAGAAGCTATAGGAAACCTTGGATACCTTTAAGACAGCTATTACTAATTCACCAAAAACAATTTTTGATTTCTCTTCAAAGTTAAAGCACCTTCTTTAAAGATGGAATCAATTACCTGGATGGACAAATCAGATTTCAAAAAGATGATTGAGAGAACATGTGGCTAGAGAAGTCATAAAGGGGGAGAGGGTGTTAGTATATGCTGGCTCTGATCATGACAAATGGGTAACCAACAACATTAGAGCCACTCTGGGATATCAACCCTTATGTGATGATGATAATGTGGCTGAGTCAGGGGTGCAACCAACTCTACTTGAAGTTGATCAACCTGAGGTTGCCCAAGTTATTTACCCCCTACAGATCTTGAAATGATACATCAACAAGTTCTGTCAATGTACAACCCTCCACAACCAGTTACTAATGTGATATTGAAAAGGTTGATATGCCAGATACTGTTATCAAAGCTCAGCAAGATGCTCAGTTATCAAAAGAAGAGATTCAGAGAGCAAGCAGAGCTACACCAAGACTTTGAGCAGTGGAGCCCCCACTTCAAGGAATATCATATTAACTGCCTGAAAGCTGTAAAAGATCAAGTACATGAAAGGGGTAAATAGTACAATGAGCAAGAATGGAAAAAGTATGAATCCAGGTAGTAGGCCATAGTTCAATACAAGAGAAAGGCTAAGAGTGGGAAGCTACCTCCTGATGCTCAGGAGCCTAGCAAGTATTTCCCCAATCCTTTTCATTATTTTGAAAGGCAAAGGATCAAGGCTGAAGCACAAAAAAAAGCTGATTTGAAAGCAAGAAGCCCATGGGAGATACAGAACCCTCCTGTGCAGGCTCAGATTGAATCTGGAAAAGGAATAGTCATCAAGGAGCCCACCAGCCCAGCTTAGTCTAAAGCTTTACTAGTTTTTTTGTCCAAGAACTATGTAATTGTTTGTTTGTTAAAGAAATCAATGTAAACAACTTGTAACACGCATTTTTGAGTTAATATACAAAACATTGTTCTGTGATCATTTTCTTTTACATCTTTATTCTGTTATGAAACTATGATATGTGTTTTGTTTATAAAGTACCCTATAATATACTGTTTATGTACATCATCATATTTATTTTTTAAGTGGTGTATATCAATGGCTAAAGGGTTATGACTTTTCCAAATAGGGGGAGATTGTTGGGTACATTGGAAAATGTGTACCTGATTTGGACAAGCCAAACTTAGCTCAATGATATACATCAAGGTGTATTTGATATTGTTTTAAGTTTATATGTGCAGGTTAAGAATGTGCTAAAATGCAAAGAAAAATTTCTAAGTTCATGTGTCGACACCTGAGGAAGCTATGTCGACACTTCAGTAAGATTGTGTCGACACTTGGAAATGGCTATGTCGGCACTTCAGTGAGTTTGTGTCGACACCAGGAGGGTGTGTCGACACACAGAAGCATTGTCGACATCAATAGTGTCGACATCGGGAGGTTGTGTCGACACACAAAAATAGTCAGTCGACATCAACTGTGTCGACACTGGGAGGCTGTGTCGACACACAGAGGCAGAGTCGACAACAACTGTGTCGACACCTGGAGGCAGTGTCGACACACACTATATTCTGAGTCTACATCAACTGTGTCGACACACAGGACTTGTGTTGACACACAGCTGAGTCTAGACCAAGTTGATTGCTGATGAATGGTGAAGTGTTTGTATCGACACAAATAATCAGTGTCGACACATTTTCAAGATGTAGTGTCAAGAAGCAGTGTCGATATCAAGGCAGCTATGTCGACACCACCATAGTTTGTGTCGACACTTAAGTCACTTGTGTCGGAACATATTGACAGATGGTCTCGACACTTTATGGCAGTCAGTCTCGACGCTTTGCTGACAAAGACAAAGGCTCAAGATCTGTTTGATAGCTTGACAGCTGTGAGTTACAACAGGTTTACTGAAGCTGTCAGACTTATCAGAAGTTTGGTATAAACCGGATCAGCCGGTTACCATGGATGAAGTATATATATATAGATGGATTCAGAAGAAGAGATATTGATTATTATTGACACACAAAAACATAACTATTGTGAGATAGATCTCTGATCAAGAAAGTGCAAGGCACAGAAGAAGATCTTCGTGAGAAGATCTAAGTAGACATTCTGAAGTGATCATCCACTCAGATTCAGTCTAAGTTGAATTCAATTAAGAATTCAGAAGTATCTTCAAGAGGTTTGGAGAGAGAGAGAGAGATCCAGCTATTTAAAGTCAAGAAGGAGACAATCACTAGTCTCTCAAGAAGCAGATACTGAACTAATCTGTCAAGAAGATTCAGATCTATTTCTGGAATCTAAGGAGGAAGCTGCTAGTCAGTTATATTCAAAGGAAATCAACCCAACTAAGTTCAGATTCAAGAAGCTTTGAAGAAAGCTAAGATCAAGTTGATTTCAGCCATCAGCCTCTTCAAGAACCTGATCAACAAAGTTCTTATCCCTTCTCTCTCAACAGGGGTAAGAGATTATAAAATTCCTTATCGAATTCTGTAGGATCTATTCATAGATCTGAGTTGTAAGCCTGTTTTATAAAGGCTGAGTGTAGGAGATTTGTTCTCTGAGTGGTAGGACTGTTTGTGCCTGAGTTGTAGGAGAAGGTATTCTCTGAGTTGTAGGCCTTGTGGAAAGGCTGAGGTAGGGCTTGTTAGCCTGAGTTGTAGGAATGTGGAAACATTCTGAGTTGTAGGAATCCTTCTTGATTCTGAGCTGTAGGATCTAAGGATCTGAGATAAAGGAAGAAGTTAGGCTGAATCTAGCATACTGCTGGATAGGTGAAGGGGGGAAAGTGGATGTACCCAGACCTTGGGGAACCACTATAAATACTGTGTGCAATCTATTAATTGTGTAGCTATAGAATCTGTGATTGTGTGTGCTAAGTTTGTTGCAGAATTTTCTGTTCTATATTACAGCATTGAAGTGATTTTCTGTCTTAATTTTAAAACAAGAATTAGAACCTATTCACCCCCCCTCTTGGTGTTTAGGTAGTCTTGAAAGTAAAATAATCAATGTGTAATGTCATGATCATACCTGTTAGTAGGATTCACTACCTTCTTAAAGAAAATAGGGGGATTAATAGCTAGAGGCTGAACTGTAGCTTTACATTTTCTATGAGAATTGGTAGCCCTAGTTCTTCCCTTAAAGCCTAGACCAGTCTTTCCTTTTTGTGAAACAAAATTATCTATCAAAGGTAAGATTGATTTTGGCTTGGAGAATTTTGCCACTAGATCTCTCTCTCTTGCTGATGTTTTCCCTCCAGTTTCTTGATATGATTCTCTTTGAATGAGATTGTGCCCATCTAAATAACTGTTATGTTTTTTAATTCGGCAATCTCATTCAGTTTTTGATCCAGTAGTTTTGTTAAAACTGCTGCAGCCAGCTTAAGAGACTCAATCTCTTTGGCTTGCTCTTTAATAAGAAACTTTCTCTTCTTTAGAGCATGTAACAACCCACCATACTCTTTAATGAGTTGGTGAACATCCCCCTCAGACTCAGATACATCCACTTCTTTTTAAGAAGATGCTTCTGATTCTAATCCAGTAAAGTAATCTGAGACTAGGGGTGAATTGTTTACCTTACTTGGTCCTGGCTGATCCTGGCACTTATCTTCTTCAGATTGGGCCATCAGCCATTTATAACAATATTCTTCAAATCCATTTATAGAGTCCAGCATCTGTAGGAATTCTAGTTCCTTAGAATCCTCTTTTATTGAGAAGAGTCCAACATATGCTTTTGCCTCTTCTTCTTCTTCTTCAGATTCTGAAGATGAAGAGTCTGTCCAACTCTTCTCCTTCTGATCCACAAGAGACTTCTCCTTCTTGCCTTTGACTAGCTGCTTCTTCTTGTTCTTTGACGCCTTTCTTTTGTCAGGACAGACAGCTATGACATGCCCAGACCAATTGCAGCAATAACACACAATCTTTGAATTAGATTGTTTACCAGGTTTAGAAGCATACCTGTCCTCCTTAGGTGTTTTCTTCTTCCTGTAATATTAATCCTTGGAATAGGATGTAGATGAAGACCTGGTTCTCCAATTCTTTTTCTTCATGAACCTTTGGAATTGTCTTGAGAAGGCAGCAAAGTCTTCATCAGATGTATGACTATCTTATGTACTTGTTTCAGGAACACCTTCTTCTTCTTCAGTACTCCTTCTAGGTGGAGAAGGAGATTTTCTCCTACCCTTCCTTGAGCCCTCAGCCTTGAAGGCTACTGACTTTTCTTTATGTTCAGATCTGCTGCCCTTCTCTTCCTCTTTCCTAGCAGTTAGCTGCATTTCATATGAAAGCAGTTTTCCAAAAAGTGTAGGTGGTGGTGTGTCAGAAAGTTTGGCCACTTCCCTGATGACACATATCTTAGTGTCCCAATCCTTTGTTAGGGACCTAAGAAACTTGTCATTCAGTTCATAAGTACTAAAGACTTTTCCATATTTCATCAGTTCATTCATTATTCTGAAAAACTTTTTATAGCATTCAGCTATGGTGTCAGTTTTATTCTGCCTAAAGCTCTCATATTCCTTATTTAGCATAGACATTCTGTCCTCTCTGACTTCTTCTGTTCCTTCCATATAGACAATCAATGTATCCCACATTTCTTTGGAAGTTTTACAGTGCACAAGATTCTGGAATGTTGCATCATCTATGGCACTTATAATTATATTCTGAGCACTTTTATCTAATGTAGCCAAGATGATTTCATCCTTTGTCATCTCTGAATAACTCTTTGGAGTTTGAATGTTTGTCTGAAACCTTCATTGGGACGAAGGGGCCTTCCTGTACTGTGATATAAATTCTTGGATCAGATGCTTCCATAAATAGCCTGACCCTTTCTTTCCAAATGCCAAAACATTCTTTCTTGCATATAGCCGATTTCATAGATCAAAATTCCTTTTGATTTTCACTTGAACCAATTTTTGTTATCTATTATTTTCCTTGGAGAAATCCTCTGACTGTTAGGTCAAATTTTGAGGAACCTCCCTCTGATACAACTTGAAATACTTTGTTTCAAGAGCCTAAACACATAGAGAGGGGGTGAATAGGTTCTAATCTTTTTGTGTCTTTTTTATTTTAAGGCAAACAGATATTTGTAACTTCCTTTAGCACAGAATAATTCTATCTATAGAAATTAAATGCAACACAGCAAACACCAGATCTATAGTGGTTCCCCAAGATATGGGTACATCCACTTACCCCCTTCGCCTATCCAGCAGATAACTGGATTCAGCCTAACTTACTTCCACTGGCTCAGATCCACAGATCTTACAATCTTAGAACCAAAGATGGTTCCTACACCTCAGACTTAACACAAGTCCTACCTCAGATTCTTCTCCAGAATCCTACCTCAGGCCTCAAACCTACCTAAGCCTTTATAATTAGGCTTACAACTCAGACTTTCCACAAGTCATACCTCAGGAACACAGCACTACCTCAGCCTTTATAATTTTAGGCTTACAATCTCAGATCTAACAGAAGATCCTTCAAGAATTTGTGAGTAGAGAGTAACTGAAAACTTCACCAGCTAGATTTCTCTGTTGATGCAGTCTTCTTGATCAGTTCTTAGATTGATTGATCCTTCTGATCCAACCTAACTTAGCTTTTAAAAGCTTCTTGATTAGAACAAAATAAGTTGGATCTTCTCTATTTATGAAGATGATCTTCAATCAGCTTCTTCCTTAAATTAAGATAGAACTCTGAATCTTTCTTGCAGATAGCCCTTAAACTGTCAGAATTCTTCTTATAGATGCTTCACGTTGTTGATCATATATTGTCGTTTCCAATCTGTCTCTTATATAGATCTTGCTTCATGGTTACCGGCTGATCCGGTTCATAACAAACTTCTGACAGTTCTGACAATGGTGTCAGACCGGCTAGTTAAGATAGCTATCAAGACACCAGTCACGTCACCAGGTTCTTCAATGTCTTTTCAACTCAGCAAACAACACTCAGCATACTGCTTCACATGTGTCGACACATATAGACTAAGTGTCGACACAAGTCTTCATGGTGTCGACACAATTACTCCAAGTGTCGACACAAGTCTTCATGGTGTCGACACAATTACTCCAAGTGTCGACACAGTCATACTTCTGCTTCTCGACACTACTTATGTTGTATGTGTCGACACAAGTCCTGTGTGTCGACACAGCAATACTTCTTCTTCTCGACACTGCTTATGTTGTATGTGTCGACACAAGTCCTGTGTGTCGACACAACAGCTTCTTGTCTCGACATTTCTGTTGTAGAGAGTTGGTGTTGAGTGTTTGTCAAATAGCGTTGAGTGTGTGTCGACACAAGTCCTGTGTGTCGACAAAATTACTTCTGAACTCGACACAGCCTTTTGAGAGTTGGTGTGTCAACACAGGTCCTGTGTGTCGCCACAATTGCTTCAGGTGTCGACATAGCTCATGAGTGTCGACTCATCTTGTGTTTTAAGTGTCGACGCAATTCTGTTTTAAGTTGTCAACACAATTCTATTTTAAGTTGTCAACACAATTGTTTCTTAAGGTGTCGACATAGCTTTGAGTGTCGACACAGCTTTTTTATAAGTGTCGACACAAATTCTGGGTGTCGACACAACTTCCCTGAGTGTCGACACAATTTTCCTGTGTGTCGACACAGCTTGCTTGAGTGTCGACACAAGTTGCTTCTGTGTCGACACAGCTTGCCTTAGTGTCTACACAAGTTTCTTTAGTGTCGACATAGTTTCTTCACAAGTGTCGACACTTGTACTTAGAAAATTTTCCTTCAAATTTTTAAACCTGCATAATGAAACTCATACTTCTATCAAATAAACATTGATGCATATCATTGACTATGTTGTGGCTTCTCCAAATCTAGTACATATTTTCCAATGTATCCAACAAAAACGGCTGACGCGAGGTTGTAGAAAAAGCAAGAGGTGGAAAGCGCCACTTCATTGGTACGAACCATTCGAGTGCTCTTGCTGATCACACAGGATAGGCAAGCTAAATACTATAATGTCATGCATCGGAACGTGAAGTTCGCTGTTGGCGACTGGGTGTATTTGAAGATAAAGCCGTTCAAGGGTGTTTCATGGGTACGCCACTTGAAGAAGCTGAGCCCGAGATACCTTGGACCATTTGAGATCCTGGAGCGGATTGGTGAAGCGGCTAATCGTCTAGAGATATCAGCGTAGTTAAGTGTTCTACATGACATATTCCACATATCAGCGTTGTGGAAGGCGGTACAAGAGCCTTCGCAGGTGATCGCGGTTGATCAAGTACCGGTGGACAAAGGGTTGGCGATAAGGGTCAAGCCCGTTCGTATTGAGGACTCTGAAGTCAAGCGACTTCGTAACAAGGAGATCAGGATGGTCAAGGTTTGTTGGGACAACTGCAGTTGGGAGGAGCTCTCGTGGGAGCATGAGCAGAGCATGCTGGAGGAGTACCCAGAGTTATTCCACTCAGGTACTGCTTTTGGTTTTGTGTATATTTTCCTTTCGGAAATTTCGTGGACGAAATTATTTTAAGAGGGAGAGAGCTGTAACAGCCCGAAACTCAAAAGAGGGACGGGTGGTGTTTTGAGCCAAGTCTGGGACTTGGTAGAGGTCACACAACCTGGTATACGGGCGTGTCCCAGGGGTGTGTCGTGCTCGGGTTCGGCGATGGCATAGTGGTCGAAAAATTGAAGTCGACGAGCGTCGAACAGCGAACACGGCCTGAGACACGGGCGTGTCCCAGGCCATATCCTACTCGGGTTGTTAGCCGAGTTCTGTTGAGGGAGACATATTGCCTGAGCCCAGGCGTGTTCAGGTCCGACACGGGCATGTAAAATTCGAAACGGGCGTGTCGAATGCCCGTGTTCTCCTCGGGTTGGTGCTAGACCTGTGTCGATGGAGGAACACGCTGTTGGAATACCCTATTACTAATTTGGGCAAGGATCACTATGTATCTTAGGAATCCAGGTTGACCTAGTTGTATAGTGTAAAGGTCAACATTAGAATGAGTCTAGGGCTTAGAACTTAGGTTTGAAGCTGCCCCCAAGGACCATTCAAGCTCAGGATTTCAAGCTAAGTAAAGAGATAAAAATAGTCGAACGTCGGTCGACTATCGTCGAGCTCTGGTCGACGATCGTCGAGCTCTGGTCGACTACCTAGGTCCTCAGCCTTCTGCTTGTTGCTGGCTTCGGTCGACTATCCTCGAGCTTCATTCCGACGATCGTCGAGCTTTGGTCGACGATCTCTGGCTGTGGTTGGGTCGACTATTTCTGGGAAAGCTTTGGTCGACGATCTCTGTTTGCTTCAGGTCGACGTTTTCTGTTGAAGTTTAGGTCGACGTTCTCTGTCTTAATCAGATCGACTATTTCTGCCAGAACAAGAACTTAGATAGTAGATCTCTGGTCGAAGTTTTCTGTCTCTGCTTATCTTCAATATCTCTGAGCTCAGGTCGACGATCTTCGAGCTCAGATCGACGTTTTCTATCAGAATGATATATTCCTTCTCTGAGCTCTGGTCGATGATCTTAGATCTCAGATCGACGTTTTCTGTCAGAATGATATATTCCTTCTCTGAGCTCTGGTCGACGATTGTGGAGCTCAGATCGACGTTTATTTTGAGAGATCGACGATCTTAAGGATTCAAATGCTGCCAGTCTTTGGAATGTTTTTGAATTCTCTCAGCATTTAATTTCAAGAAGATTTGCCAGCCGTTCTCATTTATTTTGGAACAAGTTTCAAGGAATTATTTAGGAATGTTTCATTGGACCTTCCTCCAGAAGACAAATCAGTTATGGAAGGCATTTAATGTCTGATAACGGCTATCTTGGAAGAAATATATTCAGAGAATAAGATCGTCTTCTCCGACATAACTCTTAGTGAGAATTAATCAAGAGTCAATATTCAATAGAATCAAGAGACACACACTGTTACAGAAGAACAAGAAGAATTAAGCTGTGAAAGATAACCATCCTCTTTACAGAAAAGTGATCAAAGCTTCATCTCAAAGAACTCCAGACACCTCATCTTTCAGCCCTTTTGCTGAAACAATTCTTTGCTGGAGATCTAAAGATCTGAAGACCTATCACCCTAGAGCAAAGCTTCCATTCTTTATTCATTCAACATCTCAGGGGGAGCCTTGACAACAAAAGATCCACTAGTCTTCTCTCATTTGATTTGAGAACAGAGAAGACAACCTCACCTTTTTCTTTTTCCTGCTGTAAAGGGTTCTTGAACTCCCTTCAAAAGTTTTGTCTGGTTCTGAGAGCCTTGTCAAAACTCAGTGGTGGCAAGACACCTTATCAAAAAATCCAGTTTTGGTTTTTGAGCACCTTATCAAAAGCTCATTGGTGTCAGGACACCTGATCAACTCATCCTGAGTGGATTCCTACCAAGGGTGGTAGAAGAGTGGATGTACCCAGGTTTCTGGGGAACCACTATATTTCCTTGTGTCTTCTGGTTTGTTTGTGTGATTTGTTTGCTGTGTGCTGTGCTTTTTACTTCTTAGTTTTTAACTTCTTACTAGAACTCTACACTATATCATAAATTGAATTTTATATGTGCTGTTTATTTCAACTGTGAAAAACTATTTTAAAATACTCTATTCACCCCCCTCTAGAGTTGAGATAGATCTTACCCTCACTTTCAATTGGTATCAGAGGGAGGTTGGTTGCTCATACAGGCTAACACCTGAACCAAAAAGATCCTTGATAAGATCAATCTCTTAATGGGATTATTTTCTATACATCTATCTTTTTATTTAAAAACATGGCACAGAACAAAGATTATGCAAGCACCAGACCACCAGTGTGCAACCTTTCTAAGTTTGCACTCTGGAAGGCAAGGATTAGATTATACATGAATTCTATTGATGAAGACATTTTCAATTCTGTCTTGATAGTTTGTCCAACTCCACCAGCAAGCTCAAGTACAAGTGCTGTTCCACCTCCTTCTGGAACAGATGCAGATATAAAGAAGGGGAAGACTGCAGATGCTAAGGCTATGAACATCTTAGCCCAAACAATGTCTGATGAAATTTTTCAGAAGGTAGCTGAATGCCACTCAGCCAAAGAAATCTGGGATAAACTCTCTGAAATTGTCTCAGGATCTGCTGATGAAAGGAAAGATAGAAGATCTCATCTGATAAGACAATATGAGAACTTCAAAAAGGGAGAAGCTGAATCAGTGGCTGACATGTACAATAGACTAAGTCTAATTGTCAATGAGCTAAAAACCCTAGACAAAGAAATCTCACTGACTGAGCTGAATGACAAAATCCTGATGTGCTTCCCCAGCACTTGGGATTCAAGAATCTGGCCAATCAAGGATGCCAGAAGTTTAAATGAGATTACTACTGAAACTCTCCTGGGCAAGCTCAAATCCTATGAGCTGCTCTTTAAAAATAGAGAAGAAGAACAAAAGGCTACCTCTCCAGCCACAAGGAAAGAAAAGACCATAGCCTTCAAAGCTGTAGAAGAGGAGCCTGAAGATAAAGCTACAGGAAATGATGAGCTCATAAGTCTACTGGCCAAAAGATTCTACAAGATGGTCAGAAAAGACTTCAGAAAGAGACCATACAAGGGTCATGATAAACCAAGGTATGATAAATCAAACAACAATAAAGAAATTATATGCTTTAGTTGCAGGAAACCAGGCCACATTGTGCCTGACTGTCCAGAAAACAAGAATAAGTGACAAGAGGAAAGAAGAGAAAGAGAAAAGAAAAGAGTTACAAGAAGAATAGCTCAGACAAAGCCTCCTCCAGCAAGAACACCATACCAGAAGGGCTTTGTTGCTGAGACATGGAGTGAGACTAAAGAAGAATCTGAAGCTCATCCAGTTCCAGTGATGATGAGGATGATGCAGATGAAAAGATTTTGCATGATGGCTATCATGCCTCACAGCAAAACTCTGATGAAGAATCAGAATCAGATTCAGAAACTCAACCAGATGAAGATCAGGTAATCAACTCTTTTTGATTTAATTCTGAGGACTTCAAAGTTGAATTTAAGACCTGTGTCTAGATCTATTAAAATCTGAGAAGGAGATAATCTCTCTCAGGAATCAATTATCTGAGCATAGTGTCCTAAACTCAAAGAACCTAAAAACTCTCTCTGAGGAGTTAGAATGCTGTAGGGAGGAGATAGCCTCACTGAAAAGTGAACTATCAAAGGCCAAAAAGTGAGAATCCCTAATTCTGAGAAGTATCAGACTGATGGACATCACAAGCACAGTGAACTCTATATTTAATAGCACACTGGGCTTGGGTGCCTCATCCAGCCACCTATAATTTTGACAACTCCAATCAAGTTTGTCTCTGACAAAGGAAGGGAGTAATAGAGGTACCCAGGAAGAATGCAGATCTGTCAGAGAAAATTCAGTTCAACAGATGGCGTCGAGCAAGCTCGACGATCGTCGAACAGAGCTCGACGATCTAACTACAGATCGTCGACCTCAGCTCGACGATATCCAAACTCTGAACTTCAGCATAATCGATCTTCGAACAGAGATCGACGATCTGACCCAAGATCGTCGACCTCAGTTCGACGATCGTCCGAACAGAAATCAGGACTGTGAACATTCCTTCAATGGCACATCTAGATTCAATCCTAAAAGTCCCACATCCCAAGGCTTTAATCCCTATACTGAATGGATAGTACCTCCTAGGAGATACCATCCTGAAGGTTATAAGGATCAACCTGGATGTCCTTTATTTCAGATTCAAGGGATATCAACCTAGGCCCCAAGGTTAACTGGGTCAAAAACAAATAAGCTATTTTTGTGCAGGTGAAGACCTATCCAGCATCAAACCATCAATGGTATCTGGATAGTGGGTGCTCAAAGCACATGACAGGGACAAGGACAACTTCACTTCCTTCAAAGCCAAGCTTTGACCCAAAGTAATTTTTGGAGACTCAAGCTTTGGAGCTACAAAAGGATATGGTGCAGTCCAAATTGGCTCAGTCACATTCAAGAAGGTGGCATATGTTGAAGGACTCAAGCACAACTTGATAAGTATCAGTCAACTGTGTGATGAAGGATATCAAGTGACATTCAACAAAGCCATATGCAAGGTCAAGTCAGAGGAACACAATTGTGTTGACAGGTAACAGAAGAGGTAACATTTACTTGATGGATTTTCATTCACCTGTAGTAGATATTTGCCTGTTCAATTCCATTTCAAAATCTAATATTTTATGGCATAAGAGATAGGGCATATTAACCTTAGAACCATTGCTAGGCTATCCAAAGACAACCTTGTTAAAGGACTACCTTCTGGTCCCTACAAGAAGGAAGGACTTTGCAAGGCTTGTCAATTAGGCAAGCAACTAAAAGTAGTTTTAAATCAATTAATAAGAGTGATTCACCTAGGATTTTGTACCTTTGCACAGGATCTTTTTGGACCCATATCTGTACAAAGCCTAGGAGGGAAATCCTATACTTTAGTGATTGTAGATGACTTCTCAAGATTCACTTGGGTATTTCTTTCTGAGGAAGAAGTCTGATAACTTCAAGTGTTTGACAGATATTTCTCAAATGCATTCAGATTGAGTTCACACACTCACATTGCCCTGATCAGAAGTGATCATTGGGACAGAGTTTGATTCTCTTCTCATGCAAGAGTTTGATCAAAAGAGAAAAAAGGGATCAGGCACACTTTCTCAGCTCCTAGAACTCCTCAACAAAATGGGGTAGCTGAAAGGAAAATAGAACACTCATTGAATCTAGCAACTACATTATGGTAGATGCTCACCTACCTCTGTCCTTTTGGGGCTGAGGCAGTGAACACCTCCAACTATGTGTTGACATAAGCCTGATATACAACTGAAGGGCAAGACTCCTATGGAATTGCTCAAAGGGAAAAACCTAAATAGGCTATTTTAAAGTTTTGTTGCACTTGTTTTTATTCATAACAATGACAAGAAATACTAGCAAAATTCCAAGCTAAAGCTGATGAAGGAGTGTTTTCCTGGGATACTCCATGATCAGCAAGGCCTATAGGGTTTATATAAATCTTCCTGTAAAATTAAAAGATCTGTTCATATTATTTTTTGATGAAGCTAACATGTCCTTCAAGGAGAAGAATGCTTTTACCATAGAACCTTTGCAGGTACATTCTCTAGCTGAAGACTTGAACAAATTACAAGTTGCTGAAAAGAATGAGAGCAGTGATGATGAAGAAGAAGTTCAACATCTTGAAGAAAATCATCCTGAAGAGCCAGCTGCTGTCCCACTAGAGGAGACAACAACAACACAGGCTGGTGAACAATCAACACTCCCTGTTGACTTAGTAACAACAAGAGATCATCCAATCACCAATAATTGAGAGAAAATTCAGCTGGTGTGCAAACTAGAAATCAGGTCAACAGAACCTGATGCCACACTTGCTTCCTATCTCAAATTGAGCCTCATCCATACAAGATGCAGAGCAAGATCCACACTAGATCATTGCAATGCAAGAGAGTTACATCAATTTAAAGGAACAAGGTTTGGGAACTAGTGCCTAAGCAAAGGATCATCCAATTGTTGGAACAAAGTGGGTATTCAGGAACAAGCTGGATGATCAAGGAGTTATAGTCAGAAACAAGGCAAGGTAGTTGCTCAAGGGTCTCTCAACAAGAAGGAATAGACTTTGATCAGACATTTGCACCAGTTGCAAGGTTGGAAGCCATCGAATATTCCTAGCCTATGCTGCTCACAAAGGTTTCAAAGTGTATCAAATGGATGTAAAGAGTGCATTTCTCAATGGGGACATCAAAGAGGAAGTCTATGTTAGACAACCTCCAGGTTTTATCTCTCTAACTCACCCTGATTATGTTTACAAATTGCATAAAGCATTATATGGTCTCAAGCAAGCTCCTAGAGCATGGTATGAGACCCTAGCATGCTTTCTTCTGGAAAATGATTTGTTAGGGGAGAGTAGACCAAACTCTTTTTATTAGAACCCATAAGTCCCATACCCTACTAGTGCAAATTTATGTAGATGACATTATTTTTGGTTCTACTGATTCAAAATTGTGCAAAAAGTTTTCCAAGCTTATGCACTCTAAATTTGAAATGAGTAGCATGGGTGAGCTGTCCTTCTTCTTAGGACTGCAAGTCAAGCAACATGCTGAAGGCATATTTATTTCTCAAACCAAGTATGCAAAAGAATTGGTTAAGAAATTTGGTATGTCTGATGCATCATGTATGAAAACACCCCATGCCCTCAAATGCTGTAATAGATGCTGATGAACATGGGAAACCTATTGATCAGACAACATATAGAGCAATAATGGCTCTTTATTGTACCTTACAGCTAGTAGGCCTGATATAATGTTTGCCACATGTATTTGTGCTAGATTCCAAGTTAGCTCTAGAGAGTCACATTTAATCTTAGTTAAAGAATTCTTAGGTATGTTAAAAGTTGTTCAAATCTAGGTCTCTGGTATCCAAAAGATTCAGCATTTGATTTAAACGATTTTCAGATGCTGATTATGCTGGATGCAGAATAGACAGGAAAAGCACCAGTGGAACTTGTCAGTTCCTTTGATAGACTTGTCTCTTGGTTTTGTAAGAAACAAACATCTGTGTCAACTTCAACTGCTGAAGCTGCGTATATGGCTGCAAGCAGTTGTTGTTCACAAATACTGTGGATACAGAATCAGCTTCTAGACTATGGTTACAACTTAGAGATGTCAAAAATTTTCTGTGATAATACTAGTGCTATCTCTATAGCACAAAATCCAGTCCTCCATAGTAGGACAAAACACATAGAAATTAGGCATCACTTTCTAAGAGATAATGTAGAGAAAAATAAAATTGAACTTCAATATATTCCTACTGATTTGCAAAGGGGAGATATTTTCACCAAGCCTTTGGATGAAAAGAAAAACACCTTCTTCCTCAATCAGTTAGGCATGTTAGATGGAGGAAGCCTAAATTAAATTACAAGATTTTGTAAAGCTAAACAGACCAAGACTAGGCTAAAAATTTCCTCTCTTTTTGTGTCTGTAGAATAAGTTCTGTCTCTGAACTGAGCTCGACGTTTTCCCAGAAAACGTCGAACGGAGATCGACGTTTTCCCATAAATCGTCGACCGGAGATCGACGGTTTCTTGAGGCGTCGATCTGAGTTCAGCGCCGCCGTTGAATCTAGTCTTTCCCTCTGTCTGCTCCTTGGTCATCGAGCGGAGCTCGACGCTCTCAATAACGTCGAACGGAGTTCGACGCTATTGGGTCTCTTCAAATTCCCTCTGTAGCCCAAATCATCGAGCTGAGTTCGACGCTTCTTCAAACTGAGCTCCACGATTTTCCTTTTTCGCGTCGAACCCTAATATAAATCATTTCTTGGTCGCCGTTCGTCGCTTACGCCTTCATACTCTCTGCAAATTATTTTTCCCTCCAAACCTTACACTTGGTCGCGTTGTTCAATCTTTGCAGGTACATATGGCTTCAACTGTTGCCGCCCTCTCGAAGATGAAATTTGATACCGTTTTGATATCGATATAAGCTCGTTTGATGGAAGCGATCAACGCTTCAAGGACATTCTCAGTTTGTTCAGAGATCAGCAGCTGTTGGAATTAATGACTACCAGAATGAAAATTGCTTCAGATGAAATAAAAGAATTGGTGCTATTCTGCGACAGATGAGAATGAGAATTCTGTCATCTGCTTCATAAAAGGGACCCAGGTGCAACTGTCCCCGGCCCTCTTACCTGAAGTGTTTCATCTCAGTCTGGAGAAGATTCCATCGAGTTATCTGAAGAAGAATATGCTTCCATGCTTGATCGATGGGTCATAATGCTGTGAATCCTAATAAACTGCTGAAGAAGAATCTGACATTGGAATTTCAGTTTTTGGCTGATATAGTCGGGAAAGTGCTGCTGCCAAGCACTCTGCCCATGATACAATTTCAAGATATCAGTTTTGTCTGATGGGAGCTCTGCTGGATAAGAAACACCTGAACTGGGGATCAATTTTCTTCAATCTGATTAAGAAAAAGTTGAATAAGACTGCTGTCAGCTTTGGGAGGATTCTAGGGGTCTATCTGCATTTCAGATGCCCTGAGTTACTAACCTCTTCTGGGATGTTCATCAATGCATCCAAGAGGCTCTCCTGTGCCCTCTTTTGGCAAATGGGACAGGCAGATCATCAATCCTCCAGAGGTGCTGCATCTACTACTGCTTCAGGCACAAGGACTGTCTTGGTCACTCCACCTCTGGTCTCTGCACCAGCAGAAGGGTTGCCTGCTCCTCTCCTCCTCCAGCTGTCACTACCCCAGCCATTTCATCCTCACCTCCAACCTCTACCATAGCCATATCTTCCCCAATTATCATTTCTTCACCAGCTTCACCCCCTCCAGCATCTACCTCTGAGGTATTCCTTCCTCTCTTCTCTTACCCATCCTTTACAACTCCATCATATTCTCTGTTAGATGAATCCTTTATGGATGATTCTCATCCTTCCTCTCCTCCTGAGCCTCCCTCTACCTCCTCCTTCCAACAAATGATGGAAGACATTTTCTCTCAACACCATCTTCACTCCTTCTCTTACCCCTCTATCTCCACCTCACCCTCGCTCAATCTCCTCCTTTCCTGTATCAGAACCATCCATTCCCTTACCTCCTATCTCCTCTTTCCCCATGCCACCAGCTCCAGCCAACATCCCTCCAACAACCCTCTATCCTACCTCTGCTCAAGCCCCTCTTGAGCATGTAGATCTATCAACCCTGGCTGACAGGTTATATGAGCTGTTAGCTCCAAAGCTAACCTCATTACTGGAGACCACTCTGGCTCCACTCCTGACCCACGTCAAGGAGCTGTCTTCCAAGCTATCATCTCTCATTCCCCCTCAGGCAACTTCATCTTCTGGGTGCCTTGATTCACCTATCTCTGAACCTAGGCAGGGGAGATGCCATATGAAGTAGTTTTTGCAATGAACCTCCAGAGCCTGCTCTCCAAGTTTAATGCTGGATACTTCAGATCCTGCCAGTTCTCATACTGAAGATCTGTCTAAGGCCATTATGCCTATTTCAACCTGTAATCCCAGCCAAATTGAAGCATATATAAATTCTTGGAAGGCTGTGGATGTTGTTTTGTCCATATCCGATGCTGTTACTAAGGCCAGTGTGCCTCTTGTTGATGAAGTTACTAAGGCCATTGTACCTCTTGTTGATGATGCTGCTACTGCTATTGTAGACTTTTCTGCTGATATGGCTGTTGATTCTGATGTGCTTGTTGATACTTCTGCTGCTGATTCTGTTTACTCTGCTGTTGCTCCCTCTCCTCCTGCTCCTGCTGTTCCTACAAAGCTTAAAGATCAAGAAGAGTATATCAGAAGAATTGATGATCTGTATGATCAACCTCAGAGTTCTGAGAGTTATCGTACATGACAGATTCTGATGATTCTGCCAGCACTATTGTCAAGAAGAGGAAAGCTAGAAGCAAGGCCATGATGTCTGTTCCCCCAGCTCAATCAAAGGACTCCAATGATATTCCCTACTACATTTTGCATAATTGCCCCATTTCTGAGCCATGGATGCAATACTCCAAGAATCAACAGAAAGTTATGAAGAAGAAGAGGAAGCTAGACAAATATGAAAAAGGATCTTCTCAGTTTCAGCCTCCTCCTCCTCCTCCTCCAGATTCTGGCTCAGGCTCAGCCCCTCAAGCTCCAGTTTCCAGACACAGTTCTTCCCAGTATTATCAAAGATCCTATCAAAGGGGACAGCATCAAAGGGGATATCAATCCAGAAGAGATCAATTTAGAGGAAGCCAGAGAGGCATAGACTTCATCCAGGGAAGGGCAAGGTCACTCTGATCTTCTTCAGGTCCTTTCCTTACAAGCTGAAAAGACACAATTGTCTCCAGGACTCCTTCTACTGATTTTGAAATCATCAACAGATATGAACCTCCTATTCCTTTTGAAGATCCTGAGAACCCTGTGTCCTGGACAGCCAGAATGAAAGAATTGGCTGCCCTTGATCAAATAAAAAAGGCCAGAGAACAAGGCAAGGATACTTCAAACATAACTACTTTATCAGAGCAGAGAAAGAAAGAACTAGAGAGATATACATCAAGGAAATTCTTCAATCCAGAAGACTATATGAAGCTGCACCCTGAGGCTGTTGTTCCAAGGCCCAAATCTCAAACTTCTCTAGGTGCAGAGGATGACAGAAGGTCAAAGAAAGAAAGTCAGAATCCTAATAGAGAAATTTTATTTAAAAAGGAACTGAAAAGAGAAGTGAACTGTGTAAGCTGAACATCACTCTCCCTGGATATTTGCTAGTCTCTTTATCTATGATCTGCATTGGTGCTATATATCTCATCTCTGCAGTTTTGAATTAGCTTTTGTGTTGATGCATGCTTTTATTTCCTACTCTTTTGTCTGTAAATAGTAATCCTAACCCAAATAGGGGGAGATTGTTGGAACACCCTATTACTAATTTGGGCAAGGATCACTATGTATCTTAGGAATCCAGGTTGACCTAGTGTATAGTGTAAAGGTCAACATTAGAATGAGTCTAGGGCTTAGAACTTAGGTTTGAAGCTGCCCCCAAGGACCATTCAAGCTCAGGATTTCAAGCTAAGTAAAGAGATAAAAATAGTCGAACGTCGGTCGACTATCGTCAAGCTCTGGTCGACGATCGTGGAGCTCTGGTCGACTACCTATGTCCTCAGCCTTCTGCTTTGTTGCTGGCTTCGGTCGACTATCGTCGAGATTCAGTCCGACGATCGTCGAGCTTTGGTCGACGATCTCTGGCAGTGGTTGGGTCGACTATTTCTGGGAAAACTTTGGTCGACGATCTCTTTTTGCTTCAGGTCGACGTTTTCTGTTGAAGTTTAGGTCGACGTTCTCTGTCTTAATCAGATCGACTATTTCTGCCAGACCAAGAACTTAGATAGTCGATCTCTGGTCGAAGTTTTCTGTCTCTGCTTATCTTCAATATCTGAGCTCAGGTCGACGATCTCTGAGCTCAGATCGTCGTTTTCTGTCAGAATGATATATTCCTTCTCTGAGCTCTGGTCGACGATCTTCGAGCTCAGATCGACGTTTTCTGTCAGAATGATATATTCCTTCTCTGAGCTCTGGTCGACGATCGTGGAGCTCAGATCGACGTTTATTTTGAGAGATCGACGATCTTAAGGATTCAAAATGCTGCCAGTCTTTGGAATGTTTTTGAATTCTCTCAGCATTTAATTTCAAGAAGATTTGCCAGCCGCTCTCATTTATTCTGGAACAAGTTTCAAGGAATTATTCAGGAATGTTTCATTGGACCTTCCTCCAGAAGACAAATCAGTTATGGAAGGCATTTAATGTCTGATAACGGCTATCTTGGAAGAAATATATTCAGAGAATAAGATCATCTTCTCCGACATAACTCTTAGTGAGAATTAATCAAGAGTCAATATTCAATAGAATCAAGAGACACACTGTTACAGAAGAACAAGAAGAATTAAGCTGTGAAAGATAACCATCCTCTTGCTTACAGAAAAGTGATCAAAGCTTCATCTCAAAGAACTCCAGACACCTCATCTTTCAGCCCTTTTGCTGAAACAATTCTTTGTTGGAGATCTAAAGATCTGAAGACCTATCACCCTAGAGCAAAGCTTCCATTCCTGATTCATTCAACATCTCAGGGGGAGCCTTGACAACAAAAGATCCACTAGTCTTCTCTCATTTGATTTGAGAACAAGAAGACAACCTCACCTTTTTTTTTTCCTGCTGTAAAGGGTTCTTGAACTCCCTTCAAAAGTTTTGTCTGGTTCTGAGAGCCTTGTCAAAACTCAGTGGTGGCAAGACACCTTATCAAAAATCCAGTTTTGGTTTTTGAGCACCTTATCAAAAGCTCATTGGTGTCAGGACACCTGATCAACTCATCCTGAGTGGATTCCTACCAAGGGTTGTAGAAGAGTGAATGTACCCAGGTTTCTAGGGAACCACTATATTTCCTTGTGTCTTCTGGTTTGTTTGTGTGATTAGTTTGCTGTATGCTGTGCTTTTTACTTCTTAGTTTTTTTAACTTCTTACTAGCACTCTACACTATATCATAAATTGAATTTTATATGTGCTGTTTATTTCAACTGTGAAAAACTATTTTAAAATACTCTATTCATCCCCCTCTAGAGTTGAGATAGATCTTACCCTCACTTTCACACGCCCAGCTACACGGGCGTGTACTAGATGATACGGGAATGTCAAGCCTGACATGGGCATGTCGAGTGCCCGTGTTCTTTTAAGGATGCGATGGTTTCAGCAGCATATGAGGCACACGGCCTTAGACACGGGAGTGTCGCAAGCCGTGTTCGGCCCAGGAAGTTCATTTTAAGTGCGAATTGTGGCCGTCCGTTTCCTTATTTTGGGATCAAACAGCTCAGGGCTGTTCTTGCTGGGTTATACCTGGGAATAGGGGTTATAAACCCTCATTTCTTTTGGGTTTAATCTTTTTCTAAGTTCTAGAGAGTGGGGAGAGCAAGGAGGAAGAAGGAACAGAGATCCCAGGAAGGATTTCAAACAAGACGAGACGGAGAGATCATCGCTGTGCTTTTTAACTGTATAGATTTCCATGACTCCAAAGAGGAATGTTAGGGTAATGATTCTCTTCTTGAGTATGTGAAGCTCTCCTTCTTTTGCATATGGAAACCCGCTCCCGCGAGTGTGTAGTGTTCCTTGGGGTAGATGTGAATTGTCCCCACTTGTTTGCATGTAGAGTCCAAAATCAAGATACGGGCATAGGCATGGTGTCTGAAGCCTACCTGGACAAGTTGGTATGGATAGGTGATGTTTCATTATGCATGATTAGCCATAGAAGACTCTGTTCCTTTGGTTGTTTTCGGGTTTTCTACGTGGTAGATTGCAACAGGGAGTCTTGGGAATTAACTACAAGGTGCACCCGGAAAAGTGGGCGAAAATGCATTTCTGCAAACTTGGTGGCCTGGGTGCCAGCCTTGAACATAACTTGGTTATATTCATGATTGATCGTTTTGGGACTCGGGGAAGCTTGACCCGCGCATATGGCTTAAATAGACGTTGCAGTGTAAGTAACGGGTAAGGAAGAACCATACCCACTCTGTGTCATTCGGTTAAAGTGACCTAAGGTACGTGGTACTTACCGTTGGCATAGATAGAGGGTCTTGGGCTTAGGACGGAAAGACTAAAATGCTCACGAGTATTGCCGTCCAAGGGGCGGTGGTGAGACCGCGGTTTTGACCGGGTTCACTATGTAAGTTCCCTGATAGCACGGGGTGTACGACCGTGTGTGCCTGCACCTATGATGTTAGGATTATTCACTATAATGCATATTATGCTAATAAGTGCAGGGAAGGAGCATCACCGCACTGAGTTTGGGGGCAGAATCGTTATTATTTGGTCAGCTTTAGCTGACCGTTACTTTTGTTTACCGACGTTGCGGTGAATTTTGCTTGCAGGTGCTACGGAGCCAAGTGGCAAATAGCAGGCCAAAGCCCTTGTTGCTGAGCCGGCGCTTGAAGGTCTTGTTTTGTTTACTTGTTTAATTCATGTGTGACCGCCCTGCGAGCCGAAGTATTGAATACACTATTTGAAATTTAGTGAACTCTTGTAAGGCCTTAAGGCCGGTACTTTGTGTACTTTGTAATTCATTCCTGTTTGGGGTTGATAGTGGACATTCATGCTTGTGGCTGGGTTCTTATTTTGCAACTTAATAAATTACTTCCGCTAGATGCTCTGTGTAGGACGTTATAATTGGAAGAATGTTTTCAATGAGAAACCCTTCGATCTCTCTGTGGTATATGACGTCGGGCCCCGCCGGACCTACTGCTACATGTTATGTGACGTATAGGGAAGATACAGGTAGCACTGTCGCCGTGCGGTAAGGACAGAAGTCACTTCTTCCCCATTTTTGGGTGTTTTCCTAGAGATCACTTCCAGTACTATCACTACAGCATCCTGCACACCCCCAGACCCCGGATTCTATGCGTTTTATTCACAGAGTCTTCTCCGGCATGCAAATCAATTTTCACCAATCCATACCAACCTTTCCAGATGGGCTTCACACAACATGCCTATTTTTACTTCGATTACGGATATAAATGTAAGTTTTAGCAGAGATCATAATGATCTACCCTCTAGAAACCACCTTTTTCTTCACCTTTTGGTGAGGGGTTCCATGCACATATGCAAATTAAGGACTTCACTTATCCAAGGAGAATGTCATTACCCTTATTGATCGCTTAGGAGCCAGCCATTGTTCTTTGATCTAGATGGAACTGATCGTCACAGCTTCCTCTCCTCAAATCTAGCGTTGACTCATAATTCCGATCACAAGCACACCTTCGATCGCTTGTCCTCTTCCCTCAAGAATATTAAGAACCAACATAGAGTATATGAGAGAGCAAAATGAAAATGAAATATAATCAACCCTTAAAAGTGAGTTACCATCGTACGTTATCTACTACCGCCGCGCGGCTCTCTACGATGAAGAGGGTCTTGACCGCCTTGGTAAATGCGGCTCGGTCTTTGGAATGGTTTGAAAGTAAAGTGCAAGAGAAGAAGGACCCAGTGGAGAAGAAGTCAGAGTTTAAAGTGCAAAATTCAAAGTCAGGTTTCCGCAGATGGAACAAGAAGCAGAAGACTTCGAGCTCAGCCCCTTCGTCTGGTACGTTCAGGGCAAACCCTAGTCGAGTCCCAGGAGCCTTTTATAATTATGGAAAGGTGGGAATTTTTCAAGAGATTGTTGGAGCGGACGTGCAAAGTCTGAAAGGAGGCAAGGAGCAACTTATGAGGAAAAGGGGAAGGCGGCGGATTCAACTGCATCCCATCATGCTCCAGCCCAGCCTAGAGTTTACAACCTTGGCCTGCAAGAGGCCATCAAGCAAGCTGACGTGGTGATAGGTATGAGTTAAATTTATTATAGTTTAGATTTTGTTATAACTGTTACCTTCATATGTGTTAGCTTATTAGTGTTGGTTCTAGGCTTTGTATTGATTTTTTATCGTCCGGCGAGAGCCTTGTTTGATACGGGTGCGTCACATCCTTCTTGTCTAAAAGATTTGTATCGCTCATCGGAGTCCCTTCTTCGATGGCAAAGGACAAGCTGGATGTGTTGTTGCCCAAAGGGGTGCTCAATGCGCGCGGATAGAATCTGCGTGGTAAAGTTGCGGATTGGGGATCAGGAGTTTGATTTCCAAGCGTCGGTGCTTCCGTTTGTAGAGTTCGACGTAATCTTTGGAATGGACTAGCTTCCGGAGCAGCGAGCCTGCATTGACTGTAACCGAAAAGAGGATAGGTTGGGACTGAATACTGAGTGGGAGACTACGTTTGCAGGAATGAAAGGGTCAAGCAAGATTATGATGTCGGCTCTTCAGGTGATTAAGGCAGTTCGGTCTGGTGCTAAGCTATTTGTCATTTCAGTATAGGCTTCAATGCCTAATCCTAGACTAGACAGTATTACAGTGTGTCCGAGTATCCTGATATATTTCCGTACGATCTCCCGGGAGCCCCTCTTAAAGGGGAGATTGATTTTACTATTCAGCTGGTGCTGGGTGCCAAACCAATGTCACGCTCTCCATATCGGATACCGCCTAAGAAAATGGCGAAGTGGAAAGTACAACTGCAAGAGTTATTAGAGCAAGGTTATGTGCGTCCAAGTTTGTCGCCTTGGAGCGCACCGGTCCTTTTCGTTAAGAAGAAAGATGGGAGTTTGCGACTTTGTATTGATTATCAGGAGTTGAACAAGCTTACGGTAAAGAATAAGTATACGATCCCAAGGATTGACGATCTATTTGATCAGTTAGTTGGGTCAACAGTATATTCGAAGCTAGATCTAAAATCCGGATACTACTAGTTAAAGATAAAGGAATGTGTCATCCCTAATACAGCGTTCAGCACGCGGTTTAGACATTACGAGTTTACGGTCATACCGTTTGGGCAGACCAATGCGTCATCCGTGTTTATGGATCTAATGAACAGGACGTTCAGAGAGTACCTGGACCAATTCGTGATAGTGTTTATCGACGATATCTTGGTGTACTCGCGGTGTGAGCATTATCGCTACAAACATCTGCATATGGTGTTGGAGACGTTGAGGAAGAATCAGTTGTATGCTAAGTTCTCCAAGTGTGAGTTTGTTTGTCCTCAATAACATTCCTTGGGCATATGATTAGTGGTAACGAGATTGTTGTGGATCTGGCGAAGATAGCGGCAATTCAGGAGTGGCCTGAGTTGACTACGGTTGCTGAAGTCCAGAGCTTTTTGGGGCTTGCCGGCTTCTATAGGCGCTTTGTGGAGAGTTTCTCACGGATCGTGCTACCACTCACGACGTTGACAAGGAAGGATCAGAAGTTTGTATGGACGCTGGTGTGCACACAGGCTTTTGAAGAGTTGAAGAGGCGGTTGATCTCGGCACCTATCTTGTGTTCGCCATGTGGATCCGAAGGATTCGAAATTTATAGTGATGCTTTGGGCAGTGGTTTGTTGTGTTCTGCTATATCATGGGAGAGTAATAGCGTACGGATCGCGATAGTTTAAGGTCCATGAGAGAAATTATCCGGTCCATGATTTGGAACTAGTGGCCGTGATATTTGCTCTAAAGCTGTGGAGGCACTCCCTGTACGGTGTAAAGGTTGACATTTACACCAATCATAAGAGCCTGAAGTACTTACTAGATCAGAAGGACCTAAACATGAGGAAGCGAAGGTGGATGGAGTTCTTGGGGGACTACACTTTCAAGATACATTATGTGCCCGTGAGAGGAAATGTAGTGGCGGATGCTTTGATTCGTAAGACTCCGGTACAGGCCAACTGGTTGGCGGTGCATGATGAGAGATTAGTCCGTGATTTGGAGGCATTGGAGATCTCTTGCGTCGACAAGCAATCTCGTGCTGAAGCAATATTGTGTTGGACGGAGGTGTAGTACGACCTAG
Source organism: Platanthera zijinensis (assembly GCA_039513925.1). Classification (NCBI taxonomy): domain Eukaryota; kingdom Viridiplantae; phylum Streptophyta; class Magnoliopsida; order Asparagales; family Orchidaceae; genus Platanthera; species Platanthera zijinensis. The sequence goes on from CM077089.1 coordinate 84,640,153, forward strand.
CTGATAGGATTCGGCAGGCTTTGGTTCAGGATAGCACTATGAAGCAGGCATTGGATGAATCGTTGGACGGGTCAAATTCCTAATTTGTAGTTGTGGATGGACTGCTAAGGAAGGACGGTCGTCTATGTATTCCTAGTGCAGATAGACTTAGGGAGGAATTGATGTACGAGGCTCATCATACCAAGTACTCAATCCACCCAGGGAGCACGAAAATGTATAGGGACATGAAGAAGTTGTTCTGGTGGCCAGGACTGAAGAAGGATGTAGCATTGTATGTGGCAAAGTGCAAACATGTGCCTTAGTGAAGGCGGAGTGCCAGAAGCCCGAAGGTTTCTTAAAGTCCTTGCCACTCCCGGAATGGATGTTTGACGACACATCCATGGATTTTGTGCACGTTTTGCCAAAGTAACAGAAGGGAAATGACGTAATTTGGGTGGTCATAGATAGACAAACAAAAGTGTCACATTTCATTCTGAATAAGAAGGAAGATCTGGTGGAAAAGTTAGCCAAGCTCTATGTGGATAATATTGTACGGTTGCATGGTGTGCCCCGCAGTATTGTTAGTGACCGAGATGGACGCTTCACGTCCAATGACTGGAGGCTGGTGCATAAGTTGTTGGGGACTAAGCTGAGTTTCAGCACAGCCTTTCATCCAAAAACGGATGGTCAGACCGAGAGGGTCAATAGGACAATGGAGGACATGCTCCGCACGTGCCACCTAGATTTTGAAAAACACTAGCAGGATCACCTGTACATGGTAGAGTTTGCATATAATAATAGTTTTCAAGCAATTATTGGAATGGAGCCATTCGAGGACCTTTATGGGAGAAGGTATCGCACACCATTGTCTTGGTTGGAGGCAAGCGAGTCAAAGTTATTCAAACGTCAGGCGGTGGAAGAATCCACTTCAGATGGTACGTACGATTCAGGAACGGTTAAGGATCTCTCAGGACAGGCAGGCAAAATACTATAATGCCAAGCATAGGAATGTGTAGTTCAGTGTTGGCGATTGGGTTTATCTGAAAATCAAGCTATTCAAGGGTGTCTCAAAGATTCGACGCCCGAAGAACCTGAGTCCGAGATACATTAGGCCGTTTGAGATCATGGAGCGGATAGGCGAAGCAGCATATCGGTTCAAGCTGTTGGTGGAGTTGAGTGGGCTACACGATGTGTTCCATGTATCGGTGTTGTGGAAGATGGTGCAAGAGCCTTCACAAGTCGTTGTTATCGATCAAGTGCCGATTGATAGTGGGTTGACGATGAAGGTCAAGCTAGTTTGCATTGAAGACTATGAAGTCAAACGGCTCTGCAATAAGGAAATGTGAATGGTTAAGGTGCGTTGGGATAACTACGGACGTGAGGAGCTTTCTTGGTAGTGAGAGCAGGCTATGTTGGATGAATATCCCAAACTTTTCAACTCAGGTAATGTTTAAATTGTTTTGTGTACCCTTTTCTTAATTTCGTGGATGAAATTTTTTAAGGGGAGGAGATTTGTAACACCTAGAAATTTAGAGTTAAATCGGGCGGTGTTTATACCAAGTTTGGATCTTGGTAGGGTGAATAAGGTCGGTGACACGGGCGTGTCACACGGCCATGTCATGCTCGGGTCGTCCAGTGAAGGACACGGCCTGGGACACGGGCGTGTCCTAGGGCGTGTCAGTGCACACGGCATGGGACACGGGCGTGTCACGTGGCCGTGTACTTTTATGGAATTTTTCTGAGTTGTGTATTGACTATCGAACACGGCCGTGGACTGGTTGACACAGGCGTGTCAAAGGTGACACGGGCGTGTCGTCACCCGTGTCCACCAAGCGACGTGACGGTTGGTGTGGCGGTTATTCGTGACACGACCCCTGGTCACGAACGTGTCGAGGACCCGACACGGGCGTGGCAGGTTGGGACACGGGCGTGTCCCAACCCGTGTCCTTTTTTGTGCTCGATTTCAGTGGCTGGATCGAGTCACATGGCCGGGATCACAGCCGTGTGCAAAGCCATGTTCGGCCCAGAAATAAAGTTTTCAGGCTAATCTGAGCCGTTTGTTTTCTTTAAATAAGATCAAACGGCCAAGATGAGTTCCTGCTTGTGTTTAATCCAGGATTAGAGGTTATATTCCTCATTTTCATCTTTAACTCCTTCTTTCTAAGAAGTTAGAGATAGAAGAGATCAAATAAGAACGAAGGGAGGAATCCGGCCACCGGCGGAGCAATGGAGTAACGGAGCACCAATCTAAGAACCGAGACCGGATCCGTGGAGAGAATTCCTTTGCGAAGCTTTCTATCCGACTAGTTTTTAATGGCGCTGAAGCGGATTTCAAGGGTAACGATTTTCAACTCGAGCACTTGAAGCTTTTCTTCCTTTGCATGGGAAAAACCCTCTCCTGTGAGTGTGCGGTGAGTGTGCGGTGTTCCTTGGGGTAGATATGTGAAGACCCCCTTGTTTAGAGTCCGGAAACGAAGTACAGGCATAGGCATTGTGTGTGAAGCCTACCCAGATGTATTTGTCTGGATCGGTGATGTTGCATTGCATGAATAGCCGGAGAAGACTATGTGCGTTGTTTTCGGGTTGCTATGCGGTAGATTGCGGCAGGGATCCTTGGAGATTAACTCCACGACGCACCCGAAAAACTGGGCGGAAATGTAATTCTGCTAACTTGGCGGACGGGGAGTCAGCCTTGAACATAACTAGGTTATGTGTTGTTTGGAAATGATTTAGGATCCGGGTGAAGCTTGGCCCGCTCGTACGTCTTAAAGTGACTAGGCGGCGTGAGCAATGGGCGGGTGGATGCGGACCTGGGCTGTGGTTTGGTGTTATAGGCCCTAAAGTGGAACTGGCCGTTGGCATAGTCGGGAGCCTTGGACTACGGTCAGAAGGACTCAAAAATGATCACATTGCTTGTCATCCTAAGGATGGTGGTGAAGCCAAGGAATTGACCGGATTCACCGTGAATGTGCCCTGAGTGCATGGGGTGTTTGGCCGAGCGAGCCTACACCTGTGCGGAAAGTCTTTTTATGCACTTTATTATTTCGTTGGGCTAACGTTATGCAGGGAAGGAGCACCGCCGCCTGAAATAGGGGGAGGGGTCGTTATATTTTGGTAAGCTTTAGCTGACCGTTGCCCTGTTTTCCACCATACGGTGGAATAATTGCTTGCAGGTGCTGCGGAACCAAGCACCAAGTAGCGGGTTGAAGCCTAAAGCTGCTGTGCAGGCCCTCAAAGGCCGAAGTGAACTGCTATTTTTACTTTCTGTCATATATGGTCGGCCTGTGAGCCGATGTTTGTAAGACATTACCTTGTTAAGAGAAACTTTGTAAGGCCATAAGGCATGTACTCTTCTGTGTATTCGTTTTATTTCATTCCTATTTTGGTTAGTGGACATTCATGACATGCTTGTGCAAATTATGGGTTCTATTAACTATTTAAAAGCTTCCGCTAGAATGTTCTGTATTAGGATAAGTAGTTGAGTCTTTGGTATTATTCGGTAACTGTTGCGCGCTAGGGTTCAAAGAAAATAAACGCAACTGAAGTAGCAACCCGATGAGGCAAATATACCTATCGAATTATAGCTAGGGGACAAAAGTGTCGTATTGAAATCCGGGAACTGTTGGCTATGCTTACTCACACGAACGCTATTATCTTATCGACGGAAAAACTAGGGTTTTAGAAAATCTAAGTGCAAGGAAGGAAGTAAAACTATACTAGAAAGAGAACCACCGCAATTAAGTAAAGCTATTAAGTAAAGAGCTATGCTAGAAAGGAAACTACTACAGTTAATTAAAGAGCACAAGATAGGTGATTACTACGAAAGGTAGAAAATATGAAATGGAAATGCACTCGATCAAGATTCACCTCGGCTAAAGATGATTAAGAAAATACGATAAAAATCTAAACTTAATAGGATAAAGGTCCTTGACCGTGGAGATTCCTAAAGCTTGAACACGCTTCTCTCGAAGTCGTGCCCAACTGAGTTTAGGAAGTTCCGACCGACTCTCGTCTAAATAGGAGTCTTAAAACTCGCTTTATGCGGTGAACCCCACTATTGGATTTTACTCCAATCCGGGAGATTTGGACGTCTGCCTCTCTCGAGGGGTGCGTACAACTCCCTTTACTCTTGAATGCTCACTTCATTCTTTTGGCCTCTCGGCTAGCCCAGAATGAAAGCAAAGGTGGAGAGTATATATCGATAATATACCTCCAACCCGTGATTAATTAAGAGTAATTCAAGGCCCTAACCTAAAAAGAAAAGATTAATTAAAATATCATAACTTAATCGCTCTAACCTCGGATCATCAAGATCGAGTACAAGGAGGATTAGTTAATCATAGCGAAGTGGAGGAGGGGGGATGAGTAGTTAAGCATAAAAAGAAGACAAGCTAAACAAGAATGCTTTTATTAATGAAAAAGGGCAAGTTGCACTATTGAAAATAAAATTACAAGTGCATGAAAATGAAATCCTATTCTATCCCTACAATTAGCACTAAGCAAGAGCAAGATTACAACAAAAGCATAAACAAGCTAAGATTAAACTAGGGTTAAACAAAAATTACAAAGAGAGAGAGAGAGAGAGAGAGAGAGAGAAAAAGCATAAGAAAGGATCAAGAAACAAAGGGGTAGCACCTCCCCCACTCAACCAAAGCTTGCTGAAATGGAGAGGGGGGTCTCAATTTATAGATTTTTTTCTCGGGTTGGTCACGCCCTCCGACACGCCCTAGGGTGGGCGTGTCCAGGGGCGTAACAGTACTATGTTGACCTCGGGCTCTGGATTCTGGCGGGAGGGATGATTGCTTCGGCACGTCGGTGGTCATGCCCTAGGTCACACCCGTGTAGGGGGGCGTGACAGGCACGTCATGTCCAAATCATTGGTCGGAAATCCGTCAGTCATTGGAAAAGTTGATGTCATGCACAAGGTCACGCCCGTGACGGGGGGCGTGACAGTACTATTTTCGTGCTGTGGAGAAACGACATTTAATGCGGCGGCAGGCTTTGCGGCAGAGGGCGTCACGCCCATGGTCACGCCTGGTGACACGCCCAGGGAGGGCGTGTCAGGGGGGCGTGATAGCAGTTTTGGTCATTTTCCTGTCCCTTCCAACAAAAGTCCTCGGGATCGGGTGACACGCCCTAGGTCATGCCCAGGGAGGGCGTGACAGGGGGGCGTGTCAGGTCATTTTTGACCAATTTTCTGGAAACCTGCAAAAAGACAAGAAAAAGTCAGTGACAATAATATTTACATAAAAATGATAAAAAATAAACTAATAATAGACATAATTTGTACAATATAAAATAGAAAATACGATAATAGTTTAGGCTACAAAACGTATTATCAAATTCCCCGAAGCTTAAGCTCTGCTTGTCCCCAAGCAAAAATATAAAAACTAGATATTTATAAAAAGGACTAATCAAAAAGTTCTAATTATGCCTACATAAGTACTATGCGAAATTATAAGTAGGGAAAAGGTGAAATGTAAGTCTAAAACAATTATTTAGGTATGGTAAAACTTTTAAAAACTTACTTAATAAAAACAAATTATCCAAAATTTTAACGAGATTTTTTTAAATAGACTTAAGCAAAGCAACGAAAATGAAAAACACGCATTGAGTTGTTACTGAATTCAAGCAACGCATTATAGTTATATCAATTTAATTAACAAAAATCTAGGTTTAAATCCAAAACTAAAACTGATTTACTTTTTTTCTTTTCTTAGTTGTTAAATAAAAAATCAAAAAGCGTGAATCAAAAGGACTTAAATAGGATAGAAACGTTTGGTTTAGGAATATGATTAGGAGTGGAATTCAAAGATAAACATGAAGGTTCAAAATCATACTAAACCAAAGCAAAGAGTTTCAAAAACTTTCATAAAAATATATACACATTTTTTTCTTTTTTTCTTTTTTTTTTATTTTGTTTTCTTTTTTTTCAAAATAAAGGCCATAAATATTTTTATTTTCCTTTTGAATTGGCCAAACAAAAATAAACATCACTTTTGAGCATACTTTTTTTTTTTCAAAAACCTTTCTCCCACAAAAATCACAAAATAATCTATCAAAATCGTCAAAATAATTTATGAAACTCAAAAAGGCTAGTGTGATTCGATAGGTTGGAAATTTTGGCTTTGATGAAACTGAAATGAAGGGAGGAGCTATCAAATGAAATCGGAAAAAGGCTCAAAAATGGCTAACTAGTGGTAAAAGTATTTAGGTTGGCAGGAAAGCTCAAACGAAAACAAAAACGGCCTAAATCATTTTCACGCTTTTGAATTTATTTAAAACAAAGGTTTGAAAATTTTCAAAAAGCGAGTCCTAGATAATAAAAGAAGATTGATGAAATTAACTTGAAAATAGAAATAATAGGTGACTTGGATCGTTCACATCTACTACGTTATTCAAAAGTTGACTTTACAAAAATTATTCAAAAACGAAAAAGAAAATAGTGGATGATGAATTTTTGAGAAAGTAAAGGAAATAAAAAACAAAAAACCATAATAGAAATGCGAGTTTTAGAAAAATATTTCACCTTAACATGCTACCGTGAATTAGAAACACAGCATGAGCAACATTTTACTTGTGAAACATAATTAAAAAGGACGATTAGAGATATTATAATTAACTAAGTTGTTTATAGAAAATTTTGAGTAAAACAAAAACAAAAACTAGGGGTACTATTGAAATACCAAAATGTCTACACTATTCAAAAACACATATTTTTTTTAAATTTTGTGAAATATTCTCTCTTTTTTTTAATTTGGATTTTGGAAATTTTTAAAAATATATACAAAAAGAAAATTATTTACACTAAGCAAAAATGAAGGAGGAAGTCCTCCCCCAAGCTTAAAATAGACATTTTCCTCAATGGCTAAAGAAGGGGATTGGAGAAGGAGAGAAAATAAAGTACAGAATTGAAAGACAGAATTGAAAGACAGAATTGAAATACAGGTACTTCCCCGGATTTATTTGCTGCGAAAGCTGAGTGATGCCGCCCCACGAATGTCTTCTTTGGACTTCGTGATGGATTCAGCAATGTTGTAGCAGGCGATCGCAGAAGCTTCTGCTTGTCGGAGTCGTCCGAGGCAAAAATTGTAAAATAAAGAAAACAGAAAAAGATAACTTGGGTTGCCTCCCAAGAGCGCCCATTGGTTAAAGCGTCGTTGAGCTCGACGCAACAAAAAAATAATATTGTCCAAAAATATTGTTGTCCAGAAATAAAATCATTTTTAGCAAAAATTAAAAGTTCAAGATTAAAGTTCGTAAAGCAGAAACTTAATAATGTTTGGACTGACATCATCATCACCAGAGAAATACAGTTTAAGACGCTGACCATTCACTTTGAAATTACCCTTATCAGGGTGAGAAATTAAAACAGTTCCATAATGGAAATACTTCTAAAACAGAAAACGGGCCAGACCAGCGAGATTTTAATTTGCCCGGAAATAAACGTAAATGAGAATTATATAAAAGGACTTGGACGCCTGGCTAAAAGTTTTTTGGGTGCCTTAAGTGTTTATCGTGTAAACGCTTCGTCCGATCTTTATAAAGTTTATTATTTTCATAAGCATAAGAGCGCCACTCATCGAGTTCATTTAGTTGAAATTTTCGAAGGTTACCGACTGAGTGGGGATCGAAGTTTAAAAATTTTAAGGCCCAAAAGGCACGTCGTTCTAACTCTACGGGCAGATGGCACGATTTTCCATAGACCAGCCGATATGGCGTACATCCGAGGGCGGTTTTGTACGCTGTTCGGTAGGCCCATAGAGCATCGTCAAGTTTGGCTGACCAGTCTTTCCTAGAAGTTGAAACAGTCTTTTCTAATATTCTTTTTATTTCTCTATTAACTACTTCGACTTGCCCGTTAGTTTGCAGGTGGTAGGTAGTGGAAAGCTTATGCGTAACGCCATATTTGGTAAGGATTTTTGAAAATTGCGCGTTACAGAAATGGGAACCCCTATCGCTAACGATTGCGCGAGGCGTACCGAATCTAGAAAATAATTTTTTTAAAAACGTGACTACAACTCGGGAGTCGTTCGTAGGAAGAGCTTGGGCCTCAACCCATCGTGAAAATAATCAACAGCAACTAAAATATATTTGTTTCCGAAGCTAGAAGGAAGGGGGCCAACAAAATCAATTCCCCAGAGGTCGAAAATTTCACACTCTAAGAAATAATTTTGCGGCATTTCATTTTTATTAGAAATGTTGCCCGACCGTTGGCAACTATCACACCTGCTCACAAAGGCTTGCGCGTCTTTAAATAGGCTAGGCCAGTAAAAACCCGCGCAAAGAACCTTGTGAGCGGTGCGAGCAGCTTGATAGTGCCCACCTGTCGGACCATCATGCAAATTTTTTAGAATATCAATTCCTTCATCAAAAGAAACACATCTCCTTATCACTTGATCCGCACAAATTTTGAAAAGATGCAGGTCTTCCCAAAAGTAGTTCTTCAGTTCAGAAAAGAATTTCTTCTTTTACTGAGAGGAGAACTCTTTTAGGAGCACTCGGGCCACTAGATAGTTGGCGATGTGCGCGAACCAAGGAGAAGTAGATGTGTTAACTAAAAGCAGCTTCTCATCAGGAAAATAATCATTAAAAGATTTTTCATTTAATTTTTCTATAAAGGGGTTATCTAATCTGGATAAATGGTCGGCGGCCAAGTTCTTGGCTCCTCGCTTATCACGGATCTCTAAGTCAAACTCCTGGAGGAGTAAGACCCAGCGAATCAATCGAGGCTTGGCATCCGTTTTGGCAAGAAGGTACTTGAGGGCCGAGTGGTCCGTAAAAACAATGATTTTTGAAAGTGTAATGTAAGGGCGGAATTTATCAAACGCAAATACTATAGCTAAGAGCTCCTTCTCGGTTGTGGTGTAATTTTCTTGTGCAGATGTGAGGGTTTTACTAGCGTTATAGATGGGGTGGAAGTTTTTAGATATGCGTTGACCTAATACGGCTCCCACCGCAAAACTACTCGCATCGCACATAATCTCGAAAGGAATGTCCCACACCGGAGCTATCATAATCGGTGCGTTAATTAACTTTTCTTTAATTAATTCAAAGACAGAAATACAAGAGTCATCAAAAATGAATGGAGTGTCTTTTTCTAAGAGATGGGTGAGGGGCTTTGTGATTTTGGAGAAGTCCTTTTTAAAACGACGATAAAAACCAGCGTGGCCTAGGAAACTTCTTATAGCTTTTATGTTTTTGTAGGCGGCGGCAACTTCTTAATAACTTCTATCTTAGCAACGTCTACCTCAATACCTTTAGCAGAAATTTTATGACCCAAAACTAACCCTTCCCTCACCATAAAATGGCATTTTTCCCAATTTAGGGCAAGGTTAGTTTCTTCGCATCGTTCTAAGACTTTTTCGAGGTTTTCTAAACATCTATCGAAGGAATCGCCGAACACGGAGAAATCGTCCATGAATACCTCCATAATGCTTTCTACGTACTTGTCAAATATTGCGAGCATACATCGCTGGAATATAGCTGACGCATTGCACAATCCAAACGGCATTCTTCGGTAAGCGAAGGTGCCGAAGGGACAAGTAAACGTAGTTTTCTCTAGGTCCTCGGGAGAGATGGGTATTTGAAAGTACCCCGAGAGGCCATCGAGAAAACAATAAAAGCTATGGCCGGAGAGACGTTCTAAAATCTGGTCGATAAACGGCAAAGGAAAGTGGTCCTTGCGGGTGGCGTCATTCAACTTACGATAATCTATACACATACGCCAACCTGTCACCGTCCGTGTCGGGATTAATTCATTATTCTCATTACTAACTACGGTTATCCCTCCCTTTTTCAGAACTACCTGAACGGGGCTAACCCACTTACTGTCCGATATAGGGTAGATAATTCCTGCGTCTAATAGTTTCATAACCTCGCCCTTAACTACTTCTTTCATATTCGGGTTTATACGACGCTGAGGTTGGATAGAGTTACGCGAATTATCTTCCATTAAAATTTTATGGGTACAGAAAGATGGGCTTATGCCCTTGATATCAGAAATTTGCCAAGCAATAGCCCGGCGATGCTTACATAGAACTAGAAAAAGTTTATCGTTTTGCGTATCCGTGAGGTAGGCCGAAACGATAACTGGTAACTTGGAATCTTTTTCTAAGAAAACATACTTAAGGTGTTCAGGAAGTTCTTTAAGTTCTAGGGTAGGGGGTTCTTCATAAGAGGATTTTGAGATTCTTTCTTTTTCAAAAATAATATCTTCATAAACTTTAATATAAGGAACATAATAAGGGGTGGGGCTAGCAGCCAAGACGGCTTCTTGTAGCGATTCAGTGGGAACAAAAGAGGAAGAACAAAAATTAGAAAATTCTTTTTCAAACTCAGAAAGACAATCAGAAGATTCATCACTTCCGTGCAGCGATTCAGCGGGAAGAGAAGAAGAAAAACAAAAATCAGAAAGTTCTTTTTCAAAGTCGGAGAGGCAGCAGGAAGATTCATCACTCACGACATCTACGAAAAAACATGAGTCATCATTTGCTAGGGTGTTCTTCATCGAAGGGGTGATAGAAAATGTGACTTCGTCGTCGCCTACTCGAAGGAAGAGCTTACCATTGCTTACATCAATGATGGCTCTGGAGGTGGCAAGGAAGGGTCGGCAAAGGATCAGGGGAACCTCGACGTCTTCTTCGATGTCCAAAATGACAAAGTCCACCGGGAAGATGAACTTGTCGACTTTCACTAGAACATCCTCCACTATTCCTAACGGGTACTTGACGGATCTATCAGCTAGCTGGATACTCATACGTGTGGGGTTAAGGCTACCAATCCCAAACTTTTTAAACAACGAAAATGGCATCAGGTTTATACTTGCACCTAAGTCGGCTAACGCATGTTTAACAAAAAGATCACCGAAGACACACGAGATAGAGAAACTACCCGGGTGACTGATTTTCTTCGGCAAACCGTTTGTTAAAACGGCGGAGCACTCGGCGTTTAGCGTGATGTGCGAAAGATTCTCTAGCTTCTTCTTGTTGGTGAGGAGGTCCTTAAGATACTTGGCGTATTTCGGCATCTGCGAAATAACCTCGTGGAATGGAAGATTAATGTGGATTTGCTTGAAGATCTCTAAGAAGCGAGAGTACTGATCATCTTGACGTTGTCTATTATGTTCAGAGGGGTATGGAGGAGTTGAATTATTTTTGAAGATGGGTGGTGGAGTGAGATTATTTTCTAAAGTGGGGGTCATTACTTCTTCAACCGAGGGCGGAATTTTTAAAACCGGAGCGGATCTTTGATTTTTAAAAGCAGGAGCGGAGCTTTGATTTTTAAAAGCGGGAGCGGAGTTTGCCTCGGGCTCTTCACTTACCATACCAGAGACTTGCTTCCCACTCCGATGAGTTATAGCTTTCGCTTGCTCTCTCGAGTTGGGTTCGGTATTGGAAGGAAGAGACCCTGCGGGTCGCTCAGAAATTATTTTCGCGAGCTGTCCTACCTGATTTTCTAGACTTTTTACGCTTCCGGTTAAAGTTCTTATAGTAGCATCATTTGTGGTGATATATTTAGAAAGTAATTCCTCCAAGCTTGGAGGCTTTGGGCAATTTTGAAGAGGTGGTGGTGGTGGTGGTGCAGAAAAATCATTTTGCGGTGGTGGGCGCATCGCATTCGATGGATTACTCCATGAAAAGTTCGGGTGATTTCTTAAAGCGGGGATATAACTATTCGGAAAATTAAAACCAGGCGGATGAAAATTCGCAGCAGAAAAATTATTAAAAGCAGTTCTAGGCATATTATTAACATAATCTAAATGTTCTGGATTAGGGGTTGCAGATTCCCATACCTGAGGGGCGGAGGCAGCAGTCATCTACGTGATTTTTTTGCTTAGGATTTCTACTTGCAGAGCGAGCTGGGAGACGTTGTCCACTTCATAGATACCTGCAGGCTTGTTCGGGCGGGACCTAGGCACATTCCACTGATAAGTGTTCATGGCTATCCTCGAAAAGATCAAGAGCTGCTTCCGGGGTCTTATGATTTAAAGTACCGCCAGAGGCTGCGTCTATCATTTGCTTTGTATTTTGATTTAGCCCGTTATAGAACGTCTGCACATATAACCATACAGGCAGCGTGTGATGTGGGCATAGTCTTAATAATTCTTTAAATCTCTCCCAGGTTTCATATAGGGTTTCAGAGTCTATTTGTCCGAAGGCAGAGATGTTGTTCCTAAGTTTTGCAGTTTTAGCTGGCAGAAAATACTTCGCCAAAAAATTTTCAGTTAATTCATTCCAAGTGGTTATGCTATTTTTGGGAAGTGTGTTAAGCCATTGCTTAGCTTTAGTTCTTAGAGAGAAGGGGAAGAGTCTCAGCCTGATTGCATCATTTGTGACACCATTTATCTTGAAGGTGTCGCAAATTTCAAGAAAGCTAGCTATATGTGCGTTCAGATCTTCATCTTGAAGTCCGTCAAATTGCACATATTGCTGCACCATTTGAATTATGCTAGGCTTTAATTCGAAGTTATTATTTGCTATAGCAGGGCGGACCATACTTGATTCTGTTACCTCGAGGTTCGGTCGTGAATAATAGGACATAGTCCTTTGCACAGCCTCATCTACGTAGGGTTCTTCCATTCTTAAAGTAGCAAATGACTCGGAGTCCTCAACCGGCACTTGGATAGTAGGACCTTGAAATCGCGATCTTCTCTTAAGAGTACGCTTAATTTCGTTATCCAAGTCCAAAATAACCGACGGACTCCCGCGGGTCATGCACTAAAAGAACAGAAAAGAAGAAGAGAAAGAGAAAAAGGATAAACTAGAAAAAAAACTAGATTAGAATTTTTTTTTTTGAAATAGATTTTTTTTTATATTAACTCCCGAACATCCCAAGGACTACCCCGTGAAGGGTTCGCAAGGTACTAGACAAGATAGTGGCGCTTAAAGCCCTTTGCCCTTTTCGAGAGAATTAGGTGGCGTAGAAAAATTGTGAAGTTGGTTACTATTAAGAGCGGTGATAAATTTTTTGATTTTTTAAAACTTTAAAGAAAGAGGATGAGAAAGAGAAAAGATAAAATTAATAGGTTCGTGTTTTCTATATACCAACGGAAGTTGGTGTAAGACCCCCTTTTTTTTTCAAACCCGGGGTCTTAGGCCCAGAATCGCCGCTTTGCGGTGACACCTTCACGTCCTGAAGGGTCATCACCACAAGGCGCCGATTCCGCCGGCCATTTCGATCACAGAAAAGTAGCATAATTAACAGTAAGAGAAATGCAGTCCACAATAGTAATATCACATATATATATAATAAAGCTCCACGAAGGGAGTGTCCACAGAAATCATCAGAGTACTAAAAATACGGGCTTATGCCCGGTACAAAATGTCCTCACTACAAGTCTCTCATGCGGAAGCGAAAACAGAAGCTACTCAAGATCGAGACTCACGGTCCCGGCTGTGTGAACTCCGGAGCTAGACTGCCCCATCTCTAGGCGCACCGATCTCTGGGGCTGCTCCTCCATGCTGGGCTCCACGATCCCCTAAATGATGCGGTTCGAAAACCGTTAGTCATAAAGACTAAGCCCTATCATCCCCTACCCCTTCCCCCATGGCTCCTAGGTACCGAGCGGAGGAAGAAAGGGAAGGACATGAAGGTAGAGATTTAAACATGAAACAGATGGCAGTAGAAACTAATCTAGCAAGTTGTGTTAGGTGAGCAGTTAATAAATTGTTATAATAGGTCTAGCAGTAAGAAAAGCAATTATATGAATTTAAACCTTCACTTATGCGAGAACACATAAGCAAAAGGGATCTTTTGCAAGGCTCCCATCGTATAGAGTGTCCCATACCACTTATACGTTGGGGTGTCGGTTATCAAACAGCAATGGTTGTTATATATTGAAATTAACCTTTGATTTATAAACTTGCCCACACAAGCATATAGACCAAGGGGTCGTTTTGCAGAGCCTAATGTATAAGCGTCCCATACCACTTATACTTTAGGTGTCAGGGTTATATGAATCGATTATGCTATGACATGCTAGTGGGTATGATGAAACATGCAGTGCAACTCACACACCCGACTCTGTGCACACAGACCTTTAGTTCCCCCTTTCGGAGCCGTTACCTCCCAGGATACCTCCGTAGTGGCAGACGGAAGCGGTGGGTTGGGCCTCGCCCACCTCCAAAACCAGTAAAAGCACCACTGGTCTGACCTATCGTACGCCTCAACGCTTGGTGCACTAAGCGGACGCCTGCATACTCTTGCCGGCTGGCGCACCGAACTTCTGTTGGCGGAGTGCTAATCACCCTGCCGAGTCAACAATATCGGTGTCGGTGCAATCGAACTCCCCGATATCGAAAGACCCACCACCTTAACTTTTCCTATTTTATGCACATGCAAGTTTAATCGTAAGCACACAAAAACCGAGCCGAAGCTCCCCGGACCAAAACGTCTGTCTCCCAACCAACCGAGCCGAAGCTCCCCGGACCATCCCGTCCGTCTCCAGAACAACCGAGCCGAAGCTCTCATCAATCTTCCTGTGCCAACAGTGTTTGTGAAAAGTGCAATCCTAGTTACTAAGTTACTCTTGCCAGTTTATTATTATAGTTTACGTTAGCCCAGGACTGCCCCCGGTATACCCCGTGAAGGGCTCTCAAGGGGCACTAGGAACCAAGACGGCGGCATTACGGCCCGAAGTTCCCTTTCGCAAGGCACTTATTGTTATTGGTTGTTTTCCCTTAACCCGATTCCCTTCTCATATTACGATAGACTATCCTAGGGTGATTTTTAAACCTTCCACTCTTCGGGAAAAGCGATCTTTCGCCAAACCCGAGCACCTCTTAACTCTAACTATCACCACTACTCACTACTCTTTATATCTTCATCAGATCATGTCCTATTGCATTTCACAATTTACTAAATGCAGACCGACCTAGGCTACATGTCGAACCGGTTATGCAATGATCCATTACTCATCCAAATGCCCTAAACTATTTACTGGAGACTTACCATGACATAAATGACCTAAATACAGAAAATGGAAATTTTCCTAATTTATTTGGCATTTAATTAAATTCCTCGAAAATCCAAGGACTACCGGTTTGAACATGAACTACCCTAAATTCTCATGCAAGATGTCCAGCAATTTTATGATAAATACTAGGTTATCTCAATAGGTTAAATCCTAAGTATCATAATTTTTCAATCATCAAAATGGCATGAAAGCTATTTTAGAAATAATCTCTAACTTCTATTGTTATGAAGCAAGTACAGAAAATTTCTTCGAAAAATTATAAATAATTCATGACATGCAGATAAAGGCCTAAAATTAGCACTGGCCAAGTTTCATAATTTTCCAGCAAGTATTTTATCCATAATTAATTTTTAAACATAAAAGCCCTTTCTATCATCTATGAATAAGTACTAGATTTACTCAACATAAAATTCTATAAAAATCCAGGGGTCATTGTACTACTAACAAAGATCTAAATCCAGAATTTCAACTGATTATAATTAATTTTAAACCTCCAAATAATTGAAATAATAATTCCGGCAATTTATCCTTTAACACATGAAGTATAATATTTAATAATCATAAAATTCCAGAAGATTTACTATAAGTCTAAAACATCCTAAAACCCCCTCCTCCCGAGTTTCATAATTTTTGGATTAGATTTAGTGCTTAAACTAACTAAATTACATTTTTATCCTAATCCGACATCTCAACTTTCGAGGTACCTAATCACCTCCAATTCCTTCACTATTCCAACCAGAGGGTTTTCATCATATCATCCCCCTCTCCTCCAAATTTCAAGGGCATTCAAGAGCTTTTGCTCCTATGTCCTTCACAAACCTCAAACTCCCACCTGTTGGATTTGAGCCAATCTCTTAGGGTAAAATCCACCCTAAGCCACACCATGTTACCCAAGAGGGTAGACATAGACCCAACAAATCAGTGGCCAACAACTTCAGCCTCTTTTGAGGAGATTTGTCCACTCCATCTCCAATCGTACTTTTCCCCAAAATACCCCTCACCAAGACCTATCTAGGACTTGATACTTCCCTATTCAAAACTCGACCAATCGAGTTGAAATCTTGTACAGATCTTAATATTGATGCCAGGGAACACCACCCAAAATTTGGGGGAGTTTGGACTTAATTTCCTCTCCTAATTAATTTTATATTGTTTATTAAATTTTTACAAAAACTTTAGGCAAAAGTTCTCCAAAAATTCTCATTTTTGGACAGCCTCTCGATATACATATTATAGACCTTCAGTCCAAATTTCAAATCATTTGGACATGTTATGAACCGTGGGCAACCATTTCAATTTCTGGTTAGCCTAGTCTTGATCCCACCAAAATGAGTGCTGTGGTCAAACCACTCACCCAAATTGAATAAAATCAATTTTAAATTAAAGTAGACCCCGAGGGCTACAACTTTTGTGACTGGTCATTTTTCCTAAATCGGCCTCTAAGTGCTTCGTTTTGCAGCCTCAAAAATACATTCAAATAACCTATTTTTCCATTATGTACAATATAATAATCTATGTATTATATATTAAATCCACTGTTCATCTTCTTCATGAACCCGAACAGACACAGGAAAACATTTTTCCTGTAAGCATTCCGTGGTCCGTCGCTGGCCGTTCGGTCACTTCCCTGGCCAGCCACCACCACCACCACCTCCGTTGAGGCGACGGCTAGCGGTCGGCGGTGGTTTGGCCGCCGGAGCTGGCGGTTTCCGGCGAACTCAAAATACCTTTTTCATGGTTTTTTCCACGAAAACGAGGGATGGATCCGGCTCCGTTAGGCGCGAACCTCCTTTCTAAGAATCCTAAGATCTACCCATGAAAGAGATGGAGCAGAGGAGGACCTTGTTCGCGGTTTGAAGGCGAGAAGAACGTCGGGGTGCCATGGCGCGGGGGTGGCGTTTGCTGAACTTCTCCTACAGCAAGAACAAAGGTCTGTTCTGATTACTTGAGAGTGTAACCTTCTCCTCTTTCCCTAAGTGGGCTTTTATAAGTCAGATAGTGGGAAGATGAATGGGTAAAGCCATTATGTCCATGAAGTTTCCCCCCCCCCCCCTTGACGTTTCGGTTATAGTGAAGGGATAAGAAACGGTGGAAACTGAACAGGTGTGTCCAGCTGGCGGTTTTCTATTGGACCACCTTTTCCTCATTTATTATATAATTACGGAAGGAAAACGGCCGGAAGTTACTCCTGGTGTAACTTCCCATACCAACATTTATTACCACGCGTGTTGGAATAATTTCGGGCCTGAACTGTCGTTTCGGCCAATGTCACGGGCGTGACACATAGGTCAGGGCGTGACAGGCCCGGATAGCCAATTCTGGGTTCGACGATCGTCGAACTGAGATCGACGATCGTCGATGGATGGTCACGGGCGTGACACCTTGGGTCACGGGCATGACAGACCCAAATGGCAGATTGTGGTTCGACGATCGTCGAATTGAGATCGACGATCGTCGAAGGCTGGTCACGCCCTAAGTCACGGGCGTGACCTCTAGGTCTCGGGCGTGACATGCCCGAACGGCAAATTTCGAGGTCGACGATCGTCGAATTGAGTTCGACGATCGTTGAAGGCTGGTCACGCCCTAGGTCACGGGCGTGACACTCATGTCACGGGCTTGACATGCCCGGGCCGCAAGGTCGACGATCGTCTCACGGCGATCGACGATCGTTGATGGGGTCACGCCCATAGTCACGGGCGTGACATCTTGGTCACGGGCGTGACATCTTGGTCACGGGCGTGACATGCCTAGACAGCACGTTCGACGATCGTCTCGTGGAGATCGACAATCGTCGAAGTAGTCACGCCCAAGTCACGGGCGTGACAGTTCGGTCACGGGCGTGACCAACCCTTGACCCGATAAGTCAGTCGATTTATTTTCACTTTTTGTGCTCCCTGGGGTTCTGACTCGACCAACCGACTCCTAGGGGTCTAGCCGGAAATGGGATGTTACAGTTGGTCCCCGGTAACGGCGCCAAAAACTTGTTGCGCGGTAGGGTTCGAAGAAAATTAATGCAACCGAACTAGCAACCCGATGAGGCACAACCATCGAATTGTAGCTAGGGGACACAAGTGTCGTATTGAAATGCCGGAACTGTTGGCTATGCTTACTCACACGAATGTTATTATCTTATCGACGAAAAAACTAGGGTTTTAGAAAATCTAAGTGCAAGTAAGGAAGTAAAACTATACTAGAAAGAGAACCACCGCAATTAAGTAAAGCTATTAAGTAAAGAGCTATGCTAGAAAGGAAACTACTGCAGTTAATTAAAGAGTACAAGATAGGTGATTACTACGAAAGGTAGAAAATATGAAATGGAAATGCACTCGATCAAGATTCACCTCGGCTAAAGACGAATTAAGAAAATGCGATAAAAATCTAAACTTAATAGGATAAAGGTCCTTGACCATGGAGGTTCCTAAATCTTGAACACGCTTCTCTCGAAGTCGTGCCCAACTGAGTTTAGGAAGGTCCGACCGACTCTCGTCTAAATCGGAGGCCTAAAAATCGTTTTACGCGGTGAACCCCACTATTGGATTTTACTCCAATCCGGGAGATTTGGACGTCTGCCTCTCTCGAGGGGTGCGTACAACTCCCTTTACTCTTGAATGCTCACTTCATTCTTTCGGCCTCTCGGCTAGCCCAGAATGAAAGTAAAGGTAGAGTGTATATATCGATAATATACCTCCAACCCGTGATTAATCATGAGTAATTCAAGGCCCTAACCTAAAAAGAAAAGATTAATTAAAATGTCATAACTTAATCGCTCTAACCTCGGATCATCAAGATCGAGTACAAGGAGGATTAGTTAATCATAGAGAAGTGGAGGAGGGGGGATGAGTAGTGAAGCATAAAAAGAAGACAAGCTAAACAAGAACGCTTTTATTAATGAAAAAGGGCAAGTTACACTATTGAAAATAAAATTACAAGTGCATGAAAATAAATCCTATTCTAGCCCTACAATTAGCACTAAGCAAGAGCAAGATTACAACAAAAGCATAAACAAGCTAAGATTAAACTAGGGTTAAACAAAAATTACAAAGAGAGAGAGAGAGAGAGAGAGAAAGCATAAGAAAGGATCAAGAAACAAAGGGGCAGCACCTCCCCCACTCAACCAAAGCTTGCTGAAATGGAGAGGGGGGTCTCAATTTATAGATTTTTTTCTCGGGTTGGTCACGCCCTCCGACAGTCAAGGGGCGTGACAGTACTATGTTGACCTCGGGCTCTAGGTTCTGGCGGGAGGGATGATTGCTTCGGTACGTCGGTGGTCACACCCTAGGTCACGCCCGTGTAGGGGGGGCGTGATAGGCACGTCATGTCCAAATCATTGGTCGGAAATCGGTTAGTCATCGGAAAAGTTGATGTCACGCCCAAGGTCACGCCCGTGACGGGGAGCGTGACAGTACTGTTTTCGTGCTGTGGAGAAACGACATTTAATGCGGCGGCAGGCTTTGCGGCAGAGGGCGACACACTCATGGTCACGCCTGGTGACATGCCAAGGGAGGGCGTGTCAGGGGGGCCTGACAGCGGTTTTGGTCGTTTTCCTGTCCCTTCCAACAAAAGTCCTCGGGATCGGGTGACACGCCCTAGGTCACGCCCAGGGAGGGCGTGACAGGGGGGTGATACACAAATTCGCAACGGCGGAGAGAGAGGGTTAGAGAGAAGAGAAGAGAAAGTGGATGTGGTGGTTGAGAATATTCTCCGATTCTATATCCGATAAAGGCAAGCGTACCTTATCGGTTATAGTATACGATACTAAAGATTAGTATCAAGGTCGTATTTCCCTGGGCCGTAATGACTACTTCTACTCAAAGGAGATTGCTATTATTTTATCAATTGGAATTTCTATTAATTACTAAACTAAAAACTGAAATTAAATTACTAAGCTAAAAGAAAAGAGAACTAATTACTTGCAGGATAAAAAGATTTATAGCTAATAATAAAGAGGCGCACTCGAATCTAGAATCACCTCGGCTAAAGACGATTAAGAAAATGCGATAAAAATCTAAACTTAATAGGATAAAGGTCCTTGACCGTGGAGGTTCCTAATGCTTGAACACGCTTCTCTCGAAGTCGTGCCCAACTGAGTTTAAGAAGGTCCGACCGACTCTCGTCTAAATCGGAGGCCTAAAGCTCGCTTTACGCGGTGAACCCCTCTATTGGATTTTACTCCAATCCGGGAGATTTGGACGTCTGCCTCTCTCGAGGGGTGCGTACAACTCCCTTTACTCTTGAATGCTCACTTCATTCTATCGGCCTCTTGGCTAGCCCAGAATGAAAGCAAAGGCGTATATATCGAAAATATACCTCCAACCCGTGATTAATCAAGAATAATTCAAGGCCCTAACCTAAAAAGAAAAGATTAATTAAAGCGTCATAACTTAATCGCTCTAACCTCGGATCATCAAGATCGAGTACAAGGAGGATTAGTTAATCATAATAGAGTGGAGGAGGGGGGGATGAGTAGTGCATAAAAAGAAGACTAGCTAATACAAGGCTTTATTAATGAAAAAGGGCAAGTTACACTATTGAAAATGAAATTACAAGTGCATGAAATAAATCCTATTCTAGCCCTACAATTAGCACTTGCAAGATTAAAAGCATAAACAACTAAGATTAAACTAGGGTTAAGACAAAAATTACAAAATAAGAGAGAGAGAGAGAGAGAGAGAAAAAGCATAAGAAAGGATCAAGAACAAAGGGGCAGCACCTCCCCCACTCAACCAAAAGCTTGCTGAAATGGAAGGGGGTCTATTTATAGATTTTTTTCACGGGTTGGTCACGCCCTCCGACACGCCCTAGGGGGGCGTGTCAGGGGCATGACAAGTACTATGTTGACCTCGGGAGGTTCTGGCGGGGAGGGATTGCGGTACGTCGGTGGTCACACCCTAGGTCACGCGTGACAGGGGGGGCGTGACAGGCGTCGTCCAAATTCAGGTCGAAAAGGTCAGACGTCCTGGTCACGCCCCAGGTCATGCCGTGACGGGGGGCATGACAGTACTGTTCGTGCTGTGTAGAAAGACATTAAGGGGCGGCAGCTTGGGCAGAGGGCGACACGCTCATGTCACGCCTGGGACACGCCAGGGAGGGCGTGTCAGGGGGGCGTGACAGGGTTTTGGCGGGTTTTCCTGTCCCTTCCAACAAAAGTCCTCGGGATCGGGTGACACGCCCTGAGTAGGGCGTGACACGCCTAGGGAGGGCGATTTGAAAATAACATATTTTTACCCTAATAAATTAACATGGGGGGCGTGTCAGGTCATTTTTGACCAATTTTCTGGAAACCTGCAAAAAGACAAGAAAAAGTCAGTTGCAATAATATTTACATAAAAATGATAAAAAATAAACTAATAATAGACATAATTTGTAGAATTTAAAATAGAAAATACGATAATAGTTTAGGCTAGAAAATGTATTATCAGTAACCCCTCTGACTGTCCGTGGTATATGGCGTCGGGTTCCAGCTGGACCTTCTGTTATATGCCATACGACGGATGGGGGTGTTACAGCCGAGTCAACGTATTGGCGTCGGTGCATCGACCCTCCAATACAGAAGACCCACCACCTTTCCTTTTATGCACATGCAATAGTTTTGAATCCAATCTCCGAGCCAAAGCTCACTGGACTATCCCGTCCGTCTCAATCACCAACCGAGCCAAAGCTCACCGGGCCAACCTGCCCATCACCAAAGCCCCCAGGGCAACAGCCCATATGAACCAACCTAGCATCCTGAGACATCAAGGTGAGTGAAAGTGAATCCCTAATTATGCTAGTTACTCTTGCAAATTATTTTGCCAACAGTTTTGGTTAGCCCAGGACTGCCCCCGGTATACCCTGTGGAGGGTTCTAAAAGGGCACTAAAAACAATGATGGTAGCTTAAGCCCACCGTTCCCTTTTGCAAGGCATTTAATATTATTGGTTAATACCCCGATTCCTAATCCCTTTATGTTATCATAGAACTGGTCCTAATGTGATTTGACCTTCTCTCTCCTTCTACGGGGAAGACGATCTTTCGCCGACCCTGAACGCCACTTAACACTAGTCAACTCCACACTTTACTAAACCTATCTTCCAGAGATGCCCCCAATTGTTTATCCAATCTAGCAGATTATTAGAAACCCAAACCCTATGCCAACCCTCACACACCAACCTTGTCCCCGCACTTTTGCTATCTGCAGACCATCCTTATTGATATGAAGTACATAGTAGGTAGCACTATAATTATTCATCCAAATGCCTCAAGATAAATAATGGGGGTCTATCATGACCTAACTAGACTAAATACAGTAAATTATATTTTTCCTAATTAATCTGGCATTTATTTAATTTTTTCAAAAGATCTAGGTGCCACTAGTTTGAACATGAAGTAACCTATATAGTCATGCAAGATGCCTAAAATAATTATGATAAATACTAGGCTTAATCAATACTGTAAATCCAAGATTAAACAATTTTTTCAGTACCTTAAGGACCCTAAAATTATTTTGGTAATATGTCCTATTTTACCATATTAATGAAGTAAGTACAGAAAATAATCATCCAAAAATTTAGAATTAATTTCCTTATGCAACTACTATCTACCAACACCACTGACCAAGATCCTTAATTTTTCCAATAGGAAATAAGCTCTGAATAAATTATACATCAAATCCCCAAAATTATGGGTTTGTAAAGTATGCACTGCAAATAATCATCAAAAAATTATGAATTAATTTCTCCTAGTGGTTATTGACCTAAAATTATCATGGACCTAATTTCACAATTTTTGCAGCAAGTAAATGGCTCTAAATTATCTATTGACCATAATTGCACCTTTTTCAACTTGTGAAGAAAGTACTAAAGTTATTCAACTAAAATTTATAATAAAATTCAAGAATAATAACCTTGACTTAAATCATCTTCTGCCCAAATTTCAAGAGTCTATAAGGAATAGTGTGATCATAATAAATAAAATAACATTTAGGGCCATATCATTTATAACAAAGGAGGTGCAAATAATATTACTTATAAAATTCAAATAAATTCACCAGAGGTCCTATCTAACTTAGAGTCCATATTACCTAAGTTTCACACCCTTTTTAGTAAGTTTTGGTGGCTTATTCTACACAAAAGAGATTATGTCCTAAGCTAGGGTTTGAGTTTTGAGATGTCCATCCATCTCCAAATCCTCTAAGATTCATACTAGAGGACTTAGGCTACTCAATCATCATTTCCACCAAGTTACACGATCACACATGGGCATTTTACCCCATACCCTTCACAACCCTTAAAAGCCCCTCCTAGGGTTTTAGTTTGGATCCTAGGGAAAAACAACCCTAGACTACCCCATAATCCCTATAGGGGTGTTTGAGGTCATGCCAAGTCAGTGGTCAAAATATCAGCCTCTATTGAGGTGATTTGACCACTCATCCTCAAGGTGCACTTTTTACTTAAGAACCCCTCCTTAGGGAAAAATTTGGGATAGGTCTTTACCTATCCAAAACACCTCCAAATGAGGTGAAATTTTATACAGAGCAATATCATGATGCTAGGGACCACTCATTAAAATTTGGGAGGGTTTGGAGGTCTTTAGACCACTTAATCTTAATGTCAAATATAAAACCGACGCCATATAGACAATGTAACTACCCACCATTCCGTCGTATGAATGCATGAATACACAGTGTACATGGTCCTTACGCTAAGGTAAACCCGGCTCCCAGGCCGCCAGTTCATACAGCAGCGGCTTCAACTAGTTCTGGCAGGGAGTGTCAGCTAAAGCTGACGCCTGATACACAAGTTCGCAACGGCGGAGAGAGAGGGTTAGAGAGAAGAGAAGAGAAAATGTGGCGGTTGAGAATATTCTCCGACAACGATACTCATCGGTTATAGTATAGGATACTAAAGATTAGTACAGGTCGTATTTCCCTGGGGCGAGCATTCTCAAAGGAGATTGCTATTATTTTATCAATTGGGAAATTAAATTACTAAGCTTAATTACTTGCAGGATAGATTTATAACTAATAATTCGAATCTAGAATCACCTCGGCAAGACGATTAAGAAAATGCGATAAAAATCTAAACTTAATAGGATAAAGGTCCTTGACCGTGGAGGTTCCTAATGCTTGGACACGCTTCTCTCGAAGTCGTGCCCAACTGAGTTTAAGAAGGTCCGACCGACGTCTAAATCGGAGGCCTAAAGCTCGCTTTACACGGTGAACCCCTCTATTGGATTTTACTCTAATCCGGGAGATACGTCTGCCTCTCTCGAGGGGTGCGTACAACTCCCTTTACTCTTGAAGTGCTCACTTCATTCTATCGGCCTCTCGGCTAGCCCAGAACGAAAGCAAAGGCAGAGAGTATATATCGAAAATATACCTCCAACCCGTGATTAATCAAGAATATGGCCCTAACCCTTACAAACCTCGTCAAGATCGAGTACAAGGAGGATTAGTTAATCATAATAGAGTGGAGGAGGGGGGGAATGAGTAGTAATAAGAACACTAGTAATGCACTTATATTAATTAAAAGGAGCTTACACTAATGAAATTGAAATTACATCATGGCCCTATTCTAGCCCTATATTAAGCAAGTAAAGGAAATGCAAGAGGCAAAACACTAAGCTAGGGAAAATAATTACAAAATAAGAGAGAGAGAGGGAGAGAGAGAGAAAAAACATAAAAAAGGATGAAGAA
The DNA here is from genome assembly GCA_039513925.1 of Platanthera zijinensis. Classification (NCBI taxonomy): domain Eukaryota; kingdom Viridiplantae; phylum Streptophyta; class Magnoliopsida; order Asparagales; family Orchidaceae; genus Platanthera; species Platanthera zijinensis. The sequence continues at coordinate 84,664,781 of CM077089.1, forward strand.
TAAAGGGGCAGCACAAAAGCTTGCTGATGGAAGATTTAAACTTTTACGGGTTGGTCACGCCCTCCGAACGCCCTAGGGGGGGCGTGTAGGGGGCGTGCAAGTACGGATTTGACCTCGGGAGCTGAATTCTGGCGGGAATGATGATTATTTCGGTCGATGGTGGTCACGCCTAGGTCACGCCCGTGACAGACAGGCCAGCAAATTCAGCAGTCGCTCCATAGACGTCCTGGGGGCAGTCACGCCCCAGGTCACGCCCGTGACCGCAGTACTGTTGCTGCAGCTGGTACAAAGCTTGCAGACTTCGGGCAGAGGGCGAACGCCCCGTGCACCGGTGCCCGGGGAGGGCGTGTCGATGGGGCGTGATAGGGGATTCTTTGGCGGGAAATTCACCTGGCGGCTTTCACATCGAGAGCAGGTGTCACGTGAGTCACGCCCGGGGAGGGCGTGAAGGGGGGCGTGTCAGGGGGGCGTGTCAGGGGATTTTTTCTTGGAAATTGTCTGAAACCTGCAAAAACAGAAAATAAATATTATTTATAATATTTACTAAAAAAAGCAAAAAATAACTAAAGAAAGAGATTTAAAACGAAAATAACAATTTTTATAATAAATAACTAAAATATACCACGCCCCCTTATTAGGGACAGCGGTGCTCCTTCCTTGCATATCGTTAGCCCAGCTAAATAATAAAGTGCATATAAAAACTTTCTTCACAGGTGTAGGCTCGCTCGGCCAAACACCCCGCGCACTCAGGGCACATTCACGGTGAATCCGGTCAATTCCGTGGCTTCACCACCATCCTTAGGATGACAAGCAATGTGAGCATTTTTGAGTCCTTCCGACCGTAGTCCAAGACTCCCGACTATGCCAATGGCCAGTTCCACTTTAGGGCCTCTAGCACCGAACCACATAGCCAAGGCCCGTATCCACCCGCCCGTTGCTCAAGCCGCCTAGTCACTTTAAGACGTACACGCGAGCCAAGCTTCACCTGGATCCTAAATCATTTCCAAACAACACATAACCTAATTATGTTCAAGGATGACTCCCCGACCGCCCAGTTAGCAGAATTATGTTTCCGCCAAGTTTTCTGGGTGCGCCTTGGAATTATTCTCCAAGGATCCTTGCCACAATCTACCGCGTAGAAACCCAAAAACAACGCACAGAGTCTTCTTCGGCTATTCATGCAATGCAACATCACCGATCCAGATGAACACGTCCGGGTAGGCTTCACACACAATGCCTATGCCCGTACTTCGATTCCAGACTCTAAACAAGGGGGACTTCATATATCTACCCAAGGAACACTACGCACTCACCGCACACTCTCGGGAACGGGTTTTCCCATACAAAGGAAGAAAAGCTTCAAGTGCTCAAGTTGAAAATGGTTACCCTTGAAGTCTGCTTCGGCTCCATGAAAAACTAGTCGGATAGAAAGCTTCGCAAAGGAATTCTCTCCACGGATCTGGTCTCGGTACTTAGATTGGCGCTCCGATGCTCCGCCGGTGGCCAGATTCCTCCCTTCCTTCTTTCTTGATCTCTTCTTTCTCTAACTTCTTAAAAAGAGGTAGTTAAAGATGGAATGAGGAATTAAACCTCTAATCCTGGACTCAGCACAAGAAGGAACTCATCTGGGCGGTTAGATCTTATTTAAGGAAAACAAACGGCTCAGATTAGCTTGAAATCTTTAATCCTGGGCCGAACACGGCTTTGCACACGGTCGTGTCCCAGGCCGTGTGCCTCGATCCAGCCACACAAATCGAGCACAGAATAGGACATGAGTTGGGACACGCCCGTGTCCCAACCTGACACGCTTGTGTCGGGTGATCGACACGCCCGTGACTAGGGGCCGTATCACCAATAACCGCACGCCAACCGTCACGATGCTTAGTGGACACGGGTGACGACACGCCCATGTCAGATTTGACATGCTCGTGTTAACCAGTACACAGTCGTGTCCACCAGTCGACACAGAACCCAAAATTTTCCAGAGAAGTACACGGCCATAAGACACGCCCGTGTCCCATGCCGTGTGCACTGACACGCCCTGGGACACGCACGTGTCCCAGGCCGTGTCCTTCACTGGATGACCCGAGCATGACACGGACGTGTGACACGCCCGTGTCATAGTCCGTATTCACCCTACCAAGATCCAAACTTGGTACAAACACCGCCCGTTTCAACTCTGAATTTTGGGGCGTTACAAATCTCCACCCCCCCCCCCTTAAAGAATTTCGTCCACGAAATTAAGAAAAGGGTACACAAATCAATTAAATGTTACCTGAGGGAAATAATTTGGGGTACTCTTCCAACATAGATTGCTCTCGCTCCCAAGAAAGCTCTTAGCGACCCCAGTTATCCCAACAGACTTTAACCATTCGTATTCCCTTGTTGCGGAGCCGTATGACCTCAAAGTCTTCAATGCGAATCGGCTTGACCTTTGTCACCAACCCATCATCAATCGACACTTGATCGACCACAACAACCTGTGAAGGCTCTTCTACCACCTTCCGCAACACCGATACGTGGAACACATCGTGTATACCACTAAACTCCACCTACAGCTTCAACTGATACACTGCTTTGCCTATCCGCTCCAGGATCTAAAATGGCCCAAAGTATCTCGGACTCAACTTCTTCAGGTATCAAATCTGCGAGACACCCTTGAACGGCTTGATTTTCAAATACAGCCATTCGCTAATGCTGAACTCCACCTTCCTATGCTTGGCATCATAGTATTTTGCCTGTCTGTTCTGAGCGATCTTTAATCGTTCCTGAATCGTACGTACCATTGAAGTGGCATCTTCTACTGTCTGACACTTGTACAGCTTTGACTCACCTGTCTCCAACCAAGAAAATGGTGTGCGGCACCTTCTCCCATACACGGCCTCGAAATGCGCCATTCCAATTCTTGCTTGAAAACTGTTATTGTATGCAAACTCTACCATGTACAGGTGATTCTCCCAGTGTTTTTCGAAATCTAGGACGCACATGCAGAGCATGTCCTCCATCGTCCTGTTGGCCCTCTCGGTCTGACCATTCGTTTGCGAATGAAAGGCTGTGCTGAAACTCAGCTTAGTTCCCAATAACTTATGCACCAGCCTCCAGTCATTAGACGTGAAGCGCCCATCTCGGTCACTAATAATACTACGGGGCACACCATTCAACCGTACAATATTATCCACAAAGAGCTTGGCAACCTTTTCCACCGGATCTTCCTTTTTATTCGGAATGAAATGCGACACTTTTGTCAATCTATCAACGACCACCCAGATGGCATCATTTCCCTTCTGCGACTTTTGCAAACCGTGCACAAAATCCATTGATATGTCGTCGAACTTACATTCCGGGATAGTCAAGTACTTTAAGAAACCTCCGGGCTTCTGGCACTCTGCCTTCACTAAGGCACATCTTTGGCACTTTGCCACATACAGTGCTACATCCTTCTTCATCCCTGGCCACCAAAACAACTTCTTCATGTCCCTATACATCTTCGTGCTCCCCGGGTGGATTGAGTACTTGGTGTGATGAGCCTCGTACATCAACTCCTCCCAAAGAATATCCGCACTAGGAATGCACTGGCGACCATCCTTCCTTAGCAATCCATCCACAACTGCAAACTGGAAATTTGACCCATCAAACGATTCATCCAATGCATGCTTCATACTGCTATCCTGAACCAAAGCCCGCTGAATCCTATCAACTAGGTCGTACTGCACCTCCATCCAATACAATATTGCTTCAGCACTAGTCTGCTTGTCGACGCAAGAGATCTCCAATGCCCCCAAATCACGTACTAATCTCTCATCATGCACCGCCAACCTATTGGCCTGCGTCGGAGCCCTACAACTCAAAGAATCTGCCACTGCATTTCCTTTCCCAAGCACATAATATATCTTGAAAGTGTAGTCCCCCAAGAACTCCATCCACATTCGCTACCTCTTGTTCAGGTCCTTCTGATCTAGTAAATACTTCAGGCTCTTATGATCGGTGTAAATGTCAACCTTTATACCGTACAGATAGTGCCTTAACAAATATTACGGTCGCTAATTCGAAGTCATGGACCGGATAATTTCTCTCATGTACCTTCAATTGTCGTGATCCATACATTATTACTCTCACATGCTGTAGCAGAACACAACCCAAACTACTGCCCAAAGCATCACAATAAATTTCAAATCCTTCGGACCCACTCGACGAACACAAGATAGGTGCCGAGATCAACCGCCTCTTCAGTTCTTTAAAAGCCCGCGCGCACTCCAGAATCTATAGAAACTTTTGATCCTTCCTTGTCAACATCGTGAGTGGTAGCGCGATCATTGAGAAATTCTCCATGAAGCGCCTGTAGTAGCCGGCAAGCCCAAGAAAGCTCTGTACTTCCGCCACCGTAGTCAACTCAGGTCAATCCTGAATTACCACTATCTTTGCCGGATCCACCGCAATCCCTTTACCACTAACAATAAGCCCAAGGAACGTTATTGAGGACAACAAAAACTCACACTTGTAAAACTTATCATACAACTGATTCTTCTTCAACGTCTCCAACATAATATGCAGATGCTTGTAGTGATCATCCTCACACCGCGAGTATACCAAGATGTCGTCGATAAACACTATCACGAATTGGTCCAGGTACCCTCTGAACGTCCTTTTCATTAGATCCATAAACACGGATGGCACATTGGTCAGCCCAAACGGCATGACCGTAAACTCGTAATGTCCAAACCGCGTGCTGAACGCTGTCTTAGGGATGTCATATTCCTTTATCCTTAACTGGTAGTATCTGGATTTCAGATCTAGCTTCGAATATACTATTGACCCAACTAACTGATCAAATAGATCGTCAATCCTTGGGATCGGATACTTATTCTTTACCGTAAGTTTGTTCAACTCCCGATAATCAATAAAAAGTTGCAAACTCCCATCTTTCTTCTTAACGAAATGGACCGGTGCGCTCCAAGGCGACGAACTTGGACCACATACCCTTGCTCTAATAACTCTTGCAGTTGTACCTTCAACTCCGCCATCTCCTTAGGTGCTATCCGATACGGAGAGCGTGACACCAGTTTGGCACCCGGCACCACCTCAATTGAAAAATCAATATCCCGTTGAGGAGGGGCTCCCGAGAGATCGTCTGGAAATACATCAGGATACTCGGACACCACTGTAATACTGTCTAGACTAAGATTAGGCGTTGAAGCTTGTACTGAAATGACAAACAACTCAGCACTAGACCGAACTGCCTTAATCACCTAAAGAGCCGACATTATAATCTTGCTCGACCCTTTCATGCCTGCAAACATAGTCTCCCGCTCAGTATTCAGTCCCAAACTAACCTATTTTTGGTTACAGTCAATGCAAGCTCGCTACTCCGAAAGCCAGTACATTCCAAAGTTTATGTCGAACTCTACTAACGGCAGCACCGACGCCTGGAAATCGAACTCCTGATCCCCAATCCGCAACTTTACCACGCAGACTCTATCCGCGCGCATTGAGCACCCATTGGGCAACAACACATCCAGCTTGTCCTCTGCCATCGAAGGAGGGACTCTGATGAGCGATACGAATCTTTCGGACAAGAAGGAATGTGATGCTCCCGTATCAAACAGGGCTCTCGTCGGACGATCGAAAATCAATACAAAACCTAGCACCAACATAAATAAGCTAACATATACAAAGGTAACAGTTACAAAAAAACATAAACTGTAATAAATTTAACTCATACATGTCCCCACGTTAGCTTATTTGATGGCCTATTACAGACCAAGGTTGTAAACTATAGGCTGGGCATGAGCATGATGGGATGCGGTTGACTCCGCCGCCTTCCCCTTTTCCTCATAAGTTTCTCCTTGCCTCCTTTCGGACTTTGTACGTACACTCCAACATTCTCTTGCAAAATGTCCCACCTTTCCACAGTTGTAACAGGCTCCTGGGACTCGACTAGGGTTTGCCCCCATCGTACCAGACGAAGGGGCTGAGCTCGAAGTTTTCTGCTTCTTGTTCCATCTGCGGAAACCTGACTTTGAATTTGGCACTTTAAACTCTGACTTCTTCTCCACTGGGTTCTTCTTCTCTTGCACTTTCCTTGCAACCCTTTCCATAGACCGAGGCACATTTACCAAGGCTAGGAAGCCCTGCGCCTTAGTCCCAGCAAGGAGTAGTTGTAGGTCGCTCTATAGTCCCTCATAAAATTGGTTGGTCTTCCGCTCTTCTTCAGTAAACATAGCACCAGCATAACGACCTAACCGAGTAAACTCGTGTAGATACTCATCCACGCTTCTCTCTCCCTATGACAAAGCAAGGTACTTATTCTCCATTTCATGCTTTTGGGCAGAAGGTAAGTATCTAGCCAGGAATAACCTTGAGAATACCTCCATCGGTACGTCAACAAGTTGTCTTCCCACTAAGAGATTAACCTCCAACTCGTCTCACCACATCCTTGCCTCACCAGCTAATAGGAAGGTCGCTATTGTGGTCTTTTGCCACTCTGCCATTTCTGTGGCGATCATGACCCTCTTCATCGTAGAGAGCTAGTCTTCAGCTTGAGTTGGCGTTCCCAACCCATCAAATATCGGAGGATTAAAGCTCATCACGTGTTTGAGTTGTTTCTACATTGCTCTTCTTGGTGCTGTCGGATCAACTACCCTACGCTCTACTACTCCCGGCATTGCCACTCTAATCGGTTCTTGATCATTAACAGGAGGTGTGTGCTGTACTTGCTGGGAATTTATCATGGCGAAAACTGCTTCAGCCACCAATCTGATGGTTTATGCTTAAGGAGGTGTTGTAGGCACGTCTCTTGGTGCACTACTTTTCGCTGATTGCGGATGCTCCGATTGCCCCGCCCCGCTTTTAGACACCTAAAATAGCATAAAACCACCATTAGGCGACACACAAATTGCTAAAAGCAATCATTGGAACACTTAGGTTCCCAAAACAAGTGTATTTTTTTTCATTCCTAAGTGGACATTCATGGGTTCTTTTATGTTATAACGATGACGCACATACATGTGGTCACCTCCCCTTAGATGAATTCATCCACAAATTCGACTACAGACGACCGACACCCTAGTCTGATACAAAATTGTAACACCCCCATCCGTCATATGGCATATAATAGAATGTCCAGCTAGAACCCGACACCATATACCACAAACAGTTGGAGGGGTTACAGAATAATACCAAAGACTCAACTACTCATCCTAACACAGAGCATTCTAGCGGAAGCTTTTAAACAGTTAATAGAACCCAAAATTTGCACAACCATGGCATGAATGTCCACTAACCAAAACAGGAATGAAATAAAACGAATACACAAAAGAGTACATGGTCTTATGACCTTACAAAGTTTCTCTTAACAAGGTAATGTCTTATAAACATCGGCTCGCAGGCCGGCCATACATGACAGAAAATAAAAATAGAAGTTCACTTCGGCCTTCGAGGGCCCGCACAGCATCTTAGGCTTCAACCTGCTACTTGGCGCTTGGTTCCGCAGCACCTGCAAGCAATCATTCCACCACATGGTGGCAAACAGAGCAACGGTCAGCTAAAGCTGACCAAATTATAACGACCCTGCCCACTTATTAGGGATGGCGATTCTCCTTCCCTGCATATCGTTAGCCCAGCTAAATAATAAAGTGCATATAAAGACTTTCGTCACAGGTGTAGGCATGCTCAGCCAAACACCTCGTGCACTCAGGGCACATTCACGGTGAATCCGGTCAATTCCGTGGCTTCACCACCATCCTTAGTATGGCAAGCAATGTGAGCATTTTTATGTCCTTCGAACAGTAGTCCAAGACTCCCGACTATGCCAATGGCCAGTTCCACTTTAGGGCCTCTAGCACCGAACCACATAGCCCAGGCCCGTATCCACCCGACTGTTGCTCACGCCGCCTAATCACTTTAAGACGTACGCGTGGGCCATGCTTCACCTGGATCCTAAATCATTTCCAAACAACATATAACCCAGTTATGTTCAAGGCTGACTCCCCGGCCGCCAAGTAAGCAGAATTACTTTTCTGCCAAGTTTTCTTAGTGTGCCTTGGAGTTAATCTCCAAGGATCCCTGCCGCAATCTACCGTGTAGAAACCCAAAAACAACGCACAGAGTCTTCTCCGGCTATTCATGCAATGTAACATAACCGATCCAGATGAACACGTCTGGGTAGGCTTCACACACAATGCCTGTGCCCGTACTTCGATTCCGGACTCTAAACAAGGGTGACTTCACATATCTACCCCAAGGAACACCGCACACTCGCGGGAGCGGGTTTTCCCAAGCAAAGGAATAAAAGCTTCAAGTGCTCGAGTTGAAAATCGTTACCCTTGAAGTCCGCTTCGGCGCCATGAAAAACTAGACGGATAGAAAGCTTCGCAAAGGAATTCTCTCCACAGATCCGGCCTAGATTCTCAGATTGGTTCTCCGATGCTCAGCCGGTGGCCGGATTCCTCCCTTCCTTCTTCCTTAATCTCTTCTCTCTCTAACTTCTTTAAAAGAGGGAGTTAAAGATGGAATGAGGAATTAAACCTCTAATATCGGACTAAGCACTAGCAGGAACTCATCTAGGCCGTTAGATCTTATTTAAGGAAAATGAACGGCTCAGATTAGCCTGAAATCTTTAATCCTGGGCCGAACACAGCTTTGCACATGGCCGTGTCCCAGGCAGTGTGCCTCGATCCAGCCACACAAATCAAGCACAGAATAGGACACGGGTTGGGACACGCCCGTGTCCCAACTTGACATGCCCGTGTCAGGTGATCGACACGCCCGTGAGTAGAGGCCGTGTCACCAAAAACCGCACGCCAACCGTCATGACGCTTGTTGGACATGGGTGATGACACGTCATGTCGGATTTGACATGCTCGTGTTAACCAGTACACGGCTGTATCCGCCAGTCGACACAGAAGCCAAAATTTTCCAGAGAAGTACACGGCCATGTGACACACCCGTGTCCCATGCCTTGTGCACTGACATGCCCTGGGACACGCCCGTGACCCAGGCCGTGTCCTTCACTGGATTACTCGAGCATGATATGGTCGTGTAACATGCCCGTGTCACAGGCCGTGTTCACCCTACAAAGATCCAAACTTGGTACAAACACCCCCGTTTCAACTCTGAATTTCGAGGCATTACAGACAAAATATCTCCAAAAATTCCCATTTTTGGACAAACCCTAGATATAGCTAAGGTTGACCCCCTGCCCAAATTTAAGATCATTTGGACAAGGTATGAAGAGTGGGCACCTATTTGAATTTCAGGATAGCCCTAGGTATAGGTCCCACTAAAATGGGTGCCCTGGTCCAACCAGAGGTCCAAAATGGATCAAATCAATTTTTTATTAAAGTTAACCCAAAGATCTACAACTTTTGTGTCTTGTACTTTTTCATCAGAGGCTCCTAACTATTTCTAATATTTAATTCAAAATACTATAATAAAGGTGACAGAAAATCATTTAATATGAAATATTTTCATTTGATCCAGCACGAATCTTGGCGCAAATCCAGTGGCTGGGTCTCATCATCTACCTCCATCCAACGGCTGAGATAGTACGAGCCTGGAGCACCTTCCAGCCGCTGTTGCCGCCTATCCCGGCTCTTTCCCGGCCGGCCACCACCACCAACACCTCCGTCGAGGTGGTGGCGATCGACTGGCGGCGACTCGGCCACCGGATGGGCGAATTCTGGCAGTTCTACCAAGCTGATTTCTTGTCCCAAAACCATCAAATCCAGGAATTTGTTTGGGATCAATTGACCCCGAACCTTGTACCTAAGCATTACTATGATCTACCCATGAGGCAAGGAGAGGGGGAGGAACTTGCCGGTGGCCTGAAGTTGATAAGATCATCTGGAAACCTTCTTTGAAGGCGACACCGCTTGATTTCTACAATAGCACGGTGGGAGGGCTCGAAATCTTCAGGTAAATGCCGGGAAACGTTCCTTTAGGGCCACTGATGGTTTTTAAAGGCTCGGTTGAGGAGGGGAGAGGTCGGATTATCAATGGACATTAAAGCCTTTAATGGCTAGGCTCGGGTTAGGAGGAGGGGGGCTGGACCAGCCCCTTGGTGGCCGAGAAATGGCTGGAAACTTCTCCACTTCCCCAGGAGAGTTGTATCCAGCCATTAAGGGTGGCCTTTGGCCTCTCTTGGCCGGGTTTTGCTTGCCCCATCATTGCCTCTTTTTCTCTCCCCTCCATTAACATGGAATAGAGCTCACCCTCTATCCTAGTCACCAAGTTGACTTGGTCAACCTGGAGAGCTATTTGCAGCCCATCCATGCACATTATTCCCTAATGAAGCAACATGAGGAGGCTTGAGCTTGGGCTAGCCCATTTGGGCTTTATTGACCCAAAGTAGGCTTGGGTTGACTCTAGTCATTTTGACCTTTTGGGTTGACCCCAATGGGTCCTTGGTGACCCATTGGCCACCCTAAGGGTCTAGGTAGGGTTTGGTAGGTTGACTTGGCACCTTGGAGGTCAATTGACCCTTAATATGGGCACTTTGACCAAGTTTAGGCTATAATTGACTTTGGTCAACATGACCATTAGGGTTGATCCCAAGGGGTCCTTGGTGACCCATTGGCATCCCCTAAAGTGTAGAAGGGCTTGGGTAGGGTTGGTTGGGCATCTTGGGGGTCACTTGACCTCCAAGTAGGGGCACTTGACCAAATTAGGGCTAGAGTTGACTTTGGTCAACTTAGCCCCTTTGGTTGACTCCTATGGGTCCTAGGTGGCCCATTGACCTCACCCTTGGGTTAGGAGGGCATGTGTGGGACCTTAGAGTCATGGTGAGGCCTCAAGGTCATTCTACACTAGAGTTAAGGCTTCTACTATTTGCAGACCATTCACCCCAGTCACCCTTGTTCTCAAGTCCACTAGGCCCACATGGGCTTCCTAGGGTTTTGTCATGACCTAGTCATGACAAAACCACTCATAGGGGTCTAGTTGTCTGAGGGATGTTACACCTTCTCAGATCCTCAGATCTTACAACTCAGAACCCAAACTGGTTCCTACAACTCAGACTTTAAAAAATCCTACACCTCAGGTTCTCCTCAAGAACCCTACCTCAGAGTGAATCCACACCCCTACCACTCAGGCTCATCAAGCCCTACCTTAGCCCTTATCACTAGGCCTACAGCTCAGAAAACTTAATGTCCTACCTCAGGCAAACAGCCCTACCTCAACCTTTATAATTACAGGCTTACAACACTCAGATCTATAAATAGTTCCTACAAAAATTGTATAAAGAATTTCATTTCTTCCTTCACCCTGATAGGGAGAAAAGAGTGGTGAAGGAATCTTGGTCAGATCTTGATTAATATGCTTCCTTCAGATCATTGCTGCACTGGATAAGATTCAACCTTAGCTTATTCAAAGCTTCTTGAAAGAAGGAACCTTGGTTCAATCTTCTTGAGGAGTTGATGCAGACACAGCTTCTTCTTTATTGCTGACTTGATTCAGCAAATATGGAAAGATTTAAAGAGATATTGTCTCCTTCTCTAAATTAGAATCAGAAATATGTCTGTTACTTTTTCTCTGAATGCTCGACTCTATTTATAGATCACATTAGAGGCAACCGACTAATCCGGTGGATGAATGACATCTAACAGTTCTGACATGTCTAACCGGCCTTGTCAATTTTTGCAACTGTCAAGTCTTCTGTCTGGAGATCTGGCACTTAGAGTTATTTAACTCGACTGAATGTGTCGAGACACAAATATAAAATGTGTCAACAAAAATTTAATGTGTGTGGACACAATTCCTAGATGTAGACACAGTTTCTTTGATGTTGTCGACATCTTCAGAAAACTGTCGACACAGCTTCTCCATATGTCGACCCAAGTCCTGGATGTCGACATAGTTGCTTCTTTACAACTGACAGTACAACAAGGTCTAAGTGTGTCGACACCAATTTATGAGTGTCGACAAAGTTGATGTAGACTTAATCTCTGTGTGTCGATACAGTTGATGTCAACTTGAACTCTGGGTGTCGACATAGTAGATGTCAGGTTTAACTCTATGTGCCGACATAAGTCCTGTATGTTGACACAGACTTGCTTCTTGTCTCGACATAGCTCCTTCAAAGGTGTCGACACTGAATAAGTGTCTCGACACTTTTTTACTTATAATAATTTCTACAATCTTACTCCTGCACAAATAAACTAAAAATGCCATCAAATACAAACAAACATATATCATTGAGTTATGTGAGGCTTCTCCAAATTAGGTACACAATCTCCAATGCACCCAACAAACACCTAGTACAACCAAGATAATTCTAAGTTAAAGCGTTGAGTTCATCGAGTATCACTCGACGCTTCGTCGAGTGGCATTGAGACTGTAACATCTGACTCCCCAATTTTGGAGCTCACCTGGATCTTATGCCCAGAACCGCCGCCTTACGGTGACACCAACACACGGGTTAGTCGACACCGCAAGACGCCGATTTTGCCGGCTAGCACGATCATGACCAATAGGACAATATAAGATATAAAAGTATATAAACAGAGCATTGCGCAATAGTCCACAGTCACAGAGCATATATATATATATATGAAAAGGAAACATCGGTCCACAATGAGTTTAGAAATGAAAAGGGTTATACCCGGTACATCATATCAAATTCCCTCTCTCTCAAATCTAATAATGGAAGATAACTAATATAACCAACTCATCCCACCTGTGGTAACTCTGCAGTAGTAGTAATAGGTGGTAGTCGAACTGGCTCTTCACATCTTGTCACCTCGTCCTGCTGGTCGTGATGGTACTCAATCTCCTCGAGTCCCTAAAAGTAGTTTGGTCACCGACCATTAGTAAAATACTAAGTTGTTTCCTCCGCACCTTGCCCCACAACACCGATGCACCATGCGGGAGGATGAAGCGGAGGACAACAAGGGGTGGCAACTATAAACATATGACAGTGGCACTATACTAACAAGTATACGAGGAGTAATAGTAGATCTACTCCAGCAGTTCTAAGAAAGAAGTATAAGTGCAGTAAGTAAAGTAAAGAATTGAAGTAAATAAAGCACTGTAAGGTAAAGTAAGCGTATAATTCTACTTCTAATCTATCATCACAGAAGTACCCTAACTTATATGAGTGCCCATACAAACATATAAGTTAGAGTTTCAAAAATTAACTTATCAAATAAAAGAGCCCATACTAATTTATATGATAAGGATCCCTGAAGCGTATAACCTAATATGAATGAATGCATGCGGGTTATTATGAATCATGCAATTGCAACTCACACACAACGACTCTGTGATCACAGACCTTTAGTTCCCGCTTTTCGGAGCTAGCATCACTCTCTGGTACTACCATTGTGGCTACGGCAGCAGTAGAGCGGGAGTCTCCACTCCTAGGCAGGTATGCACACTACCAAACCTAGACCTCCTTTACGCCTTTGTACACGTCCTAAGTGTACTCTACAGTCTTGCATACTAATTGTTGACTACCTGTCAGTCTTGTTGGGTCGGGTGTGCATTTTTGGGGATTGTCCACCAGACCCCAATATAAACAACCTATTGTCCCCTCTGAAAGTTTCTAGTGTCAACCTAATCCACCAATAGGGGGGAATAGGTGTCGTGCAGACTTTTGCGGAATTAAATTAACCTGTACAAGTAAGCAAACAAAACACATAAAACACACAAAGAATTATAGTGATTCCCCGATTTTGGTATGTCCACTTTCCTCCTTCGACCTATCTACCACGAAGAGATGACTCAGTCACTTCTTCAAACGGATTGAAATCCAATCCTCACACTAGGAGCAACGCTCCCCTAACCACGGAAGGAACCCTTTCAACAACGGAGTCACAACTCCACCACAACGGGTTGCACCCAACCCTTACAAATAGGAATGAAAATTCTTTTACATCCAAATTGAAAGTAAATAAAAATACAAACAATGCTTTATGGAGATTCTGATGTCCTTCTTCATTCGTTGAAGCTTGCACGAAAGGTACGAAGAGTCTACAACCGGATTTCTCACTTGGAATGGATCTTGTCAAGATCGGCGGCAGCAAGCAAGTGCGGTGGCGATTCTTTGCAAATCCAAACTTCTTGACGAAGAAAGCTAGGTCTTTGAACTATCTCAGTCGGATCAAACGTCTCAAGCGATTCGGAAGGGAGAACAAGTCTCGTTCAACGAATCGGAAGACAAGAGATCTCGAGAGAGACACGTTAGACCGGTTGCTTGCCTCGGTACACTCGTCGAGCGATAAGTGACAGGCTAAGATCAGCGGCGACAACAACTTCCGATCGGCGACGTGCGTGCGGGTGGAGATTGCGATGCGCTAGGTCACGACCGATTTTTGTATTCCGGTAGGTTGGTGTGTACTATAGATAATGGAAATAAGTCCGTATTTATACCCAAAGGCAAACCCTAGAAGACCTTTGTGGGGCCCACCTCAAAAATCCCGAGATCTGGCCGAACAGAGCACGGCGACCTGAACCGGTCCAGCGAGCGGCGAAATCTGCCTAAGGAAAAATCAGCATGAGTCATTTGTGATTCCCGTAGATGTCGGCGGGAATCACTCCTGACTCCCGTCAATTCTTCCTTGGCAGAATTTCTGATTTATTTTGCCAGCCGGAAGTAGTCGGCGTGAGACACTTAGCAATTCCCGTTGAAGTCGGTGGGAATCACTAACGACTCCCGTCGAAGTCGGCGGGAATCACTAGCGATTCCCGTCGATTTTTACTTGGAAGGATTTTCCTCCTTCCTTCTTTTGATATCTTGGTCTTTGATCCATCCTTGCCCCTTCTTCTGCTCTTGATCTACCTTGATCCTGTACTTGAAAATAAGTAAACTCCAATAGAGAGATCACACGTGGCTCAACACACTGATCTACATAATGAGGGATTACGTTGTGCAGACCCGTGTATATTGACCCACTGCACTCTGACATTGGTGTGTACTTAGCATGGAATAGCTGCAAGCAGAACATGACATAAGAGCATCAGATACCTTGTGAATTCATCTTAGCTTAACTAGAGTCTTCTTCAAATCCGGGTAATTGTGGATGCAATACCCAACAATCTCCCCTATTTGAAGAAGCCAAAATCCTACTAGCTAAGATGAATTACACAAAACATAAAGATATATATAAGTGTATGCGGGATAAGAAATCATAATAATAAAGTTTCACGCATTCAAAACAGAAATTGAATCAGCATACGATCATATATATATATATATATCCAAAGTGTTTTTCAAATTTAAGAACAGAAATACTTGCATAATGAAAATAAATCATTTGGGTTTCATGTTTTCCCCTTCCTTTGCCTCAGCTTCTCTTTACTGTTTTGCCAGGAACTTCTTGCTTTGCCTTTCAAAATATTCCTTTGGCTTTGGATAATACCTGGGGGGAGGAGCTTTGTTTTCAATTGTGTTTGTCTTGAAAAATATATTTCTTTTTGCCTCAAATTCTTTGTGCATTTCTCATTCGTACTAATTATAGAATTCATTCCTGTTAAGCTCTCCCCGATCTTGTAGCGTGAATGTAGTAAGTATAATGCTCCTAGAGACGGGACTCCATCGTTCGATTTTTACTTCACTTTCCTTTCTTCTTAGTTTCATCTCTGCTGGATTGTCTTTAGAGGTTCCTTCTTGAAGCTTTCTCTTCCCTTTCGCAATCGCGTCTTGATCAAAGAGTGCAATGTTAGCAGCTTTGGCAGCAGCTTTAGCAGCCTTTTTGGCATCAGCTTCACTTAAGGGAAAAACTAAGCAATAGTAACAACAGCAGTAGGATCAACATCAGGAGCATCAGTAGTAACACCATCAGTGGTTGTGGTTACCTCAGGATCAACAAGAATAGGAATACCTGACGCTTGTTGAACGAGCCATTGAAAACTTTAAAGTACATATTCGTTTGATTATTTGAATTTGTCGACTATGATTTTCTCGAGCCCCGCCATCTTAACTACATACTCCTTCTCCCCCTTTTTGGTTTCTAGTGCTATTGAGTTTGCATAAGAGTGCAGTGACTCATCTATATGCTTCACATTCTTAGTGAAATCGTCCAGCAATGTTTGTTGATTCGAGTTGAGGGCGACCATATTGGCATCGAAAAGTTTGATTTTTTTGGCCATGATATGTGCATTTTGATTGACCATCACCAGGTCATCAGTGGTCTTCTTTAGACCTTGCATAAAAAGAGTGACGGCATTGTCAGCCTCAGTATACTTGGCTTCAAATATTTCTTCCATCTTATCCATCTTGTGATTTATCTCCACTATGTTCTTTAGCATCCGATCTTCTGATTGCTTTATTCGTTTGAGTACTTTGTTGTGAGAATGTTCAAAAGATATCTTCAGCTCATCTATTATACCTTGAATGAAGTTCACAGTGTGATTGGCTAGGCTAGTTCCTAACTGATGTACTAGATGTATAGCCCGGTCATGTCCGGGAGTGATAGTTCTGAGAGTCATGACATTCCTCTTCAGATTCACCTGTGGAGCTCAATAAACTTACAGTCTCCTTTGGAGGGATTGAAGCAGCATCTGCCATGGAGTTTAGCATCTTGCCATATTTTCTCATCTCCCCATCCAACAGAGTATCAATTATTACCTGAGGCCATGAGGTCTCCCCCTAGACTGTAGCGCCAGTCTTGTCAGGAACCTTTATCTAAATCTGTTCCTCAGAAAGGAGTTTAGAATCAACCTCCAGCACAGCCACATCATTATCATCCTGCTCATCCTCAAGATCCTCATCAACATGGTTTTTAGGGGAATTCACATCATTTTCACTATCAGCAACATTTGCAACATCATCCTCTTCTTCCTCCTCTTTAGTCTCATCAGTAGCAAGGGTTTCCACCACATCCTTAGCGATGAGGGAAATATCAGTAGCAACATTTACTTATTCTGGGACTGAGGCTTCTGTAATGAGGGCAGTAGAAGGATTGGGTAGTGACTCCCCCTCAGATCCTGTATTCAGCAGATCAGGAACTTCATTGGGCTCAGCCGAAAGATTTGTGAACTCAGGAGCTCTGTCATCCTCATCAACACGTGTTGCGGGAGCTCCTTCTGGGACAAGGATTCTTCTTTCCCACCTGTCGAAGACGTTAGAGTCCATCTTCTTCAGATAGTGAAGGGCAACTCCCCTAGTCATATCAAACTTATCTCCATCTATCTGGTTTAGGTAGAGACTGATTATTCGTCTAAAGTTTGGGGTGCGTAGAGTAACTTTTATTTTTTAAAACAGCATGGCCCCCCAGTTTGTCTTCTTTCTGCACACAATGGCTATCAGGCTCTTGAACATGTCACCTGAGATGTGATCATGGGAGCCTGGCTTGCAGATCAGTACTTTCTCTATGATATCTGACAGAAGCTTTCCTTCGTCATTCATATCCTTGCGTTTAATGGCCCTAGTCCCTCGAGTCAAGCCATAGAATAGCAAGTTCCTTGTACGATCATCTTCGTCTTGATAGTTTTCTTGCTCGAAGCTGGAGAGCTGGCGAACAGACGTCGGCAGGTGCGGAAGGCTAGAGTTGACGGGAGTGTTCCAGTCCACGGGTGCAGAAGGCTTGTGTCGACGGGTGCAGAATGATAAAATCGACGGTCGTGGAAGGCTTGAGTCGACGGGAATCTGAAGGGTCGGGATATATAGCTGGGCAAATTTTCAGAATTTTATCGACAGGAGGCTTGTGTCTACGGGTGCGGAAGGTCTGCTTTTACACTTTTGAAAACCTAACATCGACGGGTATAGTTGATTTCCTTTTCCTTCTAAATGATGCATTCTAATTTTCAGTTTCCAAGATGAGGATCATATAGTTATTTTCTTGCGTGTCCTTCCGTTCAAGATCTTGAAAGTATCTATATATATATCTGTATATATGTATCAACGCAATGTGATTCAATTATCTAATTTGAGTGCGCGTACATGGGATTACTAGGATGATCATCCGGATTCACTATTTGGAACATGAAGAGTGTCATGTACATGAAGGGCACTGTAGTTAGCATTATATATATATATATATATTTTCATGTACCTTTTTCCAAGACAAGCCTGGAACATCTCTTGTCCAAGTCCCATCATGCTCATGGGTACTTAAGCTATCCTGCAAAATAAAATTACCTTGCCTTAGGAACCCAATAGGTATTGAGTTCTAGGTTCTTATCAGTATAAAATACAGCATGCCTTCCGACAGGATCCCTGATAGGAAGGCTATCTCTTGCCAGAGGATGTGGACATACCATTGCCCTTGGCACGGAGGGATTGTGCCAACAGTCTATGGAAAAGTGACCCTCTCTGCCACAGCACCAACACTCATGGATATTGTACCTCCTTTTTAAACCAGATCTACTAACGGAGTTAGTCATGATCCTCGGTCTGTAAGGGGCAGAGCTGGTTCTGCTCTCAGATTTTCCCTTTCCACCGAGACTTTAGGTGGGTCTGATGGTGAACATGGGGTGAGTATCATGAGGCCTGGGAGGTGGTGCTTTCTTTTCAGCCAGCACACATCCGGGGGCCCCAGTGATGCTTGCAACATGTTTGCCAACTCCCTTTCCCTTTGTCCTAGGGTGGGAAGAAATCCTGTGAGAGCTGGTTCCGGTAATATCATGAAGTGTGGGGGCTTAGGCCGTAAATACAAACGGTTCATAATGAGTCGAATGTATTTTCTCACGGGTAGCCATAACAGCACTTGCACTATGGGTGTTTCCACATGAGGGCAGACAATTTATGTAGTGACCATAGTTGTTCTTATGGTCATACCTGAAGGAATGATGTGTGCCCTTCCTACTCAGCGTGGGGGTCTGTAAACAGTTTCCCCATTTCTCCACGAGTTTATAATTCGTGAGATCCACCCGTTTTCTTCCTTTCTCTTAATAGCATCTACCTTGGAAAAGTTGGATACTATCCTCTTCTCGGTCTCTAGATAAAACTCTAGATCTGAGATCTTTGAGTCCTTCACCTTGATGGATTCCAA
Source organism: Platanthera zijinensis (assembly GCA_039513925.1). Classification (NCBI taxonomy): domain Eukaryota; kingdom Viridiplantae; phylum Streptophyta; class Magnoliopsida; order Asparagales; family Orchidaceae; genus Platanthera; species Platanthera zijinensis. The sequence goes on from CM077089.1 coordinate 84,683,707, forward strand.
TTAGAGGTCCATCATGGTACTCAACTAAGCAAATACCTTAGCTTGTTTCTCAACAAGCAAGTTTCTCTCCAGAAGGGTTCTACAAAGGGAATCTGGAGTTTCAAACTTTTGATCGAAGCTGTCAATATCCTTGGCATCAACTGATGTACAATCCTCCAAACTTCTCCTTTCTTCAGGAGATACATGTGGGAAAGAGCAAGAGGAGGAAGATACATGGTCCTGATTGGGCTGATCAGGGTTAGAGTTATGGTCTGCAGAATCTGATGTTTCCGCTTCATCACAACTACATTCCTCAATATCTTCTTTAGTATCTGATAGAAAAACAGGAGCCCTAATTTTGAAAGGTTGTTATTGACTATCATCTTCAGAGATGAGGACCCCCACGTATGCTTCATATTCTTGTTGGCATTTAGTCCAGGAAGTCCTCTTTCCCTCCATGAAGTTAGAGATTGTTTCCCACATGGACTTTGTAGTCTTACACTTATCCAACCTTATAAGAGAGGATCCTGACCAAATATCAGAAATGATTTGTCGAACCAGCTTGTCCAAGTTAAATAGTGAGAACTCAGTTTCATACATCTCTGTGCAACTCTTTGGGATTTGGAGATCTTATCCAGAGTCAGAAGCCTTCAAGGGAATGAAGGGGCCCTCTTCCACAATATATAGAGCAGGAGGGTCAATGGCTTCCAGATGAAACTAAACTCTCATTTTCCAGATGGGAAAATATTCTTTTGTGCATGCAGGCAGTCTTAGGGGAGAGACATCTGTGTATAGCTCCATGGTTGAATCTTTTGTTTTATTCTTGACACTAGACACAGGATCTTACTCAAGGTGTTAACCTTATTGATGAGTAACCTCCCTCTGATACCACTTGAAAGTATCTAGTGTCAACCTAATCCACCTATAGGGGGAATAGGTGTCATGCAGTCTTTTGCGGAATTAAATTAACCTGCATAAGTAAGCAAACAAAACACAAAAAAAACACACAAAGAATTATAGTGGCTCCCCGATTTGGGTACGTCCACTTTCACCCTTCGACCTATCTCCCACCAAAAGACGACTCGGTCACTTCTTCAAACGGATTGAAATCCAATCCTCACACTAGGAGCAACGCTCCCCTAACCATGGAAGGAACCCTTCCTATAACGGAGTCACAACTCCACCACAACGGGTTGCACCCAAACCTTACAAATAGGAATGAAAATTCCTTTACAGCCAAATTGAAAGTAAATAAAAATATAAAAAATGCTTTATGGAGATTCCGATGTCCTTCTTCATTTGTTGAAGCTTGCACGAAAGGTACGAAGAGTCCACAACCGGATTTCTCAGTTGGAATGGATCTTGTCATGATCGGCGGCGACAAACAAGTGCGGCGGCGATGCTTTGCAAATCCAAACTTCTTGACGAAGCAAGCTAGGTCTTCGAACGATCTCAGTTGGATCAAACGTCTCAAGCGATTTGGAAGGCAAAACAAGTCTCGTTCAATGAATCTGAAGACAAGAGATCTCGAGAGAGACACGTGAGACCGGGTGCATGCCTTGGTACTATCGTCGAGCCATCAGAGACAGGCTGAGATCAGCGGCTGCGACAACTTCCGATCGGCGACGTACGTGCGGGCGGAGATCGCGATGCGTTAGGTCACGGTCAATTTTTGTATTCCGGTAGTTTGGTGTGTACTGTAGACAACAGAAATAAGTCCGTATTTATACCCAAAGGCAAACCTTAGAAGACCGTTGTGGGGCCCACCTCAGAAATCCCGAGATCTGGCCGAACAGAGCACGGCGACCTGGACCGGCCCAGCGAGCGGTGAAATCTGCCTAAGGCAAAATCGGCGAGAGTCGTTGGTGATTCCCATCGATGTCGGTGGGAATCACTGCCGACTCCCGTCGATTCTGCCTTGGCAAAATTTCTGATTTATTTTGCCAACCGGAAGTCGTCGGCGGGAGACACTTAGCGATTCCCGTCGAAGTCGGTGGGAATCACTAATGACTCCCGTCGAAGTCAGCAGGAATCACTAGCAATTCCTGTCGATTTTTACTTGGAAGGATTTTCCTCCTTCCTTCTTTTTATAGCTTGGTCTTTGACCCATCCTTGCTCCTTCTGCTCTTGATCTACCTTGATCCTGTACTTGAAAATAAGTACACTCCAATAGAGAGAGCACACGTGGATCAACACACTGATCTAAACAATGAGGGATTACGTTGCGCAGACCCGTGTTTATTGACCCACTGCACTCTGACATTGGTGTGTACTTATAATGGAATAGGTGCAAGCACAACTTGTAATAAGAGCGTCAGATACCTTGTGAATCCATCTTAGCTTGACTGGAGTATTCTTCAAATCCGGGAAATTGTGGATTCAATACCCAACACCCTCAAACCCACACACCCGCCTGAGTCACCATACTGCCATCGGTGTAACGATTGGTCTAGTACCGCATGACCCGCCACTAGTTTGTTTATGCACATGCAAGGTGTTACAACTCGAGCCTCCAGCTCACAGGACCTACCTGCCCTGAATCCCTCCAACCCTATACGTGTGAGAATGTGCTGCAAATCCCTCCAACCCAATACGGGTGAGAATATTATCATGAATCCCTCCAACCCTTCACAGGTGAGAATGATGATACGATACCTAACCTATTAGACTACTCTTCTCTACTGGTTATTATACTTAGTGAATTAGGGTTAATCCCAGGACTGCCCAGGCCATACCCGGTGAAGGGCTCTCGGCGGCACTAGGAACTACGATGGGATGAAGCCCAAAGCTCCCTTTCTCAAGGATATTTACTTTAGTTGATGTCTACCCATGATTCCCTATTTGCTCTCTTTATTACTCTTGGGCGATCTTAATGATTTAAGATGTTATTGGAGGGGCGGCGGTCTTCCATCGGCCTCCACCTAGTTGTTATCCAAAGGCTTGCACTTTTACTCTCATCACTAGGACATAACTTCCAACCAGAGTTATATTCCAAATACAACCTTAACCTGAACGTTGATCTATCCCCTGGCGGTCCTTACTGTATAAATTACTTGTACTATACGCAACTCATGACCTAATACCATCCCAGAATATAACATCCAATTTCCTTGGGCCAAATGCCCCTCTCTATTTATCCTAGGATGGTATGGACTAATATGATGACTTTATGAAGTTTCAAAATTTTCCATGTCGTTTAAGTCACCAAATTAATTCTTTTAATTAATTCTTTAGGCCACTTAACACATGAGGTATCATAATTAATAATCCCACTGACCTAAAGAATTTTCTTGAGTTGTGATTTGATAAAATAGTAGTGTCCGCCAAGAAACATAATTTTCTCTACAGTAATTCTATTTATTTCTTAATTTATACAAATTTCACAAATTAAGCATTTTCCAAATGATGTATGAGGATTTCATTATTAAAAATTCTAAGAAAATTACTGAACACATTTATTGATAAAATAATGCCCAAGATAGATTTTTATAAACTTCTATGGGTCAAGAGCTACAAAATCTCATTTTTAATTATATTACCAAAATGCCACTATAAAGTTTTAAAAATTACTGAGTCATCCATAAATGCTAAGAAAATTATAATAGGTTAATCATACTTAGATACATCACCAAAAGTTTTTTCAAATTTTTCTAATGAATATTTTCATCAATTTGCTAAATTTGTACAATAAGGGAAAAAAGGTAATTTTTACATAACTCCTATCAAAATTCATTAAACAGAGACATAAAAATTTTCAGTAGTCTAATGTGACACTATATTGACCTTGACAAAGTTTGGAAATTTTATCATAATAAACTATTTTCACATTTATTTTCCAAGAGTTCAATTATTTCAAAAATTAAAAATAATGGGATTTTTATTTCCAAAAATCCCATTATTCCAATGAGGGGTATAATTCACCCTAATGAGATTGTGAAATCAATATCATGATTTTTGGACGTTCCATTTAGACTTAATACACACTATTTAAAATTTTGCTATTTGCACCCCAAGCCTATATATAACCAACACATGCAAGTGGGTTTACCCAACATGCAGCGGTCCAAATGTGCTGAAATTTTAACCATGCACATGTATAGTCCCCAAGGACATGCCACAAAAATTTGGGTCCAATTGGAGTCATAACACCCCAAATATTTCATTTATTTAATTTTGTGTATTATGACAAAAACTATAAAAAATCTTTCCCAAAAATTCTCAATATTTTGTAGGGGCTCAATATGCCCTAGTTAAACACATGCCCAAAGTTTTGGGTCATGTGGAAATCTGGTTTGGCTTGGGAATCCATTTTAATTTCTGTCATAGCCTAGGACCAGTCCTAGCAAAACTACCCTATAGGACAGTACACTGCACTAAATGATAGGTTTAGGGTGGCATATTAAAGTTAAGAAAAAGGGATATATTTTCCATTTTAATCAGAAGATCTGAAAAGACCTCTAAGTGCCCTAAATTTCTCATGCAAAGTCATGGATTATGTGTGACAATAATTTCACTATTCATTATTAAATAATATAACTTAATTTATTAATTTGCACACATCTTGAAGCATAGCCGACTGCATCCCGTCATCATCCCAGATCAGCCTATGGCTGAGATCGAGACGTCCTTGCCGTTTTGCCTGGCTATTTTCGGCCAGCTGAGCCACCACCACCGCCGACGATTGTCGCCACCACCTCCACTGAGGTGGCGGCTAGCGTTTCCAGGCAGTGAGGTTGTTGGAATTGGCTCCTCCGATGATCCCGAGCAAGAAGAAAAACTCGAAAATCTCTCATTTTCCTCACATGGTATCGGGCTCAATTGAGCCTGATGTCTAGCTTATAGGATCTAGAAGTCTAGTACGAGTAGAGAGGCGGCGAAACGGACCCGAATGGCGGCATGGCGGCGAGGATGGCGGCGGTTGTCCATGGCCGAGCTGCTCCGATGATTTCCTACTCAAAACATTGATTCTCCACCAATTCTCTTGCTCCAGGACTTGATCTCCACTCGTTTTCCCCTTCTGAAGCTGATGGTGAGGTTAGTTTTGGCCGGGAGTGTGTGTATGAGGAGTTAAAACTGAGGGGGAGCTTGGTTCAAGCTTTGGTGGTATCACCAATGGTGCTAAGTGGTCACCATGCAGCCAAAAATTTCCTGACATTCCCTGGGTGGCCGGCAAGCAGCTTTGGATAGAAGGAATGAAGTCCACATGGCCACCATTCCTTCCTTTCCTCTTCTTACTCCTCTTCTCTCTCCTCTTTTCCAATTTTTCCCCCATGCATACACCCTCTCTCTAAAGCCAGAGGGGTAAAGACAGTCATTGATCACATGGGCTGATCATGGGCCACAATTTGTGGGCTTAGCCCAAGGAGGGTGGGCTTAGCTCTTATTTTCTCCTTTGGGTCAAATAGGGTGACTTGTTGACTTGGAGTTGACTTGGTCAATCATGTTGAGTGGGCAAACCCCACATGGTGGTCATGGGTATATTGTCACCACCCAACTTGGGTTGAGTCAATATGGTGCCCTACTTAGGCTTATTGGGCCTATAGGTATAGGTTTGACCAACCAAGGGCTAAGGTTGACTTTGGTCAACTAGGGTCAAAGGGTTGACCTAAGGACATGTACTAGGGTCCACTTAGATTATTTTAGGGTTAGGGCAAAGTGGTGGGGTCATGGTGTGGCTAGGGTTCCAATTTTGGCTAGTTTGACCTAGTTTGACTTTGGCCCTTTAGTGGGCCCTACATGGCTACAACCCATTCTCTAGAGTCAAATCTAGAAAAATTCCCTATCACCCACCCCATTCCTAACTCAATCTAAGTTAAGGGCGGGGGGGGGGGGTCTAGGAGTAACATGGGATATTACAAATCCCAATAAATAAGAAATATAAATTCGTCCCCGAAATTCAAGTTCGGGTCTACGGGGTTCTACTTGTAACAATTTAAGTGAATTAAAAATATAAATTACAGCATACCTGAAGTAAACAGCTTCGGGTGTCGCTCCAACATTAGATCCCTCGACTCCCAAGTGTGGTCCTCCTGTCCATGGTTGGACCACAACACCTTCACAAGAGGGACCTTCTTCTTCCGCAACACACGGACATATGTATCATCAATCCGGATAGGCTACAATCGAACGGATCTATCTGGTGCTATCGGACCAGCTGTAGTAGTAATGTGCTGCTCTGTCGAAAGGAGAGCCCTTCGCAAGGAAGAGACATGAAAGATGTCGTGTAGGGTACTCAACTCTGGCGGCAGCTACAGTCAATAAGCTAAGGGGCCGATCCGCTCCAGGATCACGTACGATCCCATATATCGAGGACTGAGCTTCTTGTGCTTTCGCACCCGAGAGACAACGTGCACCGGACATATCTTCAAAAATACACGGTCCCCAACAAGAAACTCCACCTTTTGGTGCCGAGAATCATAATATTTGGCCTGTCTACTCTGGGCCTCTAGCAACTGATCCCTGATCAAACGAACTTGAGCCTCCGTATCCTCCACATAATCAGAGCCAAGAGCCTTGGTATCCACATCCTGAACCCAAGACAGCGGTGTCTAGCACTTCCTCCCGTAAAGTGCCTCATATGGTGCCATCCTGATGCTAGCCTGGTGACTGTTATTGTAGGATAACTCGAACAATGGTAGAAACCTCTCCCAAGGCTTCTCCGTATGCAGAATGCATAGACGGAGTAGATCCTCCATGGTCCGCTCAGTCTGTCCGTCGGAATGCGGGTGGAAGGTGGTACTAAAAGTAAGCCGAGAGCCCAAGTAAGCATGCACTGCCCTCCACTCCCTCGATGTGAACGACCATCACGGTCTGAAACGATCGTCTCAGGGATGCCATTGTATCTGACGAACTGCTCCATGAACAATCTCACAAAAACTGCAACTAGAGCATCCTTCCTGACTGGAATAAACCGGGCCACCCTGGTCAGTCTGTCTACTATGACCCAAATGGAATCGTGCCCAGAGTGGGAGCGTGGCAGTCCATACACAAACTCCATAGCAATGTTCTCAAACTTCCACTCTAGGACTGACAATGGTGGTAATAAACCTCCCGGGCTCTTGCATTCTGCCTTAACGCGTGAAAGTAAGGGAAAGATCTACCTTAACTCTAGGGGGGTGCATAGAGTATTTTAAAATAAATTAACAATTAAAACTATGAAGCAGTGGAAGACTTAATTTATGTATATATGTAAGGTGCTTGCAGTGTAATAAAAACTAAAGCAAGAAATAAGAAATCACATAGCACACAGCATAGTCAAACACACAGCAACCAGATGACACAAGGAGCTATAGTGATTCCCTAACAACCTGGGTACATCCACTCTTCTACCACCCTAGGTAGGAATCCACTGTAGGAATAGTTGATCAGGTGTCCTGGGCACCAATGAGATTTTGATAAGGTGCTCAAAAACCAGAACTAGATTTTTTGATAAGGTGTCTTACCACCACTGAGTTTTTACAAGGTATCATAAACCAGTTTAAGAACTTTTGAAGGGAGTTTTGAAAACCCCTTTTACAGGAGGGAAAGAAAAAGAAAGAAAGAGTTGAGTTGTTCTTCTCTGTCAACAGTCTGAGAGAAGACAAGTTGAAGATGTTGCTACAGCTCCCCCTGAGATCTGTAAGGGTTCAGGAAGGTGAGCTTTGCTAGGGTGATAGGTCTTCAGTTGCTTCAGATCTCCAGCAAAAGATGATTTCAGCAGATGCTGAAATGTGTGATGTCTGGAGTCCTTGATGTTGAAGCTTTTGAACACTTAAGGATTTGGAGGGGTAGAATAGCAGATGATTTCCTCCACAGAAAACTTTCTTGTGTTCTTGAAGATTTTAACTCAGTGAATCTGTATGTTCCAGAAGATGAGTTCTTGATCAGAGTATATTTTGATCTTTCTTCTACAACTCTTTTTCTCAAAACCAATAATCTTGTATATCTTTTGTCTGTCTTATTGTATTGATTTGTTATCCTTTCTTCAAACATATTCTGTAGGAGTGTATCAGATTTTGACTTAGATGTCCGTTACTCAATCATAAATGACTTACATAATTGACAACTTTCTCTGGGGAAAGTCTTAAGTAACATTCCTTTTAGCCTTCCTTGAAAATTGCTCCAAATTGCTTGAAACGGCTACATAATCTTTTGTAATAAATGCAGGAAATAAATCTGAATGAATTCCATAACTGTTCTTGAATTTGAATTTTGAAAGCGTCGATCTCTCACAGAAATCGTCGATCTGAGCTCTACGATCGTTGAACTGAGCTCAGAGATAAGATTTAAACAGCATACAGAAAAGGTCAAACTGAGCTCTACGATCGTCGAACTGAGCTCAGCGACTTGGAAAATAGCTGAAGACAAAACGTCGATCTGAGCTCAAAGATCGTCTACCGGAGTTCGACGACTTACAGAATTGAGCTCAGAGAACGTCGAACTGAGTTCGCGATTCGTCGACCTGAGATCAATGAGAATTGTCTTTGTCTCAGCACTAATTCCTGATCTTTGAATGGTCTTGGGGGCAGCTTTAAACCTAAGTTCTAACCCTTAGACTCTTTCTAATTTGACCATTTCAACTATACAACTAGGTCAACCCAATTTCCTAAAAACATAGTGATCCTTGCCCAAATTAGTAATAGGGTGTTCCAACAATCTCCCCCTATTTCAGTTAGGATTACTATTTACAAGATAAAATAGGAAATAAAAAAAGCATACATACAAAGCAAAAACTAAACAACAATGACATAACAGCATTGCAGATCACAGATAAAATATCAGCATATAATCAGAGATGGATGTTTGTTCAGCTTACAGAAATCACTTCTTCTCATTTCCCTTTTTAAACAGAATTTCCCTGTTAGGATTGAGGGCTTCTTTCTTTGATCTTCTGTCATCATCTACACCTAAGGAGGTTTGGGATCTAGGCCTTGGAACTACAGCCTCAAGATGCAGCTTCATATAATCTTCTGGATTAAAGAACTTTCTTGAAGAATATCTTTTTAATTCTGTCTTTCTTTGATGTGATAGGGTTGTAATGTTGGAAATGTCTTTGCCTTGCTCTTTAGCCTTTTTCATTTGATCTAGTGCAGTAAGCTCTTTCATTCTGGCAGTCCATGACAATGGGTTGTTTTCAGGATCTTTAAATGGGACTGGAAGTTCATATCTATTGATTGATTGTGAATCAGTAGGAGTCCTGGTGACAACTATATCTCTAAGCTGGTATGGGAAAGGACCTGATGTTGAATCAATGGGGCCTTGTCCTTTCCTTTGGTGATTGGAGTAAGTTCTGTGCTCTCTCTGATTTCCTCTGTACTGACCTCTTCTATAATGATAGCCTCTTTGATATTTTCCTCTAGGTTGATATCTTTGTGAAGGTTGAAAGGAGCTATGCTTTGAAGCAGATGACTTAAAAGCTGAGCCTCCACCAGATCCTTAGTCTGGAGTAGGAGGAGGAGGAAACTGAGAAGAACCTTCCTCATATTTATCAAGCTTTCTTCTTTTCCTCATAGCCTTTAGCTGATTCTTAGAGTATTGCATCCAAGGCTCTGTTATCTGACTGTCATGCAAAATGTAATATAGTATATCATTGACATCTTTGGCTTGAGCAGGAGGGACTCTCATCATTGCTTTGCTTCTTGCTTTCCTTTTCTTAGCAATTGTGCCAGCAGAATCATCAGAGTCAGTGTTGAATTTGTGACTATCTGAGCTTTGGGGTCTATCATATAGATCATCAATCCTTTTGATGTACTCCTCTTATTGTTTGGACTTGTCAGAGGCAGCAGCAGGAGCAGAAGGAAGTGGAGCAGATGTAGGAGAAGAAGCAGGAACTTCTGGAGCAGCAGGAGCAACAGGAACAACAGACACAGCAGGTTTTTCTAGGTAAACATCAAGTTCATCAGCAGCAGCAGCATCAACAGCAGATAACATATCAATATCAATAGATTCAGTAACTTCAGCAGCAGCAGCAGCAGCTATAAGACCCCATTTTTTTCTTTTTCGAACACTGGGGTCTTAGTCCAGAATTGCCGCTTTGCGGTGGCACCGACTCACGGGAAGGCCGCCACTACAAAGTGCCAATTCTGCCGGCCCTTTTTGATCATAAAGAGAGAGAGAAGTAATTATAAATAAATGTAAACAAGTCCACTGAAGCATGTATAAAAGTGAAATCACATCCAGTCCATCATTAGATAATAATAGGAAATAGATAATAGAAGTACTGCAAGATACGGTTCAGATGAAAGATAGATAAACGGGTTCGAGCCCAGTACATCAGAGTCCTCACTACAAATCACTCATCGTAGAAACTATAAAAGTACTAATCACTCACGGAGCTGGTCGCAGGTGCACCGGTGCTATACTGACCCACCTCCATGCGCACCATACTCTGCTGGTGTTGGTCCCTGGACTGCTGGTCCCTGTCTCCCATCCGAAGCTCCTGTAAGGTTGTGGTTCGAAAACAATTAGTCATAAAGACTAAGCCTTATCATCCCCTACCCCTCCCCCCACGACTCCTAAGCACCGAGCGGAGAGGAGGAAAGGGAAGCTACAAAGGTGGAGAATAATCAAGCAGATGATAGGGGAGTTATTCTAACAACTATCTGGAACAAAATACAACTAGCAATTCCATGGTAGTAAGTGGTAAAGAAGAGAAGTAGTAATTAGCAATTTTATAAAAAGGCAGCTAGAGAAAAATAAGTAAACAAGTAAGTAAGTAAGTAGGTAACCTTAACTTATATGAATGCCCATACAAACTTATAAGTTAAGGGGTCTTCTGCAAGGCTCCCATCGTATAAAAAGTCCCATACCGATTTATACGTTGGGTTGTCGGTTGTATGCAAATATGAGTGTAGTGATATGCTATGCCATGATTCATGCAAGTGCAACTCACGCACACGACTCTATGCGCACAGATCTTTAGTTCCCCCTGTTCGGGCAGCATGCTTCACTCTCAGGAACCTCCGTAGTGGCAAACGGAGATAGTGGGTAGGGCCCCAACTCCTAGGCAGGTATCCATACTACCGGGCCTAGCCCTTCCGTACGCCCCTAGAAGAACAGAACCTAGAGTATCCGCGTACTATCGCTGGCTATATCCACTAGACTTTCTTTGGCTAAGTGTCCCACACCGCCGAGTCAACGTACCGATGTTGGTGTGAACGATAATAAGATCTCAAAGACCCACCACCTTTATTCTATACTCCAACCCTCGAGCCCTCGGCTCCCCGGACTGTCCCGTCCGTGAATCTATCTTCAGAGCTACCGTCTGAATGGCAACCAAACCAATTATTCTACCTTCCTAGCTATCGGGGTGTATGTGTTTGCAACCCAAATTATACTAGTTGCTCTTTAGATTATTATTTATACAGTTTACGTTAGCCTAGTACTGCCCCCGGTATTCCCCGTGAAGGGCTCTCATAGGGCACTAGGAACTATTATGGTAGCTGAAGCCCACCGTTCCCTTTCGCAAGGCACTTATTGTTATTGGTTTATACCCATTACTCGATCCATTTTTAAGTTACTTTAGATCTAGCCCTAGCGTATTAAGACTCTTCCACTCCTACCCGGGGTGGACGATCTTTCGTCATTCCCGTACACCACTTAACCTTAACCAGTCTCACACTCTACTTATCCTGACCTCCAATAATGAACTTAAACATAGCTTGCCCTAACCAACCAGAAACTACCAAAATTCCATCTCCCAAAGTTCATTATCCGCTCTAGTTCAATTTCCGTGGTTTTACTATATGCAGACCATCCTAAGATACGTGAGGAGTATAAGGGGAGGTACTCCAAATTGTCTTTCGAATCTCCTATAATATTTACTGGAAGTCTATCGTGACATAATACAGCTAAGGCCAAGATTTCCAAATTTTCCTATTTATCGGGTATTTAATATATTTATTCTAAGATTCCAAATGCCCTAGTATGAACATGAAGTGCACTAATGAGCCAACAATAAATCATCATAAAATCAGTAAAAGTCCTATGAGACATTTAAACAGTAATTCCAAGTTTTGAGAAATTCCAGATGTGTTTAGGCCTATATTTCCTAATTTACTATTTTAGGCCATTTCTACTATATTATGAAGGAAGTACTGCAAATATGTATTCAAAAATCCCAAGAAAATTATAGAAGCTTTATGGTGAATTAAAACCATCAGAAACCAAGTCCCATAATTTTTATCTAATATTTGGGCTCTAAATCTATTTTAATGTAAAATACTGATTTTCTTAGCTTAGAGAAAGAGATACTATTTTTAATCATCTAAAATTCCAGAGAAAATTACAGGGTGACTAACATAATTTTAAACAACCACTTACCAAATTTCATAATTTTTAAGACAGTAATTGGACATTATTTGTATTTTTGACTACATGTCACAACTAGTACGTTAAAGAAATAAGTACCCAAAATAATCGGATAAAACTTTCAATAAAAATACAGAAGGTATAGCATGCTATAATATGCCCCAATCCAAGATTTCATAACATTCCATTGAACATAAATTCCAGAATCATAAAAATAAATATCTAGGGCGCAACTAGTGTTGTAAATGAAGTACTGTATAAATTAACCCAAAAATTTCAACCAAATTATAACATGGCCATTTTGATTAGAAAATCACCCTACTCCAATTTTACTTGATTTGAAGTTCAATTGATAGCTTAATAATTCAAATTAAGGATAGTGACCTAAACTAGGGTTAGGATTTTAGGTGGCCTAGTTGTCTCCAAATACCCTAAAATTTTGTCCAGAGAACTATACTGGCCCTATATTTTTCTCCACCCAATTTTATATCAGTCCAAGGTCATTTGACCCCATGACCTTCACAACCCTAAAAACCACCATTAAGGGATTTTCCCTAGGGTTCTGGGCAACCCTACACCAAGTCTCTCCAAACTCCCTTGGAGGGTGTGTCATGCCCTAAAAATCCAGTGACCAAAATATCAGCCTCTGTTGAGGTGATTTGACCACCCAAATACCAAGGGGGTGTTTGATCCTAAATTATCCTATAAGGATCAACCTAGGGTTGGATACAAACCTATTCAAAACATCTCCAAATGAGATGAAATTTTTACCAGAATCTTATGATAAACCCAGGGACCACTCACCAAAATTTGGGAGGGTTTGGAAGTCATTTAGACATCTAATTAAATTATGCTAGGATTATTGAATTTCTCTAAAACCTAGAGAAAAATATTTTCCAAAAATCCTAATTTTTTGGATAGCATCTAGATATAGGTAAGATTAGGCCACACCCCAAATTTCAAGTTATTTTGATGAATGGATTGGAGTGGGGAATTTTTTCAAAGGTCAGGACAGCCCTATGGGTAGACCTCACCAAAGTGAGTGCTGAGGTCTATCCAATGGTCCAAAATGCTTGAAACAAATTTTAAAATTTCCTAGACTCATAGATCTACAATATTGGTGTTGACCACTTTTTCTGTAGGAACCTCTATGTATTTTTCATAAATTTTCTAATGTGACTGTTAATTCCATACAAAAATTGCTTATAAAAATAAAATCTATTTAAATAGCACAGATCTTGAAGCAAGATCTAAAGGCTCTGGACTTGTCTTCTTCCTCCAGCCAAGGGCCCTGATTTGCCCGACCTGGAGTTACTTCCAAGAGCAGCCGCCGGCCGTCCAGCCTCCTCCCTGGCCAGCCACCGCCACCACCACCTCCGTTGAGGTGGTGGCCGTCGTCGGGCGGCGGCACAACCGCCGGAGAGGCGGAATCCGACGAACCCGAGCAGTGAAATTCGCGGAAAATCCATGAAAATGAAAGCTCCAATCAGGCTCAATTGAGACCGTTTCTCAATCCTATTGAATCCTAAGATCTATCCGTAGAAGAAGAGGGAGGGGAGGACCTTGTTCGCGGGCTGGAGGCGTGCAGACCGTCGGGAAGCCATTTGCGCGATGGTGGCCATTAATGTTGCGCGCTAGGGTTCGAAGAAAATAAACGCAACCGAACTAGCAACCCGATGAGGCAAGTATACCTATCGAATTGTAGCAAGGGGACACAACTGTTGTATTGAAATCCGGGAACTATTGGCTATGCTTACTCACACGAACGCTATTATCTTATCGACGGAAAAACTAGGGTTTTAGAGAAAAACTAATTGCAAGGAAGGAAGTACGCTATACTAGAAAGAGAACTACCGCAATTAAGTAAAGCTATTAAGCAAGGAACTATGCTAGAAAGGAAAACTACTGCAGTTAATTAAAGAGCACAAGATAGGTGATTAGTACGAAAGGTAGAAAATATGAAATGGAAATGCACTCAATCAAGATTCACCTCGGCTAAAGACGATTAAGAAAGTGCGATAAAAATCTGAACTTAATAGGATAAAGGTCCTTGACCGTGGAGGTTCCTAAAGCTTGAACACGCTTCTCTCGAAGTCGTGCCCAACTGAGTTTAGGAAGGTCCGACCGACTCTTGTCTAAATCGGAGGCCTAAAACTCGCTTTACGCGGTGAACCCCACTATTGGATTTTACTCCAATCCGGGAGATTTGGACGTCTGCCTCTCTCGAGGGGTGCGTACAACTCCATTTACTCTTGAGTGCTCACTTCATTCTTTCGGCCTCTCGACTAGCCCAGAATGAAAGCTAAGGCGGAGAGTATATATCGATAATATACCTCCAACCCGTGATTAATCAAGAGTAATTCAAGGCCCTAACCTAAAAAGAAAAGATTAATTAAAACATCATAACTTAATCGCTCTAACCTCGGATCATCAAGATAGAGTACAAGGAGGATTAGTTAATCATAATGGAGTGGAGGGGGGATGAATAGTAAAGCATAAAAAGAACACAAGCTAAACAAATAACACTTGTATTAATAAAAAGGGGCAAGTTACACTATTGAAATTAAAATTACAAGTGCATGAAATTGAAATCCTATTCTAGCCCTACAAGTAGCACTAAGCAAGAGCAATATTACAATAAAAGCTAAAACAAACTAAGATTAAACTAGGGTTAAACAAAAATTACAAAGAGAGAGAGAGAGAGAGAGAGAGAAAGCATAAGAAAGGATCAAGAAACAAAGGGGCAGCACCTCCCCCACTCAACCAAAGCTTACTGAAATGGAGAGGGGGGTCTCAATTTATAGAATTTTTCTCGGGTTGGTCACGCCCTCCGACACGCCCTAGGGGGGGGGGGGCGTGTCAGGGGGCGTGACAGTACTATGTTGACCTCGGGCTCTGGATTCTGGCGGGAGGGATGATTGCTTCGGTACGTCGGTGGTCACGCCCTAGGTCACGCCCGTGTAGGGGGGCGTGACAGGCACGTCATGTCCAAATCATTGGTCGGAAATCCGTCAGTCACCGAAAAAGGAGGGTGTCACGCCCATGTCATGGGCGTGACATGGGGCGTGACAGTACATTTTGCGTGCTGTGGAGAAACGGCATTTAATGCGGCAGCAGGCTTTGCGGCAGAGGGCGACACGCCCATAGCCACGCCTGGTGACACGCCCAGGTAGGGCGTGTCAGGGGGGCGTGACAGCGGTTTTGTTCGTTTCCTGTCCCTTCCAGCAGAAGTCCTCGGGATCGGGTGACACGCCCTAGGTCACGCCCAGGGAGGGCGTGACAGGGGGGCGTGTCAGGTCATTTTGGCCAATTTTCTGGAAACCTGCAAAAAGATAAGAAAAAGTCAGTGGCAATAATATTTACATAAAAAGAATAAAAATAAACTAATAATAGACATGATTTGTACATTATAAAATAGAAAATACGATAATAGTTTAGGCTACAAAACGTATTATCAAATTCCCCCAAGCTTAAGCTTTGCTTGTCCCCAAGCAAAAAATATAAAAACTAGATATTTATAAAAAGGACTAATCAAAAAGTTCTAATTATGCCTACATAAGTACTATGCGAAATTCTTAATAGGGAAAAGGTGAAATGTAAGTTTAAAACAATTATTTAGGTATGGTAAAACTTTTATAAACTTTACTCAATAAAAACAAATCATCCAAAATTTTAACGAGATTGTTTTAAATGGACTTAAGCAAAGCAACGAAAATGAAAAACACGCATTGAGTTGTTACTAGATCCAAGCAACGCATTATAATTATATCAATTTAATTAACAAAAATCTAGGTTTAAATCCAAAACTAAAACTGATTTACTTTTTTTCTTTTCTTAGTTGTTAAATAAAAAATCAAAAAGCGTGAATCAAAAGACTTAAATAGGGCAGAAACGTTTGGTTTAGGAAAATGATTAGGATTGGAATTCAAAGATAAACGTGAAGGTTTTAAAATCACACTAAACCAAAGCAAAGAGTTTCAAAAACTTTCATAAAAATATATACACATTTTTTTCTTTTTCTTATTTTTTTTCATTTTTTTTTCTTTTTCAAAACAAAGGCCATAAATATTTTTTATTTTCCTTTTTGAATTGGCCAAAAAAAAATAAACATCACTTTTGAACATACTTTTTTTTTTCGAAAACCTTTCTCCCACAAAAATCACAAAATACCCTATCAAAATCATCAAAAAAATTTATGAAACTCAAAAAGGCTAGTGTGATTCGATAGGTTGGAAATTTTGGCTTTGGTGAAACTGAAATGAAGGGAGGAGCTATCAAATGAAATCGGAAAAAGGCTCAAAAACGGCTAACTAGTGGTAAAAGTTTTTAGGTTGGCAGGAAAGCTCAAACGAAAACAAAAACGGCCTAAATCATTTTCACGCTTTTGAATTTATTTAAAACAAAGGTTTGAAAATTTTCAAAAAGCGAGTCCTAGATAATAAAAGAAGATTGATGAAATTAACTTGAAAATAGAAATAATAGGTGACTTGGACCGTTCACATCTACTACGTTATTCAAAAGTTGACTTTACAAAAATTATTCAAAAACGAAAAAGAAAATAGTGGATGATGAATTTTTGAGAAAGTAAAGGAAATAAAAAACAAAAAACCATAATAGAAATGCGAGTTTTTAGAAAAATATTTCACCTTAACATGCTACCGTGAATTAGAAACACAGCATGACCAACATTTTACTTGTGAAACATAATTAAAAAGGACGATTAGAAATATTATAATTAACTAAGTTGTTTATAGGAGATTTTGAGTAAAACAAAAACAAAAACTAGGGGTACTATTGAAATACCAAAATGTCTAAACTATTCAAAAACACATATATTTATTTTTTTAATTTTGAGAAATATTCTCCTTTTTTTTGGATTTTGGAAATTTTTCTCTTTTTTTTTGGAATTTTAAGATCTTCATTTTTTTTTATTTTGGAAATATTTAAAATATATACAAAAAGAAAAATATTTACACTAAGCAAAAATGAAGGAGGAAGTCCTCCCCCAAGCTTAAAACAGACATTGTCCTCAATGGCTAATGAAGGGGATTGGAGAAGGAGAGAAAAGTAAAGTACAGAATTGAAAGATGGAATTGAAAGACAGGTACTTCCCCGAATTTATTTGCTGCGAAAGCTGAGTGATGCCGCTCCTCCGAATGTCTTCTTTGGACTTCGTGATGGATTCAGCAATGTTGGAGCCGGCGATGGCGGAAGCTTCAGCTTGTCGGAGCCGTCCGAGGCAAAAATTGTAAAATAAAGAAAATAGAAAAAGATAACTTGGGTTGCCTCCCAAGAGCGCCCTTTGGTTAAAGCGTCGTTGAGCTCGACGCATCAAAAAAATAATTTTGTCCAAAAATATTGTTGTCCAAAAATAAAATTGTTTTTTTTAACAAAGTTAGAGTCCAAAGTTAGAGTTCGTGAAGCAGAAACTTAATAATGTTTGGACTGACATCATCATCACCAAAGAAATACAGTTTAAGACGCTGACCATTCACTTTGAAATTACCCTTATCAGGGTGAGAAATTAAAACAGTTCCATAAGGAAATACTTCTAAAACAGAAAACAGGCCAGACCAGCGAGATTTTAATTTGCCCGGAAATAAACGTAAACGAGAATTATATAAAAGGACTTGGTCGCCCGGCTTAAAGTTTTTAGGGTGCCTTAAGTGTTTATCGTGTAAACGCTTCGTCCGCTCTTTATAAAGTTTATTATTTTCATAAGCATAAGAGCGCCACTCATCGAGTTCATTTAGTTGAAATTTTCGAAGGTCACCGACTGAGTGGGGATCGAAGTTTAAAAATTTTAAGGCCCAAAAGGCGCGGTGTTCTAACTCTACGGCAGATGGCACGATTTTCCATAGACCAGCCGATACGGCATACATCCGAGGGAGGTTTTGTACGCTGTTCGGTAGGCCCATAGAGCATCGTCAAGTTTGGCTGACCAGTCTTTTCTGGAAGTTGAAACAGTCTTTTCTAATATTCTTTTTATTTATCTATTAACTACTTCGACTTGTCCGTTAGTTTGGGGGTGGTAGGCAGTGGAAAGCTTATGCGTAACGCCGTATTTGGTAAGGATTTTTGAAAATTGCGCGTTACAGAAATGGGAACCCCTATCGCTAACGATTGCGCGAGGCGTACCGAATCTAGAAAATAATTTTTTTAAAAACGTGACTACAACTCGGGAGTCATTCGTAAGAAGAGCTTGGGCCTCAGCCCATCGTGAAACATAATCAACAGCAACTAAAATATATTTGTTTCCGAAGCTAGAAGGAAGGGGGCCAACAAAATCAATTCCCCAGAGGTCGAAAATTTCGCACTCTAAGAAATAATTTTGCGGAATTTCATTTTTATTAGAGATGTTGCCCGACCGTTGGCAACTATCACACATGCTCACAAAGGCTTGCGCGTCCTTAAACAGGCTAGGCCAGTAAAAACCCGCACAAAGCACCTTATGAGCGGTGCGAGCAGCTTGATAGTGCCCACCTGTCGGACCTTCATGCAAATGTTTTATAATATCAATTCCTTCATCATAAGAAACACATCTCCTTATCACTTGATCCGCACAAATTCTGAAAAGATGCGGGTCTTCCCAAAAGTAGTTCTTCAGCTCAGAAAAGAATTTCTTCTTTTGCTGAGAGGAGAACTCTTTTGGGAGCACCCGGGCCACTAGATAGTTGGCGATGTGCGCGAACCAAGGAGAAGTAGATGTATTAACTAAAAGCAGCTTCTCATCAGGAAAATAGTCATTAAAAGATTTTTCATTTAATTTTTCTATAAAGGGGTTATCTAATCTGGATAGATGGTCGGCGGCCAGTTCTCGGCTCCTCGCTTATCACAGATCTCTAAGTCAAACTCCTGGAGGAGTAAGACCCAGCGAATCAAGCGAGGCTTGGCATCCGTTTTGGCAAGAAGGTACTTGAGGGCCGAGTGGTCCGTAAAAACAATGATTTTTGAAAGTGTAATGTAAGGGCGGAATTTATCAAACACAAATACTACAGCTAAGAGCTCCTTCTCGGTTGTGGTGTAATTTTCTTGTGCAGATGTGAGGGTTTTACTAGCGTAATAGATGGGTGGAAGTTTTTAGATATGCGTTGACCTAATACGGCCCCCACCGCAAAACTACTCGCATCGCACATAATCTCGAAAGGAAGGTCCCACACCGGAGCTATCATAATCGGTGCGTTAATTAACTTTTCTTTAATTGATTCAAAGGCAGAAATGCAAGAGTCATCAAAAATGAATGGAGCGTCTTTTTCTAAGAGATGGGTGAGGGGCTTTGTGATCTTGGAGAAGTCCTTTATAAAACGACGATAAAAACCAGCGTGGCCTAGGAAACTTCTTATAGCTTTTATGTTTGTAGGCGGCGGCAACTTCTCAATAACTTCTATCTTGGCAACGTCTACCTCAATACCTTTAGCAGAAATTTTATGACCCAAAACTAACCCTTCCCTCACCATAAAATGACATTTTTCCCAATTTAGGGCAAGGTTAGTTTCTTCGCATCGTTCTAAGACTTTTTCGAGGTTTTCTAAACATCTATCGAAGGAATCGCCGAACACGGAGAAATCGTCCATGAATACCTCCATAATGCTTTACACGTACTTGTCAAATATTTCGAGCATACATCGCTGGAATGTAGCTGGCGCATTGCACAATCCAAACGGCATTCTTCGGTATGCGAAGGTGCCGAAGGGACAAGTAAACGTAGTTTTCTCTTGGTCCTCAGGACAGATGGGTATTTGAAAGTACCCCGAGAGGCCATCGAGAAAACAATAAAAGCTATGGCCGGAGAGACGTTCTAAAATCTGGTCGATAAACGGTAAAGGAAAGTGGTCCTTGCGGGTGGCGTCATTTAACTTACGGTAATCTATGCACATACGCCAACCCGTCACCGTCCGCGTCGGGATTAATTCATTATTCTCATTACTAACTATGGTTATCCCTCCCTTCTTTGGAACTACCTGAACGGGGCTAACCCACTTACTGTCCGATATAGGGTAGATAATTCCTGCGTCTAATAGTTTCATAACCTCGCACTTAACTACTTCTTTCATGTTCGGGTTTATACAGCGCTGAGGTTGGATAGAGTTACGCGAATTATCTTCCAGTAAAATTTTATGGGTACAGAAAGATGGGCTTATGCCCTTGATATCAGAAATTTGCCAAGCAATAGCCCGACGATGCTTACGTAGAACTAGAAGAAGTTTATCGTTTTGCGTATCCGTGAGGTAGGCCGAAACGATAACTGGTAACTTGGAATCTTTTTCTAAGAAAGCATACTTAAGGTGTTCGGGAAGTTCTTTAAGTTCTAGGGTAGGGGGTTCTTCATAAGAGGATTTTGAGATTCTTTCTTTTTCAAAAATAATATCTTTATAAACTTTTTTATAAGGAATGTAATAAGGGGTGGGGCTAGCAGCCAAGACGGCTTCTTGTAGCGATTCAGTGTGAAGAATAGAGGAAGAACAAAAATCAGAAAATTCTTTTTCAAACTCAGAAAAACAATAGGAAGATTCATCACTTCCTTGCAGTGATTCCGTTGTAAGAGAAGAGGAGCAAAAAGTAGAAAATTCTTTTTCAAAGTCGGAGAGGCAGTAGGAAGAATCATCACTCACGGCGTCTACGAAAAAGCATGAGTCATCATTTGCCAAGGTGTTCTTCATCGAAGGGGTGATAGAAAATGTGACTTCGTCGTCGCCTACTCGAAGGAAGAGCTTACCATTGCTTACGTCAATGATGGCTCGGGAGGTGGCAAGGAAGGGTCGGCCAAGGATCAGGGGAACCTCGACGTCTTCTTCGATGTCCAAAATGACAAAGTCCACCCGGAAGATGAACTTGTCGACTTTCACTAGAACGTCCTCCACTATTCCTAACGGGTACTTGACGGATCTATCGGCTAGTTGGATACTCATACGCGTGGGGTTAAGGCTACCAATCCCTAACTTTTTGAACAACGAAAAGGGCATCAGGTTTATACTCGCGCCTAAGTCGGCTAACGCGTGTTTAACAAAAAGATCACCGAAGACACACGGGATAGAGAAACTACCCGGGTCACTGATTTTCTTCGGCAAACCATTTGTTAAAACGGCGGAGCACTCAGCGTTTAGCGTGACGTGCGAAAGATTCTCTAACTTCTTCTTGTTTGTGAGGAGGTCTTTAAGATATTTGGCGTATTTCGGCATCTGCGAAATAGCCTCGTGGAAGGGAAGATTAATGTGGATTTGTTTGAAGATTTCTAAGAAGCGGGAGTACTGATCATCTTGACGTTGTCTATTAAGTTCAGAGGGGTATGGAGGAGTTGAATTATTTTTGAAGATGGGTGGTGGAGTGAGATTATTTTCTAAAGCGGGGGTGATTACTTCTTCAGCAGAGGGTGGAATTTTTAAAACGGGAGCGGAGCTTTGATTTTTAGAGGCGAGAGCGGAGCTTGCCTCGGGCTCTTCACTTACCATACCGGAGACTTGCTTCCCACTCCGAAGAGTTATAGCTTTCGCTTGCTCTCTCGGGTTGGGTTCGGTATTGGAAGGAAGAGACCCTGCGTGTCGCTCAGAAATTATTTTCGCGAGCTGTCCTACCTGATTTTCTAGACTTTTTACTCTTCCGGTTAAAGTTCTTATAGTGGCGTCATTTGTGGTGATATATTTGGAAAGTAATTCCTCCAAGCTTGGAGGTTTTGGGTAATTTTGAAGACGTGGTGGTGGTGGTGCAGAAAAATCATTTTGTGGGGGTGGGCGCATCGCATTCGATGGATTACTCCATGAAAAGTTCGGGTGATTTCTTAAAGCGGGGTTATAACAATTCGGAAAATTAAAACCAGGCGGATGAAAATTCGCAGCAGAAAAATTATTAAAAGCAGTTCTAGGCATATTATTAACATAATCTAAATGTTCTGTAGTAGGGGTTGCAGATTCCCATACCTGAGGGGCGGAGGCAGCAGTCATCTCCGTGATTTTTTTGCTTAGGATTTCTACTTGCAGAGCGAGCTGGGAGACGTTGTCCACTTCATAGATACCTGCAGGCTTGTTCGGGCGGGACCTAGGCACATTTCACTGATAAGTGTTCATGGCCATGTCCTCAAAAAGCTCAAGAGCGGCTTCCGGGGTCTTATGATTTAAAGTACCGCCAGAAGCTGCATCTATCATTTTCTTCGTGCTTTGATTTAGCCCGTTATAAAATGTCTGCACTTGTAACCATACAGGCAGCGCGTGATGTGGGCATCGTCTTAATAATTCTTTAAATCTCTCCCAGGTTTCATATAGGGTTTCAGAGTCTATTTGTCCGAAGGCAGAGATGTCGTTCATAAGTTTTGCAGTTTTAGCTGGCGGGAAATACTTCGCCAAAAATTTTCAGTTAATTCATTCCAAGTGGTTATGCTATTTTTGGGAAGTGTGTTAAGCCACTGCTTAGCTTTAGTTCTTAGAGAGAAGGGGAAGAGTCTCATCCTGATCGCATCATTTGTGACACCATTTATCTTGAAGGTGTCGCAAATTTCAAGAAAGCTAGCTATATGTGCGTTCGGATCTTCATCTTGAAGTCCGTCAAATTGCACATATTGCTGCACCATTTGAATTATGCTAGGCTTTAGTTCAAAGTTATTATTTGCTATAGCAGGGCGGACTATACTTGATTCTGTTCCCTCGAGGTTCGGTCGTGCATAATAGGACATAGTCCTTTGCACGGCCTCATCTACATTGGGTTCTTCCATTCTTAAAGTAGCAAATGACTCGGAGTCCTCAACCGGCACTTGGATAGTAGGACCTTGAAATCGCGATCTTCTCCGAAGAGTACGCTCAATTTCATGGTCCAAGTCCAAAATGACCGACGGACTCCCGCGGGTCATGCACTAAAAGAACAGAAAAGAAGAAGAGGAAGAGAAAAAGGATAAACTAGAAAAAATATTAGAAATTTTTTTTTTCTTTTTGAAATAGATTTTTTTTATAGATTAACTCCCGAACTTCCCAAGGACTACCCCGTGAAGGGTTCGCAAGGTACTAGACAAGACAGTGGCGCTTAAAGCCCTTTGCCCTTTTCGAGAGAATTAGGTGGCGTAGAAAAATTGTGAGGTTGGTTTCTATTAAGAGCGGTGCTAAAATTTTTTTGATTTTTAAAATTTTAAAGAAAGAGGATGAGAAAGAGAAGAGATAAAATTAATAGGTTCGTGTTTTCAAAATATCAACGGAAGTTGGCTCCCCGGCAACGGCGCCAAAAACTTGTTGCGCGCTAGGGTTCGAAGAAAATAAACGCAACCGAACTAGCAACCCGATGAGGCAAGTATACCTATCGAATTGTAGCAAGGGGACACAAGTGTCGTATTGAAATCCAGGAACTGTTGGCTATGCTTACTCACACGAACGCTATTATCTTATCAACGAAAAAACTAGGGTTTTAGAGAAAAACTAATTGCAAGGAAGGAAGTACGCTATACTAGAAAGAGAACTACCGCAATTAAGTAAAGCTATTAAGCAAAGAACGATGCTAGAAAGGAAACTACTGCAGTTAATTAAAGAGCACAAGATAGGTGATTAGTACGAAAGGTAGAAAATATGAAATGGAAATGCACTCAATCAAGATTCACCTCGGCTAAAGACGATTAAGAAAGTGCGATAAAAATCTGAACTTAATAGGATAAAGGTCCTTGACCATGGAGGTTCCTAAAGCTTGAACACGCTTCTCTCGAAGTCGTGCCCAACTGAGTTTAGGAAGGTCCGACCGACTCTCGTCTAAATCGGAGGCCTAAAACTCGCTTTACGCGGTGAACCCCACTATTGGATTTTACTCCAATCCGGGAGATTTGGACGTCTGCCTCTCTCGAGGGGTGCGTACAACTCCCTTTACTCTTGAGTGCTCACTTCATTCTTTCGGCCTCTCGGCTAGCCCAGAATGAAAGCTAAGGCGGAGAGTATATATCGATAATATACCTCCAACCCGTAATTAATCAAGAGTAATTCAAGGCCCTAACCTAAAAAGAAAAGATTAATTAAAACATCATAACTTAATCGCTCTAACCTCGGATCATCAAGATCGAGTACAAGGAGGATTAGTTAATCATAATGGAGTGGAGGGGGGATGAATAGTAAAGCATAAAAAGAACACAAGCTAAACAAATAACACTTCTATTAATAAAAAGGGGCAAGTTACACTATTGAAATTAAAATTACAAGTGCATGAAATTGAAATCCTATTCTAGCCCTACAAGTAGCACTAAGCAAGAGCAATATTACAATAAAAGCTAAAACAAACTAAGATTAAACTAGGGTTAAACAAAAATTACAAAGAGAGAGAGAGAGAGAGAAAGAAAGAAAGCATAAGAAAGGATCAAGAAACAAAGGGGCAGCACCTCCCCCACTCAACCAAAGCTTACTGAAATGGAGAGGGGGTCTCAATTTATAAGAATTTTTCTCGGGTTGGTCACGCCATCCGACACGCCCTAGGGGGGCATGTCAGGGGGCGTGACAGTACTATGAAGACCTCGGGCTCTGGATTCTGGCGGGAGGGATGATTGCTTCGGTACGTCGGTGGTCACGCCCTAGGTCACACCCGTGTAGGGGGGCGTGACAGGCATGTCATGTCCAAATCATTGGTCAGAAATCCGTCAGTCACCGAAAAAGGAGGGTGTCACGCCCATATCACGGGCGTGACATGGGCCGTGATAGTACATTTTGCGTGCTGTGGAGAAACGACATTTAATGCGGCGGCAGGCTTTGCGGCAGAGGGCGACATGCCCATAGCCACGCCCGGTGACACGCCTAGGTAGGCCGTGTCAGGGGGGCGTGACAGCGGTTTTGTTCGTTTTCCTGTCCCTTCCAGCAGAAGTCCTCGGGATCGGGTGACACGCCCTAGGTCACGCCCAGGGAGGGCGTGACAGGGGGGCGTGTCAGGTCATTTTGGCCAATTTTCTGGAAACCTGCAAAAAGACAAGAAAAAGTCAACGGCAATAATATTTACATAAAAAGGATAAAAATAAACTAATAATAGACATGATTTGTACACTATAAAATAGAAAATACGATAATAGTTTAGGCTACAAAACGTATTATCAATTAACGACCAATAGTAGCTTGGGCAAGGAGGGGGATCGGCAAAAAGCTGGTGGCCATTAACGACCAATAATAGCTTGGCTCGACCATGATGGAGGGGAGCTGAAACTACTCTATGACAGCTTGTGGAGGGCTGGATCTCCTCCTCTCCCTGAGAGGAGTTGAATCCAGCAGTTTCAGGGGAAGGGAAAGAGCCATGGCAACAAATGCCATTGATGGCCGTGACAACAAGCTTTCGGCCATGGCCGCAACCGTCCTTTTGCAAAGCTAACGGTCCACGCGTCACAGCCTGACCGGTCAACTTAAACTAAATAAGACTTATCAGGTCTTATTGGAGAAAACGGCCAACCCCCCAGGTCGGCCCGGTTTCTGCTGAACCAGCACCCAACTAGAACATAAATGCCAGAAAAAAAAGTCTAAGTATAATGGCGTTGAGTGAGCTCAGCTCACTCAACGCCATCAGGCTACGATATTGAGTGAGCTCTTCTCACTCAACGCAATTCCAGAATATGGCGTTGAGTGAGCTCAGCTCACTCAACGCCATCCGTATTATGGAGTTGAGTGAGCTCAACTCACTCAACGCCATCCGGTTTATGGCGTTGAGTGAGCTCTGCTCACTCAATGCCTCCAGGTTATGGCGTTGAGTGAGCTCTGCTCACTCAACGCCATCCAGACAACACCAAATGGCATTGAGTGCAGTCAGTGCACTCAACGTCGTTCAGCGTATGGCGTTGAGTGCACTTAACGCACTCAACGCCATCCCTGCTGACCGTTTACGGCGTTGAGTGAGCTCAGCTCACTCAATGCCATCCTGCCGACACCAGATGGCGTTGAGTGCAATCAGTGCACTCAACGCCATTCAACTTATGACTTTGAGTGAGCTAAGCTCACTCAATGCCAACCTGTTTATGGCTTTGAGTGAGCTAAGCTCACTCAACACCATCCAGCTTATGGCTTTGAGTGAGCTAAGCTCACTCAACGCCATCCAGCCTATAGCATTGAGTGAGCTAAGCTCTTTTAACGCCATCCATCACATGGCATTGAGTGAGCTTAGCTCACTCAACGCCATTCCAAGGTCACAGGCGTGTCAGGCCCATGTTGAAATTTCTGAGCTCGACGATCGTCTTCTTGAGGTTGACGATCGTCGAAGGGGTCACGCCCTAGGTCACGGGCGTGACCACCCCTTGCCTCGAAATTTTGTCGATAATCTTCAATTCCTGGGTTTCCTAAGGTTCTTTATGACAAAACCACTTCCAGGGGTCTAGCCGGAAATGGGATGTTACAAATCCATCTAAACAAAACAACGATTTCGTCCCCGAAATCAAGGTTAAGCCTACGGGACTCCAATCGGGAAAAAAAGCTTGTAACATCCCATGAGAATTGATAGATTACATCTCTACATTATGTTTGCTTTGTGCGGTTTCAAATCTAAGATTAATTCGCACAATTAACTAGGTATATACACCCCAATAAACAAAAGATTAGCCCCTATACAGATGCTTTCAGTCCTATTGGTTTAAAATAGGAAAGCAAATTGATTGTCCAGAGGGGTTGTGAGTTATACCTGACGAAAAAGTTCCGGGTATTTTTGCAGCATCAAGTTCTGTAGCTTCCATGTATGCTCCTCCTGCCCATGATTGTTCCACAGAACCTTGACTAACGGAACCTTCTTCCGTCGCAAGTCCCGCACTGCTGTGTCGTTGATCCTGATAGGCTCCAAGTTGACTGACCGATCTGAGGCCACCGGGCCATCTGCCGAGGAAATCAGCTGCTCAGGGCGTAGTAGAGCCCTCCGAAGTGAGGAGACGTGGAAGACGTCATGCAATCCCGCTAACTCCAGTGGTAGCTCTAGTCTATAGCCTAAGAGGCTGATCCGCTCCAGGATCCTATAAGGCCCCATATATCTTGGGCTGAGCTTCTTCCGCCCAGCGAACCCGCGAGACTCCGTGCATCGGCCGTATCTTCAAGAAAACCCAGTCTCCCACCTGGAACTCCACTTGACAATGCCTCGCATCGTAGTATTTGGCCTGTCTGCTCTGGGCTTCCAACATCTTATCCCGGATCAATCTAATCTGAGCATCTGTATCTCCCACAAACTCTGAGCCTAGTGCATGCGGATCCTCGTCCTGAACCCATGATAGTGGGGTCCTGCACCTCCTTCCGTACAACGCCTCGTATGGATCCATGCCTATGCTAGACTGATTAGACGTTGTTGTACGAAAACTCGACCAGTGGCAGCAATCTCTCCCAAGGCTCGCCGTGGTCCAAAATACACAATCTCAACAGATCTTCCAGTGTACGGTTGGTGCGCTCTGTCTGCCAATCGGTCTGAGGGTGAAAAGCTGTGCTGAATGTCAACCGAGAACCCAGATGGGCCTGGACTGACCTCCATTCCCTGGATGTAAACCGCCCATCCCGATCTGAAACGATAGTCTTGGGAACCCCATGATAACGCACAAACTGCTTAATGAACCTCCGTACTAATACACTAACTGGTGCGTCCTTCGCCACTGGAATTAATTTGGCTACCTTTGTTAGCCTGTCCACTATCCCCCAGATCGAGTCATTCCCTGCACGGGATGGAGGTAGCCCATGTATGAAGTCCATTGCTATATCCACAAATTTCCACTACGGCACCGGAAGCGGCTGCAGCAAGCCTGCCGGGTTCCTACACTCCGCCTTCACGAGTTTGCAGGCCTCGCAATGCATCACAAAGTACGTAATATCTCTCTTCATACCCGGCCAGTACATCATCCTCTTCAAATCCTTTAGCATCTTTGTGATCCCCGAGTGTACAGAATATCGACTATAGTGAGCTTCCATCATGATGTCCTCCCGGATCTGGCCTCCTGCCGGTATGTAGACTCTGCCTCTGAAGTATAGGAGACCATCCCTCAAAGAGTAATCTCCTGTCATGCCTTCCTCCAAGGCTCGGAATATCGGCTCAGCTCTCTCATCTAGCATCTGCCCATCTCTGATGCGGTCTCAAATATCATCAGTAGTAACCATCGACCCCAGGTACCCCATGTATAGCTCTGGGTCATCCTCTGACACTAGTGAAATCTGCATCTCCTCGAATGATCTAACCAACTCCAAGGCCATCAGCTGCGGGCCTACTCCTGTCGTACTCGCTCTCCGGCTCAGAGCATCCGCGACCACGTTCGCTTTCCCCGGATGGTAGTGCATGGTATACTGGTAGTCTGACAGAAACTCCACCCAGCGTCTCTGCCTGATGTTTAACTCCTTCTGGGTGTCTACGTACTTCAGATTCTTGTGGTCGGAGAAGATATCGTAATGTACTTCGTAGAGATAGTGTTGCTAGATCTTAAGAGCAAAAATAACTGCCCCCATCTCCAAATCGTGCACGGGGTAGTTCTGCTCGTGCTGCTTCAATTGGCGGGAGGCATAGGCTACTACGTGCCCGTTCTGCATCAGAACGACACCCATCCCCTGATAGGAAGCATCTGTGTACACCTGGAATCCTTCCTTCCCTGATGGAAGAGAAAGGATGGGAGCCGAGGTGATACGATCCTTCAGCTCCTGGAAAGAAGATTCGCATCGAGGCGTCCAAATGAAAGGGGACTCCTTCTTCGTCAAGAGACGTAAGAGGGAGGGAAATCTGAGAGAACACCTTTACGAACTTCCGGTAATAACTGGAAAGTCCCAAGAAACTTCGAACATCCGAGTCCGACTTTATTGGTGGCCAATCCCGTACTGCCTGGACCTTCGCCGGATCCACCGCCAGACCTGCTCCACTGATGACATGGCCCAGAAAGGCCACCTCCTTTAGCCAGAACTGGCACTTGCTGTACTTGGCATATATCTCATGCTCACGCAGCTTCTCCAAGGTCAAGGCCAGATGTCTCGCATGCTCCTCCTCCGTCCTTGAGTAGATAAGGATGTCGTCGATGAATACGATAACGAAGAGGTCCAGATACTCTTCGAACACCCGATTCATCAGGGTCATCAATGCGGAGGGTGCATTCGTGAGCCTGAACGGCATCACTGTAAACTCGTACAAACCATATCTGCTACTGAAGGCCGTCTTCGGGATGTCCTCCTCCCGAATGCGAAGCTGGTAGTACCCTAACCTCAGATCCAGCTTTGATAACCAATGGGCTCCCTCCAGCTGGTCAAATAGCTCGTCTATCCTTGGTAAGGGATAAGTATTCCGGACTGTCAACCTATTCAGGGCCCGGTAATCTATGCACAGTCGAAGGGTCCCGTCCTTCTTCTTAACGAACAACACCGGAGCTCCCCATGGTGAAGAGCTTGGCCGAACGAACCCTACCTCTACTAAATCCTGAAGCTGGCTTCGAAATTCCACCAACTCCTTTGGGGCCATTCGATAGGGAGCTCTGGATACCGGCTTAGCCCCCAGTACGAGCTGAATCTGAAAGTCCTTCTCTCGGTGCGGGGTAGCCCTGGTAGCTTCTCTGGAAACATGTCGACGAAGTCCCGCACTACTGGAATATCTGAAATGGAGTCCTTGGCCATGACCGTCTCAAAAAGGACCTGATAAACTTCTCCCCCCTACAGGTGGGCCTTAACGGCCTGCACAGACGATAATAAGGCACGGGGTGCTGGTATAATACCTTCGATGACAATGAAGGAGTCATCGTGCCTCACGGTGATCCTCTTCGCCATACAGTCAATCTGGCCATGGTTCCAGCACAGCCAAGTCATGCCCAGAATCAGATCGTAATCTGGCATCTTCAGAATCGTCGCTGGTGCTTCAAACGCCTTCCCGCCGATCCTCGCTTCCATGTTGTAATGAGCCGAGGTCATTATCTTTGATCCATCGGGTAGGCGCACCCTCATCATCTTCCCGGTGAATTGCTCCACACCTTCCAATCCTTTCACGAAATCCTCCGACACGAACGAGTGCGAAGTACCCATGTCGAAGAGAGTGTGAGCGGGCTTGCCGCTAACGAAGACTATGCCTGGGGTATTTAAGTGTCTTAGTATTCTTTTTGCAGTTGTCTTCTCTTAATTTTTAACTAGATTATGTCTAGAATACTAGTTTATATGAAGAAAATTAAAAGTACTGCCATACCTGCGATAACCTGCTCCGGGTTCCGGGGCTGTGTCAGGTCTAGAGCATACACCTGCTCTTTCTCTGGCCTACGGCCTCGATCCTGAGAACCTCGTCCTCGGTCCTGTCCTCGTCCGCCAAACTGTCAGGGAGGTGGAGCGCCCTGATATGCTGGTGGGGGTGCTCGCCTCATAGGGCAGTTCCTCTTGATATGCCCCGGCTGGTTGCACTGAAAGCATACTGGTGGCTGCTCTGCTGTCCTTGGCATTTCCAGCATCTTTATAGGCTGGGGAGCCAATACCCCCTGACTCCTCTGCTCCTGCCCGAACTCCTGACGTGGCTGATCCCCGCTCCTTCTCTCCCCAATAACCTGGCCCCGAGGACGGTCTCTACGACCTCCAATCACTGTTTCATCAGTCGGTCTCTTCCGGCTCTTCACTATAAGCTGATCCGCCTCTCTCTTCTTAGCCATCTCGAGAATCCTGGCCAGACTCCCCTCTGAGACGAAAAGGAGGGCCTGTATCATGTCATCTAGTAGCCCCTTATAAAACCTCCGGGCATAGCCAGCATCGTCTAACTAGTAAGTGTCCGCATAACGGGCCAGGTGAGTGAACTCCTGATAGTACTCCACTACAGTCCTGTTCTCCTGCCTTAATCGCAGGAACCAATCCTCCAGGTAATCCCTCGCCGACTGAGGTACAAAATGTCCCAAGAGCGCTGCTCTGAACTCCTCCCAAGTAATATCAGCGCAATCCATCCCCGCAAAGGTGGTGTCAAGCTGAGATTTCCACCACCTCTTTCCGTATGACTCTAGGCAGGAGACCGCCAAAGCAACTACCTCCTCAGTGGGGCATCGAATCCCTGCCAGCATCTCGTAAATGGTGTCCAACCATTCCTCCGTACGTACTGCATACTCCGTCCCCTGGTAGGATGGAGGGGAAAGTCCTCGGAAGACAGTCATCCAATTGGCCCCAGGGTTTGGCTGTGGAGTCGGGGCTTGCTGAGCTCTCAAGGCCTCCAGAATGGTCGTTAGTGTTTGCCCCATCTCCGTCTGCTGGAACGGAGCTGGAGCCGGCGGAGGAGGGACCACATTTGGAGCCTGGGGTGTCCCCTGCTGTGATGTAGGGTTCATCGCAGGCTACAAGTAAAAATTCCATTTGTTAGAGAGCGAATGAACGGAATTTTAAGAAGGGTTAGGCTGCACCTTTACTTGTGATTTATCTTATGGGCACACCACTGCTTCCGCTGCTAGTTTGTCCGCAAACTAAGCTCGCACGGGGGTGGCCCAAGGTTTTGTGGACTACTTCTCTTTCGTTCGAGGTCCCCTCTGATACCACTTGTAAGACCCCAATTTTTTTTCTTTTTCGAACACCGAGGTCTTAGCCCAGAATTGCCGCTTTGCGGTGGCACCGACTCACGGGAAGGCTGCCACTACAAAGTGCCAATTCTGCCGGCCCTTTTCGAGCACAAAGAGAGAGAGAAGTAATTATACATAAATGTAAACAAGTTCACAGAAGCATGTATAAAAGTGAAATCACATCCAATCCATCAGTAGATAATAACAGGAAATAGATAATAGAAGTACTGCAAGATACGGTTCATATGAAATATAGATAAACGGGTTCGATCCCTGTACATCAGAGTCCTCACTACAAATCACTCATCGCAGAAACTATAAAAGTACTAATCACTCACGGAGCTGGTCGCAGGTGCACCGGTGCTAGACTGTCCCACCTCCATGCACACCGTACTCCGCTGGTGCAGGTCCCTTGACTGCTGGTCCCTGTCTCCCATCCGGAGCTCCTGTAATGTTGTGGTTCGAAAACCATTAGTCATAAAGACTAAGCCCTATCATCCCCTACCCCTGCCCCCACGGCTCCGAAGCACCGAGCGGAGAGGAGGAAAGGGAAGCTACAAAGGTGGAGAATAATCAAGCAGATGACAGGGGAGTTATTCTAACAACTATCTAGAACAAAGTACAACTAGCAATTCCATGGTAGTAAGTGGTAAAGAAGAGAAGTAGTAATTAGCAATTGTATAAAAAGGCAGCTAGAGAACAATAAGTAAACAAGTAAGTAAGTAGGAAACCTTAACTTATATGAATGCCCATACAAACTTATAAGTTAAGGGGTCTTCTGCAAGGCTCCCATCGTATAAAAAGACCCATACCGATTTTTACGTTGGGGTGTCGGTTGTATGCAAATATGAGTGTAGTGATATGCTATGCCATGATTCAAGCAAGTGCAACTCACGCACACGACTCTATATGCACAGACATTTAGTTCCCCCTGTTCGGGCAGCTAGCTTCACTCCTAGGAACCTCCGTAGTGGCAAACAGAGACAGTGGGTCGGGCCCCCCACTCCTAGGCGGGTATCCACACTACCGGGCCTAGCCCTTCCGTACGCCCCTAGAAGAACACAACCTAGAATATCCGCGTACTACTGCTTGCTATATCCACCAGACTTTCTTTGGCTAAGTGTCCCACACTGCCGAGTCAACGTACCGATGTCGGTGTGAACGACAATCAGATATCGAAGACCCACCACCTTTATTCTGTACTCCAACCCTCGAGCCCTCGGCTCCCTGGACTGTCCCGTCCGTGCATCTACCTTCAGAGCTACCGTCTCAATGGGAACCAAACAAATTATTCTACCTTCCTAGCTATCGGGGTGTATGTGTGTGCAACCCTAATTATACTAGTTGCTCTTTAGATTATTATTTCTACAGTTTACGTTAGCCCAGGACTACCCCTGGTATTTCCCGTGAAGGGCTCTCAAAGGGCACTAGGAACTATGATGGTAGCTGAAGCCCACCGTTCCCTTTCGCAAGGAACTTATTATTATTGGTTGATACCCCTTACCCGATCTCTTTTTAAGTTACTTTAGATCTAGCCCTAGCGTATTAAGACTCTTCCACTCCTACCCGAGGTGGACGATCTTTCGTCGTTCCCGTACACCACTTAACCTTTACCAGTCTCACACTCTACTTATCATGACCTCCAATAATGAACTTAAACTTAGCTTGCCCTAACCAACCAGCAACTACCAAAATTCCATCTCCCAAAGTTCATTATCCGCTCTAGTTCAGTTTCCATGGTTTTACTATATGCAGACCATCCTAAGATACGTGAGGAGTATAAGGGGAGGTACTTCAAATTGTCTTCCGAATCTCCTATAATATTTACTGGAGGTCTATCGTGACATAATACAGCTAAGGCCAAGATTTCCAAATTTTCCTATTTATCGGGCATTTAATATATTTATTCTAAGATTCCAAATGCCCTAGTATGAACATGAAGTGCACTAATGAGCCAACAATAAATCATCATAAAATCAGTAAAAATCATATGAGATATTTAAATAGTAATTCCATGTTTTTAGAAATTCCAGAGGTGTTTAGGCCTATATTTCCTAATTTACCATTTTAGGCCATTTCTACTATATTATGAAAGAAGTACTGTAAATATGTATTCAAAAATCCCAAAAAAAATTATAGAAGCTTCATGGAGACCTAAAGCCATCAGAAACCAAGTCCCATAATTTTTATCTAATATTTGGGCTTTAAATCTATTTTAATGTAAAATACTTATTTTCCTAGCTTAAAGAAGGAGATACTATTTTTAATAATCTAAAATTCCATAGAAAATTACAGGGTGACTAACATAATTTTAAACACTTACTGATAAAATTTCATAATTTTTCAGATAGTAATTGGACATTATTTGTATTTTTGACTACATGTCACAACTAGTACATTAAAGAAATAAGTACCAAAAATAATCAGATAAAACTTCCAAGAAAAATACAGAAGGTATAACATGCTATAAGATGCCCTAATACAAGATTTCATAACATTCCAGTGAACAAAAATTCCAGAATCATCAAAATAAATATCTAGGGAACAACTAGAATTATAAATAAAGTACTGTATAAATTAACCCAAAAATCTCCATAAAATTATAACATGGCCATTTAGATTATAAAATAACCTCTACTCCAATTTTACTTGATTTGAAGTTCAATTGATAGCTTAATAATTCAAATTAAGGTTGGTGACCTAAATTAAGGTTAGGATTTTAGGTGGCCTAGCTGTCTCCAAATACCCTAAAATTTTGTCCAGGGAACTATACTGGCCCTATAATTCTCTCCACCCAAATTTAGGTCAGTCTAAGGTCATTTGACACCATGACCTTCACAACCCTAAAAACCACCATTAAGGGATTTTCCCTAGGGTTCTAGGGCTACCCTACACCAAGTCTCTCCAAACTCCCTTGCAGGTTGTGTCATGCCCTAAAAAGCCAGTGACCAAAATATTAGCCTCTGTTGAGGTGATTTGACCACCCAAATACCAAGGGGGTGTTTGATCCTAAATTATCCTATAAGGATCAACCTATGGTTGGATACAAACCTATTCAAAACATCTCCAAATGAGATGAAATTTTTACCAGAACCTTAGGATAAACCCAGGGATCACTCACCAAAATTTGGGAGGGTTTGAAAGTCATTTAGCCATCTAATTAAATTATGCTAGGATTATTGAATTTCTATAAAAACTATAGAAAAACATTTTCCAAAAATCCTAATTTTTTGGATAGCATCTAGATATAGGTAAGATTAGGCCACAACCCAAATTTCAAGTCATTTTGATGAC
Organism: Platanthera zijinensis; assembly: GCA_039513925.1. Lineage (NCBI taxonomy): Eukaryota > Viridiplantae > Streptophyta > Magnoliopsida > Asparagales > Orchidaceae > Platanthera > Platanthera zijinensis. Next base: position 84,718,694 of record CM077089.1, read on the forward strand.
TGGATTGGAGTGTGGAATTTTTCAAAGGTCAGGACAGCCCTATGGTTAGACCTCACCAAAGTGAGTGTTGAGGTCTATCCAATGGTCTAAAATTCTTGAAAAAAAATTTAAAATCTCTTAGACTCATAGAGCTACAATATTGGTGTTGACCACTTTTTCTATAGGAGCCTCTATGTATTTTTCCTAAATTTTCTAAAGTGACTGTTAATTCCTATACAAAAATTGCTTATAAAAATAAAATCAATTTAAATAGCACGGATCTTGAAGCAAGATCTAAAGGCTCTGGACTTGCCTTCTTCCTCCAGCCAAGGGCCCTAATTTGCCCGACCTGGAGTTACTTCCAAGAGCAGCCGCCGGCCTTCCAGCCTCGTCCCTGGCCGGCCACCGCCACCACCACCTCCGTTGAGGTGATGGCCGTCGCCGGGCGGCGACACAGCCGCCGGAGAGGCGGAATCCAGCGAACCCGAATAGTGAAATTTGCTGAAAATCCATGAAAATGAAAGATCCAATCGGGTTCAATTGAGCCCGATTCTCAATCCTATTGAATTCTAAGATCTATCCGTAGAAGAAGAGGGAGGGGAGGACCTTGTTCACGGGCTGGAGGAGTGCAGACCGTCGGGAAGCCATTTGCGCGGTGGTGGCATCGCCAGAAATTCTTCAACAGCAAGGGGATGCTCAAAAACTTTTGGTAACAGCTGGGAAAAACTCCCCTTGGGCCTCTAAAGGTGTTTAAAAGCTTGGGCAAGGAGGGGGATTGGCCAAAAGCTGGTGGCCATTAACGACCCATAATAGCTTTGCTCGGCCATGATGGAGGGGAGATGAAATGGCTCTATGATAGCTGGAGGAGGGCTGTAAACTCCTCCTCTCTCTGAGAGGAGTTTAATCTAGCAGTTTCAGTGGAAGGGGAAGAGCCATGGAATAAAATGCCATTGATGGCCGTGACAATAAGCTTTCAGCCATGGCTGCAACCGTCATTTTGCAAAGCTAACGGTCCACGTGGCACAGCCTGACCGGTCAACTTAAACTAAATAAGACTTATCAGGTCTTATTGGAGAAAATGGCCCACCCCCCAGGCCGGCCCGGTTCAGCTGAACCAGCACCCAGCTAGAACTAAAATGCCAGAAAAAAAGTCAAAGTATAATGACGTTGAGTGAGCTCAGCTCACTCAACGCCATCATGCTACGGTGTTGAGTGAGCTCAGCTCACTCAACGCCATCCGGATTATGGTGTTGAGTGAGCTCAGCTCACTCAACGCCATCCGGTTTATGGCGTTGAGTGAGCTCTGCTCACTCAACGCCGTCCAGGTTATGGCATTGAGTGACTCTGCTCACTCAACGTCGTCCAGGTTATGGCGTTGAGTGAGCTCTGCTCACTCAATGCCATCCAGACAACACCAAATGGCGTTGAGTGCAGTCAGTGCACTCAACGCCGTTTGGCGTATGGCGTTGAGTGCACTCAACGCCCTCAACGCCATCCCGTCTGACCGTTTACGGCGTTGAGTGAGCTAAGCTCACTCAACGCCATCCAGTCTTCGGCGTTGAGTGAGCTCAGCTCACTCAACGCCATCCTGCCTACACCAGATGGCGTTGAGTGCAATCAGTGCACTCAACGCCATTCAATTTATGGCTTTGAGTGAGCTAAGCTCACTCAACGCCATCTGGCTTATGGATTTGAGTGAGCTAAAGCTCACTCAACGCCATCCAGCTTATGGCTTTGAGTGAGCTAAGCTCACTCAATGCCATCTAGCCTATGGCATTGAGTGAGCAAAGCTCACTCAACGCCATCTAGCCCACGGCGTTGAGTGAGCTTAGCTCACTAAACGCCATTCCAAGGTCACGGGCGTGTCAGGCCCATGTTGAAATTTCTTAGCTCGACGATCGTCTTCCTGAGGTCGACGATCGTCGAAGGGGTCATGCCCTAGGTCACGGGCATGACGGGCCTATCACGGGCGTGACCACCCCTTGCCTCGAAATATTTTCGATAATCTTCAATTCTTGGGTTTTCTAAGGTTCTGTTATGACAAAACCACTTCCAGGGGTCGAGCCGGAAATGGGATGTTACAGCAGCAACACAAGCAGAAACTTCCACATCCTTAAGAGAATTGATATAAGAGATAATCAGGCTGGGATCACAGAAATTAATAGGCACAATGGGCTTAGTGAGGTCCTCAACTCCCTGAGTTAATAAGAAGCTTCTGTGAAGAGAATCAAATTCAGACAACAGTGACCTGAAGTCTACTATGAGTACTAGTACTAGAGATGGAGTAGAAATCTCTGGCAGCAGCAATTCCTCAGGAGCAACAGGCACTACCTCAGCTTCATAGGGCATCTCCCCCTGCCTTGATTCAGTGATAACTAGATCAAGGCACCCCATAGAAGGGATTGCCTGAGGAGAGGAGAGAGAGGATAGCCTGTCAGATAACTCCTTTATTGATTTCAGGAGTGGAGCCATGGAGGTCTCCAGTAGGCTTACTAGCTTGGGGGGCCAGTATCCTATATAGCTTATCTGCCAAAGCTGATAGATCAACATGCTCAAGTGTGACTTGAGTAGAGATGGAGGATGGAAAGATTTGGGCTGGTGATGGATGAACTGTGGTTGATGGTATTGTTGATGGTAGGATGGTTGGTTGAGAAATTGGGATGGTGGAGATAGATGGTATGGGTATGGAGATGGATGGTGTGAAGGATGGTTGGGTAAGAATATCATGAAGAAGTTGTTGATATGAAGTGGTAGAGGGAAGCTCAGTAGGTGAGGAAGGGGAGGCATCCATGAAGGAATCTTCCAAGATGTTGAAGGATGGAATGTCAAGAGGTGGATAGTAGTGAAGTGGATGGAATTGTTCTGAGGTGGATGGAGGTGAGATTGGTGATGAAATGGTAATGGGGGAGGAGATAGATGTGGAGATGGTTGATGTGGAGGTGAAGGTAGAAACAGCAGGAGGTTGAGAAGGAGGAGAAGAGGTGGAGGCAGGCAATTCCTCAATGAGGGCAGGAGCCTGAGGGGAAGAGACTGCAATAGTCTTTGTGCCTGAAGCATTGGTAGTCCTGGTAGGCTTGATTATCTGCCTATCCCATTTCCCAAACAGGGCACAGGATAGCCTTTTTGATGAATTGATGTGCATCCCATTTGAGACTAGCAGTTCAGGGCACATGGAGTGCAGAAATACCCCTAAGATCCTCCCAAAGTTTACAAAACATTTGTTTATTTTCTTCTTTATCAAATCAAAGAAAATTTCTCCCCAATTAAGGTGTTTCTTATCTACTAGGGCTCCCATCAAACAGAACTGATACCTAGATATAGTATCATGAGCTGAGTGCTTTGCCAGAAGCACTTTCCCCACAACATCAGCCAGAAATCTAAATTCAATAGATAGGTTCTTTTTCAATAACTTGCGGCAGAGTGACCCATTCAATCTAACATATTCACAGATTCTTCTCCCGAAAGTTCAACAGAGTCATCTCTAGTACTCAGATGAAATACTTCACTTAGGAGAGTAGGTGATAATGATACCTGAGTCCCGCTGATGGTACCAATAAGGTTATACTCATCCAGATTATGTGCTGTAAACACCCATTCCTTAATCTCATCAGCAAGCAATCTTCATCCTGGTGGACATTATGTGCACTAACTGTTGTTCTCGAAAAAGTTCCAGAATGTCTTTGAAAACCTGATCGCTGCCATCAAAAGAATCCATATCTATATCAAATCCTGTATCAAATTTCATCTTGGCGAGAGTGACAACATTCACGACAATTGTATACTAGAGGTTGTCTAACATAAACATCCTCTTTGATGTCTCCATTGAGAAATGCACTCTTCACATCCATTTGGTAGACCTTGAATCCTTTGTGAGCTGCATAAGCAAGGAATATTCTTATGGCCTCTAACCTTGCCACTGGTGCAAAGGTCTGGTCATAGTCTATCCCTTCTTCTTGAGAATAACCTTGAGCAACTAGCCTTGCCTTGTTCCTTACAATAACTCCTTGATCATCCAACTTGTTTCTGAACACCCACTTTGTTCCAACAATGTAGTGATCCTTAGTCCTTGGTACTAGTTCCCCAACTTTATTTCTCTCAAATTGATGTAATTCCTATTGCATAAAAATGATCTAGTGTGGATCTTTTTCTGCATCTTGAATGGACTGAGGCTCAACTTGAGATAGAAAGCAAGTGTGCATCAGGTTCTGGTTGACCTGATTTCTGGTTTGCACACCAGCTGAGATGTTTTCAATCACTTGGGAGATTGGGTGATTTCTTGTTGTTACTAAATCAACAAGAGGTGTTGATTGTTCACCAACTTGTGTTGTTGTTTCCTCTTGTGGAACAACAACTGGCTCTTCAAAATGGTTTTCTCCAAGATGTTGAGTATCCTCTTCATCTTCACTGATTTCAGCTCTTTGTTGGATAGGTGAATGTACTGAATCCTTTTCTATAATGTGTAACCTGTCAAAATTTTCTGAAAGAGAGTGTACCTGCAATAGTTTTATGGTAGAAGTAGACTTCTCCTTGTAACACATGTTAGTCTCATTGAAAGATACATGAACAGATTCTTCAATTTTAAGAGAAGTTTTATTATAAACCCTATAAGCTTTACTGATCATGGATTATCCCAGAAACACTCCTTCATCAGCTTTAGCTTGGAATTTTGCTAAATTCTTCTTATCATTATTGTGAATATAACAAATGCAGCCAAAATTTTTGAAATAATCTACTTTAGGTTTCTTCGCTTTGAGCAATTCATAGGGAGTCTTACCCTTCAGTTTATGTATCAAACTTCTGTTCAACACATGGTTGGAGGTGTTCACTGCCTCTACCCAAAAAGATAGAGGAAGATGAGCATCTGTCAACAATATAGTAGCAAATTCAATTAGGGTTCTATTTTTCCTTTCAACTATCCCATTTTGTTGAGGAGTTCTAGGAGCTGAGAAAGAATGCATGATCCCTTCACTCTGACAGAACTCTTGCATAAGAAGAGAATCAAACTCTGTCCCATGATCACTTCTGATCAGGGCAATGTGAGTATTGAACTCAATCTGTATGCATTTGAGAAAATCTGTCAAACACTTAAAGTTATCAGACTTCTTCCTTAGGAAGAATACCCATGTGAATCTAGAGAAGTCATCTACAATCACTAAAGTGTAAGATTTCTCTCCTAATCTTTGTATTGTAATGGGTCCAAAAAGATCCATGTGTAACAGATACAAAATCCTAGGTGAATCACTCTTATTAAGTGACTCAAAACTTTTTTTAGTTTGCTTGCCTAATTGACAAGCCCTGCAGAGTCCTTCCTTCTTGTAGGGGCCAGAAGGTAGTCCTCTAACAAGGTTGTCTTTGGATAGCCTAGCAATGGTTCTAAGGTTTAAGTGTCCTAGTCTTTTATGCCATAAATTTTTTGGTTTGCAGACTGAATTAAATAAGCAGATATCTATGTTGGTTGAAAGGAAATCTATAAGATAAATGTTACCTTTCCTTTTACCTGTTAACACTGTTGTGTTATCCTCTGACTTGATCTTGCATAAGGATTTGTTGAATGTCACTTGATATCCTTCATCACAGAGTTGACTGATGCTGATTAGGTTGTGCTTCAGTCCTTCCACATAAGCCACCTTCTTGAATGTGACTGAGTCAATCTAAACAGCACCATATCCTTTTGTTTGACCAAAGTTTGAATCTCCAAAGATCACTTTGGGTCCAAGTTTGGCTTTGAAGGATGTGAGATTGTCCTTGCTCCCTGTCATGGGCTTTGAGCACCAACTATACAAATACCATTTTTGGTTCATTACTGGATAGGTCTTCACCTACACATAAACAATTTATATGTTTTTGACCCAGTTTACCTTTGGTCTAGTTTGATAACCTTTAAATTCAGAAATGAAAGATATCCCTGGCTGACTCTTATATCCTTCAGGGTGGTATCTCCTAGGAGGAACTATCCATTCAGTATAAGGGTTGAAGCTTTGGGATGAGGGACTTCTAGGATTGTCTTGAGATTTACCTCTAGAAGAATGTTCAAAGCTCTGAGCTCCGTTCGATGATCGTTGACCTGAGTTCGATGATCTTGGGTCAGATCGTCGAGCTCTGTTCAAAGATCGACTATACAAGAGTTCAGAGTTCAGAAGTCATCGATCTGAGTTCGACGATCCAGCCTTGGATCGCCGAGCTCTGTTCGACGATCGTCGAGCTCTGTTCGACGATCGTCGAGCTCTGTTCGACGATCGTCGAGCTCTGTTTGACGATCGTCGAGCTCTGTTCGACGATCGTCGAGCTCTGTTTGATGTTTTCTGTTGAACTTGATTTTCCTTAGGTAAATCTGGATTCTTCCTAGCTACCTCTACAACACCCTTTCTTTTATCAGAAATAAATTTAATTGGGGTTGTTAATACTATAGGTTGGCTGGATGAAGCACCCAAGCCCAGTGTACTGTTGAATCTTGAGTTCACTATGCTTGTGATGTCCATCAGTCTTATGCTTCTCCCATTAAGGGATTCTTCAAACTTCTTTGCCTGGGATAACTCATTTTTCAGTGAAGCTATCTCCTCCCTACAGCATTCTAACTGCTCAGAGAGTTTGAGGTTGTCTAATTTTAAGGTGCTATGTTCAGACAATTGATTTCTTAGAGAGATGATCTCTTTCTCAGACTTTAACAGGTCTAAACAAAGTGCCTTAAATTCAGATCTAAAGTCCTCTGAATCAAAGTCAAAGGAGTTTATTACCTGGTCTTCTTCAGTTTGAGTTTTAGATTCTGTGTCTGATCCTTGTTCTGCATTAGAATTTTGCTGAGAGGACTTGATAGCCATCATGCAGAATTCATTTTCTTCAGCATCATCCTCATCATCACTTGAGCTTGATGAGGCTTTTGATTCCTCTTTAGTATCACTCCAGCTTTCAGCTACAAACCCCTTCCTTGTATGTTTATTTTTGTTGGAGGAGGATTTGTTGTTGTTGTTTCCCCTGGATTCCTTGTCTTTTCTCATATCTTTCCTGTCCTTCTTGTCCTTGTTCTGATTTTCTGGACAGTCAGACACAATATGGCCTGGTTTCCTGCATCCAAAACAGATTATTTCTTTATTATTTGACTTGTCATACCTTGGCTTCTCATGCCCTCTGGATGACCTCTTCCTGAAATCTTTCCTGGCCATCTTATAAAATCTTTTGGCCAGCAAACTCATCAATTATTCATTGCCTGTGACCTTGTCTTCAGGCAGATCTTCTGTAGCTTTGAATGCTATGGTCTTCTCCTTTCTGATGGCTGGAGAAGCAGTCTTTTGTTCTTCCTCTCTGTTCTTGATGAGAAGCTCATAAGACTTGAGCTTGCCCAACAAAGCTTCAGTAGTAATCTCAGTAAGGCTTCTGGCATCCTTGATTGGCCAGATCCTTGAGTCCCAAGTGCTAGGGAAGCACATTAGGATCTTGACATTTAGTTCAGTTAGAGAGATCTCCTTGTCTAGTGTTTTTAGTTCACTGACTATTAGGCTGAGCCTGTTGTACATGTCAGCCACTGATTCAGTTTCTCCTTTCTTGAAGTTCTCATATTGGCTTATGAGATAGGATCTCCTGTCCTTCCTTTCATCAGCAGATCCTGAGATAATTTCAGATAACTTGTCCAATATCTCTTTTTCTGAACTGCATTCAGCTACCTTTTAGAATATCTAATCAGACATGGTATGAGCAAGGATATTCTTAGCCTTTGCATCTGCAACTTTCCATTTCTTTATTTCTGCATCTGTTCCTGAAGGAGATGGAACAGCACTTGTATTTGTGATCACTGGGGGTCTTGGACAAACTGTCAAAACAGAATTAAAAATGTCCTCATCAATAGAATTCATGTAAAGCTTAATCCTTGCCTTCCAAAGTGCAAACTTAGAGAGGTTGTACACTAGAGGTCTGGTGCTAGCATAATCTTTGTTCTGTGCCATGGTTTTGTATGAAAATAAATATAATGCAAAAAGTAATAACTATCCTCTATAAAAGGTTTATCTTATCAAGGATCTTTTGGTTCAGGTGTTAGCCTATACAACCAATCTGTTGAAAATTTAAGTGTTGAATAACCAACCTCCCTCTGATATCAATTGAAAGTGAGGGAATGATCGACCTTAACTCTAGAGGGGGGTGAATATAGTATTTTAAAATAAATTTACAATTAAAATAATGAAGCAGTAGAAGACTAAATTTATGTATATGTGTAAGGTGCTTGCAGTGTAATAAAAACTAAAGCAAGAAATAAGAAATCACACAGCACATAGCAAAGTAAAACACACAGCAACCAGATGACACAAGGAGCTATAGTGGTTCCCCAACAACCTAGGTACATCCACTCTTCTACCACCCTAGGTAGGAATCCACTGTAGGAATAGTTGATCAGGTGTCCTAGGCACCAATGAGCTTTTGATATGGTGCTCAAAAACCAGAACTAGATTTTTTGATAAGGTGTCTTGCCACCACTGAGTTTTGACAAGGTCTCAGAAACAAGTTTCAGAACTTTTGAAGGGAGTTTTGAAAAACATTTTTACAGGAGGGAAAGAAAAAGAAAGAAAGAGTTGAGTTGTTCTTCTCTGTCAACAGTCTGAGAGAAGACAAGTGGAAGATGTTGCTAAAGCTCCCCCTGAGATCTGTAAGGGTTCAGGAAGGTGAGCTTTGCTAGGGTGATAGGTCTTCAGTTGCTTCAGATCTCCAGCAAAAGATGATTTCAGCAGATGCTGAAATGTGTGATGTCTGGAGTCCTTGATGTTGAATCTTTTGAACACATAAGGATTTGGAGGAGTAGAATAGCAGATGATTTCCTCCACAGAAAACTTTCTTGTGTTCTTGAAGATTTTAACTCAGTGAAACTGTATGTTCTAGAAGATGAGTTCTTGATCAGAGTATATTTTGATCTCTCTTCTGCAACTCTTTTTCTCAAAACCAATAATCCTGTATATCTCTTATCTGTCTTATTGTATTGATCGATTATCCTTTGTTCAAACAAATTCTGTAGGAGTGTATCAGATTCTTACTTAGATGGCCGTTACTTAGTAATAAATGACTTCCATAATTGACAACTGTCTCTGGGGAAAGTCCTAAGTAACATTCCTTTTAGCCTTCCTTGAAACTTGCTCCAAATTGCTTGAAACGGCTACATAATCTTTTGTAATAAATGCAGGAAATAAATCTGAATGAATTCCATAACTGTTCTTGAATTTGAATTCTGAAAGCGTCGATCTCTCACAGAAATCGTCGATCTGAGCTCTACGATCGTTGAACTGAACTCAGAGATTGGATTTAAACAGCAGACAGAAAACGTCGAACTGAGCTCTACGATCGTCGAACTGAGCTCAGCGACTTGGAAAATAGCTGAAGACAAAACGTCGATCTGAGCTCGAAGATCGTCGACCGGAGTTCGACGACTTGCAGAATTGAGCTCAGAGAACGTCGAACTGAGTTCGACGATTCATCGACCTGAGATCGACGAGAATTGTCTTTATCTCAGCACTGATTCCTGATCTTTGAATGGTCTTGGGGGCAGCTTCAAACCTAAGTTCTAACCCTTAGAATCATTCTAATTTGACCTTTTCAACTATACAACTAGGTCAACCCAATTTCCTAAAAACACAGTGATCCTTGCCCAAATTAGTAATAGGGTGTTCCAACAACGCGCTGGCACGTCTCGCAATGTGTCACAAAGTGGGTGATCTCCCTCTTCATCCCAGGCTAGTATATAGTCATCCGTAAATCTGCCCATATCTTGGTGATGTCGGGGTGCACTGAAAATCTGGAGAAATGTGTCTCTCTAAGTATATAATCCCGGAAACCGTCTCCTCCTGGCATATAAATGCGTCCACGGAATGGAAGGAGATCATCCTGCAGCATGTAATCCTCCACCTTGCCCCTTTCCAGGGCACTGAATATCGACTCCAATGCAGCATCCAGCCTCTGATGTGTCATAATGTTCTCCCAAATGTCACCATCTTTGATCAATGAGATCAGGTACTCTTGGTATACTAATGGTTCGGCCTCAGAAACCATAGTAATATACATGTCTTCCATCATCTGTATTAGCTCTATAGCCATCACCCGGGGATCCGGTCCAGAAATGTCGGCCCTCCTGCTCAAGGCATCTGCTACTGTGTTTGCCTTCCCCGGGTGGTAATGGATCTGGTAATCATAGTCACAGAGAAACTCTAGCCATCTCCTCTGTTGCTGGTTCAGGTCCTTCTGTGTATCGATATATTTGAGATTCTTGTAATCTGAGAAAATATCACAATGAATCCCATACAGATAATGCCGCCATATCTTCAGTGCAAATGCAACAACCCCGAGCTCCAAATCGTATACCGGATAATTATGCTCATGCTTCTTCAACTGTCTCGAAGCATAAGCAATAACATGTCCATGCTGCATCAGTACAACACCCATCCCCTTGTATGAGGCATTTGTTTAAAACTGAAATCCTTCACTCCTGGATGGGAGTGCAAGGATGGGGGATGAGGTGAGCCGGTCCTTCAACTCCTGGAATGCTGCCTCACACTTATCCGACCAAACGAACGCTGCCTCTTTCTTTGTCAAGGACGTGAGGGGAAGTGCTATCCTTGAAAATCACTCCACGAACATACGGTAGTATCCTGCAAGCCCTAAGAAGCTGCGAATATCTGATGCTGTCTTCGGTCATGGCTAATCTCGTACTGCTTCTACCTTGGCTGGATCTACGTCAAGCCCGGCTCCACTGAGAACGTGTCCCAGAAATGCCACCTCCTGCAACTAGAACTGGCATTTGGAAAAATTTGCATATAACTGGTTCTCCCTCAGCTTCTGTAGAACCTATGCCAAATTCTTTGTGTGCTCCTCCTTGGTCCGGAAGTAGACCAGAATGTCATCAATGAATACTATAACGAAGCGGTTCAAGTAGGGCTCGAATACACGGTTCATTAGACTTATGAATGCGGAGGGGGCATTCGTGAGCCCAAAAGGCATCACCGTGAACTCGTATAACCCATATGACGAACTGAAAGCTGTCTTAGGTATGACCTCTTCCCGAATGCGCAGCTGGTAGTAACCGGGTGTAAAATCCAGCTTAGAGAACCAGAAGGCCCCCTGAAGCTGGTCAAATAACACGTCTATCTAGGGCAATGGGTAAGTATTGCGGACCGTCAACCGGTTCAGCTCCAGGTAATCTATGCACAGCTACAACGATCTGTCCTTCTTCTTTACAAAAAGTACTAGTGCACCACACGGCGATGAGCTTGGACGCACAAATCCTGATTCCACAAGTTCCTAAAGCTGAGTTATGAATTCTGCCAACTCTCTAGGAGCCATCTGGTACGGTGCTCGAGATACGGGTCTTGCCCCCGACACCACCTGAATCCTAAAATCCAAGTCCCGAGCTGGTGGTAGTCTGGGCAATTTCTCTGGGAATACATCGGAGAAATCCCGAGCCATCGCGATATCAGCTATAGAAGTCCTTGCTACCACCATCTCGAAGTAGATAAGGTAGACCTCCTCTCCCTGCTCGTGGGACTTGACCGCCTGTACAAGTGATAACGACATATAAGGGATAGGTCTAATACCTTCGATGATGATATAGGAGTCGCAATGCCTCAGGGTGATCCTTTTTGACGGGTAGTCAATCTGGGCATGATTCCAGTGCAGCCACGTCATGCCCAAGATAAGGTCAAAGTATGGTAATCGTTGGATTGTTGCTGGTACCTCGAAAGCATTGCCTCCAATTTCAGCCTCCATATTATAATGGGAGGTGGTCTGCAGCTCGGATCCATCAGGCAGACGCACCCTCCTATTAATGCCCGTGAATCTCTCTATACCTTCCAGCCATTCGATGAAAGACTCTGATACGAATGAGTGCGAGGCACCCGTATCGAACAAGGTATGAGCGGGTTTTCCACTGATCATAACTATGCCTGCGGTTTATTTGAGTTAAGAAATAGGGGTTATTCCTACGGTTCTCAAGATACTGTAGAGGCTGAAAATTCTAAAATTAAAATAAAATTAAGTACCTGTGATAACTTCCTCCGGGTTCCTCTACTCCGTAAGGTCCAATGCGTATATCTGCTCCCGCTCTCACCCTTGGCCGTGTTATCCCCGGCCTCGGCCTCGACCTCGGCCTCGGCCCTGCAATACTGGAGGGGCCATTGGAGGTTGAAGAGGAGGAAGAGGATGAAACTGATGTGGGCACTCTGATTTGATATGTCCAGGATGGTGGCATCCAAAACAAACTATTGTCTGGTGTCCACGGCCGTCTTGCCTCACAGGGTCATGTACCTGTAGAGGTGGGGGAGCTAGTACTGTAGGAGGCCCCTGCTCATGCCTGATGTTGGGACGACGACTTCCCCCTCCCCTCCTGTATCCAATAACCTTGCCCCTCTTGGATGCACTGCTACTTTCTCCGGATGATGCCCCGTCAAGTGGTCTCTTCCCTCTGCTCGACACCATCACCTGGTCTGCCTCTAGCTTTTTGGCCATCTCTATGATCTATGTCGAGGTGCCATGGGAGATGAATAGTATGGGCTGCCTCAAGGAATCTTGCAGCCCATGGTAGAACTTCTTGGCCTACTTCGTGTCATCCCAGTCGTGGAATCCCGCAAATCTAGCCAGATGGGAGAACTCTCTTTGGTACTCGATCACAGATCTGCTCCCCTGTTGGAGGTTCAAGAACCTCTCTTCCAATGCATCCCTGTCCGTGGTGGACACATAGTGCTCCAAGAACGTCTCGCAAAACTCCTCCCAAGAAATGTCTGTCAGCTCCATATTATCATATATAGAATCTCACACAGACTTCCACCACCTCTTTGCATGAGCATCCAGTGCAGAGGTGGCTTGAGGAACTGCCTGGCTGACGAGGCAGCTGATGCCTGCCAGCAGCTCTTGTATGGTCTCCAGTCACTCTTTCGTCTTCACAGTATCCTCTGTCCCGCGGTACACTGGTAGAGACAGGCTCTTAAAGTCACTCAATCAATTCGACCCCGGATTTGGCTGTGGGGCCGGGACCTACTAGGCTCTGAAGGCTTCTAGGATAGCCGTCAGAGTTTTCCCCATCTCAGTTTGCAAAAAGGGAGTGGCAGCTGGAGGGGGAGGAGCCGTATTCTGCTGTAGAGCGACCTGAGTAGATTTCCAAAATGGGTAAGGTTTAACAGAATTGGCCTAACACATTGTATTAACTGGACTTGTCATGTGACTTTTACATGGGCACACCATCGCTTCCGTTGTATAGTTGGTCTGCAAACTAATGCTCGAGCGGGGTGTTCCAATGTTGTGGACTTCATTCTCATATGATCGTGTGTTCAAGTGATACCAGTTTGTAAGATCCGACTCCCCAATTCGGGAGCTCACCCAAATCTTATGCCTAGAACCGCTGCCTTATGGTGACACCAACACACGGGTTAGTCGACACCGCAAGACATTGATTCTGCCATCTAGCACGATCATAACCAATAGGCCAATATGAGATAAAAAAGTATATAAACAGAGCATTGTGCAATAGTACACAGTCACAGAGCATATATATATATATGAAAAGGAAACATAAGTCTACAATGAGTTCAGAAATGAAAAGGGCTTATGCCCAGTACATCATATCAAAATCCCTCTCTCTCAAATCTCACAGCGGAAGATAACTAACATCACCAACTCATCCCACCTGCGGTAACTCTGCAGTAGTAGTAATAGGTGGTAGTCGAACTGGCTCCTCACGTCCTGTCACCTCGTCCTGCTAGTCGTGCTGGAACTCCATCTCCTCGAGCCCCTAAAAATTGTTTGGTTACCGACTATTAGTCAAAATGCCAAGGCCGTTTCCTCTGCACCTCGCCCCGCAACTCCTAGGCACCGTGCGGGAGGACAAAGCGGAGGACAAAAAGGGGTGGCAAGTATAAACAGATGACAGTGACACTATACTAACAAGTATATGAGGAGTAATAGTAGATCTACTCTAGCAGTTCTAAGTAAGAAGTATAAGTGCAGTAAGTAAAGTAAAGAACTGAAGTAAATAAAGTATTGTAAGGTAAAGTAAGCGTATAATTCTACTTCTAATCTATCATCACAGAAGTACCCCAACTTATATGAGTACCCATACAAACATAAAAGTTAGAGTTTCAAAAATTAACTTATCATATAAAAGAGTCCATACTAATTTATATGATAAGGATCCATGAAGCGTATGACCTAATATGAATGAATGCATGCGGGTTATTATGAATCATGCACGTGAAACTCACACACAACGACTCTGTGATCACAGACCTTTAGTTCTCGCTTTTTGGAGCTAGCATCACTCTTTGGTACCACCATTGTGGCTACGACAGCAATGGAGCGGGCGTCTCCACTCCTAGGCAGGTATGCACACTACAAAACCTAGACCTCCCATACGCCTTTGTACATGTCTTAGGCACACTCTAGAGTCTTGTGTAATAATTGCTGACTACCCGTAAGTCTTGTTGGGTCGGGTGTTCATTTTCGTGGATTGTCCACTAGACCGCAATATAAACAACCCACTGGCCCCTCAAACCCACACACCTGTCTGAGTCACCATACTACCATCGGTGTGATGATTAATCTAGTACTGCATGACCCGCCACTAGTTTGTTTATGCTCATGCAAGGTGTTACAACTCGAACCTCCAGCTCGCAGGACCTACTTGCCCTTAATCCCTCCAACCGTATACGGGTGAGAATGTGTTGCAAATCCCTCCAACCCAATACGTGTGAAGAATAATACCATGAATCCCTCCAACCCTTCACGGGTGATAATGATGATATGATACCTAACCTATTAGACTACACTTGTCTACTGGTTATTATACTTAGTGAATTAGGGTTAATCCCAGGACTGCCTAGGACATACCCGGTGAAGGGCTCTTGGGGGCACTAGGAACAACGATGGGCTGAAGCCCAAAGCTCCCTTTCTCAAGGATATTTACTTTAGTTGATGTCTACCCATGATTCCCCTTTTGCTCTCTTTATTACTCTTGGGCGATCCTAAAGATTTAAGATGTTATTGGAGGGGCGACGGTCTTCCGCCGGCCTCCACCTTGTTGCTATCCAATGACTTGCACTTTTACTATCGTCACTAGGACATAACTGCCAGCCAGATTTATATTCCAAATACAACCTTAACCTGCCGGTTGATCTATCCCCCGGTGGTCCTTACTGTATAACCTACTTGTACTATACGCAGCCCATGACCTAATACCATCCCGGAGTACGACTTTCAATTTCCTTGGGCCAAATGCCCCTCTCTATTTATCCAAGGATGGTATGGACAAATATGATGACTTTATGAAGTTTCAAAATTTTCCATGTCGTTTAAGTCACCAAATTAATTCTTTTAATTAGTTCTCTAGGCCATTTAACACATGAGGTACCATAATTAATAATCCCACTGACCTAAGGAATTTTCTTGAGTTGTGATTTGATAAAATAGTAGTGTCTGCTAAGAAACATAATTTTTTCTACAGTAATTCTATTTATCTCTTAATTTATACAAATTTCACAAATTAAGCATTTTCCAAAAGAAGTATGAGGATTTCATTATTAAAAATTCTAAGAAAATTTCAAAACACATTTATTGATAAAATAATGACAAAGACAAAATTTCAAAAACTTCTATAGGTCAAGGGCTACAAAATATCATTTTTAATTATATTACCAAAATGCAACTATGAAGTTTTAAAAATTACTGAGTCATCCATAAATGCTGAGAAAATTATACAAGGTTAATCATACTTAGATACATCACCAAAAGTTTTTCCAAATTTTTGTAATGAATATTTTCATCAATTTGCTAAATTTGTACAATAAGGGCAAAAGGGTAATTTCTACATAACTGTTATCAAAATTCATCAAACAATGACATAAAAATTTTCATGAGTTTAATGTTACACTATATTGACCTTGACAAAGTTTTATAATTTTATCTCAATAATAAACTATTTTCACATTTATTTTCCAAGAGTTCAAATATTTAAAAAATTAAAAATAATGAGATTTTTGTTTCCAAAAATCCCATTATTGCAATGAGGGTTATAATTCATGCTAATGAGCCTTTGAAATCAATATCATGATTTTTGGATGTTCCATTTAGACTTAATACACACTATTTCAAACTTGGCTATTTGCACCCCAAACATACATATAACCAACACATGCAAGTGAGTTTACCCAACATGAAGTGGTCCAAATGTGCTGAAATTTTAACCATGCACATGCATAGTCCCTAAGGACATCCCACCAAAATTTGGGTCCATTTGGAGCAATAACACTCCAAATATTTCATTTATTTAATTTTGTGTATTATGACAAAAACTATAGGAAACATATTTCCCAAAAATTCTCAATTTTTGGCAGGGGCTAGATATTCCCTAGTTAAGCACATGCCCAAAATTTTGGGTCATGTGGACATCTGGTTTATCTTGGGCATCCATATTAATTTCTGCCCTAGCCTAGGACCAGTCCTAGCAAAACTACCATACAGGATAGTACATTGCACAACATGATAAGTTTAGGGTAGCATATTAAAGTTAAGAGAAAGGGCTATATTTTGCATTTTAATTACAAGATCTGAAAAGACCTCTAAGTGCCCTAAATTTCTCATGCAAAGTCACTGATTATGTGTGACAATAATTTCACTATTTATTATTAAATAATATAACTTAATTTATTAATTTGCACACATCTTAACGCATAGCCGACGGCATCCTGTCATCGTCCCAGATCAGCCTACGGCTGAGATCGAGCCGTCCTGGCCGTTTTTCCTGTCTATTTCCAAGCAACTGAGCCACCACAAGCGCCGGCGATTGTCGCTACCACCTCCACTGAGGTGGTGGCTAGCGTTTCCCGGCGGCGAGGCCGCCGGAATTGGCTCCTCTAGCGATCCCGAGCAAGAAGAAAAACTCGGAAATCTCTCATTTTCCTCACATGGTATCGGGCTCAATTGAGCCTGATGTCTCGCCTAAAGGATTTAGAAGTCTAGTATAAGTAGAGAGGCGGCGAAACGGACCGGAATGGCGGCATGGCAGCGAGGTTGGCAGCGGTTGGCTATGGCCGAGCTGCTCCAACGATCTCCTGCTCAAAACTTTGATTCTCCTCCAATTCTTTTGCTCCAAGACTCAATCTCCACTCGTTTTCCCCATTTAAAGCTAATGGTGAGGTTAGTTTCGGCCGTGAGTGGGTGTATGAGGAGTTAAAACTGAGGGGGAGCTCGGTTCAAGCTTTGGTGGTATCACCAATGGTGCTAAGTGGCCACCATGCAGCCAAAATTCCCTGAGATTCCCTGGGTGGCCGGACAGCAGCTTTGGACAGAAGGAATGAAGTCCACATGGCCACCATTCCTTCCTTTTCTATTATTACTCCTCTTCTCTCTCCTCTTTTCTCATTTTGCCCCCATGCATGCACCCTCTCTCAAAAACAAGAGGGGTAGGGGTTGTAATTAACCACATGGGCTGATCATGGGCCACAAAGTGTGGGCTTGGTGGGCTTAGCTCTCATTTTCTCCTTTAGGTCAAATTGGTTGACTTGTTGACTTGGAGTTTACTTAGTCAATCATGTTGAGTGGGCTGACCCCACATGGTGGTCATGGGTCTATTGGCACCACCCAACTTGGGTTGAGTCAATATGATGCCCTACCTAGGCTTATTGTGCCTTTAGGTATAGGTTTGACCAACCAAGGGCTAAGTTGGACTTTGGTCAACTAGGGTCAAAGGGTTGACCTAAGGACATGTACTAGGGTCCACTTAGATTATTTTAGGGTTAGGGCAATTTGATGGGGTCATGGTGTGGCTAGGGTTCCTATTTAGGCTAGTTTGACCTTGTTTGACTTTGGCCCTTTAGTGGGCCCCACATGACTATAACCCACTCCCTAGGGTGAAATCAATCTAAATTCCCTATCACCTACCCCATTCCTAACCCAATCTAAGTTAAGGGTGGTCTAGGAGTAACATGGGATGTTATAGAGACTACTCAACGCACTCGATGCTTTTCGAGTCTAGAATTGTTCTAAGTAAAATTCATCATATTCATTGGGTATCACTCAACGCCTTGTTGGATACAGAACTATTCTAAATAGATTTTTCCCTATTTGTCGAGTATCACTTGATTCCTGTTACCAGTACACCCCGAGCCTGAGTCAACTCGCCTGACGTGTGAGGGGTCTAGCGCGAATTGATACATTATAAGAGGGATGTCATATACAATGTGACACACTGTGAGGCCTGTCAGAAGGTCAAGGTGTAGTGAAAGATCCCTGGTGGATTGTTGCAATCATTGTCTGTAATAGAATGAAAGTTTTAAGATATCTCCATGGATTTTCTTCACAGTTGATGACTACTTTTTAGTCATCATTTTTGGTATAATTTAGTTTAAGAAATCCCTTATTATTATTATAATTTTATGATTTTGTATGCTTGTTTTAATGTTATTATTATTATTATTATTAT
This sequence comes from Platanthera zijinensis, assembly GCA_039513925.1. Taxonomy (NCBI): domain Eukaryota; kingdom Viridiplantae; phylum Streptophyta; class Magnoliopsida; order Asparagales; family Orchidaceae; genus Platanthera; species Platanthera zijinensis. The sequence goes on from CM077089.1 coordinate 84,737,106, forward strand.
TATCTATAGTTCCATTATATGTGTTTTTATGTTTTATGTTTAGGATATTTTCTTTATTATAATTTATATGTAATATTATATCATAATGTTTTATGTTATGTTATGTTTTGTTTTTATTTTTATAAGATATTATATTATAGGTTTAGTTTTATTTAAAAACTTATATCATGTTATATAACTAATATTATATTTTGTTTTTCTTGTTTTGTAGGTGCAGCCCAAGCCATCAAGGCCCTACCCGAGCCCTCTTCTCCTTTGGTGCAGCCCAAGCCATCAAGATCATGCTACCCGAGCATTTGGTGAAGCCCAATCCATCATGGAGCAGCACCTAACAAGCTACCCGAGCCTACACCCCTCCTACCCGGCCCCCTCAATCCATTAAGGAGCAGCCCACCAATCAACTACAAGCAGCCCTTCCACTTGGAGCAGCCAACACAAGCAAACAAAGCCCATAAAGAGCAGCCTTTCCTCTCTACCCGAGCCCAAGAAAGAACCCCTCATGTGGCCGGCCACCTTTCACTCATGCATGCATTGAATCTCCCTTTCTCTTTCCTCCCATTTAATATCATTCATGCACTCATTTCCTCCATGCATTGGCCGGCCCCCTACTTTCATTCCCCCTCTTCCTCTCTCTCATGTTCATTTAATCCCATGCATTCCCCTTTATTTTATTTCTCTTTTTACATTTTTTTTTATTTTATTCATGCATGCATTTCTCTCCCTCCATTTAATACCATGCATGAATTCCCCCTTGCAAGTGGCCGGCCACCCCTTGAAATTCCTCTTCTAGATGCTTCCCTCCATGCCTATAAAAGGAACCCACATCCCATGCTTTGGAGGAGTTGATTTTTGGCTTGAAGCAAGAGAGTGCTTTGTGAGAGAGTTTCTATTATTGTAATTCTCATTTCTTAGTCTTTTCTTCTAGTTGTAATTTTTAATTGTTGTCTTAAAATTTCGTTCAAGTTTGTTTTGTTTTAGCATTGTACACCTTCCTTTTTAATAATAATGCAATTGTTCTTCTCTTTTCATTTTGTTATTTCTCTTTCAATTATGCATAACTAATTCCTTATAGCATTGGATCGTGAGGATCCATGAAGTGAGATGAGAGATTATTATCTTTCTTAGTTTTATTTTTGTCATTTCATGCTCGATCCTTCTTTGATTTATTTTTGCGTCGACTCTGTATTTCCGGTATACGGTAGTAGGCCTTGTTCTCATTTCATAGTAGCCGAGAGGCTCATGATTTGAAAGATCACTCAAAGAAGGAAGGAGTTGAACGCAATCCTAGAGATAGGATGACGTAAATCCTCCGGATTGAAGTCAAATCCAATAGTGCGGATCACCCCGATAATGCAACTTTAGGCTTCTTCGGTTTGTAAAGAGATTTCGATCGAAGAGTCTATAAGTTAGGAGACCTAATACTCTAGCGAGATTTTGTCTTATTTTCGGATCCGTCACGGTCGAGTATGGTTTGCAAAAATTAAAAACTATCTTTTATCTCTCTCATCTAATTTCATGGTGAATCATTGATCGAATGCTAGTTTTTTTTATATAAGTTTTTCGTCCCGCAATTTGTCTTCGTTTTAATTTAAAAAAAAATTCTAAAAATCCGACTATTTTCCGGTAGGATAATATTTCAAGCGTGAGTAAGAGTACTTGACAGCCCCGAGTTTAAATACGACCTTGGTACTACAATTCGACAGGTACGCTTGCCTGTTCGGGTTTTGGCCCACCAAGTTTTTGGCGCCGTTGCCGGGAATTTTTCTTCGTCAATATTTTGAAAACGCTTGCGCTATTACTTCTACAAAAATAAAAAAAAAATTTATATTATATATATTTAAATATTTCTAATCAACCCACTTCACTTTATTTCTACCCCACCTAAAATCTGTCGAAAAGGGTAAGGGGCTTTAAGCGCCACCATTTTACCTAGTACCGGGCGAACCCTTCACCGGGTAGTCCTCGGGAAGTTCGAGAGCCAAGCCGTAAAAAAATCTATTCAAAAAAAATTCCTTTCTTTTCTTCTTTTTCTTTCTTTTCCAAGCTTTCATTTTCATCTTCCCTCGCTTTCTTTTGCTAGTGCATGACCGAGCGAATCCGTCGCTACTTGTTGATTTGGACCCGGAAATCGAACGCTCCTTTAGGAGACAACTACGATTCGGGGCTTCCACTTCTCAAACAGCGGTTGAGGATTCCTTTGGGGATTGTAATTTTAATTCTGAAATGGGAGACCCTAACCCAGGAGTGGCTCAGCAAAGGACCATGTCCGATTATGCTCGACCCAATCTGGAGGGGACTGAAACAAGTATTGTTCGACCTGCAATTGCGAACAATAACTTCGAGCTTAAGCCTAGCATCATACAAATGGTGCAGCAATATGTACAGTTCGACGGATTACAAGATGAAGATCCGAACTTGCATATTGCCAATTTTCTTGAAATCTGTGACACCTTCAAAATCAATGGTGTCTCAGACGATGCAATAAGGCTAAGACTCTTCCCTTTCTCCCTAAGGACTAAAGCCAAACAGTGGTTGAGTTCTCTTCCAAGAGGATCAATCACTACTTGGAATATTTTAACTGAAAAATTTCTTTCTCGTTATTTCCCCCTGCTAAAACTGCTAAGCTGCGTAATGATATAACTTCATATTCTCAAATTGATTCTGAGACCCTCTATGACACTTGGGAGAGGTTCAAAGAACTTTTGAGAAGATGCCCACATCATGCTCTGCCTGTATGGTTGCAGGTCCAGACATTTTATAATGGGCTAAACCAAGAGACTAAGCAAATGATAGATGCCGCTTCCGCTGGTTCTTTAGACCGCAAAACTCCGGAAGCCGCTCTTGAGCTTATCGATGACATTGCGATGAACACTTATCAGTGGAATTCGTCCAGGTCTCGCCCATCTAAACCTGCAGGTATCTTCGAGGTGGATTCGGTGACGCAACTAGCAATGCAAGTGGAAATGCTCAACAAGAAGATTTCAGAGATGACTGCTCCCTCCGCTTCTAAGGTATATGAAAATGCTGCTGCCGCCGAGCAGGTGGATTATCTGGGGAACATACCCAGGCCTGCTCAAAATATTTCTGCGAATAATTTTTCTGCTTTTCCGAATTTTTCTTCTCCTCCTGGTTTTTCTGCTTCTTCGAACTCTTATCATCCTGGATGGCGTAACCATCCCAATTTTCTTGGAGTAATACTGCTAACGTAGCACGCCCACCGCACGATTTTACACCTCCACCACCACCACAACAAAGTTTTCAAAAACCCTCCTCTTTGGAAGAGATCTTTGCTAAATATATAAGCTCAAACGATGCCACTATTCGAAATTTAACAGGAACCATAAAAAATTTAGAAAATTAAGTCGGCCAACTCGCCAAGGCCTTTTCCGAGAGACCACCTGGAACTCTTCCCTCGAACACCGAGCCTAACCCAAGGGAGCACGCAAATGCGATTTCCCTTCGGAGCGGTAAGGTTGTTAACGAGCCCACCCCAAGGGAAGAGCCAAGGGTTACCCCCACGGAAAATGGCAACATAGATCTTGAAAAAGAAACACCTATTTTTGAAAAAGAAAAGGATAGCTCCATTTTTTCTGAAAAAGTAAATGCTAATTTTCAAAATGATGCTCCGGTTATTATAAAGGAATTCCCGCCACCCCCGTATCCGGCTAGACTTAGGAAAGACAAACTAGATGATCAGTACCAACGCTTTCTTGAAATGTTCAAACAAATTCACATCAATCTACCATTTCATGAAGCAATTAGTCAAATGCCGAAATACGCCAAATATCTTAAGGACTTATTAATGAATAAGACAAAATTGGAGAACTTATCACATGTAACATTGAATGAGGAATGCTCGGCAGTCATTAAAAATTCTAATTTACCTAAAAAGATAAATGATCCGGGTAGTTTTTCCATTCCTTGTGTCTTTGGTGATCTATTTGTTAAACATGCGTTAGCAGATCTAGGAGCGAGCATCAACTTGATGCCTTTTTCCTTATTTAAAAAGCTAGGTTTGGGCACTCTCAGCCCGACGCGCATGAGTATTCAGTTAGCCGATAGGTCAATAAAGTATCCACTAGGTATCGTTGAGGACGTGTTAGTAAAGGTCGACAAATTCATCTTCCCGGTGGATTTTGTCATTCTTGATATTGAAGAGGACGTCGAGGTTCCTCTTATCCTTGGACGACCTTTTCTAGCCACCTCTCGAGCAGTTATTGACGTTAGTAATGGAAAGTTGTTTTTGCGAGTGGGGGATGATGAGGTCACATTTTCTATTAATATCTCGATGAAAAATTCTTTACAAAATGATGACTCATGCTTCTTTATCGATGTTTTAAATGAAGATTCTTCCCTTCCCCTTTCTAACATCTCCTCTAATGAATTTTCCTCTTCTTTTTCTGAAATTTCTTCAAATGTTTTTGAAAGTACGGTGATGTCAATACAAGAAAATTTTGAAAATGAGTCTATTTTTGGTAGGAAAAACTATGAAAAACTTATTTTTGAAAATGAAAAAGTCTTAAAAAATTCTTATGAGGAACCACCCAACTTAGAACTCAAACCCCTTCCCGAACATCTTAATATGCCTTTCTTGCAAAAGATTCAAAATTGCCCGTTATAATCTCGGCTTTTCTTTCCCAATCCGAAAACGATCAGTTGATCGACCTACTACAAAAGCATCGCCGAGCCATAGCGTGGCAAATTTGTGATATTCCTGGCATAAGCCCCTCTTTCTGCACGCACAAAATATTTTTTGACAATAATCCTAAGGGTGTAGTCCAACCACAACGTCGTCTTAATCCAAAAATGAAAGAGGTTGTGAAGGGAGAGGTGCTTAAGTTATTAGATGCGGGGATAATCTATCCTATTTCCGATAGTCAGTGGGTAAGTCCAGTTCAGGTTGTCCCTAAGAAGGGTGGGATCATGGTAGTGCCAAACGAAAACAACGATCTAGTTCCAACTAGGACGATAACAGGATGGAGGATGTGCATCGATTACCGTAAACTAAACGATGCCACTCGAAAAGATCACTTCCCCCTCCCCTTTATCGATCAAATTCTAGAACGTTTGTCCGGGCACAATTTTTATTGCTTCCTCGACGGTCTCTCGGGATACTTTTCATATCCCTATCGCACACGAGGACCAAGAGAAGACGACATTCACTTGCCCCTTCGGAACCTTTGCTTATCGTAGAATGCCTTTCGGATTGTGCAACGCACCAGCCACCTTTCAGCGGTGTATGCTTGCCATTTTTGATAAATATGTAGAAAATATTATGGAAGTTTTTATGGACGACTTTTCCGTTTTTGGCGACTCTTTCGAATTATGTTTAAAAAATTTAGGAAAAGTTTTAAAACGCTGCGAGGAGACAAATTTAGTCTTAAATTGGGAGAAGTGCCACTTTATGGTACGTGAGGGTTTAGTCCTTGGCCACAACATTTCCGCTAGGGGGATTGAAGTGGACAAGGCAAAAATTGAAATAATTGAAAAGCTGCCGCCACCTACAACCGTTAAAGCGATTAGAAGTTTTCTAGGTCATGCGGGTTTTTATCGTAGATTTATTAAAGACTTTTCAAAAATCACTAAGCCTCTCACCCACTTGCTCGAAAAAGACACTCCTTTTATTTTTGATAAATCTTGTCTCGAGGCCTTTGAATTAATAAAATCAAAACTTATAAACGCCCCTATTATGGTCGCCCCAGTTTGGGATTTACCATTCGAAATTATGTGTGATGCGAGTAATCATGCGGTAGGTGCAGTTTTAGGTCAACGAATTGCTAAGAACTTTCATCCAATTTTCTACGCTAGTAAAACTCTCACTTCTGCGCAAGAAAACTACACTACGACGGAGAAAGAGCTCTTAGCAGTTATTTTCGCTTTTGATAAATTCCGACCGTATGTTACTCTTTCTAAAGTTATTGTTTTCACGGATCACTCCGCTTTGAAATACCTCCTTTCTAAACCGGATGCCAAGCCGCGTCTTATCCGTTGGATCCTCTTACTTCAAGAATTCGACTTGGAGATTCGGGATAAGAAAGGAGCGGAAAACATAGCAGCTGATCATCTCTCGCGTCTTGAAAATCCCAAACTTGATTTTTAAATGAAACTTCTATAAATGACTCTTTTCCGGATGAACGCCTTTTTAATATTTCCTCATCTCCTACCCCCTGGTTTGCCGATCTGGCCAATTATCTTGTGGCCCGGGTCCTTCCAAAAGAATACTCCACTCACCAAAAGAAGAAATTCTTTTCGGAGTTGAAGTATTATTTTTGGGAAGACCCATTTCTATTTCGCATTTGTGCGGACCAGGTGGTAAGGAGATGCGTTTCGCGGGAAGAGGGTCACCAAATTTTAAAACATGTTCATGAAGGTCCGACTGGCGGGCATTATCAAGCAAACCGCACCGCCCACAAAGTGCTTAGTGCTGGCTTCTATTGGCCAAGCATATTTAAAGATGCACAAACCTTTGTGGGTGGATGTGATCGATGCCAGCGGACTGGAAATCTCTCACATAAAAATGAAATGGAACAAAACTATTTTCTCGAGTGCGAGGTTTTTGATTTGTGGGGCATCGACTTTGTTGGCCCGTTTCCTTCAAGTTTAGGTAATAAATATGTTTTAGTAGCGGTAGATTACGTTTCTAGATGGGCAGAGGCCCAAGCTCTGCCAACTAATGATGCTCGTGTTGTTGTCAATTTTCTAAAAAAATTGTTTTCTCGCTTTGGATTCCCTCGAGCGATCGTTAGTGATAGGGGAAGCCATTTTTGCAACACCCAACTCACTAAAGCATTAACAAAATATGGTGTCACGCATAAATTGTCAACTGCTTATCACCCCCAAACTAACGGTCAGGTCGAGGTAGTCAATCGCGAACTAAAAAGAATTTTGGAAAAAACTGTTTCTACCTCTCGTAAGGATTGGTCCCTAAAATTAGACGATGCTCTTTGGGCTTATCGGACAGCGTACAAGACCGCCATCGGTTGTACTCCTTTCCGATTGGTCTATGGAAAGTCGTGTCACCTTCCGGTAGAAGTAGAGCACTGAGCGTATTGGGCATTAAAGTTTTTCAATTTCGATCCGCATTCGGTAGGCGAGAATAGAAAACATCAATTAAATGAACTCGATGAGTGGAGAGCGTATGCATATGAAAATAATCGAATTTATAAAGAACGCACAAAATTATATCACGATAAGAACCTGCGCCACCCTAAAACGTTTAAACCAGGCGATCAGGTTCTTCTTTTTAATTCACGTTTACGTCTCTTCCCGGGAAAGCTTAAATCTCGATGGTCCGGACCATTCACGGTCAAGGATGTTTTTCCTTACGGCACTGTGCTACTTTCATACCCCGATAAGGGGGACTTCAAAGTTAATGGCCATAGACTCAAACGCTACTTCTCTAATGATTCTGTGACTCCTGCAAAGGAGAATCTTCTTTTTGATTCTTAGTTATTATTATTTCTGATGTACATTTTTTTTCTCTTTTGTGATGGACATGTTTACTTTTATTTTTGGACTTCTTATTATTATACTCTTTTATTTGAATAGTTGTAATAATAAAAACATTATCGGGCAATCTGCCCATGGACTCTATTTCTTTTTGCTTTTATTTTTGCTCTTCCTACCGGAGGCACATCAAGTCCATGATCGTGGTCGCCGCTCCACCGTTGCTGATATCAGATGGATCAAGTCATACCTGCTGATGATCAAGTACTCCAAAAAGCAAGCATGGGGGAGCGACATCCGCCTTCATCTCACGAACCGGGGAAGTCCTGTTCCTTTTCCTTATTTATTTTCCTGCATTTTTCTTTTTCTCTTCTTCTCAGTCCCCTTCTTTTTCTTTATGTTTTCTTCATTGAGGGCAATGAAGAATTTAAGCATGGGGGGGGGGGTCTAGTTTCTTTTTGCCTTTCTTTCTGTTTCTTATTTAAAAAAAAAGAAAAAAAATGTATGTTTTAAATTAGTATAATATTTTATGTCGTCTAAATCTAAAAATCCAAAAAATTATAAAATATAAAACCCAAAAAAATTAGAAAAACAAAAAGATCAAAAAAAAAAAATTTTGTGCTTAAAATCGATTTGAAAAACAAAACCTAAAATTATTTTCTATCTTTATTTTCATGTTGCTTCTAGTGAAGTGTAGGCCCATGCGGTTTTTGTAGTTCTATATAGATTACTTTGAAAATGGTTTTCTAAACCTATCATTTTAACATAGTTTAGTTCTACTAGTTTCTTTTTCTTAAATATAGGCATCCGGTTTTTAAGTTATAAGCTAGCAATACGTAGTTATGTCTTTTTATTCGGTTAGTTACTTACGAATGGTTGCTAGGTATCATTAGTTCTTTTTCATTTGCGGGGTAGTCTTTCTTGGTGTCTAGAACTTGTACCAAGCTACTCTCGAAGCATTTGCGCCGTTTTTATGTTCTTTAGAAATGATTTAGGCCACCATTTGAATAGTTTGAGCTTTTCTTGCCCACCGAAAACATAACCCTTGCAAAACAATTTTGGGCCTTTTCCTTATTTTCATTGTTTTTAGCTCCACCTTTCATTTCATCTTGTTCACCAAAGCCAAATGCCCGTCCTAATTTTTGCACTATAACCTTGAGCTTAAAAATTATTTTTGTGGGAGGGGTATTATATTATTTTGGAAATGAAAAGGACAATTATAAAGCTTATTTTTGGAGTTTCCTTATCGATTGTTATTCAAAAAGTGAGAAAGAAAAAAAATATCATTACAAAATCAAAAAGAAAAAAATGAATGCAAAAAGTTTATGGTTGGCCAAGTTTAGAAAAGAAAAATTTTCATGGCCTTGTTTTTGTAGTTTCATATTGGAGAAATGACATACTTGTTATTTCTCAATTTTTATGTTTTGTTTATTTTTAAGCTCACCCTTGGTTTAGTGTTTAAGCCATTATGTTTATCTTTGTTTTCATTTCCTAATCATTCACCTAAACCAAGTCTTAATGCCTTAGAAGTCCTAATGATCTTAGAATGTAAATTCGCGTAGTGGAGAAAGTGTGAACGTACAAGCCTATGGCCACCATCATTGATGGATTTCTTTGGAGGTTATCTTGGAGTGTTTTAGGGTTAATGATTATCTAGCAACCTATTAGTTTGTTAATGCGCCGTTTATTTAGAACTTCTACTTTTGTTTTCCTTATTTTCGTTTATTTTGGATGCCTTGTTTTAAGATTTAGAAATGTGTAGACTTTTATTATGTTTTAATGAGATTTTTAGGATTGCACTTTCAATGTTTCTATTGCGCACTTCTCACCCCACTAGTTGATAACATGAATATTAGGATAGTTTAATTTTTCATGTTTTGTTCTTCTTAAATATGAAACCTAAATTAGCTTTATTTATTTTCTAGTTCCTTCCCTAGTTTTCATTTTTATTTGCTTGAGGGCAAGCAAATGTTCAAGCATGGGGGAGTTTGATGACTACTTTTTAGTCATCATTTTTGGTATAATTTAGTTTAAGAAATCCCTTATTATTATTATAATTTTATGATTTTGTATGCTTGTTTTAATGTTATTATTATTATTATTATTATCTATAGTTCCATTATATGTGTTTTTATGTTTTATGTTTAGGATATTTTCTTTATTATAATTTATATGTAATATTATATCATAATGTTTTATGTTATGTTATGTTTTGTTTTTATTTTTATAAGATATTATATTATAGGTTTAGTTTTATTTAAAAACTTATATCATGTTATATAACAAATATTATATTTTGTTTTTCTTGTTTTGTAGGTGCAGCCCAAGCCATCAAGGCCCTACCCGAGCCCTCTTCTCCTTTGGTGCAGCCCAAGCCATCAAGATCATGCTACCCGAGCATTTGGTGAAGCCCAATCCATCATGGAGCAGCACCTAACAAGCTACCCGAGCCTACACCCCTCCTACCCGGCCCCCTCAATCCATTAAGGAGCAGCCCACCAATCAACTACAAGCAGCCCTTCCACTTGGAGCAGCCAACACAAGCAAACAAAGCCCATAAAGAGCAGCCTTTCCTCTCTACCCGAGCCCAAGAAAGCACCCCTCATGTGGCCGGCCACCTTTCACTCATGCATGCATTGAATCTCCCTTTCTCTTTCCTCCCATTTAATATCATTCATGCACTCATTTCCTCCATGCATTGGCCGCCCCCCTACTTTCATTCCCCCTACTTTCATTCATGCACTCACAGTCTTCCCCGATCTCGCTCTGGGAATGACTCAATTTGGGTGGTTATGAATCGCTTGAAAAAGGTTTCCAGATTTATACAGATGAGGAAGGAGGCACATGTTGATGTGCTGGTATGTCTCTTTGTGGAACAGTTTGTTCGGTACCATGGTGTGTCGAAGACGATAGTCTCAGACCGTGATTGCCATTTCACCTCCAATGAACGGAAGGCACTTCAAGCATATTTGGGTTATTTCCTTACCTTTAGCACGACCCTCTACCCTTAGACAGGTGGTCTGTCTGAGAGAACAATAAGAACTATGGAAGACTTGTTGGGGTTATGTGTTTTGGATAAGGGAGAGCCGTGGGAAATACTTTTATCATTGGGGGAATTTTTATATAATTATAGCCACCAAGCAAGCATCGAAATGGCATATTATGAATATCTTTATGGTAGGAGGTGCAGGACACCGTTATCATGGGTTCAGACTGAGGATCCTAAAGCATTGGGAGTGGAGTATATCGATGACACCGATGTTATGATTAGATTGATTCGAGTTCGCAGTATAGAGACTCAGGGATGGAAGCGAAGTATTATAATGCGAAGCATAGGTTGGTGGAATTCCAAGTGGGTGATAAGGTATTTCTGAAGATTAGGCCGATGTATAAGGTATCACGTGTTCGTGGAAGGAAAAAAGCTCAGCCTGCGATACATGGGATCGTATACTATTTTGGAGAAGATTTGTCCCTTAGCTTTTAGGCTAGAGCTACCATGAGAGTTAGAGAACTTACCTGATGTCTTTTATGTGTCTTCTCTTAGAAAAGCACTACTTCGTCCTGAGCAGTTTGTCACCACTACATACGGACCTTTTGTACCTGATAGATCTGTTCAACTAGAACCTGTGTGGGTAGTATTCTTTTTGTGAAGAAAATAGACTTTTAGTGACGAAATATTTGTGACAAAATAATTGTCGTCACAAAAAGTATACTTTTTGGGAAGAAATTATAGGTTGGTCACTAAATGATGATTTCCAATTAATTTGTGACTAAAATAAATTCTTGGTCACTAAAAGTATTTTTGTAGTGACCAAAATAATATTACGTCACAAAAAAAATTTAGCAACCAAATTAAATTCTGTCACTAAATAGGACTATTTAGTAACAAAATATAATGGTCACAAAATAAAATACAAATTATAATTAAGAATATCCCGCCTTTATTTTGGATCCCGCCTTTATTTATATTTCTTTTATTTAGGATCCCGCCCCTTCCACACATAGCTCTGCCCATCGCACTGTAAAAACCCTAACACCCCCCCCCCCTCACGGCCTCACACCTCTCATCGCAGTTCTAATCTCGTCACTCTGCCCCTTTCGCACATCGCAGATCTTCCACCCTCTCCATCCTTTGCACGTCACGGTGGCCTTCGTAGGTTTTATGCAGTCACAGATCTACTGTCATCGTAGTTTGATACTGCTGGGGACAACTACCACAGCCACTGTTGGGACAACTACCTCCCTCCAACATGTGTTCAGCCTCCCCTGTCTCTCCCCCACCCCCATTTCAGCTTTCCCTTAATTGCCTAATGTGTGCAGTCATAATTGCTCCGCCCGTCACTGTTCTTACACGGTGCCAAGGAGATCTACTGTAATTGATTGTTGTATGGAGATTTATTTTTATGTGTTTTTAGTTTGATTCCCTTTAGTGAAGAAGATGAACAGTAGGTCAATGTTATAGCTGTGTGTTTCTTCTTTGTGTTTCTATTTCAGTCATGTTGTTGAAATAGAATGTTGAAAGGGCTGTTTGTTGATTGAGCCAGTGGAGAAATAAGTGTAGGATAATGATGATGACACTACAACTTTTTTAGTCTTTAGCAATAATTTATTTTACAACATTTATAAAATGTTGTCTAGAAATAGAATTGAGGACATTTTTTAATTGTTGCAATAGAGAGACAACTTTAGGCAACACATAAAACCCAACATTCAATAAATGTTCTCTTATCCATTGTTAAGAACATTTTCTTAAAGTTGCATTTGTTAAATCTCTTTAAGCAACAATTATAAGATGTTGCTTGTTAAAATTATATTTTACAACATATTAAAAATTTTCCTACCTATATCTATTCTTAACCAAAACTACTACTCATACACAAAAAATAACTATTTTGTACATCAAAATTAAACTTAAAATGAAATTTATAAAAACTAATCTTTCAAACACCTAGCAACCCTCCTCCTTTCCCAATTCCCATTCCTTCCTCCTTTCCCGATTCTGCAGAAGGAAATCTTATAGCCGGAGCCGATCGAACTCGCCAGAGCGCCTCTCGACGCCCTCGACAGCCTTCCTCCACGCTGTGAATGCCACTCCTAGCCATTAAAGCATTCTCTAAGTAGTCGGCTGCTACCCCTAGGGCAAGTGAATCCGCGATCTGTCCCCTTGAAACCCAACCCTTCTCTTATTTATAGTTTTTTTATATGAAGCCCTTGATCTCTCCTTGTCTTCCACCGGCGGATCTACCGTCTTCAGTTTGGGTTAGGGCTTCTCGCCCTCTCTCGACCTACAGGTGACACCATTGCCTCTTTCTCTCTATCCAGCTAATAAATCTTTTTATCAAATTTATTTCTTTTCTTTTATTAGTTCTGCAGGCAGCTAGTGAATCTTGTTATCAAATTTATTTCTTTTCTTTCATTGGTTTTGCAGGCAGCTAATGAAGTTGGTTCTTTACGCAATGCAAATACCAAATTGGAACAACATCCAGAATATCTCAGCTTGTTGTTAACTATTAAGAGATGACTGAGGGTAATGAGTTATTTCTATAATTATCCCCTTTTTTTGTTAAGTCGGTCAAAATTTGATCAATGCTTTAACTAATTACTAGTGCTGAATGGATTCTGCTATCATGTGCAACGTGATCTCTTTGTTACTCTCAAGATTATTTCCCATGCTTTATTAGTTCATATCTGATTTTTATCCCTTGAGAGATTTATGCAAGGTTATATTTCTACATATTAGCATTCAGGTTTGTCACTCCATTATCAATCATGCTTTTGCAACTATATTGATAATGATTCAGGAAATCCTCCATTACATCTTCTACCTTGGTGAGTTCCCCTGTTTAGTTATCCTTAGATTCATCCCAACACTAAAACATGGCATTCAATGGCTTGGATGAAGAAATCATCCACCCCTATGCTATAGTTATTGGGTTAATATCATCTATTCACACAGGGCATTTCAGTCACTTTGGTTAGTAAATCTTCTCCTAATTTTCCTTGAAAGCTACGATATTTTATGGTTGGTTTGTTGATATACTTTTTTATTTGGAGAGCTAACTTGGCAATGAAGTATTTATTAAATTTATTAGGCTAATCTTTCAACTTAACCCAATCTTGGATAAATCAAGAATTTCTCTCTTGCTTTCGATGTCTTACTGTACTTCTCTTTGTGTTTCTTCCCTTTAATATCAAACATTGCATCTACTTATTCATTAACTTATTGAGGTGCACTTATTTTCAACTTCTTTAGTAGCAACTATGTTGAAGTTGTTATAAAAAATACATATTGAGAAACAAAAAATTTGTTCGGCTATAACGTATGTTGAGAAATCAAGCATGAATCTGTTAAATCAAACATGCAATATTGTTTATTTAATTTAAATTTGACAATCAAATAGTATTATTTTGATGGTGTTTCATTATCAAGAGTTGCAATTTGCGAGCTTCTTTTTAATCTTGGCTTATTATGCGGTAATCATTATAATATTTATTAGTGCGAGGTTAGAAATATCAGATTATTATTTAGTTCATATATAGTGTGTTGAGACATAAAAATTCAACTTTTATACATTTGGAGTGCAAAGCAGGAGGTTCGCAAAATTTGATGCCAAGATATTTTTGAACTTTAACCACTAATCTCTAAGATCAAAGGATAATGTTCTTCTCGCCAATTCTCGTCCTCACTTGAGCTCAATCACTCTTTCATTTAGTATGACACATCTCAGAGCTATTTTGAACCTCTTTTGGGATCATTTGGTGAATCATCGATGTCCATGACTGATGAGGATGCATATGTCACAGCAGAAAGGTGGAGAATTCTCAATGGGCTTAGAGACAATGCTATAAATATTTTCTTGCAAAATCTGGGAAAGGTAATTCTAAACCTGATAATCAATTTATAACTCTCAAAGTTATAATACTAAAAGAGACTTATTTGATCCCCCTCATCATGTATTTTACATACAGATCATTAGCTATAATTTGTCCCAGTAAAGTTTGTTGATAAATGCTTTAATGTTCTTATATGGATTATCAGGTTTATCTTACTGGAAAAAATCATGCTATGAAGATTACAGTTCATTCTTTGACATTTGTAGTTCAGGAAGGGGTATGTTTTGGGTTTTTAGGAACAAATGCAACTATTGATATCTAAAGATATTGATGAGCTACTTATGTGCAACAGCTTCTAATAATAGGTGTGAATATATTCTAAAGATATTATCATTATTATTAATTTATTATTTTTATATGTATATATTATATATGATACCCAAGCTTAATTGGTGTCTAGATTTATACTTTTGTATATATATCTATATATTAGCAAAATTAATGATTGCACACCTACTACTTTTGAAATTACAAAAATCTCTCATATACGTTTATATTTCATAACAACCATACACAAAAGATACCTTCGGGTTGAAGTAAATTTTTAGGAGGTCTTTTAAGTTATGGATTAATGTTCACTAATATACACTTACAAGGAAGGTTTTTATAATTTTAAAAATAAGAACCTCCACTAAATGTATTTAGAGCTAGAGGTACTTTTGTACATTGGATGTTATGAATTACAAAAACCACCACTTTTTGATGAGTTACGCTTCCCACTAATGACATTTAGTGAGCAACCCATAATATTTAATGATCAAATGTTTTGTTACTAAAACTAAAAAAACTTTGTAGTAATAGCAAACATTGTGACATTTTCATCTTTTGGCGTTCATACAATATGTTCTCACTTGAAAATAAATTTTAATTTTTCATTATTTATTTTTGGGTTTAAAAAATATATTTAAATAGTAAGAGTAAAGATATATATATATATATAATATATATATAATATATATATATATAATATATATATATATATAATATATTTCATTTTTTGTAGAAAAAATTGCTTATGGCAGCAACATTGATCTAGGAGCTGGCTCTTACTGGCTCTATAAGGTATGAACTAGTAGGCCCATATATATATATATAATATTATTTTTCTTTATTATATATATATACCTTAATTAGGAAATTATATAATAAATATCATGACCATGCTAACCTCATGCTTTAATTTTCCAAGCTACGGGAGCTATGCCAATGCATTGCCACCATTGCTAACAGCTATATACGCTAACTGATGATGATTATGATTGTCAGTGTTTAGTTAAAGGTGTTTTGATTCTACTCTTTAAACAAGTCTTCAATTGTAGGCTCCATTGGTGAGAATGGCGAACATGTTATTAAACCAATCCAAACAAGTGAAGGATGGAGAAAAAATATTCAAATTTAATAAAGTCTATGGACCATCAGCTGCTCAAGGTTGCTACTTTTATCCCTGCAAATCTATTATTCCTAGATGTCTTCAATACAGATTCATACATGAAATTTCTAGATAAAAATATTGATAACATAGAATTTGAATTCGAGAGTCTGTGCTTAATAATTATTTGGCTGATTCATACATTGATTGATGTTTTAATAGGTGAAGTCTTTTTGGACATCCAGCCTCTAGTACGTTCCATTCTTGATGGTTATAATGTTTTCTTTTTTGCATACGGCCAAACTGGATCAGACAAAACTTACACAATGGTATACATATTTCTCTATTCCTAACATACTTTCTTTTTCATTATGAACTATGTTTAATATGCTTATTGAAAGTGAAGGGATAGATACTACTCTAGAGGGGGGGGGGTGAATAGAGTTATCAAATTTTGCACTAGACAAAACTTAATAGTCTACCCAACTCCCTTGGAGTGAAATGCGGAATGAAAAGATTATAGATATAGAAATAACCCTAAAGCCTAACACAGGTGTTGTGCACAAACTCAAGCTAACTGTAATTACAGTTAAGGCTTGGAAAACCTAATCAGCAACTAGCAAACCTAGTTATATCTATTCACAGCCACAATGCAGGAATTAAACAAGGCAATCCAGACAATACAAGGAATTTATAGTGGTTCCCCAAACAACTTAGGTACATCCACTCTTCTACCAACAAGGTAGGAATCCACTCAGGTTTTTGATCAGGTGCCCTGCCACCAACAGGATCTGCTTCAAGTATATCCAGAAACCCTTTAGACTTTTGATCAGGTGTCTAAAAACCGAACACAGGTTTTTGATCAGGTGCCCTGCCACCAAGGGATACTTTTGAAGGGAGTAATAACCCTATACAGGAGGGGGAAAGAAGGTTAAGATGTCTTCTCTATTTTACAATAGATTAGAGAAGCACAAAGACTTGAACTGAGCTAGAAAGCTCTAAAGAATCAAGGCTCCCCCTGGCTCAAAGATGTCCAGGTGAAGTCTTGCTTCAGTGCAGAAAACTCTTCAGAAAGATCTGAAGGAAAAAACTACAAGAAGATAATAAATAATAAAATTAGAAATCTTCAAGCAGCTGTCTTCTTCTTCTTCTTCAAAATAACTCTGAGTTTAAACTTCCTGGAATAGGAGAACTCAGGTTGAAGAAGAGCAGAAGAGCTTAACACTTCTCAGTTGAATGAATATTGCTGAGAGCAATGAACTTGATCTTGATGAGAGCTTTAATGCTTAAATGAATAACTGGTTAGCTAGCTCAAATCCTTCTCCAAAGGATTCCTTTTATAGCAGCAACAAGCAACGGCTCTCTTCAATTTGAATTGTTTGTCTTCTTCTGAAACTTGAGACCTGGGCTGCAAATATCAAAAAGACAAACAATCTCTGCAGCAAAAACATTCTATAAAAGGAATAAACCTCTTTCGAAGAAGCTGCAGGAAGCAATCTGATAATAAAGTACTAAATAAAGTCACATCAGAAACAAACTCTTTATAGCAGAAGAAAGACTTTTCAGTCTAACGGCTATAAAGGACTGACAGCAGATAAAGTAAAATACAATGTCAGCTAATAAGACAAACAACTTTATCTGAAAATATTTGACTCAGGCAAAAGGGATGGAGCAGATATTGCCTGGAAATATTATCACAAAACAACTGAAATAACATGCCAGATAATGTATTAATTAATTAAATATAATAAAAAAATACAAAATAAAAAAGGCAGACAGAAAACGTCGAACGACCCTTGGAGATCGTCGACCGAAGAACGAAGATCGTCGAACTATCGGACAGATAGTCGAACGATCCAGATAGTCGAACGATCCAGATAGTCGAACTATCACAGGAGATAGTCGAACTATCACAACAGATAGTTGAACTATCAGAAGATAGTCGAGCTATAAGATAGTCGACCTATCAACAGATAGTCGAACTATCAAAGCGAAACAGATAGTCGAACTATCAACAGATAGTCGAACTATCAAAGACAAACAGATAGTTGAACTATCAACAGATAGTCGAACTATCAGATAGTTGAACTATCAAAGCAGATAGTCGAACTACCAAGCGAAAACAGATAGTCGACCTATCAACAGATAGTCGAACTATCAACACAGAACAGATAGTCGAACTATCAACAGATAGTCGAGCTATCAGAGAATGACAGATAGTCGAACTATCAATAGATAGTCGAGCTATCAGATAGTTGAACTATCAAGGAAGATAGTCGAACTACCAAGGGAAAACAGATAGTCGACCTATCAGCAGATAGTCGAACTATCAGAAGAAAGCAGATAGTCGATCTATCAACAGATAGTCGAGCTATCAAACAACGCAGATAGTCGACCTATCAAACAGATAGTCGAGCTATCAGATAGTTGAACTATCCAAGCAGATAGTCGAACTATCTAAGCACACATATAGTCGAACTATCAACCGATAGTCGAACTATCCTCGCAGACAGAACGTCGAGCAACTGATAGAAGATCGTCGAACAGTTAGTCGACGATAGTCGAGCGGCGTTCGACTATAGTCGAACGAAAAAACTACTTAACCAAATTCTTCATCTGGAAAAGCGGGGACTCTATAGCTAGACCACTAACCATTGACCATAGATATTTCTTGGGTCAAGGGACAGAAGGAGAAGACTAAACTCAAATCAAACTAGGGTACCAACACTTATGTAGTAACTTTATTTTGTAGAGTGGACCTGATTCACCAACTGAAGAAGTATGGGGTGTCAATTATCGAGCGTCGAATGATCGTTTTGTAGAGTGATTTAAAGATTAGATAAACTCTTTTTGGATCTCTTCATTTGAGTTAACCATGTGTTTTTGTGATTTTCTTGAAGGAAACAAAGACGGACACTGAGCAGTTATTGGACACCCAATTGTGGCATGCCCACTACAACAAAAGGTGAAAGTTGGAAAAAAGGAGGAAGTTTTGGCATACTGAACTTCTCTTTATTGGACTAGCCGTGAAAGTTGAAAAAAAGGAAAAGACCAAAAACGAGGCGACAAAGATTGAATGAGGCAAGAAGAACAAGCCTAAGAAGAAGAAGAAAGAAAATAATTCTCACGAGCAAATTGTTTATTATAGAATTTTTTTCTTGTATTGGGTTTAGCAGATCTAAAGAGTTATGTTGATTTGTATTGAGTGGTTTGGGCTATCTCCCACCTTCCTTTTTTTTACATTTAATAAAGATATATTTTTATTGAGATTATTCTTTTACCAAATAGATTTTCTATTTATTATCATATCTTAGTATTGCAATTTATTTATTTTTATTTAATAGCAAATAAATAAATTTATTTAAAAATGTACGTTTAAAAACGAAAAAAAATAGTTGTCACTAAAACATACAATTAGTGACGAAAATTAATGGTCACTAAAAATATACATTTTGTGACGAAAAATAATTGTGACAAAAAATATACATTTAGTAATGAAAATTAATGGTCACTAAAAATATACATTTAGTATCAGAAATTATTTGTCACTAAAAATAAACATTTTGTGACGAAAATTTATTTGGTCACTAAATATATTTTGTGACGCCCATTTTGCAACCATCTTGTGATAGACCAAATTTGGTTGCTAAATGTCTATAGTGACCAAATAGCAATATTTTGTGACCAAAAATTTCGTCACTAAATACCAATTTTCTTGTACTATATTCTGAAGTGCGATGGCTAAGGAGAAAAAGTGTACCACTAGTGAAGGACCTGTGGTCCAACTATGGAAAAGAGGAGTATACATGGGAGACAATGGAACTTATGCAACTGTGCTACCCAGAGTTATTTCCCCAAGGTAAATTTAAACATATACCTTGTATTCTTAATACTTTATTTTTCTCGTTGGCTTAGCTCGATTTCGGTGACGAAATCTTTTTTTTTTGTTTATAATATTTGTAGCGTTTTGATTCGTGTTGGGCCCCTTGTGCACGTTTTATGTCCAGAGAGTTGACATGGGCTCAGGTTGCACTGGTGGACAGGCTTGCACCTGAGCTAGGGGAAGTGCTGACTCGACATTGGTTATCAGGTTGCTACCACGCGGTAGTAGTGGGTACCGCTGGCTGTAGTAGTCGTCGAGTGTTCACGACAAAACTCGAAAATCTTTGAGTAGATACCGTGCGGCGGTAGTGGGGTAAAGCTGGAGGTAGTGTTCGTCGAGTTAACACTGTTAGGTTCATTGATCCCAATGGCCCTGATTAGATGATATCAAATAGGTCAATGAGATAGACATAGTTGTATTTGATGTGTACGCAAGTTCATGTGTGCAGATAAAGACACTGAATCTTTGTCTTATAATGAACAAGATAACAAATAAAATGTTGGATCCCTAGTTGGATTTGGGGTAGGTTCGCTAAGTTAGGATATGACCTAACATGTATAGACCAAGGTCATGGTTGTGTCCTAGAGTCTAGCTCAAGTCCTTAGAGTAAACAATACAAAGAACCAGTCTCCAACACTGCCAGAGACTCAAGACTTAGAGAAAATTCAAGACTTAGAAAAAGAGTTCTATGTTCGTCGATCTCAGGTTGATGAAAGTCGTGCTCAGCTTGACGAACCCAGAGACAATTCTCTGTGCTAAGCTCGACGAACTTGGCTCTCAGCTGGATGAACTTTGGACAAAGTCACTCAATGCCAGGATAATGTCTCGACACTCAACGCCAGACAATGTCTCGACACTCAACGCCAGGATAATGTCTAGACACTTAATGCCAGATAATGTCTCGACACTCAATGCCAGATAATGTCTCGACACTCAACACCAAAAGACATCTTAAATATTCTATGTCCAGAATGCAAACTCAGCTCGACGATCTTGGACTCCAGCTGGACAAACTTAGTTCTCAGGACTCAGCTCGACGATCTTGGATCTTAGCTCGACGAACTTGGTGCACAGAATAAGAAAGTCATCAAGCAGCAGTCAGCCATTTAGAGGTCGACGATCTTGGAACTCGGCTCGACGAACAACAATTCTCGGCTCGACAAACTGTGGACTCAGATCGACGGATCCATACTTGGTTGTTTCCCTCTCCAATTCTTATTTTATTGCAATGATTCCTGAGTAATTAATGCTCTAATATTCTCTGAATATTACCTTAAGACAAGAGCATTAATTATGGTGTTCATCAAAATTATTGCCTGCTGTTTTTCTAAGCGACAGTTGGGGAAACAAATCAATGCCAAATAATTGCAAGGCCGTCATCATTAATTGCAGGAAGAATTTAAAAATTCAAATGGACTTCCACATGGAAAATATAAAAATATAGATTTCCCTTCTTCCTGCACAACATACAACACACAAGACAGAAGAGTAATAAATATATACAGAATACTCGAGACACAGAAAATCAATTAGTCAAGAAATCAACTACTCCTAGACCTGAAGAAGAACAAATTTATGAAGAAGAAGAACAATCATTCAGATCAAGAGTCTTCTTCTGTCATTCTCTCAAGAATCTTCATTAGGACAACTACTACTGCATCTGTCAAGAAGTTCCTGAAGTTCTTTTGGTTAAAGTTGAAAGCTTGAAGGCCTATCACCCTGAAGCAAAGCACCATTTAATCCTTAATAAACTCAGTATCTCAGGGGGAGCTTTTGTCACCATCAAATCCACAAGTCTTCTCAGTTGTTTGAGAAAGAGAAGACACCATCACTCTCTCACCCCCTCTGTAAAAAGGGTTCTCTACTCCCTTCAAAAGTGATTCTTGGTGGCAAGTCTCCTAACTAAAAGACTTGAGGTTTGGTTTTTAAGCTCCTTACCAAAAGCTCATTGATGGCATCACTGAACAAAAAAAACCTGAGTGGATTCCTACAAGGGTGGTAGAAGAGTGGATGTACCCAGGTTGGGGAACCACTATAAAGTTCTTGGTGTTGTCTAGTTGCCCTTTTTCTTTTGTTCTTACTATGTCTGTGTTAGTTAGGATACTGTTATTTTTATTAGTTTAATCTGCTGTACTGTGATATATCACCCAAGTTTTAGAACAAGGTATCTTGTTCAGCAAAAAGTTTTAATCACCAGATATACTCTATTCACCCCCTCTAGAGTATATTAGATCTAACCCTCACTTTCAATTGGTATCAGAGGGGAGTTCTTTTGGTTGTACAAGCTAACCCTTGAACAAAAGATCCTAATTTTGATCTTTCCCTATTTGTGTGAGATTCACATAAACAGTATGGCCCAGAACAAGGATTATGCAAGAACCAGACCTCCTAGTTTGCAATCTGAACAAGTTTGCCATCTAGAAGGCAAGAATAAAGCTTTATATGAATTCCATTGATGAAGATATCTACAATTCTATTTTGACAGGTACCCCACAAGCTTCAAGCACAACAGCATCAACCAGCAACAATACTGTTCCACCACCTGAGTTGACTGAGGCTCAAAAGAAGGCCAAGATTGTTGATGCCAAGGCAATGAATATATTGGCCCAAAAAATATCAGATGACATTTTCCAGAAGGTGGCTGAGTGCACATCAGCCAAGGCCATTTGGGATTCCCTGAATAAAATGGTGGCTGATCTGCTGATGAAAGAAAAGATAGAAGATCAAATCTCATATCCCAATATGAGAACTTCAAGAAGGAGGAAGCAGAATCAGTGGCTGATATGTACAACAGGTTAAGCTCAATCATCAATGAGCTCAAAACCTTGGACAAGGACATCAACCTCACTGAGGTGAATGACAAGAATCTTATGTGCTTCCCAATCTCATGGGACTCAAGGATCTGGCCCATCAAGGAGGCCAGAAGCCTAAATGAGATTTCCACTAAATCTCTTTTAGGAAAGTTAAAGTCCTATGAACAGCTCATCAAGACCAGGGAAGCCGCTGAGCAAAGAACACCTCCACCAGCAAGGAAGGAGCACATGCTTGCATTCAAGGCTACTGAGGAGACTGAGGCTCCATCTACAAATGAAGTTCTGATGAGCCTGTTAGCCAGAAGATTCTACAAGATGGCTAGGAAGGACTTCAGGAGGAAGTCATCCAGAAAGGATGATAAGCCCAGGTATGATAAGACACCTACTAAAGAGGTAGTATGTTTTTGCTACAGGAAACCTGGACATTTTCTCTCAGAATATCTAAAGAACCAGAAGAAGGAGAAGAGAAGAGAGGACTCCAGGAGCAAGCATTACAACTAGCCCTCCTCTAACAAGCATAAAAAGGACAGAGGGTTTGAGGCTGAAAGCTGGAGTGAAACTGAAGATGAATCTTCATCTTCAAGTTCCATTGAAGAAGAAGAGGAGGAAAAGAAAAGGAAGTTTGCCTTATGGAAATTGATGCCAACAGTAAGCAGATCAGATACAGATGAATCTGACAATGAAGAAAGCCTATCAGCTGAAGATCAGATGAAGAGTTGTCCAGGTGAGAATCAAGTATGGTATCTGGACAGTGGTTGCTCCAAGCATATGACTGGGAACAAGGAAAGCCTACTCAACTACAAGTCCAAGTTAGGACCAAAGGTAATCTTTGGAGACTCAAAGTGTGGACAATCTGAAGGCTACAGACAAATAAGGATTGGAGTAGTTACATTCAAAGAAGTAACCTATGTAAGAGGACTAAAGCATAACCTCATCTCCATAAGTCAATTATGTGATGAAGGTTATCAGGTACACTTCAATCCAACTGCCTGTACTGTTTCTAATAAAAAGAAACAAACTGTTTTAATTGGGAATAGACAAGGAAATATATATGTAGTTGATTTTATTTCTGCCAATTCAGATATCTATCTACTTGATATTATAAGTAATCAGAATGATTTATGGCATAAAAGACTAGGTCATGTTAATATGAAAAATATTGCTAGGCTATCTAAAGACAACCTTTTGAGAGGTTTACTTTCTGTCCCCTACAAGAAGGAAGGCCTCTGCAGGGCTTATCAACTAGGCAAGCATATTAAATCTTATTTTAAATCAGTAAATAAAAGTGATTCACCTAGGATCTAGTACTTACTGCACATGGATCTTTTTGGACCCATAACTATACAAAGACTGTGAGGGGAATCCTACACTTTAGTTATTGTGGATGACTTTTCAAGGTTCACTTGGTAGGTCTTTCTCAGATCTAAGTCAGATACCTTTAAGGTTCTTAAAGATTTTTTCAGGACCATACAGATTGAGTACTGTACTCATATTGCATTGATCAAAAGTGATCATGGTACAGAGTTTTAGTCTCTTCTTATGCATGAGTTCTGTGAGAAGGCACCAGGCACTGTTTCTCAGCTCCTAGAACTCCCCAACAGAATGGGGTAGCTGAAAGGAAAAAATAGGACACTGATTGAAGCTGCAGGAACATTTCTTGTAGATGCTTACATGCCCCTATTGTTTTGGGTAGAGGCAGTAAGCACAGCAAACTATGTACTGAATAGAAGCCTGATACATAAGCTAATGAATAGGACTCCCTATGAATTACTTAAAGGGAAGAAACCTTAAATCACATATTTTAAAGTATTTGGCTATATTGGTTATATACATAATAATGACAAGAGATATATTAGAAATTTTGAAGCTAAGATTAAAGAGGGAATTTTTCTAGGATATTCCCAAGTAAGCAAAGCTTATAGGGTATTTAATAAATCATCTCTGAAAATTAAAGAGTCTGTTGATGTGACATTTGATGAAACTAACATGTCTTGCAAGGAGAAGGAAATTCCTACCAATAGCCCTCTATAGGTGCCTCACTTGTGTGAAAATTTAGATGGTATAAGCCTCTCCAAAGAGGATCCAACACATCCCTCTCCAACAAGATGAAGAACAAAGTGAAGAAGAAAGCACAGAAGTAACTGAACTTCAACAAACAGCAAACATAATTCCACAGGAGGAATTAAATCCAACTGTTGTTGTTGAATCAACTCCACCTACTGACCTTGTCACAATAAGGGATCACCCCAGATCCCAAGTGATTGGAGACATAATAGCAGGTGTACAGACAAGACATCAACTCAATCAAGACTTGATGCATGCCTATTTCCTCTCTCAAGTTAAACCTCAAACCATAAGAGTTGCTGAGCAAGATCCCCACTGGATCATGGCTATGCAAGAGGAGCTCAACCAGTTTTAGAGATGGAGAGTTTGGGATTTGGTTCCAAGACCCCAAGACTACCCAGTCATTGGAACTAAATGGGTATACAAAAACAAGTTGGATGCCCAAGGTGTGATTGTGAGGAACAAGGCTAGGCTTGTTGCTCAAGGTTATCGCAATAAGAGGGAATAGACTATGACCAAACATTTGCACCAGTTGCAAGATTAGAGGCAATAAGAATATTTCTTGCCTATGCTGCCTACAAGAAGTTTAAAGTCTATCAGATGGATGTGAAGAGTGCCTTTCTTAATGGAGTACTAAAGGAAGAAATCTATGTTGAACAACCTCCAGGTGTCATCTCTCCAACCCATCCTTATCATGTTTTTAAGTTGCATAAAGACCTCTATGGTCTAAAGCAAGCTACAAGAGCTTGGTATGAGACTTTAGCTAGCTTTTTGATAGAGCATATGTTCATTAGAGGTATTGTATATAAAACATTATTCACTGGACATCATAAGGATCAAACCATGGTTAGTATAAATATATGTGGATGACATTATATTTGGGTCTACTGATCCCAAATTATGCAATAGGTTCTCTGACCTCATGCATTCAAAATTTAATATGAGTAGCATGGGTGAGCTCTCTACTTCCCTGGTCTCCAAGTGAAGCAGCTCCCTGATGGCATCTTCATTTCCCATGCTAAACATGCTAAAGAGCTTATTAAAAAGTTTGGGATGGTTGATGCCTCAGCAAAGAAAACACCTATGGCTACAAATACTGTAATAGACTCTGATGCACATGGGAAACCTGTGGATGAGAAATTATATTGGGGCATTGTTGGGTCCCTACTATACCTTATAGGTAGCAGGCCTGATATAATGTTTGGCACATGCCTTTGTGCTAGGTTCCAGGTGAACCCTAAAGAATCTCATATTATTTTTCTAAAAAGGATTTTAAGATATATAAAGGGTTGTCCTAGTCTTGGTCTCTAGTATACTATTGAGTCAGAGTTTGTGTTAACTGGATACTCAGATGCTCACTTTGCTGGATGTAGAGTGGACAGAAAAAGTACAAAAGGAACTTTCCAGTTCCTTGGTATGAGATTAGTGTCCTGATTTTGCAAGAAGCAATCATCAGTGTCCACATCAACTGTTGAAGCAGAATATATTGCAGCTGGCAGTTGTTGTTCCCAGAAGCTGTGGATTCAAAACCAACTTCCCTGACTATGGGTTCAACTTAAATAATTCAACCTTACTATGTGATAACACTAGTGCTATTGCTATAACACAAAATCCAGTCCATCACAGTAGGACTAAACATAAAAACATTAGGCATCAATTCATTAGTGAGTGTGTAGACAAAAACAAAATTAAACTTGTCTATATCTACACTCTATAAAAAGCTAACATATTCACCAAATCCTTGGATGAAAAATATCAATTGTTCTTTGTAAATTAGCTTGGTATGATGAATGAAGAAGACTTAGTTTAGTTTCTGTCTGCACTCTACGAATTTTTCAGAGTTCGTCAAACTGTGATCGACGAACTTACTTCAAAAAACTTTCGTCGACCAGAGATCGAAAAAATGTCTTCAAACCTTCAGACTGAGATCGACGAATTGTTTAACTCCAAATTATTTTATCGACCTCAGATTAAGGATCTATTTCATTCTTGTGGAACGGAGTCTGTCGATTTATATTCTGGAAAACCTTATATTTAGGTTTTCTTCGACCTCCATCCCGCGCTTTCAGTTCTCATACAATTGATCTTCATTTTCCTTTACAGGTGCTCTCATGGCGATTCAAACCGGAACTCTTGCAGCAATTAAGTTTGATACTGGATTCGATTTGGACTTCAAATCTTTCCAATACTCCGATCCAATCTTCTTGAATATTCTACAATTGCTCGAAGACAAAAACTGAAGACTCTGCTTTCTACTCGCATCAAAATATCAGGAATCGAGATCAGGGAGAGGGTTTATACAGTTGTAACACCCCTATCCGTCGCATAGCATAATATCAGTAGGTCCGGCCGGGGCCGATGCCATATACTATGGACAGACCGGTTGGTTACGCGTTGAAACCATTCAACCAATTGCATGCCCTACACAACACCTAGCGGAAGCATTAACGTTAAGTTGCACAATTAAGAACCTTGCCAAAAGCACGAATGTCCACTACAATAACACCCACAGGAATGTTCAAATACACAGAAAAAGAAATGGCCTTAAGGCCTTACAAAGTTTGCGTGACATAAAAGTGTTTTCATACATCGGTCTCACAGGCCGGCCACACATGGTCACAATGAAAACTCAAAATTAGGCCTTCGAGGGCCGGCTCAGCAAATTGGGCTTTAGCCCGCTATTTTCCGCTCGGCTCCGCAGCACCTGCAAGCACAAACCACCGTCCGGTGGCAAACAAAAGCAACGGTCAGCTATGCTGACCAAATTATAACGATCCCGCCCCCAAAATCGGGGCGGCGATGCTCTTTCCCTGCACTTTATTAGTATAGGCAATTTATTAGTGTAAACACACATCATCACAAGCGTAGGCTCGCACGGCCACACATCTCGTGCACACAGGGCACATTTACGGCAAACCGACCAACGTCACGTCAATTCAAGCCATAGACGTTCCCGTTCCACCTACCGCCCCTTGGATGGCCAACCATATGAGCATTTTGTCTTTCTGGACTTGGTCACGACAATTTAAGCCATAGACCGCCGAAGACTCTCATCCATGCCAACGGTCCCACCGAATGACATAGATCGGGTACGGTTCCGCCTGACCCATGCTAATATCGCAACGGCAATTTAAGCAATATGCGCAGGTCAAGAATCACCGAGTCCCGTTTCCGCCACCACAATCACATAACCCGGTTATGTTCACGTTTTCTCCCCGGCCATCGTGTTTGCAAAACTCGCTTTTGCCCAGTTTTACGGGTGCACCTTGGAGTTAATCTCCAAGGCTCCCTGTTGCAATCTACCACGTAGAAAACCCGAAGAACGCCCAAACACCCGGATTCTTCCCCGGTTCATATGCAATGCAACATCACCGATCCGGTTCTACTTGTTCCAGATAGGCTTCACACACAATGCCTACGTCCGTTTTCGCATACGGACTCTATACAAGGGGGACTTTACATATCTACCCCAAGGAATGCTCCAACTCTTCGCTCACTCGCGAGAGAGGGCCTCCTATGCAAAGGGAAAATGGGCTTCACATGCCCAAGGATGAGAAATCGTTACCCTTGCGTTCTTCCGCGGCGCCATGAAAAACTATGCGGTTGGAAAGCACCGCAACGGCGTCACCTCCGCGGATCTGGACTCGGATCGCGATTCGGAGCTCCGACGCTCCACCAGCGGCCGGATCTTGTTCTCCAACCTCTTCCTTGCTCTCCCTTCTCTCTAAACCCTTAGAGAGAGAATGCCCAAAAGAAAATAGGGTATTCCACCCTAATTCCCGGCTAAAACCACCCAAGAACAGCCCCCCCACCGTCGAATCCAAAGCCAAGGAAAAGAACAGCCACGATTAGGCCTCAAATTATAAAATCTGGGCCGAACACGGGTTGCAACACGGCCGTGTGCCTGGCCGTATCACCCATTCGCCGTATCGACCGCCTCGAAAACCAGCACACGACATTCGACACGGCCTCCGACACGCCCGTGTCACATGTGACACGCCCGTGTCGAGACCCGTGTCACTCCCCCCATGTGCAATCGACCAACTTTCCCAACCCGAGAAAGACACGATATGCGACACGGCACCCGACACGCCTGTGTCGCAAATGACACGCCTGTTTCAGGGCCCGTGTCATGGCCCGTGTGCCTGACTCAGAAAACTACCCAAAGTGACACGCCCTGGGACACGCCCATGTCCCAGGCCGTGTGCCTCAACTCGACGATCTCCGATCTTCAAAACGTCAACCACATGAACCGTGGCCGAACACGCCCGTGACACGCCCGTGTCACGCCCGTGACACGCCCGTGTCACGCCCGTGACACGCCCGTGACACGCCCGTGTCACCTGCTCCAAAATTCAGACTGGGCTTAAAACATCACCCGTCTTTCTTTTGAGTTTTGGGGTGTTACAACCCTCTCCCCCTTAAAAGAATTTCGCCCACGAAATTTACTAAAGGAAAACCATAGGAACTTAAAACTTTTAACGGTACCTGAGCGGAATAACTCCGGGTACTCCTCCAGCATGGTTTGCTCCCTTTCCCAAGAGAGCTCCTCCTGACCGCAATTATCCCACCAGACCTTAATCATACGGATCTCCTTGTTACGGAGCCTCTTGACCTCAGCGTCTGCAATACAAACGGGCTTGACCCTAGTCATCAACCCTTCGCCCACGGGTACTTGATCCACTGCGATCACTAGCGAAGGCTCTTGCACCGTCTTCCGCAACACAGAGATGTGGAACACATCGTGTAGCCCACTCAACTCCACCTGATAGCTTCAAACGGTATGCAGCTTCGCCAACTCGCTCCAGAACCTCAAAAGGTCTAAGGTATCTTGGGCTCAGCTTCTTCAAGCATCTCACCCGCAAAACCCCCTTGAACGGCTTCACTTTCAAGTATACCCAATCGCCTACTGCGAACTCCACGTTCCGGTGCTTGACATTGTAATACTTCGCCTGCCTGTCCTGAGCGATCAACAAGCGCTCCCGAATGATCCGCACCAACGAGGTAGCACTCTCCACCTCATGCTTCTTATACAACATTGCCTCACCCGTTTCTAACCAAGACAATGGCGTGCGACATTTTCTACCATATAGGGCCTCAAACGGCGCTATTTGGATACTCGCATGGTAGCTATTGTTGTACGTGAACTCCACCAAATACAGGTGGTCCTCCCAATGCTTCCCGAAGTATAGAACACACATGCGGAGCATGTACTCCATCGTTCTATTGACTCTCTCGGTCTGCCCATCCCTCTGCGGATGGAAGGTTGTGCTTGAACTTCAACTTTGTCCCCAGCATCTGCTGCACCAACCTCCAATCATTGGACGTGAAACGCCCATCGCGATCACTCACAATGCTGCGAGGCACCCCATGCAGTCTAACTATATTGTCAACATATAGGTTTGCCAACTTCTCCACCGAGTCGTCCTTCCTATGCGGAATGAAATGCGACACCTTAGTTAACCGATCTACGATCACCCAGATGGTGTCGTTCCGCTTCTGCGACCTTGGCAACCCATGCACCAAGTCCATAGATATGTCGTCGAACTTCCACTCCTGGTATAGGCAAGGACTTCATAAATCCTCCCGGCTTTTGGCACTCCGCCTTCACCAAGGCGCACGTTTGGCACTTAGACACAAACAACGCTACGTCTTTCTTAAGCCCCGGCCACCAAAACAGCTTCTTGAGGTCACGGTACATCTTTGTGCTCCCAGGGTGGATCGAGTACTTGGTATGATGTGCCTCGTACATCAACTCCGCCCGTAGGTTACTCCCGCTTGGGACGCACAACCGATGATCCTTCCTTAACAATCCATCTTCCACTGAAAATTGGGAATTTGACCCATCCAACGCTGCCTCCATAAGCTCGTTCATGGAGTCATCTAAATCCAAAGCCTGCCAAACCCGATCAGCCAGGTCATACTGAACCTCTGTCTAGTTCAAGCATTGCTTTGACGCTCGTCTGCTTGTCAAAGAAACAGATCTCAAGCTCCTCCAACTCCCATACTAGCCGCTCATCATGCACCGACAACCAGTTGGCTTGGGCGGGAGCCCTGCGACTCAACGCATCGGCAACCGCATTGCCCTTCCCGGGTACATAATGAATCTTGAAGGTGTAGTCCCCCAGGAACTCCATCCACCTCCTCTGCCTCATGTTAAGATCCTTCTGATCCAACAGGTACTTCAGGCTCTTGTGATCGGTATATATATTGACCCTTACGCCGTATAGGTAGTGCCTCCACAGCTTGAGTACAAATATCACGACCGCCAACTCCAAGCCGTGGACCGGATAGTTCCTTTCATGCACCTTTAGCTGATGCGATCCATAAGCTATCACGCTCCCATGCTTCAACAACACACAGCCCAAACCACTACCCGAGGCGTCACTATACACCTCGAAGCCCTCGGTCCCACTCGGCGAACTAAGCACTGGCATCGTGGTCAATCGTCTCTTCAGCTCCTCAAAAGCTTGCACGCACTCCTGCATCCACAAGAATCTCTGATCTTTCCTTGTCAACTTCGTGAGAGGTAGCGCTATCCGCGAGAAGTTCTCTACGAAGCGCCTGTAATATCCGGACAAGCCCGAGAAAACTACGGACTTCCTGCGACAGAAGACAACGTAGGCCACTCCCGTATCGCAACGATCTTCGCTGGATCCACCGCTATACCTTCCCCACTAACAATAAGACCAAGGAACGCTATTGAGGGTAGCCATAACTCGCACTTGGAGAATTTCGCATACAGCTCATTCCTCCTCAAAGTCTCCAACACCAGATGCAAGTGATTGAAATGATCTTCTTCGCACTGCGAGTACACCAATATATCGTCAATAAAGACGATCACAAAGCGATCCAGAAAATCTCGGAATGTCCTGTTCATCAAGTCCATAAACACGGATTGTGCATTCGTTAGTCCAAAAGGCATGACCGTAAACTCAAAATGCCCATACCTTGTGCTGAACGCCGTCTTCGGGATGATCACCTTCCCTTATACTCAACTAATAGTACCCCGACTTCAAGTCCAACTTAGAATATACCGACGATCCGACTAACTGATCAAAGAGATCATCAATCCTCGGGATCGGGTACTTGTTATTCTCCGTCAGTATGTTCAACTCTCTGTAGTCGATACATAGCCGCATACTCCCGTCCTTCTTCTTAACGAAGAGTACCGGTGCACTCCACGAGCGATGAGCTTGGACGCACATAACCTTGCTCCATCAGCTCCTCTAGCTAAACTTTCAACTCTGCCATCTCCTTAGGCGCCAACCTATACGGAGCACGTGACA
The DNA here is from genome assembly GCA_039513925.1 of Platanthera zijinensis. Lineage (NCBI taxonomy): Eukaryota > Viridiplantae > Streptophyta > Magnoliopsida > Asparagales > Orchidaceae > Platanthera > Platanthera zijinensis. Next base: position 84,768,864 of record CM077089.1, read on the forward strand.
CCGGTTTGGCCCCCGGTACGAGCTCGATGGTGAAGTCAATCTCCCACTTCGGTGGGGCTCCGGGAAGACTATCTGGGAACACATCGGGGTATTCACAAACCACGGGGATGATATCTAACGTGGACTTTGGCTCCACAGCCCCCACTATTGCGAAGAACAGCTCTGCACCAGCACGAACTGCCTTTACCACCTGAAGAGCAGATATCAACGTCTTGCTAGACCCCTTGAGTCCCTCGAATGTTATCCCCCTCCCAACACCTAGCTTGACCTCCTTCCGGTCACAGTCAATCCAAGCTTTCTGCTCCGTAAGCCAATCTATCCCAAAGATAACGTCAAACTTTACTAGCGGCAACAATGACGCTAGCAAGTCCAACTCTTGGCTCCCTATGTGAACCTTTACGGCGCACACCCTGTCCGCACGCATCGAGCACCCATTCGGTAGCAGCACATCCAACTTGTCCTTCGCCATCGAAGAAGGGACTCCGATGCACGATATAAAATTTTCGGACAAGAAGGAGTGTGAAGCTCCCGTATCGAACAGTGCCCGTGCCGGACTATCGCTAATCGAAACAAAGCTTATGCAAACAATATTAGGCTAACAAGCAATAAACAACAGTATCTAAGTTAACTTGCTATAAATTAACTCGTACCTGTCACCACATCCGCTTGTTTAATAGCCTCCTACTACCCTAAGTTGTAGACTCTAGGCTGAGTCGGAGCATAGTGGGACGCAGTTGACTCCACTGCCTTGCCCTTCTCTTCGTAAGTAGCTCCTTGTTTTCTCTCGGACTTTGGGCGTCCGCTCTAGCAATCGCGGGCAAAGTGCCCGTCTTTCCACACGTGAAACAAGCGTCCGGGGTTCGATTGGTAGTTGTCCCCGAGGCACCCGCAGAAGGAGCTGGACCTGACGTCCTAGTCTTCCTGTAGAATCTTCGATAGCCCGACTTCGACATAGTCGGCGCTTTGAACTCTGATTTCTTCCTACCGGATTCCTTCTTAGCTTGCACTTTTCTCATGTCCTTCTCCAAGGACTGGGCCGAGTTGACCAAGGTTAGGAAACCCTGCGCCATAGGCCCTGACAGTAGCAACCTCAGCTCATCTCTTAACCCTTCATAGAAGCGGTTAGTCTTTCACTCGTCGTCGGCAAAGGTAGCGCTAGCATATCTCCCCAACCGAGTAAACTCATGGAGGTACTCGTCTACAGTGTTATCTCCTTGCACCAACTTTTTGAACTCGTTCTCCAATGCAATCCTCTGCGCTGAGGGGAGGTATCGAGCCATGAACAATCATGCAAACTCCGCCATAGGAACTTCGTCCAATGGCCTTCCCCTCAACTGGTGTAGCTCTAGGCCTTCCCACCATAACCTTGCGTCCCCATCCAAAAGGAACGTCGCTATTGTAGTCTTTTGCCAGTCTTCCGTTTCTGTCGCTGTCATGACCCTATTGACTCTTGAGAGCCAATCCTCAGCCTGGGTCGGGGTTCCCGTTCCCGAGAACACCGGTGGGTGGAAGCCCATCACATTCTTCAACCGTCTTTCAGTTGCTCTCCGAGGTAACTCCGGCTCAACCGCCACATGCTCAACCCTTCTAGGATCTGCCGCTTGGAGCGGCACTTGCTCCTCCGCAGGAGGAGGTTGCTGCACCTGTCTTTCAGGTTGCGCATTAATCATTGCTATGACAGCTTCTGCCACCAACCTAATGGTCTCGGCAAACGGAGGTGTTGCATGCACTTCACTTGGCGCACTGCTTGACTCAGAACCTGGCCGTTCTGACGGCCCAGCACCACTTCTGGTCACCTATAATCTTGCAAAACACCGATAAGCGACCAAAAATTATTGCAAACAACAATTATAGGAACATGCAGGTTCCTCAAACATGTGTATTTTCATTCCTAAGTGGACATTCATGGGTTCTTTTCATGTTATAACGATGCGCACACATGTGCTCACCACCCCTTAAAGTGAATTCGCCCACGAATTCATTTAAGTTTGACCGAAACCAGTAGTCTGATACCAATTTGTAACACCCCTATCCGTCGCATAGCATATAATAGTAGGTCCGGCCGGGGCCCGACGCCATATACTACGGACAGACCAGTTGGTTACGCGTTGAAACCATTCAACCAATTGCACGCCCTACACAACACCTAGCGGAAGCATTAACGTTAAGTTGCACAATTAAGAACCCTGCCAAAAGCTCGAATTTCCACTACAATAACACCCGCAGGAATGTTCTAATACACAGAAAAAGAAATGGCCTTAAGTCCTTACAAAGTTTGCTTGACATAAAAGTGTTTTCATACATCGGCTCGCAGGCCGGCCACACATGGTCACAATGAAACACTCAAAATTAGGCCTTCGAGGGCCGGCTCAGCAACTTGGGCTTTAGCCCGCTATTTTTCGCTCGGCTCCGCAGCACCTGCAAGCACAAACCGCCGCCCGGTGGCAAACAAAAGCAACGGTCCGATATGCTGACCAAATTATAACGATCCTGCCCCCAAAATCGGGGCGGCGATGCTCTTTCCCTGCACTTTATTAGTATAGGAAATTTATTAGTGTAAACACACATCATCACAGGCGTAGGCTCGCACGGCCACACACCTCGTGCACACAGGGCACATTCTCGGCGAACCGGCCAACGTCACGTCAATTCAAGCCATAGACGTTCCCGTTCCACCACCGCCCCTTGGACGGCCAACCATATGAGCATTTTGTCTTCCTGGCCTTGGTCACGAACATTTAAGCCATAGACCGCCGAAGACTCTCATCCATGCCAACATTCCCACCGAACGACATAGATCGGGTACGGTTCCGCCTGACCCATGCTCATATCACAACGACAATTTAAGCCATATTGCGCAGGTCAAGACTCACTGAGTCCCGTTTCCTCCACCACAATCACATAACCCGGTTATGTTCACGTTGGCTCCCCGACCATCGTGTTGGCAAAACTCGCTTTTGCCCAGTTTTCCGGGCCTACAATCACATAACGATTTCTACTTATCCGGATAGCCTTCACACACAATGCCAACGTCCGTTTTCGCATACGGACTCTATAAAAGGGGGACTTTACATATCTACCCCAAGTAACGCTCCAACTCTTCGCTCACTCGCGAGAGAGGGCTTCCTATGCAAACGGAAAAAGGGCTTCACACATGCCCAAGGATGAGAAATCGTTACCCCTGCGTTCTCCGCGGCGCCATGAAAAACTATGCGGTGGAAAGCACCGCACCGGCGTCACCTCCGCGGATCTGGACTCGGATCACGATTCGGAGCTCCGACGCTCCACCGGTGCCCAGATCTTGGTCCCAACCTCTTCTTGCTCGCCCTTCTCTCTAAACCCTTAGAGAGAGAATGCCAAAAGAAAATGGGGGTATTCCACCTAATTCCCGGCTAAAACCACCCAAGGGAGCCCCCCACTGTCGGATCCAAAGCCAAGGAAATGAACGACCAGGATTAGGCCTCAAATTAAAAATCTGGGCCGAACACAGGTTGCAACATGGTCGTGTGCCTGGCCGTATCACCCATTCGCCGTCTCGACCGCCTCGAAAACCAGCACACGGCATTCGACACGGCCTCCGACACGCCCGTGTCACATTGTGACACCCTGTGTCGAGACCCGTGTCACGCCCCCCGTGTGCAATCGGCCAGCTTTTCCCAACCCGAAAAGTACACGACCTTGTGACACGGCACCCGACACGCCCGTGTCGCAAGTGACACGCCCGTGTCAGGTCCCGTGTCATGGCCCGTGTGCTTGACTCAGAAAACTGCCCAAAGTGACACGCCCTGGGACACGCCCGTGTCCCAGGCCGTGTGCCTCAACTCGATGATCTCTGATCATCAAAACGTCGACCACATGACCCGTGGCCGAACACGCCTGTGTCACGCCGGTGACACGCCCGTGTCATGCCCGTGACACGCCCGTGACACGCCCGTGTAACCTGCTCCAAAATTCAGACTGGGCTTAAAACATCACCCGTCCCTCTTTTGAGTTTCGGGGTGTTACAACAGTGACTACAGAGGAGAATACGATGACTGGAATAATCGCGGGTTACTCTGTCTCTCTTACCCCTGATATTTTAATTGAAATTTTTGAATTGAGTAATGGTGATGAAGAACTGGAGATAGATTTATAGGAGTTTGATATGATGCTTAACATGATGGGGTATTCAGGACAAACCCCCAATAAGTTGCTCAAGAAACATCTGTCTGCCGAGTACAAATTTCTCACAGATATTGCTGGGAAGGTGTTGCTAGGGAAGCACATCGCACATGACTACATAACCAGGAATCAGTTTCTGGTCATGTGCGCTTTAGTCAATAAAAAGACAGTGAACTGGGCAACAAATATTATTTGATATGATTAAAAAGAAAAATAACAAAAAGGAGGTTTGTTTTGGAAGGGTCCTAGGGATCTTCCTTAAGGAAAAGGCTGCTGAATCACCGGTCTCCCCGACGATATTCATTAATGCTAGAAAAAGACTCACTTGTGGCTTGTTTAGCATGTGGGAGAGGAAAATCACTATGCTAGCCAAGGCTCCCTCCTCTTCCACTAGAACTTCAGAAAGTACAAGGGCTGTACCAGCCTCTCCCCACCCCACTGAAGGGATCCACTCCACCCCTCCACCACCTCTCTTGCACTTCAAGTTCCATCCCAACTAGCAATTCAACCAACCCCACCTTCCACTACCATTATAGTCCATACCCCTACACCACAAGCATCTCCTATTCCTTCCTCTCCTACACACATACCATCCACTCCTCCCTCCCCCCAGCCTGATACATTTGTACCTACACCACCCCAATCTCCTCTTCCATCTCATCTTACTGATATCCCCCACACCAACCTCTCAACATTCCCATCCTTCAACCTATTATCATCTCCATTGAACACTCCCTCTCCTCCAAATGACTCTCCCTTAGACACTCAAATCCCACCTCCACCTCTAACTCCCCCAGTACCTACCATATTAACTCAACAAACCACTGCCCCAACCTCTACCTCCCTACACTTGGATTCCTCTCTTATCACCCAACTCATTACCCTCCTCACACCCCTCCTCCAATCCCTCATAGCAGAAGCTATCTCTCCCCTTGCTGCCTCTATCTCCTCTCTAGCTGCCCAAATCTTTGCCCAAACTACTGCTCCCTCTTCAGTTATGGGCCTGGCTTCAGTGCCTACTGAAACTAGGAAGGGGGAGATACTTCATGAAGAAGTAGTAGTAGTTGTAGCAGCATCAGAAGAACAAGTTGAACATGATATTGACACAATAGCAACAGAAGAAGAAACAACAGTAGTTGCACCAGCAGAATAAACAGCAGTACCAACAGTAGGAACAGGTGCTGATATGGAAACAGATTTCATGAATTTTCTTAAATCTGATATGGAAACAGATGATGCAGAAACAACAGCCTCAGTAGTAGATGAAAATAACATTTATTATTGTACATATATTGTAGTGTCAAATACTCAAGAGATCACTTTGCCAAAGATTCTGCCTGGAAGGGTTTATTTCATTAATCCCAAAGTGAATCTAGCAGCTTTGCTAAAAGTATTTGGGTCATATATTTAATTTTTTCTTTCCTTCCCCATTCTATCATCTAAATCCATAGTGTGCTATACCTCTCCTGCCAGCTCAGAGATATTAGACACTATAAAGACAAGTTTGATAGCTACTCCAGCAAATAAGTCTAATGATCAGACATCTAGCTCTCATGGGCCATCCTATGTAATGGATGATGGCCCTCTCCCCAATCTTGAAGATATTATAGCTCAAGACATTGCTATGAAAACTGAAGCAGTCCATGCTGAAGTTATCCCTACTCAGGAGGTAAAGAAATTCCCAAATATACAATAAGAAAAATTGATGAAATGTATGAAAATCAACAGGAATCAGATGATGATGATGATGATGATGATTCTGATGAGGATCCAAAGAATAAGAAAGTTTCTAAGAAGAGAAAAGCTTCTCCACCTCCTTCCCCAAAACCCAATCCTATAAATGGACACACCATACTATATTCTGCATAATATTACCCCCTATAAGGGTATGCCAACATGGATGTGGCTATCAAAAAATGATCAAAAGGCAAGGAAGAAGAGCAGAAGATACTCCCCTCCACCTTAGAAGTTTAAGAGAGGTCCTCCTCCTCCTCTTACTGCTGGTGCCTCAGGAGCCCCTTATCAAAGTTCAGATGTATCTTCTAAGCCTACATCCTTCACCAAAATATATCAAAGGCAAGAAAGGTCATCCAGACATCAATCTCAAAGTGGCAGTCAGCAGCAGAGACATACAAGTTCAGCTGAGCAGATAAAGGAAATAGTTTACCAAAAGCCTTCATTTTCTCCTCCTGAATATCAAGCTCCTCAACATCAACCCAGAAGGCATAGTTAATCTTATAAGCCTAAAGGGAAGTTCAGTGAAGCACCTCCTCCTAAATCTCTATACACTCAAAGTGATGAAAGCTAAAAAGTGACAAGTTTCCAAGCACAATCCACCTAATTCAAGCCTGTTACCCTGCTACCCCCACAAGATGATCAACTATCGGCTAGTCAGGATGTTGATCCCAACTTCAGGATGGCTAGGCTCCAAGAGTTGATTGGTCTGTCACAAATAAAGGAGGCTAGAGAAGAAGGTGAAGATCTAACTAAGTTTACTACTATTTCTTCATACAGAGAGAAAGAGCTGGATAGACTTCAAGTAAGCAAGAAAGTGTTTAATCCTGCTGAATATATGGCAATACACCCAGAGGCTGTAGTACCCAGAACCTTCACCGTGACAGTGATTGGAGCAGCAGATATATACACGTCAAAGAAAGATGCTGTTATTCCTAACTTGGAAATCATCTTTACTCGGCCTGGGGATAAGAGCAAAGAAGAAAAACCAAAGGAGAAGAAACAGAAGAACTAGAACCTGAACTGCTATATGTTTGTGGTAAATTTTTGATAAACTATGTTTTATGTTACAAAGCTAACTGTGTAAATATATCTGCTGCATACTTATTATTTAATTCTTTGCCAGATATATATATTTGAACATCCCATTTCATACTAGACCCCTAAGAGTAGTTTTGTCATGACAAAACCCTAGAAAATCCATAAAGGCCAAGTGAGCCTAGGAATGAGGATGAGACCACTATGGTCTACACATAGTAGATTTCTGAACCTTAGTTTAAGGTGATCATGGGGCTTCACCAAGACTCCAAGACCCCACCCACACCTTCATAACCCTAGTAAAGGGGTCAATGGGTCACTAAGGACCCATGGAAGGCAGTCAAAGGGGCTAAGTTGACCAAAGTCAACTATAACCCTAATTGGGTCAAAATTGACCTACACAAGGGCCAATTGCAGTCCCTTAGCCAAGTGGACCACACACATACCCTCATAATCTTAGTGAGAGGACCAAAGGGTCACCAAGGACCCATTGGGACCAATCAAAAAGGCTAGGTTGGACCAAAGTCAACTCTGGACCTAAAATGGTCAAAGTGCCCTAGTTAAGGGTCAAGTGACCTTCAAAGGCCAATCCACCCCCACCTTGACCCTAGGGGAGGCTAATGGGTCACCAAGGACCCATTAAGGAAACCTCAAGGACCAAATTGACCTAAGTGGGCCCTAGTCCAAGTTTGGGTCAAGCTAGCCCAAATGGGCTAACTCAATCTCAAGCCCATTTTGATTAGGCTAACCTTGTTTGATGGATAAAATAGACATATGGGCTGCCATTGGGTTAGGTAGGAGCCATTGGATTCAGCTTGGTGTGTAGGAGAGAGAAAGTCATATTGGAGGAGAGAGAAAGTGAAATAAAATATGAGAGGAGACTTTGGGCTCCTCCTCCCCCTTCCCCAACCTCCCCATTCTATCCAGCAAGGCAAGGGGAGTGCAGCAGCAATCTTTGACTGATTAGAGCAAGCTCCACCCCCCTACCAACCAAAGCCGCCATTTTTGACTTAGGCCAAAAATGGCATAGGGCAATTCAGCTACCTAACACCTCCCCTCTCCCTTTTAAAAGCTCCATTGGACTCCAAGGAGTAATTCCCACCATTTTCCAGAAGGAGCCAGCTTAGTTTCCTGTGTTTTTGAAGATGCCGACCACCACCGGCCACCACCATGCCAATCCGGCAATCAGCACGGCTACAGCCTCCCCCACAGGTCCTCCTCCACTCCTTCTTACATGGGTAGTCCTTAGGGATCCTTAGAACCAAGGTTAGGGCTTAATTGAGCCCAACCCGATTTTCAAAATCATGGAATTTCCATGAAAAATCAACCTCTCGGGTTCGCCGGAACAGTGCTCCCCGGCGGCCAAGCCGCCGCCTGGAGATAGCCCCGACCACCACAAAGGTGTTGGCGGCGGTGGCCGGCCGGGGAGGTGGCCGGAGCGCCGGCGGCAGCAGCTGGAAGTTGGCCCAAGTAGGAGCAATCCTGGCCATTGGCCGCGGGGATGATGACGGGATGCCGTCCAAGGGCGCGTCAAGATTCGTGCGGGATGATATTTAAACTATAGAATATATATGTTGATTCATTTCATTTTTGTCACATATCTGGTATTTAATGTAATTAATTATTAAAAATACTTAGAGGTCATTTCAGAAAATATGGTGAACACATAAAATGTAGCCCTATGGGTCTAATTTCATACAAAATTAGTTTGAACCAATTTTGCTGACTGGTTTGACCAGGACACGCATTTTAGTGGGGTCTATACATATGACTAGGTAGACATTAAATAGAGTGCCCACACTTCATCCTTTGCTCAAATGAGCTTAAATTTTGGCAGGAAGTCACCCTACTAAATATGTAGACCCTGCACAAAAATGGGAATTTTTGGGAATAATATTTCTATAGTTTTGTAAATAATTTAATTTATCTAGGGTAAATTAATTTATGGGTCAAATGAAGCCCAAATTCATCCAAATTTTGGTGGGAGGTATATGAGTTCAATATAGACCTCTGGTTAAAATTTCATTAAGGTTGGAGGTTATTTGAATGGAAATCATGCAAACACTAGCCTTGCCCTAAGAAGGGCATTTTGGTCCAAAAATGTATTGTTGGTTTAGGATGTCTAATTCACCTCAACAGAGGTTCAAATTTGGGACACCGACTTGGGATGAACTTGTGCACCTTCAAATGAAATATGGGGAAGTTTGGAATTGATTTGCCCCAAGATCCTAGGTCAAACCCTAAGGAAGGGCTTTTGTACCTTGTGAAGGGCATGTGGCCCAAACACCTTGTATGACTATTAAATTTTGTTAGGAGGGTATTATGGTAACTAAAACCCTCTGGTGAAAATCTTAGGGTATTTTGGAAGGTTTGGCACCCACAAAACCCTAACCTTAGTTTAGGGCACAAATATTGTAGGGTTGGAATGGGCCAGTTAAACTCCTCAAACTAAGATGAAATTTTGGTAGAATGGTCATATGGATATTATCAGCCTTTGGTAATTTAATTGGCAATTTTGGGATAATATTTATAGTACTTCCTTTATAACACAAGGGGATGCCTCAATTTACTAAATTGATCATTATGGTCCCTCTGCCCTTAGGAAGACATCAAAGTTTGGCAGAGGAAGTCTTGAGGCATTATAGACATATCAAAATTTTATGAGAATTTTTAAATACATATTGGAGGTACTTACTTCACAAGCTTGTTAAATGAGTAAATTATTCAATAATTTATTTAAGTCTATTTACTGATAAATAAATTATGAAATTTGTCTCAAATCATTTATATGACATTATAATCATACTTGAATTTTCTCTGAATTTTTGGAAGCAATATAGTCTTTTATATCTCTTTAAATGAATTTTTAAGGATTAAAATGAAATAAGAATTTGGGGATAAAACCTTACTGAAAAATTTACATATTTTGGAGGATGAGTTAAATTCTTATTTTCAATATCATATAAATTTAGTGGAATGATATCTTTTCTGAAATTGGTACCTCATGTTCATTATTGGAAACTTTAGTCACTATAATAATTAAATAAATTATTAAATAAATAAGGAAAATTTTGGGTCTCTGGATTTAAGGCTTAAAGTTTATAAGGAACTTACATTAATTATTATAGGAGTATTGGATGATCATTCGATGTACTTTCCATTTTACATGAAGTTTAACCTTGGTGGTCTGCATTTAGTAATTTTGGAAAATTGTTCATGATTTTTGTTTGAGGCTTATCACTCCTTAATCACTTATGTTATTTGACCCAGAGCATTTATATGCCCTTGCAATCAGGTTAGAGTTTTCCTTGAATTTTTAGAAATAATATTGCCATATTTATCTATTTTAATAAATTATTGCAAGTTACCTTTAAAATAAAATCAGTGGCCTAAACCTTGCTGAAAATTTAAGAGACCTTGGATCTTAGATTAAATGTTTATAATGAGTATAACATAAATTTGGGGGAATTGTATCTTGTCTAAATTTGGTACCTCCTGTTAAATCTCGGAGACATTGGCCACTAGGAATATTTAATAAATTACTAGATAAATAGAAAAATTGTGAAATTCTGGATTTGGGCAATAAAGGTCATAATGGACCCCCATTAATTATTATAGGAGTATTGGATGAATATTTGTTGTACTTCCCATTTTACATGACGTTTAAACTTGGTGGTCTGCATATAGTAAATCTGTAGAAATAATTTGGAGTACAAGTTAGGTACATAAGTCAAGATTAGTGGTTATAGGTTTGGAAAATTTAGAATGAGTTCATCACTCGAGTTAGGATAAGCAAGGGTTGGGTTTTGGCTAAAAGTTATATGGTGCTCAGGATCGACGAAAGATCGTCTAACCCGTAGGACGAAGTTGTCAAAATACTAGGATTAAATCCAATGCAATAGCTAAGGGATATGGGATTAATTATCAACCAACAAGAATAAGTGCCTTGCAAAAGTGAGCTTTGGGATTATGCCCATCATAGCTCCTAGTGCCCTCGAGAGCCCTTCACAGGGAATACCTTGGGCAGTCCTGGGCCAAAATCTAAGTCGTAGGCATAAAATAAAATGAAGAGTAAATAGTAAACTTAGGATTTCACACTCGCACACCCCCAATGTCTCGGGAGATAGTTTGGGTTATTCAGGCAGTAAGCCCAGTGGTTATGGTGATGGGCAGGATGGCCCCGCGAGCTTTGGCTCGATTATTGATTATGATGGGCAGGATGGCCCGGCGAGCTTTGGCTCGGTTGTTGATTATGACGGACGGGATAGTCCGGGGAGCTTGGGATCGGTGGTTGATTATGACGGATAGGATAGTCCGGGGAGCTTAGGCTTGGTTGTTGGTTGGACTCATAAGTGTTTCATGTGCATAAAAGGTATAAGATGGTGGGTCTTCGGTATTGGAGGGTCGATGCACCGACGCCAATACGCTGACTCGGCGAGTGTGGTTAGCACTTCGCCAACAGAAGTCCGGTGCGCCAGCCGGCAAGAGTACGCAGGTGTCTGCTTTGTGCACCAAGCGTTGAGGCGTACGATAGGTCTGACCGGTAGTGCTTTACTGGTTTAGAGGTGGGCGAGGCCCAACCCACCGCTTCTGTCTGCCACTACGGAGGTATCCTGGGAGGTAACGGCTCCGAAAGGGGGAACTAAAGGTCTATGTACACAGAGTCGAGTGGGTGAGTTGCACTTGCATGTTCACGTCATAGCATAATTGTATTTCATAGCATAACCATTGCATATAACCTGACACCTAATATATAAGCGGTATGGGATGCTCTATACATTAGGCCCTGCAAAACGACCCCTTGGCCTATAAGTTCGCGCGAGCGTGCTTATAAGTCAAGGTACTCTTTTAGTACTATATATTTAAGCTTGCTAGTAAAACCGACACCCTATCGTATAAATTGGTATGGGACTTTTTATACGATAGGAGCCCTGCAAGAGATCCCTTAGCTTATGTGTATTCAGATAAGTTAAGGTTACTTATTCCAAATTTTATATCATTATTACCATACTTAGAACTGCAAGTTTAGTTCCGCTGCCATCTGCTATTTGATATTCTCCACCTTCATGTCCTTCCCTTTCCATCTCCCCGCTCGGTGCTTATGAGCCATGGGGGAAAGGGAGGAGGACGATAGGACTTAGTCTTTTAGACTAACGGTTTTCGAACCACATCATTTTAGGGGACCACGGAGCCCAGCATGGAGGAGCAGCCCCGGAGGTCGGCACGCTTGGAGATCGGACAGTCTAGTATCGGAGTCCAGACAGTAGGGATTGTGAGTCCCGACCACTAGTAGTTATATTAGTTTGCTTCCGCGATGAGCAATTTGTAGTGAGGACATGTCTTACCGGGCATAAGCCCGAGATTTCTGTTATATGTACTATTTGTGGACACTCCCTTCGTGGAGCTTATTTTCTATACACGTGATTCCTGTGGACTTGCGTTTAATTTATTGCTATAGTTGTGATCGATTTGGCCGAAAGGATCGATGTTTTGTAGTGACGACCTTCCCGAGGGCGAAGGTATCACCGCAAGGCGACGGTTCTGGGCCTAAGACCCCGGTGTCTAAAAAGAAGAAAAAAATGGGGGTCTTACAAGTGGTATCAGAGGAAAATATATCGATCGAAATGTAGCAGTCCACAAACCCCGGGCCACCCCCGCACGAGTTTAGTTTGGGGACAAACTAAGCAGCGGAAGCAGTGGTGGGCCCATATGGGGGATCACATAAAATTGTCCACTTTTAGTAAGATATGTGCGATTACTTAAAATTGACTTCTGTTACGCAGCCCCCAGCGCAGCCAACACCACAAGGAGGAGTCCAGTAGACTCCAAATGTTGCACCACCTCCCCCGGTCCCCACTCCATTCCTACACTCGGAGATGGGGCAAACCCTGACAGCTATTCTAGATGCTTTCAGGGCCCAACAGGTTCCGGCCGCGCAGCCAAACCCGGGGGACAATTGGCTGAGCATCTTCCAAGGACTCTCTCCTCCATCTTACTTAGGGATAGAATCGGCTGTTCGGACAGAGGAATGGCTTGACATTATGTATGAAATGTTGACCGGGATACGGTGCCCCTGGGAGGAGAGGGTTCCTTTGGTGGTCTCCTGTTTAGAGTCCCATGCCAAGAGGTGGTGGAAGACGTAGCTGGACACGCCGTTTGCCGATAGGGAGGTTGCGGAAGTTACCTGGGAAGAGTTCAGGACCGCGCTGCTTGAGCATTTTGTTCCGCAGTCAGCCAGGGATGAGTTGGAGGAGCGGTTCTTACAGATGAAGCAGGGCACCCGGACGGTGGTGGAGTACCATGGGGAGTTCGATCATTTGGCTCGATATGCAGATTATTACCAGCTGGACGAAGTGGGGTACATCAAGAGGTTCTATAAGGGCCTGCGGGAGGACTTGAGGGAGGCTTTGTTGTTTGTATCCGACGGGCCTATCTCCCGGATTTTGGAGATGGCAAAGAGGATTGAGGCTGATTGGCACACCACTTGGGGCCGGAAGCGGCAAGCGGAGGATCAGGGCCGGAGAGCCAAGAATGATCAGCGGAAAGGTGTTATACCAGGTGGGAGAAGGACAGAGGACCAGTCTCGTCAGGAAGTGAGGCAGGAGCCGAGGGAGAAGGTGATATTGGCCCCTCAGCCTCTTCAGATGAGGGAGTCACCAAGACCCGGAGGTATGGCATTTCCCCCACCGGAGTGCTACAACTGCCATCAGATGGACACATTCAGAGAAACTGCGCCATGAGGGAAGCACCTTTACCAGCACACCAGGCTGCCACGCATGCCCAACAGTTTAGAGGACGAGGACGTGGTCGAGGACGTGGTTTCCAGGGTGCAGATCGCAGGCAGGAGAGGGAACAAATTTATGCACTGGATCTGGCTCAACCCCGGAACTCGGAGCAAGTAATCACTGGTACGTCAGAAAATTTTAAGTTATTTTATCATGAAATTTAAATTTATATAAAAGTGATAATCTAGGAAAGAAAACCATAGGTAGATTCTAAGACATTTAACTTTCCCCACCCCCAAGAATAGTTTTTATCAGCGGCAAACCCGCTTATATGCTATTTGATACGGGTGCTTCACACTCGTTTGTATCGGAAGCCTTCGTAGAAGGGTTGGAAGGAGTGGAGCGATTCACGGGTTTGATGATGAGGATACGATTACCCGACGGATCAGAGCTGTTCACCTCTGCCCACTGCAACATGGAGGCGGAGATCGGCGGAAAGATATTTGAAGCCCCAGCGACGATCATAAAGATGCCAGTCTTTGATTTGATCATAGGAATGACATGGTTGAACTGGAATCATGCTCAGATTGACTGCATGTCCAAGAGAGTTACCGTGAGACATGGGGATTCCTTCCTCGTCATCGAAGGTACTAGATCTATTCCCCCTCTCATGTTGTCAGCTGTACAGGCTGTCAAGGCTCACTTACAGGGGGATGAAGTATATAAGGTGATATTTGAAATGACTGATGCCAAGGTCTCCACCTCGGATATTCCGGTGGTACGAGATTTTGCCTATGTATTCCCAGAGAAATTGCCTAGGCTACCCCCACACCGGGAGCAGGATTTTCGGATACAGCTAGTGCCGGGGGCTAAGCCGGCAGCTAGAGACCCTTACCGGATGGCCCCAAAAGAGCTGACAGAATTTCGAAGCCAACTCCAGGAACTGGTGGAAGGCAGATTTGTTAGACCGAGTTCCTCGCCATGGGGAGCCCCGGTCTTATTTGTGAAGAAGAAGGGACACTTCGCCTGTGCATCGATTATCGAGCACTAAATAGGCTGACCGTCCGGAATACCTATCTGCTCCCACGGATAGACAAACTATTCGACCAGTGGGAGGGAGCCCATTATTTCTCGAAGCTGGAATTGAGGTCAGGATACTAACAGTTGCGGATCCAGGAGGAGGATATCCCGAAGACGGCCTTCAGTAGTAGATATGGCCTGTATGAGTTCACCGTGATGCCCTTCGGGCTCACGAACACTTCGTCGGCATTCATGAGCCTCATAAACCAGGTTTTTGAGGCCTACTTGGATGTGTTCGTCATAGTATTCATAGATGACATCCTGATCTACTCTAGGACGTAGGAGGAGCACACTCGGCATCTGGCACTGACTCTGGAGAGGTTGCGGGAGCAGCGTCTTTATGCGAAGTTCAGCAAATGCCAGTTTTGGTTGAAGGAGGTGGCTTTCCTAGGCCATATTATCAGTGGTGCTGGGTTGGTAGTGGACCCGGTAAAGATTCAAGCAGTTCAGGATTGGCCACAGTTGAAGACGGCCACAGATGTGCGGAGTTTCCTAAGACTCGCCGGTTACTACCGGAAGTTCGTAGAGGGATTTTCTCGTATCGCCCTTCCACTCACATCTCTGATAAGAAAGGAGGTATCCTTTATCTGGACCCCACAATGTGAGGTGGCTTTTCAAGAGCTAAAGGGACGACTCACTTCGGCCCCTATACTTGCCCTCCCTTCAGGGAAAGAAGGATTTCAGGTCTACACCGACGCTTCCTACCAGGGCATGGGTACAGTGCTTATGCAGAATGGCCATGTGATAGCTTACGCTTCTCGGCAGCTGAAGAAGCATGAGCAGAACTGCCCAGTCCATGACTTAGAAATGGGAGCTGTCATTTTCGCACTGAAAGTCTGGCGGCACTATCTGTATGGTGTCCACTGCGACATATACTCTGACCATAAAAATTTGAGGTATGTGGACACACAAAAAGAGCTGAACATCAGACAGAGACGATGTGTGGAGTTTTTAGCAGACTACCAGTACGAGATGCAATATCACCCGGGAAAGGCAAATGTGGTAGTAGATGCACTGAGCCGAAAGACCGCAAACCCCAGAGTAGGAACACAGTTGATGGCCTTGGAGTTGGTTCAGATGTTAGACAAGATGCAAATATCCCTTGTGTCTGAGGATCACCCTGAGTTGTACCTAGAGTATCTATCGTCATTAATTTCCACGGATGACATTCGAGAGCGGGTCAAGGATGGACAGAGGCAGGATACCCAGCTAGAGCCGATATTCCGGGCCTTAGAAGCAGGCACTGTGGGAGATTACTCGCTGATGGATAACTTAGTGTGCTTTAGAGGACGGGTTTACATACCAGAGGGAGGACAGGTCCGGGAGGACATCATGATGGAGGCTCATTGCAGTCGATATTCGGTACACCCGGGGATTACGAAGATGACTGCAGATCTGAAGAAGACTATGTACTGGCCGGGCATGAAGAAGGACATCACCTACTTCATGACCCATTGCGAGGCATGCCAGTTAGTGAAAGCGGAGTGCAGAAACCCTGCAAGATTATTGCAGCCACTACCAGTACCAGAGTGGAAGTTCGATGATATCGCCATGGACTTTATACATGGACTTCCCTGATCGCGGACAGGGAATGATTCGATCTGGGCGATCGTCGACCGGCTGACGAAGGTAGCCAGGTTTATTTCAATCAGGAAGGATGACTCGGTGGGTGTGTTAGTCCGAAAGTTTGTGGAGCAGTTCGTCCGTTATCATGGCGTGCCCAAGTAGATTGTGTCGGACTGGGATGTACGATTTACATCCAGGGAGTGGAGGTCAATGCAGACTTACTTGGGCACACGACTAACATTTAGTACGGCTTTTCATCCCCAGACGGATGGACAGACGGAACGCACTAACCGGACTCTGGAGGATTTGCTACGACTTTGCATATTGGATGGCGGTGAACCTTGGGAAAAGTTGTTGCCACTGATCGAGTTCTCGTATAATAACAGCTACCAGTCAAGTATAAGGATGGCTCCTTATGAGGCGTTGTACGGACGGAGGTGCAGGACTCCATTGACATGGATACAGGACAAGGACCCTAAGGCGTTGGATTCGGAGTTTGTCGAGGACACCGAGGCTCAGGTGAGATTGATACGGGACAGGATGCTAGAAGCACAGAGCCGACAGGCTAAGTATTACGATGCTCGGCACCGTCAGGTGGAATTCCGGGTAGGAGACCAGGTGTTCTTGAAGATCCGACCAATGCATGGAGTTACTCAGGTACACGGACAGAGGAAGAAGCTCGGCCCAAGATATATGGGGCCTTATAGGATCAAGGAGCGGATCGGTCCCTTGGCATACAGGCTGGAGCTGCCATCGGAGCTGGCAAGTCTGCACGATGTATTCCATATATCCTCTCTTAGGAGAGCTCTACTATGCCCAGAACAGCAAGTTACAACCACAGATGGGCCGATAGCATCTGATCGGTCAGTTCACCTAGAACCGGTCCGGATTGACGACAAGGCAGTACGAGTCTTATGCCACAAGAAGGTTCCATTAGTCAAGGTCCTGTGGAGGAATCACGGAAGAGAGGAGCACACATGGGAGCCCTAGGACTTGATGCAACAAAGATACCCGGAACTCTTCAGTCTGGAATACCTCACAACCACTCGGGATATTCAATTTATTTCCCTATTTTAAACTAATAGGACTGAAATTTCAAGAATAGGGGCTAAATTTTTGTTTATTTGGGTCTAGACTTTGCCATTTGGGCTAATTGGTCTTAGATTTGACTATCACCTTTAAACCTTACATAGCAAACATGGTGTCGTAATGTAAATCTTTCAATTCTCTTGGGATGTTACAAGTTTCTTTCCCCCGATAGGAGTCCCCGTGGGCTAAACCTTGATTTTGGGGACGAAATCTTTGTTTTTTTTATTGGGATTTGTAACATCCCATTTCCAACTAGACCCCTAAGAGTAGTTTTGTCATGACAAAACCCTAGAAAATCCATAAAGGCCAAGTGAGCCTAGGAATGAGGATGAGACCACTATGGTCTGCACATAGTAGATTTCTGAACCTTGGTTTAAGGTGATTATGGGGATTCACCAAGACTCCAAGACCCCACCCATAGCTTCATAACCCTAATAAAGGGGTCAATGGGTCGCTAAGGACCCATGGAAGGCAGTCAAAGGGGCTAAGTTGACCAAAGTCAACTATAACCCTAATTGGGTCAAATTGACCTACACAAGGGCCAATTGCAGTCCCTTAGCCAAGTGGACCCCACACATACCCTCATAACCCTAGTGAGAGGCCAAAGGGTCACCAAGGACCCATTGGGACCAATCAAAAAGGCTAGGTTGACCAAAGTCAACTCTGGACCTAAAATGGTCAAAGTGCCCTAGTTAAGTGTCAAGTGACCTTCAAAGGCCAATCCAACCCCCACCTTGACCTTAGGGGTGGCTAATGGGTCACCAAGGACCCATTAAGGAAACCTCAAGGACAAAATTGACCTAAGTGGGCCCTAGTCCAAGTTTGGGTCAAGCTAGCCCAAATGGGCTAACTCAAGCTCAAGCCCATTTTGATTAGGCTAACCTTGTTTGATGGATAAAATAGACATATGGGCTGCCATTGGGTTAGGTAGGAGCCATTGGATTCAGCTTGGTGTGTAGGAGAGAGAAAGTCATATTGGAGGAGAGAGAAAGTGAAATAAAATATGAGAGGAGACTTTGGGATCCTCCTCCCCCTTCCCCAACCTCCCCATTCAATCCAGCAAGGCAAGGGGAGTGCAGCAGCAATCTTTGACTGATTAGAGAAAGCTCCACCCCCCTACAAACCTAAGCCGCCATTTTTGACTTAGGCCAAAAATGGCATAGGGCAATTCAGCTACCTAACACCTCCCCTCTCCCTTTTAAAAGCTCCATTGGACTCCAAGGAGTAATTCCCACCATTTTCCAGAAGGAGCCAGCTAGTTTCCTGTGTTTTTGAAGAGGTCGACCACCACCGGCCACCACCATGCCAATCCGGCGATCAGCACGGCTACAGCCGCCCCCACAGGTCCTCCTCCACTCCTTCTTACATGGGTAGTCCTTAGGGATCCTTAGAACCAAGGTTAGGGCTTAATTGAGCCCAACCCAATTTTCAAAATCATGGAATTTCCATGAAAAATCAACCTCTCGGGTTCGCCGGAACAGTGCTCCCCGGCGGCCAAGCCGCCACCTGGAGATAGCCCCGACCTCCACGAAGGTGTTGGCGGCGGTGGCCGGCCGGGGAGGTGGCCGGAGCGCCGGCGGCAGCAGCTGGAAGTTGGCCCAAGTAGGAGAAATTCTGGCCGTTGGCGCGCGGGGACGATGACGGGTTGCCGTCCAAGGGTGCGTCAAGATTCGTGCGGGATGATATTTAAACTATAGAATATATATGTTGATTCATTTCATTTTTGTCACATATCTGTTATTTAATGTAATTAATTATTAAAAATACTTAGAGGTCATTTCAGAAAACATGGTGAACACATAAAATGTAGCCCTATGGGTCTACTTTCATACAAAATGGATTTGAACCAATTTTGCTTATTGGTTTGACCAGGGCACGCATTTTAGTGGGGTCTATACATATGACTAGGCAGACATTAAACAGAGTGCCCACACTTCATCCTTTGCTCAAATGAGCTTAAATTTTGGCAGGAAGTCACCCTACCAAATATGTAAACCCTGCCCAAAAATGGGAATTTTTGGGAATAATATTTCTATAGTTTTGAAAATAATTTATTTTATTTAGGGTAAATTAATTTATAGGTCAAATGAAGCCCAAATTCATCCAAATTTTGGTGGGAGGTATATGAGGTCAATATAGAACTCTGGTTTAAATTTCATTAAGTTTGAAGGTGATTTGAATGGAAATCATGCAAACCCTAGCCTTGCCCTAAGAAGGACATTTTGGTCAAAAAATGTATTGTTGGTTTAGGATGTCTAATTCACCTCAACAGAGGTTCAAATTTGGGCCACTGACTTTGCATGAACTTGTGCACCTTCAAATGAAATATGGGGAAGTTTGGAATTGATTTGCCCCAAGATCCTAGGTCAAACCCCAAGGAAGGGCTTTTGTACCTTGTGAAGGGCATGTGGCCCAAACACCTTGTATGACTATGAAATTTTGTAGGGAGGGTATTAGGGTAACTAAAACCCTCTAGTGAAAATCATAGGGTATTTTGGAAGGTTTGGGACCCACAAAACCCTAACCTTAGTTTAGGGCACAAATATTGTAGGGTTGGAATGGGCTAGTTAAACTCCTCAAACTAAGATGAAATTTTAGTAGAATGGTCATAAGGATATTAGCAGCCTTTGGTAATTTAATAGGGAATTTTGGGATAATATTTTTAGTACTTCCTTTATAACACAAGGGGATGCCTCAATTTAATAAATTGATCATTATGGTCCCTCTGCCCATTGGGAAGACATCAATGTTTGGCAGAGGAAGTCTTGAAGCATTGTAGACATATATAAATTTTATGAGAATTTTTAAATTCATAGTGGAGGTACTTACTTCACATGCTTGTTAAATGAGGAAATTATTCAATAATTTATTTAAGTCTATTTACTGATAAATAAATTATGAAATTTGTCTCAAATCATTTATATGCCATTAGAATCATACTTGAATTTTCTCTGAATTTTTGGAAGCAATATAGTCTTTTATATCTCTTTAAATGAATTTTTAAGGATTAAAATGAAATAAGAATTTGGGGATAAAACCTTACTGAAAAATTTACATATTTTGGAGGATGAGTTAAATTCTTATTTTAAATATCATATAAAATTAGTGGAATGATATCTTGTCTGAAATTGGTACCTCATGTTCATTATTGGAAACTTTAGTCACTATAATAATTAAATAAATTATTAAATAAATAAGGAAAATTTTGGGTCTCTGGATTTAAGGCTTAAAGTATATAAGGAACTTACATTAATTATTATAGGAGTATTGGATGATCATTCGATGTACTTTCCATTTTACATGGAGTTTAACCTTGGTGGTCTGCATTTAGTAATTTTGGAAAATTGTTCATGATTTTTGTTTGAGGCTTATCACTCCTTAATCACTTATGATATTTGACTCAGAGCATTTATATGCCCTTGCAATGAGGTTAGAGTTTTCCTTGAATTTTTAGAAATAATATTGCCGTATTTATCTATTTTAATAAATTATTGCAAGTTATCTTTAAAATAGAATCAGTGGCCTAAACCTTGCTGAAAATTTAAGAGACCTTGAATCTTAGGTTAAATGTTTATAATGAGTATAACATAAATCTGGGGGAATTGTATCTTGTCTAAATTTGGTACCTCCTGTTCAATCTCGGAGACCTTTGCCACTAGGAATATTTAATAAATTACTAGATAAATAGAAAAATTGTGAAATTCTGGATTTGGGCAATAAAGGTCATAATGGACCCCCATTAATTATTATAGGAGTATTGGATGAATATTTGATGTACTTTCCATTTTACATGACGTTTAAACTTGGTGGTCTGCATATAGTAAATCTCCAGAAATAATTTGGAGTACAAGTTAGGCACATAAGTCAAGATTAGTGGTTATAGGTTTGGATAATTTAGAATGAGTTCATCACTCGAGTTAGGAGAAGCAAGGGTTGGGTTTTGGCTAAAAGTTAGATGGTGTTCGGGATCGACGAAAGATCGTCTAACCCGTAGGACGAAGTTGTCAAAATACTAGGATTAGATCCAATGCAATAGCTAAGGGATATGGATTAATTATCAACCAACAAGAATAAGTTCCTTACAAAAGGGAGCTTTGGGATTCATCCCATCATAGCTCCTAGTGCCCTCGAGAGCCCTTCAAAGGGCATACCTTGGGCAGTCCTGGGCCAAACCTAAGTCGTAGGCATAAAATAAAATGAAGAGTAAATAGTAAACTTAGGATTTCACAGTCTCACACCCCAATGTATCGGGAGATAGTTTGGGTTATTCGGGCAGTAAGCCCAGTGGTTATGGTGATGGGCAGGATGGCCCGACGAGCTTTGGCTCGGTTATTGATTATGATGGGCAGGATGGCCCAGCGAGCTTTGGCTCGGTTGTTGATTATGACGGACGGGATAGTCCGGGAAGCTTGGGCTCGGTGGTTGATTATGACAGACGGGATAGTCAGGGAAGCTTAGGCTTGGTTGTTGGTTAGACTCATAAGTGTTGCATGTGCATAAAAGGTATAAGGTGGTGGGTCTTCGGTATTGGAGGGTCGATGCACCGACGCCAATACGTTGACTCGGCGAGTGTGGTTAGCACTTCGCCAACAGAAGTCCGATACGCCAGCCGGCAAGAGTACGCAGGAGTCCACTTTGTGCACCAAGCATTGAGGCGTACGATAGGTCTGACCGGTAGTGCTTTACTGGTTTAGAGGTGGGCGAGGCCCAACCCACAGCTTCCATCTGCCACTACGGAGGTATCCTGGGAGGTAACGGCTCGAAAGGGGGAACTAAAGGTCTGTGTACACAGAGTCGAGTGGGTGAGTTGCACTTGCATGTTCACGTCATAGCATAATTGTATTTCATAGCATAACCATTGCATATAACCTGACACCTAATGTATAAGCGGTATGGGATGCTCTATACATTAGGCCCTGCAAAACGACCCCTTGGCCTATAAGTTCGTGCGAGCGTGCTTATAAGTCAATGTTCTCTTTCAGTACTATATATTTAAGCCTGCTAGTAAAACCGACACCCTATCGTATAAATCGGTATGGGACTTTTTATACGATAGGTGCCCTGCAAAAGATCCCTTAGCTTATGTGTATTCACATAAGTTAAGGTTACTTAGTCCAAATTTTATATCATTATTACCATACTTAGAACTGCAAGTTTAGTTCCGCTTTCATCTGCTATTTGATATTCTCCATCTTCATGTCCTTCCCTTTCCTTCTCCCCGCTCGGTGCTTAGGAGCCATGGGGGAAGGGGCGGAGGACGATAGGACTTAGTCTTTTAGACTAACGATTTTAGAACCACATCATTTTAGGGGACCACGGAGCCCAGCATGGAGGAGCAACCCCGGAGGTCGGCATGCTTGGAGATCATACAGTCTAGTACCGGAGTCCAGACAGCAGAGGCTGTGAGTCCCGACCACTAGTAGTTATATTAGTTTGCTTCCGCGATGAGCGATTTGTAGTGAGGACATGTTGTACCGGGCATAAGCCCGAGATTTCTGTTATATGTGCTATCTGTGGACACTCCCTTCGTGCAGCTTATTTTCTATACACGTGATTCCTGTGGACTTGCTTTTAATTTATTACTATAGTTGTGATCGATTTGGCCGGCAGGATCGGCATTTTGTAGTGATGACCGTCCCGGGGGCAAAGGTATCACCGCAAGGCGACGGTTCTGGGCCTATGACCCTGGTGTCTAAAAAGAAAAAAAATGGGGGTCTTACATATATTGTGTTCTTGCTTTGTACATTTTCTTTTATTGAGTCTATAATTAGTGACCTCACCCAAATAGGGGGAGACTATTGGATCCCTAGTTGGACTTGGGCTAGGTTCACTAAGTTAGGATATGACCCAACATGTATAGACTAGGGTCATGGTTGTGTCCTAGAGTCTAGGTCAAGTCCTTAGAGTCAACAATACAAAGGACCAGTCTCCATCACTGCCAGAGACTCAAGACTTAGATAAAATTCAAGACTTATAAAAAGTGTTCTACGTTCGTCGATCTCAGGTCGATGAAAGTCGTGCTCAGCTCGACGAACTCAGAGACAATTCTCTTAGCTGAGCTCGACGAACTCTAGACAAAGTCACTAAACACCAGGATAATGTCTCGACACTCAACGCCAGACAATGTCTCGACCCTCAACGTCATGATAATGTCTTGACACTAAACGCCAGATAATGTCTCGACACTCAATGCCAGATAATGTCTCGATACTCAACACTAGAAGACATCTTAAATATTCTAAGTCTTGAATGCAAACTCAGCTCGACGATCATGGACTCCAGTTAGACCAACTCAGTTCTCAGGACTCAGATCGATGATCTTGGATCTCAGCTCGACAAACTTGGTGCACAGAATAAGAAAGTCATCAAGTAGTAGTCAGCCATTTAAAGGTCGACGATCTTTGAACTCAGCTCGACAAACAGCAATTCTCAGCTCGATGAACTGTGGACTCAGGTCGACGAATCCAGACTTGGCTGTTTCCCTCTCCCATTCCTATTTTATTGCAATGATTCCTGAGTAATTAATGCTCTAATATTCTCTGAATAATACCGTTAGACAAGATAATTAATTATGGTCTTCATCAGAATTATTGTCAATCGTTTTTCTAAGGGAAAGTTGGGGAAACAAATCAATGCCAAATAATTCCAAGGCTGTCAACATTAAATGCAGGAAGAATTTAAAAATTCAAATGTACTTCCACATGGAAAATATAAAAATATAGATTTCCCTTCTTTCTGCACAACATACAACACACAAGACAGAAGAGTAATAAATATATATAGAATACTCGTGACACAGAAAATCAATCAGTCAAGAAATCAACTACTGCTAGACCTGAAGAATAACAAATTTCTGAAGAAGAAGAACAATCATTCAGATCAAGAGTTTTCTTCTGTCATTCTCTCAGGAATCTATAATAGGACAACTACTACAGCATCTGTCAAGAAGTTTCTTAAGTTCTTCTGGTTGAAGTTGAAAGCTTGAAGTCCTATCACCCTGAAGAAAAGCTCCATTTAATCCTGAACAAACTCAGTATCTCAGGGGGAGCTTTTGTCACCATCAAATCAACAAGTCTTCTCAGTTGTTTGAGAAAGAGAAGACACCATCACTCTCTCACCTCCTCTATAAAAAGGGTTCTCTACTCCCTTCAAAAGTGATTCCTGGTTGCAAGTCTCCTAACCAAAAGACTTGAGGTTTTGTTTTTGAGCACCTTACCAAAAGCTCATTGGTGGCAGTCACCTGAACAAAAAAACCTGAGTGGATTCCTACCATGGTGGTAGAAGAGTGGATGTACCCAGGTTGGGGAACCACTATAAAGTTCTTGTGTTGTCTGGTTGCCCTTTTTCTTTTGTTATTGATGTGTCTGTATTAGTTAGGATACTGTTATTTTTATTAGTTTAATCTGCTGTGCTGTGATATATCACCCAAGTTTTAGAACAAGGTATCTTGTTCAACAAAAAGTTTTAATCACTAGATATACTCTATTCACCCCCCCCCCGCTTGAGTATATTAGATCTAACCCTCACTTTCACAAAATCATTTTAGAAAAAACATGTTTAACAGAATTCGTCGAACTGAGTTCGATGAAATCACTATTTTTCGTCAAACAGAGATAGATGAATGCTGAACACAGGAAATGAATATAACTATTCAGTGAATGGAGCTTGCGAAATCACTCTTATTCATCGAATGGAGCTCGACGAAATCAGAATAATTCGTAAAACTCAAATATTCATGTGTGCAGGATGTCCTTGTGATAAAGTGTAGGATCAAGCCCAAACCTAACTATTCCAAAAGCCCGGACTATTGGAAAGGGCACTACTTAATTTCATAAATAAGTTGCAGAGCCTTACAGGTCAAGTGAAGGAACGTCGGACACAACAATCCTCCTAGAATACAGCACAACCTGTCGGCTCAGAGGTGGGGTTACCATATGGCCCACATGGCTCAGAGGTGGGGTTACCACATGTCCATGGTTGCCTGACCCGCCGGACCCACACTGGTAGAAGGGAAAAATTGAGATTTAATAGTGCCCCTAGTCTTGAACCCGTTACCCCCTCTAATACCAAATGTAGGATCAAACGCATACCCAACTGTTCCAAATGCCCGGATATTAGGAAGGGCGCTACTTAATTTCTTAAATAAGTAACAGAGTGCCACGAGTCAAGTGAAGGAACGCCAGACCCAACACAAAGATTAGGCAGGTGGATTCAAAGAAGTGGCTGGAAGGAAAGAAGATTTACCTAAGTCCACAGGTATTGAGTGAATTGTATTCACTCAACTCCAAGTAAGTAAAATCGTTGAGTATAGTCAGCCAAACAGTTGGCTAGCTAAGAAATTCGACCAAGTATATAGGCATTGAGTGAAGCTTACTCACTCAATGCCATAAGATAGAAATCTTTCTAAGTTGTTATGCGTTGAGTGTAGCTTACTCACTCAATGCCATGAGACAAAATCTGCCTAAGAAGTTTGGCGTTGAGTGCAGCTTACTCACTCAATGCCATGAGACAAAATCTATCTAAGTAGTTAGGCATTGTGTGTAGCTTACTCACTCAACACCATGATACAAAATCTCTCTAAGTAGTTAGGCATTGAGTGTAGCTTACTTACTAACCGCCATGAGACAAAATTTGTCTAAGTATTTAGGCATTGAGTGATGCTTACTCACTCAACGCCATGGGGCTATAACATTGACTTAATCCTAGTCAGTCAGAGCCATTGTTCTTCTTGACATAAAAATTTGGCTAATTCCAAATGCATTGATTTCTTTAACTTTCCTCGAGCTGAGCTCTGAGTTCGTCGAACTGAGCTCTAAGTTCATCAAACAGAGCTTTCACTTTTCATCGAGCTGAGCTCTGAGTTCGTCGAATTGAGCTCTGAGTTTGTCAAGCTAAGCTTTCACTTTTCGTCGAGCTGAGTTCTGAGTTCGTCAAACTGAGTTATGAGTTCGTCGAACTGAGGATTTTTGGAATACACCTTCTATCTAAGTCTTTTGGCACTAAGTGATGGTTATTCACTCAATGCCTTCGCTACTAATGCTTGATTTTGTCTAAGTTAAGAGAGATGGTAACGTCAGCAAAGTTAAGAAACTCAAAGCAGGTTTAAATGTTGTAGGAATGCTGCTAGAGGCGTTGAGGGCCAAGTGTCATGATTTTCTACACTAGGAAAGAGATTTCTCACTGGGGCCAACACAAAGCAATGAGCCGTTGAATCAACCGTCAATGGAAAGTAGGTGGCCAAATGGCAAAATCACAGCAACCAATTCTGGTGGGGCCCACTATTCAATGAGACACTGATCGACAGTCTATAAAAGGAGCAGGATCAGATCGATAAATAATGAAACAACAACAATGAGAAAACAACAATCACAATCACCAAGAAGTGACATAATTAGGGTTCTCTGGATTCACAATCTGGAGATTCGACGACGTCTTCTTCCTCGTTTTCGTGTCGAGCCAGAAGAACAAGTTCAGTTCAGAGAACCTGAATGCAAAAATTGTTAGTTGCTGCAATACTCATCTGTAACAATAAGATCAGGATTAACTCTTGAAAAAGAAGAAGTAGAGTTTTCTGCAAGTTGCTTACAGAATAAGTCGTGCTTCAATTGGAGAGTTCTTTCTCAACATGTTCTGTGAAAAAAAGATAGGGCTTATATCTGCTCAGTCCAAGAAGACAGACACAGAGTACTTTCTCTGGTGTCTGAACATTTCTTCTCTTTGACATTCTCTGTAAGATCCAATTCTGGGATCTGAGGGTAGGATTCTTTAGGGAATCTGAGTGTAGGCCTATGTTATAAAGGCCGAGGTAGGATTCTTGTTAGAATATGAGTGGTAAGGCTTAGTGCCTGAGGGTAGGCATGTGTTATAAAGGCTGAGGTAGGATTCTTGTTAGAATCTGAGTGGTAAGGTTTAATGTCTGAGTCTAGACCTGTGATATAAAGGCCGAGGTAGGATACAGTTGGGATCTGAGTGGTAGTTCTTAGTTCCCAAGTTATAGGTCTTGGGTAAGACTGAGTGGTCCTGCGGGATCGTGATGTAAGATCTTAAGAAGCCGAGGAATTGGTGAAGAGCCTTGTCTAACTCACTATTAGAAAGGCAGAGAGGGATAGTGGACGCAACCAAGATTTGGGAACCACTATAAAATATATGTGTCGCATGTGATTGTACTTGAAAGCACAAATCAACTAACCAGTGAGCATAGGAAATCAGATATAAGTCTGAATAATTAAAAAGAAGGCCTAAAACCTATTCACCCCCTCTAGGTATTTAGTTGACCTTGAAATCAAGACTTTCAAGTGGTATCAGAGGGAGGTTCCTCATTAAAGACTCAATAGTCTGAGTAGATCTCCAAGGTCAATAAGGAATGAGAACCCTTATGGGTTCGGTAGTGAACAACAAAGAGCAAGGGGCCATGAAACTTCCTATCTATAGGAAGGAAAGGTTTGGCATGTGGAAGGAGAGAGTTAGGCTGTTTATGGAGGCACCTGACCCTAGAATTTCCATTACTGTCAAAGAGGGACTATTCATCCTTATGAAAGTCTCAGCTCTTGATGCTAATGTCCAGACTCTAAAGACATACTCTAAAATGACTAAGGATGAATCCATCCTTGCCAAAATGGATAAGAGGGCACAAAATATAATAGTGGTGTTGGAATCTTGGTGGATGGAATGCTGATGGAGGGGACATCTTCAGGGGGTGGGGGATCAGCTGTGAAAGCTCTGGTATCCTCAGATTCTCTGGAAGAGGTGGAAGCGTTGGATTGCCTAGTGATGGACCTCTCCCATCTTCCAAATAAGGCACATGCTAGCCTTTTGGAAGCATTAATGAATATGGTCTGTGGGACCAGGGATTCAGTAGCCTTTTCCTATAGGAAGATTCCAAGGATCCTTCCCAAACACACTTCCTTCTTATTGTTCTTCTTCTTAATCAAATCAAATAAGATCTTAGCTAAGTTTATTGGCTTTTTATTTACCACTGCACACATTACTAGAAATTATTGCCTGGTAATATAATCAAGGGCAGTATGCTTGCCCAGCAATACCTTACCCACCACATATGCTAAAAATTTATATTCAGAAGATAAATGTTTCTTCAATAGCTTATTAGGGTTTTCTCTAATGTGACCCATTTTATTAAACTCTAATCATATTAAGAGTTATGTATATCCAAATCTTCTTCACCATTTATCAGTCCAAAAAATTCAGTAAAAACGGCGGGGGTTAAGGAAAATTGATTACCATATATTGTCCCTGTCATTGTGTCGACGTATGGAGTGGAGGAGGTGAATACCCATTCTCTTATTTCAGTAGCAGCAATCTTAATCCCGGTTGTCATGAAGTTCTTTAAATGTTGTTCTTCAAATAATGTCAGTATATCCAAGAAATTTTAATCAGAATGCTGGAATGATTCGAAGTCGATGTCAAATCCCATGTCGAATTTCATTGCAGCAAGAGAGCTCATCGAAATCGCCATTGATCGCCTGCAAAAGAAAATAGAAAGATCAAGTGCTTGGGGAATAGAAAGTGTGGGATGGAGCTCGAAGAAAACCTAGTTATAAGGTTTTCTGAATATGAACCGCTAGGCTCTGTCCTGTGAAGAAGAAAAAAATCTTCGATCTGAGGTCAACGAAATATTTTATTGACAAAAGAGTTCGTCGATCTCAGTTTGAAGAAGGGGAAACTTTTCGTCATTCTCAGGTCGACGAAAATTTTCTGAAGCAGTATCGGTGTTCTCTGGTCGACGAATAAAACTTCACACACAAAGAGTTCGTCGATCTCAGGTCGATGAATTTCTTCAAGAACTTTTCTCAGTTCGTCGATCTTCGTTCGACGAACTGTGAAAAATTCTTCGACAATAGATAGAAAAATAAATTTAGTCTTCTCCATTTATCATACCAAGCTGATTTAGAAAGAACAGATGGTTCCTTTCATGCAAGGGTTTGGTGAAGATGTCTGCTCTTTGAAAATCAGTGTAGATGTAGACAAGCTTAATTTTATTTTTGTCCACACAATCTCTAATGAAATGATGCCATATTTCTATATCCTTAGTTCTACTATGATGCACTGGATTTTGTGCAATAGAAATTGCACTAGTATTATCATAAAATAGAGTTGAATTATTTAAGTTGAAACCATAATCTAGGAGTTTGTTCTCAATCCACGGCATTTGTGAACAACAAATGCCAACTGCTATGTATTTATCTTCTACAGTTGAAGTAGATACAGATGTTTGCTGCTTGCAAAACCAGGTCACAAGTCTAGCACCAAGGAGCTTGCATGTCCCAGAGGTGCTTTTCATATCCACTCTACATCCAGCAAAGTCAACATCTGAGTATCCAGTCAACTCAAACTCTGACTCAGTTGGATACCAAAGTCATAAACTAGGACAACTCTTTATATATCTTAAAATCCTTTTTGGAAAAATAATGTGAGATTTTTTAGGGTTTACCTGGAACCTAGCACAAAGGCATGTAGCAAACATAATGTCTTGCCAACTTGCTGTGAGATATAACAGGGACCCAACAATGCCCCTATATAATTTCTGATCAACGGGCTTGCCATGTTCATCAGAGTTAATCACAACATTTGTAGCCATGGGTGTTTTCTTTGCTGAGGCATCAACCATCCAAGACATTTTTATTAGCTCCTTAGCATATTTTGATTGGGATATGAAGATACCATCAGGCAATTGCTTCACTTGGAGACAAAGGAAGTAGGAAAGTTCACCCATACTACTCATTTCAAACTTGGAATGCATAAGGTCAGAGAACCTTTTGCATAGTTTGGAATCAGTATAACCAAATATAATGTCATCTACATATATTTGTACTAATAAAATTTTATCCTTATGATGCTTAGTGAATAAAGTCCTATCTACATTGCCTCTAGTAAAATTATGCTCTAAGAGAAAGCTAGCTAAGGTCTCATACCAAGCTCTTGGAGCTTGCTTTAGACCATATAGAGCCTTATGCAGGTTAAAAACAAAAGAGGGATGAATAGGAGAGATAAAACCTGGTGGTTATTCTACATAAACCTCTTCTTTGAGTTCACCATTAAGGAATGCACTCTTGACATCCATTTAGAATACTGTGAACTTCTTATAGGAGGCATAAGCTAGAAATATCCTGATTGCTTCTAACCTTGCAACAGGGGCAAATGTTTGGTCATAATCTATGCCTTCCTCTTGTGTGTATCCTTGAGCAATAATCTTGCTTTGTTCCTGATGATACTACCTTTAGCATTTAGTTTGTTTCTAAATACCCATTTAGTTCCAATGACTGGGTTTTCTTTGGGTATTGGAACTAAATCCCAAACTCTACATCTCTCAAATTCGTTGAGATCCTCTTGCATTGCAATGATCCAGTGTGGATCTTGCTCAGCATCTTTAATGGATTGGGGCTTAGTTTGAGATTTGAAGCAGGCATGCATCATGTCCTGGTGGTGTTGATGCCTTGTCTATACACCTACTGACATGTCTCCAATCACTTGTTGTAGGGTGATCTCTAAGTGTGACAAACTCAGCTTGTGGAGTTGGTTTAGCAACAACATGGAGAGTTAATTCCCCAAGTTGAATTATAGTAGCTATTGTTGGCTCTTCACTATATTTTATGGAATCATCTTCAGTTTCTTCTGCAATATGTAGAGCAAGATGTGTAACAACCTCATTGGTGAGGGTAAATTCATCCAACTTCTCACATAGGTGAGGTTCCTGCAAATTCTCATTGGTAGAAGCTAACTTCTCCTTGTAAAACATATTAGTCTCATCAAAATAAATATGAACAGACTCTTCAATTTTCATAGATGATTTATTATATACCCTATAAGCCTTGCTTACTTGGGAATATCCAAAAAAAATTCCAATTTCAGCTTTGGCTTCAAACTTTCTAATGTATTTCTTCTTGTTATTATGAATGTAACAAATACAACCAAAAACTCTAAAATAATCTACTTTAGGTTTCTTCCCTTTGAGTAGTTCATAGGGGGTCTTGCCCTTAAGCTTATGAATCAAACTTCTATTCATTATATAGTTTGTTGTACTCACAACCTCTGCCCAAAAGGATAGGGGCAAGTGAGCATCAACAAGTAATATGCCTGTAGTTTCAATGAGTGTTCTATTTTTCCTTTCAGCTACCCCTTTTTGTTGAGGAGTTCTAGGAGCAGAGAAGCAATGCCTAATACCTTCCTTTTCATAGAATTCTTGTATGGGAAGAGACTCAAACTCAATGCCATGATCACTTCTGATGAATGCAACTGGAGTAGAGTACTCAATCCTTATGCTCTTAAGAAAATCTGTAAGAACCTTGAAGTTATCTGACTTGTTTCTCAAGAAGAACACCCAAGTGAACCTAGAGAAGTCATCAACTATCATTAAGGTATAAGACTTCCCTCCTAGGCTCTGTATAGAAGTGGGTCCAAAAAGATCCATAGGGAGCAAGTATGGAATCCTAGGTGAATCATTCTTATTAAGTGACTTAAAGGTATTTTTTGTTTGCTTGCCTAATTGACAAGCCCTGTAAAGGCTTTCCTTCTTGTAGGGGCAAGAAGGCAATCCTCTAACGAGGTTATTCCTAGAGAGTTTAGCAATGTTTTTTAGGTTTTCATGTCCTAATCTCCTATGCCAAAGTTCATTATTATTACTAGTTTGGTTAAATAGGCATATTTAAGTTTTAGCAGACCTAAAGTTAACTACATAGATATTTCCTTCTCTAGTACCAGTTAATAATACTAGGTTATCTACAGAAGTAATAATACGAGAGGATTTATCAAATGATACCTTAAACCTTTCATCACATAACTGACTTATGGATATAAGGTTGTGCTTCAGTCCACTTACATAAGCTACCTTCCTGAAGGTGACTGCTCGAATTTTGACCTTCCCTTATCCTTCAGTCTGGCCACAATTAGAGTCACCAAATATTACTTTGGGTCCTAGCTTTGACTTATAATTGATTAAGTTGTCCTTGCAGCCAGTCATATGCTTTGAACGACCACTATCCAGATACCAATGTTACTCTGTGGTGGGATAGTATTTCACCAGCAATAAAGCTGATTTCCCAGGTTACCTTGGGTCCTTATGTATTTACATAATTATAATTAGAAATATATGAGTATTCAGGTTGATTTTTATAACCTAAGGAATGGTATCTTCTAGGTGGAATTATCCACTGGGTGAATGGATTAACGTATTCTCTTGGTTGATTAAATGATCTATTAAAATTAAAGTTTCTATTATTATGAACTGGGGTTGACGAATTCTCGTAAGTTTGTCAATCTGACGTCGATGAATTGGGATGAGTTCGTCGAACTCCACTCAGAGAATGAAAATATTTATTTTCTGGGCCTTAATTTTGTTGATCTCGGGTCGACAAACCATACTAGTTTTGTCGATCACAGTTCAGAGAATAATTATAATAAAAGTTTTCGTTCCGAGTTCGTCGAGTTGAGTTCGACGAACTTTACATATTTCGTCAATCTGAGTTCGACGAAATCTACTGAACATTATTATAGTTAAGCTTCTTCTTATTCTTTCTCTTTTTCTTATTCTTTTGTTTTAATTCTGTTTGGTTAACATTATTATAATCTGTTTTTTCCTTACCTTTTTCAGAAACAAATTTTATTGGAGTTGTTAAAATATTTTTCTGAATCAATGGGGGTTCGCTTTATGAAGCACCTAAGCCCAGCTTGTCATTGAGTTGTGCATTCACTGTGCTTGTGATGTCCATCAACTTAATACTTCTCCCATTTAGGGATTCTTCAAGTTGCCTAGATTTAGTTAATTCCGTTTTTAATGAGATGATTTGTTCATTAGCTAGAGTTAGTTCATCCTTTATTTTGATGTTTTCTGATAGAAGATTGTCTTGATTAGTTATCCTATCTCTAAGTAGTTTGATTTCTTTCTCAGAATTTAATAAATCAATACATAATGTTTTAAATTCAATTCTGAAATCTTATGAATTAAAATCAAATGAAGACAATACCTAATCTTCCTCAGATTCAGAGTCTTCTCCCTCTGACTTGTCATCTTCTGCTTCTAAATAGCTGCCTGTTGCATTTATGTATATCAGACACACTTCTTTTACCTTTGCTTCCTCTTCATCTTCACTGGAGCTAGAAGTTGAAGATTTATCTTCAGTTTCACTCCATGTTTTAGCCACAAAGCCTTTCTCCTTCCTTTTATCCTTGCTAGAGGAGGGCTTGCTGTAGTGTTGCTTCTTGGGTTCCTTATCTCTTCTTATCTCCTTCTTTTGGTTCTCTAGACACTCTGATATGAAGTGTCCAGGCTGTCGGCAACCAAAGCAAATGACTTCTTTAGTTGGGGTTTTATCATACCTTGGCTTTTCATCTTATCTAGATGACTTCCTTCTAAAATCCTTCTTCCCCATTTTGTAGTATCTCCTAGCTAGGAGACTCAGAAACTCTTTACTTGTTGATGGAGCTTCTATTTCTTCAGATGACTTGAATTCTATGCTCTACTCCTTTCTTACTGATCAGGGAGTCTTCTTCTCAGCAGCTTCTCTAGACTTTATCAATTGTTCATTGGACTTCAGCTTTCCAAGAAGAGATTCAGTGGAAATCTCATTTTGACTTATGGCTTCCTTGATTGGCCTGATTCTGGAATCCCATGAGCTGGGGAAGTACATTAGGATTTTGTCATTGACTTCTGTGAGAGTTATGTCCTTTCCCAGAGTCTTTAGCTCATTGATGATTGAGCTTAGTCTT
Source organism: Platanthera zijinensis (assembly GCA_039513925.1). Lineage (NCBI taxonomy): Eukaryota > Viridiplantae > Streptophyta > Magnoliopsida > Asparagales > Orchidaceae > Platanthera > Platanthera zijinensis. The sequence continues at coordinate 84,802,976 of CM077089.1, forward strand.
TTGTACATGTCACTTACAGACTCTTACTCATCTTTCTTGAAGTTTTCATATTGTGATATGAGATTGGATCTCCTATCCTTTCTTTCATCTGCTGATCCAGCAACCATCTAGTTAAGAGAATCCCAGATAGCCTTGGCTGATGTGCACTCTGCCACCTTTTGGAAGATATTATCAGACATTGTCTGAGCCAGAATATTCATGGCCTTGGCATCAGCTATGTTGGCCTTCTTTTGAGCATCTATCCACTCAGGTGGTGGAACAACATGAGTGCTTGAACTTGTAGTAGTTGTAGCCACTGGAGTTGGTGGTCCTGTCAAAATGGAATTAAAAATATCCTCATCAATAGAGTTTATATATAATTTGATTCTTGCCTTCCAGATAGCAAACTTATTCAAGTTGCATACTGGAGGTCTAGTGCTTGCATAATCTGTGTTTTGTTCCATGATATATAAAAACAAAAGTCAAATATATCAAGGATCTTTTGGTTCAAGTGTTAGCTTGTACAACCAAAGGAACCTTCCTCTGATACATATTGAAAGATAGGGGATAGACCTGATTTACTCTAGAGGGGGGGGGGGGTGAATAGAGTAATTAAAACTATTACTATTTTTAAATTTATCAGAGTAAAATAAGTGATACCAATAGTAATATAGAAAGAAAATGAAAACAGGCTAATCTAATCTATCACAGCACAGCAAAACAAAAAGAAATGATCAACTAGACAACACAAGAATTTTATAGTAGTTCCCCAACCTGGGTACATCCACTCTTTTACCACCCTGGTAGGAATCCACTAATAGGTTTTGATCAGGTGACTGCCACCACAAGAGCTATTTCCAGGGATATCTCACAAACCTTCAGACATTTGATCAGGTGCCCAAAAACCAAGAATAAACTTTTTAAGGGAGTTAATAAACCCTTTTACAGGAGGTGAGAGAGGTGATGATGTCTTCTCTTTTCTCTATACAACAGAGAAGACTTGTGGATTCCGTTGTCAAGACTCCTTCTGAAATGTTGAATGGTTCAGAAAGCTTAGAGCCTTACTCAGGGTGTAGGTCTTAAACCTTATCTTGAGAGATCCTGGAACTTTCAGACTAATTCAAAGTTGTTGTCCTTGAATGTTTCTCGAGGAGAAGTTGAAGAAGAATCTTGATATTGATGGTTGTTCCTCTTCAGTATTCAGAAAGAACAAGGGAGAAAATAGAATGTTTTTTGCACAGAGAAAAAGTTTTGTTTGTTATTATTCTGTATCTGTTCTCTATATTCTCAGTACTGTCTTATCTGTGTGTGCTTGCAGGGATTAGTACCGTCTGAAAAGAGAAAATCTCTTTTATATTCTGCTGTCGAAAATCTCCTTTGAAATTTGAATTCAAAGCATTAAATGCTGACTTATCTGGAGAATGAATCAGCTGGAATATTTGCTTTAAATGAGTTACTCCAACTGTCCAATTAAAATAAGCAAGTAATTAACCCTAATGAAGACCTTAATTAATGCTGCAAAAAACGACTATATTCTGGGGAATGTGCGCATTAATTACTCATAGGATTACTGCTAAATAATATAATAAATTAGGGACAGAAATAAGGAAAACTCTCATTCTAGCTCGGTACAGAAATCGTCGACCTCTCAATAGAATTCGTCGACTGGAGTTCCAAGTTCGTTGACCTGAGAATTCATGTTCATCAACCTGAGCTCTGTGAACTTCATTCTGGAAATAACTTGCCAATTCTGTGCTCTAAGTTCGTCGAGCTGAGAATCTGTCTGAATGAAGAGATCGTCGACTTGAGCTCGAATATCGTCGGGCTCAACTCAAAGAAAGAACTCTGAGTTCGTCTATCATAGATCGACGATCGTCGAGCTGAGTTCGAAGAATTTTGAACTGAAAATTTTGAACTTTGAATTCTGCTAAGTCTGAGTCTACTGAATTCCACTGTTTGCATGTCTATGAAGGTTGAACCAAATAACTAGCCTAAACTCTAGGACACTTAAACTTGACCCTAGCTATATTATTTAGTTCAAACTCAACCTAATTTAGTGAACCTAGACCAAATCCAACTAGGGATCCAACAGACTGACTCCTTATCATCAAATTAAGAAGAGGAAGATTAAGATCAAGCCTACAGTTAGCTATTCACTACAGAAGAAGAAGATGTATAAGAAGACTTCTTAAAGATGTTGGCTGCTATTGCTGGAGAAGCTGATGATGCTACTAGGACTGAAGAAGAAGCTATAGAGGCAGGCTTCTTCGAGATGCTGGCTTTTATTGCTGGAGAATATGGTGAAGCTGCCAGAACAAGAGAAGGAGAAGAAGTCAGCCATTGCGTTGGGCTAATGTGTTTGACTGATGAAGAACCCAGCCAGGAGCAGCCTTATCCAAGCAAAGTATATTCTCTATCCTCTGAGTCAGATTATGTGATAGGTCCAGAATTAGGGGCATTTGCATCAAGTGATGAAGATGGCTTTGAATCTGAAGGAGACATCAATGAATTGATTGATGACTATAGTGAGCTCCTGTAGGCACTGAAGAGAAGCATGCTCCTAGCAAAAAAGCAGGCACTGAAGAGATGCATGCTCCTAGCATGTTTAAAATTGTCATGGCCAATATTTTGGGAAAATTAAATAAATATCAGATTAATATGGAAAATTTATTTTTTTCTAGATTTAGACTAATTATGTCATGATAGACCTCCAGTAAATATTATAGGAGATTTGGAAGACAATTTGGAGTACCATCCTTTGCATACCTCATATAGCTTAGGATGGTCTGCGTTTAGTAAAACTGCAGAAGCTGAACTAGAGTGGGTGATGAACTTAGGGAGATGGAATTTTGGTAGTATGCTGGTTTGGATATGGTAAGTTAAATCAAGTTCATCATTGGAAGTCAGGATGGGTAGGGTGTGAGATTGACTAGTGTTAAGTGGCGTCCGGGATCGACGAAAGATCGTCCTCCCCGGTAGGAGAGGAAGAGTCTTAATACTCTAGGGCTAGATCTAAAGTAATCTAAAAGGGATCGGGTAATGGGTATCAACCAATAATAATAAGTGCCTTGCGAAAGGGAATGGTGGGCTTCAGCTACCATCATAGTTCCTAGTGCCCTTTGAGAGCCCTTCACGGGGAATACCGGGGGCAGGTCTGGGCTAACGTAAACCGTAGGAATAATAAACAAAATGAGCAACTAGAATATCTAGGGTTTCACATTCTCACACCCCGGTATCTCGGGAGGTAGAATAAGTTGGTTTGGTTTCCATTCAAACGGTAGCTCTGAAGGTAGATGCACGGACGGGACAGTCCGGGAAGCCGAGGGCTCGAGGGTTTTGAGTATAGAATAAGGTAGTGGGTCTTCGGTATTTGATTATCATTCACACCAACATCGATACGTCGAATCGGCGGTGTGGGACACTTAGCCAAAGAAAGCCTAGTGGATATAGCCAGCACTAGTACGCGGATACTCTAGGTTGTGTCCTTCTAGGGGCGTACGGAAGGGCTATGCCCGGTAGTGTGGATACCCGCCTAGGAGTGGGGGGCCCGACCCACTGTCTCCGTTTGCCACTACGGAGGTTTCTGGGAGTGAAGCTAGCTGCCCGAACAGGGGGAACTAAAGGTCTGTGCACATAGAGTTGTGTGCGTGAGTTGCACTTGCATGAGTCATGGCATAACATATCACTCCACTCATATTTTCATACAACCGACACCCCAACGTATAAATCGGTATGGGACTTTTTATACGATGGGCGCCTTGTATAAGACCCCTTAACTTATAAGTTTGTATGGGCATTCATATAAGTTAAGGTTACTTACTTACTTACTTACTCTTTTTACTTGTCTTCTTTTGTTATACTACTTACCGCATGTCTACCTTACTGCTCACTACCGTAGAATTGCTACATGTACTATATTCTAGATAGTTGTTTTTACACCATAATAGTTGTTAGACTATCTCCATTGTCATCTACTTGATTATTCTCCATCTTTGTTGCTTCCCTTTCCTCCTCTCTGTTCGGTGCTTAGGAGCCGTGGGGGGAGGGGTAGGGGATGATAGAGCTTAGTCTTTATGACTAATGGTTTTCGAACCACAACATTATAGGAGCTCCGGAAGGGAGATAGGGACCAGCAGTCAAGGGACCAGCACCAGTGGAGTACGGTGCGCATTGAGGTGGTTCATTCTAGCACCGGTGCACCTGCGACCAACTCCGTGAGTGATTAGTATTTTTATAGCTTCCGCGATGAGTGATTTGTAGTGAGGACTCTGATGTACCGGGCTCGAGCCCATTTCTTTATATTTCTTCTTAACTGATCCTTGCAATACTTCTATTTGATTTTACTGATGGACTGGATGTGATTTCATTTTATATGTGTGTGTTTCTGTGGACCTGTTTACATTTTATGTATACTTCTCTTTCTTTTGATCGAAAAGGTCCGGCAGAATTGGTGTTTGTATTGGCGGCCTTCATGTGAGTCGGTGCCACCACAAATTGGCAATTTTGGGCTAAGACCCCGGTGTTCAAAAAGAAAAAAAGGGGGTATTACAAGTGGTATCAGAGGAGACCTCGATCGGAAGAGAAGTAGTCCACAAAACCATGGGCCACCCCCGTACGAGCTTAGTTTGCGGACAAACTAGCAGCGGAAGAAGTGGTGTGTCCATAAGGGAAATCACATGTGAAAGTACATCCTACCCCTTTCTTATATTCCATTCATACGTTCTCTAACAAATGGAATCCTTTTCCTTGTAGCCTGCGACGAACCCTACATCACAGCAGGGGACACCTCAGGCTCTGAATGTGGTCCCACCTCCGCCGGCCCCAGCTCCGTTCCTGGAGACGGAGATGGGACAAACAGTGACGGCCAGTCTGGAGGACTTCAAAGCTCAGTAAGCCCTGGCTCCATAGCCAAACCCTCGAGGCCAACTCGATGAGCATCTTCCGGGGACTTCCCCTCCATCCTACCTGGGGACGGAATCGGCAGTACGCACTGAGGAGTGGTTAGATACTTACGAGATGTTTGCGGGGATCCGATGCCCCACTAAGGAGGCATTTGCTTTGGCGGTCTCCTGCCTGGAGTCACATGGAAAGAGGTGGTGGAAGTCACAGCTTGACACCACCTTTGCGGGTATGTATTGCGCAGATATTTCTTGGGAGGAGTTCAGAGCAGCGCTCTTGGGACATTTTATACCTCAATCGACGAGGGACGAGCTGGAGGATAGGTTCCTACGGTTGAGGAAGGGGAACAGGACTGTGGTGGAGTATTATCAGGAGTTCACTCACCTGGCCCGCTATGCGGACGCTTATCAGTTGGACGACGGTGGCTATGCATGGAGATTTTACAAGGGGCTGCAAGACGACATGAGACAGGCCCTCCTCTTCGTCTCAGAGGGGAGTTTGGCCAGGATTCTGGAGATGGCTAAGAAGAGAGAAGCAGATCAGCTTATAGTTAAGAGCCAGAAGAGATCGCCTGATTATACAGTGATTGGAGGTCGTAGAGACCATCCTCGAGGCCAGGTTATTGGGGAGAGAAGGAACGGGGAGCAGCATCGTCAGGAGTTTTTGCAGGAGCAGAGGAGTCAGGGGGGATTGGCTCCCCAACCTTTACAGATGCTGGAGATGCCAAGGACAGCAGAGCAGGCACCGGTATGCTTTCAGTGCAATCAGCCAAGGCATATCAAGATGAACTGCCCTATGAGGGGAGCACCCCCACCAGCACATCAGGGCGCTCCCCCTCCCCGACAGTTTGGCGGACGAGGACATGATCGAGGACGAGCATTTTAGGACCGAGGCCACAGGCCAGAGAGGGAGCAAGTGTATGCTCTAGACCTGACACAGCCCCAGAACCCGGAGCAGGTTATCGCAGGTATGGCAGTACTTTTATGTTTCTTCCTATGAACTAGTTTTCTAGACATAACCTAGTTAGAAATTAAGAGAAGACAACTATAACAAAAAAACTAAGACATTTAATTACCTCAGGCATAGTCTTCATTAGCGGCAAGCCATCTCACAAGCTCTTCGACACTGGTGCTTCGCACTCATTTGTGTCGGAAGATTTTGTGAAAGGATTGGCGGGCGTGGAGCCGTTCACCGGAAAGATGATGAGGGTGCGCCTACCCGATGGATCAGAGATAATGACCTCTGCTCATTGCAATATGGAAGCGAAGATCGGCGGGAAGGCGTTTGAGGCACCGGCGACGATTCTGAAGATGCCAGATTACGATCTGATCCTGGGCATGACTTGGCTGTGCTGGAACCATTCCCAGATTGACTGCATGGTGAAGAGGATCACCGTGTGGCACGAGTACTCCTTTATGGTTATCGAAGGTATTATACCAGCAACCCGCATCTTACTTTCATCTGTGCAAGCCGTTAAGGCCCATTTGCAGGGGGAAGAGGTTTATCAGGTCCTTTTTGAGGCGATCGTGGACAAGGACTCCATTTCAGATATTCTAGTAGTGCGGGACTTCGCCGATGTGTTCCCGGAGAAGCTACCAGGGCTACCCCCGCACCGAGAGAAGGACTTTCAGATTCAGCTCATAACGGGGGCTAAGCCGGTATCCAGAGCTCCCTATCGAATGGCCCCAAAGGATTTGGTGGAATTTCGAAGCCAGCTTCAAGAGTTAATGGAGGCCGGGTTCGTTTGGCCTAGCTCTTCACCATGGGGAGCTCCGGTGTTATTTGTCAAGAAGAAGGACGAGACTCTTCGACTGTGTATAGATTATCGGGCCTTGAACAAGCTGAGGGTCTGGAATACTTATCCCTTACCAAGGATAGACGAGTTAATTGACCAGCTGGAGGGAGCCCATTGGTTCTCAAAGCTGGATCTGAGGTCGGGGTACTACCAGCTTCACATTCGGGAGGAGGACATCCCGAAGACGGCCTTCAGCAGCAGTTATGGTTTGTACGAGTTCACCGTGATGCCTTTCGGTCTCACGAACGCACCCTCCGCATTTATGACCTTGATGAATCGGGTGTTTGAAGAGTATCTAGATGTCTTCGTTATCGTATTCATCGACGACATCCTTATCAATGCAAGGATGGAGGAGGAGCACGCGAGGCATCTGGCCTTGACTTTCGAGAAGCTGCGAGAGCATAAGATGTATGCCAAGTTCAGTAAGTGCCAGTTTTGGCTTAAGGAGGTGGCCTTTCTGGGCCATATCATCAGTGGAGCAGGTCTGGCAGTGGATCTGGCGAAGGTCCAGATAGTACGGGATTGGCCACTGATGCGTGTAAATACGGCAAGCGCACCGGTCGCACAAGTAATAAAGTTTGGGAATAAATCCCCGAGTATCGGTCTCTTGAGGAATACAGTTGGCGTGAAACGACGAAAAATCCGAAATTATTGTTATTAGAGTTTGTGAAATAAAAGAAAGAACAAAGGGGCTTTGAGATTTATGTTCTTACAATCAATTAAACTAAAAGGAAAAATGCGGGTCGCACTCACCGCTTCGAAAGGCGAGATGGGTATATCGGCCGCTATGCCATACTTCGGTAGGGCGAATGGACGGTGAGCCAGTGAGTGAGGTGTTTAGTGCAGAGTGCAATCAAGTGGAACGATGAAAGTGAGATGGGGCGAGGCGCATCACAATACAAATCTCACAAACAAGTTCAAACAACAAGATTCCAATTACAAATAATTAGACATTGAAGTTCACAACAAGCATGAGTCAATCATACAAAACAAGAAAGATAGAGGAAGAGTAAACCAAGATAATGAAGATCCACCGCGGTTGTTGGCCGGAGGTGCGGGTTGTCAATCCGCTTCCACGCGCAGTCCGAGGAGGCTTCCGGTACCGACGAGCTGTCACCTCGAGGGCCTTTGAGTCCGTTCTCTAGGTCGTCTCCGTCATCTTCTTCTTCGGTAGAAAGCTTGGAGAAGAGGTCATTAATGGACGGAAGGGTCACCGGAGGATCCAGAATGCTTTAGAATCGCCGGAAATCACCTCCCGATGGTAGGGATGAAGGTGGAGATGGATGGAGCGTCTGAAATGTGGAAGGGCGAAGTGGCGGCCAAGTTTGATCAAGGTCCGTTGACCTAATTCGCGGAGCAGGCCAATTTATAGAAGCAGGATTAAATAGCGCGCACGACCACCGGCGCACGACCAGTGGTCGTGCGCGAACAATGTCAGCGCCCGTGCGGCAACAACCTGTAGAACCTGCACCAGGAAATTTAAGCATGCGCACGATCAGCAGCGAACGATCAGTGATCGTGCGCGGCAAGGGTGGTGATCGTGCGATATGGGATAGAAAAGTGGAAAAAGATGGCATGACTGCGCACGACCGGCAGCGCCCGAGCAGTGATCGTGCGCGGTATAGCTGGTGATCGTGCGATATGACGGGACAGGACAATAAGATGAGAGCCCAGACTGCGCACGACCAGCGGTCGTGCGCCAAAGAGGTCGATGGTCGTGTGTGGGTAAAAACGCACGACCATTGACTCCTTTGCCAAAAATGGAGAAAGTCCTACGCCGGACGCCCACACGATCCCCAAACCTGCAGGAAAAATGCACGCGCTGTTGATCATGGCAGTCACAGATATAAATGAAATGCATCACACGAGGGGAATACACACACGCACAAAAATAGGCTAAAAGAGTGCACAAGACGTGTAATGTCGAAGCGAACCAAAAGGAGTGCTAATGGCGCAAAATGATAGTGCAAAGACAAGAAAACGAGCCCAGATGAGTCCAGAAATAAATATGAAATGGGGACTGATCACACCCCCAGACTTAACCAATTGCACGTCCGGGGCAAAGAATCATCCCGCGAACTCTAAAACAGCAAGCTGACGAAGTAACTTCGATCTAAAGTAGAACGAGAAATCGAAGACTCAAGCGTACAGAAAAAATAATAGAAGAAATTTTTAATTATACTATGAAATTTATAGTTTTTTTGACAAATGTAAAAAGATATTGTCACTACTCAAAAGTTGAATGTCGGAGAATCGCTCGGTCATGTGTAGGAAGAAAGTAGGCAAGTCCCTCGACTAAGCATTGCCAAAGATTGGGGCTCGTGATCACCTCCAAAGGAATCCACCAATGTCGGGGACCATATGCTTGCCCGTTCACACTCTCTCCACGACACTAGTTTGACTCTAGCGTGAGTCCGTAGGACTTCGGGTAATGATGAGGCTTGGGTTACGGTGAGGTAAACAATGATAAAAAAGAAAGGCTAAGCACCTAACCCAAAGAGCTCGCCTAATAGAATCCCTCGGCAAACCACAAAACGCGCGAGTGCACCACACCCCCAGACTTAACTTTTGCAACATGGGTGTGTGCACCGCCTACTCCAAATCAAAATCATTTTCAACAAGAATTTCAAACAATTTTTATTTTTCTTTTCACTCTTCATTTTCCCTTTTTTTTTCTTTTACATCTCTTTATTTTCAATAATTCAGCCGATTTAACTTGTGCGCACTTCCACTTTTTCACAATTAAAACACCACATCACAACCCAAAATGAAAATATGACATACTAAAGCTCGATTTGGGTGTGCGACTAGGATAGGCTATGAGGCTTTGGTGAAATAACGGTGGAGCTGAATCAAAAGGAAGGGTAGGTACAAAAGGGGCTTACGAGAGCGACGTTAGGAAGAGTACAAAGCTCAACCGGGCCAAAATGATGGCCTACATCACTCTCACGCTAGACTAACCATGCACCAATACTTCGAAAGTAGCTTGGGGCAAGTTCTTAGCCACTGAGAAAAATGATCCTTCCTCCCGACTCGAGCAATACGAAGCTAGAGATGCCTACACACATTCCTACGCTATCGACAGATTTCTCCGGATTCACAATTTGGAGTAGGACAAACATCATTTACGAATGCAGAAAAAATATAAATTTGCAAGTATAAATAAAAATTAAATCTATACAATTTCTACACCACGAGAGTACTCGATTAGGAGCACTGCACAAGTTTCGAACTACTCTAAATTAAAATCCTGAGTTAGTACCGCCATTTTAAAATTGACACAAAACGATAACATTTACTCGAGTCGTACGCGTGGTCAAGTGCGCGCTCGTGTGGGTGGCAAGGTGTGTGCAGCAGGATTCTACAAGAATGAAATATAAAATAAAACTTCTGGCATGCTATCAGTGTGCTCGTGGAGTGCATAAGCGGCTCTTCCCCCCAGACTTGAATGAAAACACAGGCAGAAATGAAAATGAGCATCTAAAATAAAAAAATGGCCTGAGGAGAAAGGGTACCTATGCTCCAAAGAAGGAGCATACCAGGAGGCGGAGGTTGCATGATCGCACAAAAATATGTTGTACCTGCGAATTAGGTTGAACAGACAAAAAAGACAAATAACAGGAAACAAAATAGACAAGCGAATTAAAAAGCACAAAAAGAAGAAGGACCAAAGAGGTCCAAGCTTGGGTTGTCTCCCGAATAGCCCTTTTGTTTACCATCCTTAAGGTGGACCAAATACTTGTATTAACAGTTTATAAATTGTTTTTGCAGTAAATAGAAAGTTGCAGAAAAAATAAGTACGCAGAAGCATAAGTAATCAAGGAAAGGGGCGGAGCAATCAGCTGGATGCGGACTTGTGATAAATCTCTCCGGTGGGATGCGAGGGAACAGTAGAGTGCCTTTTTGCATTGGGAGAAAGGACTTTCCCTTTACTCCGAATGTGCACTTCCTCATGCCAGAGGGCGGCATAACGCTCATCGCGTATACACTTGGCCTTTTTCAGCTTCTCCACCGTGGGAGATTTCCAAATGTTGCAGTCCGTGGTGGGTTCCAATTTTTCGGTTGGCGGCTTCATTTCCGGACCAAAACGGCAACCAGATCAGCCCAAGCTACTTATCGCTTAGCAGAGTTTGAAACAATATTACAAAATTCAATGTCCAGGGATTTCTCCTGAATAAAACTAGTTTCGCCGTGCTCAAAAATTGAAGCGACGGGAAACGGGTAGGTGGCCCTTGCATCAACGCACTCGGTCTCTTTCTTGAACTCCTTCTCATCATTCTTGATCATCTCCTCGGAAAGTACTTCCTTAATCATCTCTTTCGTCTGAGCATCACTCACCAAGGGGAGTTCTAAACCAATCTTAATATCTGCAGCACTTTGAAAATTGTCATTATGGGGAAGAGGGTCATGTACAGACGTGACATCCAAGGTTGAAGCAACAATTGGCCAAGTTACGCATCCTTTGGAGAAATCAAGAGATGTGCCGCTAGCCTTAAGGAATGGAACCCCCAATATAGGAATCGAATTGTTTTCCTTGGGTCCCAAAACCTGGAAATCAGTGGTTATGCACTTCCCATTAACCCCGATTTCAACTTCTTGCACACCTCCCTCGGTGTCAACCAAAATACCATTAGCTAAAACTAGCGACTTCCGGTTTGCTGGATCAACAAGCAGGTTCATCTTCGCAACATCCTGCATGGCGAGGATGTTGCTAGACGCTCCGGAATCGCACAAAGCAGCAGTTTCAACATTATTGATTTTACACTCTACTACGAGCTCATGAGTCTTTTCTTTATTTTCTTCCCCAAGGCTTTTTCCTTGCTCATGGGGGTTTTTCTTAGTATTGCTCGGTAAAGTGCCCTGAGTCTGCTTAGATACCATTTAGGCCAGTTGGCCCAATTATGCCTCTAGCTTACTCATTGAGGCAGCTTGGTTTGTCATATTAGTCTGGGAGACCTCAACAAACTTTTCAAACATCTCAGCTAAAGAATTTGTTTTTATAGCGGGGGGCCCTTGGGGGTAATTCGGTTGAGGCGGCCGCAGTTGGCTTCCGGAGGCATACGCATCATTTTGATGCTGCCCCGGCTGCCATCGTTGTCCTGGTGCGTTTTGATTCCAAGAAAAATTTGGATGATTTCTCACCCCCCAAATTATACGTGTTCCCATAAGGTGCTCCCCTATTTTGGTTCGCAATATAATTAACTGATTCATCAAACAAGGTAGTTTCATCATATACCTCGCCTGCTTGACATTCAAAGCTGTGGTGGGAACCTCCACAACCCTGGCATGAGATTGCCATAACTGGGGCAGCAGCAACGGCGGGCCTGGATGCTTCCATAGCAAAAACTCTGCTAGTACCTCGTGGAATATTTCTTCCCGCAGTCCAATATGCACTGTGGATGGCGGTATCCTGTAAGATTCTCAATGCATCATCAGGCGCAAGATTCATTATCGTTCCACCAGAGGCGGCATCAATAATAGCTCGGTGCTGTGGTTCAATAGCGAAATAAAATCTTTCAACGAGATTCCAAGTTTGGAATCCGTGGTTTGGACACTTCCTCAACAACTCGTTGAAGCGTTCCCACACCTCAGCTAGGCTTTCTTGATCATTTTGCCGAAAGTTGGCAATAGCACGCCGCATACTCACAATCCGGTCCACCGGATGGAACTTGGCTAAGAAATTCGTTGTCAACGCCTCCCAAGTGGTTGCTGTTCCAGGCAGAAGAGAGTGGAGCCAAGTCTTAGCTTTGTCTCTGAGGGAGAAGGGGAAAAGGCGGAGCTTGACTGTATCATCGGAGATCCCAGCATAGCGAAACGTGGCGCAGATCTCGGAGAATTCAGCCAAGTGAAGATGAGCGTCTTCAGTGGCCATTCTAGAGAACTGTGCGTTGTTCCGGATTATGTTCAGAATGGCTGGTTTGATCTCAAATTGCTGGTTGGTGATCGCCGGTCCGAAGCCTGGGTAAATACTCCCAACAGTCGGTGTGGTGTAGTCCCTCATGGTGCGGACCTGAGGCGGGTTTACTTCATTCTCATCACCAATTCGGTCACCATGAAGGAACCCTCCAACACGGTTTCCGGCATCAATGTTCAGCTGGTCCCCCATTGGGTCTTGATTGATCGCAGCAGCACGTCTTTGTGCACGAAGGGTTCGTTCGATCTCGGGGTCGTAAGCTACAAGATCTCTTGCAGCACATCCCTGGATTCACTGCAGCAGCTAAACAAAGAAGCAGCGGTCAAAAAACACTAACTCTTACAATAATATTTTCAAACGTCATGGTCGTTCTACAATTGCATTCCCCGGCAACGGCGCCAAAAAATTGATGCGTATAAATACGGCAAGCGCACCGGTCGCACAAGTAATAAAGTTTGGGAATAAATCCACGAGTGTCGGTCTCTTGAGCAATGCAGTTGGCGTGAAACGACGAATAATCCGAAATTATTGTTATTAGAGTTTGTGAAATAAAAGAAAGAACAAAGGGGCTTTGAGATTTGTGTTCTTACAACCAATTAAACTAAAAGGAAAAATGCGGGTCGCACTCACCGCTTCGCAAGGCGAGATGGGTGTATCGGCCGCTATGCCATACTTCGGTAGGGCGAATGGACGGTGAGCCAGTGAGTGAGGTGTTTAGTGCGGAGTGCAATCAAGTGGAACGATGGAAGTGAGATGGGGCGAGGCGCATCACAACACAAATCTCACAAACAAGTTCAAACAACAAGAATCCAATTACAAATAACTAGACATTGAAGTTCACAACAAGCATGAGTCATTCATACAAAACAAGAAAGATAGAGGAAGAGTAAACCAAGAGAGTGAAGATCCACCGCGGTTGTTGGCCGGAGGTGCGGGTTGTCAATCCGCTTCCACGCGCAGTCCGAGGAGGCTTCCGGTACCGACGAGCTGTCACCTCGAGGGCCTTTAAGTCCATTCTCTAGGTCATCTCCATCATCTTCTTCTTCGGTAGAAAGCTCGGAGAAGAGGTCATTAATGGCCGGAAGGGTCACCGGAGGATGCGGAATGCTTTAGAATCGCAAGAAATCACCTCCCGATGGTAGGGATGAAGGTGGAGATTGATGGAGCGTCTAAAATGCGGAAGGGCGAAGTGGCGGCCAAGTTCGATCAAGGTCCGTTGGCCTAATTCGTGGAGCAAGCCAATTTATAGAAGCAGGATTAAATAGCGCGCACGACCACCGGCGCACGACCAGTGGTCGTGCGCGAACAATGTCAGCGGCCGTGCGGCAATAACCTGTAGAACCTGCACCATGAAATTTAAGCATGCGCACGATCAGCAGCGCACGATCAGTGATCGTGCGCAGAAGTGGTGGTGATCGTGCGATATGGGACAGATAAGTGGAAAAATATGGCATGACTGCGCACGACCGGCAGCGCACGAGCGGTGATCGTGCGCGGTATAACTGGTGATCGTGCGATATGGAGGGACAGGACAATAAGATGAGAGCCCAGACTGCGCACGAACAGCGGTCGTGCGCCAAAGAGGTCGATGGTCGTGCGTGGGTAAAAACGTACGACCATTGACTCCTTTGCCAAAAATGGAGAAAGTCCTACACCTGACGCCTACACGATCCCCGAACCTGCAGGAAAACTGCACGCGCTGTCGATCATGGCAGTCACAGATATAAATGAAATGCATCACACGAGGGGAATACACACATGCACAGAAATAGGCTAAAAGAGTGCACAAGACGTGTAATGTCGAAGCGAACCAAAAGGAGTGCTAATGGCGCAAAATGATAGTGCAAAGACAAGAAAACGAGCCCAGATGAGTCCGAAAGTAGATATGAAATGGGGACTCATCAGCCACTGTTGGAACACCCTATTACTAATTTGGGTAAGGATCACTATGCTTGTCTTAGGAATCCCAGTTGACCTAGTTGTATAGTTAAGAAGGTCAACATTAGAATAAGTCTAGGGCTTAGAACTTAGGTTTGGAGCTGCCCCCAGGATCATTCCAAGATCAAGGTTGAAGAGCTAAGTCTAAGGCAATTTTCGTCGAGCTCAGGTCGACGAATCGTCGAACTCCGTTCGACGCTCTCTGAGCTCAACTTCAATAAATCGTCGAGCTCCGGTCGACGATCTTCGAGCTCAGATCGACTATCTGCTTTTGGCTAGCTTCTGCTTAGTCGTCGAACTCCACTCGACTATCTTCTAGCTCAGTTCGACGATCCCTCCCTGAAGTTATTTCTCAGGTCTCTGAGCTCGGTTCGACGATCGTCGAGCTCTGATCGACGTTTTCTGTCTGCTTGTCCATTTCATCTCTGAGCTTAGTTCGATGATCGTAGAGCTCAGATCGACGTTTTTTTTGGAGAGATCGACGCTTCCAGGAATTCAAATGCTGCTGTTCTTTGGAATGTTTTTTTGAATATTATCAGCATTTATGTCAAGAGATCTCCCAGCCGTTTGTCTTTATTCTGGAGCAAGTTTCAAGGAAATATTCAGAGAATGTTTGCTGGACTTTCCTCTAGAAGACAAGACTATTTTTGGAAGACATTTATGACTCCCAACGGCTAATTTTGGACAAGGAAACGTCAGAAAATTAATTCCTTTCTTCTGTGTTATTAAGATATACAAAATACACAAGAGAACAGATACACAGAGATTGACAAGAAAGAAAGTGAACACACAGAATAGAGAATACTGATAGCAGAAGAACAACAGAAGAACTGTGACTCCAAAAATCTTCTTGCTGACTGAAAAGTGTTCACAATCTCATCACAGAACTCCAGACACCTTATTTTTAGCCTTCTTGCTGAAACCATCCTGTGCTGGAGATCAAAGTTCTGAAGACCTATCACCCTAGAGCAAAGCTTCTCTTCCTGAACCTTTCTACATCTCAGGGGGAGCTTTGACATCATCAATCCACTTGTGCTTCTCTCATTTGATTGAGAACAGAGAAGACACCCTTCACTCTTATTTTTCTTTTCCTGCTGTAAAAGGGTTCTTGAACTCCCTTCAAAAGTTCTGTCTGGTTCTGAGAGCCTTGTCAAAACTCAGTGGTGGCAAGACACCTTATCAAAAAATCTAGTTTTGGTTTTTGGGCACCTTATCAAAAGCTCATTGGTGTCAGGACACCTGATCAACTCATCCTGAGTGGATTCCTACCAAGGGTGGTAGAAGAGTGGATGTACCCAGGTTTTTGGGGAACCACTATAATTCCTTGTGTCTTCTGGTTTGTTTGTGTGATTTGTATGCTGTGTGCTGTGCTCTTTACTTCTTGGTTTTTAACCTCTTACTAGCAATCTACACTATATCATAAATTAAATTTTATATGTGCTGTTTATTTCAACTGTGAAAAATTATTTTAAAATACTCTATTCACCCCCCCCCCCTCTAGAGTTGAGATAGATCTTAGCCTCACTTTAAATTGGTATCAGAGGAAATTAAAGAGTGGTGTTTTACCGCAACAGACGAGACTGAGAATTCTGTTGTCGGCACCATCAAGGGGACTCAGGTATTTCTATCCCCGGCTCTTTTAACAGAAGTCTTTCAACTCAGTACTGGAGAAGACTCCATTGAACTGTCTGGAGAGGAGTATGACTCCATGCTGGATAGGATGGGTCACAATGCAGTCAACCCTAATAAGCTACTGAAGAAAAATCTGGCTATAGAATTTCAATTCCTGGCAGATGTAGTGGGGAAGGTGCTGTTGGCCAAGCATTCAGCCCATGACACCATTTCCAGGTATCAGTTCTGCCTGATGAGAGCTTTATTAGATAAGAAACACCTGGACTGGGGCTCCATCTTCTTCACTCTGATTAAGAAGAAGATCAACAAGAATGCAGTTAGTTATGCGAGAATCTTAGGGGTCTTTCTGCACAACAGATGCCCTGACCTATTAACCTCCTCTGGCATGTTTATCAATGCATCCAAGAGGCTTTCCTGTGCCCTCTTCAATAAATGGGACAGGCAGATCATAAACCCCTCCAGGGCTGCTGCACCACTTCATTCAGGCACAAGGACTATCTCAGTCACTCCTCTAGCAGAAGAGATGCCTGCTTCTTCCCCTCCTCCAGCCATATCCACCCAAGCCTTCACCTCCTCACCTCCAGTCACCACCATAATCATCTCATCCCCAATTACTATTTCCTCACCTATGTCATCCCCTCCTCTATCCACCTCAGAGGAATTCCATCCTCTCTTTTCCTATTCAACCTTCTCCCTACCATCCTTCTCACTCATTGATGATTCCTTCATGGATGATTCACCCTCTAATTCCTCCTGAGCCACCCTCAACTTCCTCCTTTCAACAAATGCTCCATGACATTCTCTCTCAACCCTCCTTCACACCATCTCTTACTTCCCCTATCTCCACCTCAACCCTCTCTATCTCCATAATTTCATCTTCTGAACCAACCATTCCCTCTCCACCTTTCTCCACATTTTCAGTTTCAGCCACCATCCCTCCATCCACCTTTGCCTCTACCTCTGCTCAAGCCCCACTTGAGCATGTGGATCTTCCTAGTTTGGCAGACAGGCTGTATGAGTTGCTAGCTCCCAAGCTGACATCTCTACTGGAGTCTTCCCTGGCTCCACTCCTGAAGCAAGTACAGGAGCTGTCTACTAAGCTTGCCTCCCTTTCCTCCTCCCGGGCTATCCCATCTTCTGTGTGCCTTGATTCACCTCTCTCTGAACCAAGGCAGGGGGAGATGCCTTATGAAGAAGTGGATGTGCCAGCTGCTGATATTATGTCTGCTCCAGCTCCAGCTCTTGGATGTGCTTTTGCACTGAATCTGCAGAGGCTGCTATCTATATTTGATACAGTCCATTTCAGCTGTCTGCCTGCAACTCCTACTGAAGATTTGTCTAAGGCCATTGTGCCTGTATCTACTTGTGATCCCAGCCATATTGATTCCTACATCAAGTCCTGGAAGGCTGTGGATATCTCTGATGCTGCTACTAAGGCCACTGTGCCTCTTTCTGTTGAAATTGTTGCTGCTGCTACTGCTGACATAGAAATGATTCCAGCAACTGATGCTGATGAAATTGCTGCTCCTGCTCTAGTGTCTGCTCCTGCTATTTCTGCAAAACTTAAAGCTCAAGAAGAGCTTATCAGAAGAATTGATGATCTGTATGATCAACCTCAAAGTTCTGATAGTGACCAATACAGGACTGATTCTGATGATTCTGCTAGCACTATTGCCAAGAAGAGAAAAGCCAGAAGTAAAGCAATGATGTCAGTCCCTCCTGCCAAAGCCAAAGACTCCAATGATATTGCATACTACATCCTGCATGACTGCCCCATCTCTGAGCCTTGGATGCAATATTCCAAAAATCAACGAAAGCTATGAAGAAGAAGAGGAAGCTTGACAAATATGAAAAAGGATCTTCTCAATATCAGCCTCCTCCTCCTCCTCCTCTAGATTCTGGCTCAGGTTCAGCCCCTCAAGCTCAAATCTCCAGACACAGTTCTTCCTAGTATTATCAAAGATCATATCAAAGGGGACAACATCAAAGAGGATATCAACCCAGAAGGGGTAATTACAGAGGAAATCAAAAAGGACAAAGATCCTATCAAAGGGAAGGACAAGGCCACTCTGACTCTTCTTCAGGTCCTTTTCCTTACAAGCTGAAAGACACAATTGTCTCCAGGACTCCTTCTACTGTTTCTGAAATCATCAACAGATATGAACCTCCTATTCCTTTTGAAGATCCTGAGAACAACCCTGTATCCTGGACAGCCAGAATGAAAGAATTGGCTGCCCTTGATCAAATAAAAAAGGCCAGAGAACAAGGCAAGGATACTTCAAACATAACTACCTTATCAGAGTAGAGAAAGAAAGAACTGGAAAGATATGCATCAAGAAAAATTTTCAATCCAGAAGATTACATGAAGCTGCACCCAGAGGCTGTTGTTCCAAGGCCCAAATCTCAAACTTCTCTAGGTGCAGAGGATGACAGAAGGTCAAAGAAAGAAAGTCAGAATCCAAATAGAGAAATTTTATTTAAAAAGGGATCTGAAAGGAAGTGAACTGTGTAAGCTAAAACATTTCATCCACCTTTGGATATCTGATGTTATTTATCTGTGATATGCTTTGGTGCTATATAACTTCTCTGTAATTTTGTATTAACTTTTGTATTGTTGTATGCTTTTCATTTCCTATGATTGTCTGTAAATAGTAATCCTAACCCAAATAGGGGGATGTTCGAAGTTTCTTAGGACTTGCCGGTTATTACCGAAAGTTCGTAAAGGGGTTCTCTCAGATTGCCCTTCCTCTTACGTCTCTGACGAAGAAGGAGTCCCCTTTTATTTTGACACAACAATGCGAATATGCTTTTCAGGAGCTGAAGGATCGTCTTACCTCGGCTCCCATCCTTGCTCTTCCGTCAGGGAAGGAGGGATTCTAGGTGTACACAGATGCTTCCTATCAAGGGATGGGTGTCGTTCTGATGCAGAACGGGCACGTAATATCCTATGCCTCCCGTTAGTTGAAGCAGCACGAGCAGAACTACCCCGTGCACGATTTGGAGATGGGGGCAGTTGTTTTTTGCTCTTAAGATCTGACGACACTACCTTTACGGAATTCACTGCGATATCTTCTCTGACAACAAGAATCTGAAGTACGTCGACACCCAGAAGGAGTTAAATATCAGGAAGACATGCTGGATGGAGTTTCTGTCGGACTACCAGTATACCATGCACTACCATCCAGGGAAAGCAAACGTGGTCGCAAATGCCTTGAGTCGGAGAGCGAGTACGTCAGGAGTAGGCCCGCAGCTGATGGCCTTGGAGTTGGTTAAAGCATTTGAGAAGATGAAGATATCACTAGTGTCTGAGGATGACCCGGAGTTATACATGCAGTACCTTGGGTCGATGGTTACTACTGATGATATTATGGACCGCATCAGAGATGGGCAGATGCTGGATGAGAGAGCTGAGCTGATATTCCGAGCCTTGGAGGAAGGCACGACAGGAGATTACTCTTTGAGGGATGGTCTCCTGTGTTTCCGAGGCAGAGTCTACATACTGGTAGGAGGCCAGATCCGGGAGGACATTATGACGGAAGCTCACTGCAGCCGATATTCGGTACACCCGGGGATCACCAAGATGGTAAAAGATTTTAAGAGGACGATGTATTGGCCGGGTATGAAGAAAGACATTAAGTACTTTGTGACGCATTGCGAGGCCTGCCAACTCGTAAAGGCAGAGTGTAGGAACCCGGCAGGATTGCTACAGCAACTTCCGGTGCCGGAGTGGAAATTTGAGGATATAGCCATGGACCTCATACATGGGCTACCTCGATCCCGTGTGGGGAATGACTCGATCTGGGTGATAGTGGACAGGCTAACAAAGGTGGCCAGATTCATTCCAGTGTCGAAGGACGCTCCGATTAGTGTATTTGTACGGAGGTTCATTGAGCCGTTTGTGCATTATCATGGGGTGCCCAAGACTATCGTTTCAGATCGGGATGGGCGGTTTACATCCAGGGAATGGAAGTCGGTCCAGTCCCATCGAAGTTCTCGGTTGAAATTCAGCACAACTTTTCACCCTCAGACCAACGGGCAGACGGAGCGCACCAACCGTACAGTGGAAGATCTTTTGCGCCTGTGTATTTTGGACCGCCACGAGCCTTGGGAGAGATTGCTGCCACTGGTTGAGTTTTTGTACAACAACGCCCATCAGTCCAGCATAGTCATGGATCCATACGAGGCGTTGTATGGAAGGAGGTGCAGGACCCCACTATCATGGGTTCAGGACGAGGATCCGCAGGCACTGGGCTCGGAGTTTGTGGGGAATACAGATGCCTAGATTAGATTGATCCGGGACAGGATTTTTGAAGCCCAGAGCAAGCAAGCCAAATACTACGATGCGAGGAATCATCGGGTGGAGTTCTAGGTGGGAGACAAAGTTTTCTTTAAGATACGGCTGATGCACGGAGTATTGCGGGTTCGCGGGCAGAAGAAGCTCAGTCCGAGTTATATGGGGCCTTACAGGATCATGGAGCGGATTGGCCCCTTGGCTTATAGACTTGAGCTACCGCTAGAGTTAGCGGGACTGCATGACGTCTTCCACGTCTTCCACGTCTCCTCACTACGGAAGGCTCTGCTACGCCCTGAGCAGCTGATTTCCTCGGCAGATGGCCCGGTGGCCTTGGATCGGTCAGTCAACTTGGAGACTATCATGATCGATGACATAGCATTGCAGGTCTTGCGATGGAAGAAGGTTCCGTTAGTCAAGGTTCTGTGGAACAATTTTGGACAAGAGGAGCATACATGGGAGCCACAGGACTTGATGCGGCAAAAGTATCCGGAGCTTTTTCAGTCAGGTATACCTCACAACCCCCCTGTACAATCAATTTGCTTTCCTGTTTTAAAACCAATAGGACTTAAATTTCAAGAATAGAGGCTAATCTTTTGTTTATTGGGGTATATACCTAGTCAACTGGATGAATTGGTCTTAGATTTGACAATCACCTTCAAACCTCACATAGCAAACATGGCATAGAGAAGTAAATATTTCGACTTTAATGGGATGTTACAAGCTTCTTTTTCCCGATTGGAGCCCCCGTAGGCTTAAACTTGATTTCGGGGACGAAATTTTTTTTTTGTTTATTGGGATTTGTAACATCCCATTTCCAACTAGACCCCTGGAAGTGGTTTTGTCATAACAGAACCCTAGGAAACCCAGGAATTGAAGTTAATCGACCAAGATTTCGAGTCAAGGGGTGGTCACGCCCGTGACCGACCCGTCACGCCCGTGACCTAGGGCGTGACCCCTTCGACGATCGTCGACCTCAGAAAGACGATCGACGAGCTCAGAAATTTCAACATGGGCTCGGCTCGCCCGTGACCGATCTGTCACGCCCGTGACTTTGGAATGGCGTTGAGTGAGCTGAGCTCACTCAACGGCGTAGTCTGGATGGCGTTGAGCGAGCTTAGCTCACTCAACGCCATAAGCTGAATGGCGTGTAGTGCACTGACTGTACTCAATGCCATCTTATGTCGTCTGGTTGGCATTGAGTGAGCTGAGCTCACTCAACGCCGTAGACTTGATGGCGTTAAGTGAGCTTAGCTCACTCAATGCCGTAATCTGTCAGGCGGGATGGCGTTGAGTGCATTGAGTGAACTCAACGCCATAAGTTGAATAGCGTTGAGTGCACTGACCGCACTCAACGCCATTTGGTGTTGTCTGGATGGCGTTGAGTGAGAAGAGCTCACTCAACGCCATAATCTGGACGGCGTTGAGTGAGATAAGCTCACTCAACGCCATCGTTTAAAAGGGCATATTCTGGATGGCATTCAGTGAGCTGAGCTCACTCAATGCCATAGTCTGGGAGGCCATTCTTGATGGCGTTGAGTGAGCAGTTGAGTGAGTAGAGCTCACTCAACTCCGTATCTGGGATGGCGTTGAGTGAGCAGAGCTCACTCAACGCTGTAGCAAGGATGGCGTTGAGTGAGCAGAGCTCACTCAATGCCATTTTACTTAGTCTTTTCTGGCAGATTTGTTATGGCTGGGTGCTGGTTCAGCTGAACCGGGATGGTCTAGGAGTGGGCCGTTTTCTCCTAATAAGACCTAATAAGTCTTATTTAAATTAAGTTGTTCGGTCAACTGTGACACGTGGACCGACAGTTTTGCAAAAGGGCGTCCACAGTCATGGCCAGAAACCCACGGTCACAGCCACCAATGGCATTTGATGTCGTGGCTTTTCCCTATCCCCCTTTACGGATGGATCTAACTCCTCTAGGGAAGAGAAGGAGTTTCCAGCCGTTTGCTTTACTGGATTGAGCCGTTTCAGCCCCCCTCCACCATGGCTGCCCCAAGATTTAATGGACCAATAATGGCCATTGAAGTTTTGGCCGTTCCCCCTCCGTGACCAAGCTTTTAAACACCCTCAGAGGCCCAAGAGGAGGTTATCCTAGCCTTTAACTGAAGTTTTCGAGCCTCCCACTGTGCTATTGAGAATTCTGGTGATGCCACCACCGCACCAATGGCATCCCGACGGTCTGCACGCCTCCAGCCCGCGAACAAGGTCCTCCCCTCCTCTCTCTCTACAGGTAGATCTTAGACTTCTTAGGATTAAGAATCAGGCTAGACTGAGCCCGATCAGGAAGAGCTCCTCTTCTTAATTTTCTGCAAATTAGTGCTCGGGTTTGCCGGATTCCGCCTCTCCGGCGGTCGCGCCGCCGCCCGACGATGGCCACCACCTCAACGGAGGTGGTGGTGGCGGTGGCCGGCCATGTAGGAGGCTGGACGGCCGGCTGCTGCGCTTGGAAGAAGCTCTAGGTCGGGCAAATCGTGGCCTTTGGCTGGAGGAAGAAGACAATGCCAGGGCACTTTGATCTTGCTTCAAGATCTCTGCTATTTAATTGATCCTTTTCTTTATGTGAATTTTCTGCATTAAAATAACAGCCACCTTAAATAAATTATGAAAAATACCTAGAAGCTTTATATGAAGAAATGGTCAACAAGTAATTTGTAGCCCTATGTGTCTAATATATTTTAAAATTAATTTGGGTCAATTTGGTCAACTGGTTTGACCAGGGCACCTCTCTTGGTGGGATCTAGACCTAGAGCTAGGCAGAGACCAAAAGGTGTGCCCACCCTTCATCCTTTAACCAAATGATCTGAAATTTTGGTAAGGAGCCTACCCAAGCTAAACCTAGGGCCTGTCCAAAAATGGGAATTTTTAGAGAATGTTTTTTTATTGTTTTTCGAAAAATTTCATAATCTTAGGAAAAATTAGTTAGATGGCTTAATGACTTCCAAACCCTCCCAAATTTTGGTGAGTGGTCCCTGGGTTCATCATAAGGCTCTGTATAATTTTTTATCTTATTTTGAGATGTTTTAGATTGGAAATGAACAAACCTAAGTTTTTCCCTAATAAGGGGTTTTAGGTAAGAAGTGAAATTTGAGATTTGAGTGGTCAGATCACCTCAACAGAGACTGAGATTTTTACCACTGACTAGGAATGCCCTCTAGCACCCCCTCATGGACTTTGAGGTGGTTTGGGGTAGATTTGCACTAGGATCCAAGGCCAAATCCTTAGGATGGCTCTTGGTGGGTTGTGAAGGGCAAGTGGTCAAATGACCTGGTTATGATTGGAAACTTGGTAGATAAAATTCTATGGTAGCTAGAATCCTTTGGAAGAAATCTAAATTGATTTAAGGTAAATAAGTCCCTAAAAACCCTAACCCTAGTTTAGGGCACAAAACTTGTAGAAATTTAAAATGTCACTAAAACTCACGGAACAGTGATGAGATTTGTGTAGAGTGGTTTTTAGGGTTAGTACAAGCTCTGGAGATTTTATTATGAATTTAGGATCATTATTTTGGATACTTCATTAACAATGTGGTAGTTTGTATTATTTGCTTAGAAATTTATTATGGAGGAAATTCTTTTTGGAAATTGATGAACTTTAGGCAGAGAACTTGTATTATGATGTTAAAGCTCTGTGAATTTTTATGGAATTTTTAGAAGTTTAATTCTAAGGCTTGCTTCATTAAGTGTTGTTTTCCATGAAAACTTAATTAAATCTATTTTGATATCTAGCAAGCCTGTAAAATTATGATCTTTGCACAATGACCTTTTTTGTAGCTTATTAATATTCAGTAACTTCTCTATAATTTTATGATGAGTAATTTCAGTACTTCCTTCTTTACATAGGATTAATGAGATTATAATGGATAAATCAATTAGAGGTTAAATACTTTCTGTAAAATCATGAAAATTAGTATTTGATGATACCTTGCTGTTATTTAGTGATCATATTTTTTGGGTGGCCATTATTTAAGAAGATCATGTAGTTCATGTTTAAAAATGCCATGGCCAATATTTTGGGAAAATTAAATAAATATCAGATTAAATAGGAAAATTTATTTTTTTCTGGATTTAGACTAATTATGTCATGATAGATCTCCAGTAAATATTATAGGAGATTCGGAAGACAATTTGGAGTACCACCCCTTGCATACCTCATATAGCTTAGGATGGTCTGCGTTTAGTAAAACTGCAGAAGCTGAACTAGAGTGGGTGATGAACTTGGGGAGATGGAATTTTTGTAGCTTGCTGGTTTGGATAGGGTAAGTTAATTCAAGTTCATCATTGGAAGTCAGGATGGGTAGGGTGTGAGATTGATTAGTGTTAAGTTGCGTCCGGGATCGACGAAAGATCATCCTCCCCGGTAGGAGAGGAAGAGTCTTAATACTCTAGGGCTAGATCTAAAGTATTCTAAAAGGGATCGGGTACTGGGTATCAACCAATAATAATAAGTGCCTTGCGAAAGGGAACGGTGGGCTTCAGCTACCATCATAGTTCCTAGTGCCCTTTGAGAGCCCTTCACGGGGAATACCGGGGGCAGTTCTGGGCTAACGTAAACCGTAGGAATAATAAACTAAAAGAGCAACTAAAATATCTAGGGTTGCAAATTCTCACACCCCGGTAGCTAGGGAGGTAGAATAAGTTGGTTTGGTTTCCATTCAGACGGTAGCTCTGAAGGTAGATGCACGGACGGGACAGTCCGGGGAGCCGAGGGCTCGTGGGTTTTGACTACAAAATAAGGTGGTGGGTCTTCGGTATTTGATTGTCGTTCACACCGACATCGGTACGTCGACTCGGCGGTGTGGGACACTTAGCCAAAGAAAGCCTGGTGGATATAGCCAGCACCAGTACGCGGATACTCTAGGTTGTGTTCTTCTAGGGAAGTACGGAAGGGCTAGGCACGGTAGTGTGGATACCCGCCTAGGAGTGGGGGGGGGGGCGACCCACTGTCTCCGTTTGCCTCTATGGAGGTTCCTGGGAGTGAAGCTAGCTTCCCGAACAGGGGGAACTAAAGGTCTATGCACATAGAGTCGTGTGCGTTAGTTGCATTTGCATGAGTCATGACATAGCATATCACTACACTCATATTTTGCATACAACTGACACCCCAACGTATAAATCGGTATGAGACTTTTTATACGATGGGATCCTTGCAGAAGACCCCTTAACTTATAAGTTTGTATGGGCATTCATATAAGTTAAGGTTACTTACTTACTTACTTACATGCTTACTTACTTACTTGTTCTACTTGTCTTCTTTTGTTATACTACTTACCGCATACCTACCGTACTCCTCACTACCGTAGAATTGCTAGATGTACTTTATTCTAGATAGTTGTTTTTACACCAGTATAGTTGTTAGACTAGCTCCATTATCATCTGCTTGATTATTCTCCACCTTTGTAGCTTCCCTTTCCTCCTCTCCGCTCGGTGCTTAGGAGCCGTGCGGGGAGGGGTAGGGGATGATAGGGCTTAGTCTTTATGACTAATGGTTTTTGAACCACAACATTACAGGAGCTCCGAATGGGAGACAGGGACCAGCAGTCCAAGGACCAGCACCAGCGGAGTACGGTGCGCATGGAGGTGGGTCAGTCTAGCACCGGTGCACCTGTGACCAGCTCCGTGAGTGGTTAGTATTTTTATAGCTTCCACGATGAGTGATTTGTAGTGAGGACTCTGATGTACCGGGCTCGAGCCCGTTTCTTTATATTTCTTCTGAACTGATCCTTGCAGTACTTCTATTTGATATTACTGATGGACTTGATGTGATTTTATTTTATATGTGTGTTTCTGTGGACCTGTTTACATTTTATGTATACTTACTTCGCTTTCTTGTGATCAAAAAGGGCCGGCAGAATTGGCGTTTTGTAGTGGCAGCCTTCCCTTGAGTCAGTGCCACCACAAAGCGGCAATTCTGGGCTAAGACCCCGGTGTTCGAAAAAGAAAAAAGGGGGTCTTACAAATTTTCTGGTAGCTCAGTAAAGGGGTGATTTATGTGTACTAAGCTGTGGCCACCACTTGTTAGGCCCTGGTTTGGCTGGTTTGGTTAGGTGTGTGGACCCTAGAGCTGCCACTGATTGTTTTAACCCTAGAGAGTTTTTGGGTCTTGTTGTTTAGAAGAGGGCTACTTTTGGCAACCAACCCGGACCCAAAGTTTTACCACTGCTATTAATTCACAAGTTAGGACTGTTAGTTCCTTTCCTTTTCTAAATGGCTATATTTTGGCATATGTTTGCCTTGTTGATGCTGCAGGTTTTCTTTTTAGCAGGGCATGTTGCTAATTTCTCACACTTGGTGCGTTTTGATTATTCCTTGGACAGTGCTTCTTTTTGCTGTCTTGTTTATTTCCTTCTGCTAAATTTGATAGCATTCTGTTGCAAGGTTTGGTAAACCCCTTTTTTTATTTGCTTATTACCTAATGCTCTATTTTTATTTGATTGTATTCTTGCTGAGGTGTTCTTTCTTTGAATGCGTCACGTTCAGAGCAGTAGCCAGTTGAGCGACTAGTTTTCTTTTGGGGGCGTGTTGTGATCTCCTGGGCTGTTGAGACTCCCCTTCCTCAGTTTGTGAGGTAATTGTTTTCTTCCTTTCTGTATATATTGGAGTTACCATGGTGATCTAGAAGTGGTCAAACATGTAATCTCACTGCCAACGCGATATGAGCCTGCACGGTCGCACATATAAGTATGTGAAGAAGTTGGAAGATTGATTGTGTTGGTAAGGGTTACCAATCACCATACAGAATGGGGGTCAGGCAAACGTTGCCAAGGAGATTCGTCGAGAATCGTCGAGTATGACTTGCCGACTCTCGACGAGTTCGTCGAGAATGATTCGTCGGGAATCGTCGAGTATGACTTGCCAACTCTCGACGAGTTCGTCGAGAATCATTCGTCGCAAATGATTCGTCAAGAATCATTGAGTATGACTCGCCGACTCTCGACGAATTCGTAGAGAATCGAATTGTTTGATTCCCGGCGATTGGTGATACTCGACAATTTCTTCCTCAATTCTCGACGATTCTACAGATGATTCTCATCGATTCTGTCTGCTGATTCTCTCCGAATCTGGATCTCATTCTCGCCGAACCTGGAGCTCATTCTCGTTGAATGATTCTGGATATCTATGCAATGTGGTCTGCGGATAGCGATTCTCTTAGGTCTATTTATACCTTTGGTATAAATAAGGACTTAGGGTTTTGGGATGAATACGCGTGAGTTCTCCTGTGGTCGATTCTAACCTGACGGAAGCGTTCCGCCGGTCTGCCGATCAGCCGATTCCCGAATCCCGCCGGACGGAAGCGTTCCGCCGCATCGTTCTCTCCGCCGACCACCTCCTCTCCGGTGATAGTCGCCGGTGTTGCTATTCCTGGCGCAGACCTAGAAGTCCGTGGAAGTGCAAGGTGCAGTTGATCTCCTTCCCGACCCTTCGTGCGACGAAGCTCTGTGTTCTCCTGCTCGTGTGGATTTATCCAAAGACGTAGACGTTATTCTACGTAGAACTCGCCACCTACAAGGACTCAAAGCTTGGAGCATCTCTGTTGAGTTTTGACTCAACACCGGAAAGGTAACTTTGACCTAGTTATTTCTTTACTTCTTAATTCAACATTCATTGCCCGATCCAAAATCTCTTTTGGGTTATTCTTGATTTTATTTCTTCCGCTGCGTGCATAAGTGTTGTGCCATCCTCATAGAGAAACCCAACAGTGGTATCAGAGGGAGGTTTCGGCAATGATTGTTGTATTGGAAGTTAGGTTATTCCAGTACGTGTAAACCTAGAGATTTAGAAGTGTTCTAAATGTCTAGATTTAATCCTGGAACATCAATTGTTGATGATTTTCCAAGGGAAATCTGTGGGCCCATAACACACAGGTTAGGGGCTCTGCACCTTGGAACTCCGCCAGGAACGTCTTGGATTTCGTGGTAATTTCTAATTGTTATTAATTGTTGTCTCCTTAACAGTAACCGTCCCTCGAGTGGTTAATGAACCCGTGTATTATTTTGGATTTTGAATCCAACAATGAGAAACGAGCTTGTCTACTACTTTAAGTTGAGTTCCCTTTGCCTTTGTCCAATGTATGTAAATTTGAAGATTTGGAAGAGTCCGAATGTTCAGATTTAGCCCTTCCTTCTATCAAATGTTGATAATGCCATGTTGTGCACATAAGGGATGCATGTGGATTTTTGAAAAGTGTTTTTCTTTGGATGTGCACATTGATCAAATGTTAATCATGGTTAATTATTAACCTACAATCAAAAATTCCCTTCATCAAATATTAAGTGTTCGGATGCCTTCCGATGGATGACACTCTTCCTGCCTCGATCGATGAAGTGTGGGCTTGCCAAAGAAAGGTGCATTAATCTATCTTGGTAAGGGTGCGAGCGGATAATTGTGATATCCCACTGTCGACATCGGGTCCAACTTAACTAGGTGACCTCAAAGGTTGAGTGCCTAGAGGCATAGGGTTAGCATGCACTATATGATGGATGCGAATAAGGAGTTATTCACCAACCATACAAGAATTGCATGAGGATGCAATTGGCAAGCGTTGCCTACCTAAATAACCACATCATGAGAGAAAAGCCAAAGCTGACTCATTGTGTTGGTGAAATACGGATCTTGTCCACGAAGAGAGTAGCTCGCATGAATTCTCCGAATTGATAGTGAGGGCTATCATTTCGAATAAAAATAGTGGGAGTTTTAATTGAAGTCCAAATTAAAAATAAATTGTATTTTGAAAGTTTTGTACTGATATTATTCTGCATGAATTCTTGTAGAATTCCATGGCAAGTGGTTCACACTCCACTCTGTCTCTGAGAGCCATCCTTGAGAAGGATAAGCTCAATGGGACTAACTACATGGACTGGTACAGGAACCTGAGAATTGTTCTCTGGCAAGAGCGAAAGCTCTATGTCTTGGAAGAAGAAGCCCCCGAGGTGCCGACCGGGAATTCTTCCCGTGCTGATAAGGATACTTATAAGAAGTATACTGATGACTCCTTAGACATCGAATTCCTTATGCTTGCCACCAAGAACTCTGAGCTTCAGAAGCAACATGAGAATATGGGATGCAAGGAGATTGACGAGCATCTCAAGAAAATGTTTTCCAAGGGAAAGCTCATCAAGAGAGGTTTGACGTTACAAAAGCATTATTTCAGTGCAAGATGGGAGTTCAAGACTCAGTAGGGACTCACGTACTCTAGATGATTGGGTATATAGAGAACCTTGAAAGGCTGGGTTTTCTTCTAGGTCAAGAGTTGGTCACAAATCTGATCCTGCAATCGTTGCCGGATAGTTATGAGCAGTTTGTCTTGAACTACAACACGAATGAAATAGACAAGACACTGCCCGAGCTCCTAGGTATGTTAAGAACTGTCGAGATCAACATAAAGAAGGCCAAGCCTGTCAGCCCCATACTGATGGTGCATAAGGGCAAGGGCAAGGCCAAGGGCTCTATGAAGACGAAGGTGGGACCTAAGTCACATCTTGAGCCCAAGTCTTCTACACTGAAGAAAAAGAAGAGCACGGTGAAGGAAGGGAAATGCCACCACTGTGGCAAGGCTGGTCATTGGAGGAGGAACTTTCCTTCTTACATTGAGGGTCTGCAGAAAATGGAGGTATGACTTCCGCTTCAAATATTTACATTATAGAGATAAACCTTTCTGTACCTTCATCTTGGGTATTAGATACCGGATGTGGTTCTCGCATTTGTACAAATGTGCAGAAATTGGAAAGGAGAAGATTGCTGAGTAAAGGGGAGGTGGACCCGCGTGTCGGCAATGGAGCAAGAGTTGTTGCTGTAGCCGTAGGGGTTTACCGTCTTTCGTTGCCCAGTGGGCTTGTAATAGAACTCGATAATTGTTATTTCATTCCGGCCATAACTAGAAACATTATATCCATTTCATGTTTGGACATGATTGGATTTTCTTTTATAATTAAGAACAACTGTTGTTCTATATTTAAGAATGATGTTTGTTATGCTGTAGCCTAATTATTTAATAGTCTATATGTTTTGAACTTGGACCATCTGATCTATAATATAGAAAATAATAAAAGACTAAGAACAAATGACTCAAACCCTACATATCTTTGACATTGTCGTTTGGTCCATATAAACGAGAAACGTATATCTAAGCTCCATAAAGATAGACTTTTAGACTAATTTGATTATGAATCATTTGAGCGATGTGAATCTTGTTTATTGGGCAAGATGACTAAAGCCCCTTTCACTGGTTATACTGAGAGGGTTGAAGATCTCTTGGGTGTTGTACATAGTGATGTATGCGGACCCATGAGCTCTATGGCTAGAGGTGGGTATTTCTACTTCGTTACATTTGCTGATGATTTAAGTAGATATGGATATGTGTATCTTATGAAGTGCAAATCTGAGACCATTGAAAAGTTCAAAGAGTTCAAGAATGAAGTAGAAAACCAGTTGGGCAAAAGGGTTAAAGCACTCCGATCTGATCGACGTGGCGAATACCTGAGTCATGAGTTCCGTGATCATCTGAAAGAGTATGGTATTGTATCACAGCTCACTCCACCTAGAACACCACAACATAATGGTGTGTCTGGGAGGAGAAATCGTACTCTGTTAGACATGGTACATTCGATGATGAGTCATGCAGACTTGCCTGTTTCCTTCTGGTGTTTTGCTTTAGAGACTGCTGCACTGACACTGAATCGTGCTCCAACGAAAACGGTTCTAAAGACACCATATGAGATATGGATTGGGAAGCGTCCTAGTATGTCGTTCATTAAAATTTGGGCCTGTGAGGCATACGTGCGACGTCAAATGCCTGACAAGCTGGAACCCAAATCGGATAAATGTTATCTGGTGGGATATCCTAAGGAAACGAAAGGGTATTACTTTTACCTATCGTCCGAGGGCAAAGTGTTTGTCGCAAGGATTGACGTCTTCTTGGAGAGAGAATTCTTATGAATAAAGACTGAAAAGGTTGAACTTGAAGAAGTTCAAGAACCACAAGTAGTGAATGAACCGGAATTGGATTCTGAGATAGGACTACAAGATGTTATAGCTAGAGAACCTACTCAAGAAACACAAGTCCTACATATATCTGGTAGACCAAGAATTGAGCCTGAGAGATATGGATTTCTTGTGTCTCAAATAGGTAATGTGTTGCTTTTGGATCATGATGATGAACCAACAACCTACCAAGAGGCTATGTATGGACCGGACTCCGAAAAATGGCTTGAGGCTATGAGATCCGAAATGGACTCCATGCACGCAAACCAAGTTTGGAACTTGGTGAAACCACCTGAAGGGGTACGACCCATATGGTGCAATTGGGTCTTCAAGAAGAAGACCGACATGGATGGGAATGTATAGACATTCAAAGGGTTACTGGTGTCTAAGGGTTTCAAGCAAATTCATGGTATTGACTATGATGAGACCTTTTCCCTGGTGCCATGGTAAAGTCCATAAGGATATTACTTGCTATTGTTGCGTATTATGACTATGAGATCTGTCAGATGGATGTCAAAACAGCTTTCCTTAATGGAAACCTCCTTGAGGAAGTGTACATGACACATCCAGAGGGTGTTGTATCCCCAAATGAAGCCACTAAAATATGCAAGCTGAATAGGTCCATCTATGGACTGAAGCAGGCCTCTCGAAGTTAGAATCTTCATTTTGATGAGAAAATAAAAGTGCTTGGTTTCATCAAGAATGAAGATGAGCCTTGTGTTTACAAGCGAAATAGTGGGAGCATTGTTGTCTTCCTGATATTGTATGTAGATGACATACTATTGATTGGGAATGACTTTCCTACCCTGAAACTTGTTAAGAACAACCTAGGGAACTGCTTTTCTACGAAGGACTTGGGTGAAGTGACTTATATACTCGGTATTAAGATCTATAGAGATAGATCGAAGAAGTTGCTGGGTTTTACCCAGAGTACATACATCGAGAAGGTGTTGAAGCGGTTCAACATGCTTGAGTCCAAGAAAGGATTTTTACCCATGTCTTATGGTGTGAATCTCTCTAAGGACCAATGTCCAAAATCTTGTGAAGATAAGGACCGCATGAAGTTGATTCCATATGCTTCGGCAATTGGATCAATCATGTTTGCAATGTTATGTACTAGACCCGATGTCTCCTTTGCTTTGAGCATGACTAGCAGGTATCAGTCAGACCCCGGTGAGTGTCACTGGATTGTAGTCAAGAATATCCTGAAGTACTTGAGAAGGACAAAGGATGTGTTCTTGATGTATGGTTGAGAGGAAGAGCTCGTTGTAAGTTGTTACACGGATGCTAGCTTCCAAACTGATAGGGACAATTCAAAGTCTCAGTCAGGGTTTATGTTTTGCCTTAATGGAGGAGCTGTGAGTTGGAAGAGTTCCAAGCAAGAAACAGTTGCTGATTCTACAACAGAAGCCGAGTATATCGCTGCAGCTAACGCAGCGAAGGAGGCTGTATAGATTAGGAAATTCATCGGCGAGCTTGATGTAGTTCCTAGCATTGTTGGTCCCGTAGTTCTCTACTATGATAACAATGGTGTAATTGCACAATCTAAGGAACCTAAATCCCATCAGCGCTCCAAGCATATACTTCGGCAGTTCCATCTTATTCGTGAGATTGTCGAACGAGGAGATGTGAACATTTGCAGATTGCCGACTGAGGAGAATATTGCGGATCCACTAACAAAGCCTCTCGCACAGAGAAAGCATGATTGTCGTACTAGATAAATGGGTATACGATACCTAAATGATCAACTCTAGTGAGAGTCTTGTGGGTTTCATATAAACATATATTCTGTTGGTTGTTTGTTGTTTATTCATATGATGTATTTTGTACCGAAATTTAATTTTACAATTAATGGCAAGTTCTTTTATTATGATTTCTCTATGCGATAGTTAAATGTTAACATAATAAATACCCTTAGCATGTTCGCTTCCATAGGACATAAGGTACGTGACTTGAATGTGAGAGCCTATGATTTATTTGAAGCATCATACTTAAAAGGTCCCTGGTCGTTGTATCATCATAGAAACTAAGGGTGATGATAATACATTAAGACTAGCATGTGTGTAGACTGATGACCAGTTCTCATAGGTCATGATATTGTGATATTAAGTCATCACGTGGGTACTTGTTAATGAACAAGTTGTACTGGACAGACCCAACCTGAGACTACTCTGTGGATTGTTATCTAAACGTGTCACGAGTAGGTCTCAATTGACAATGGTGTTGTGATCCTTTAACCTGAAGTCACAACATTCATCAAGTGAGGAAGAGCGTGTTTTGATGCCATCTAAAGTATTCCTTGAGAAAGGTTGATGATAAGGGTGGTTGTTGGGCACATTACGAATCATTTGGGAGTTTGTGTGTGAGCAGATATGGGATTGGTCCTCCTATATGACAGGATTTGAATCCATGGGCCACTTGATGGAACTGGACTGAGAAATGCATGACCATGCTTGGTTGAGTCAATATGTGAAATTGGACTCACCATTCTCTGGAAGTCCGTTCTAAATCAAGAAACTTGGATTGAGCTAATATGAGGGTGACACGCTCCATGCCTCTAGTTCTTTCCGGATCTAAGGGATAAAGGGACAAAGACAATGCTTGAACATTGTTCATATAGGCTTTTGAGTTATGAACTCTTATTGCTTTGGTAGCAATGATGCATTGCTAGATCCCGCTCATTTTTTGTGAGGTTTTTGGTTTGATACTTTCAAGATCAAGTGGGAGACCGTTGGAGTTACCATTATGATCTAGAAGTGGTCAAACATGTAATCTCACTGCCAACGCGATATGATCCTACACGGTCGCATATAAGAGTATGTGGAGAAGTTTGAAGATTGACTGTGTTGGTAAGGGTTACCAATCACCATACAGAATGGGGGTTAGGCAAACGTTACCAAGGAGATTTGTCGAGAATCATCGAGTATGACTCGCCGACTCTCGACGAGTTCGTCGAGAATGATTCGTCGGGAATCGTCGAGTATGACTCGCTGACTCTCGACGAGTTCGTCGAGAATAATTCGTCGTGAATGATTCGTCGAGAATCATCTAGTATGACTCGCCGACTCTCGACAAATTCATCGAGAATCGAATTTTTTGATTCCCGGCGATTGGTGATACTCGACAATTCCTTCCTCGATTCTCGACGATTCTACAGATGATTCTCGTCGATTTTGTCTGCTGATTCTTGCCAAATCTGGATCTCATTCTCGCCGAACCTGGAGCTCATTCTCGGCGAATGATTCTGGATACCTATGCTGTGTGGTCTGCGGATAGCGATTCTCTTAGGTCTGTTTATACCTTTGGTATAAATAAGGACTTAGGGTTTTTGGATGAATACGCGTGAGTTCTCCTGTGGCCGATTCTAACCTGACGAAAGTGTTTCTCCGGTCTGCCGATCCGCCGATTCCCGAATCCCGCCGGACGAAAGTGTTCTGCTGTATTGTTCGCTCCGCCGACCACCTCCTCTCCGGTGACAGTCGCCGGTGTTGCTATTCTTGGCGCGGACCTAGCAGTCCGTGGAAGTGCAAGGTGCAGTTGATCTCCTTCCTGACCCTTCGTGCAACGAAGCTCGGTGTTCTCTTGCTCGTGTGGATTTCTGCAGAGACGTAGACTTCATTCTACGTAGAACTCGCCACCGACAAGGACTCAAAGCTTGGAGCATCTCTGTTGAGTTTTGACTCAAAACTGAAAAGGTAACTTTGACCTAGTTATTTCTTTACTTCTTGATTCAACATTCATGGCCCGATCCCAAATCTCTTTTGGGTTGTTCTTGATTTTATTACTTCCGCTGCGTGCACAAGTGCCATCCTCATAGATAAAACCAATAGTTTAGACATTCATACTGACCAATGGGTTCATGTCAGGTTGTTGGTGCCCACTGGTTGCTTTCTTGTGATGCTAAGTATGAACTGAAACTGCTATTTTATTTGCCTTTGTGGGGGTTATTTACTTGCTCTCTTGGAATGAATTATGCTAGGTTGCATGTTAGGTATTTTAAACCCTAAAAGAATTATTCAATGTACTCCATGCACGTCATGTTTATAAAACTAAAGCACTACTTTCCAAAGTAACGTAAAGACTATTATTTTATACTATACTAAATTTAGAGTCTTGCATATCATGAGTGGTCTTTTGGGGACGTTTATGCTCATGTAGGAGATCAAATAACCTTAACCAAAGTATTTTCCGCTGCATATAATGGTATTTTTTTGAGGACTATATGATCCCTTGTGTCGAGGGATATGACCATCTAATTTAACTAGGTTTTCTTTCATAATAAGACATGATTCTATTTAAGTTTTTGAGTATGGTGTTTTGCCTGAGCGTCTGCAGTTATCCCCTGTATGATGTGGCATCACGGCACGCATTTTCTCATACTCTGATATAATTTTATTATTGAGGAAATGCAGGTCTTGATACCCTTTGTTAGGGCAGAATCAGTGTTTTTCGATCCCCCGGCCATTCTTGACCCCTTTTTTTTCTTTCAAAACCACGGGGTCTTAGGCCCAGAATCACGGATTTGTGGTAACACCTTCACACCCGGGAAGGTCGTCACCATAAAATGCCGATACTGTCGGCCATATCGATCATAGAAAAGTACCAAAAGTGTAGAGTATATGAAATGAGAAACTCAAACACATGTCCACAATAACCATATATAAAATAAATAATCTCCACGAAGGGAGAGTCCACAGCAAAAATAATGAAGGTATTGTAAATAGGGCTCATGCCCGATACATCAAATCCTCACTACATGACACTCATCGCGGAAGCAAAACTAAAAAAACCTACTAACGATCGGGACTCACTGTCCCAGCTATCTGAACTCCGATACTAGACTGTCCCATCTCCAAGCGTGTCGTCCTCCGGGGATGCACCTTCGTGCTGGACTCCACGATACGCTAAAATGATGTGGTCCGAAAATTGTTATTCTAAAAGTCTAAGTCATATCATCCCCTACCCCTCCCCCTGGCTCTTAGGCACTGAGTGGGGAGAAGGAAAGGAGAGGTAATGGAGGTGGAGAATAACAAAGTAGCAGGTGATGGCGGAACTAGTCTAGCAGTTCTAAGAGTATATTTGGTAGAAATGAAATTATGAAAGACTGAAAATATAATAAGTAACCTTAACTTATATAAAAATACATAAGCTAAGGGATCTTCTGCAAGGCTCCAATCGTATAAAGAGTCCCATACCAATTTATACGATAGGGTGTTAGTTTTAAAGCAAACAATTGTATAAATCCATAGAGTATAACCTTAACTTATAAGCACGCCCAAACAAGCTTATAAACTAAGGGGTCATTTTGCATGGCCTATTGTATAAAAAGTCCCATACTAATTTATATAATAGGTGTCAAGGGTTATATGCAATGATGATGCTATGTCATGCTAGTATGCTATGATGTGAACATGCAAGTGCAACACACACACTCAACTCTATGCGTATAGATCTTTAGTTCCCCCTTTCTTGAGCCTAACCTCCCAGGATGCAATGTAATGATAGTATGCTATGATGAAAACAACTTCTTGCCTTACTCTTATCCTTTCCCCGGTAATGAGCAACATCATGCCCTGGCTGCTTACATGCAGAACAAAATAAATATTTTCTGGGAGCACCATGAATTGCATGCACCTGCTCCTTCTTCTGAGCTCCCAGCCCCTTGAAACACCTTTCGAAGGGGTGGCTTGACCGGCCAAAGAAGCTACAAACCTCCTTGCTCTTCTTTCTTGTGGCAGCACCAGGTACCTGAGGGCTCTTTCCTTCAGCCAATTTCCTCTTATCTTTTCTCATTTGCTACACTCTTTGCTTTGCATTCTCAATTACCTCAACTTTCAAAGCAGATTCCACCACTCCAGCATAGCTCATTGATTCATAAGCACTTGCTAACTGTTGGACATCACTTCTTAGGCCACCATGAAAACGCTTAACTCGATCCGCCTTAGAGCATACCAAGTCAGGGGCAAACCGACTAAGTTTGCTGAACTCAATCTCGTACTCACTCACTGAGAGCTGCCTCTGCTTCAAATGTAGGAAATCATTCATCAGGCGGTCGCGCTCGACCGAAGGCAGAAACTTCCTTAGCAATTGTTCCTTGAAGGTCTCCTAAGAGCATCCCTCTTTCAAGCTCTCCTTCTCTCTAGACCACAAACTCTTCGCCAATCCCTTAAGCTGATTGGCAGAGATCATCACCCTTTTATCAGGTGTAATTCTAGAATAGGAGAACATCTCTTCGATTGCTATAATCCAATCATCCAAAACCATAAAGTCTGCCTTCCCATCGTAAGTACGAGGTCTCAACCGCTGGAAGTGCGATATAAATGTCATCTCCAGGGGCAACACAGCAGGAGGTACCACAGGAGCAGGAGGAACAGGAACATCTATGCCAACAACATTGTCCGACAATCTCGGAGGCTATCTTGCCACAACTGCTTACAGAGTCTGGATCTGAGTCTGCATACCCAACACCTGCCTAGATAAGGCTTCATTACCCTGCCGCAGACTTTCAATCAATGCCTTG
Organism: Platanthera zijinensis; assembly: GCA_039513925.1. Classification (NCBI taxonomy): domain Eukaryota; kingdom Viridiplantae; phylum Streptophyta; class Magnoliopsida; order Asparagales; family Orchidaceae; genus Platanthera; species Platanthera zijinensis. The sequence continues at coordinate 84,840,927 of CM077089.1, forward strand.
CTTTGCGCTCCGGAAGACTCACCCTCAGATTGGGGAGTCAATCTAGTCGAAGGATGCCTCGTCATCCTATAATCGAATTAGCACTAATCAAAACCTAGCCCAACTTCTAGAATAAAACTACCCGGTACAGACAGACATACTTAAATATGAACTTCAACTGCTAACTTGCTCTGGGATTTTTTTATATAAGAATGATGGTATGCTTAGCCTAGGATGGTTTACCACCATCATACTAACTCATGTGCTTAGACCATGAATGCATGAATTTTTATTTCTTTTGACTCAAAACAATGTGTGTACATATGTCATCATGCAAATCTTTTGCTTGGCACGTTGTGCTTATGTAATGTTATGTTATGCATGTTGTGCTATGCATTTAAAAAAAAAGGCCTTAGTGCATGTCATGAGTGATCGTATGCATGACAATGTTATGCATCCCATACTTCATTACATTGCATGAAACGAAAAAAGGAAAACGTGCTAATGGGCATTCATGTGGCGAGGTTATGCATCCCATACTACATAACCCTCACATGGTTCCACCTATCGTGGATCCATATACAAATACATATTATGCATCCCATACTACATAATATGCCTCGTATACTTCTATTCATGCTTATGAGTGTAGTGTTCATGCTTCAGCCAAGACTTACTGATGCCATATCGGTGTGTGTATGATATGACGCTAAACCACTAATGCTAACAAGGGAATGGTTGCCTGACCAATTGTCAAGCAAACTCCCTCCGATACTAACTATCACTACCCGTATTTTCCCAACGATTAAATCGTATCAGAGCAAGAGAAAATACGTGTCGTGATGCCACATCGTACAGGTGATAACTGCACACGTTCAAGCAAGACTTCAGACTTTAGATTTTAAGGAAAATTCATAGTTAATTATGAAAGAAAACCAGTTATATTTAATGGTCGTATCCCACGGCACAGTGGATCAGCTAGTCCACAATTAAATATATATTTATACAGAACAGAAAATACTTTGGTTAAGTTGCTTTGACATACTAAATGAGCATAAGTATCCCCGAGGGACGACTCATGGTATGCACGACTCTAAGGTTAATATAGTATCAAATAGCCTTTACGTTACTTAGGAAAGTAGTGCTTTAGTTTCATATACATGACGTGCATGAGGTACATATAATAATGATTTTAGGGTTTAAAATACTTAACATGCAACCTAGCTTAAATCATTCCCAAAAAGCAAGTGAACAACCTCCAAATAGACAAAAATAACAGTTTCAGTTCATATCCAGCATCACAAGTAAGCCACCAGTGGGCATCAACAACCTGACACGAACTCACTGGTGAGCATGCATGTCTATACAGAAAGAAAGAAACTAACTCACAAGGATGAGAAATAGAAATCTCAGCTACCTAGGAGGCCACAAGCAAGCTCCACAAGAAAACTAGATGCTCAACAGGCTACTACTCTGAAACCTGAGGCATTCAAAGAAGGAACACCTCAGCAAGAATACAATCAAAAGAAGTGGAACATTAGACTCATGAATATATAAAGAAGGGTTTACCAATCCGACAACAAAATGCTATCAGTAAAAGAAAAGGCATGACAGTAAGAAAAGAACACTATCTAAAGTGCGATAAAAAAACACCAAGTGTGAGTACAATAGCAACATGCTCTACAAAAGAAAAGAACCTGCAGCAGCAACAAGACATATTTATACCAACAGTGATAGCCATAAGAAAGGAAAGGAACTAACACTCCTAATATTTGTGAATTGTTGGCCGTGGTGAAAACCTTAGGTCAGTGTGGGCGGCATAGCCCTCACCAATAACCAGACCCAAAAACAATCCATGGTGAAAACAACCGGTGGAAGCTACAGGGTCCATACACCTAACCATACCAAACCAACACGTCCTAGGTGGTGGTGGTCACAGCTCAACATACGCAATTAACCCCTTAAAGAGCCCACAAAACCACACCACCTGCCATAATCCACGAGTCGGCATCCAAGCTAAACTAGCCGAACAACCAACACCCTCCTAGGTAAAAGCCACACTAACAATCCTAAGGAAACACACCAACCCAAGGCAAAAGCGTCGAGTCCACTCAATGCGGCGTTGAGTGAGCTCTACTCACTCAATGCCAAACCTAACGCGGCGTTGAGTGAGCTTCACTCACTCAGCGCCAAACACTATCTAGGGATGGCATCGAGTCTACTCCACTCACTAAACGCCAAATGACTTAGCCGCAAAACCTAACTCTAGTATTGAGTGAGTTCACCACACTCAACGCCAAAAAGCCTAATAGCCAAGGCGTTGAGTGAGGTCCACTCACTCAACGCTTTTGACTTGGAAAAAAATAATAAGTAATAATGTCGGACTAGACGGCATTAAGTAAGCTCAACTCACTCAACGCCCAACACAAACAGCGTTGAGTGAGTTCAACTCACTCAACGCAAAAAGACATATGGCGTTGAGTGAGTTCAACTCACTCAACGCCAAGGGACTTAGAAAAAATTTCTAAGTCAGACGGTGTTGAGTGAGCTCAACTCACTCAATGCCAAAAGACTTAGAAAAAGACTCTGGCAAGACGGCGTTGAGTGAGCTCAACTCACTCAACGCTAGACACAGACGGCGTTGAGTGAGCTCAACCCACTCAATGCCAAAAAGGCTGACGGCGTTGAGTGAGCTCAACTCACTCAACGCCAAAAGACTTAGAAATTTCCAAGGCCGACGGCGTTGATTGAGCTCAACTCACTCAATGCCAAAAGGCAGACGGCGTTGAGTGAGCTCACCTCACTCAACGCTGTTAGTGCTTATGGACTTAGTCTCCAGACCAAAAAGCTAGGCATTGAGTGTGTCCACCACACTCAATTCTCGTATACTTAGCCTAAATTTCACTCATCGCCTGCTAACCAGTGAGCTGGAAAATTTATTCCAATAACTTCCTCTCTCCTACTGCCCAGCCACAGTTGCTAAAAACAAGCTGGACTACAATTAGCAACCTAAAAATGCTGCTTCCAGCCTCTACCTGGACCAAAAATACTGAACAGAAAGAGAAAATAAAGAAGAAAAAAAGCAATTTAAAACTGTCCAGCTTAAGTAAAACCTAGCTGGAATGAAACTGCAGCTACCCTAGCTTCTAGGAAGAGAGAATAAAGCTACTACAACAAGAATAATAAGAGTAAGATTAAGTTTGGCAGGGGCGAAGGGCACCACTTGCCTCTACCTCCAAGAAAATAGCAGCTATCTCCAAAGCTTGGCACCGACGGCAAGATCGGCCACCTAGAAAACAAAAACTGAAGCTTAGAGGAAGAAGAAGAGAAAACCCGAAAAACCCTAGCTCTTAAAGAAAACCCTAGAATAAGGAAGACTTACCTGGGAATGAAAATCTAGGTGAGAGCAGTCTAGATCCGTCCTTAACTGAGAAAAACGGGCTCTAAATCGCTAGAAATCGCCGACCGGAGTCCCTGGTTCTCCATCGCTCTATTCCTTCCGCAGGAAGCTAGCTGCTAGCTTGGGGAAGATGAAACCCGATAGCACTAAAGAAATGTTATATAAACTCACACTCCACTCAGCTAGCTATCTAATATGCATATATATATATAATAAATTCAACCACTATAAATTCAGCCACACTATATTTATATATATATATATATATAAATCCAGCTAGCCTGAACACTAAGCTCGGCAACTTAGCAAGATACAATAACAGTCACCAATGCTTCTTATTATGTTAGCCTATATGATACTAGCTTAATGTACTCAACCATCCAACAAACAAATAATTAACAGGATATAATCTAATATCAGTTAATTAAATAAAACGTCAAAACGACGTGAAAACAAACGACCTCGAAATTCGACGAAACTCGCATCGTAGCTAAACACCCATGCTACGAAACCAACTGCAAAATCAAAAACAACATCCGATGATCAAACACTCAGGCTAAAACCTCCCAACCAAAGTACAAGCATTCCCTGATAGGCTCAGCCAAGTCACCAAAACAGACTCCAGCTAGCTGGGGAATCTTGCAAACAGGCTACGAATAAGCCACTCAAGGAACCTAAAGAGCTAAGACCATGCTCTAACATCGGCAAAAGTCAAAAAACGCGTCATCGTAATGCCAAACAACAATCAAACAAAACACAGAAAAAACTGGGGACGTTACAAACGCCGTCTGCGTTTGGCGTTGAGTGAGTTTAGCTCACTCAACGCCGTCTGCGTTTGGTGTTGAGTGAGTTGAGCTCACTCAACGTTGTCTAGTCCGGCGATATTTTGTCTTCTAAGTCAAAAGCATTGAGTGTGTTGAAGTCATTCAACGCCTTCGGCTATTAGCGTTGACAGCATTGAGTGGGCTGAACTCACTCAATGCCATCGTCCAAAGAGTTTTTACGGCCAAGTATTTTGGTGTTGAGTAGGTGGAGCTCACTTAACGCGGCATCGAGTAGACTCGACGCTTTCCCTGCTTAGATTTTGGCGTTGAGTGAATGGTACTCACTAACCGCGGCCTCGAGTGGACTCAACGCCTTCTCTGCTTAGTGTTTGGCGTCGAGTGACTAGTACATAATCAACGCGACGTCGAGTAGACTCGACGCTTTTTCCTTAGGCTGGTGTTTTTCTCCCGAGTTAGTTGGTGTGGGTTTTATTTCAGTCTGGTGTTGTGTTTTCGGCTAGTTTTTGGATGTCGAATCGTGGATTATGGTAGATGGTTTTCATGTAGCTCGGTAAAGGGGTGATTTGTGTGTAAAAAACTTTGGCCACCACTTATTAGGCCCTGGTTTGGGCTGGTTTGGTTAGGTGTGTGGACCCTGGAGCTGCCACTGGTTGTTTTAATCCTGGAGAGTTTTTGAGTTTGGTTGTTTGGAAGAGGGCTGCTTTTGGCTACCAACCCGGACCCAAGGATTTACCAATGCAATTAATTCACAAGTTAGGACTGTTAGTTCCTTTCCTTTTCTAAATGGCTATATTTTGGCATATGTTTGCCTTGTTGATGCTGCAGGTTTTCTTTTTAGCAGGGGATGTTGCTAATTTCTCGCACTTGGTGCGTTTAGATTATTCCTTGGACAGTGCTTCTTTTTGCTGTCTCATTTATTTCCTTCTGCTAAATTTGATAGCATTCTGTTGCAGGGTTTGTTAAACCCCTTATTTTTTTTGCTTATGACCTAATGCTCTATTTCTATTTGATTGTATTCTTGCTGAGGTGTTTTTTCTTTGAATGCCTCAGGTTCAGAGCAGTAGCCGGTTAAGCGACTAGTTTTCTTTTGGGGGAGTGTTGTGATCTCCTGGGCTGTTAAGACTCCTCTTCCTCAGTTTGTGAGGTTGTTGTTTTCTTTCTTTCTGTATAGACATGCATACTCACCAGTGGGTTCATGTCAGGTTGTTGGCGCCCACTGGTGGCTTTCTTGTTATGCTAAGTATGAATTGAAACTGCTATTTTATTTGCCTTTATGGGGGTTGTTTACTTGCTCTCTTGGAATGAATTATGCTAGGTTGCATGTTAGGTATTTAAAACCCTAAAAGAATTATTCAATGTACTCCATGCATGTCATGTTTATAAATCTAAAGCACCACTTTCCAAAGTAACGTAAAGACTATTATTTTATACTATACTAAATTTAGAGTCTTGCATATCATGAGTTGTCCTTTAGGGAAGTTTACGCTCATGTAGGAGATCAAATCACCTTAACCAAAGTATTTTCCGCTGCGTATAATGGTATTTTTTGAGGACTATATGATCCCCTGTGCCGAGGGATACGACCATCTAATTTAACTAGGTTTTCTTTCATAGTAAGACATGATTCTCTTTAAGCTTTTGAGTATGGTGTTTTTCCTCAGCGTCTGCAGTTATCCCCTGTATGATGTGGCATCACGGCACACATTTTCTCGTACTCTGATATAATTTTATTATTGAGGAAATGCGGGTCGTGACACCCTTGGTTAGGGAAGAATCGGTGTTTTTTGATCCCCCAACCTTTCTAGACCCCTTTTTTTTCTTTCAAAACCATGGGGTCTTAGGCCCAGAACCGCGGATTTGTGGTAACACCTTCACGCCCGGGAAGGTCATCACCATAAAATGCCGATCCTGTAAGCCATATTGATAACAAAAAAGTAGAAATAGTGTAGAGTATATGAATGAGAAACTCTAACACATGTCCACAATAACCATATATAAAATAAATAATCTCCACGAAGGGAGAGTCCACAACAATAATAATAAAGGTATTGTAAATAGGGCTCATGCCCGATACATCAAATCCTCACTACATGACACTCATCGTGGAAGCAAAACTAAAATATCTACTAACGATCAGTACTCACTGTCCCAGCTATCTGAACTTCGATACTAGACTGTCCCATCTCCAAATGTACTGTCCTCTGGGGATGCACCTCCATGCTGGGCTCCACGATCCGCTAAAATGATGTGGTCCAAAAATCATTATTCTAAAAGACTAAGTCATATCATCCCCTACCCCTCCCCTTGGCTCTCAGGCACCGAGTGGGGAGAAGGAAAGGAGAGGTAATAGAGGTGGAGAATAACAAAGTAACAGGTGATGGAGGAACTAGTCTAGCAGTTCTAAGAGTATATTTGGCAGAAATGAAATTATGAAAGACTGAACATATAATAAGTAACCTTAACTTATATAAAAACACATAAGCTAAGGGATCTTTTGCAAGGCTCCAATCGTATAAAGAGTCACATACCAATTTATACGATAGGGTGTTAGTTTTTAAGCAAGCAATTGTATAAATCCATAGAGTATAACCTTAACTTATAAGCACGCCCACACAAGCTTATAAACTAAGGGGTCATTTTCAATTGCCTATTGTATAAAAAGTCCCATACTAACTTATATAATAGGTGTCAAGGGTTATATGCAATGATGATGCTATATCATGCTAGTATGCTATGATGTGAACATGCAAGTGCAACACACACCCACTCAACTCTATGCATACAGCCATTTAGTTCCCCCTTTCTTGAGCCTAACCTCCCAGGATACCTCCGTAGTGGCAAACGGAAGCGGTGGGTTGGGCCTCGCCCACCTCTAAACCGGTATCAGCACTACCAGTCAGACTTATCATACGCTTCAACGTCGGTGCACTAAGCGGAGCTCCTGTGTACTCTTTGCCGGCTCGTCCATCGGACTTAATTTGGCGAAGTGCTAAACCACACTTGCCAAGTCAACGTATTGGCATCGGTGCGACGACTCTCCAACACGGAAGACCCACCACCTTATAATTTATGCACATGCAAACTTGATGTATCAACCGCTGAGGCAAACCTCCCCAGACTAACCCATCCATCATAACCAACAATCGAGCCAAAGCTCCCCGGACTAACCCTTCTGTCACAATTATCTACCGAGCCATCGGCTCACTGGGCTTACCTGCCCATCACCAAAACCACCGAGCCTACTGCCCGTGTGACCCAACCTAACTTCCTGAGACTCCAGGGTGTGTGAAAGTGAACCCCTAGTTATACTAGTTACCCTTAAGCATTGATTATTCTTACAACTTACCTTAACCTTGGACTTCCCAGGGCATTCCCCGTGAAGGGCTCTCGAGGTCACTAGAAACTACGATGGGCTGAAGCCCAAAGCTCCCTTTGGCAAGGCACTTACTGTTATTAGTTAATATCCAATTCCCGATTCCTTTTAATATTGTACTAGATCTAACCCTAGTGTGTTTTGACCTTCTCTCTCCTTCCACGGGAAAGACAATCTTTCGTTGATCCCAAGCACCGCCTAATCCTAGTCAACCAAGCATTCTACTCATCCCAAATTTCAATGATGAACTCAATCTCATTTTACTCAAACCAGCAAACTATTAACTCCAAGCCATATGCTCAAATCAAAAGCTATGACATTTTCTGCAGTTTTACTATATGTAGACCAACCTATACTATATGTTGTACATGATAGGAGGTACTCCAAATTTTCATCCACAAGCCTTAATATATTTACTTGGGGTCTATCATGACACATTTAGCCTAAATGTAGAAACTTAGAATTTTCCTAAACAATTTGGCATTTAATTAATTTTTTTCCTAAAATTGGTCCATGGGTGATTTGAACATGAAGTACTAAATTTACTTAATATCTGTCCATACAAAAATTTTGAACACTATAGGATTGTAAGATATTAGTGAATTCCAAGTTTCATAGAATTTCATAAAGGACTTAGTCTCAAAATAATTAAGCCAAGGTAATAAAACTAATCCGGGGTAATGAAGGAAGTACCATAAATACTAGTCCAAAAATTATACAAAACTTAACAGAGCTTTATTATGATCATAAAATCTTACTGACTAAATTTTATACAATTCTAAGGTCAGCAAACTATATAGAAAAATTGCTCAATAAAATCCATCTTGGTGAAGTTTGTGAAGTAACATCATTGTAATCTCAACTTAACAACATGAAATAATTTTCCATGCTTCTATATGCCGTAAAAAATTCTCTGGATAAGTAATACAATTTTCTAGAAAGCTATAGTATTTATCTTCTATTTATCAAAGTATGGTGCACTTTAACATGATTTATTAAGAAGAAATAAAGACTCAAGATGAGTTTGAGTAGCAGGCTGGTTTACACGGCCTGGGACACGGGCGTGTCCCAGGGCGTGTCGGGTGTACACGGCCTGGGACACGGGCGTGTCCCAGGGCGTGTTCGAATTATTTTGTGAAATTGGCCTATTCAAGTCAGAGCCGGACACGGCCTTGAACACGGCCGGGAACACGGGCGTGTCAGGCTGGACACGGGCGTGTCAGCTGCCGTGTTTCGACCCGTGTACTGGTTGCAGCTCGATGGAGCAGGAGACACGGGCGTGTCTCAGGTTTGACACGGGCGTGTCAGGTTCGACACGGGCGTGTCGATGACCCATGTTGTTCAGTCGGTTCAAACTGTGTGTGCCGCTTAAAGGGTACACGGCCTGTGACACGGGCGTGTCACAGGCCGTGTCGGCCAAAAAATGGGTTTTTGGGAAAATCTTGGCCGTTCAGTTTTCTCTCTTTTGATCCAAGGGTCCAGGTGGTTTCCTGGCTGGGTTATTACGAGAAGTAAGGATGAAGAGTCATTCTTCATTTGTCCTTAAGAAAGAGAGAAGGAGAGAGGAAGAAGAAGAAGGAGGAGGAGAGCAAGCCACCGGCGGAGCTCCCGTGGTCCGATTTGTGATCCGAAGCCGGCGTTGTGAAGGCAAGGCTGCTGCGGTTCTTTCTCACCAGCTAGTTTTCGATGGCACCGAAGAGATCGACATTGGTAACGATCTCCCTCCTTGGACATGTGAAGTCCTTCTTTTCTGCATTGCATAGGGAAAACCCTTCCCCGCGAGTGTGCGGTGGGTTGTGGTGTCCCTTGGGGTAGATATGTGAAGTCCCCCTTGTTAGAGGCCGGAATTGGAGTACGGCTCTAGGCATGCTGTGTGAAGCCCATCTGGATGTAATCTGGATTGGTGATGCTTGTTTGCATATCGGAGAAGGCTCCGTGATTATGGCTTGTGATGCCTTGGCTTGTGATGCCTTGTTCCTACCTGTTGCTTGGTGTGGCAGGAAGTACTCGACGATGTCCAGGAAATGAAGAGGATTGGATGCAACTCTTGTGGCCGTGTGTTGCCACTTTGTGAGTAGTTGAGCCATTGGGCTGCAACTCGATGAAAAGGCAGATTGCCGAACAGGAAAGGTGAAACCGACCCGCGCCTATAAATAGCCATGGATACTTCCGTATTCGAGGTGGCACGGCGACTTGAGCAACGGGGGGTGGCTGATCCGTACCTGCATTAGGTCCGTCCGACTTGGAAGCCTGGTATAGGTTTTGTTGGAGCGCCTAATGAGAGTCTTAGGCCCGCGCGCCGGAAAGACTAGAAATGCTCAAATACCGTGTAGACGGTGGTGTTGACCCTGGTATTCCGGTACACCGAAAATGTGCCCTGAGTGCACGGACTATCGGGCCGGGTGGCCGATGGTTGTGATGGCTTGAATGTGCCTGCGCGCACATAGTTGCTATTTGATGATGCCATGCTTGCAGGGAAAGAATGCTCATGCCCCAAGAAAGGGGTAGGATTGTTATAATTGGGTCAGCTGAATGCTGACCGTTGCATTGTTTGCCACCGGTTGGGTGGATTGTTCCCGTGCAGGTGCTGGAGAGCCAAGTGGTAAGTGATGGGCTGAAGCCCTACTGCTGTTACTGCTGCTGCTGCGGCTAGCCCTTGAAGGCTAAGCGAATGGCTTTGTTTTGTTTTCTCTTGTGCTCATGTATGGCCGGCCTGCGCGCCGAAGTTTGTAAAACATGCTGTATGTTCAGAGGAACTGTAAGGCCTTAAGGCCAAACTCTTGTGATTGTGTACATTCCGTGGTATATATATAAAGGTGGTTTTATATATTGGACATTCCGGTTGAGAGTTCAAAGTTGTAACTTAAAGCTTCCGCTAGAATGCTCTGAGTTAGGATTCATATTTGGTTTGGTATTATCCTGTGACCTCACCGTCTGTTTGTGGAATATAGTGTGGGGCCCCGGCCGGACCTTCTACTATACGTCATTTAACGGATGGGGTCGTTACATTTTGGTATCAGCTTTTCTCGGTCTTCCTCTTTCGAATTCGTGGTCGAATTCTTTTGTGGGGTGGCGAGCACGTGTTTGTGCGACCTGCTGTAATGCTAATGAACTCTGGAATGTCCATTAAGGAATGTACAAAATCTTGTTTGAGGAATCTGCGCGTTCCTTTTTGTGTTGTTTTGCTTGCATACGTTCGCTAATGTGTGTCTTGTCCACCTATAGGTAACACGTAGTGGTGCTGGGCAGTCTGAGCCCCAGCGTTCTGATGAGAGTGCGGCACCAGCTGAGGTGCCCACACCTCCTCCATCTGCGGAAACTGTTCGCTTAGTGGCTGAGGCGCTATTTGCCATGATTCAGCCGACCGGGCAAGCGCAGCCGGCAGTAGTGCCAGTGCGTGTTGATGTAAGACCCGAGCCGGTTGAGGCTGTAGATCCACGAGCAGCTGACCGACAGTTGAAGCAATTCATGAGCTTCAGTCCTCCTACGTTTGCGGGAATGGGATCCCCAACGCAGGCGGAAGATTGGTTATCGCGTGTCAAGAGGATAATGACAGCGATCAGGGCGGAGGAAACTCTCAAGGTCACCTTAGCCACCTTCTTGCTTGAAGGGGAGGCGCGGTTGTGGTGGGACGAGGTTGAGCTACATCATTTGGCGGGCAGGCATTTAACACAAGTGTCGATTGAGGAGTTCTCTCGAATATTTCTGGCGAAACATGTCCCAGCGGCGCAACGCATTGCTATGGAAAATGAGTTCCAACGGTTAAAGCAAGGGGAAGATAGTGTGGATGTCTACTTGCACGAGTTTACCAGGTTGGGACGATATGCGAGAACAATCTTCGCGGATGACCAAAGGAAAATGAATCGGTTCTATGAAGGATTGCGGGATGAGTTGCGATTCCTGCTTTCGAGTTCTGTGAGCCAAGGGTTTCAGGCGTTGGTTGATACTGCGTGCGTGTTGGAGAAGGACATGAGGCGAGTGCAAGGGAACAAGGGCTTGGTTGTGTCAAAGCCAGAGGTTCAAGCACTTCACCCGAGCAAGTCGTTTTACCAGAAGAAAGGGGGCAAGAGGTCCAAGCCATCTGGGCAAGTGACTACGACCGTTGTGTCGGGAGCGACATCAAGGCCGGATGCTCGTACGTGCTATAACTGTGGCCGGGTGGGGCATATTGCTCGTAACTGTCGGGTTGTGCATCCCAAAGGGGACAAGAAGACGGGTGCGTCTTATGCTGAGAAGGGCAAAGCGGTGGTGGATTCCTCTGCTTCCCAGGCGCAGCCCCGAATCTATCAACTTGGCCAACAGGAAGCGATTAAGCAAAGTGACGTCGTCACAGGTACGAGTTGATTTAGTTTACTTGCTGGTGCTTTTGGTTTTGGTTATGTTTAGCTTGTGCATGTGTGTGTGCTGCAGGCTTTGTCCTGATTCGGAATCATTTAGCGAGAGCCCTGTTTGATACGGGTGCTTCGCATTCTTTTCTGTCTGAGGATTTCGTATCTCGCATTGGGGTACCAAGTCATGTGACGGTGGATTGTACAAGGGTGCTATTGCTGAATGGCTGTGTGATGCTTGCGGATAGGGCTTGCGATGTGGATGTGCAAATAGGAAGTCGGGATTTCGGTTTGAGTGCAGCTGTACTACCGTTATCGGAGTTTGATGTGATCTTTGGTATGGACTGGCTCTCGGAGCAGCGTGCCTTTATTGATTGCAACTCCAAAGAGATTACACTGGGCCAGAATACCGGGCTTGTGACGAAGTTCGCTGGTATGCGAGGAGTTGGCGGAACGTTGTTGTCTGCACTCCAAGTCGTCAATGCTGTTCGGAAGGGCGCGGAGTTATTCTTCACGCTAATTCAGGCGGTTGAGCCAAAGGCCAGTGTCGGTGAAGTGCCAGTTGTGTCAGAGTTTGCCGATGTGTTTCCTAAAGATCTTCCTGGGTTACCACCCCAGCGGAAGATTGACTTCTCTATTGAGTTGGTGCCAGGTGCGAAACCTGTGGCCCGCTCTCCATATCGCGTCGCGCCAAAAGAGATGGCTGAGTTAAAAGTCCAATTGCAAGAGTTGTTGGAGCAGGGATATATACGCCCAAGTATGTCACCTTGGAGCGTGCCTGTTCTCTTTGTGAAGAAGAAAGACGGTAGCTTACGGTTGTGTATTGACTACCGCGAGTTGAATAAGCTGACGGAGAAAAACAAATATCCGATTCCGCGGATTGATGACCTCTTTGATCAGCTGGCAAGATCAACGGTCTATTCCAAATTGGATTTGAAATCGGGATATTATCAGCTAAGGATTCGGGAAGGTGACATTCCCAAGACGGCGTTTGGAACACGCTACGGTCATTATGAGTTCACGGTAATGCCGTTTGGCCTATGTAATGCGCCTTCGGTATTTATGGACCTAATGCATCGAACGTTCCAAGAGTATTTGGATTTGTTTGTGATTGTGTTTATCGATGACATCTTAGTATACTCTCAGTCGGAAGAGGATCACGCAAACCATTTGCGGTTGGTCTTGCATACCCTGCGGAGGAATAAGCTTTTTGCCAAGTTCTCAAAGTGTGAGTTCTGGCTCTCTTCAGTAGCCTTTTTAGGCCATGTGGTAAGCGGAGAGGGTATCGCGGTGGATCCGTTGAAGATAAGTGCCATCCGAGATTGGCCAGTGATGTCTTCAGTGGCCGAAGTCAGGAGCTTCCTTGGACTTGCGGGCTACTATAGACGGTTTGTGGAAAACTTCTCGAGGATTGCTTTACCTCTGACCACGCTGACGAGAAAAGATCAAAAGTTCATTTGGACGCCGGAGTGCGCGCGAGCTTTTGAAGACTTGAAGAGTCGTTTGACCACGGCGCCTGTGTTGACATCGCCATGTGGTACCGATGGGTATGAGATCTATAGTGATGCATCAGGGAGCGGCTTAGGCTGCGTTCTTCTGCAATTTGGTAAAGTGATTGCTTATGGCTCGCGTCAGTTGAAAGTGCATGAGCGGAATTACCCCGTCCATGATTTGGAGTTGGCGGCGGTAATCTTTGCGCTCAAGTTGTGGCGGCACTATCTATATGGCGTGAAAGTGGATATCTATACGGATCACAAGAGCCTAAAGTATTTGTTGGATCAGAAGGATCTGAATATGCGACAACGAAGATGGATGGAGTTCCTTGGGGACTACACCTTCGAGATTCACTATAATCCCGGGAAGGGAAATGTGGTCGCTGATGCTTTGTGTCGAAAGACTCCGGTACGGGCAAGCTGGTTGCAGAGGCATGATCAGCGTTTGATCCAAGAATTGGAAGCATTGGAGATATCTTGCGTTGACAAGGGTGCGTCAACCGATGCATGCTTGAACTGGACGGAGGTGCAATATGACCTTACGGACAGAGTTCGGCGAGCAACGGAGCTTGATGAAAGTCTCCAGCGCTATGCGAAAGATGGGCCGGATGATCAATTCTCTTGGGATAACGGGTTGTTACGGAGAAATGGTCGAGTGTGCGTCCCAAGTGTGGGTAAATTGAGGGAAGAGTTGATGTACGAAGCGCACTTTGCAAAGTACTCAGTTCACCCAGGGAGCACAAAGATGTCCAGGGATATGAAAAAGCTATTCTGGTGGCCCGGACTAAAGAAAGATGTCGCACGTTATGTGGCTGAATGCACTACCTGTGCGTTGGTGAAAGCAGAATGCCAGAAGCCTGGCGGGTTTCTGAAGTCGTTACCTATTCCGGAGTGGAAGTTCGATGATATTTTGATGGATTTCGTGCACGGGTTGCCGAGATCTCAACGCGGTCATGATTCAATCTGGGTGATTGTGGACCGGTTGACGAAAGTGGCGCACTTCCTTCCAAACAGAAGAGACGATTCAGTAGAAACCTTGGCCAAGCTGTATGTGGAGCAGGTTGTTCGACTGCACGGTGTTCCTCGGAGCATCGTTAGTGACCGTGATGGGCAGTTCACATCGAATGATTGGCGGCTCGTTCATCAAATGTTGGGTACAAAGTTAGCGTTTAGTACGGCCTTTCATCCCCAAACGGATGGCCAGACTGAACGAACCAACAGGACGATGGAGGACATGCTCCGCATGTGCGCCCTAGACTTTGGTAAGCGATGGGAAGAGTATATATTTCTTGTTGAATTTGCCTATAACAATAGCTACCAAGCGAGTATTGGTATGGCACCATTTGAGGCGTTGTATGGTCGGAAATGCCGTACACCGTTAGCTTGGGCAGAAGCAGGCGAATCTAAGCTGAATGGGAAAAAGGAAGTCGAAGAAGCTACTTCGCTCATACGCTCTATTCGGGAGAGGCTATTGATAGCCCAAGATCGTCAAGCAAAGTACTACAATGCCAAACATCGGAATGTGGAGTTCGCGGTGGGTAATTGGGTATATTTGAAGATCAAACCCTTCAAAGGTGTGTCCAGGATTCGGCGTTTGAAAAAGCTAAGTCCGAGGTATCTTGGTCCGTTTGAGGTGGTGGATCGAGTTGGGGAAGCTGCTTATCGACTAGCACTTTCAGCGGACTTGGGTGGATTACATGATGTATTTCACATCTCAGTCCTTCGTAAGGCGGTGAAGGATCCAGCTCAAGTGGTGGAGCATGATCGGGTACCGGTCGATTATGGGCTAATGACGAGGGTTAGACCCATTCGGATCGAGGATCGAGCCGAGAAACAGTTGCGGAACAAAGTGATCGGGATGGTCAAGGTCCGATGGGACAATTGTGGCCGTGAAGAGCTAACATGGGAGCGAGAGCAGACCATGCGAGCTGAGTTTCCCGAGTTATTTGTATAAACTGTAGACCGTGTACTTTTTGTTATAACAGAGTTATAGCATTGCTGGTTTTGTTTCCTTACCGTGCAAATTTCGGGACGAAATTTTGTTAAGGGGGGAGGGTTGTAACACCCCAAAAAGGCCCCAAAAAGACTCAAGATGAGTTTGAGTAGCAGGCTGGTTTACACGGCCTGGGACACGGGCGTGTCCCAGGGCGTGTCGGGTGTACACGGCCTGGGACACGGGCGTGTCCCAGGGCGTGTTCGAATTATTTTGTGAAATTGGCCTATTCAAGTCAGAGCCGGACACGGCCTTGAACACGGCCGGGAACACGGGCGTGTCAGGCTGGACACGGGCGTGTCAGCTGCCGTGTTCCGACCCGTGTACTGGTTGCAGCTCGATGGAGCAGGAGACACGGGCGTGTCTCAGGTTTGACACGGGCGTGTCAGGTTCGACACGGGCGTGTCGATGACCCGTGTTGTTCAGTCGGTTCAAACTGTGTGTGCCGCTTAAAGGGTACACGGCCTGTGACACGGGCGTGTCACAGGCCGTGTCGGCCAAAAAATGGGTTTTTGGGAAAATCTTGGCCGTTCAGTTTTCTCTCTTTTGATCCAAGGGTCCAGGTGGTTTCCTGGCTGGGTTATTACGAGAAGTAAGGATGAAGAGTCATTTTTCATTTGTCCTTAAGAAAGAGAGAAGGAGAGAGGAAGAAGAAGAAGGAGGAGGAGAGCAAGCCACCGGCGGAGCTCCCGTGGTCCGATTCGTGATCCGAAGCCGGCGTTGTGAAGGCAAGGCTGCTGCGGTTCTTTCTCACCGGCTAGTTTTCGATGGCACCGAAGAGATCGACAAGGGTAACGATCTCCCTCCTTGGACATGTGAAGTCCTTCTTTTCTGCATTGCATAGGGAAAACCCTTCCCCGCGAGTGTGCGGTGGGTTGTGGTGTCCCTTGGGGTAGATATGTGAAGTCCCCCTTGTTAGAGGCCGGAATTGGAGTACGGCTCTAGGCATGCTGTGTGAAGCCCATCTGGATGTAATCTGGATTTGTGATGCTTGTTTGCATATCGGAGAAGGCTCCGTGATTATGGCTTGTGATGCCTTGGCTTGTGATGCCTTGTTCCTACCTGTTGCTTGGTGCGGCAGGAAGTACTGGACGATGTCCATGAAATGAAGAGGGTTGGATGCAACTCTTGTGGCCGTGTGTTGCCACTTTGTGAGTAGTTGAGCCGTTGGGCTGCAACTCGATGAAAAGGCAGATTGCCGAACAGGAAAGGTGAAACCGACCCGCGCCTATAAATAGCCATGGATACTTCCGTATTCGAGGTGGCACGGCGACTTGAGCAACGGGGGGTGGCTGATCCATACCTGCGTTAGGTCCGTCCGACTTGGAAGCCTGGTATAGGTTTTGTTGGAGCGCCTAATGAGAGTCTTAGGCCCGCGCGCCGGAAAGACTAGAAATGCTCAAATACCGTGTAGACGGTGGTGTTGACCCTGGTATTCCGGTACACCGAAAATGTGCCCTGAGTGCACGGACTGTCGGGCCGGGTTGCCGATGGTTGTGATGGCTTGAATGTGCCTGCGCGCACATAGTTGCTATTTGATGATGCCATGCTTGCAGGGAAAGAATGCTCATGCCCCAAGAAAGGGGTAGGATTGTTATAATTGGGTCAGCTGAATGTTGACCGTTGCATTGTTTGCCACCGGTTGGGTGGATTGTTCCCGTGCAGGTGCTGGAGAGCCAAGTGGTAAGTGATGGGTTGAAGCCCTACTGCTGTTGCTGCTGCTGCTGCGGCTAGCCCTTGAAGGCTAAGCGAATGGCTTTGTTTTGTTTTCTCTTGTGCTCATGTATGGCCGGCCTGCGCGCCGAAGTTTGTAAAACATGCTGTATGTTCAGAGGAACTGTAAGGCCTTAAGGCCAAACTCTTGTGGTTGTGTACATTCCGTGGTATATATATAAAGGTGGTTTTATATATTGGACATTCCGGTTGAGAGTTCAAAGTTGTAACTTAAAGCTTCCGCTAGAATGCTCTGAGTTAGGATTCGTATTTGGTTTGGTATTATCCTGTGACCTCACCGTCTGTTTGTGGCATATAGTGTGGGGCCCCGGCCGGACCTTCTACTATACATCATTTAACGGATGGGGTCGTTACATGTTCAACTATTCCAATTAATTTACTATTGCACCAAAATGATATTTTATTAGCTTTTCTAGAGTTTCAAATCATTCTAAGATATTTAAACCATAGTTACATCAATATCATCAAAAAGGGTAAGATGATGGTTATAGCTATAAGGATTAGCTACTGTTATCTAAACACCCTATCATAAATTCAAAAAGTTAATAGTACTATAACATTACCCCTACCAAAATATCATAAAGATCCAAAGTCATATGACCCATTAAATATTCCCTTAGGTGTATAGTTGAATAAGACAGTCTAGCTCATTCTGATGATGAGCAGAGCACCTCAATACATAGTGGTGGCTCAGGTTTGAATGTTGATTCCCCTCTGATCAAAAAAACCTTGATGATACTCAAATGGATATTACTATAGAGGACATTAACAGGATGATTAAAAATCTAACTTCACGTGATCCTGTGTTTATTTCTTCAGAAAAGACTCCTGAGAAGTCTCCTAAAAATATTCATGAAGAGATTCCTGAAAAGACTCCTGTAGAGATCCCTGAAGATATCCTTGAAGACACTCAAGAGAATTCTCAGCCCCAGGAACATATTAAGGGGGACAATATTGATTTGCACTCTGGGGAAGAAATTCCTACAGAACCAGTTGAACCTCCTCTCAGGAACTTGGATTTCACCATGCCTGTTATTCTTGGAGAGGAAGGAGATATTATGAATTCTACCCAAAGAGGGAGAAGTACAGTTGTAATTGAAGAAATCCCTGTTTGGACACCTCCAGCACTACCTCCTCCACCTCCTCCAACTGATATTATCCCTGAAGGTACCCTTTTGGGTAAAATAGAATATATGCTTACAAAGCAAAGAGAGTACTTTGATAAGTTTATTTAAGAAGTTACTGATAAAGTATCTACTCTAGAGAAAGAGATGAGCAGTGGGTTTAATGAAATTCTGCATAACACAGATGAATTTAAAAGGCTGCTAAACATTGGTGGAAAGGCAATAGACCACACTATCACTAGTGTTGGTCATGTCATGGATCAACTAGTTACTGTTAACAACAATCAGATTCTATTGCTGATGAAGACTGAAGAAAAAAACTTCAAAACTTGTGAGGAAGTTGGTAAATTCAAAGAAACTGCCATAGAGACCCTCTATGTTGAAGTCAGAAAGGGGGGAGGATAATGCTAAAGAAGTTTTAGAAAAGAAGGTACTAGATATGCAAAGTTTGTGGGGTGATCAACTAAAAGAGATCAATACAAGTGTGGAAAACTAGATTAAGGGGGTAAACTTATATACTTTTGAGTCTGTTGTTTGGATGCACAACAAAATCTTTCAAGATTTTCAGATTGATCCTAATGAGGCTCCACCTCCACATCTTGATCCCAATGACTTCAAGCCTACCTTCTCTCTTAGACCTGAATAGTTTGAACTTATTCCTGAAAGTTATTCTCAAGTATGGACTTCAGAACAACCATAGATACATTAAGATCTACCTCCTAAGATTCCAACACAGAAGAAAAGGAAATATGGTGAGGGTGCTTCAGCTAGCAGATTTATTCCCAGCCAAGGTGCGGCCAAAAGAAAAGAACAAGAATTTTCTGAAGTGTGGAGTCCAACCTCCAAATCTCTTATTCTGGATACCCTAAAGCTAGTAGTGGAATATAATGAAAATAAAGATGGTCACTACATGCATCAAGAATGGGAGTTGTATGAGAAATCTTTGACTAAGAGGAGGATCTATGATAGAGAATATGGAAGAAATTATCCTACTGCTCCTCCTCGACCTCCCAAGTACTACCAAAAACCTCTCAGATATCAAAAGAAACAGAAAGAAAAGAAGGATAAAAAACATCAACAGTAATTCGAATGATTGGAGATTAGCTATAGTGTAGAATCTTGTGGATCTGGATGTACAATGGAAAAATTCTACACATATATAAAATTTTGAATTTTGATAATTATATTTATTCTCTTTTGTCATTACATACTTTGTTTTGCTTGTTTGTTAATTCTTTAAATATCTTGGTATAATTCACCTTAGTATAAATGGTTCTGACTTTTACAAATAGGGGGAGATTGTTGGGTATTATATCCCCCAATACCCAAGATTTGTGTGAAGTCACCCTTGAACTAAGATGAATTAAGTTTGTATTTGATGCTATCTTTTAGTTGAGTGCTTGCATGTCAATATTGCTAAGTGCAGACCAATGCCAGTTTACAATGAGTCACTAAACACTGGACCATACAATGTAATCCTTCATTGTGTGATCCATGGTGTTGACTCATGTTTAACCTCTCTATTAGGATGCACTTCATTTTCAAGTGCTCAAGAATTGGAAGAAGGGCTGAGTTGCTGGTTTCCAATAAAGAAGAAACGAATTTTTTCCCAAAAATTTCCTAAGTCCATTTCTCGAGAAATTGAAGACTGTTTCTCGAGAGGTCTAAGTCTAATTCTCGAGAAACCATAAGACTTCTCGGTAAATTGTCTGAAAATACTATAATTCCATTTCTCGAGAAATGACCTGAAGATTTCTTAAGAAGCCAAGTTAGTTCTCGATAAATGCAAAGCAGTTCACGAGAATTCAAAATCATTTATCGAGAAGCTAAGTTTTTTTCTCCAGAAATTAATTCTTTCTCGAGAATTCAATGCTTCAGTTTACAGAATCTTTGCTAAGTGAATTTTTCGAGAAGGTTAGTCCATTTCTAGAGAAAGCAATTCATTTCTCGAGAAATTTTTCTCCATCTCTAAAAATGGGCTAAGTCACTTTCTCGAGAAATAATATTCATCTCGAGAAATCAGTAATTTTCTTCACAGAAATTTCATCAAGTCTTTTCTCGAGAAATATACTTCCTCTCGAGAAATGCCCATACAGATTTTTCCATTTCAAATTTCTGATGGGATTTCAATTTATTCTGAGTTAATAATGATTGATCCATTAGTGGATCTTTCATTAATGATTCTTGACCGTTGAAGATGTTATATATATATATTCTATTCAATCGGACTCTCCAACCCTAATTACAAGAAGAATTATTCAGTAATTAGAATAGCTCTTTCTAAATTTGGCAGAAGCCGTACGTCGCCATCGTCGTACTTCTTTGTCCCTAATCTCTTGATCCAACGATTCGAAAAGAGAAAAGATTCGACAGATCCAAAGTTCAAGATTCTTTATCATCTATTTGATCGGGTCAGATCTTAGTTTTCAGGTCAGACTTCTCAGTTTTCTTCCTCAACCCTCTTCCTCAAGTTATTCAAGTTTCATGAATGAAGACCCTTGAAGTTTTCAGATCTGGAAGTATAAATTTTTTATTCTACTTGTAAAATTTATTTTAACTCTTGTAGGATCTTTGTCTCTGAGATTGTAGGAAGTTTATTTTTCCGAGTATAGATCCATTGGTGGATCGAGTTTGTAGATCCTATTTGTAGATTGAGTTGTAGATCCGGTTGTGGATCAAGGTTTAGGAGAGGTTGTTCTCCTAGGTGTAGGACCATTTCTCTTAGGTGTAAGGTCGGTATAATCTGAGAAAGGTAAAGTAGCCGAATCTTACCCTTCGTGGTAGATAGGTGAGGCGGTATAGTGGACGTACCCAATACGGGGAACCACTATAAATCTCTGTGTTTGTGTTCTTGAGTTTTTAGTTATTTTTATTTCGCAAAAAGACAATACATAACCTATTCATTCCCCCTCTAGGTGATTTCAGTAGACGCTAGAAACTTTCAAGTCTTTTTTCAGCGCACGAGTCATATATACTAATGCTTGAAACCCTTGGTTCATCGAGCTCTAGAGTAGTAATCTTAGCTTATCATGGAGCCCTTCGTAGAACCTGATGGTTTTACGCACTTCTTTAGCAAAGGAAGACCCCACATAATGTCCCAACCTTGTAAACTCATGTTTGTAGGTATCAACACTATTTTCACCCTGAATTAGACGCTGAAACTCATTTTACTTGGCTATGTGCTATGTCGACAGCAGATTCTTCGCCAAGAACAGTCTCGAAAACTCCTCTATCAAGACATCTGTTAGTTGTCTTCCAGCTAAGTGGTGCAGCTCCATTTTGTCCCACTAAAGTCGAGCCTCTCCTTCTAATAGGAAAGTGGCAAAGGTTACTTTCTGTTCCTCCTCAATTCGTAATGCCATAAGAATTCTTTTGACTAAGGCAATCCAGTCTTCTGCCTGCATTGGGGAGCCTAACGCCGCAAACGTAGGAGGACTGAAACCCATGAACTGCTTCAGTTGTTGTTCCGTTGCTCGTATATCTACCACAGCCTCAACAGGTTCTGGCCTTTATGTGTGTATCATTGCAAACAATGCCTTAGCAACAAAGCACACTGTCTCCATAGAAGGAGGAGGTGTGGGCACATCAGTAAGTGTTGCACTCTCAAAAGAATGTTGGGGCTTAGACTGTACCGCACCACTTCGAGTCATCTATAAGTGTAAAAGACACACTTTAGCAACTTTGCAAAGCAACAACGACGAATAGGAACACGCATGTTCCTCATGCATGTTTATTTTCATTCCTATGTGGACATTCTTGAGTTTATTTATGTTATAACGGTTCGCACGTATACGTGCTCGCCACCCCTCAAAAGAATTCAACCATGAATTTGCAGGAGGAAGACCAAGATAGGCTGATAATAAATTGTAACACCTCCATCTGTCACATAAAATATAATAGAGGGTCCGGCCGGGGTCACACAAAATATTCCAAAAACAGGTGGCGTGATCACAGGGTAATATCAAATTTTTCTCGAATCCTAAGTTAGAGCATTCTAGCGGAAGCTTTAAGGTTTCATGAACTCATACCAAATGAATGTCCACTATATATAAAAAACTAATTATATCTATAACAGAAATGTCACTTACAAATACATAAAAGTTATGGCCTTAAGGCCTTATAGTTATACTTCACAAATGTGGTTTGCAAACATCGGCGCGTAGGCCAGCCACTCATGAACACAGTTAGACTTTTTCGCTCGGCCTTCGAGGGCCAGCATAGCAGCAAGGGCTTCAACCCGCTATTTACCACTAGGCTCTCCAGCACCTGCACAAGGACAATCCACCACAAGGGTGACAAACAAGGAAAAGATCAGCATTTAGCTGACAAATGTTTAATGACCCTACCCCATTCTCGGGGAAGTGGTATTCCTTCCTTGTAGGCATAGTATTTTCACAAGTAGATATAACACTATTATGTTCACTCATGCACAGTTCAATATATGACAAATGAATGCCTCAACGACCAAACGTTTCGTGCACTCAGGGCACATTTTTGGCATACCTTTTGCCAAGGTTCCACCACCGTTCAGAGGTTCCAAACATAACGGTTAACTTGGAGCATTCAAAGTCTCAATAGCCCCTGGCCTTAGACTTTAGTCTTGATGGCGTACAGCCTAAGACTCTCAGTATATGATCTTAACAAATGCCAACAACTTAGGCACTCGAGTTAGACAACCATAATGCAGATACAGTTCAGCCTTTGCCCATTGCTCAAATCGTCAATTCAATGTCTAGATTGACGCGGGTCGGCTTCCCCTTGTCTGTTCAGCTCACTGGTATTTAGGAGCTCGCAGCTCATAGATTAGCCTCACAGTCTCCCAGAGACTAGCTTTATAATCAAAAGGGAGTTATTGCCAGCATTCATCACGATCACTTGGTTGGACCAACAGAAGTTCTCTTTCTGCGCCCAAACTCAACCCAAAACCCTGCAGTATCCTGCAGTGTCAGAAACACTAGTCTTTTCATAGCACACAACACAAATTGCTCACCAGGAGCTATCGTCGTTGGCTATACTCACTATTGCCCGGCGATATCCAACTAGTCTTAAAACTGTGGAATTTCTATGGTATTTTTCTAGAATGCAACTCCGGTACTTCCTGCTATTTTAAGTTCACAGGTATAACCCCACAGACCCTTTATATTACTTGTTTATACTCGGAGTCTTCTCCAGCACGCAAAATAAATAATACCAATCCAGACCAACCTGTCTAGATTGTCTTCACACAGCATGTCTATTCCGTACTACCCATTTTCGGATCTATATGCAGGACTCACTGGGGATTTCATGAATTGACTCAAAGGAATTCCCTTCGCTTTTCCTCCTTTTGGTGGGGGATTTCATGCATATGCCAAAAGAAGTACTTTACTTATCCAAGAATGATGATCGTTACCCATATAACTTTCTTTGAATCCATGACCGTGATCTTTGATCCAGATGGAATTGATCTATGCAACTTCCACTTCAAGGATCTAGCATCGACTCGCGATACTGATCTCAAGCACACCTTGGATCGACTTTTCTTGAGATCCTTGATTTTTCCTCCTCTTCCCTCTCCAAAAATAAGCAACAGAGTGTATGAGTGAAAATGAGAATGAAATCTCAAGTCCATCTTTTATCTAAATGTTACTACTGTGTGGTAACACAGGCGGTAACCGCTTCGACCAGTCGGTGTAGCTATCCAGATCTATCGCTCCGTGATAATTCTCTAGCGCCTGGAGGTAGATCGGTTACTCAAGAAATCCTGCTCGACACTCATTGAGAGGCTAGCATGGCACGGTAACGCCTATCGCCTGCTGGTAGCGCTCTCGACGATTCCTCGAAAGCGTTTAGTGGTCTCTCCGAAGGAATTTGCTACCGCAGCACGATAGCTTCCTATCGCCAGGCAGTAAAAACTCGAGCCCTTTGTCTTTTAATCAAGTGTGCTATCTCTAGTGATAGGGTTATTGCAACGCGGTAACTTCCAATGACCACTTCTCATTTTTGGGGTGTTATACCAACGACGGATTGCTCGATACTTTGATAATTATGCCAGAATCAAGCAGTTCGCCGAATGGAATCTGGTCCTAAAGAAGGTAAATGCAGCATGGAGATCAGTAGCTATGGGAAAGCTCCAACCAAATTAGGAAGGTCCATATATCATCGAGAAAGCAAAGAAGTCAGGAGGATACCGCCTCTAGAAATTGGAGGGAGAATCCCTAAGTCACACCTGGAGAGATGATGATTTAAAATGTTTCTTTCTCTAAACCTTATAAATAAATGATTCTTGCTTATTGACTTTTTGTTTAAGATCTCTTGTAGGTAAAACTATATATGCGGCTGGCGGTAGATTGAGATGTTGACCCTCAGCAGATCCGGCTGACCAGGCTCCCACTAGCTTGCAGGTTTTGAAGTCACTCGGTGGTTGATTTGAATGTTGGCCCTAAGCAGATCTCGCTGACCAGGCACCCACTAGCTAGCAGGTCTGGAAGTAACTTGGTGGTAGATTAGAATTTGGCCCCGAGCAGATCCCGCTGACTAGGCTCCCACTAGCTGGCAGGTCTGGAAGTCACTCGGTGGTAGATTAGAATGTTGGCCCCGAACAGATCCCGCTGACCAGGCTTCCACTAGCTGTAAGGTCTGGAAGTCACTTGGTGGTAGATAGTACTGTTGGGCCCGAGCAAATCGCACTGAACAGGCTCACACTAGCTGGCAGGTCTGGAAGTCACTCAATGGTAGATTGGAATGTTGGCCCCGAGCAGATCCTATTGACTAGGCTTACACTAACTGACAGGTCTGGAAGTCACACGGGGGTAGATTGAGATGTTGATCTAGAGCAGATCCCATTGACCAGGCTCCCACTAGTTGTCAGGGCTGAAATTCACTAAGTGGTAGATAGAGATGTTGAGCTCAAGCAAGTCCCGCTGACCAGGCACTCACTAGCTGGCAGGGAAGGAAGTCACTCGGTGGTTGCGAAAATAAATTGGGACTCCTCGCCTTCATCTCACTAACTAGCTGGGGTCAAGAACTACTCGACAGAAGGTAAGGGGGTAGGCGAGTGCAGTAACTCTAGGGTGGATCTCGCCACCCAAGTGCTCGCATAAACCCGAGGAGCAAGCATCAAGCGCCTTTAAGTCGGAAGGTGAGTTGGATCTAGTCTTCCACTCAATCTTAGTTTTCAGGATGGCGAGAGATGGTAACCCCCTAATAGGTGAATGAGCGTGTTGCGCAAGATTACCCGGTCTTACTACGAGCTAACCTATTGCATTCCAACTTATAGTAATCACGCTACGATAACAGCGAGGAGGCGAGAGGTTCCTAATTACTCATTCAATCCTCATGCATTGTGTGTTAATGGGCAGCGAGTTGTCAGATCCTATCCACCGAAGGGGGAACGTGATACTCTCACGCAGAGCGTGTTCAAGGGAAGCGAGCCATTTGAAACTGACCTAACTTGGGTAGATTCTAACACAATGTGTTTTACCTTGGAGAAATCACGCTTCAAAAGTGGTGTGTGCGTTTGAGTGCGACATGACAAAGTAGTACATTACAAAAAACTAATAAAAATGATAAGGATAGGAGAAGGTTTCATTAAATAATATCTAGTTACAAAAATATCGCCTTGCATACCAGTGGACAAAAAGAAGGACAAATCTCAGAAAAGAAGAATTTATAATGAGTCCCTCCTTAATTGTCTCCTCCCGACTGGTCATCTCACTTGACCTCCACTTTGTCAAAGAGCAAGTTTAACTCATCCTCCTCCTCGCCTGGGATAAGGATGGGGATGAACAGCTCGGGGACCAGATCTTGGCGGTGCCCCTCTCGCAGTCAGGCATCAACACCTTGAGGTCTCACATCATCTAAAGCGTGTGGACGACGGTCTTGATGGAGGTGTACCTCATCATCTAGTTTACCTTCGCCTTGTTATACATCTGCGGCCTCCTTCCTTGACTGCTTAACTCGCCACAAGCTTCGGGGAGGATGATATCAACCAGGCAAGTGATCTCGGCCTGAAACTGGTCATTCTTCCCCTCCAGCAATTGGTTTCTCTCTTTCAGGTCGGCGACACGAGTGTGCATATTTTCGGCGGTCTTAGTGTCCTGCGAGATGGAAATTGGGAAGGTGTTAAGAATTACCCCAAGTTCTTCTCAAGGAGGGGGCCGGATATGATTGACACTTACCACCCCGCTAGAGTTCTTCTCGAAGAGGTTCTCAGTAATCCCTAGCTTACAGTTCAGGTCTGTCACCTTCATCCACAGCGAGATCACGTGCTTCCTCTACATCAGAACACCTGCGGCTAAGGGAGAATCTGCGACGGACAGTCATGTGCGCGAGCACCAGAGAGCGCATTTGGGCTCGCATACTTTTGTAGGCCATTCACTGCATTGTCATTTCATCATAGGCCTCTACGTACTCGAGGTCGTAGAGCCCAATACTAAGAGAAAAGGTGTGCCCACTGAGAGGTCAGTGCTTAGACCAGGAGGGGAGGAGTGAGGAGATATAGATCCGATTGGCCTTCTCGTCCCACAGTACCATGGGCTCGACGGATGTGATACTTTTCCTTCCCGCCGAGGCCAAAATTTTGGTGGCAACTTGGCAGTTCCACCTCGCAAGTCTCGGTCCCCTCCGCAGTAGGAGACCTGGGGAGATCGCTCTTGCCTCACTCCCCCATGGGCGAGTCCCCAGATACCTGCTTGCCTTGGACACCTCCATCTTCTTTAGCTTTTTTCACATTAGTGGAGGGAGGGGCGAGCTGGAGTCGGCAGGGGAGGGTCAATTCTTGCTTATAGAGGGCCCTGATGCATCCATCTCTCTCCTGCATATCGTCGCTGCTACCCTCTCCTAGGCGAGTGGGTCGGTGTCCAACCTAGCATCTGCAAAGGGCAGATGCTCCGGCATCAACCTCTTCCCTGCAGGAAATGCACTTAGTATCATCAAGGAAAAACAACTTTCGGCGAGAGCAAATTGAAGTGATTCGGAAGCATACCTTATCCAGGGAGAACAAGAAGGAGCAAGTTGAGGCCCCTTCGCAGGAAGGCTGTTGGAGCTAACGGTTCACACATCCTCAAATTTAAAATATCAATTTGTAGGTTGTATTGGATCACATTTGTGTTTGGTATAATGTACAGATACAGGTTCAAGCGTAGTGAAGAACTCTAATCTATTACCTACTACTGCGCACTAGCGCTACCGCCGAGCGCTAGCCTAGATTTAAATTAAATAGGTGCTCTGGATCCTACCGCATAGCGCTAGCGCTATCGCCCGACTAGCTTAAGGATATATTCAGGACAGATGCCTTGCAACTTACCGCGCATTGCTAGCTCTCTCAATGATCATTGATTTGGATTCAATGAGATGCCTGAGCTACTGCTAGGTGATAGCTGGGTATCGCACCTCACTAATATGAAAAAGTGGAAAATAATCATTTTGGAATATTTTTCCAAATACGCGGTACAGTTGTCAGATCGATGCGTAATGACCTACCGCTGGGCGCTAGGATTACCCATGGCAGTAGCCTGTTTTTCAAAGAGTATAAAAGGCTTTCGTTTTCTCATTCCTTGTATGAATTAAGAGAGACAAAATTTCTTCCTAGGGTTAAGGAGTCGCCTCTGAGCACCGTTACGCCATCTCTATCAATGGAAGAGAAAGCCGCCTCCCTCCCGTTCGTGCACAATGATCTCTGGCGAGCCAAGGATTACAATGAATACGAGGTGTAGATCAGTTGTAACCAAATGAAGATCATTAGCGCTGATCAACGGAGGAATCGTTTTGAGGGAGATTCAATCTTAAACATTACTCTTTTTGTATTTCTCTAATTTTTTCTGGTTGTGGTCAGTTAAATCGACCAGTGAAGGTCATCAGAATTTGGGGAGGATTTCATGAGAAATCATCCCGGTGGAGGGATGTCTAGATTGGGAGATTTAGCGAGGCTCTAGGACACTTCCTTGTGTGATGGTGAAGAGACGGCTCGAAGACCATTCTTCGAGGGAAAGGGAGAAAGCCAACCAGTCCGGGTAGTGGGCCGGTATAGAAATCAAAAAGATATTTGTCATTTACCGCCTCCAATCTCCGACGTCATGGAAATCTCATGTTTGTAATTGTAAACCATACTCTCTTTCTGATTGAACACAATTTTTCTTACTCTTCATTCTGTATGGAACGTTGTGCTTTTTTGCCGTAGATATCTGATGGGTTTGTGCATCTCCAAGGAAAAAATCGTTCAGGAAAATGATGTTTGTGACCTATTACAGTGCACTAGCAAGCTAACGCCCTACGGTAGCCTCCAGAAAAGTTTTCCTGGACCAAAATAAATCGAATTTTTAAATAACCCGTAAAATCTTATTAACCCCCTCTAACGTTGGCCATTAGATCCCACAAGTGGTATCACAGGCAGGTTATTCCAAAACGATTCACCACCGAGAATAAGTGCTAGCCCTGATCTCGAAACCTCTAGTGGGGATGAAAAATTTTACAGAGAAAATTCGTTAGCAGCACATCTTTTCGTAGGAGTGAACTATAACGAATGAAGAACACTAATGAGGAAATTTGCTTATACTATTAGATATAGAATTGTAGAACATAACTTGTATCAATCCCCCAAATTACCTAACTAAGCACGAGTGTCATATAAATGCCAAAGCTATTTAAAGTTTGTTTTGTGGTCTTAGTCAAGATATTTTTAAACTCATCTATATGCTTCTCACTGCCTATGATATATGAAAATTTCTTAAGTCAACTTATAGTTCTCTTTTTGCAGATAATGAGTCTGAGCTATTTCTCCTGGATTCAAGTGATGAACCAAATGGAGACTTGCTCTTGGAGAAAGACATGGCAAGCACATCACGGGGAAGGGAAGATGAGATGTCAACGTTGGATGAGGAGACACATAAAGGAGTCAATTGAAACCCAATGCTCCAGTCTTACCTCATCTAAGAACACTATAAGGCAGTCAAATTCCCTTTTATCTTGTAATTTTATCTCTACAGTGCATGTGCTAAACAAAGTTAGACGTAGAATTAAAAAATTGAAAAATATTAATTAAAACCTACGACTAGAAAACAAAAATTTAAAAGCACAACTTAATGTTGAATCCTATTAATGATGTGACTTATCCTCCCACCTACTCTTTAGATAACATTTATATGCCTTTTACTAATTGCACTAAACTACAAGAAAAATATAAGGATCCTGAAAGAGCATGTTCTTGCAAAAGAACAAAATGAGAGATTATGCTTAGAAAACGCATCACTAAGAAGCGACTGTGCTATATACATTGATTAAAAAAGTGAAAATAAGGAGATGAATGAGACTTTTGATGAATTCAGGAGTAAGTATGAAGCTCATATTAAATCTGTAGTCTCCACTCTTAAAAACAACACAATCGACTAAAATAACGCTAGACATAATCTCAAAGTGAAAAATAAAGAATTAATTATAAAAATCAACATGCTTAAGGAAATTATGTTTAAAAACTCACAAAACACAACTCCTAAGCTTCATGCAAAACCCAAAAGAATGTTGAATATGATCCATCATATAATTACTAGGACAATGAAAGGGTATAGGAAACCTCTAACTAAAGCTAGTGAAATTCCTAACTATAGAAATCACCCTCACTTGCAAAAACAAATTGCTCCCTACTTTAAAGCCAATGAACGTAGATTTTATTTAAGCAATCACTACACTATAAGTCCCTATGTTAAGCCAAAGAACTTTAACTTGGAGAACAATTTCGATATATCTAAGCTTACATCACAATATTATTCAATTGAAGATCACCATATAAAGACTCGTAGAAATCTGAATGGAAATTTGCAATATAAATAAAAACTTAAACTAAAGTGTGAATGGAGGCCCGTAGTTAAAAATGACAAACATATACTTCTCGAAAGGGCACATTTATCATTACCATCCCATAAGCTGACACGTAGTGATTGTGTACCCAAGAGAATCGCCACACATGATTTCACTTAGATACCTAAATCTCCTTTCTGATAACATCGACAAATTGTGTGAAGAAAGTTCAAAATGAACTACACTATATCTTACTTCACATTACACTTATTAGATTTATTTGTATTTTTTTTGTTCTATGTTTTTTAGTGAAAGTGAAGGGATAGATACTACTCTAGAGGGGGGGTGAATAGAGTTATCAAATTTTGCACTAGACAAAACTTAATAGTCTACCCAACTCCCTTGGAGTGAAGTACGGAATGAAAAGATTATAGATATGGAGATAACCCTAAAGCCTAACACAAGTGATGTGCACAAACTCAAGCTAACTGTAATTATAGTTAAGGCTTGGAAATCCTAATCAGCAACTAGCAAATCTAGTTATATCTAATCACAGCCACAATGCAAGTTAATTAAATTAAGCAAGCCAGACGACACAAGGAATTTATAGTGGTTCCCCAAACAACTTGGGTACGTCCACTCTTCTACCAACAAGGTAGGAATCCACTACAGGTTTTTGATCAGGTGCCCTGCCACCACAAGATCTGCTTCAGGTAGATCTAGAAACCCTTTAGACTTTTGATCAGGTATCTAAAAAACCAACACAGGTTTTTGATCAGGTGCCCTGCCACCAAGGGATACTTTTGAAGGGAGTAATAACCCTGTATAGGAGGGGGAAAGAAGGTTAAAAAGGTCTTCTCTATTTTACAAAAGATTAGAGAAGCACAAAGACTTGCACTGAGCTAGAAAGCTCAAAAGAATCAAGGCTCCCCCTGGCTCAAAGAATGTCCAGGTGAAGTCTTGCTTCAGTGCAGAAAACTCTTCAGTAAGAACAGAAGGAGGAACTACAAGAA
Organism: Platanthera zijinensis; assembly: GCA_039513925.1. Taxonomy (NCBI): domain Eukaryota; kingdom Viridiplantae; phylum Streptophyta; class Magnoliopsida; order Asparagales; family Orchidaceae; genus Platanthera; species Platanthera zijinensis. The sequence continues at coordinate 84,871,921 of CM077089.1, forward strand.
GATATAAAATATAAAATAGAAATCTTCTAGCAGCTATCTTCTTCTTCTTCTTCAAAAGAACTCTGAGTCTGAACTTCCTTGTAGCAGGAGAACTCAGGTTGAAGAAGAGCATAAGAGCTTAACACTTCTCAGTTGAATGAAGATTGCTGAGAGCAGTTAAACTTGGTCTTGATGAAAGCTTGAATGCTAATTGAAAAACTCTTAGAATAACTGGTTAGCTAGCTGAAATCCTTCTCCAAAGGATTCCTTTTATAGCAGCAACAAGCAACGGCTCTTTTCAATTTGAACTGTTTGTCTTCTTCTGAAACTTGAAACTTGGGCTGCAAATATCACAAAGACAAACAAACTCTGCAGCAAAATATTCTATAAAAGGGATAAACCTTTTTCAAGGAAGCTGCAGGAAGCAATCTGATAATAAAGGTACTAAATAAAATCACATCAGAGACAAACTCTTTATAGCAGAAGGAAGACTTTTCAGTCTAACGGCTATAAAGGACTGACAGGAGATAAAGTAAAATACACTGTCAACTAATAAGACAAACAACTTTATCTGAAAAGATTTGACTCAGGCAAAAAAGATGGAGCAGATATTCCCTGGAAATATTATCATAAAACAACTGAAATAAAATGCCAGATAATGTATTAATTTATTAAATAGAATAAATAAATACAAAAATAAAAAGGCAAACAGAAAACGTCGAACGACCCTCAGAGATCGTCGACCGAAGAACGGAGATCGTCGAACTATCGGACAGATAGTCGAACGATCCAGATAGTCGAACTATCAAAGGAGATAGTCGAAGTATCACAACAGATAGTCGAACTATCAGAAGATAGTCGAGCTATCAGATAGTCGACCTATCAACAGATAGTCTAACTATCAAAGCAAAACCGATAGTCGACCTATCAACAGATAGTCGAACTATCAGAACAAAACAGATAGTCGATCTATCAACAGATAGTCGAGCTATCAGCAGATAGTCGAGCTAATCAAAGAACGACAGATAGTCGAACTATCAACAGATAGTCGAGCTATCAGATAGTTGAACTATAAAAGCAGATAGTCGAACTACCAAGGGAAAACAAATAGTCGACCTATCAACAGATAGTCGAACTATCAGAAGAAAGCAGATAGTCGACTTATCAAACAAATAGTCGAGCTATCAAACAACGCAGATAGTCGAACTATCAACAGATAGTCGAACTATCCTTGCAGACAGAACGTCGAGCAACTGATAGACGATAGTCGAACAGTTAGTCGACGATAGTCGAGCGGCGTTCGACCATAGTCGAACGAACAAACTACTTAACCAAATTCTTATCTGGATAAGCTGGGAACTCTACAGCTAGACAACTAACCTTGACCATAGATAATTCATGGGTCAAGAGACTAAGAAGACAAGACTAAACTCAAATCAAACTAGGGTACCAACAATCTCCCCCTATTTGAGTTAAGTCTCTCAAAAACTAAAACACAGAGCTAGCTATAGAACAATAAAATCAATACAGGAAATAGTTAAACAACTAACTAGCAATTAACAATCAGTCAGATATATATAACAGTCAATCAAAATTAAGGATCTACAGAATCAGGTTTGGGATCAGAAGAACTAGGAACAAAAGATACTTTCCTTAAGGGATCTATGGCTTCTTTCTTTGACATCTTCAGATCTTGTACACAAATAATCTTTAGTTCTGATGCCCTTGGGACGACTGCTTCTGGATGCTTTTCCATGTATTTAGAAGGGTCAAAAACTTCAAGGCTAACCTGGATTTTATCAAGTTCCTTCATTCTGAATTTTGACATTGTAGTAAATCCTGCAGAATCTTTTCCTTCAGCCTTAGCTTTCTTTATCTGGGCTGAGCCAACAAGCTCTAGAAAATGAGCCATCCTGAAATCAGGATCTAACTCTTGACTTTCATACTTATTTTCAGATGAAGTATCTATTGGCTTCACAGCTTTAAACTTGGTAGACAGATCTAATAAACTTTCAGCTGGATCTTTAACTTCTTGAATAACAAGAGATGAAGGAGGAGCAATTTCAGCAAATTTCTTACAGGACTTTTCTGAGAAAATAGTTCTTTTACTCTTTGAAGTGTCTTTAGCAGCAGGTGAAACTTTTCTCTTGGGAGAGGGAGGAGGTGAAAATGTTGGCTTTTGATATACCACCTCCTTTACTTGCTCTTTTACCTCAGCATCATGTCTTTGATATCCAGAATATGATTTACCTTGATGGCTTTGAGAACTTCTCCTTGAAGGAGGCTGAGAAGGTGCAGATTTGTCAGAAGGGGCAGATGGATTTGCTGAAATATTGCCAGAGGCTCCTGCACCGGGAGGTGGAGGAGGAGGACCTCTAGGAGTCCATCTGGGAGCAGGACTATCATACCTCTTTGATTTCTTCCTCTCCTTTTGCTGGTTCTTAGAGAACCACATCCAGTGCTGGAACTCTTTGGATTTAGGATCAATCCCTTTCAGAATGTAGTAAGGAGTGTCATTATCGGGATTGGGAGGAGGAAGAGCTACACTTTTTCTTTTCCTCTTTGCAGCTTTCTTTTTCTTAGAATCCTCAGACAGATCTGAATCATCTTCATCCTCAGAATGAGATGAGGGAGGATGATCATATGGATCATAGGCTTCTGATACAGCCTTTTCCTTTTCTTTCAGAGCAGCCTTCTCTTTCTCTTCTTCCATGGCATCCTGTGTCTAGGAGAGTATCCAAATCTAAACCAGGGGAATCATCCCATACTGTAGATTTTTCAGCTTGCCAAGCTTTTTCTTTCTCTTCCAAATCAGCCTTTACTCTTTGTTCCCAAGCAGCTTTTGCTTTCTCTTCTTCCAAACCCAGTTTTGGGGTGTCATCAGAACATCCAACTTGGCTTTCAGGATCCATTTGTTGAAACTCAGGAACTGTCGAGGGGACCAGTTCAGATAGCACTGCTTACTGAGCAGGTTTTCAGCAGCCTCAGAAACTAGAGCAGGCTCTACAGCCACTTGTCCATCAGGAGCTGATACAGATTCAAGCTCTTTAACAACATCTACTTCTTCCATTAAATCTGTAGGATTAGGAGTAAAATCTTGCTAAATGATATCTAGTCATCCCTTCCAGATATTCCCATACTAACTTATCAATTAAGTAATCTACAAATTGGGAAAGAGACATACCTTCAGATTTTCTTCAGGATGACCTAACTCCCATAAATCATCTAGAAAGGAAGTGATTATTCCTTCTAGGAACAGGGCAACTAAGGGAGTTGAGGCTTCTTCCAGATAAACTTTTACAACAAATTCAGACAACATTATTGCATCAGATATTTCTTTTTCTTTGTCAGATGGAGGAGGAGCTGAAACTTCTGCAACTTTTTCTGATACTGCAAGTTGAGCTGCTGGAGGGGAGGCTGGGAGCTGCTCAGAGACATCTTCATTGAACATCTCCCCCTGCTTGATTTCAGTGGGAACTGAAACCAGGCCCCTGTATGAAGAGGGCTCAGCAGAGTTGGAGAGAATTTTGATGGCATCAGTCAAAGAAGCAATGGAGGAAGCAAGTGGAGCAATTGCCTCTTCAATCATGATTTTGATTGAAGGGGTAATTAACTCCACAATGCTGGAAATAAAATCTGGAGTTATTTCAAAAGGTGGTGGAACTACAGTGGATGGAGGAGCAGCAGAAATGGTTGATGTGGCAGGATGAATTGTGGTGAGGACTGGAGATCGAACTGGAGAGTTAACTAGAGAATGATGTGGAGAAGGTGAGTGAGGAGGAGTTGGAATGGGAGAATGAACTGGAGAGGCAATATCAGACGCCAACTGATCAAAGCTGGGTTGAGAAGTCCCAGCAAGATCAGTAGGGTGAGAAGATGCAGGAGGAGAGGCAGAAAGTCGTACTGCAGTTGAGGTTGAAGGAACTTCAGCTGCAGTAGACGGCAAAGCAAAAGAAGATGAAGGAATAGATGAGGGAGCTGAGCCAACTTCTTGAGGGTGGGGAGCGACAGAGTCAGTCCTTGTGCTCTCAGATGCAGCTGGAGCAGCCCCTGCAGGAGCGGGCTTCACGAATGTCCTCTTCCACTTTGAGAACAAGTTGGGATCCATCTTCTTGCTGGCATTAATGGTTGTAGCAGCTGAAATCAGCAGCTGGGGATATCTTTCCTTCAGAAAAATCCCAATAACCCTGCCTAGGGTAACTTCCTTCTTACTGTTCTTCTTCCTTATCAAATCAAACAGAACACCTGCCCAATTGATCCTTTTCTTGTTGGCAATTGCACACATGAGTGCAAATTGTTGTCTTGTAATGTTATCGTGGGCAGAGTGTTTGCCTTGCAGCACCTTTCCGACAATCTCAGCAAGAAATTTAATCTTAAAAGGAAAATTTACCTTGAGCAGCTTTGAGGGAATGCCTTCTGCATGTCCCAGCTCAATCAACATTCTTCCAAATTCTGGAGCATCTTGCTCATATTCTTCTTTGCCATTAATCAATCCAAATAAATCAGTCAAGACGGCGGGAGTCAAAACTACCTCTACTCCGCCAATAGATCCTGTCATTGAATCTTCAGTAGAAGACGAGGTGAAAGCCCATTTCTTTATCTCTGGAATATTTTACTTGATCCTTGTAGACATTGGCCTTTCCAATCCTTGATCATTGCAGAGCTGGAGAATTTCCACGATATCTGATTCACAGCAGCTGAAAGCATCAAAATCTACGCTGAAACCTGCGTTAAACTTGACTACTGTGAGGAGCGCTGGAGAAATCGCCATCGATTTGCTGGATAAGGCGCGAGAGGAACGGAGAAGACGAATCGGCAGAAAATCGCAAGACACGGAGCAAGCGGGAAGACGGAATGCGAAAGGACGCTCTCCGTCGACGATATAAGCAAAGATCTTTTAACCTAGGTCGACTATCGGCTTTATATTAGACCGGAGATAGTCGATCTATTTAAAAGATACTAGACACGATGGTCGAACGGTCGTTCGACGATCGGTCCTGAAGCAGAGTAGTCGAGCAATCGTTCGACTATTTCTGGCTTCTCAAACAACAAGCTGTCGTCATCCAGAGATCGACGATGAGCTCGACTTGTTCGACGATGGTCGAACGCCGGTCGACGATCTTCAAACAGGCAAGCTTTCATCAACCATAGGTCGACGATGGGCTTGACCCAATCGACTATCTTCGAATGTCGTTCGACTATCTTCAAACAAGTTTCAACAAGGCAGAAGTCACACTTAGTCTCTTCCATTGATCATGCCTAGTTGAACCAAAAAGAACAGATGCTTCTGTTCATCTAAGGGCTTGGTGAATATATCACCTCTCTGAAACTCAGTGGATATGAACTCAAGACAAATATTGTTTATTTCCACACAATCTCTCAGGAAATGGTGCCGAATCTCAATGTGCTTCGTTCTAGAGTGGTGCACTGGATTTTGTGCAATATAGATAGCACTGGTACTATCACACATGATTTTGGTTTTCTTGTGTGAGTAACCATAATCCACAAGCTGGTTTTGAATCCACAGGATCTGTGAACAACAACTGGCAGCTGCTATATATTCAGCCTTTGCAGTTGAAGTTGAGACAGAAGCCTGCTTCTTACAGAACCAAGAGACCAATCTCTCTCCCAGGAACTGACAAGTTCCTGAGGTGCTCTTCCTGTCAACTCTGCAACCAGCATAATCAGAATCAAAATATCCAATCAATTCAAATTCTGACTCAGCTGGGTACCAAAGTCATAGATTTGGACATCCCTTTAGGTATCTCAAGATTCTCTTGAGAAGAATCAGATGAGATTCCTTGGGGTTGACCTGGAATCTAGCACAAAGGCATGTAGCAAACATTATATCAGGCCTACTTGCAGTTAAATATAATAGGGAACCAACAATGGCCCTATAATTCTTTTGATCAACTGGCTTGTCGTGATCATCAGAATCAATAACTACATTAGTAGCCATAGGTGTAGGCATTGCTGAAGCATCAGCCATCCCAAATTTCTTTACCAATTCCTTGGCATATTTGGATTGGGAGATGAAGATACCATCGGCATCTTGCTTAACTTGGAGACCAATAAAGTAAGACAGCAAACCCATACTACTCATCTCAAACTTAGAGTGCATCAGGTCAGAGAACCTTTTGCAAAGTTTGGGATCAGTGGAACCAAATATAATATCATCCACATACACTTGAACTAACAGGATTGTATCCTTGTGGTGCTTGACGAAAAGGGTTCTATCAACTACTCCCCTAGTAAAGTTGTGCTCTAATAGGAAACTAGCTAGAGTCTCATACCAGGCTCTGGGTGCTTGTTTTAGTCCATAAAGAGCTTTCTGCAACTTGAACACATGTGAGGGCTGAGTTGAAGAAACAAACCCTGGTGGTTGTTCAACAAACACCTCTTCCTTAAGCTCACCACTCAGGAATGCACTTTTGACATCCATCTGAAAGACCTTAAACATCATGTAGGCTGCATAGGCCAAGAAGATCCTTATTGCTTCTAGCCTTGCAACAGGAGCAAAGGTTTGGTCATAATCTATACCTTCCTCCTGTCTGTAGCCCTGAGCTACAAGCCTAGCTTTATTCCATACAATAATTTCATTTGCATCCAACTTGTTTCTATACACCCACTTCGTGCCTATGATCAGTTGGCCTTTAGGTCTTGGAACCAAAGTCCAAACTTTACATCTCTCAAACTGATTGAGTTCCTCTTGCATAGCAATGATCCAGTGGGGATCTAGCTCTGCATCTTTAAAGGTGAGGGGCTCAACCTGTGAGAGGAAACAAGCGTGCATCACATCCTGTCTTAATTGGTGTCTTGTTTGAACACCAGCTGATATGTCTCCTATCACTTGAGATGTGGGGTGATCTCTAAGTGTGACAATATCAGAAGGTGGGATGTGATCTTCAGCAATAGTTGGGATTAATTCCTTAGGAGGAATTTGATCTACTGTTGGTGGAACAACAACAGCTTCTGCAATGTCTTCATCACTGTCTGATTCAGTGATCTGAAGAGTTGATAGTTGAAGAATCTCTTGAGTAGCATCAGGTACCTGCAATGAACTGGAGGAAGGAGAATTTTCCTTCTCCTTGTAAAACATCTGAGACTCATCAAAAGATACATGCACAGATTCTTCAATTTTACAGGTTGATTTGTTATAAACCCTATAAGCTTTGCTTACTTGGGAATATCCAAGCATAATTCCCATTGAAGCTTTTGCTTCAAATTTTCTAAGGTATTCTTTATTGTTATTATGAACGACCCTACACAACCAAATACTCTAAAATAATTAATTTTAGGTTTCTTTCCTTTAAGCAACGCATAAGGAGTTTTACACTTAAGCTTGTGTATCAGACTTCTATTCAAGACATAATTGGCTGTACTAACAGCTTCTGCCCAATAGGAGAGAGGCATATTAGCATCTGCCAACAATGTACTAGCAGCTTCAATGAGTGTTCGATTTTTCCTTTCAACTACCCCATTTTGTTGGGGAGTTCTAGGAGCTGAGAAGCTATGTTTGATACCTTCTCTCTCACAGAATTCTTGCATGAGAAGAGAGTCAAACTCAGTACCATGATCACTTCTGATCAAGGCCACATGAGTAGAGTACTCAGTCTGCACACATAATAGAAAGTCTGTAAGGGCTTTGAAGTTATCAGCCTTAGTTCTCAAAAAGAAAACCCAACTGAACCTAGAGAAGTCATCTACAATGACTAAGGTGTAATACTTCCCTCCTAAACTCTGTACATTTATTGGGCCAAAAAGGTCCAGATGTAATAAATACAGGATTCTAGGAGAATCACTTTTATTTACAGATTTAAAAGAGTTTTTGGTTTGCTTGCCTAGCTGACAAGCCTTGCAAAGGCTCTTCTTCTTGTAGGGGCAAGAAGGTAAACCTCTAACAAGGTTGTGTTTAGATAACCTAGATATATTTTTAAGGTTAACATGACTAAGCCTCTTATGCCACAAAGAATTATTATTAATTGTTACTTCATTAAATAAACAGATTTCAGAATGAGTTGAATTGAAATCTACTAAATAAATATTACCTAATCTAATGCCAACTAAAACAACATTATTATTTAAAGTAATATTACAAGAAGAGTTACAAAATGAAACCTGGTAGACAGCATCACATAGCTGGCTGACTGATATCAAATTGTGCTTCAGTCCTGTCACATATGCAACTCTCTTGAAAGTAACATCTCCAATTGTGATCCTGCCATAGCCTTCTGTCTGACCACAGCTTGAATCTCCAAAGATAACCTTTGGGCCGAGCTTAGCTTTGAACTTTGACAGATGATTTTTATTTCCTATCATATGCTTGGAACATCCACTATCCAAATACCACTTATTTTGAGTGATAGGATAGGCCTTCACCTGCAAGAAATTCATTTAGACATTGTGGACCCAGGTAACCTTGGGTCCCTTGTTTTTCACATAAGAAAAGCTAGAAATAAATGAAAATGCAGGCTGAGGGTGATAACCTAATGGGTGAGATCTCCTAGGTGGGATTCTCCATGCAGATGATGGGTCAACAAACTTAGGGTTTCTATTTTCATTTAGGTTTCTACGGGTTTGATGATGATTTTGAAAATCATATTGAAAACGTCGATCGACGTTCGACGATGGGCGCTCAGATCGTCGAGCTTCGTTCGACCATTGAGCTTCCGATCGTCGAGCAGCGTTCGACGCTCTCTGTATTTCCTTAAAAAATTTCTTCCTCTTTTCTCTCTTAGCTTTATTTAAAGTTTTATTAACTTGGTTTACTTGCTCATTGTTCTTCATTCCACAAGCTGAAATGAAGTTCACTGGAGTTGAAAGATTATTTTTAAGAATAACTGGGGGTTCACTTGGAGAAGCTCCTAAGCCTAGTTTGTTATTGCCTGACCTAGTGTTAGTCATGCTGGTTATTTCTAATAACTTAAGGCTTCTACCATTTAGAGATTCTTCTAACCTCTTAGATTTAGCTAACTCAATTTTAAGAAACTTAATTTCTTCACTAAAATTAGTGAGATCTTCCTTTAACTTAATATTTTAAGTAGATATGATTTATGATTCAGCTATCCTATGTCTAAGTTCTTTAATCTCTTTTTCAGAACTAATTAAATCTAAGCATAAAGATTTAAAATCTAATTTGAATTCTGCAGAAGTGAAATCATAAGAAGATAGTACCTCATCTTCTGTTGGCATTTCTTCCTCTGAATCTGAAATCTCTGCAGCTGAATGATTGTTGCAGGCATCTATTGCCATCAGGCAAACTTCCTTTGCCTTCTTCTCTTCCTCATCCTCACTGGAGCTAGAGGAGGAAAATTCTTCATCAGAATCACTCTAGGTTTCAGCAATGAAACCTCTCGCCTTCTTCTTGTTCTTGTAGGAGGATGGCTTGGAGTGCTTCCTGTGCTGTTCCTTTTCTTTCCTCTTATCTTTGTTCTTCTCCTCTGGACAATCTGCTAAGATATGTCCAGGTTTCCTGCAACCATAACAGATAATTTCTTAAGCAAGTGAACGGTCATACCTTGGTTTGTCTTCATAGCGTGAAGACTTCTTTCTGAATTCCTTTCTCCCCATCTTGAGAAACCTCTTGGCAAATAATGCCATTAGTTCCTCATTGGATTGGCTGCCTTCAGAAGCATCAGCAGCCTTAAGAGCTAGAGATTGCTCTTTTCTTGTTGGAGTAGGGGTCTTTGCTTCAGCTTCTGCTTCCCTTGTCTTCAGCACTTGCTCAAAGGATTTGAGCTTGCCGAGAAGAGCTTCTGTTGAAATCTCATTTGTACTTCTGGCTTCCTTGATGGGCCAGATCCTTAGATCCCATGTGCTAGGGAAGCACATAAGAATCTTATCATTGACCTCTGTCAATGAAATGTCCTTGTCAAGGGTCCTCAGCTCATTGATGATTGAGCTGAGCCTTGTGTACATGGCTTCAACTGATTCAGCATCAGTTTTCTTGAAGTTCTCATATTGTGAGATAAGGTTGGACCTTCTGTCCTTCCTTTCATCAGCTGAACCAGCTACAATCTGGTTCAGTGTGTCCCACATTGCTTTTGCTGACGAGCAGTCAGCAACCTTCTTGAATACCTCATCAGACATTGTCTGAGCCAGAATGTTCATCGCCTTGGCATCTGCTATCTTTGCCTTCTTGTACTCATCATTGTAGTCTGGAGGAGGCACTGCACTCATATCAGATGATGAGGCAGAAACAGCAGCATGTGCTCTTGGGGGTCCTGACAAAATAGAAGCAAAGATACTTTCATCAATAGAATTCTTATATAATTTGATCCTTGCCTTCCAGAAGCCAAACTTAGCTAAGTTGCATGCCGGAGGTCTGGTGCTAGAATAATCCTTGGACTGGGCCATGAAGTGAGAATCAATAATCCTTGGTATCTATCAGGATCTTGTGACTTAGGTGTTAGCCTATACAGTCAGACAACCTCCCTCTGATACCAATTGAAAGTGAAGGGATATATACTACTCTAGAGGGGGGGGGGGGTGAATAGAGTTATCAAATTTTGCACTAGACAAAACTTAATAGTCTACCCAACTCCCTTGGAGTGAAGAGCGGAATGAAAAGATTATAGATATGGAGATAACCCTAAAGCCTAACACAAGTGATGTGCACAAACTCAAGCTAACTGTAATTATAGTTAAGGCTTGGAAATCCTAATCACCAACTAGCAAATCTAGTTATATCTAATCACAGCCACAATGCAAGTTAATTAAATTAAGCAAGACAGACGACACAAGGAATTTATAGTGGTTCCCCAAACAACTTGGGTATGTCCACTCTTCTACCAATAAGGTAGGAATCCACTACAAGTTTTTGATCAGGTGCCCTGCCACCACAAGATCTGCTTCAGATAAATCTAGAAACCCTTTAGACTTTTGATCAGGTGTCTAAAAAAACCAACACAGGTTTTTGATCAGGTGCCCTGCCACCAAGGGATACTTTTGAAGGGAGTAATAACCCTGTACAGGAGGGGGAAAGAAGGTTAAAAAGGTCTTCTCTATTTTACAAAAGATTAGAGAAGCACAAAGACTTGCACTGAGCTAGAAAGCTCAAGAGAATCAAGGCTCCCCCTGGCTCAAAGAATGTCCAGGTGAAGTCTTGCTTCAGTGCAGAAAACTCTTCAGTAAGAACTGAAGGAGGAACTACAAGAAGATATAAAATATAAAATAGAAATCTTCTAGCAGCTATCTTCTTCTTCTTCTTCAAAAGAACTCTGAGTCTGAACTTCCTGGAAGCAGGAGAACTCAGGTTGAAGAAGAGCAGAAGAGCTTAACACTTCTCAGTTGAATGAAGATTGCTGAGAGCAGTTAAACTTGGTCTTGATGAAAGCTTGAATGCTAATTGAAAAACTCTTAGAATAACTGGTTAGCTAGTTGAAATCCTTCTCCAAAGGATTCCTTTTATAGCAGCAACAAGCAACGACTCTTTTCAATTTGAACTGTTTGTCTTCTTCTGAAACTTGAAACCTGGGCTGCAAATATCACAAAGACAAACAAACTCTGCAGCAAAATATTCTATAAAAGGGATAAACCTTTTTCAAGGAAGCTGCAGGAAGCAATCTGATAATAAAGGTACTAAATAAAATCACATCAGAGACAAACTCTTTATAGCAGAAGGAAGACTTTTCAGTCTAACGGCTATAAAGGACTGACAGGAGATAAAGTAAAATACACTATCATCTAATAAGACAAACAACTTTATCTGAAAAGATTTAACTCAGGCAAAAGAGATGGAGCAGATATTGCCTGGAAATATTATCATAAAACAACTGAAATAAAATGCCAGATAATGTATTAATTTATTAAATAGAATAAATAAATACAAAAATAAAAAGGCAAACAGAAAACGTCGAACGACCCTCGGAGATCGTCGACCGAAGAACGGAGATCGTCGAACTATCGGACAGATAGTCGAACAATCCAGATAGTCGAACTATCAAAGGAGATAGTCGAACTATCACAACAGATAGTCGAACTATCAGAAGATAGTCGAGCTATCAGATAGTCGACCTATCAACAGATAGTCGAACTATCAAAGCAAAACCGATAGTCGATCTATCAGAACAAAACAGATAGTCGATCTATCAACAGATAGTCGAGCTATCAGCAGATAGTCGAGCTTATCAAAGAACGACAGATAGTCGAACTATCAACAGATAGTCGAGCTATCAGATAGTTGAACTATCAAAGCAGATAGTCGAACTACCAAGGGAAAACAGATAGTCGACCTATCAACAGATAGTCAAACTATCAGAAGAAAGCAGATAGTCGACCTATCAAATAGATAGTCGAGCTATCAAACAACGCAGATAGTCGAACTATCAACAGATAGTCGAACTATCCTCGCAGACAGAACGTCGAGCAACTGATAGACGATAGTCGAACAGTTAGTCGATGATAGTCGAGCGGCGTTCGACCATAGTCGAACGAACAAACTACTTAACCAAATTCTTATCTGGATAAGCTGGGAACTCTACAGCTAGACAACTAACCTTGACCATAGATAATTATGGGTCAAGAGACTAAGAAGACAAGACTAAACTCAAATCAAACTAGGATACCAACATTTAGTATCACGATATATGTTCTGTGAACTAATCATGATTGGGGTGAGTAGGGTAGTGTCCTGCTACTAATCACAATTAGCAAACGTAAAAGAGTAATAACTATTACTAATAGTACCAATACTGGCATGAGAGTTCACCACAGATAGAATAATGTTTAACCTATCTTAGTACAAACATGAAGAATAAAAATAATAATATGATGTCGCGGCCTCTCCACCACCACTTGAAGATGATCCGGATGCCAAAATGCTATAGCATAAAGATTTCAAGCGACATGACGACACCTTTGGCCGCTAATGGATGCCAACGTTATAACCTCCCTCTGATACCAAATTTATGTAGTGTATGTTGCTAACAGAGATCTACACGAGAGAAGGCTCTAGATCGTCATTCAACACACGTTTGATCTGCCACACCTACACAAGCATCTACCGCCCTCAATACGTAAACGTTTCGCGCACAAATCATAACACAATCGGAGAATGATCGACTCTAAAACAGCAATGAAAAATCAGTCGACTCGTTCCAAAGATAACACAAAGGTTGTCAATCCCTATTGTGGGCAAGACCAAGGCTATATGCAGAGATCCGCTCAAGCAAAATGGACCTACCCGGTCCGGAGAAAAGGAAACACGAACAATAACAATTTTTTCAGAGATTTGAAATTGATTGAGATTTAAGATCACGGAGAACACGATGGTTCAACCTCCACAAATCAAAAGAGAAGAAGAACTAGAGGGGGGTAAGAGAATACCCAACTCGTTGGTGGAAAACACAATTGATAACTTGTGGGAGAGTCACTCTCTCTACGATTGCCACCAGCATCACACCGAATGGATCCACCGGCGTCGCACCGAGTGGGGTTCTCGTCCTTCTTCCTTGGAGTCGCACCAAAAAACCACGCCGGAGGCTCCATGAGAGGGGAGGCCGAAATGGGGGAAGAAGGAGACAATGGGGGGAGGCTGCTAGTCACAATCCCAGGCCGAAATTCCTCTTAGAGAAATAGATTTTAGGTTTTCTTTCTTCATCTCCTAATTCACTCAATAAGCCTCCTATATATAGGAGTTACAAAATAAATCCAACCTTCCCAGATTGAGATAAAACCTCATCAATCCGGATGGCTAATTGCACACCAAATGAAAATGCATGAAATTAAAACATTACAAGTTCTAAATAAAATAAAGCATTTAATGTAGTTAAAATGGTCTTCAAATAAGTCTTTAATTGGGTTTCGCGCGCCGCGGACGAAGGTTGTAACATTGCCTTCCATTTGCGGCCAAGGAGTCGTCATGTCGCCTGAAATCTTTATGTTGTAGCATTTCGGCATTCGGATCATCTTCAAGTGGTGGGGAAGCGCAGTAGAACACCAAACTTTTAAGATATAAATTGTGGACGCTATTCTTCAGAAGAAGTTGGAGAGATATTCATCTTGATCATCATTTTCTTCAACATTTTCTTCATGCACTTCACCTTCTTATCCGTCCGCCTAATCTCCTTCCCTTGATCCTCCACCAACCTAGAGATATCCCGACCGATTTCCCTAAGGGATCCTCCATGATGTAAAGGAGAATGCGCAGCAGGCAGTCGGGAATGTGATGAGGAAGGAATCTCACCTACCATATAGTGTGAAAGTAGCGAACAAACGACTAAAAACAAGCATGAAATTTGAATAATTAAAAGTTTTTATTATCCAAAAAGATAAGATTTACAATGGTATGACCTCCATTTAATAGAATGGAAGAGAGAGGAGAGAGTACAAATAGACAATGTGGGACTAAAAAATTTACAGAGCTGTGCGACTAGAAATAAAGAGACTGAACAGGCCGAGAGGTTAGATAGATGGGCTAACTGCTCGGCAACACCCAAAGGAAGAGATCAAGTCATAGTAGTAGACCGCTAGACCGCCCGGTCTCCAATATGCCGGAGATAAAATGCCAGATCGCTCGGACCACAAACAGCAACAGTCTGGATATCAAACTGCTGGAGAGTAACCGCTAGACCGCGCAGTCTACAACCTGCCAGATTTAGACCGCAAGACCGATCGGTCTAATACTTTAACACTCCCCCTCAAGCTGGAGCATAGATACCAATCATGTCCAGCTTGTCACAAATGTGGAAGAAGGAAGTAGAAACAGGCTTGGTGAAGATATCTGCCAACTCTTTGTCGGAGGTGACGAACGGAGTGCAAATCTATCTCTTCAAGACCTCTTCCCTAATGAAATGGCAGTCAACTTCTATATGTTTCATTCTCTCATGGAAGATCAGATTTTTGGATATGTATATAGCAGCCTTGTTGTCACATAACATAGGATAGGATAGTCGTAGACCTCTCCTAGGTCAAGCATGAGAGCACGCAACCATTTTAACTCACATATGGTTGACGCCATACTTCGATATTCGGCTTCTGCACTAGACCTTGAGACAACAGACTGTTTCTTGCTCTTCCAGCTCACAAGATTTCCTCCAACGAATGTGCAAAAGCAAGATGTTGATTTATGATCACATTTATCATCCGCATAGCTTGAATCTGAGTAGACTTCAACCCTCAGATGACCATTATTCTTAAAGTGTTGCCCTTTTCCTGGTGCTGCTTTGACATACTCTAATATCTTCAAGGCAGACTAAAGATGGAATTCCTTAGGAGCATGCATGAACTGACTAACCTTGCCTACAGCATAGGCGATGTCAGGTCTTTTCACCGTGAGATAAATGAGTTTGCCTACTAGACATCTGTACCTCGTGGCATCGGATAGAAGAGGCGAGTCATTTTTCCATGTTTTGTCTTCTCCAGTATCCATGGGATACCGAGCCGGTTTCTCACCAGTCAATCCTGCCTCTCGTAGAAGATCAAGAGCATACTTCCGTTGGGAGAGAACCAACGAGTTGGGCTTCCGAGAGATTTCTATCCCCAAAAAGTATTTCGGGGAGCCCATATCCTTCATGACCACGTGTTGACATAGGTGTTTCTTTGTCAAGTCCACCCCAGCCTGATCATCGCCGGTTAGAAGAATTTCATCCACATACACCGCCAAAACCACCAGTCTCGATGCATTTTTACGAATAAACAAGGAGTGATCGGCCGAACTTCTTAAAAAGTCGATGGCAGCCACAATGCCACTGAACTTGTTGAACCATGCCCGAGGGCTCTATTTTAGGCCATAGATGGCCTTCTTCAACTCGCATACTTATGCCTCCTCCTAAGAAACATACCCAGGAGGTTGCTCCATGTAGACGTCCTCCTGAAGATCCCCATAAAGAAAGGCATTCTTGACATCAAGCTGGGAAATAGCCCAATCTTGGTTGACAGCCACAGAGAGAAAAACCCAGATGGTACTGAGGCGAGCAATCAGAGAGAAAGTATCAAAGTAATCAACTCCATAAGTCTGAGTAAAGACTTTGGCCACTAGCCAGGCCTTGTAGCGCTCCACAGTGCCATCTGGGCGAAACTTCACAACAAACACCCAGCGACAACCGACCACATCAGTACCCACTGGTGGAGGAACAAGGGTCCAGGTACCCCGTTCGGTAAGAGATGAGATTTCCTCATCCATGGCAGATTTCCAATGAGGAATAGCAAGAGCCTCCTGGTAGGTGCCGGGAGTGGTAGTAGCCAAGATAGCTAAAGCAAAACACCTGCGATAAGGAGTAAGCCGATCATAGGAAACAACTTCGACAAGCAGGTGTTGGGTACACGCCCGCACCCCTTTGTGAAGATCAATGAAAAAATCCAGACCAACTCGTGCCTCAGTGACCGGAGAATCCGTGGAGGAGAAAGCTAGCCCGGGACTTGAGAGAGATGGTTGCCGAGAAGAGGGGGGAGGTGGAGGGGGTGTAACAGAGAGAGGAGGAGACGAGGGAGGAGATTAGAAAGGAGTGGAGATGTCGATATACATGGAAGGAACAGAGAGAGACGGTGGAGAGTCAAAGACATCAAGAGGAAGATGGGATTGAGGAGAGAAGTAGGACGCATTTTCGAAGAAGGTCATGTCCGCGGAGACAAACTACTTGCGCAGAACGGGGTCAAAACAACAATAGCCATTTTAAGTGGTCGAGTAACCCAAAAAGACACACTTGGTGGAACGGGGGGGAGCTTGTCACGAGTGGCGGACGGAGCATGCACAAAAGCCATACACCCAAAGATACGGAGAGGGAGAGGAAATGGTTCCTTTCCTTAGAAGAGAATGGAGAAGGGGGTCTGGCCATGGAGAACTGTAGAGGTAATGCGATTGATGAGATAGCATGCGAGGAGAACAGCATAGCCCCAGTAGGAGCAAGACACCTGCATCTGCGTCAGAGTGCGAGAGACATCGAGGAGATGACGGTTTTTACGCTGCCATCCCATTTTGTTAGGAGGTGTAAACACAGCTGGTCTGATGGACAAGACCATGTTGCATACAAAAAGAGAAAAACTCATGACAAAGATATTCCTTAGCATTATCAGAGCGAAAGACTTTAATAGAAATATCTAACTGAGTTTTAATCATATAATAAAAGGATTGCCACACAGAAAAGAGTTCAGAGCGATCTTTTAATAAATACACCGAGGTACATCTAGAGAAATCATCAATAAAGGTTACAAAGTAAGAACTACCCCGACCAACGGTGAGAGTAGGAGCAGGACCCCAAACATCAGAATGAATGAGATCAAATGGGCGGGAAGAGCCACGACCTTGCTTCGAAGGGAAGGAGGATCGGTGATGTTTGCCAAGCTGACATACATTACAGTTGAGCGGAGCATTGGTCAGAGGTAAGTGGGGCAGAAGCTGATGAAGAATCCGAGGAGGAGGAGAAGGCGGATAGAGCGAAAATGTTGTCGAGAAAGTTGAGGCCACCACTCTAAGTCCTAGTAGAAATCGTCTGTTGGGTCCTCGAGTCCTGAAAAGAAAAAGAAGTGGGAGAGAATAAGACAGAGCACTGCAGTTGCATGCATAAAGTAGTAAGGGATAATAAATTACAAGGTAACTTTGGGACATAGAGGGTGTCCGCCAAGCGAAGAGATGGGGTGACTTGAACTAAGCCCATCCCATGAACCGGGGAAGGAGAACCATCCACAACAAGAACTGCGGGAAACCGATCATGCATTTCTAGGAGAGATAAGAATTGAGGATTGCAGGTCATGTGATTTGTAGCACCAGAGTCAATAAGCCACTTACTTCGGGTAACTATATTGGCACTACCTGAATTCGTGGCCACAGAGGCATACGTCCGAGAGGAGGCGGAGGATGAGAGACCGGAATTGTCCATAGAGAGACACGTGAAATCACGTGAGTAGAAGAGAAGTCACATATATAGACAGGGAGAAGGCCGCACAGATAAAGGAAAGAAACTGCAGCAGGCGATGGGAAGCTACAACGGTCACGATGTCAGCACACCAGCGGCAAGAAGGGCTACGACCAGGAAGCAGACCAAAGTAAAGGGAAAGAGGTCGCGCGAACTATAAAGAGTCCGGGCGAACAGCGAAGAAGTCGCGCGAACATACACAAGGTTTAAGCGAACTAGAAAAGAGAAAGGAAGCAGAGAGCGGCAAGAAGACCAGTCCACGGAAAAATGAACAAATCGCGGCGATAAGAAAGAAGCGGACAAAAATAAAGAGATCGCGAGAGCAAGAGAAACCACAGGGAATTCGAGGAAAAGCCACAGCAGACAATCAAGGAGAACATAGCGGTCAATGTGCCAACACACTAGCAGCTAGAGAAGCCACGACCAAACCGCGAGACTAGAGAAGCAGAACAAAGCAGAGGGGAAGAAGTCGTGTGAACAATGGATATCGCACGAAGCAAGGAAGGTCGTGCAAACAAACAGAGTTCGGGCAAAAGAGAGGAAACCGAGCGACTAAAGGAGGTCGCGTGAAGAAGAGGAGAAGAGAGACCGCGACAAAAAGGTCGCGAACTGAAAAGAAGGAAGAGCAGAAAGGCCGGACACACAGAGGGGCAGCAATAGGGCACGCGAGAAGAAACAAGCCACTCAGACAGGATGAGTGGATAGAGAGGTCTTAAAGAAAAGTAGGAGAAGGGAGGGTCGTGCGGACAATACAGAACAAACCGCGCGGATAGAGGCAAACTGAATCAGGTGGAAAGGATTGAGTCCTCTGATACCATGTGAAAGTAGCGAACAAACGACTTAAAACAAACCATAAATTTGAATAATTGAAATTTTTTAATATCCAAAAAGATAAGATTTACAAAGGTATGGCCTCCTTTTTATAGAATGGAGGAGAGAGGAGAGAGTACAAATAGACAATGTGAGACTAAAAAATTTAGAGAGCTGTGCGGCTAGAAATAAAGAGACCGAACATGCCGAGCAGTTAGACAGATGGGCTTACCACTCGGCAACACCAGATGGAAGAGAACAAGCCACAGTAGGAGACCGCTAGACTGCCCGTTCACCAAGATACCGGAGATAAACCGCCAGATCGCTCGGACAACAAAAAACAACAGTCTGGATATCAAACCGCATGAGAGTAATCGCTAGGCCGCGCGGTCTACAACCCACCAGATTTAGACCGCCAGACCGATCAGTCTCATTATTCAACATATAGATCTGTGGGCTGCTATCAGTAGGGTACTACATCAGTCGATGGATGGATACTTTGCCATGGGGATACTCTGGATCACTCCGCCCAATGATAGAGTGTTCAGCCGCTGGTGGTCGGGAGATTAGAGCCGAAATGTATAACACATCATCGATAGGATGAGATCTGATATGCTAAAGTGCCTTTCGGCTAGGGTACAGGACGTTACCATAGAAAGTTTTGTCATGATCTTCTTTGTTTTCCCAGCCTTGAACATCAGGGAGTGGCGCAGAACATCCTGGATAATGCGGGCATTTAGCCTGAGTGTGTCCATAGTGGTAATAAGATCTCGACAGTTCTCCACTCCTTGGAGAACATCATTGATGTCTCTCCAATCCCTTGAAGATCTAAAGGACTCAACTATATCGAGTCACTCCCCACCAATGAACCAAGCATACTTCCTCTGTAGATCCTAGTCCAGTACAGTAACGATTTCATAACCGATGCATGATTGCACTCCTCCATCCAAATGTGTGTGAGTTGGATCCCTAAGATTGTTATAGAACTCTCGAGTAAGCACCAAGGAAAAAGGATCATCGGTTGAAATCACGGAGAGAATTCCCGAATGATCCAAGTAACTGTATATGTGAGTGTATCAGTCACTGATGTCGATGAAATCGACACAATTACAATGGCCTTATCTATCATTGGAAATATGGACGCGTGTACTCGAGATCGCTTAGAGAAACTTCATCATGGTGGTTGGGAGCTAGAAGAAACCATAGCCTGTAGAAACACAAAACATTTCACTCGTTAAAACAAGAAAAAAAATTATGCAGGCTACCGCATCCTGTAATCTGTTACAACCCCTGGTAGCGTGACAGACTGGACTCCGTCCTCTTTCGCTGGATCTCCCCAAAAAATTCGAATTTTCACAAATTTATCCTAAAAACTTAAGGGGAAAGAGATCCAACCTCATATAAGTTAGATCCATGAAATCAAACATGACCCGTTGCGAAAAATCTCAAATCAAACTCAAAAACCTTTTGAAACCTTCACGGATCATGCCCAAAACAACTAAAACTCCACGAATTACACTTTTAATTATCATACATAAAAATGAAGAGAAAAAGGGGAGTGGTTTACCTAGATCTGGGAAACACTGGCGGAAGAACTGTACCCGGAGGTGAGAGAATGGAAAAGAAAGAATGAAGAATTCGGCTTGAACAGAATCTTAAATATTATCGAGCTACCGCGCCACGGTACCTCTACTGCTGGTGGTAGCACACTTTTGTACTGGGTTCTGATGATCATTTCTAAAAACTTTAGTTTGTCTTTAACTCAAGGATAATCAAAATGTGTCTCACAATGGCGGGGGCATAGTCTTGTGTGCATTAGGAATGCTAACTTTTAATCTATGTCTTGTCCTTAACTGGGGAAGGTTTCTAGTAGGTCCTTGTATGGCTCTGGGGGGAAAGAGTATTAAGTTGAGTTTGTTCTTGTGTGTGCGTTTGGAATTAACACCCCACCCTACGACACTTGTGCATCTCCTCATGCCCATCCGTCACTTAGTTTAGTGCTAGAGTGACGACATATTACTTGGGTCGATTTTGTCTTGAGCATTCTCATGATTGTCCCTATATATAGCACGAACGTTATTTTATGTCTCATGTTCTTCAATATCATGCATAATACTCTATCGTGTTGTCCTATTTATTTTTGCATTTTTTTTGTTTGTTTTATTTGATTTGATTAATCGTTTTGTAAAAGAAAAGAAAATATATATATATATATAACCCCCAAAAAACTGTGGATCGTTCATTCTTTGGACACACATGGCTAGAACCTAGAGCATAATAATTACGTACAATGTTTGATTTAGGATTTTTAATATCTATGAACATTGTCGATTTTTGTCAGGATGTGTCAAATCTATAAGTACTTAGCTATTGAATATGACTAGAAATGATAGTGTATGTTGAATTTTCCTCTAGGTATGTGTGAAGATTTAGGTAGCGTAAGGGATTTACATTGTTCACACATCTCTAGACGAAGCACACTATTAGAAATTTTATGCATACATGTTATAAATTGTGTTATTGTGTCTAACACGTTAGAAATAACTTGAATAATTAATGTCATGACACACATGTGTTTATTTATATAAAGGTTAAAACTTTGGGCCAAATCTCTAGTGATCATGTTTATTGTATATAAGGTAAAGTACATCTATCTATGTGGTTAGATTTTGATTTATTCAGGGTCCTTAAAATGAATGTTATAATAATGATAGTACGAAAAATAAATGAAATAAACTATGCATGCTATCAAATCATCTGTCTAGGATACCCCCAAGCATTACTCACTCCTCTTGATAAGTCTTCATAAGCATTGTGAGGATGAGCACTTTGGTCAAAAGAATCATTTCGATCTTGTGCAAAGACTAAATATTAAGTTTATTTCCCCTAGTTCTATTCTTGGTATGAAGTAGATAGAAATGTGACGTGATTTCACTTTATTTCTCTCGTGATAGCATAATGAATTATTGAGATAAAACATGTACAAACAGATAGTTCTACTTGAAGTTATTTCCTTTGATGCTACACATACACATATCATTGCTCAATCTAACGCTTCCATACATAAGAATTGGATTGAAACTGTATTATATGTCTACAACACATAAGTACTTGTTGACACATGAAATGCACCTATGGATCCTGCGAAGGGAAGAGAGGGTGTAGGACATTGTTGAGTAGCTGATTACTAGTGGTTAGAAGGAGGAGACTTACGGTGGGCTTTCCCTTGATTTAAAATGAAGCGATTATAATTAGAAGAGAAAAGAGTAGGAAAAGGAGAAGTCGGCAGGACAGCAGCCGTAATGCACTAGACTCGAGACCACAACTCTTAACAAGCGAACTCCTGGATTCGAGCCAGCATGTCTTGGGGTGTGACAACCCCTATTTATAGGCTCGGGGGCCTGCCCAAATGGGCAGAGCTAAAATTACCGACTGCCAGGGGTACATGAGAACTCGGCAGAGGTGAAGGAAAACAAAAAAAAGAGAAAAAGAAGGAAGCCATGCTACCTTGAGGACTTACCCTAATGAGCTGAGCGGCTTGGCCTTTGAGGCTGTGTGTTAATCTGGACCGCTCCTCCATCTCTGTTGTAGACATGACTCCCTTAACCTTGGAAAGCCAGTCCTCAATTTTTGTTGGGGTTTCATCCCCCGTAAACACTGGTGGATTAAAGCTCATCACGTGCTTTAGTTGTTTTTCAGTCACTCTCCTCTGCACTACGGGCTCTGCTGCTACTTTATCTTCCACTATAGGCTCTGCTGGGGTAAGCGGTAAGTGACCTAATCCAGGAGCAGGAGACTGCACTTGACTCCCTAGTTGTGCATTAATCATAGAGAACACCACTTCAAATAACATTCTTATGGTTTCAATAGGAGGGGTCGCAGGAGCGTCATTGGGCACACTAATCTCCGCAGAGTGCTAACATTATGACTGCTCTGCACCACTCCTAGTCACCTATAATCATGAAACGCTCAATTAGGTGACAAACAATTGCAAAAACGCAATCATAAGAACATGCAAGTTCCTCAAAATTGTGTATTTCATTCCTAAGTGGACATTCATGTGCTCACCACACCTTAAAAGAATTCGCCCATGAATTCAACTAAGAAAGACCGACACTAGAGTCTGATACCAACTTGTAACACTCCAATCCATCACATAGCATATAACATAAGGTTCGGTCGGGGACCGATGCAATATACTACGAACAGTTAGTGGAGTTACTTGTTGGGACCATAATCTAATTTCATGAATTCTAACTGAGAGTTCATTGTAGAAGAATAATTTAAAGGTTAAGAATCAAACCAACTGAATGTCCACACAACTAAATAGGAATGAAAGTACAAAACAAATGTTATGGCCTTAGTGCTTTATAATATTCAACTTATAAAGTAAATTGCCTTGCATACATCGGCACACAGGCCGGCCACACATGAATGATAACATAAATAGGTAATTTGCTTTGGCCTTCAAGGGCCAGCTTAGCAATCTTGGGCTCCAGCCCGCTATTTCCTGCTTGGCTTGGCTACACCTGCATGAAACATTCCTCCATAATGGTGGCAAATAATAGCAACGATCATCGTTAGCTGACCAAATTATAATGACCCCACCCCTCACTCAGGGTGGCGGTGCTCCATCCGTGTAGGAATTAGAATAATCAAATATCGGCAACAGGAAGGTGCAGATTAAGAACCATTTTCCACAGACATTGGCACGAACGCCCAATATCCCATGCACTTAGGGCACATTATCGGTATACCAGAATTTCCTAGGGTCCTTCCTCCGTTTTAATTGACAGTTAGCATAACTTGAGAATTCTCTCGTCTTTCCGGGCTAAAGCCGAATACTCACTCCTATGGCTACGACAAATTCATGTTAATCCTCCGGATACACTCTTTCACTCACTCCAAGTCGAACGACATAGGGCTGGGTACAGTTCAGCTTTTTCCCAATACTTAAATCACTGGGAGTAACAAGCCACAACGCGGGTTAGCCTCCCCTTTCCCATTCACAACAATACATAACTATGTTATATTCCAATGCAGGCACTCACGAACACTTAAGATGGGCCACACAGGCTCTCAAATCTCACACGTTGTCCTCCAGGTCTTCAAGAGACAAGCCTCAACCAAAATGGCCCCCAGATCTCCAATAGACAGCCCTCAAAAACACTAGCCCTCGAGTCTCCCAGAGACAGGATTACAAATAATACATTGCTCACTTGGAGCTATCGCCAATGGTAGCGCTACCGCCACGTGATAGGGGACATACTATCGGTTCTTCCCCTCTTTCGGGTATTTTCCTAGATTCAATCTCCATTATTCTTACTACAGTCACCTACACACCCCATGACTCAAAAATCTAAGCGATTACCGCAGAGTATTCTCCGACATACAAAACATACAAAAATCACAAATCCAAACAAACTTATCTGGATGGGCTTCACACATGCCTATTCTGTACTTCGATTCTAGATTTAAATGCAACACTAACGGGGATACACGGATCTACCAATTGGGAGAACCACTTCCATGTGCTCATGGAGCGTCTACCCTCAGATTCCAAAACGAAGGACTTCACATTTCCAAGGAAGAGGATAGTTACCCTAGAAGTCTGTTTCAATGCCATATGAGAGATTTTAGTTAGATGGAAATGACCGGTGCATCTTTGCCTCCATAGATTTGAACACGCCTCGTGAATATGAGCGCCAAAACTCCAACGACGGCGGAATTTCCCATATCTGGCACTATTGCTCCTCCTCCGAACATCCAGCCAAGGTTTTTCAGAAGAAATGAAGAGAAAATGGCTCTTTTAACACTAAAAACTGAGCTACCACCGTGTGGTAACTAGCTACCGCCGTGCGGTACCTAGTAAAACAGCTTGATTCTTGTGCAACTGCCCAGGCCCTCCAATCATAGGATGACACGTGGCCATGCTATTACAGAATTGCTTTCGCCGTGCGATAGGATACTACTGCCATGCAGTAACTCGCGTTAGTTACGACATGATCGCTACCGCTATTGCCGCGCGATAGCTGCTACCGCCGCACAGTTGCAACCCGAGAGCTTTGCTAATTAAATTGACCATGATACCGTCATCGGTATCTCTACCACTGGGCAGTATCTTCCTGAGATTCCTGCCATTATAATCACGTTGCTACTACCGGAGATAACCCTACTGCAAGGCGGTATTTCCCAGAAACCATTATCCTGCTTTGGGAAGGTTAGGGCATTACAAATCTCCCCCACTAAAATAATTTCATCCCAAAGTTAAGCCGTGCAGTAAAACTATAGAGGTAAACAACATCAAAGTTTGTACCTCAAATAAATAACTCGGGGAACTCCACTTTCATGGTTTGCTCCCACTCCTACGATAGTTCCTCACGACCATAGTTGTCCCAATAGACCTTGACCATCCTGATAGATTTATTGCAAAGTAGTTTGACTTACACATCCATAATGTGAATGGGCTTGACCCTCGATGTCAACCAAACCTCAATTGTTACATAATCCGCAGACAGCACTTGTGTAAGCTCTTGCACCGCCTTCAGCAACACCGATATGCAGAATACATCATGCAGACCACTCAGTTTCGTCAAAAGTTTCAACTGATAGGCAGCTTCACGAACACGCTCCAGTATTTCAAATGCCCCAAGGTATCTCGAACTTAGCTTTTTCAAGCATCGAAGCCTTGATATGCCCTTGAATGGTTTTATCTTCAAATACACCCAATCGCCCACAGTGAATTCGACATTCCTATGCTTGGCATTATAGTATTTATCCTGCCTATCTTGTGCGATCAAATCCCACTCCATGATTGTTTGAATAATAGAAGTCGCATACTCAACTTCCTTCCACTTATAAAACTTTGACTCGCCCATCTCCAACCATGATAATAGAGTACGGTACTTTCTACCATATCGGGCCTTGAAGGGCGCCATTTGAATGCTTGCCTTGTAGCTATTGTTGTAAGAAAATTCGATCATATACAAATGATCCTCCCACCTTTTCCTGAAATCTTGGGCACACAAACGAAGCATATCCTCCATCATCTTGTTTACCCTCTCGGTCTGACCATCCGTCTGTGGATGAAAGGTCGCACTGAACTTCAGCTTGGTACCCAACAGTTGATGCACCAGCCTCCAGTCGTTAGATGTGAAGTGCCTATCTTGATCAATCACGATGCTACGGGGCACACAATGCAGTTATATAATATTATCCACATAAAACTTTGCCAGCTTTTCCACCAAATCGTCCTTCCTATTCGGGATGAAGTGCAACAATTTCATCAAATGATCAACGACATCCAGATGGTGTCATTTCCCTTCTGTGACCAAGGAAAACCATGTACGAAGTCCATAGATATGTCATCAAACTTCCATTTCGGTATAGGAAAAGACTTTAAATATACACCGGGCTTCTAGAACTTGGCCTTCACCAAGGCAAAAGTCTGGCACTTCGCTATATATATTGCTATGTCCTTCTTCAATCCTGGCCACCAGAACAGCTTTTTCATATCTTTATAGATTTTTGTGCTCCTCTAGTGAATCGAGTACTTGATATAATGAGCCTCGTACATTAATTCTGCTCGTAATTTACCAACCATTGGGATGCACAATTAACTATTCTTCCATAACAACCCATCATCAACAGTAAACTGGGCATTTGACCCATCCAAAGACTCAGCCATATAGCGTTTCGTACTGTTGTCCAACTCCAAAACCTGCCGAATCCAGTCGGCGAGGTCATACTGTACCTCTGCCCAATTCAATCGTGCTTCAGCACTACTCCTCCTATCAACACAGGAGATCTCTAAGGCCTCCAAATCTCGAATAATATGCTCTTCATGCATCAGTATCCAGTTGGCCTGTGTGGAAGCCCTGCGAATTAACACAACCGCAACTGCATTACCTTTGCCATAGATATAAAAAATCTTGAAGGTGTAGTCCCCATGGAACTCCATCCACCTTCACTGGCGCATATTTAAGTACTTTTGATCCAACAAATACTTTAGACTCTTATGGTTTGTATAGATATCGATCTTTACGCCATACAAGTAGTGCCTCCTTAGATTTAGAGCAAATATCATGGCCGCCAAATCCAAGTCATGGACTAGAGAATTCCTCTCGTGCACCTTCAATGGGCGCGAGCCATATGCTATTACATTCCCAAGTTGTAGCAGAACATAGCCTAAGCCTCTCCTTGAAGTATCACTGTAGATCTCATATCCCTTTATCCTATATGGCGAGCACAAAATAGGCATCGTGGTCAGACGACTTTTCAATTCCTCGAATGCTTGCATGTACGCTGATGAACACATAAATTTCTGATCCTTCCTTGTCAGGGTTGTGAAGGGTAATGTTATTCACGAGAAGTTCTCCACGAAGAACCTGTAGTAGCCGACAAGTCATAGAAAACTCCGGACTTCCGCCAAAGAAGTCAATACATGCCACTCCCAAATCGCATCAATCTTTGCTGGATCTACTATGATTCCCTCAAAACTGACAATATGACAAGGCAATGTTGAAGATAACAAAACTCACACTTAGAGAACTTTGCATACAACTGACTACTCCTCAAGGTCTTCAGAACAATATGTAGATGCTCTGAATGATCATCCTCAGACTGGGAGTACACTAGGATATCATTGATGAAGACTATCATGAAATGATCCAAATACTCCCTTAACGTCGGTTCTTTAGGTCCATAAAAAAGGATGGCATATTCGTCAGCTCGAAAGGCATGATCGTGAATTCATAATGCCCATTTCGTGTACTAAAAGTCATCTTGGGAATATTGTTTTCCCTGATTCTCAACTGATAATATCCAGACTTCAAATCTACCTTTGAATATACCGTTGACCCAACTAGCTGGTCAAATAGATCATCGATCCTCGAAATCGAGTACTTGTTCTTTTCTATTAGCTTATTCAATTCCCGATCATTGATATATCTCCGCAGACTTCTATCCCTCTTCTTCACAAAGAGGAATGGAGTTCTCCAAGGTGATGAACTTGGACACACATACCCCTGCTCTATCAATTCGTGAAGCTGCGCCTTAAACTTTGTCATCTCTCTTGTTGCTAAGCGGTAAGGAGACCATGACACAGGTTTGGCACCTGACAACGACTCGATGGTGAACTGGATCTCTCTCTCAGGTGGGGCCCCTGGGAGATATTCGGGGAAAATGTCAGCAAAATCCGACACCACCGAAATACTTACCAAACAATGCTTGTGATTCTTAGCCTCCAATAGGGTGAAGAATAACTCCTCCCCCTCATAAACTGCTTTGACTACTTGGAGAGCAGATATCAGCATCTTTATCAGTCCGATCATACCATAGAAGGTAGATTCATGACATGTATTCATCCCTAGTTTGACCGTATTCAAACTACAATCAATGAACGCACATTGCTCCAAGAGCCAATCTATGCCAAAGATCACATCAAACTATTCTATCAGAAGTAGTGATGCTTCCAAGTAAAAATCTTGACTTCCTTCAGTACTTTAATGCAATAGACTCTATCCGCACTCTTTGAACACCCATTAGGAAGCAACACATCCAATCTATCCTTAGTTACTGAAGAAGGCACTCTAATACATGATATGAAGTCCTCGGATATGAACGAGTGTGAAGCTCCTGCATCAAATAGTGCTTGAGCTGGACAGTCTATTGATGCGGGAAAAGGCACCACCAGTTAACGGTTCGCTCACGGGGGAAATAGAAGGGAAAAGGCAAGGCTGCAAGCAGTTATCTACTAGCAGACAAGAGAAGAAAGAAGCAGAGTCGTTAGCCACAGCAATACCAAACTTTGCCCGTCGTCGCCTGAATGCCTCTCTTATAATGGGCTTTACTTTGATTTCAAAAAATTGATTACAAGGCAAGGAAGAAAAGAGCAGGAAAAAGATCAAGATTGAGATCACAAAGCCTGAGATTCGAGTCTGCAGCCTTTATCAAGTAGGCTCCTGGGCTCGAGTCAGCGTGCATTAGGTGCACCACTTCCCTCTATTTATAGGCTCGGGGACCTGCCCAGACGGGCACGCCTAAATAAATGTCTCCCCGGGGTTTAGGAGAACCGGGCACCGGTGTCGTGATACAAAGAAGAAAAGACACGCAAGTCTGCGCAAAGGGGGCGGACTGGGCTCGCGATCTGGAGCTTCTATCTGCCGCTGAAGAAGGGTGTGATCCTGGCTGGTGGGCCGCAACCTGTGTAGGGTTATGCTGGAGTCCACCTAGAGAGGAAGCTTGTCAAACCGAGGGATGATCTCCGAAGACTTGCCGACCTGGGCAGACTAGAGAATTTAGTCCGCCGATGAAGGAGGATGAACTGGATACCTTGCTAAATGAGTTACGGATTATGGGGTTAACATAATCCCCGCATATTTTTAAGTTTCTAGAAACTTCGAAGATGTTAGCTTAACCGCCGAGTCTGTAATTATAATTAATGTTGCTAGCGCTATAAATATCCTCAGAAGTTCATCGTTTGCAAAAAATTCCCATCGTCACGGGTCGCTTTTAACCCCTTGCAGTTTCAACTTTTAAGTTCGCAATGGTTGAGCTAGGAAAATTATTTGGTAACTTCCCTTCAAGGGGAGAGAAGCCCAGGCTGCAGATTAAGACCAAGAAGGTTGTAAAGAGGGGGAAGACGCTGGTCCACCCTACAGGTGTAACTTCCCAAAGTCAATCTATAGCTAACCCAGTCCGCACACTCAATGAACCAGACCATGAGAAGTCCGCGGATGCCTCCACTTCTCACAATGAGATCCCATCAAAAAGCACAGACGGAGGACTGAATTCACTAGCAATGATTGATCACCATAACTTTGTGGACTCAACTGACTTGGCGTGTTCCTGTCCTCTTTGGGAACCCTCATGTTGAGCATAAACCTGGAAAATAAGGTTTTATCAATTGAGGCTCAGCGGACTAACTCATATCTTGATCAAGATAAGTGGGCTGTTGGAGAAGTGCAAGTTGAGAAAGAAGTGCTTCTCAAGCCCTAGTCGTCGTCGACCCAGAGGCATTCCGCGAGAATCTGCGAAACTTGGAGCAGGCCGCCACTGACTCAACGGAGAAAGAGGGCCCTTCGTAGAAGAAAAGGAAAAGGGACAAATCTTCTATTGCTGACGAGTAGAGAAGAAACTACGGGTAATGAAGGAAAAGAGTTTCTCGGTGCGGACTGGGGCTGCGAGAATGCAGTTCAGGCCCTGAGAGAAAGAGCTTCCAGAAACTGGCTTCATTACTCCAGAGGTCACCATCCCGATAAATGATTCCATGTACACAATCAGTTTATCTACTGATGAGATACTCAACACCATACACAACGACCAACTTAATGACATTAATCAGTCCTTGTTGGAGGCGTTGCAGCCTGAAGTTGAGATACTGGGGGTTAAGATTGGCGATCACACCTCCACACCTGCGATTGAGGGAGAAGAAAAGATAAAGATGAGGGAAAAGATCACCGCTGAGAATGCCAAGTCGGAAGCAATCTTAGAGAAGAGCGTCGCGGACAAGTAGGTCAAAGATTTGCAGACTGGGGCCGACCTCAAGTGGTCAGGTAAACTTAAACCAGCGTATAGGCACTTTAAGCATTCGTGGATTTATAAATCTCCCCTACGGAAGAAGAGGATGATAAAGATCATTACCAAGACCGATGACATAGTTGTTTCAACAAGCTTGGCGGTCGAGAAGAGAGCAAAGGTCCATCAAGAATGGAGAAAACGCCTAAGTGCTTTTGACCCAGAGAGCATGAGGCGGCCAATCTTCGATAGCCTCCATCTCACTGCGATGATTGCTAAAAGACTGGATAACAGCGATTTCTCTTTCCATTTTGAATCTGCCACGACCTGGTAATAAGCTTTGAACTTTGTTTTCTTTGTTTCAAGATGGATGTGTAACATCTCATTTCTTATTAGACCCCTTTATTTAGATTGGGTTAGGACATGTGGTGGGGGCATGGGTTTAGGCTAGGTTTGAACCATTGAGTTAGGGTGTAGTCACATGGGACCCACTATCGTGCCCAAGTTAACCCAAATCAAACTAGCCCAAATTGGAGTCTTAGCTACACATTAGCCCCACCACTATACCCGTAACCCTAACAACAATCTAAGTGAACCATAAGCCATGTCATTGGATCACCTATTTACCCAAGTTGACCCAAGTCAACCCTAACCTTAATTTGGTCAAACCCACACCTAAAGGCCCAATTAGTCCAAGTAGGGCACCACCATGGCCCAACCCAAGTTGGGTGGTACCATTGGGTCCATGACCATCAAGTGGGGCCAGCCTACTCATCATGTTGACCAAGTCAATCTAAAAAGTCAACAAGTCAACTTAGAGCTTATAGAGAGGAAATGTTATGAGCCAAGCCTATTCCTAATGGACTAAGCCCTTGGCTAAAGGCCCATGACTAGCCCAAGAGGTTAATGACCGCCCCTAACCCCCAAAATTATGAGAGAGAATACATGTATGTGGGGTAACTTAAAAATTTTTGAGAAAATGAGGAGAGAGAAGAGAGGGAAAGAGGGGAAGGAGGCCATGTGGCCCTCCTTCCCTCTACCCAAGCCTTTGGCTGAGTTCCCAGGCTTCTTTTCAGCAGGAATAAGGGGCTGGTTGACACTTTGTAGCCAGACGGAGCTTACAATGCTCATGGCCGACCAACTTCTTAAGAAAAACCAACACACCAGCCCATCTCATTCTCATTCGACCATTCCATCATCTTCAGTGAGCCCTAAGGAGAAGATTCGACTGCTAGAGCAAGGAATTTGCTGGAGAAACGAGCAATCGGGCTAGATAACCAGAGCATTAAGCCTCGGCCTTGGCTCATCGCCACCACACTCGTCGCCAAGCCCGGTTGCAGGTTCGTTTCTCCTCACCTCACCCCGTGCTAGCTTTATGGCTCACTTACATGAGACATCGGTCTCAATTGAGCCCGATACCATGAAATAATGTGCACATTTTTCCAAGCTTTTCTTTTAGCTCGGGATCGCCGGAGGAGCCGCCTCCGGCAGCCTCATCACCGAGAAAGCTTGCCACCACCTCAACGGAGGTGGTGACAATAATAGCCGGCGGCGGCTAAGTTGTCTGGAATAGGCAAGAAAAATTTGCCCAGGAAGATCGAATCCTGGCCGTTGGCTTATGGGGACGATGAACTGATCCCGTCGGTTTCATACCATTTAATTTTATTAATAGGATTATTTATGAATAGTGTATTCTGTCACACTTTTTTATTGATATTGCATGTTAATTTTAGGCCTGTTAGATGCATATTTAAAGGTAGCTAACAACATAGAAAATGTAGGCCTATGCCTTACCTTTAAAATGAGTCCCTTAAGTCAAGATTTGGTACAGTAGAACTCTCTGTAGGATAATTCTACTATGACTTGTCCTAGGCTAGTGCAGATCTTTAATTAAATGCCCAAGCCAAACCATAAGTCCTCATGATCTGAAATTTTTGTCATTTTTGTGATTAGGTTAAACCTAGACTCTGACCAAAAATGAGAATTTGTGGACAGACTTTTTCTATAGTATTTGGTGAAATACTAATATTTAAATTAAGTGTAGTTTTGGGGATGTATGACTCCAAATGCCCCAAAATTTTGGTGGCATGCCCATTGGGGTAATATAAAATCATGGTAGAAATTTCAGGTCATTTTTACTTCTGTATGTTTGGGAAATCCCACAAGCATAAAATAGGTATGTTCAATTTTGGGTGCCTATAGTAAAAATAGGAAAATTGGGATTTAACCCATTTGGGCAATTGCATGTCCATGAAACTCTAGACAGAGGCTCATAGGGATGGAATATGCCTCCCATGGGAAGTTTTGAATTTTTGGGATAAAAAATCCCATTATTTAGAATTATTGGAAAATATTCATAGATAGGAAATAAATTTGAATCTAGGGAATATGAATTTAATAAATTTTGAAATTTTTTCACAAGCTTTAATTAGACATAACACCCCTATGAAAAAATTTAAAAGACTGTTAGGCAATGTTAACTTGGATTTTAAGAAGAATTTACCATTTCGCTAATTAAGAAAATTAATTAAATATAAGGGAAATTATTGTTTAAATATTATTGAAAAATTTACAGTAGTTTATTTCTGTGAGCAAATCTCTGTTAAATTATTTTAGAATTTTTGTATGTCTCTACATGCTGAAAACCCTAATAATGGCATTTTGGTAATATTGTTCATATGGATATAAGTTAGGTCAAATCACTATTTAGGATTTTGAAATTCTGTATTTAGCTTTATTATATCAACATTGATCCTCAGTAATTTTTCTAGAATTTCTGATTGTATAAATATTATACTGCATTTAGAAAGTAGTCAATTTGTGATTTTAATGTTAAATGGATATAAAATAGAATTTCACAGGGGAAAATTATGAAACTTGGTAGGAAGTAAAATTTAACCTTATGTAACATCTGAAAAATTTCTTAGGTAGGCTGAACTATTATAGATAGTACATCATGTGCAAGGTGACCATGGTCACTCAATTAAAAGAATTAATTTAGGCACTTAATCCATTAGAAAAATAATGAAACCAAGGATGGTCAACATCATACATCATAGCAAACCATGAAAAATAATTAGGGGCTATTGTCCCAAGAGTTTTGAAGACACGTCATACGGGTCAACATTAGGTCATGGGTGCGCTTAGTAAAAATAGCATATAATACTAGAACCCATAAGGGATAAGGTTGTCGGTTGAGATGGAATCTATATTGGGAGAATAAACCCTAGTTGGTGTCCAATAGGTCACTTCTTGATAACGAGCGGTAGTGTGCAAAATCCAAAGGATAGTAACTAGAACGGAGATCGGTAGAAGACCGCTGCTCTCCCAATAACATCCTAAGTTATTAGGTTTGTCCTAGAGTAACAACGGGAGTGGATAGGGGTCATGGGTAGACACTAGTAAAAGTAAATATCCTTGCAGAAAGGAACTTTGGGCTTCAGCCTATCGTAGTTCCTAGTGCCCCCGAGAGCCCTTCATCGGGCATGCTCTGGGCAGCCTTGGGATTAACCCTGAATTGCTAAGTATAACAAATATTTGATAAGAGTAGTTTAATAGGCTAAGAGAATGTTGTTACAATCTCACACGTGAAGGGTTGGAGGGTTTTTAGTACGGTTAGTACTGCGAGCTGGATGCTCAAGAGTTTGACATCAGGATGGGTTTTGTCCTGCGAGCTGGAGGCTCGGGTTTAGATACCTTGCATGTGCATAGAAACAAAACTAGAGGCGGGTCATGCGGTACTGAGCCAATCATCATACCGATGACAGTACGGTGACTCTGGAAAGGTGTGAGGTTTGAGGGGCCAGTAAGATGTTTATACTGCGGTCCAAAGGACAATCCCCGAAAACGAACACCCGAACAAGAAAGTCTTGAAGTTGACAAGCATTAGTACGCGCACTCTAGAGTGCACCTAGGACGTGTATTGAGGCATACGAAGGGTCTTGTCTTGGTAGTGTGTATACCTACTGAAAGTCCACCTAGTAACAACTACCTTCACCTATAGGGGGGGGGGGGAATAGGTGTCTTGCAGCGTTTTTGCGGAATTAAGCTATACCTGCTGATAATACGTTTTGTAGCCTAAACTATTATGGTATTTTCTATTTTATAGTGTACAAATCATGTCTATTATTAGTTTATTTTTATCCTTTTTTATGTAAATATTATTGCCACTAACATTTTCATGTCCTTTTGCAGGTTTTCAGGAAATTCATCAAAAATGACCTGACACGCCCCCCTGTCACGCCCTCCCTAGGCGTGACCTAGGGCGTGTCACCCGAGCCCGAGGACTTTTGTTGGAAGGGATAGGAAAACGGTCAAAATCGCTGTCACGCCCCCCTGACACGCCCTCCCCGGGCATGTCTCCAGGCATGACCATGGGCGTGTCGCCCTCTGCCGCAAAGCCTGCCGCCGCATTAAATTTCGTTTCTCCACAGCACGAAAACAGTACTATCACGCCCCCCCCCCCCCCCGTCACGGGCGTGACCTGGGGTGTGACATCAACTTTTCGACGACTGACGGATTTTTGACCAATGATTTGGACATGACGTGCCTGTCACGCCCCCCTTACACGGGCGTGACCTAGGGCGTGACCACCGATGTACCGAAGCAATCATCCCTCCCGCCAGAATCCAGAGCCCGAGGTCAACATAGTACTGTCACGCCCCCCCTAGGGCGTGTCGGAGGGCGTGACCAACCCGAGAAAAAATTCTATTAATTGAGACCCCCCCTCTCCATTTCAGGAAGCTTTTGGTTGAGTGGGGGAGGTGCTGCCCCTTTGGTTCTTGAGTTTTTTCATGCTTTCTCTCTCTCTCTCTCTCCCTCTCTTTGTAATTTTTGTTTAACCCTAGTTTAATCTTAGTTTGTTTTATCTTTTATTGTAATATTGCTCTTGCTTAGTGCTACTTGTAGGGCTAGAATAGGATTTCAATTTCATGCACTTGTAATTTTAATTTCAATATTGTAACCTGCCCCTTTTTATTAATAGAAGTGTTATTTGTTTAGCTTGTGTTCTTTTTATGCTTTACTACTCATCCCCCATCCTCCACTCCATTATGATTAACTAATCCTCCTTGTACTCGATCTTGATGATCCGAGGTTAGAGCGATTAAGTTATGATGTTTTAATTAATCTTTTCTTTTTAGGTTAGGGCCTTGAATTACTCTTGATTAATCACGGGTTGGAGGTATATTATCGATATATACTCTCCGCCTTCGCTTTCATTCTGGGCTAGCCGAGAGGTCGAAAGAATGAAGTGAGAATTCAAGAGTAAAGGGAGTTATACGTACCACTCGAGAGAGGCAGACGTCCAAATCTCCCGGATTGGAGTAAAATCCAATAGTGGGGTTCACCGCGTAAAGCGAGTTTTAGCCCTCCGATTTAGACGAGAGTCGGTCGGACCTTCCTAAACTCAGTTGGGAACGACTTCGAGAGAAGCTTGTTCAAGCTTTAGGAACCTCCACGGTCAAGGACCTTTATCCTATTAAGTTTAGATTTTTATCGCATTTTCTTAATCATCTTTAGCCGAGGTGATTCTTGATCGAGTGCATTTCCATTTCATAGTTTCAACCTTCTGTCGTAATCGTTTTACTTAATAGCACTTTACTTAATTGCATTAGCTCTCTTTCTAGCATTAGTTTTATTTCATTAATCTCAATTAGATTCTCTAAACCCTAGTTTTCCGTCGATAAGATAATAGCGTTCGTGTGAGTAAGCATAGCCAACAGTTCCCGGATTTCAATACGACACTTGTGTCCCCTAGCTACAATTCGATAGGTATACTTGGCTCATCGGGTTGCTAGTTCGGTTGCGTTTATTTTCTTCGAACCCTAGCGCGCACCAAGTTTTTGGCGCCGTTGCCGGGGAACCAATTTCCGTTGATATATTGAAAACACGAACCTATTAATTTTATCTTTTCTCTTTCTCATCCTCCTTCTTTAAATTTTAAAAATCCAAAAAAAAATTATCACCGCTCTTAATAGTAACCAACCTCACAATTTTTCTACGCCACCTAATTCTCTCGAAAAGGGCAAAGGGCTTTAAGCGCCACTGTCTTGTTTAGTACCTTGCGAACCCTTCACGGGGTAGTCCTTGGGAAGTTCGGGAGTTAATCTATAAAAAATTTATATTTCAAAAAGAAAAAAAATTAATCTTTTTTCTAGTTTATCCTTTTTCTCTTCCTCTTCTTCTTTTCTGTTCTTTTAGTGCATGACCCGCGGGAGTCCGTCGGTTATTTTGTACTTGGACCACGAAATTGAGCGTACTCTTCGGAGAAGATTGCGATTTCAAGGTCCTACTATCCAAGTGCCGGTTGAGGACTCCAAGTCATTTGCTACTTTAAGAATGGAAGAACCCAACGTAGATGAGACCGTGCAAAGGACTATGTCCTATTATGCACGACCGAACCTCGAGGGAACAGAATCAAGTATAGTCCGCCCTGCTATAGCAAATAATAACTTCGAACTAAAGCCTAGCATAATTCAAATGGTGCAGCAATATGTGCAATTTGACGGACTTCAAGATGAAGATCCGAACGCACATATAGCTAGCTTTCTTGAAATTTGTGACACATTCAAGATAAATGGTGTCACAAATGATGCAATCAGTCTGAGACTCTTCCCCTTCTCTCTAAGAACTAAAGCTAAGCAGTGGCTGAACACACTTCCGAAAAATAGCATAACCACTTGGAATGAATTAACTGAAAAAATTTTGGCGAAGTATTTTCCGCCAGCTAAAACTGCAAAACTTAGGAACGACATCTCTGCCTTCGGACAAATAGACTCTGAAACCCTATATGAAACCTGGGAGAGATTTAAAGAATTATTAAGATGATGCCCACATCACGCGCTGCCTGTACGGTTACAAGTGCAGACGTTCTATAACGGGCTAAATCAAAATACAAAGCAAATGATAGATGCAGCCTCTGGCGGTACATTAAATCATAAGACCCCGGAAGCAGCTCTTGATCTTTTCGTGGACATGGCCAAGAACACTTATCAGTGGAATGTGCC
This sequence comes from Platanthera zijinensis, assembly GCA_039513925.1. Taxonomy (NCBI): domain Eukaryota; kingdom Viridiplantae; phylum Streptophyta; class Magnoliopsida; order Asparagales; family Orchidaceae; genus Platanthera; species Platanthera zijinensis. The sequence continues at coordinate 84,909,086 of CM077089.1, forward strand.
TAGGTCCCACCCGAACAAGCCTGCAAGTATCTATGAAGTGGACAACGTCTCCCTGCTCGCTCTGCAAGTAGAAATCCTAAGCAAAAAAATCACGGAGATGACTGCTGCCTCCGCCCCTCAGGTATGGGAATTTGCAACCCCTACTCCAGAACATTTAGAATAAGTTAATAATATGCCTAGAACTACTTTTAATAATTTTTCTTCTGCGAATTTTCGTCCGCCTGGTTTTAATTTTCCGAATAGTTATAACCCTGCTTTAAGAAATCATCCGAACTTTTCATGGAGTAATCCATCGAATGCGATGCGCCCACACCCGCAAAGTGATTTTTCTGCACCACCACCACCACCACCTCTTCAAAATTACCCAAAACCTCCAAGCTTGGAGGAATTACTTTCTAAATATATCAGCACAAATGACGCCACTATAAGAACTTTAACCGGAAGCGTAAAAAGTCTAGAAAATTAGGTAGGACAGCTCGCGAAAATAATTTTTGAGCAACCCGCAGGGTCTCTTCCTTCCAATACCGAACCCAACTTGAGAGAGCAAGCGAAAGCTATAACTCTTCGGAGTGGGAAGCAAGTCTCCGGTATTGTAAGTGAAGAGCCCGAGGCAAGCTCCGCTCCTACTTTTAAAAATCAAAGCTCCGCTCCCATTTTAAAAATTCCACCCTCTGCTGAAGAAGTTATCACCCCTATTTTAGAAAATAATCCCACTCCACCACCCATCTTCAAAAATAATTCAACTCCTCCATACCCCTCGGAACTTAATAGACAACGTCAAGATGATCAGTACTCCCGCTTCATAGAGATCTTCAAACAAATCCACATTAATCTTCCCTTCTACGAGGCTATTTCGCAGATGCCAAAATATGCCAAGTATCTTAAAGACCTCCTCACAAACAAGAAGAAGTTAGAGAATCTTTCGCACGTCACGCTAAACGCCGAGTGCTCTGCCGTTTTAACAAACGGTTTGCCGAAGAAAATCAGTGACCCGGGTAGTTTCTCTATCCCGTGTGTCTTCGGTGATCTTTTTGTTAAACACGCGTTAGCCGACTTAGGCATGAGTATAAACCTGATGCCCTTTTCGTTGTTTAAAAAGTTAGGGATTGGTGGCCTTAACCCCACGCGTATGAGTATCCAGCTAGCCGATAGATCCGTCAAGTACCCGTTAGGAATAGTGGAGGACGTTCTAGTGAAAGTCGACAAGTTCATCTTCCCGGTGGACTTTGTCATTTTGGACATCGAAGAAGACGTCGAGGTTCCCGTGATCCTTGGCCGACCCTTCCTTGCCACCTTCCGAGCCATCATTGACGTAAGCAATGGTAAGCTCTTTCTTCGAGTAGGCGACGACGAAGTCACATTTTCTATCACCCCTTCGATGAAGAACACCTTAGCAAATGATGACTCATGCTTTTTCGTAGACGCCGTGAGTGATGATTCTTCCTACTGCCTCTCCGACTTTGAAAAAGAATTTTCTACTTTTTGCTCCTCTTCTCTTACAACTGAATCACTGCAAGGAAGTGATGAATCTTCTTATTATCTTTCTGAGTTTGAAAAAGAATTTTCTGATTTTTGTTCTTCCTCTGTTCTTCCCACTGAATCGCTACAAGAAGCCGTCTTGGCTGCTAGCCCCACCCCTTATTACGTTCCTTATAAAAAAGTTTATGAAGATATTATTTTTGAAAAAGAAAGAATCTCAAAATTCCCTTTTGAAGAACCCCATACCCTAGAACTTAAAGAACTTCCCGAACACCTTAAGTATGCTTTCTTAGAAAAAGATTCCAAGTTACCAGTTATCATTTCGTCCTACCTCACGGATACGCAAAACGATAAACTTCTTCTAGTTCTACGTAAGCATCGTCGGGCTATTGCTTGGCAAATTTCTGATATCAAGGGCATAAGCCCATTTTTCTGTACCCATAAAATTTTAATGGAAGATAATTCGTGTAACTCTATCCAGCCTCAGCGCCGTATAAACCCGAATATGAAAGAAGTAGTTAAGGGCGAGGTTATGAAACTATTAGACACAGGAATTATCTACCCTATATCACACGGTAAGTGGGTTAGCCCAGTTCAGGTAGTTCCAAAAAAGGGAGGGATAACCGTAGTTCGTAATGAGAATAATGAATTAATCCCGACACGGACGGTGACGGGTTGGCGTATGTGCATAGATTACCGTATGTTAAATGACGCCACCCGCAAGGACCACTTTCCTTTACCATTTATCGACCAGATTTTAGAACGTCTCTCCGACTATAGCTTTTATTGTTTTCTCGATGGCCTCTCGGGGTACTTTCAAATACCCATCTCTCCCGAGGTTCAAGAGAAAACTACATTTACTTGTCCCTTCGGCACCGTCGCTTACCGAAGAATGCCGTTTGGATTATGCAATGCGCCAGCTACATTCCAGCGATGTATGCTCGCAATATTTGACAAGTACGTAGAAAGCATTATGGAGGTATTCATGGATGATTTCTCCGTGTTCGACGATTCCTTCGATAGATGTTTAAAAAACCTCGAAAAAGTCTTAGAACGATGCGAAGAAACTAACCTTGCCCTAAATTGGGAAAAATGCCATTTTATGGTGAGGGAAGGGTTAGTTTTGGGTCATAAAATTTCTGCTAAAGGTATTGAGGTAGACGTTGCCAAGATAGAAGTTATTGAGAAGTTGTCGCCGCCTACAAAAATAAAAGCTATAAGAAGTTTCCTAGGCCACACTGGTTTTTATCGTCGTTTTATAAAAGACTTCTCCAAGATCACAAAGCCCCTCACCCATCTCTTAGAAAAAGATGCTCTATTCATTTTTGATGACTCTTGTATTTCTGCCTTTGAATCAATTAAAGAAAAGTTAATTAACGCACCGATTATGATAGCTCTGGTGTGGGGCCTTCCTTTCGAGATTATGTGCGATGCGAGTAGTTTTGCGGTGGGAGCCGTATTAGGTCAACGCATATCGAAAAACTTCCACCCCATCTATTACGCCAGTAAAACCCTCACATCTGCAGAAGAAAATTACACCACAACCGAGAAGGAGCTCTTAGCTGTAGTATTCGCCTATGATAAATTCCGCCCTTACATTACACATTCAAAAATCATTGTTTTTACGGACCACTCAGCCCTCAAGTACCTTCTTGCCAAAACGGATGCCAAGCCTCGCTTGATTCGCTGGTTCTTACTCCTCCTGGAGTTTGACTTAGAGATCCGTGATAAGCGAGGAGCCGAGAAATTGGCCGCCGACCCTTTATCCAGATTTGATAACCCTTTTATAGAAAAATTAAATGAAAAATCTTTTAATGACTATTTTCCTGATGAGAAGCTGCTTTTAGTTAATACATCTACTTCTCCTTGATTTGCGCACATCGCCAACTATCTAGTGGCCCGGGTGCTCCCAAAAGAGTTCTCCTCTCAGCAAAAGAAGAAATTCTTTTCTGCGCTGAAGAACTACTTTTGGGAAGACCCGCATCTTTTCAAAATTTGTGCGGATCAAGTGATAAGGAGATCTGTTTATTATGATGAAGGAATTGATATTCTAAAACATTTGCATGAAGGTCCGACAGGTGGGCACTATCAAGCTGCTCGCACCGCTCACAAGGTGCTTTGCGCAGGTTTTTACTGGCCTAGCCTGTTTAAAGAGCCTTTGTGAGCAGGTGTGATAGTTGCCAACGGTCGGGCAACATTTCTAATAAAAATGAAATGCCGCAAAATTATTTCTTAGAGTGCGAAATTTTCGACCTCTGGGGAATTGATTTTGTTGGCCACCTTCCTTCTAGCTTCGGAAACAAATATATTTTAGTTGCTGTTGATTATGTTTCAAGATGGGCTGAGGCCCAAGCTCTTCCTACGAACGACTCCCGAGTTATAGTCACGTTTTAAAAAAAATTATTTTCTAGATTCGGTACGCCTCGCGCAATCGTTAGCGATAGGGGTTCCTATTTCTGTAACGCGCAATTTTCAAAAATTCTTACCAAATACGGCGTTATGCATAAACTTTCCACTGCCTACCACCCCCAAACTAACGGGAAAGTCGAAGTAGTTAATAGAGAAATAAAAAGAATATTAGAAAAGACTGTTTCAACTTCTAGGAAAGACTGGTCAGCCAAACATGACGATGCTCTATGGGCCTACCGAACAGCGTACAAAACCGCCCTCGGATGTACGCCGTATCGGCTGGTCTATGGAAAATCGTGCCATCTGCCTGTAGAGTTAGGACACCACACCTTTTGGGCCTTAAAATTTTTAAACTTCGATCCCCACTCAGTCGGTGACCTTCGAAAATTTCAACTAAATGAACTCGATGAGTGGCGCTGTTATGCTTATGAAAATAATAAACTTTATAAAGAGCGGACGAAGCGTTTACACGATAAACACTTAAGGCACCCTAAAAACTTTAAGTCGGGTGACCGAGTCCTTTTATAAAATTCTCGTTTACATTTATTTCCTGGCAAATTAAAATCTCGCTGGTCTGGCCCGTTTTCTGTTTTAGAAGTATTTCCTTATGGAACTGTTTTAATTTCTCACCCTGATAAGGGTAATTTCAAAGTCAATGGTCAGCGTCTTAAACTGTATTTCTCTGGTGATGATGATGTCAGTCCAAACATTATTAAGTTTCTGCTTGACGAACTTTAATCTTGAACTTTTAATTTTTTGCTAAAAACAATTTTATTTCTGGCAACAATATTTTTTGGACAAAATTATTTTTTTGATGCGTCGAGCTCAACGATGCTTTAACCAAAGGGCGCTCTTGGGAGGCAACCCAAGTTATTTTTTTTTCTGTTTTCTTTATTTTACAATTTTTGCCTCGGACGGCTCCGACAAGCTGAATCTTCTGCGATCGCCTGCTCCAACATTGCTGAATCCATCACGAAGTCCATCAGAAGACATTCGGAGGAGCGGCATCACTCAGCTTTCGCAGCAAATAAATCCGGGGAAGTACCTGTATTTCAATTCTGTTTTTCAATTCTGTACTTTATTTTTCTCTCCTTCTCCAATCCCCTTCTTTAGCCATTGAGGACAATGTCTATTTTAAGCTTGGGGGAGGACTTCCTCCTTCATTTTTGCTTAGTGTAAATATTTTTCTTTTTGTATATATTTTAAAAATTTCCAAAAAAAAAATGAATATCTTAAAATTCCAAAAAAACAGAAAAAAATTTCCAAATTCCAAAAAAAAGAGAATATTTCACAAAATTAAAAAAAAATATATGTGTTTTTGAATAGTTTAGACATTTTTGTATTTCAATAGTACCCCTAGTTTTTGTTTTTGTTTTACTCAAAAATTTCTATAAACAACTTAGTTAATTATAATATTTCTAATCGTCCTTTTTAATTATGTTTCACAAGTAAAATGTTGGCCATGCTGTGTTTCTAATTCACGGTAGCATGTTAAGGTGAAATATTTTTCTAAAACTCGCATTTCTATTATGGTTTTTTTGTTTTTATTTCTTTTACTTTCTCAAAAATTCATCATCCACTATTTTCTTTTTCGTTTTTGAATAATTTTTGTAAAGTCAACTTTTGAATAATGTAGTAGATGTGAACTATCCAAGTCACCTATTATTTCTATTTTCAAGTTAATTTCATCAATCTTCTTTTATGATTTAGGACTCGCTTTTTGAAATTTTTCAAACCTTTGTTTTAAATAAATTCAAAAGCGTGAAAATGATTTAGGCCGTTTTTATTTTCGTTTGAGCTTTCCTGCCAACCTAAAAACTAATACCACTAGTTAGCTGTTTTTGAGCCTTTTTCCGATTTCATTTGATAGCTCCTCCCTTCATTTCAGTTTCACCAAAGCCAAAATTTCCAACCTATCGAATCACACTAGCCTTTTTGAGTTTCATAAATTATTTTGACGATTTTGATAGGGTATTTTGTGATTTTTGTGGGAGAAAGGTTTTCGAAAAAAAATTAGTATGTTCAAAAGTGAGGTTTATTTTTGTTTGGCCAATTCAAAAAGGAAAATAAAAATATATATGGCCTTTGTTTTGAAAAAAAAATGAAAAAAAAGAAGAAAAAGAAAAAAAAATGTGTATATATTTTTATGAAAGTTTTTTTTTGAAACTCTTTACTTTGGTTTAGTGTGATTTTAAAACCTTCACGTTTATCTTTGAATTCCACTCCTAATCATATTCCTAAACCAAACGTTTCTGTCCTATTTAAGTCCTTTTGATTCACGCTTTTTGATTTTTATTTAACAACTTAGAAAAGAAAAAAAAGTAAATCAGTTTTAGTTTTGGATTTAAACCTAGATTTTTGTTAATTAAATTGATATAATTATAATGCGTTGCTTGGATCTAGTAATAACTCAATGCGTGTTTTTCATTTTCATTACTTTGCTTAAGTCTATTTAAAAATCTCGTTAAAATTTTGGATGATTTGTTTTTATTGAGTAAAGTTTATAAAAGTTTTACCACCACCTAAATAATTGTTTTAGACTTACATTTCACCTTTTCTCTACTTAGAATTTTGCATAGTACTTGTGTAGACTTAATTAGAACTTTTTGATTAGTCCTTTTTATAAATATCTAGTTTTTATATTTTTGCTTGGGGACAAGCAAAGCTTAAGCTTGGGGGAATTTGATAATACGTTTTGTAGCCTAAACTATTATCATATTTTATATTTTATAGTGTACAAATCATGTCTATTATTAGTTTATTTTTATCCTTTTTATGTAAATATTATTGCCACTAACATTTTCTTGTCCTTTTGCAGGTTTTCAGGAAATTCGTCAAAAATGACCTGACACGCCCCCCTGTCACGCCCTCCCTGGGTGTGACCTAGGGCGTGTCACCCGAGCCCGAGGACTTTTGTTGGAAGGGACAGGAAAATGGTCAAAACCGCTGTCACGCCCCCCTGACACGCCCTCCCCGGGCGTGTCTCCAGGCGTGACCATGGGCGTGTCGCCCTCTGCCGCAAAGCCTGCCGCCGCATTAAATGTCGTTTCTCCACAGCACGAAAACAGTACTATCACGCCCCCTGTCACGGGCGTGACCTGGGGCGTGACATCACTTTTCGACGACTGGCGGATTTCCGACCAATGATTTGGACATGACGTGCCTGTCACGCCCCCCTTACACGGGCGTGACCTAGGGCGTGACCACCGACGTACCGAAAAAATCATCCCTCCCGCCAGAATCCAGAGCCCGAGGTCAACATAGTATTATCACGCCCCCTGACACGCCCCCCTAGGGCGTGTCGGAGGGCGTGACCAACTCGAGAAAAAATTCTATAAATTGAGACCCCCCCTCTCCATTTCAGGAAGCTTTTGGTTGAGTGGGGGAGGTGCTGCCCCTTTGGTTCTTGAGTTTTTTCATGCTTTCTCTCTCTCTCTCTCTCCCTCTCTTTGTAATTTTTGTTTAACCCTAGTTTAATCTTAGTTTGTTTTATCTTTTATTGTAATATTGCTCTTGCTTAGTGCTACTTGTAGGGCTAGAATAGGATTTCAATGTCATGGACTTGTAATTTTAATTTCAATATTGTAACCTGCCCCTTTTTATTAATAGAAGTGTTATTTGTTTAGCTTGTGTTCTTTTTATGCTTTACTACTCATCCCCCCTCCTCCACTCCATTATGATTAACTAATCCTCCTTGTACTCGATCTTGATGATCCGAGGTTTGAGCGATTAAGTTATGATGTTTTAATTAATCATTTCTTTTTAGGTTAGGGCCTTGAATTACTCTTGATTAATCACGGGTTGGAGGTATATTATCGATATATACTCTCCGCCTTTGCTTTCATTCTAGGCTAGCCGAGAGGCCGAAAGAATGAAGTGAGCTTTCAAGAGTAAAGGGAGTTGTACGCACCCCTCGAGAGAGGCAGACGTCCAAATCTCCCGGATTGGAGTAAAATCCAATAGTGGGGTTCACCGCGTAAAGCGAGTTTTAGGCCTCCGATTTAGACGAGAGTCGGTCGGACCTTCCTAAACTCAGTTGGGCACGACATCGAGAGAAGCGTGTTCAATCTTTAGGAACCTCCACGGTCAAGGACCTTTATCCTATTAAGTTTAGATTTTTATCGCATTTTCTTAATCGTGTTTAGCCGAGGTGATTCTTGATCGAGTGCATTTCCATTTCTTAGTTTCGATCTTCTGTCGTAATCGTTTTACTTAAAAGCACTTTACTTCATTGCATTAGCTCTCTTTCTAGCATTAGTTGTATTTCATTAATCTCAATTAGATTCTCTAAACCGTAGTTTTTCCGTCGATAAGATAATAGCGTTCGTGTGAGTAAGCATAGCCAACAGTTCCCGGATTTCAATACGACACTTGTGTCCCCTAGCTACAATTCGATAGGTATACTTGCCTCATCGGGTTGCTAGTTCGGTTGCGTTTATTTTCTTCGAACCCTAGCACGCAACACCTGCACAAACAAACAAAATAACACAGCACAGAAAGACACAGGTAATTTATAGTTGTTCCCCGATTTGGGTACATCTACTCTCCCCCTTCGACCTATCTCCCAACAAGGAATGACTCGGTCACTTTACCAATAGGATTGAAAACAAATCCTCACACTAAGGAAGTAACTCTTCCACACGAAGGAGTAACCACTCCTCCACCACGGGTTGCACCCAACCCTTACACAGTGGAACCAACGTTCCTTTACAACAAAAGAAAAACTTGAATGTATAAAATACAAACTACTTTTGGAGCCCTTGGTGTCCCTCTTCGTTCGACGTTGTGTTCTTAAATAAGTCGAAGAGTCCACGACCTAAGTTCTCTCTTAGAGAGAATCTCCCCGAAACCAGCGACGACAAGAAGTGCGGCGGCGTAGCTGTCAGGATCGGCGGCGGCAATGAAGTGCGGCGGCTGAGCTTTGGAGATCCAACCTTCAGAGCAAAGCTAGCAAGGTTTACCAACGGTCTTGCTAGGATCGATCGTCTCGATCGATTCGGAAAGGGAAGGTATTCCCGATCAACAAATCAAGAGACAAAGGATCTCTAGGTAAACACGTGAGACGCGTTGCTTGGCTGAGCTTCTGTCGTCGGGAGATCGAGAAGAAACCACGATCAGCAACGGCGACAACCTGCACGAGCGGCGATGGTGATCTGAGCGGCGACGGCGACGGAAGGAAATCCGCGATTCTTTAGTCCACGATGGAGGCTCGTTTCTTATTCTCGATATTCGGTATCTTTAATGATCGAAATACAACAGTATTTATACTATAGGTCATACATTTTGACCGTTGTGGGCCCCACCAGTAGAAACCCTAAGTCCGGTTCAAAACAGCGCCTGAATATTTGGACCGGTCCAGCGAGCAAAAGAAATTCGCCTAAGGCAAATTCGGCGAGAATCATTGGTGATTCTCGACGAATCGGCAAGAATCATTGGTGATTCTCGACGAATCGGCAAGAATCACTTATGATTCTCGCCCAATTCTACTTGGCAGAATTCTGGCTGAAGATCTTGCCATCCGGAGAGAATCGTCGAGAATCATAATTCATTCTCGCCGAATCGGCGAGAATGCAAAGTTATTCTCGATGATTCGGCGAGAATCACCTAGTGATTCTGGACAATTCTTCCTTAAGCAGAAATCAAGACGGCGTTGAGACAGCCGGCTGCAATCGGCAAGAATCAGCGAGTGATTCTCGATGATTTGGAGAGAATCACTAGTGATTCTCGTCGAATCGGTGAGAATCACTTAGTGATTCTCGATGATTTCTACTTAGACGATTTTCGTCTTTCTTCACGCGAGTTGCTTTGACCCATCCTTGCTCCTTGTCTGCTCTTGATCTTTCTCAGCCCCGTGCTTGAAAGTAAGTACACTCCAATAGAGAGAGTACACGTTGAAAGTGAGGGGATAAGTTGTAAACTACTCTAGAGGGGGGGGGTGAATAGAGTATTCAAAATTTTATGAACACTTAGTCAGCTCCCTTGGAGTTTATTTGCGGAATAAAAAATCTGATACTTGAACCCTAAGAGCCTAACACAGTGAAGTGCACAAGTGGAGAAGTTGACTGAAATTTCAGTTAACTACAAGCCTATCTCAGCAACTAGCAATCCTAGGTAGTTCTATCACAACCACAGAATAAAATGAATAAACAAGATAACCAGATGGACACAGGATATATAGTGGTTCCCTTTAAATAGGTACATCCACTCTTCTACCACCCTGGTAGGAATCCACTACAGGTTTTTGCTAAGGTGCCCTGCCACCAATGATCTGATTCAGGTAGATCAAACAGACCCTTTGAGCTTTTGATAAGGATGCTCAACCACAGGTTGTTGATAAGGTGCCCTGTCACCAATGTTCACTTTTGAAGAGGTGTGAACAAACTCTTTTACACAAGGGGTTGAGAGGGTTAGATTATCTTCTCTGTTTTAAATACAGATTAGAGAAGATTTGTGGATTCTCTAAAGAATCAAAGTCTCCCCCTGGCTCAGTGGAAGTCCAGGGAAAGCCTTTGCTTCAGGATGAAGGAGTTTCAGATAAACTGAAACTAAATCCTCAGAGATCTGAAGACTGATTTTTATCAGGTCTTAAGATTCTGGAGCACTTGAAGCAGATCTTGAGCTTTTTCTGAAGTCTTTGAAAAACTCTAAGCAAATTGCTCAGGAGACTTGAGAATGAAAGATGATTGCTCTGGGCTTTTGCTTCAGGAAAACTTTTCTTCTTCTTGTTGTGAGATTGTGAAGAGCTGCTCTGATGATGCTTGAGCGAATGAATAATATTTCTCTGTGTCTGTAACTTCTTCTTTTCTGAGAGAAGAATCTCTTTTAAATATGTCTTCACGTTTTTCTTTTGGAACGGCTCTATTGATTTGAATTCTCGAGCCCTGCAACAGATTATCTCAAAATAGAATATAGCAATAGAAATGGAATGGCCGATTAACTTTCTGTCAGTCCCAATAAGGAATAAAATAAGCGGGAAAAATATCTCAGCATAAAGACGTACCATTCTTGGAAATAGTACATAGTACCAATGGCTAGAAAACAGGCTGGAAAGATAAAGTCAACGTAATTTGTATAATAGGACAAAATGCTTTATCAAGAATACTGAATCCCGTGATTTATGCTTGACAGAATTTGTAATCAATTTATTTGAATTTAAACCATAAATTTAGCAACAATAATATCAGAGAATCAATCTAACCACCAACTAAAACACTTGGAAATAAACAAAGGAATAGAATAAATACAAAAGATAAAGGCAGACAGAAATCGTCGAACAGGGGTTCGAAGATCGTCGACCTACTAACCGATCGTCGACTAAAAACAGAAGTCTGTTGGAACAGAAATCGTCGAACGGAAATCGTCGACCAGCTAATAGATCGTCGACCGGCTAACAGATAGTCGACCAGCTAACAGATAGTCGACCAGCAAATGGCAAATATCTGTCGAGACAGAAATCGTGAAGCAAGAACACGATCGTCGATCTGTTGATGACAGATCGTCGACCAACCTTCAGAGCGTAGTAAGCTTGCTCTGAGATCATCGACCGACGGTCGACGATAATTGTCTTGACTTCAACGATTCAATAGCCCTGCTATCGTCGATCAATGATCGACGATCGCGAGGCCTCGTTCGACGATAGTCGAACGGAAAAAGCCTTAACCAAAACACATTCTAAAACTACTAGCCTAAACTCTAGGTCAGTCATATACTGCCCTAGGGAGACTAAGCAAAGTCTAAACAGGATCATATATAAATTATATAGATCAAGAGAGGCTGGAAAGGGATTACATAAGCCAAATCACATCTAGGGTACCAACAATCTCCCCCTATTTGGGTTATGTTATCCAATCCAGTTTAAAGGCTAAAGCAGACAACAACAAATCTAAAGATTAACCAGAATGTTAAAACACAGGCAATACACAGAAAATATAACAAGCATAAATCAGCAGAAATGGAATGTATCAAGCAGATTTATCAGCATGTTTAGCATCAGATGAGTTTTTGGGTATTGCAGCTGGTTTGAAAATAATTTCTCTGTTAGGGTTTGCTGCTTGTCTCTTGGATAGCATTAGATCATGTTCACCTATGATTTTCTTTTCAGCATAACTTGGTAGAACTACAGCAGGATGTATTCTCATGTATTCCTCAGTGTCAAAGGCTTCTGGATTGACTTGAATTCTGCTGAGTTCCTTTTCTCTGAATTCTGACATTGTTGAGTAGGCTGTAGGATCTAGTCCTTGAGATTTGGCTCTCTCCATCATGCTTAGTGCAATAGACTCTTTGAATCTTGCCATAGAGGCAATCCTTTCAGCTTCAGTTTTATCTGATGGAGAGGGAGGTCTATCAGTATCTGTATGAGCTGCAATCTCCATGTTCCTTTGAAGAGCTGTAGCAAGTTTGCTTGAATCAAGAGGAATCTGCACAGCCTTCTTAGGATCAGTTTGAGCATATAGAGATCTTGGAGGTGCAAGCTCAATGAACTTTTTGTGGGATTTTTCTGAAAAGACCACTCTTTTTCCTTTTGATTCAGTTGCAGCAGGTTTCCTTGAAGAGGAGGAGGGACCTCTCCTGGGAGGAGAAGGTTTCCTTTCTGGGATTATCTTCTTAGGAGAAGGAGGAGGAGAGAATGTAGGTTGCTGAAAAGTCATCTCCTTTATTTGTTCCACGCGAGCATTGTCATTTCTTTTTCTTCCCTGTCCTGAAACATCTTGGCCTCCCTGGCTTTGATTACTCCTTCTTTGGTAGGTCTGAGAAGTGTTAGAACTGGCTGACCTTGCAGAGGGGGCAGAAGAGAGACTTCCAGAGGCTCCAGCACCAGGAGGTGGAGGAGGACCTCTGGGGGGTAATTTCTGAACAGGAGTGTCATATCTCTTTGTCCTCTTCTTCTCTTTAGTCTGATTCTTTGACAGTCTCATCCATGGCTGAAATTCCTTGCTCTTAGGATCTATTCCCTTCAGAATGTAATAGGGAACATCCTTGTTAGGATTGGCAGTAGGAGGAGCAGGAGTTTTTCTTTTCTTGGAAGCAGCTCTTTTCCTTTTCTTAGTGGAGTCAGAATCATCAGAATCATCATCATCATCATCAGAATGAGATGAGTCTTTCCCAGCATAATCATCAAAGTCAAGTTCAGAAGGATCCTTGACAACAGGTTTAGCTTTGTCTTTCTTTTCTCTTTCTTCTTTCTCTTTAGCTTCCTCAATGGCATCTTGCCTAAGAAGGGCATCAAGATCCACATTTGGAGACCTCTTCCAGAGTTCTGATTCTGGATACAACTCAGGAACTGTCTTGGGGACCAGTTCTGCAATAGAAGGAATGGATAGAGGATAGGTAAGGATAGGTGGAGAAAAGATGACGATATCTGCAGGGGCAGATGCTTTCTCTAGAGAGATGGCTAGGGAATCCAGATGATAATTAGCCATCCCTTCAATGTACTCAGAGGCAATATTCTCAGCCACAAAGGCTATAAATTGTTCTAGGTTTAGAGTACCTGAGCTTGAGTCCATTTCAGTCATCTTGGGAGCATTGTCTGCCCTATCTTGCACATCTTCAATTTCTTCAGCAGCAGCATCAGCAGGGATGTTGATGTTTTCAGCAGCAGCAGCATTTATGGTTGTGCCTGCATGCAAAGAGAGATAGGTTAACAACCAAGTGGGAATAAAATATTCCCCCAAGGTGAACAAACAACAGGTAATAGATAGGATTACCTGAAGATCTACACAGGATACCACTTTGCATCTAGGAAGGAGGTTATAATTCCTTCTAGATGTTCAGTGACATCAGGGATAGACACCTCTGCAAGGCACAAGAGGAGTGCCATACAGGAAAAGAAAAGAGTATCCTTGACCAAGGGGTCATCAAGGTACTCAGGTCTATAAGGGACCATTTTCTCTTGAAAAGAGGGAACAGGAGGAGTAGATGTGAGTGAGGACTCACAGTCTAGATTAAGATAGGATTCTAAATCTTTATCAGAATCAATAGATTTAGCAGCGTCAACTTGCAATACTGATGTGATATCATCAGCAGCTGTGATGGAAAGGAAAGAAAGGGATAAGAAATTAACTCTAATTTGGAGTTAGAATTAATTAGAATCTTAAATAAAGCTATACCATCAGGTTGAGCAGCATCATTCTCACAAACGTCCATGGGGACTTCCTCATTTTCTTTTTTAGGAACTTCTTCCTCAGAAGCTAGATTCACTAGGGAGTGAATGTCTTTGTTAGATACAAATATCAAATTGAAGTCCTGATTATATCCTTTGGAGGAAGAGGTTTAAGGTTTACCTTCTGGTTCTTTCTCTGGACTCTCTTGAGGTTCTTCTACAGTTTCTTGAAGGGGAAGAGAGGAATTGTCCTGAAGGGTCAGGGCATCACCTGAGACCACTTCAACAGACATCTCCCCCTGCATGACTTCAGTGGGGACTGGAGTCATGCATCTTACAGAAGGGGGCTCAGCAGAAGATGAGATGGATTTGATGGCATCAGTGAGAGAATTGATGGAGGCAATGAGAGGGGCATTGGCAGCCTCAATCATTTTTTGGATGGAGGGAGTAATGAGCTCGACAATATGTGCAAGCAATTCAGGAGTTATCTGAAATGCTGATGATGTGGAGGTGGATGGAATGGAAGCAGGATGATCTGCCACATGATCAAAGGAATCATGTGGAGATGGGTGAACATCAACATGAGTGTGGGATTCATGTTGAGAAAGATGCGTGAGGATGGTAGCAGTCACCATGTCAACACTGGCTGAAGCTGCCAGATGTTGTGGTGTTGGTGACTGGTGTGGAGATGCAGGTGGAATGAAGGATGCATGTTGTGGTGGCACTGCAGGTGTTGTAGAAAGTAATGCATGAGATGAGGATGCAGGGGTTGCTGAGCCTTCCCCAGTAAGCGGGAGAGCGGCCGAATCAGCCCTTGTGTCTGAAGGAGGGTTAGGATCAACCCTTGCTGACTTCTTGATAATCCTCTGGGATTTCTTGAATAGAGAAGGGTCCAACCTCTTGCTAGCGTTGACTGCGGACGGTGCAGAAACAAGCAGCAGGGGTGCTTTCACATACAGAAACACACCCAGTACCCTGGCAAGATTTACTTCTTTCTGATTGTTCTTTCTCCTTATTAGTTCAAACAGAACTTTTCCCCAGGCAATCTGTGCCTTATTCACCAAAGCTGACATCAGGGCAAACTGTTGCCTGTTGATGTTGTCATGAGCAGAATGTTTTCCCAAAACGACCTTGCCCACCAGGTCGGCCAGAAACTTGTATTCTGGAGACAGGTTTATCTTTAGCAACTTAGCCGGAATCCCTTTGGCATGGCCCATCACAGTGAGCATGCGGCCATATTCTTCTGCAGTTTGCTCATAGTCCTCAGTTCCTGTTGGCAGTCCAAACAGCTCAGTCAATACTTCAGGAGTCAGAGTGACCTCCTCGCCATTTATCTTTCCTGTCATGGCGTCGTCGCTGGAGGACGAAGTGTATACCCATTCTCGTATCTCCGGTATGTTAATCTTAGGTGCGGATGACATGAATCTCTTGAGGCCTTGCTCTTCACATAGCTGCATGATATCTTGGATTGGTTGATCGCATCGGCTGAAAGAATCGAAGTCGACACAGAAGCCAGTGTCGAACTTCATTCCGAAGAGAACAGCAGAAGGAATCGCCATAGGATTTGAGAGAAAATGGCGAATCGAGAAGCAAAACAGGGGAGAAGAGAATCGCGCGGGATTAGAGTTCGAGAGCGAATTCTAAGCCAGGAGAAGGAAAATGAAAAGACGGAGCGGAAGGACGACGATCTCCAGACCTAAATCGACTATTAGAAACAACTCTGCGATCGTCGATCCCGGAATAAAATCGGTCGTCGAACACAGACCGACGATAGTCAATGTTTGACTAAATCGGTAAACATCGACCGACTACACGCAATTACCACGATCGTCGATCAATATATGATGGTCGACGATTCTCCACACAGCACAGAAAATCGGTCGTCGACCATTGGTCGACGATAGATACCTAAGGAGAGATCGTTGACCAGTTGGTCGACGATTTCTGCCTTACTACAGAACGAGCTGTCGTCGACGGTTGGTCGACGATAGTTCTGACCTGGTCGAAGATCGTCGAGCAGTCGTTCGACGATTTTAGACAGAAAACAAAACTAACCAAATTTTCACTACTCTGAACCATTAATCATGCCAAGCTGGTTCAGGAAGAACAAATGCTTTTGTTCATCAAGGGGCTTAGTGAAAATATCTCCTCTCTGCAGGTCTGTGGATATAAATTCCATTACTATCTTGTTCTTTTCCACATTATCTCTCAGAAAATGATGTCTAATCTCAATGTGCTTGGTTCTGGAGTGGTGCACAGGATTTTGAGCAATTGATATTGCACTGGTACTGTCACACAGAATTTTTGTGTTTGAGTGTGTGTACCCATAATCCACTAGCTGATTTTGAATCCACAGGATCTGTGAACAGCAACTAGCTGCTGCTATATATTCAGCCTCAGCAGTTGAAGTAGACACAGATGCCTGTTTCTTGCAAAACCAAGAGACAAGTCTCTCTCCCAGGAACTGACAAGTCCCTGAGGTGCTTTTCCTGTCAACTCTACAACCAGCATAATCAGCATCTGAATATCCAATTAATTCAAATCCTGACTCAGCTGGGTACCACAGTCCTAAGTTAGGGCATCCCTTAAGGTATCTCAAGATCCTCTTGAGGAGAGTTAAGTGAGATTCCTTTGGGTTGACCTGAAACCTAGCACATAGGCATGTAGCAAACATTATGTCAGGCCTACTTGCAGTCAAATACAGCAGGGAACCAACAATGGCTCTATAATTCTTTTGATCAACAGGCTTGCCATTAACATCAGAATCAATAACTGCATTTGAGGCCATAGGTGTGCTCATTGATGAAGCATCAGACATTCCAAATCTTTTAACCAGCTCCCTGGCATATTTTGATTGAGAAATGAAAATGCCATCAACACTCTGTTTCACTTGGAGACCAAGGAAATAGGATAACTCACCCATGCTGCTCATCTCAAACTTAGAGTGCATTAGTTCAGAGAACCTCTTGCATAGTTTGGGATCAGTAGAGCCAAATATAATGTCATCTACATAGATTTGAACTAACAGTTGTGAGTCCTTATGATGTCTAATGAATAGGGTTCTATCTACTACACCTCTCACAAACTTGTGTTCTAGAAGAAAATTTGCTAAGGTCTCATACCAAGCTCTAGGAGCTTGCTTAAGTCCATATAGAGCCTTTTGGAGTTTGAACACATGAGTGGGTAAGGTTGATGAAACAAACCCTGGTGGTTGTTCAACAAACACTTCTTCCTTTAAATCTCCATTGAGGAAGGCACTCTTCACATCCATTTGGAAGACCTTAAATCTTTTATAGGCAGCATAGGCTAGGAAAATCCTAATGGCTTCTAGTCTAGCTACAGGGGCAAAAGTCTGATCATAATCTATGCCTTCCTCCTGTCTATAGCCTTGAGCTACTAACCTAGCTTTATTTCTAACTACTATGCCTTGGGCATCAAGCTTGTTTCTAAACACCCACTTGGTGCCTATGATCCGTTGGCCTCTTGGTCTTGGAACCAAGGTCCAAACTTTACATCTTTCAAACTGGTTAAGCTCCTCTTGCATTGCTATAATCCAGTGGGGATCAAGCTCAACATCTTTAATGGTTAGGGGCTCAACCTGAGAAAGGAAACAAGCAAACATCACATTTTTGTTGAGTTGATGTCTTGTCTGGACTCCTGCTGAAATGTCTCCAATCACTTGAGATACAGGGTGATCTCTAAGTGTGACAAGATCAGTAGGTTCAACAATGATCTGATCTTCAACAGTTTCAAGATTTAATTCCTCATGTGGAATTTGATCAACTGTTGGAGCAGGTGCTTTAACTTCAAGCAGTTCTACATCAGATTCAGAATCTGAGGGAGCAACCTGAGGAGTTGGTTGGGGATGATTCTCCTGTGTGAGTCTCAAACCTTCCAAATCCTTACTTACTCCTAGGACTTGCACTGTACTATTAGAAGAAGAATCCTTCTCCTTATAATACATGACTGTCTCATCAAAAGAGACATGTGCAGACTCTTCTATCTTAAGAGAGGATTTATTAAGGACCCTATAGGCTTTGCTTACTTGAGAGTATCCTAGAAAAACTCCCATTGATGCTTTTGCCTCAAATTTTCTATGGTATTCTTTGTTATTGTTATGAACAAAAGCAACACAGCCAAATACTCTAAAATAGTCTATTTTAGGTTTCACTTGCTTAAGTAATTTATAGGGAGTCTTACCCTTAAGTTTATGTATCAGACTTCTGTTCAATACATAGTTAGCTGTGCTAACTGCTTCAGCCCAAAAGGACAGAGGCATGTTAGCATCTGCCAACAATGTACTTGCAGCTTCAATTAGGGTTCTGTTTTTCCTTTCAACTACCCCATTTTGTTGAGGAGTTCTAGGAGCAGAGAAGCTATGTTTGATACCTTCCTTCTCACAGAATTCTTGCATAAGAAGAGACTCAAACTCAGTACCATGATCACTTCTGATCAAGGCAATCTGAGTAGAATACTCACTCTGTATACACTTTAGAAAATCTGTAAGAACCTTGAAGTTATCAGCCTTAGTTCTCAAGAAGAATACCCAAGTGAACCTGGAGAAGTCATCTACAATTACTAGAGTGTAAGACTTCCCTCCAAGACTCTGCACAGCAATAGGACCAAATAAGTCCAAATGTAGCAAGTACAGAATCCTGGGAGAATCACTTTTATTAACTGATTTAAAGCTATTTCTTGTTTGCTTTCCTAGTTGACAAGCTTTGCAAAGGCCTTCCTTCTTGTAGGGGCAAGAAGGTAATCCTCTTACAAGATTGTATTTAGCCAACCTAAAATGTTTTTCAAGTTTACATGACTAAGTCTCTTATGCCAAAGGGTATTATTACTGGTTACTTCATTAAATAAGCATATTTCAGATTTGGAGGAATTAAAATCTACAACATAAACATTTCCAATTCTAATGCCTACTAACACCACAGTATTATTTAAAGCAATATTACAAGCAGTGTCAGTGAACCATACCATGTATCCAGCATCACATAATTGACTTACAGAGATCAGGTTGTGTTTTAGTCCTGAGACATAAGCAACCTTCTTGAAGGTTACAGCTCCTATGGTGAAGCTGCCATACCCTTCAGTCTGTCCACAGCTGGAATCCCCAAATACAACTTTTGGTCCCAGCTTGGCTTTGAAACCTGACAGGTTCTTCTTCTTTCCTGTCATATGCTTTGAGCATCCACTATCCAGATACCATTTGTCATGTATGACTGGATAGGTCTTCACCTGCAGAAAGAACAGTTATACATTGTGGACCCAGGTTACCTTGGGTCCAGTATTCTTCACAAAAGAAAAACTAGATATAAAAGATTTTGCAGGCTTAGATTTATATCCTAAAGGGTGTGATTTCCTAGGTGGGATAATCCATTCAGTTGAAGGATTAAACAACCTGGGGTGGTGATTAGGATTTGAAGTTCTGGAAGTTTGGTTTTTATTTTCCAGCTTAAGTCCAGATCGTCGATCAATGGTCGACGATCGCAAGCCATATCGTCGATCACTGGTCGACGACTCAAGATGAGATCGTCGACCTCCTGCACCAAAGCTATTATACTCAGTGTAGGTGTTCAGCGATCGTCGATAGTCGTTCGACGATTGGTTTGACGATCGTCGATTAATGTTCGACGATTTTTGTAAAGCTAGAAATTTTTTCTTCCTATTCTCTTTCTTAATCTTATTCTGAATTTTCTTGCATTTTTCAATTTCCTCAGTATTCTTCATTCCTGATTCAGAAACAAATTTTACTGGAGTGCTAAATCTCTCCTTTGTGAGGAGGATGGGTTCACTAGGTGTAGCACCTAAGCCTAGTTTATCATTACCAACCCTAGTGTTTGCTATACAGGTTATTTCAGATAATTTGAGGCTTCTGCCATTTAATTGTTCTTCTAACCTCTTAGATTTAGCTAGTTCTAATTTTAAGAATGTTACTTCTTCTTTTGAGCTCTCTAATTCCTTTTCTAATCTGATTATTTCAGTACCTTCCATGTCTAGTTCCATTATTTTTAATCTAAGTGACTTAATTTCTTTTTCAGATAATAGTAAGTCTAAACATAGAGTTTTAAATTTTAGTTTGAACTCAGGAGATGAGAAATCAAATGAGTCGATTACCTGGTCCTCCATAGAGGAATCTTCTTCATTGTCTCCTTCTTCTTCAGAATTCTCTGCAGCTGACAGAGAGCTGCAGGCATCAATGGCCATGAGGCAGACCTCTTTGGCTTTCTTCTCTTCTTCTTCTTCTGAATCACTGGAGCTAGAGGAGCAGGTATCCTCTTCTGTTTCACTCCAGGTAGCAGCCACAAATCCCTTGTCCTTCTTCTTGTATTTGTGTGATGAGGACTTGGAGTGGTGCTTCCGGTATTCTTTCTCATGTTTCTTCTCCTTGTACTTCTTCTCTGGACAATCTGGAGCAATGTGTCCAGGCTTGCTGCAAACATAGCAAATGATTTCTTTAGATGGAGTCTTGTCATACCTTGGCTTGTCCTCATGCTTGGAGAACTTCTTTCTGAGGTCTCTTCTTCCCATGTTGAAGAATCTCTTGGCAATGAGTGCCAGTAACTCCTCATTTGATTGACTTCCTTCAGAAGTCTCAGCAGCCTTAAGAGCTAGAGAGTGCTCTTTCTTTGTAGGAGTAGGAGTCTTCACTTCAGTTACAGCAGCTCTACTCTTTAAGGTTTGCTCATATGACCTGAGCTTTCCCAACAGAGCTTCTGTGGAGAGTTCCACAGTGTTTCTTCCATCCTTGATGGGCCATATCCTTGAGTCCCATGAGATGGGAAGGCACATCAGGATCTTGTCATTGACTTCTGACAAGGTTATCTCCTTGTCTAAAGACCTCAGTTCACTTATTATTGAACTGAGTCTTGTGTACATGGTGTCAATGTCTTCAGCATCATCCTTCTTGAAGTTTTCATACTGAGAGGTGAGATTGGATCTCCTGTCCTTCCTCTCATCAGCTGAGCCAGCAACTATGTGGTTGAGGGAATCCCACATAGCTTTGGCTGAGGTACATTCAGCCAGCTTCTGGAATATCTCATCAGACATTGTCTGAGCTAGGATATTCATTGCTTTAGCATCAGCTGCTTTTGCCTTCTTGTAAGTTTCATTGTAGTCAGGTGGTGGCACAGCACTGAGATCAGCAGAAGTGGAAGCAGCAGCAGGCCTAGCAGGTGGTCCTGTCAAAATAGAAGAAAAAATATCTTCATCAATAGAATTCATGTATAGTCTTATCCTGGCCTTCCATATGCCAAACTTGGACAAGTTGCATACAGGAGGTCTGGTGCTTGAATAATCCTTAGACTGGGCCATGTGTGAAAGTGTTTGTGAATGGTATCAGGAAACAACTTATCACAGGATCTTTTAACTCAGGTGTTAGCCTGTATGAACAGCTAACCTCCCTCTGATACCAATTGAAAGTGAGGGGATAAGTTGTAAACTACTCTAGAGGGGGGGTGAATAGAGTATTCAAAATTTTATGAACACTTAGTCAGCTCCCTTGGAGTTTATTTGCGGAATAAAAAATCTGATACTTGAACCCTAAGAGCCTAACACAGTGAAGTGCACAAGTGGAGAAGTTGACTGAAATTTCAGTTAACTACAAGCCTATCTCAGCAACTAGCAATCCTAGGTAGTTCTATCACAGCCATAGAATAAAATGAATAAACAAGATAACCAGATGGACACAGGATATATAGTGGTTCCCTTTAAATAGGTACATCCACTCTTCTACCACCCTGGTAGGAATCCACTACAGGTTTTTGCTAAGGTGCCCTGCCACCAATGATCTGATTCAGGTAGATCAAACAGACCCTTTGAGCTTTTGATAAGGATGCTCAACCACAGGTTGTTGATAAGGTGCCCTGTCACCAATGTTCACTTTTGAAGAGGTGTGAACAAACTCTTTTACACAAGGGGTTGAGAGGGTTAGATTATCTTCTCTGTTTTAAATACAGATTAGAGAAGATTTGTGGATTCTCTAAAGAATCAAAGTCTCCCCTGGCTCAGTGGAAGTCCAGGGAAAGCCTTTGCTTCAGGATGAAGGAGTTTCAGATAAACTGAAACTAAATCCTCAGAGATCTGAAGACTGATTTTTATCAGGTCTTAAGATTCTGGAGCACTTGAAGCAGATCTTGAGCTTTTTCTGAAGTCTTTGAAAAACTCTAAGCAAATTGCTCAGGAGACTTGAGAATGAAAGATGATTGCTCTGGGCTTTTGCTTCAGGAAAACTTTTCTTCTTCTTGTTGTGAGATTGTGAAGAGCTGCTCTGATGATGCTTGAGCGAATGAATAATATTTCTCTGTGTCTGTAACTTCTTCTTTTCTGAGAGAAGAATCTCTTTTAAATATGTCTTCACGTTTTTCTTTTGGAACGGCTCTATTGATTTGAATTCTCGAGCCCTGCAACAGATTATCTCAAAATAGAATATAGCAATAGGAATGGAATGGCCTATTAACTTTCTGTCAGTCCCAATAAGGAATAAAATAAGCGGGAAAAATATCTCAGCATAAAGACGTACCATTCTTGGAAATAGTACATAGTACCAACTGCTAGAAAACAGGCTGGAAAGATAAAGTCAACGTAATTTGTATAATAGGACAAAATGCTTTATCAAGAATACTGAATCCCGTGATTTATGCTTGACAGAATTTGTAATCAATTTATTTGAATTTAAACCATAAATTTAGCAACAATAATATCAGAGAATCAATCTAACCACCAACTAAAACACTTGGAAATAAACCAAGGAATAGAATAAATACAAAAAGATAAAGGCAGACAGAAATCGTCGAACAGGGGTTCGAAGATCGTCGACCTACTAACCGATCGTCGACTAAAAACAGAAGTCTGTTGGAACAGAAATCGTCGAACGGAAATCGTCGACCAGCTAATAGATCGTCGACCGGCTAACAGATAGTCGACCAGCTAACAGATAGTCGACCAGCAAATGGCAAATATCTGTCGAAACAGAAATCGTGAAGCAAGAACACGATCGTCGATCTGTTGATGACAGATCGTCGACCAACCTTCAGAGCGTAGTAAGCTTGCTCTGAGATCATCGACCGACGGTCGACGATAATTGTCTTGACTTCAACGATTCAATAGCCCTGCTATTGTCGATCAATGATCGACGATCGCGAGGCCTCGTTCGACGATAGTCGAACGGAAAAAGCCTTAACCAAAACACATTCTAAAACTACTAGCCTAAACTCTAGGTCAGTCATATACTGCCCTAGGGAGACTAAGCAAAGTCTAAACAGGATCATATATAAATTATATAGATCAAGAGAGGCTGGAAAGGGATTACATAAGCCAAATCACATCTAGGGTACCAACACACGTAGGCCAACACACTGATCTGCTCAATGAGGGATTACGTTGCGCAGACCCGTGTATATTGACCCACTACACCCTGACATTGGTATGTACTTAGCGTGGAATAACTACAAGCACAACTTGAAGACAAATGATCAAATACAATGTCAATTCACCTTAGCTGGTCCAGGGGCTTCTTCAAATCAGGTACATTGTGGATACAATACCCAACAATCTCCCCCTATTTGAAGAAGCGTAAACCCTACTAGTTAAGGTGAATATAACGGATGGAAGAAAAGCATAAACTGAATAATCAGTTGAGAAAGAATTTTCATACAATTATCTTTAGAGCATTTGGAGCATACTTTGCGAGAGCATCTTAGCCCTTAGCACCTTAGCCGAGAGGGCAATCTCCCCCTTTTTGGCTTCTACAAATCTGGGACTTTAGCACTTGCCACAATGCTCCCCCTCAGTTCTTGCATTTGTGCTTACAATTGAGTTTCTTGCGGATGCTCCCCCTTGATCCAAGAGCCGGTAGCCTCTGTATTCTTTATTCCTCAAGGTTTAACATACTTAGTTCAGTTTTGAAGAGACTGAACTTGGCTTCGTCAAGGGGCTTTGTAAAAATATCTGCAATCTACTTATCCCTGAGGACATAGCAGAGAGAGATGTCATTGTTTTCCACATGCTCCTGAATGAAGTGGTAGCGCGCTTCAATATGCTTCATCTTGCTGTGCGACACGGGATTGTTCGCAATAGCTACAGCACTTGAGGAGTCGCAGTACATTGGTACTTCTTTGAACTGAAGGTCATAGTCTGCTAGCTGATTTCTGATCCATAGAAGTTGTGCGCAACAGCTGCCTACTGAGATGTACTCAGATTCAGCTGTGGAGGTTGCAACACAATTCTGCTTCTCACTATTCCATGATATAAGCCTTCTTCCGAGGAATTGACACGTCCCGGAAGTGCTTTTCCGATCATCCCATCTTCCTGCAAATTCAGCATCTGAAAAGCCTATTAGCTCGACATCATTGTTTATCGGGTACCACAAGCCAAGATTTGGTGTACCCTTAAGGTATCTAAGAATTCGCTTTGCAGCGACATAGTGAGATTCCTTAGTGTTCACCTGATATTTGGCACAAACACATGTGGAGAACATAATATCCGGTCTACTTGCAGTAAGGTAGAGCAGGGATCCAATAATGCTTCTGTATTTGGTTTCATCAAAAGGTTTCCCTTTCTCATCCTTATCAAGAGACATAGTGGATCCCATTGGAGTCCTCATAGAGGTTGCATTCTCCATTCCTAATTTCTTGAGGAGTTCATTTATGAACTTCGTCTGAGAAATGAAAATTCCATCCTCAGACTTTTTCACTTGAAGTCCAAAGAAATACTTTAGCTCTCTCATACTGCACATTTCAAACTTTCCTTGCATAAGTTTAGAAAACTTTTTGTAAAGAGTGTTATCCGTTGAGCCGAATATAATGTCATCAACATAGATTTGCACAAGCAAGATCTTGCCTTTGACTTCCCTAAGAAACAATGTCTTATCTATTTTTCCTCTAGAGAACTCGTTCTTAAGAAGAAAACTAGACAGAGTCTCATATCAAGCTCGAGGAGCTTGTTTTAAGCCATATAAAGCCTTATTAAGAAAATATACATGATTGAGATAAGTAGGATTAACAAAACCTGGGGGTTGTGCGACGTATACTTCCTCTTTCAGGTTTCCATTTAAGAATGCAGATTTCACGTCCATCTGATAGATAGTGAATCCTTTGTACGAAGCATAAGCCAGGAACAATCTGATCGCCTCGAGCCTTGCCACTGGTGCAAAGGTCTGGTAGAAGTCAATCCCCTCCTCCTGTCTGTAACCTTGAGCCACCAGCCTTGCCTTGTTCTTTTTGATGACACCGTGTTCATCCAGTTTGTTTCTGAAGATCCACTTGGTGCCGATCACGTTCTGCCCCTTTGGTCTGGGAACCAGCGTCCAGACATTGCATCTTTCAAATTGATGCAGTTCATCTTGCATGGCCAATATCCATGCTACATCCTTGTTCGCTTCGTCGAACTTCCTTGGCTCAACCTGTGACAGAAAGCTAAAATGTAGAATCTCGTTAATTGTACCTCGGCGAGTTCTGACACCATCACGGGGATCTCCGATGATTTGATTTCTGGGATGATCCCTCACGTGACGAAGCTCTAGTAGTCTGGCATATGGAGCTCTAACATTTTCTGGGGCTCCTTCCTCTTCAGGGAGGACAACTCCATTCTGACCGTCATCATCTCCGATAGGTGTTGTGGTGGTGACTTTGACGTACTTGGGAGTTGCATCTTTAGCGGTCTCATCAAGACTAAGTTGTTCAATTCTTGTACCTGCATCTTCAAGAAGACCACTGGAAGAATTGTTGTTAAGCAAGCTTCCTTCATCAAATACCACATTTATGGATTCCTCTACCACTAGTGTTTTCTTATTAAAAACCCAATATGCCCGGCTATGGCTACTATAGCCCATAAATATTCCTTTGAAGTATTTTTCACCAAACTTAGTACGCGAGTACTTCCCGTTATTTAGTACATAGCATCTGCAGTCAAAGATCCTAAAATAGGACATGGTTTGCTTCCTGTCTTTCAGTAGCTCATAAGGTGTCTTATGATGACTCTTGTTGATTAAGGCTCGGTTTTGTACATGACAAGCCGTATTGACAGCCTCTGCCCAGAAATATTCTGGGAGAGAAGCGTCATTCAATATTGTTGTGCAGGCTTCAATGAGCATTCTATTTCTCTTCTCCGCAACTCCATTCTGCTGAGGAGTGCGCGGGGAGGAAAACTCATGAAAGAAACCAAGTTCTTCATAAGACTCTGTCATAGCACCAGACTCGAACTCTGTTCAATGGTCACTTCTGATGTTGACCACCGAGCAGTTAAGTTCGTTCTGAATCTGCCTGACAAAACTGGTGAAGATGTCAAACGTATCAGACTTGCGTTTTAAGAAGAACACCCAAGTAAACCGAGAGTGATCATCAACAATCATTAGCGTATAAGACTTGCCTCCCAAGCTATGAACTTGCATTGGACCAAACAAGTCCATATGCAGAAGATAAAGACATCTGGAGGAGTCTGTTGGAACACCCTATTACTAATTTGGGTAAGGATCACTATGTTTTTCTTAGGAAACCAGGTTGACCTAGATGTGTAGTTGAAAAGGTCAACATTAGAATGTGTCTAGGGCTTAGAACTTAGGTTTGAAGCTGCCCCCAGTACCATTCCAAGATTTCAAAAATAGAGCCAAGTCTAAGACTTCTTTCGTCGAGCTCAGTTCGACGAAACGTCGAACTCCGTTCGATGCTCTCTGAGCTCAACTAAGTTAAGTCGTCGAGCTCAGTTAGACGATCTTCGAGCTCAGATCGATGATCTGCCTTCAATCAGTTTGCTTAGTCATCGAACTCAATTCGACGATCTTCTAGCTCAGGCCGACGATCCTTCTTCACTTATTCTCTAGGTCGCTGAGCTCAGTTCGACGATCTTCGAGCTCAGTTCGACGTTTTCTGGCAGATGATCATTTCCAGTCTCTGAGCTTAGTTCGACGATCGTAGAGCTCAGATCGACGTTTTTCCTGAGAGATCGACTATTTTAAGGATTCAAATTCAGTCAGACTTTGGAATGTGTTTCAAATTATCTCAGCATTTATGTCAAGAGATCTGCCAGCCATTTTCATTTATTCTGGAGCAAGTTTCAAGGAATTATTCAGAGAATGTTTTACTGGACTTTTCTGTAGAAGACAAAATCTTTTATGGAAGGCATTTAATGTCTGGTTAACGACTATCTTGGACATAGAATCTCCAGAGAATTAAAAAATCTTTTTCTCTTCTTTTCTCAAGTAACAAGACACACAGATACACAGACTGATACAGATAAGAAAGAAAAAGAAGAAGTGATTCATAGGATTCTCTGATCAACACAAGAAAACTCAAGTGATCAATCCTGGAGAATTAGCTGAATAATTTTGTGTACTCAAAAAGTGATCACAGCTTCATCCCAAGGACTCCAGACAACTCATCTATCAACCTCTGCTGAAACTATCTTATGCTGGAGATCTGAAGCTTCTGAAGACCTATCACCCTGAAGCAAAGCTTCCTCTCCTGAACTAGTCAACATCTCAGGGGGAGCTTTGACAATACAAATCCACTAGTGCTTCTCTCTTTGATTGAGACAGAGAAGACAACTTCACCCTCTTTCTTTTCCTTTTCCTTTCACTCTGTAAAAGGGTTTTCAAAACTCCCTTCAAAAGTTTTGAGTCTGGTTCTGAGAGCCTTGACAAAACTCAGTGGTGGCAAGACATCTTATCAAAAAATCTAGTTTGGTTTTTGAGCACCTTATCAAAAGCTCATTAGTGCCAGGACACCTGATCAACCCTTCCTGCAGTGGATTCCTACCAAGGGTGGTAGAAGAGTGGATGTACCTAGGTTTTTGGGGAACCACTATAGCTCCTTGTGTTTTCTGGTTTGCTTGTGTGTTTTCTTTGCTGTGTGCTGTGCTCTTCTTTTTACTGTCCTTTTAATTCTATAGCAAGGCACCTTACACCTATATATAAATCAAATCTTAAAAGCTTTGCTATGTTTAAAATTGTGAATTTACTTTAAATAAACTCTATTCACCCCCCCCCCCCCACTCTAGAGTTGAGATAGATCTTACTCTCACTTTCAGAGTCTTTGTCAACGATGCCCTTAAAGGAAGCTTGAGTCTGTTTGCCCTTCTGGCATGCAGGACAGGGGCTATCTTTGATGCACTTAATGTTGGGAGCATCCCTTACTAAGTTTTTAGAAAACAGCATACTAATTGTCTTGAAATTAATATGTGCCAATCTCTTGTGCCATTGTTCACAAAGATATGCACTGCCTATTGCTATTAGGCATACGGGGGTAGATGAATCTAAACTAAGAAAATCTAAGAAGAAGATATTTCTGCTCCTAATGTCTGTTAATACCATCCACGAAGAGGCACACGATATTATCAGGCATTTATCCTTGTAGAACTTAACGTCATTACCTTTATCACATAACTGACTTACACTGATCAGGTTATGATTTAACCCTTCAATATAAGCCACGTCGGTGATAGAAATTATACCGTTGGAAATCATACCGTAACCCCTGGTGACTCCTCGATCTGATCCCCCAAAAATAACTTTTGGTCCATTCTCGACAGGAGAGTAATCACGCAGCAGGCTTCTTGTCCCGGTCATATGCCAGGAGAATCCACTATCCATGTACCATATGGGACCTTTGGTGGCCTTTGGACATTCCTGCAAAACAGAATAAATTTCCCTTAGGAACCCAATCGAACTTGGGTCCTAGATTCCTCGTTAGCATACTCCCCTCTGATGGTTAGCCCTACAAGTGGTCTGCCTCGTATTGCCAACATGAGGAGTCTCGTTATTCCTCGGATTAAACCAACAATCCACGGCAAAGTGACAAACTTTGCCACAGCACCAGCAGTCAAATCTGTTATACTTTCTCCTAGGCACCAGCTTCACCCTTGGAACGGAAGGTTCAGCCGGGGCCTTGGACCTAGAGGTGGAGGCATCATGATGACAATAGTCGCATGATTTCTTCACCTCCTGGTTTCTCAGTGTAACAGGCTTGGCCTTGGGTGCCTGCTTCCTATTATGGCCGCTAGAGAAGTGGCCATAATCCTCCATTTGAACTTCTTCATAAGGTGCCTTAAAGACACTCTCGCCAAAGTTGTGGTGGAAGGCCCACCCGTTATATCGACTCTTGGGCTTTTCAACCGAGGGCCGGAAGAAGTGGCCATAGGTTGACTCAAAGTCCTGTTCATTGCAGGGAAAGCCAGGCTTCCTGAATACAACCGGGTTGAGAGGGGCCTTTCCCTTTTCTACATCAAAGGCCTTCTTAGCAGCCTTATTTATCCTCTGCTTTTTGTTTCTCCTGGATGATTTACCAGGCACACCCACATGCCCCAAGCCAGCCCCCTTAGCCTGAGCAGAGAAGGTATCAACCAGTGGAAGAACAGTCTTTGGCATAGAGAAGCTTTGGACAATCTTATTTTCTGCTGTAAGTTATTCTTCCAACTTATTGATTTCTTCCTGTTTAAGGTCAAGGAGACTTAGAGACTCTGAGTGCTTCGTGATCAGGTCCAGGTGCTCCTATCAGACAGAAATCAAGCTAGTGATCTCTTCCCTTAGGGAGACACCCTCAACCTTAAGGAATATTTCTTTCTTTTTCTGAGCCCTTAATCTCTTCCGGCATTCCTCGAAGGTGTTGGGCAGAAGCTCATACTTTTCGAGGAGCTCAGCTTCTCGGGAAGATGGGCTGTCCTCGAGATCATCATTAGGAGACTCATAGTCAGAGTCGGAGAGGGGGGTACGAGCTTTTACCTTCCCAGTGAATGGGGGGCATTCTCCTTCTGAGTCAGAGCGACCCACCAGCCCGAAGTAGGCTTCCTCATCATCACTGGAGTCTGAGGAATCAGACTCACTCAGTGTCTTTGACTTTTTGGCGATGTAGCTCCTCTCCTTCTTTTTATCTCTAGAGGTTCTGTGCTCGTCTCCCTTCCCCTTCTCTCTCTTGCCTTGATGGAAGTCGGCCATGACGTGTCCTGGCTTATTGCACCCAAAACAAATGATGTTAATATGACGATGTTTGTTCGGTTTTGAATCATACCTGTTAGAAGAATAATTCTTATTCTGATTTCTGGAGGAGGAGCCGTCTCTCTTTCTTTGATTCCTCATCTTGAGGAACTTCTTGAATTCTCGGGTGATGAGGGAGAAGTCTTCTTCAGACAACTCTGAGCCGGAGGAGCATGGCTCGGAGTCTTCCTCCTCATCCATTTTCCCCGCACGGGATGAAGCTGCACCCTTGCCCTTCCAGGAGTGAATGGCTTTTAGGGCCACAGTCTTTTCCTTGGCTGCAGCCTTCTCTGCTTCTTCTTCAGCTTTCCTCATGTTCAACTGGAGCACATAGGACATGAGCTTCCCAAAGAGTATCTGAGGATCAGTTTCAGCTAATCTGCCAAACTCTCGGATGGCGCAGATCTTCGTGTCCCATTCCTTAGTAACGGACCTAAGGAACTTATCATTAAGTTCACCATCAGTGAACACTCTTCCATATCCCTTGAGAGCATTGACGATCTTGAGGAAGTTCTCGAAAGTAACTCCGATCTCTTCCTTGGGCCCCTGCCTGAAGGCCTCATATTTCTGGTTTAGGAGGGATCTCAGATCATCCCTCACTTCATCTGTGCCCTCCATTAGGATAATCAAGCTGTGCCAGATATCCTTGGTTGTCCTGTAGTTACAGAAGTTCTGCATCATGGAGTCATCAACTGCGCTGATTAGTATATTCTGTGCCTTCTTGTCAAGTCCGACCAGCACCATCTCATCCTTGTCCATTTCAGAAAGTTCCTTTGGCACCTTTTTGGTAGGATCAATGGTGGAGGCCTTAGTGGGAATATAAGGTCCCTCCTCCACGATCATGAAGAGTCGAGGGTCGACTGCTTCCATGTAAAATCTAATCCTTTCCTTCCAGATTGGAAAGTTTAGCCTGGTGCACACTGGGATCTTGCCTGAGTACTTGAGTCCGTCCATAGTAGATATTTTCCTTCTTCTTGATACTAGTGGCAGGAACTTACTCAAGGTGTTAACCTTATTGCTGAGTAACCTCCCTCTGATACCACTTGAAAGTCCACCTAGTGTCAACTACCTTCACCTATTAGGGGGGGGGGGGAATAGGTGTCTTGCAGCGTTTTTGCGGAATTATGCTATACCTCCACAAACAAACAAAACAACACATCACAGAAAGACACAGACAATTTATAGTGGTTCCCCGATTTGGGTACGTCCACTCTCCCCCTTCGACCTATCTCCCAACAAGAGACGACTCGGTCACTTCACCAACAGGATTGAGAACCAATCCTCACACTAAGGAAGTAACTCTTCCACACGGAGTCACCACTCCACCACCACGGGTTGCATCCAACCCTTACACAGAGGAACCAACGTTCCTTTACAACAAAAGAAAAACTTGAATGTATAAAATACAAACTACTTTTGGAGACCTTGGTGTCCCTCTTCGTTCGACGTTGCGTTCTTGAATAAGTCTTAGAGTTCACAAACTGAGTGCTCTCTTAGAGAGAATCTCCCCGAAACCAGCGGCGGCAAGAAGTGCGGCGGCGTAGCTGTCAGGATCGGCGGCGGCAACGAAGTGCGGCCGCTGAGCTTTGGAGATCAAACCTTCGTAGCAAAGCTAGCAAGGTCTACCAACGGTCTTGCTAGGATCGATCATCTCGATCGATCCGGAAAGGGAAGGTATTCTCGATCAACAAATCAAGAGACAAAGGATCTCTAGGTAGACAAGTGAGACGCGTTGCTTGGCTGAGCTTCTATCGCCGGGAGATCGAGAAGAAACCACGATCAGCAATGGGGACAACCTGCACGAGCGGCGATGGAGATCCGAGCGGCGACGGCGGCGGAAGGAAATCCGCGATGCTTTAGGTCACGATGGCGGCTCGTTTCTTGTTCTCAGTATTCGGTATCTGTAATGATCGAAATACAACAGTGTTTATACTGTAGGTCATACATTATGAACGTTGTGGGCCCCACCAATAGAAACCCTATGTCCGGTTCAAAATAGCGCCTGAATATTTGGACCGGTCCAGCGAGCAGAAGAAATTCGCCTAAGGCAAATTCGGCGAGAATCATTGGTGATTCTCGACGAATTGGCGAGAATCACTTATGATTCTCGCCGAATTCTACTTGGCAGAATTCTGGCTGAAGATCTTGCCATCCGGAGTGAATCGTCGAGAATCATAATTCATTCTCGCCGAATCGGCGAGAATACAAAGTCATTCTCGACGATTCGGCGAGAATCACCTAGTGATTCTCGACGATTCTGCCTTAAGAAGAAATCAAGACGGCGTTGAGACAGCCGGCTGTAATCGGCAAGAATCGGCGAGAATCACTTAGTGATTCTCGACGATTTCTACTTAGACGATTTTCGTCTTTCTTCCCGCGAGTTGCTTTGACCCATCCTTGCTCCTTGCCTGCTCTTGATCTTTCTCAGCCCTGTACTTGTAAGTAAGTACACTCCAATAGAGAGAGTACACGTAGGCCAACACACTGATCTGCTCAACGAGGGATTACGTTGCGCAGACCCATGTATATTGACCCACTACACCCTGACATTGGTGTGTACTTAGCGTGGAATAACTACAAGCACAACTTGAATACTAATGATCAAATACAATGTCAATTCACCTTAGTTGGTCCAGGGGCTTCTTCAAATCAGGTACATTGTGGATAAAATACCCAACACCTTCCTAGGAAGTAGAAGCGCCCATTCCGCTTCTACCATTGCCACAACGGTGGTACCAGAGAGTGATGCTAGCTCCAAAAAAGTTGGAACTAAAGGTCTGTTATCACAGAGTCACGTGTGTGAGTTGTACTTGTTTGAATCATAAAAAGCACGCATAATATACATTCATAACTAGGGAAAACGCACCATAGATCCTTATCATATAAATTAGTATGGGCTCTTTTATATTAGAAGTTATATTTGGAAACATAACTTATAAGTTTGTATGGGCATTCATATAAGTTAAGGTACTTCTGTGATGGTAGCCTAGTAGTAGCATATTCTACTTGTCGTTCTTTACTTGTTTACTTACAACACCTTACTTACTTTTTGTACAGATCTTCATACTTTACATATGCTATATATCTATAACTGCTAGAGTAGAAATAGATTATTTCTTTATATACTTGGTAGAATATCTATATTGTCACCTGCTTCCTTTTATACCTCTTATTGTCTTCCGCTTCATACTCCCGCCCGGTACCTAGGAGTTAAGCGGGGTGAGGTGTGGAGGAAACGAATTAGTCGTTATGACTAACAGTCGGTTGTGACCAAATAACTTTAGGGGCTTGAAGAGATGGAGTACCAGCATGACCAGCATGATGAGATGGTAGGACGTAAGGAGCTGATACCACCACCACTTACTACTACTACTACTACTACTACTACTACTACAACCCGTCGTTTAGGTGGGACGACTTTACCGACGATAGGTTAGCTTTCGCTTGTTCTCATTTTGAGAGAGAGAGATTTGATATCATGTACAAGGTATAAGCCATTTTATCTTTTTGTTGTACTCATTTTAAACTTGTTTGTACTTTCATTTTTATTATAAATGATAGTACTGTGACTTGTGGACTAGCTGTTATATACACTGCTTTATACTTCTATTTCTCTATTGGCCGAATAGGTTATATGATCGTACTTGCCGACAGAATCGGCGTCTTGCTATGTCAACTAACTCGTGAGTTAGTGCCACCGTAAGGAGGCAGTTCTGGGCATAAGACCGGGAGCCTCCTTAGTAAGGGGAGGGGTCTTACAAACTGGTATCACTTGAACAAACAATCAAAAGAGAAGAATTCCACAACACTAGGTTACCCCGCTCGAGCATTAGTTTGCGGACAAACTATGCAGTGGAAGCAATAGTGTGACAATGTGTAAAAAATTCACATAATACAGTACACTTAAGCAATGAGTTAGGACAAATCTAATATAAACCTTACCTTTATGCAACCACTGCAGGTCACCGTACCAGAGAATGTGGTCCCTCTCCCTCCAGCTGCCATTCCTTTTCAGTAGACGGAGATGGGGCAGACCTTGATGGCCATTCTTGAGAACTTTAGAGCCCAGCAGGTCCCAACACAGCT
Organism: Platanthera zijinensis; assembly: GCA_039513925.1. Taxonomy (NCBI): domain Eukaryota; kingdom Viridiplantae; phylum Streptophyta; class Magnoliopsida; order Asparagales; family Orchidaceae; genus Platanthera; species Platanthera zijinensis. The sequence continues at coordinate 84,943,126 of CM077089.1, forward strand.
ACCAAATCTAGGATCAAACTGGTTAAGTGCCATCAAGAGCATGTCCCCACCGATATACCACGGGATAGAGAATGCAGTGAAGTCTGACGAATGTCTTGAGGCAATAAAGGAGATGTTGGCAGGCATCACTTGCTCTATTAGCCAAGCAGTACCTTTGGCATCTTCTGTATTGGATGTCCACGCGAAGAGGTGGTGGAAGTCCATGCTGTACTCCACATATGCTGATAGGGAGCTGCTAGATATCTCATGGGAGGAGTTCAGCGAGGCGTTCTTGGATCACTTTGTGTCCACCACGGACAGGGATGATCTAGAAGAGAGGTTCTTGAACCTCAAACAGGGGACCAGGTCAGTGATCGAATATTAGAGAGAGTTTTCCCATCTGGCCAAGTTTGCAAGGATTCATGACACGGATAATAAAAGGTATGCCATGAAGTTCTACCGAGGGCTTAAGGACTCCACAAGACAGGCCCTACTTTTCATCTCTCTTGGAACGTCGACACAGTTCATAGAGATGCCCAAGAAGCTGGAGGAAGACCAGCTGATGGTGCAGAGCCGAGGAAAGAGGCCGATAGATGGGTCATCATCTGGGGAGAGCAGCAAGGGTTTCTAAAGAGGCAGAGTGATTGGTTATAAGAGGGGTGGGGGATGTCATCTGTAACAAGCCATTTCAAACAAGGCCCCTAAAAGTGTTTTTGTCATAACAAAACCCTAGGAAACCCAAGAATTGAAGTCTATCGACCAAGAGTTCGAGTCACGGGTTTGTCACGCTCGTGACCGACCTGTCACACCCGTGACCTAGGGCGTGACCCCTTCGACGATCGTCGACCTCAGAAAGACGACGGCGAGCTCAGAAATTTCAACATGGGACTGGCACGGCCGTGACAGACCCGTCATGCCTGTGATCTTGGAATGGCATTTAGTTAGCTGAGCTCACTCAACGCCATAGTCTGGATGTCGTTGAGTGAGCTTAGCTTACTCAATGCCATAAGCTAGACGTCGTTGAGTGCACAGACTGCACTCAACGCCATCTTAAGTAGGTTGGATGGCGTTGAGTGAGCAGAGCTCACTCAATGCCATAAGCTAGACGGCATTGAGTGCACAGGCTGCACTGAACTCCATCGTAAGTAGGCTGGATGGCGTTGAGTGAGCAGAGCTCACTCAACGACATAAGCTAGACGACATTGAGTGCATAGAAAGTACTCAACCCCATCTTAAGTAGGCTGGATGGCGTTGAGTGAGCAGAGCTCACTCAACGCCATAAGCTAGACGGCGTTGAGTGCACAGACTGCACTCAACGCCACCTGGAGCAGGCTGGATGGCTTTGAGTGAGCAGAGCTCACTCAATGCCATAATCTGGATGGCGTTTAGTGGGATGAGCTCACTCAATGCCATAGTCTAGAAGGGCTGTATTTTGGATGGCGTTGAGTAAGCAGAGCTTACTCAATGTCGTATCCTGGATGGCGTCGAGTGAGCAGAGCTCACTCAACTCCGCAACATGGATGGTGTTGAGTGATCATAGCTCACTCAACGTCGTAGCTTGGATGGCGTTGAGTGAGCTGAGCTCACTCAACGCCATTTTACATAGACTTTTTCTGGCAGGATTTTTGGTTGGGTGCTGGTTCAGCTGAACCGGGCCGGTCTAGGAAGTGAGCCGTTTTATCTTATTAAGACTTAGTTAAGTCTTAATTTAAATGTTGACCGTCAAGTATGCCACGTGGTCGACGTTTTGAAAAGGAGCGGTTACGGCCATGGCCGAGAACCAGCTATCATGGCTGTAAATGGCACTTGACGCCTTGGAAGCCCTTCCCCTCCCCTTTTACGGCTGGATTAAACTCCTCTAGGGAAGAGGAGGAGTTTCCAGCCGTTATCTTGCTGGACAAAGCCATTTCACCTCCCCACCACCATGGCTAAAAAAGCTATAATAGGCCATTAATGGCCACCATCAGTTAGACCTTTCCCCTCCCTCCTTTTTCTGGTTTAAAAGCCTCCCTAAACATCAAGCACTCGTTTCCACACTTTGCCTGAAGGAGATGAGGCAGTTCTGTGTGCTGTTGAAGACCGCCGGTGACACCTTCACCACTAATGGCTTTCCGTCGATCTGCACGCCTCCATCCCGCGAACAAGGTCCTCCCCTTCTCTCTTTCTACGGGTAGATCTTAGAGCTCTTTAGGATTGATAATCGAGCTCAACGGAGCTCGATCGGGAAGGGCTCCTCTTCCTGGATTTTCCCGCAAAAATTTCTAGCTTTCGGGTTCGCCGGATTCCGCCTCTCCGGCGGCCGCGCCGCCGCCCGATGATGGCCACCACCTCAACGGAGGTGGTGGTGGCGGTGGCTTGACAGGGAGGAGGCTGGATGGCCGGTGGCAGCATCTGGAATGCACTCAAGGTCGGGATAATCTCAGCCCTTGGCTGGAGGAAGAAGAAGACCCAGCACTGTTGGATCTGCTTTAAGATTAGTGTTGTTATTTAATTCTTTTCTTTTATATGAATTTTTTGTACAAAATAACAGCCACTTTAGAAAATTTATGAAAAATACTTAAGGGCTCTATATGAAGAAATGTTCAACACATAATTTGTAGCCCTATGTGTCTATGTTATTGTAAAATTAATTTGGGTCAATTTGGTCAACTGGTTTGACCAGGGCACCTCTTTTAGTCGGATCTATAACTTGAGCTAGGCAGAGACTAAAAGGTGTGCCCATTCTTCATCCATTGACCAAATGATCTGAAATTTGGACAGGGAGTCTACCCTAGCTATACCTAGGGCCTGTCTATAAATGGGAATTTTTTGAGAATGTGTTTCTATAGTTTTTAGAAAAATTTAATAATTTTAGGGTAAATTAATTAGATGGCTTAATGACTTCCAAACATTCCAAAATTTTGTTGAGTGGTCTCTGAGTTCATCATGAGGCTCTGTAAAATTTTTCATCTCATTTGGAGATGTTTTTGATTGGAAATTGACAAACCTAAGCTTTGCCTTATTAAGGGGTTTTTAGGTCAAAAGTTCACTTTGAGATTGGAGTTGCTAGATCACCTCAACAGAGGCTGAGATTTTGGCCACTGACTAGGCATGATGCCTAGCACCCTCTCATGGATTTTGAGGTGGATTTGGGGTAAATTGGCCCTAGGACCCAAGGTCAAACCCTAAGGATGGTTCTTGGTGGTTTGTGAAGGGCAAGTGGTCAAATGACCTGTTTATGATCTGAAATTTGGTATATAGAATTCTAGGGTAGCTATGATCCTCTTGTAGAAATCTAAATGGATTTTAAAGTAAATAAGTCCCTCAAAACCCTAACCCCAGTTAAGGGCACAAAACTTGTAGAGATAGAAAATGTCACTAAAACTCACTGAACAGTGATGGGATTCGGTAGAGTAGTTTTTAAGGTTAGTACAAGCTCTGGAGAATTTATTATGAATTTAGGATTATTATTTTGGATACTTCATTAACAATTTAGTAGTTTGTATTATTTTCTTAGAAATTTATTATGGAGAAAATACTTTTTGAAAATTGATGAACTTTAGGCAGTGAACTTTTTATTATGTTTTAAAGCTCTATGAATTTTTATGGGATTTTTAGAAGTTTAATTCTAAGGGTTGCTTCATTAAGTGTTGTTTCCCATGAAAACGTAATTAAATCTATTTTTGTGTCTAGCAAACCGGTAAAATTATGATCTTTGTACAATTACTTTTCTATACTATATTAATATTCAGTAATTTTTCTATAATTTTATGATAAGTAATTTCAGTACTTCCTTCTTTACATAGGATTAATGAGATTATAATAGATAAATTAATTAGAGGCTAAATACTTTCTATAAAATCATGAAAATTAGTATTTGACTATACTTTGCTGTTATTTAGTGATGATAATTTTTGGGTGGCCATTACTTGACAAAATCATGCAGTTCATGTTTAAAATTACCTATGGCCAATCTTTTGGGAAAATTAAATAAGTATCAGATTAATTAGGAAATTTATAAATTTCTGGATTTAGGCTAATTATGTCATGATAGACCTCCAGTAAATTTTATAGGAGATTTGGAAGACAATTTGGAGTACCTCCCCTTGTATATACCTCATATAGCTTAGGATGGTCTGCGTTTAGTAAAACAGCTAAAATTATATTAGGCTACAGGATGAACTTAGAGGATTTGGCTATTGGGTTAGTGGTTTGGAAATGTGTATGAATGCATCCTCAGTAACCAAGATGAGGTTAGGTTGGTAGGTTGTCGAGTTCTAAGAGGTGCTCGGGACCGACGAAAGATCATCCTTCCCGATAGGAGAGGAAGAGTCTTAGTACTCTAGGGTTAGATCTAAAGTAATTTAAAAGGGATCGGGTAATGGGTAATAACCAATAAAAATAAGTGACTTGCGAAAGGGAGCTTTGGGCTTCAGCCCATCGTAGTTCCTAGTGCCCTTTGAGAGCCCTTCACGGGGTATGCCGGGGGCAGTCCTGGGCTAACGTAAACTGTAGGAATAATAAACTAAAAGAGCAACTAGTATAACTAGAGGTTTCACATTCACACACCCCGGTAGTTAGGAAGGTAGGATAGGTTGGTTTGATTGTCATTCAGATGGTAGCTTCTGAAGGTAGATGCACGGACGGACAGTCCGGGGAGCCGAGGGCTCGAGGGTTTTGAATATAGAATAAGGTGGTGGGTCTTCGGTATTTGATTGTCGTTCACACCGACGTAGGTACGTTGACTCGGAAGTGTGGGACACTTAGACAAAGAAAGTCTGGTGGATACATCCAGCATTAGTACGCGGATTCTCAAGGTTGTGTTCTTCTAGGGGCGTACAAGAGGGATAGGCCCGGTAGTATGGATACCCGCCTAGGAGTGGGGGGGGGGGCAAAACCCACTGTCTCCGTTTGCCACTACAGAGGTTCTTTGGAGTGAAGCTAGCTGCCCGAACAGGGGGAAATAAATGTCTGTGCGCATAGAGTCGTGAGCGTGAGTTGCACTTGCATGGATCATGGCATAGCATATCACTACACTCATATTTGCATACAACCGACACCCCAATGTATAAATCGGTATGAGACTTTTTATACAATGGGAGCCTTGTAGAAGACCCCTTAACTTATAAGTTTGTATGGACATTCATATAAGTTAAGGTTACTTACCTACTTATTTTCTGTTTGTTTTCATATATATATTCATTTACCACATATTTACCTTACTGCTCACTATTTTAGAACTTCTAGATGTACCTTTCATACCTAGCTGTTTACACTATATATATTTTTTGTTAGACTAGTTCCGCTGTCACCCGCCTTGCTTATTCTCCACCTTTGTAGTTTCCCTTTCCTCCTCTCCGCTCGGTGCTTAGGAGCCGTGGGGGGAGGGGTAGGGGATGATAGGGCTTAGTCTTTATGACTAATGGTTTACGAACCACAACATTACAGGAGCTTCGGACGGGAGACAGGGGCCAGCTGTGCAGGGACCAGCACCAGCAGAGTACGGTGCGCGTGGAGGTGGGCAAGTCTAGTTCCGGAGCGCGTGTGACCAGCTCCGTGAGTGTTTAGTATTTTTATAGCTTCCGCGATGAGTGATTTGTACTGAGGACTCTGATGTACCGGGCTTAGCCCGCCTATATATTTTATCTATACTGTTCTCTTGCAGTACTTTCTACTTTCTATATATTGATGGACTTGCTATGATTTTATTCATATATGATTTTGTGGACATGTTTACAATAAGTGTATTGACTTTCTTCTCTCTCTTTGTGATCGAAAAAGGCCAGGAGAATTGGCGTTTTGTAGTGGCAGCCTTCCATTGAGTCGGTGCCACCGCAAAGCGGCAATTCTGGGCTAAGACACCGATGGTTGAAAAAGAAAAAAAATGGGGGTCTTACAAGTGGTATAAGAGGAGACCTCGATCGAAAGAGAAGTAGTCCACAAACCTTGGGCCACCCCCGTGCAAGCTTAGTTTGCGGACAAACTAGCAGCGGAAGCAGTGGTGTGCCCATAATGGGAAATTACATGTGAAAGTCCATCCTACCCCTTCCTTATATTCCATTCATACATTCTCTAACAAATGAAATTTTTCCTTGTAGCCTACGACGAACCCTACACCACAGCAGGGGACACCTCAGGCTCCGAATGTGGTCCCGCCTCCGCCGGCACCAGCTCCGTTCCAGCAAACAGAGATGAGGCAAACACTAACGACCATTCTGGAGGCCTTCAGAGCTCAGCAAGCCTCGGCTCCACAACCAAACCCCGGGTCCAACTGGATGAGCGTCTTCCGGGGACTTTCCCCTCCATCCTACCTGGGGACAGAATCGGCAGTACGCACTGAGGAGTGGTTAGATACCATTTATGAGATGCTTGCGGGGATCCGATGCCCCATTGAGGAGGCAGTTGCTTTGATTGTCTCCTGCCTGGAGTCACATGGAAAGAGGTGGTGGAAGTCACAGCTGGACACCACCTTTGCGGGTATGGATTGCACAGATATTACTTAGGAGGAGTTCAGAGCAGCACTCCTAGGACATTTCGTACCTCAGTCGGTGAGGGACGAGCTGGAGGATAGATTCCTACGGTTGAGGCAGGGGAACAGGACGGTGCTTGAGTACTATCAGGAGTTTACTCACCTGGCCCGCTATGCAGATGCTTATCAGTTGGACGACGCTGGCTATGCTAGGAGGTTTTACAAGGGACTGCAAGATGACATGAGACAGGCCCTCCTCTTTGTCTCATAGGGGAGTTTGGCCAGGATTCTGGAGATATCTAAAAAGAGGAAAGCAGATAAGCTTACAGTCAAGAGCCGGAAGAGACCGGCTGATGATACAGTGATTGGAGGTCGTAGAGACCGTCCTCGAGGCCAGGTTATTGGGGAGAGAAGGAACGGGGATCAACCTCATCAGGATATTGGGAAGGAGCAGAGGAGTCAGAAGGTATTGGCTCCCCAGCCTTTATAGATGCTGAAGATGCCAAGGACAGCAGAGCAGGCACCGGTATGCTTTCAGTGCAATCAGTCGGGGCATATCAAGAGGAACTGCCCTATGAGGCGAGCACCCCTACCAGCGTATCAGGGTGCTCCACCTCCCCGATAGTTTGGCGGTCGAGGACATGATTAAGGAATAGGATTTCAGGACCGAGGCCACAGGCCAGAGAGGGAGCAAGTGTATGCTCTAGACCTGACACAGCCCTGAAACCAAGAGCAGGTTATCGCAGGTATGGCAGTACTTTTAAGTTTCTTCGTATGAACTAGTTTTTCTAGACATAACCTAGTTAGAAATTAAGAGAAGACAACTATAACAAGAATACTAAGACATTTAATTACCTCAGGCATAGTCTTCATTAGCGGCAAGCCCGCTCACACGCTCTTCGACACTGGTGCTTCACACTCATTTGTGTCGGAAGATGTCATGGAAGGATTGGCAGGCGTGGAGCCATTCACCGGAAAGATGATGAGGGTGCGCCTACGCGATGGATCAGAGCTAATGACCTCTGCTCATTGCAATATGGAAGCGGAGATCGGCGGGAAGGCGTTTGAGGCACCAGCGACGATTCTGAAGATGCCAGATTACGATCTGATCCTGGGCATGACTTGGCTGTGCTATAACCATGCCCATATTGACTGCGTGGTTAAGAGGATCACCGTGAGGCATGGGGACTCCTTTATTGTTATCGAAGGTATTATACAACCACCCTGCATATTATTATCACCTGTGCAGGCCATTAAGGCCCATCTGCAGGGGGAAGAGGTTTATCAGGTCCTTTTTGAGGCGGTCGTTGCCAAGGACTCCATTTTAGATATTCCAGTAGTGCGAGACTTTGTCGACGTATTTCCAGAGAAGCTACCAGGGCTACCACCGCACCGAGAGGACTTCCAGATTCAGCTTATACCGAGGGCTAAGCCGGTATCCAGAGCTCTCTATCGAATGGCCCCAAAGGAGTTAGTGGAATTTCGAAGCCAGCTTCAGGAGTTAGTGGAGGCCGGGTTCGTTCGGCCTAGCTTTTCACCATGGGGAGCTCTGGTGTTATTCGTCAAGAAGAAGGACGGAACCCTTCAGCTGTGTATAGATTACCAGTCCCTGAATAGGTTGACGGTCCGGAATACTTATCCCTTGCCAAGGGTAGACGAGCTATTTGACCAGCTGGAGGGAGCCCATTTGTTCTCAAAGCTGGATCTAAGGTCGGGGTACTACCAGCTTCGCATTCGGGAGGAGGACATCCCGAAGATGGCCTTCAGCAGCAGATATGGTTTGTACGAGTTTACCGTGATGCCTTTCAGGCTCATGAATGCAACCTCCGCATTCATGACCTTGATGAACTGGGTGTTCGAAGAGTATCTTGATGTCTTCGTTATCGTATTCATCGACGACATCCTTATCTATTCAAGGAAGGAGGAGGAGCACGCGAGACATCTGGCCTTGACCTTGGAAAAGCTGCGGGAGCATAAGATGTATGCCAAATATAGCAAGTGCCAATTCTGGCTAAAGGAGGTGACCTTTTTGGGCCGTGTCATCAGTGGAGTAGGTCTGGCAGTGGATTCGGCGAAGGTCCAGGCGGTACGGGATTTGCCACCACTGAAGTCATCCTCGGATGTTCGAAGTTTCTTAGGACTTGCCGGTTATTACCGGAAGTTCGTAAAGGGGTTCTCTCAGATTGCCCTCCCTCTCACGTCTCTAACGAAGGAGTCTCCTTTTATTTGGACGCCACGATGCAAATCTGCTTTTCAGGAGTTGAAGGATCGTCTCACCTAGGCTCCCATCCTTGCTCTTCCGTCAGGGAAGGAAGGATTCCAAATGTACACATATGCTTCCTATCAAGGGATGGGTGTCGTTCTGATGCAGAACGGGCACGTAATAGCCTACGCCTCCCGTCAGTTGAAGCAGCATGAGCAGAACTACCCCATGCACCATTTGGAGATGGGGCAGTCATTTTTTCTCTTAAGATTTAGTGAATCTATCTCTACGGAGTACATTGCAATATCTTCTTAGAACACAAGAACTTGAAATACGTAGTAACACAGATGGAGTTAAACATCAGGCAGAGACGTTGGGTGAAGTTTTTGTCGGACTACTAGTATACCATGCACTACCATCCAGGGAAGGCAAACGTGGTCGCAGACGCTTTGAGTCGGAGAGCGAGTACGTCAGGAGTAGTCCCGCAGCTGATGGCCTTGGAGTTGGTTAAATCATTCGAGGAGATGCAGATATCACTAGTGTCTGAGAATGACCCGGAGTTATACATGCAGTACATGGGATCGATGGTTACTACTGATGATATTCAGGACTGCATCAGAGATGGGAAGAAGCTGGATGTGAGAGCTGAGCCGATATTCCGAGCCTTGGAGGAAGGCACGACAAGAGATTACTCTTTGAGGGATGGTCTCCTGTGTTTAAGAGGCAGGGTCTACATACCGGCAGGAGGCCAGATCCGGGAGGACATTATGACGGAAGCTCACTGCAGCTGATACTCTGTGCACCCGGGAATAAGTAAGATGGTAAAAGATTTGAAGAGGACGATGTACTGGCCGGGTATGAAGAAGGAAATTACGTACTTTGTGACACACTGCGAGGCCTGCCAACTCGTAAAGGCAGAGTGTAGGAACCCGACAGGTTTGCTGCAGCCACTTCCGGTGCCGGAATGGAAATTTGAGGATATAGCCATGGACTTCATACATGGGCTACCTCGATCCCGTGCGGGAAATGACTCGATCTGGGTGATAGTGGACAGGCTAACAAAGGTGGCTAGATTCATTCCAGTGGCGAAGGACACCCCAGTTGGTGTATTAGTACGGAGGTTCATTGAGCAGTTTGTGTGTTATCATGCGGTGCCCAAGACTATCGTTTCGGATCGGGATGGTCGGTTCACTTCAAGGGAGTAGAGATCCGTGCAGGCTTACTTAGGCACATGATTGACCTTCAGCACCGCATTCCATCCCCAGATGGATGGGCAGACGGAACGCACCAATCAGACGTTGGAGGACCTCCTGAGGCAAAGCATATTGGACTGTGGGGAACCTTGGGAGAAGCTCTTACCATTGGTCGATTTCTCCTATAACAACAGCTACCAGTCCAGCATAGGCATGGCTCCATATGAGGCATTGTATGGACGATGGTGCAGGACCCCCCTATCATGGGTTAAGGATGAGGATCCGCAGGCACTAGGCTCGGAGTTTGTGGGGGATACGGATGTTGAGATTAGATTGATCAGGGATAGGATGTTGGAAGCCCATGGAAGGCAGGCCAAATACTACGATACGAGGCATCGTCAGGTGGAGATCAGGGTAGGAGACCGAGTTTTCTTAAAGATACGGCCAATGCACGGAGTCTCGCAGGTTCGCGGGCGGAAGAAGCTCAGCCTGAGATATATGGGGCCTTATAGGATCCTAGAGTGGATCGGCCCCTTGGCTTATAGGCTGGAGCTACCTCCAGAGTTAGCGGGATTGCATGACGTCTTCCACGTCTCCTCACTAAGGAGGGATCTTCTATGGCCAGAGCAGCTGATTCCCACAGTAGACGGCCTGGTGGCCTCGGATCAATCAGTCAACTTGGAGCCTTCAGGATCAATGACATGACAGTGCGGGTCTTGCGACGTAAGAAGGTTCCGTTAGTCAAGGTTTTGTGGAGGAACCACGGTACGGAGGAGCATACCTGGGAACCGCAGGACCTTATGCGATAAAAGTATCCGGAGCTGTTCAGTCAGGTATACCTCACAACCTCTCAAGATGTTCAATTTACTTTCCTATCCTAAACAAGTAGGACAAAAATTTCAAAATAGGGGCTAATCTTTTGTTTATTCTGGTCTAGGATTATCAATTGGATGAATTGGTCTTATATTTTACTATCACCTTCAAACCTCACATAGCAAACATGGCGTCGAGATGTAAATCTTTCGACTCTCATGGGTAGTTACAAGTTTCTCTCTCCCCGATGGGAGCCCCCGTTGGCTTAACCTTGATTTCGGGGACGAAATCTTTGTTTTGTTTATTGGGATTTGTTACATCCCATTTCCAACAAGACCCATAGAAGTGGTTTTGTCATAACAGAACCCAAGGAAACCAAAGAATTGAAGTCTATCGACCAAGTGTTCGAGTCACGGGTTGGTCACGCCCGTGACCGACCCGTCACGCCTGTGACCTAGGGCGTGACCCCTTTGACGATCATCGACCTCAGAAAGATGAACGGCGAACTCAAAAATTTCAACATGGGCCTGGCACGCCCGTGACAGACCCATCATGCCCGTGACCTTGGAATGGCGTTGAGTGAGCTCACTCAACACAGTAGTCTGGATGGCGTTGAGTGAGCTTTGCTCACTCAATACCATAAGCTAGACGACGTTGAGTGCACAGACTGCACTCAACGCCATCTTAAGTAGGTTGGATGGCGTTGAGTGAGCAGAGCTCACTCAATGCCATAAGCTAGATGGCGTTGAGTGCAAAGACTGCACTTAACGCTATTTTAAGTAGGCTTGATGGCATTGAGTGAGTAGAGCTCACTCAACGCCATAAGCTAGACGACGTTGAGTGCATAGACTGCACTCAATGCCACCTTGAGCAGGCTGGATGGCATTGAGTGAGAAGAGCTCACTCAACGCCATAATCTGGATGGCATTGAGTAAGCTGAGCTCACTCAATGCCATAGTCTGGAAGGGCTGTATTTTGGATGGCGTTGAGTGATCAGAGCTCACTCAACGCTGTATCCTGGATGGCATTGAGTGAGTAGAGCTCATTCAACGCCGCAGCATGAATGGCATTGAGTGAGCAGAGCTCACTAAACTCCGTAGCTTGGATGGCGTTGAGTGAGCTGAGCTCACTCAACGCCATTTTACTTAGACTTTTTCTTGCAGGATTTTTGGTTGTGTGCTGGTTCAACCGAACCGGGCCGGTCTAGGAAGTGAGACGTTTTCTCTTATTAAGACTTAGTTAAGTCTTAATTTAAATGTTGACCGGTCAAGTATGCCATGTGGCCGATGATGATGCATATTTTAGCTTAATTTATTAGGGTAAAAATATTTTATTTTCGTTTTAAATCTCTTTCTTTATGTTATTTTATGCTTATTTTTATGTAAATATTATAAATAATATTTATTTTCTATTTTTGCAGGTTTCAACAAATTTCCAGAAAAAATCACCTGACACGCCCCCCTGTCACACCCTTCCCGGGCGTTACTAAGGGCGTGTCACCTGCTCCCGATGTTGAAAGCCTCCAGATGAAGTTCCCGCCAAAAATCCCCTGTCACGCCCCACTGACACGCCCACCCCGGGCGTGACACGGGGCGTGTCGCCCTCTGCCAGAAATCTGCCGCCTTCTTCAATGCATTCTACAACGCTGCACGCAACAGTACTGTCACGCCCCATGTCACGGGCGTGACCTGGGGCGTGACTGCCCCGATTCCGACGTCTTATGGACCTGCGACTGCTGACTTTGACTTGACACGCCTGTCACGCCCCCCTGTCACGGGCATGACCTAGGGCGTGACCACCATCGTACCGAAATAATCATCATTCCCGCCAGAATTCAGCTCCCAAGGTCAACATTGTACTGTCACGCCCCCTGATACGCCCCCCCTAGGGCGTGTCGTAGGGCGTGACAAACCCGTGGGAAAAATCTATAAATACAGGACCCCCCCTTCTTTTTCAGCAACTTTGGGGAGAGGGGGAGGTGCTGCCCCTCTATTTCTTGGCCACTCTTATGCTTTCTCTCTCTCTCCCTCTCTCTCTCTCTCTCTTATTTTGTAATTATTTTCTTAACCTAGCTTAGTGTTTTGCTTTTAGCTCTTGCATTTCTTCTGAGTAGCTTGTTGTAGGGCTAGAATAGGTTTTACTTGGATGCACCTGTAATTTCCATTTCGTAGCTGTAGCTCTATTTTTCATTAATAAAAGTGCTCCTTTCTTATTCCTGTATTTTTATGCTCTACTACTCATCCCCCCTCCTCCACTCCATTATGATTAACTAATCCTCCTTGTACTCGATCTTGAAGATTCGAGGTTAGAGAGATTAAGTTATGATGTCTTAATTAACATTTTCTTTTTAGGAAATACGACCTTGAATTACTTTTGATTAATCATGGGTTGGAGGTATATTATCGATATATACTCTCCACCTTTGCTTTCATTCTGGGCTAGCCGAGAGGCCGATAGAATGAAGTGAGCATTCAAGAGTAAAGGGAGTTGTACGCACCCCTCGAGAGAGGCAGACGTCCAAATCTCCCGGATTGGAGTAAAATCCAATAGAGGGGTTCACCGCGTAAAGCGAGCTTTAGGCCTCCGATTTAGACGAGAGTCGGTCAGACCTTCTTAAACTCAGTTGGGTACGACTTCGAGAGAAGCTTGTTCAAGCTTTAGGAACCTCCACGGTCAAGGACTTTTACCCTATTAAGCTTAGGTTTATTTATCGTCTTTTTAATCGTCTCCTGCTGAAGTGATTCTTGATCGAGTGCGCCTCTTTATTATTAGCTCTAACTCTTTTTATCCTGCAAGTAGTTTAGTTTTCTTATTATTTTAGTTCTTTAATTCCTGTTTTTAGTTTAACATTTAATATAAATATCATTTCATAAAATAATAGCGAACGCCTTTGAGTAGAAGTAGTCATTACGCCCCAGGGAAATACGACCTTGATACTAATCTTTAGTATCCTATACTATAACCGATAAGGTACGCTTGCCTTTATCGGATATAGAATCGGAGAATATTCTCAACCACCACATCCACTTTCCCCTCTCTAACCCTCTCTCCGCAATTGCGAAATTCTGTATCAAGTTTTTGGCGTCGTTGCCGTGGAATGTTTTGATATTTTGAAAAAAGGATTGCTATTAATTTTATCATTTTTGTTTTGTTTTTTTTTCTCTCGTCTCTCTCACCCCACTCTCGCGGTTGATTAATTTTATTTTGAAATGTGTAATCTTTGTTTTAATTGTGGAGAGTTCGGTCACTCTCGCGAGGAGTGTTGGGTAAGGTATCCTTCATCCTCCCATGATTTTATCCCTTCCGGATCGAATCAATTTGGCCAAATTGATCCGTCCGTGAATTTTTTTTCATGGGGGTTACGATGGTTTTCAAACGCCTTCCTACCCTTCTCCTCCGAATTTTTCTAATTTTAATTTTTCCAGAAATTTCTTGAATGGACATTTTGATCCTAGCCCTACTTTGAACTACTCAGGGTGGCAACACCCTGATCATTCTTGGGGCCAAGGTGATCATCAATCCATTCCATCTCAAGATTTTTCCGCTTTTTCTCCGCAAGTTTGCGCTCCTCCCATTTTTGATTCTAGTAAAAATGAAGTCATTTTTGATGGTATAGCATTTGATGCACGCATCAATGCTCACTTCAAAGTGATTTTTGATGCTTTGGCTGCTGAGGCCGCATCTTTTTCTTCCCCTCCTCCTCCTATTTATCTTTCGAATGATGAATCTTCGGATATTCCGCAGTGCCTTCAATCACTTGCGGAAGACGATTATTCAGATATTGCATTGTGCCTTCAACCTCTCGAGGAGGAAATTTCCCCCCGATATTCCGATTTTTTTTCAAGTTTCCGAGGAAGACGAACTTTCTTGTGTTCGATCTTCTGAAGAGATTGATTTTTCGGATATCCCGATTTGCTCCCAATCTACCGAAATGATTGCCATTCAGGTGGAGCACCCGGATTTTTCTATCCAACCATTCCCTTGTAATCAACCGCCGTCGCCTTCTTCTTTTTCTTCTCTTCCCCCTCCTTGCGAAAATTCTGTTTTCTTTTCTTGTTTTATTTTTCCTTCTAGTTTAGTTTCTACTTCTTCGCCCCCTTCTAATAGTATAGTTTCTTTTTCTAGTTTTTTTTCTTTTTCTAAATCTTCTTGTTTTTTATTTTATTTAAAAAATAAAAAATTACAAAAAATTATTTTTATTTACTTAAAAATTGTTTTGGCACTCGCGTCAAAACGCGTTTTGCGCGAGCTGCCATTACATTTCTCTTTTTATTTTCCTTTTAGCTAACAAAAAACGTCGAGCTCAACGACGTTTTAAACAAAGAGCGCTCTTGGGAGGCACCCCTTGCTTATCTTTTTCTTTTTTTGTTTTTCCATTTTTTTTTTATTTTTTTTTTGTGCAGGAATAAGCTCCCGCGTGTTTGTGCAGCTTATCGCCTCGCAACTTGGACTGAAGCCGATCTTTAGCTCAAGTTTGGGGGACGCAATTTCAAACGTCTGGGCATCAAACGCTAGGGAAGCATCTTTTCCCTCTCTTTGCATTTTTTTTCTCTTCTCTTTTCTCTCTCTTCTCACTCTCTTTAAACTTAACTTTAAAAATTGGGGACAATGCTTAACTTTAAGTATGGGGGAGTGTTCCCTTAATATTTTACTTTAGAAAAAAATATATATAATATTTTAAAAAAAAATCCAAAAAAAAATATATAAATATTTTTGAAAAAAAAATCCCAAATTAAATTGAGTTAATTTTTGCCAAATCAATTAGTACCCCGCTACTTTGCTTTTTATTGTTTTTTTCAAGCTCATGTCTACTTGCTTAGTTAGAATAAATTTGATTAAATTTCTCTTTAAATATGTTTAGCGAGTAGTATGTTGACTCATGCAGTGTTCCTATTTAGGGTAGTATGCTATTTTTGAAAAAAAATTTGAATTTTTCTTTACTTTTCCATAGTCTTTCTTTTATTTCTTTTACTTTTATAAAACCCATCATCCCTTATTTTTCATTATTAAAATCTTTTTAAACGTTAATTTATATTAAGTGTAGTAGACACAAACCGGTCTAGACACTTATTATCATTATTTTCATGAAAGCAAATTCTCTATTTTTTATTTTTTTGTGCTTATCCTCTTTTGAAATTTCAATGCTTTACTTGGAGTAAATTTAGGAAGCATGAAAATGATTCAGGCATTTCTTTTGTAACATTTGAGCCATTACACCTCGCATAATAATAACCATTGCTAGCCATTTTTGTGTCTTTTCCTTTCCTTTTTGTAGCCCCACTTTTTATTTCACCACGGCCAAATAGCCTACCTACATGCACACTTTAAAATTATTTTTGAGCTTTAATTGCTAATGTGTATCTTTTTGAAAAAATTAGTGGAAAATCTGTGTGTTATCTTTTGCTACAAATGTGAAAAGTTTTAAGTATAAAAAAATGAAAAAAAATGAAAAAAATTATGAAAATAAGTGAAAAAAAGAAAAAGTAAAAGAAAAGTATTTATTTTGGCTAGTTTTATTTTGGCAAAGCTCATTTTCTTTTTGTTTTAAGTGTGCAAATATCCCTCGTGTTTATCTTTTTGAATATCTCACCCTTAAAAACCTAAGCCTAACTATACGCCTAATTAAAGCCCTAATGATTCATGCTTTCTACGTTTACTTTTTAGTGTAGTAGCAAGAAACTAGATTGAGTAAGTATTTTTGATAGAAATATTGAATTTTGTCTTGATTGACTATGATTTTAATTTGTCTCTTAGGCTTTAGTAGTGACTCAATGCATTTTTTACTTATTACTTTATTAAGTTTTAATTATGTAAAAATTTGGGATGATTTGTTTTTATATTTAGTAAAATTTATAAAATTCTGTGCTAAGTTAAAGTAGGACTTTTCGGTTCTTTTCAAAAATTTCTCTACCTCTAAAATTCCCGTCTTACTCGTTTATAGCATTTTTAAAATTTTCAATTAATCCTCTTTATTTTCTCTAACTCGTAGTCTTTGCTTGAGGACAAGCAAAATAATAAGTATGGGGGAATTTGATGATGCATATTTTAGCTTAATTTATTAGGGTAAAAATATGTTATTTTCGTTTTAAATCTCTTTCTTTATGTTATTTTATGCTTATTTTTATGTAAATATTATAAATAATATTTATTTTCTGTTTTTGCAGGTTTCAACAAATTTCCAGAAAAAATCCCCTGACACGCCCCCCTGTCACGCCCTTCCCGGGCGTGACCAAGGGCGTGTCACCTACTCCCGATGTTGAAAGCCGCCAGATGAAGTTCCCGCCAAAAATCCCCTGTCACGCCCCACTGACACGCCCACCCCGGGCGTGACACGGGGCGTGTCGCCCTCTGCCCGAAGTCTGCCGCCTTCTTCAATGCATTCTACAACGCTGCACGCAACAGTACTGTCACGCCCCATGTCACGGGCGTGATCTGGGGCATGACTGCCCTGATTCCGACGTCTGATGGACCTGCGACTGCTGACTTTGACTTGACACGCCTGTCACGCCCCCCTGTCACGGGCGTGACCTAGGGCGTGACCACCATCGTACCGAAATAATCATCATTCCCACCAGAATTCAGCTCCCAAGGTCAACATAGTACTGTCACGCCCCCTGACACGCCCCCCTAGGGCGTGTCGTAGGGCGTGACCAACCCGTGGGAAAAATCTATAAATACAGGACCCCCCCTCCTTCCATTTCAGCAACTTTGGGGAGAGGGGGAGGTGCTGCCCCTCGATTTCTTGGCCCCTCTTATGCTTTCTCTCTCTCTCCCTCTCTCTCTCTCTCTTATTTTGTAATTATTTTCTTAACCTAGCTTAGTGTTTTGCTTTTAGCTCTTGCATTTCTTCTGAGTAGCTTGTTGTAGGGCTAGAATAGGTTTTACTTGGATGCACCTGTAATTTCCATTTCGTAGCTGTAGCTCTCTTTTTCATTAATAAAAGTGCTCCTTTCTTATTCTTGTATTTTTATGCTCTACTACTCATCCCCCCTCCTCCACTCCATTATGATTAACTAATCCTCCTTGTACTCGATCTTGATGATCCGAGGTTAGAGCGATTAAGTTATGATGTCTTAATTAACCTTTTCTTTTTAGGAAATACGACCTTGAATTACTTTTGATTAATCATGGGTTGGAGGTATATTATCGATATATACTCTCCACCTTTGTTTTCATTCTGGGCTAGCAGAGAGGCCAATAGAATGAAGTGAGCATTCAAGAGTAAAGGGAGTTGTACGCACCCCTCAAGAGAGGCAGACGTCCAAATCTCCCGGATTGGAGTAAAATCCAATAGAGGGGTTCACCGCGTAAAGCGAGCTTTAGGCCTCCGATTTAGACGAGAGTCGGTCGGACCTTCTTAAACTCAGTTGGGCACGACTTCGAGAGAAGCGTGTTCAAGCTTTAGGAACCTCCACGGTCAAGGACTTTTACCCTATTAAGCTTAGGTTTATTTATCGTCTTTTTAATCGTCTCCTGCTGAAGTGATTCTTGATCGAGTGCGCCTCTTTATTATTAGCTCTAACTCTTTTTTATCATGCAAGTAGTTTAGTTTTCTTTTTATTTTAGTTCTTTAATTCCTGTTTTTAGTTTAACATTTAATATAAATATCATTTCATAAAATAATAGCGAACGCCTTTGAGTAGAAGTAGTCATTACGCCCCAGGGAAATACGACCTTGATACTAATCTTTAGTATCCTACACTATAACCGATAAGGTACGCTTGCCTTTATCGGATATAGAATCAAAGAATATTCTCAACCACCACATCCACTTTCCCCTCTCTAACCCTCTCTCCGCAGTTGCGAAATTCTGTATCAGCCGACAGTTTTTAAAAGGAGCGGTTACGGCCATGGCCGATAACCAGCTATCATGGCTGTAAATGGCACTTGATGCCTTGACATCCCTCCCCTCCCCTTTTACGGATGGATTCAACTCCTCTAGGGAAGAGGAGGAGTTTCCAGCCATTAGCTTGCTGGACAGAGCCGTTTCACCTCCCACTACCATGGCCGAAAAAGCTATAATGGGCGATTAATGGCCACCAGCAGTTAGACCTTTCCCCTCCCTCCTTTTACTGGTTTAAAAGCCTCCCTAGAACTCAAGCACTTGTTTCCACACTTTTCCTGAAGGAGACGAGGGAGTTCTGTGTTATGTTGAAGACCGACGACGACACCTTAACCACTAATGGCTTTCCGTCAATCTGCACGCCTCCAGCCCGCGAACAAGGTACTCCCCTCCACTCTATCTATGGGTAGATCTTAGAGCTCTTTAGGATTGATAATCGAGCTCAACGGAGCTCGATCGGGAAGGGCTACTCTTCCTGGATTTTCCCGCAACAAATTCTAGCTTTCGGGTTCGCCGGATTCCGCCTCTCCGGCGGCTGCGCCGCCGCCCGGCAATGGCCACAACCTCAACAAAGGTGGTGGTGGCGGTGGCCGGCCTGGGAGGAGGCTGGACGGCCATTAGTAGCATATGGAATGCACTCCAGGTCAAGCTAATCTCATCCCTTGGCTGGAGGAAGAAGAAGACCAAGCACTGTTGGATCTGCTTCAAGATTAGTGTTGTTATTTAATTCTTTTCTTTTATATGAATTTTCTGTAAAAAATAACAGCCACATTAGAAAATTTATGAAAAATACTTAGAAGCTCTATATGAAGAAATGGTCGACATGTAATTTGTAGCCCTATGGGTCTATGTTATTTGAAAATAAATTCGGGTCAATTTGGTAAACTGGTTTGACCAGGGCACCTCTTTTGGTGGGATCTATACCTAGAGCTAGGCAGAGACTAAAAGGTGTGCCCACTCTTCATCCCTTGACCAAATGTTTTGAAAATTGGGCAGGTAGTCTACCCTAGCTATACCTAGGGCCTGTCCAAAAAAAGAATTTATGGAGAATGTTTGTCTATAGTTTTTAGAAAAATTTAATAATCTTAGGGTAAATTAATTAGATAGTTTAATGACGTCCAAACCCTCCCAAATTTTGGTGAGTGGTCCCTGAGTTCATCATGAGGCTCGGTATAATTTTTCATCTCATTTGGAGATGTTTTAGATTGGAAATGGATAAACCTAAGCTTTGCCCTATTAAGGGGGTTTTAGGTTAAAAGTGCACTTTGAGATTGGAGTGGCCAGATCACCTCAACAGAGGCTGAGATTTTGGCCACTGACTAGGAAAGATTCCTAGCACCCTCCTATGGATTTTGAGGTGTATTGGGGTAAATTTGCCCTAGGACCCAAGGTCAAACCCTAAGGATGGTTCTTGGTGGTTTGTGAAAGGCAAGTGGTCAAATGTCCTGGTTATGATCTGAAACTTGGTAGATAGAATTCTAGCGTAGCTAGAATCCTCTTGTAGAAATCTAAATGGATTTTAAAGTAAATAAGTCTCTCAAAACCCTAACCCTAGTTTAGGGTACAAAACTTGTAGAGATAGAAAATGTAACTAAAACTCACTGAACAGTGATGGGATTTAGGTAGAGTAGTTTTTAAGGTTAGTAAAAGCTCTGAAGAATTTATTATGAATTTAGGATCATTATTTTGGATACTTCATTAATAATTTAGTAGTTTGTATTATTTGCTTAGAAATTTATTATGGAGAAAATACTTTCTGCAAATTGATGAACTTTAGGCAGAGGACTTTTTATTATGTTTTAAAGCTCTATGAATTTTTATGGGATTTTTAGATGTTTAATTGTAAGGCTTGCTTCATTAAGTGTTGTTTCCCATGAAAACGTAATTAAATCTATTTTTGGGTTTAGCAAGTTTGTAAAATTATGATCTTTGCACAATGACCTTTTCTGTACCATATTAATATTTAGTAATTTTTCTATAATTTTATGACGAGTAATTTCAGTACTTCCTTCTTTACATATGATTAATGGGATTATAATGGATAAATTAATTAAAGAGTAAATACTTTCTATAAAATCATGAAAATTAGTATTTGATGATACCTTGTTGTTATTTAGTGATCATAATTTTTTGGTTGCCAGTACTTGAGAAAATCATGTAGTTCATGTTTAAAATTACCCATGGCAAATCATTTTAGAAAATTAAATAAATATCAGATGAATTAGGAAAATTATAAATTTCTGGATTTAGGATAATTATGTCATGATAGACCTCCAGTAAATTTTATAGGAGATTTTGAAGATAATTTGGAGTACCTCCCCTTGTATACCTCATATAGCTTAGGATGGTCTGCGTTTAGTAAAACAGCTGAAATCATATTAGGCTACAAGATGAACTTAGAGGATTTGGGTATTGGGTTAGTGGTTTGGAAATGTGTATGAATGCATCCTCAGTAACCAAGATGAGGTTAGGTTGGTAGGTTGTCGAGTCCTAAGAGGTGCTCGGGACCGACGAAAGATCGTCCTTCCCGGTAGGAGAGGAAGAGTCTGAATACTCTAGGGTTAGATCTAAAGTAATTTAAAAGGGATCGGGTAATGGGTAATAACCAATAAAAATAAGTGCCTTGCGAAAGGGAGCTTTGGGCTTCAGCCCATCGTAGTTCCTAGTCCCCTTTGAGAGCCCTTCACGAGGTATGTTAGGGGCAGTCCTGGGCTAATGTAAACCGTAGGAATAATAAACTAAAAGAGCAACTAGTATAACTAGGGATTCACATTCACACACCCCGGTAGTTAGGGAGGTAGAACAGGTTGGTTTGATTTCCATTCAGACGGTAGCTTCTGAAGGTAGATGCACGGACGGACAGTCCGGGGAGCCGAGGGCTCGAGGGTTTTGAATACAGAATAATTTGGTGGGTCTTCGGTATTTGATTGTCGTTCACACCAACATCGGTACGTTGACTCGGCAGTTCGGGACACTTAGCGAAAGAAAGTCTGGTGGACACAACCAGCATTAGTACGCGGATACTCTAGGTTGTGTTCTTCTAGGGGCGTACGGAAGGGCTAGGCCCGGTAGTGTGAATACCCGCCTAGGAGTGGGGGGCCCAGCCCACTGTCTCCGTTTGACACTATGGAGGTTCCTGGGAGTGAAGCTAGCTGCCCAAATAGGGGGAACAAAAGGTCTGTGCGCATAGAGTCGTGTGCGTGAGTTACACTTGCATGGATCATGGCATAGCATATCCCTACACTCATATTTGCATACAACCGACACCCCAACGTATAAATCGGTATGGGAATTTTTATACGATGGGAGCCTTGCGGAAGACCCCTTAACATATAAGTTTGTATGGGCATTCATATAAGTTAAGGTTACTTACCTACTTGTTTTCTGTTTGTTTTCATATATATATTTATTTACTACATGTTACCTTACTGTTCACTATTTTAGAACTACTAGATGTACTTTTCATACCTTTATGTTTACACTATATATATTTTCTGTTAGACTAGTTCAGCTATCACCCGCCTTGCGTACTCTTCACCTTTGTAGTTTCCCTTTCCTTCTCTCCACTCGGTTATTAGGAGCCGTGGGGGGAGGGGTAGGGGATGATAGGGCTAAGTCTTTATGACTAATGGTTTTCGAAACACAAAATTACAGGAGCTTCGGACGGGAGACAGGGGACAACAGTCCAAGGACTAGCACCAGCGGAGTACGGTGCGCATGGAGGTGGGCTAGTCTAGTTCCGGAGCGCCTGTGACCAGCTCCGTGAGTGTTTAGTATTTTTATAGCTTCCGCGATGAGTGATTTGTAGTGAGGACTCTGATGTACCGGGCTGAGCCCGCCTATATATTTTATCTATACTATTCTTTTGCAGTACTTTTTACTTTCTATATATTGATTGACTTGCTATGCTTTTATTCATATATGATTCTGTGGACATGTTTACATCTAGTGTATTGACTTACTTCTCTCTCTTTGTGATCGAAAAAGGCAGGCAGAGTTAGCGTTTTATAGTGGCGCCCCCCCCCCCCCCCCCGAGTGTGGGTGCCACCGCAAAGCGGTAATTCTGGGCATAAGACCCCGATGGTTTAACAAAAAAAATGGGGTCTTACATCATCGTCCCAACTTCAGGCAGGAGTTGAGGCGTCCTATAGTTTTTGCTCCCCCACCTCTACAGGTGCATGGCATGATGAGGTAAGATGATCGTGGCTAGCGGCAAGTAGTTTGTTATGGGTATCACCATCCAGGGCACTATAGATCTGAGTGCCCGCATTAGTTTCATCCACTCCCTCCTCCTAGTCCTCCACCTCCACCTCTAGTGGCCCCTCTGACAAGCAGGGCAGAGGATGAGGACAAGGTCGAGGCCGAGGCCGAGGACATTATGGCTGAGGTAGAGGGCAAGAGCAGATGTATGCATTAGACCTCGCCGAGCCGAGGAATGCTAAGGAGGTCATCACAGGTACTTCAATTATATTAAGAATTTAAGATTTTACTCAATATATATAGGACTTGACCTTATAGAATGAATAACCGAATCAAAAACTCAAAACAACCTCAGGCATAGTCTTTATCAGCGGAAAGCCCGCTCATACACTGTCGATACGGGTGCTTCGCACTCATTCATATCAGAATACTTTGTGGAAGGAGTGGATGGAGTGGAATGATTCACGGGCTTGATGATGAGGGTATGGCTACCCAATAGATCGGAACTATTATCATCTGCCAAGTGCAACATTGAGGAAGAAATTGGAGGGAAGGCATTTGAAGCATCAACAACAATCCTAAAAATCCGTACTTTGACCTGATCTAGGGCATGACGTGGTTGCATTGGAACCATGCCCTAATCGACTGCCCGTCGAAGAGGATCACATTGAGACACAGGGACTCTTACGTCATTGTCGAAGGTATTAGACATGTCTCCCATGTTTTTTCATCATTTGTACAGGCTATCAAGGCCCACGAGCATGGAGAGGAGGTTTATATTATCTGCTTCGAGATGGCGGGAGAAGAAACTCATATTGTTGACATTCCGTGTAACACCACCGATTTTTCTGCGATTATTTAATTCTTGCTTGGCATTACGTCGACACGTTTTCTTGGCTTGTGTCATCTGTGGAGTGTGGTCATAACTCCTTAGAACTAGGTGGCCAATTTTGTAGTCTATTGACAAGATCTCCGTAGCAAGCCGAGTCATTTTGGGTGACCCGGTGTGGCCTCTCGGGGGATGCTTGTGTTTTGGCTTCGGGTGGGTATAACTTGAGTTCTGTTCGTCGAAAATTAATTTCGGCTTTGCCATTGTGTTCGTAGCGTGGATATTTAGCTACGGTGCGAATTTCGAGGATGTTCGGTTCTCGCGTCGTTTTGTATTTTATATAAAATTACATCATTTTATACGTATATTATGATTCAATTAGAAAAGGTGGCAGCATTGATGGCGGTTTTGCTAGACTTGAAAGGGTGGCTGCGGTTTAAGAGACTTTTTAGGTGGCAGTTAAGGCTAAATAGGTGTGTCTATGTATTTATAGTCTTAAGTTAAAAACGAGACTATTCATCGCCTCCGTCCGTGAAAGAAAAATGCTATCCTATTTGTGAGCGGAAGAAAATGGGCGGGTAGCTGTGCCTTCCACCGCCGATTCCCGGAGTTCTAGCGGTCGGATTTTTGTTCCGAGGGTAGATCTGGACTGCTCTCCCCTAGATCTCCGTTTCGACGGTAAGCTTTCTCCATTTCGTGCCCTTCTATGGTGTTATAGAATTTCGTTTGACACCTCTCCCTCTCCGAAAAATGTCCAGTCAAGTTCGGTTAGGTTTTTGCTGCCAGATCCGTGGGTAAGCAGAAAAGTCGGTCGAGACCTTTCTGGAAATCGAGGCAAGTAGTGCTCCTAGCCCTTGCCAAGTAGAAATTTCTTGTTGTTATATCTGTCTTCCACCATTAATGCTTCCAGGTTCTTGTTAAAACCCGATTTAGCCATGGCAAATGTTGCTTAAGCACGCAAATTATACTCTTGTCCAGATTTTTCCTTTCAGAAGTTCTTTCTTTTTACATCTTGATTTGAGATTGTTCTAATCCCTGCTCTTAGAACTAGGGTTTGCTGTTAAACTTGTAGGATTATGTTGTTTCAGCGGCTGCTAAGTCTACTACCAGGTTGCCGATGAATATATAAGCCGAGTTTTGCTTGGTAAGGCTCGGGATGAGTAGATTCATCCTAAGAGTAGAGGTAGCAACATCAAGAAATTTTTCTCCTCTCCTAAGTATTGTCTAATAAAGAGATTCTGGGCTAATGGTAGTGGTCTGATGTGATAGGATGAGTGTGAGAGTTAATCTTCAAGTGACTGTATTTTAGCGATGGAGGATTCAGGGCTTGGCATGGAGTGTGGTGCACACACTCAACGCCGGGTCTACTGGGACTTGGCATTAAGTGTGGTGCACACACTCAACGCCATTGCCCATTTATCTGTTCTTTTGCGGCTAAGTAGTGTGGCATTGAGTGAGAAAATTCTTCTAAGTCAAAATTGACGGGAATCACTAAGTGATTCTCGCCGACTTCGACGAGAATCGTTAGTGATTCCCTCCGATTCGGCGAGAATCAACCTGCATTCCCGCCGATTCGGTGAGAATCAATCTGCATTCCCGCCGACCTCTTCCAGATGACGTTGAGTAAGTGGGCCTCACTCAACGCCATGACGGTTTAGGCGCCGAGTGAGGAGGGCTCACTCAACGCCGCAGCCCTTTCTTGCGGGTAAGTACTTTGGCATTGAGTGAGTTGACCTCACTCAACGCCAAAGCTGTTCTATCGTTGAGAATGGTGGATGCACTCAACACCGCAGTTTGTTTTCGCGGCTAAGTACTCTGGCGTTGAGTGAGTCGACCTCACTCAACGCGAAAGCTGTTTTGGCGTTGAGAGAGGTGGACTCACTCAACGCCACAGTTGGGTTTTACGGTTAAGTGCTAAGGCATTGAGTGAGTTGACCTCACTCAACGTCATTGCTGTTTTGGCATTGAGTGAGGTTAGCTCACTCAACGCCACAGCCTGTGTTGCTGAAGGCATTGAGGGACTGGACCTCACTCAACGCCATAGCTGTTTTGGTGTTGAGTGAGGTTAGCTCACTCAACGCCTCAGCCAGTGTTGCAGAAGGCGTTGAGTGAGTGAACCTCACTCAACGCCATTGTTGTTTTGGCGTTGAGTGATGCTAGCTCACTCAATGCCATCGCCAGTTTAGGCGTAGAGTGAGTGGGGCTCACTCAACGCCATGCCGTGTTGAGTCATCTCAACGCTTTTCCCTTACCTTGATTTTCTCCCCCGAGTGAATTCCTTTATTTTGAGGTTCCTTGTCGACTATTTTCTTGTTTTTTTTTTCCAAAAAGGCCGAATCGTGGGTCGTAGTTAGTAGTGGTGGTTTAAAGCTCTTAATGGGGAAGGTGTTGTGTTATTTAGCCGAGACCACCCTTTTTTTTATCTTGCCCTAGGTACGGGCTGGGCAAGGGGGTGGGAGGTCCCTAGTGCTTTCACATGTAGACCCTTGAGCTTTGTTTCTTGGAAATGGTGGTTGGGGGACTAAGTTTGCCTCACCCCCAGATCCGCGTTGTTTTTGTTACTACCATCTCTCACAGCTTAGGGTGTTAGACGTTTCTTCCTTTGTAAATTTGCAATGTTAGGGCTCATGGTAGCATGGTAAACTCTGCATGATTTATTTTTGGGCAGGGTTGTTGTTGTTTTCTCGCACTTAGCGTTTTTTCTTTCTGTTTGGCCTTGGACAGTGGTGCTTGTTTTCGGTTCACTTACTCTTCTTGCTTACCTTATAACCTAACATTTACGTACAGCTTACTTGCTTAGCTTACTGAGGTATTTTTTTCTTCTTTGAATGCCTCAGGTTCTTGTTAGTAGCTGATTAGGCGGCTAGTTGTGTTGTGCTGTTGCTGGTGTTCTCATGTTCTGTGGAGATTAGTTCCTTGGTCTTGTGAGGTAGTTTTAATGTTTTTCTTACAGACATACATATTTGTAAGTGGGTTCGTGTCAGCTTTTTTGTGCCCACTGGTAGTTTTATGATGGTTAAAACGTCGGCTCTTATTTAGGAGTGAAAGTGGAGGTTTTTATTTATAAAAAGAAGAGCGTTTTATTTTGTTAGAAACCAAGTTTTAACGAGAGGGCGGCAAGTGCACCTATCGCGTGTAGTACAGGATATTCCGGTGCGAAATATCGGGGTCGTATTGTTCTCGGGGCTGGCTTAGCTATATATACTCTTTCCCTGAAAGCCTATTATTCTACCGATAATATCTTAGGTGGATTATATAAAAAAAAGAAATGGCGAACATAAAAATAAATATAATACAGAAAATGAAAGCAGGAAATAAAGTGCAGAAGGCCGACGAAGAACTCGGCGCGACGATATCAAAAGAGAATTTGAACTAAAATAACTTTTAATAAAAAGAGATCCTAATTTTCAAATTAATTAAGGCGGAGACTCGGCCGTGGAGGTTCCTCGGGAATGAGCTCACTTATCTCTAGGATTATCGCTCACCTGAATGCTAAGACTATTCGATCGATCGCTAGACCGACGAAGGATTCCTCTTAACGCTCGCATTACGCTAAGAACCACGCTATTGGGTGGGGAACCCAATCCGGTAGAGTCGCGCGCCTCCTCTCTCGAGGGTTAGCGCGGAGCTCTCTTTACCCAAGGGTGATCGGTCCATACGCACCGGCCTCTCGGCGTTGCCTATGGATAACGGAAATAGAGCCCGCACATCGATATGCGGTCCTACGCGTCGTTAACCCGGGGAAAACCTTAAGAAATTTAATTAAATAGAAAACAGGACCTTTAATTATTTGAAGCTACTTTATCTGTCCCAATGCTCTTCGATATTGAGGGCTAAGGGCGGTTAGCCACTCATCGGAATGGGGACACTTATGCTAGAAAGCGATAAAGAAAGCTGTAAAGAAAGCAGGAAATAAAGCAGTAAATGAAAGCTGAAAATTGCAAGTCCTACCCAAACGAGTAGGACTGAAGAAAGCATTAAATGAGAATCCCGGCTCGAGCGAGTGGGCGGGGGTAAACTTATCTCATACACGCATGCACTCTACAGAAATAAAAACACACACACGCACGCTACAATAAATGAAACACACACACGCACTCTACAATAAATGAAACACACACACACACTCTAAGTTTTCCTACTCAAGTGAGTAGGAGAAAAATTAAAGCAATAAAAAGACAAGTCCCACTCAAACGAGTGGGCGGGAAATGAAAGCTGAGCGCCATTTAACTCTTAACGAGTAGGCGGAAATAGATGCATACGCACACACTCTACAGAAATTGAAATAAAGCTATAAAATCTAACTCATACACGCACGCACACATGCAAAAAATTAAGAAAAACAAAGTGACTGAAAAATTAAAACAACTGCATTTCTACCGCTAGAATGCGGTAGAAATGCATAAAAAGTGAAAATAAAAATTAAACGGACTAAAAGTTTTGAAAATTAAAACGAAGAGCTGAGTGCTCAGAAAATTAAAACGACTGTATTTCTACTGCTAGAATGCGGTAGAAATGCATAAAAAGACAAAATAAAAATTAAACGGAGCGAAAAGTTTTGCAAGTAAACGCAAAATGAAAGTTGGAGAAAGATTAGAACAACTGCATTTCTACCGCGAGAATGCGATAGAAATGCATAAAAAGTGAAAATAAAAATAAGCTAAAGCTAAACGGGTGCGGAAAACGAAAATAAAATGGGCAGCGTAACGGCTAGTAAGTGAGATAAAATCCTAAACTAAACTAAGTTATAAAGCTGAAAAATGAAGAATACAAAAAGAGAACACCAAAAAGGGAACGAAAAATTGCAAAGAGAAGGCTTCCAAACGAACTTTTCATGCTAAGCAAGAGAGAAAATAAACTATTTTTATTAAAATCAAAAGTGATTACAACAAAGCTACAATGAAGAAGCTAATACAAACTAAGGGAGGGGGGAGAAAATTCTCTTACATAAGCCTTAGAAGTCATTTGGGCAGCATAACACCTTAGCAAAGTGGTCAAAAAAAGAGACAAGAATCTCATACAGCAGCTGCCCTTTTATAGGAAAAATTTCGGGTGGGTCACGCCCTAGGTCACGGGCGTGACAGGGGGGCGTGTCACTACTGTTCATGAGCTGATCGGGTGATTTGACTGGAGCTTTGACTTTGGCTGAAAACGTGGCGGTCACGGGCGTGACACAAATGTCACGGGCGTGTAAGGGGGGCGTGACACAGACAGCTGGCAGCTCGATGTCGGCAGCGTTGACAGTTAACGAAGAGTTGAGTGCCGACATCGACACGGTCGTGACAGGCTTTGACTTGGGCGTGACGGCTGGCGTTTAGTGAGAAACAGTGAAATTGTTGAGTTTCGACTGGCTGATGGCGTTTGAGCGCCTGACACGCCCGTGTCGGGCATGGTCACGGGCGTGACAGGCCAAAAATTCGGTTTTTCTGAAAAATTTCAGAAAACAAAAAATAAATTAAGTTACTATAAAATTTACAAAAAAGAAGCATTTTATTAAAGAAAATAAAATATAAAAGACAAAAATAAAGTAAAATGACATAATTAAAATACAAAAATATAGGTATATTTACAACTCATCAAATACCCTCATACTTAAGCTTTTGCTATTCCAGAGCAAAAGTTGGAGATGAACCTATAAGGAATTAAAAAGAATCCTAAATTTAACTACCGCTTGATTTAATTGTACGAAAGATCGAAATGAATTTCTGGGGTTTCAGAATTAAATCCTAAATTATGAAAATGTTATAAATAGAGGAACCGTTTCAAAAATACTTCTAAATGAGAAAAATAGAAAGCGA
The DNA here is from genome assembly GCA_039513925.1 of Platanthera zijinensis. NCBI lineage: Eukaryota > Viridiplantae > Streptophyta > Magnoliopsida > Asparagales > Orchidaceae > Platanthera > Platanthera zijinensis. The sequence continues at coordinate 84,972,432 of CM077089.1, forward strand.
AAATTATTTTGTTAGTTTAACAAAAATGGATTTGAATTATCGAAAAAACTTTAGCTAAAAAGAAATTGATAGGAAATAATTCAATTTAAAAATTATGCTCTCAAAAAGTTTTAGATTAATTCTAGAATCATGAAAAACGGATAAGTGGATTGGCGGTTATGAAGAGAGCTTTGATTTTTGAAGCGAGGTAATTTTTTCTCGAACCTCCACATTTTTTTCTTTTTGAATTATTAGGAAAATGAAATCTTATTTTCCTAACATTTTTCTTTCTTCATAAATATAAATAAACCCAATGCATATGTATAGGAGTAATGAATTTTATCCTCTTACTCCGTAACATATAATCTTTTTAAACTATTGGGTGCCTATGTTTACGAGATGAAATCTTATCCCCATTGACATAAGATCTTTTAAGGGTGAGTGGGGAATCATACTGATTAAGGTATGAAAAAAAGGTGGATGGTTTAGTTTCTAAAAGAAAGCTAGAGTTTAATAAAAAATTTCGAGAGCAACCTTTTTAATTTGAACATTCCTACGTTTCTAAAAGCATAAGTAAAAATAATGTGAAATCCATAAATGTTATTTTCTAACATAAAAATGTGCTTTTATTCAAAAAATTAGGAGTGATAGTGAGAAAAACAAGTTCCCTATAATAAGAAAAAGCCATAAAAAATTCTTTAAAATCTTAACCCCAGAAATTTAAGTCTATCGAGCTACAATTAATAAACGAATAGTAAATAAAGAATTAATTAAAATTCGCTTATAAATAAACTCGAAACGATTATTTTGGAGAGCAAAGAGGTTAAGAAATGAGGTTTTCGAATTATTTATTACAAAATAATTTTTTTGTTTTGATTTTTATGAGTTTTTCTATTTTTTTTATATTTTGGGGTTATTATCATTTTTTTGGAATTTTTTTTAAAGGTTATGCAAAATTTTTTTGAGTTTTTTGAGTTATACAGAATTTTTGAATTTTTGGTTTTACAGAAATAAAAAGAGAGAGAATTTTTACAAGATAGGAAAGAGAAGTGGGAATAGACAAGAATATTTACAAAATATTTACAAAGTAGAAAAAGGATCACCCGCGAAAAGACTCTTATTTGTGGTTGGTTCGATGAGTCGAACGTCGCGGAGCGATGTTTATATTTTTTTTTTGAAATTTTATTTTTATTATTATTATTTAAAGCATGATAATATTTTTTGAAATTTTTAATTTTTGCAAAAATTTTGGATTTTTTTATTAAGTACTGGAAATAAAATGATAGAAAATAGGAAACACCCCCATACTTAAGTCCAACATTGTCCCCAATGTTGCACTAAGTATGAGGAACAGGATATATATAAAAATCTAAGCAGTATGTTCAAAACTGAAAATTAAAAACAGGGGTTTAGAAATCTTCCCTAAATCGTGTTCGGGGAAGCCCGTTAAGTTTGACCCAGCAAAAGTTAAAGTAAAAACAAGAAAAAAATAAAACTGAAAATGGAAAAGATAAGTTCGGCGAAAAGTGTGCGGCTGATAGGGGGCGCGAGGGGTAAGTGATTGTGATAAATGTGCGACAAATACGCGATCCCCTAGCGCTCACGATTGTGAAGCGCGCCGAAACGACAAAATAAATACCTAATTTAATTTTTTTGTTTTATAAAAAATTTTCTTAGTTTTTTGAATTTTTAGATTTTTTTTTTAAGTTTATGTTTTTAGTTTTTGATTTTTTGAAAATAAAAATAAAAAGAAAAAAGAAAATAGGTTAGAAGCAAAATAAAAATGAAAGATATATATTTTTTGGAATTTTAAATTTTTGGATGAAAATAAAGATAAAAAAAATTTCATCAATTTTTTTTTAAGTTTTTTAAGTGTTTTTTTTTTAGTTTTAATGTTTTTAAGTTTTTTTATGTTTTTAAGTTTTAAATTTTTTTTTTTAAGTTTTAAATTTTTCTGATTTTTTTGTTTTAAAGTTTTTAAATTTTTTTTGATTTTTTTGTTTAAGTATTTATTATTAATATTAATAATGATATTATTATTATTATTAATATAAAATTTTTTGTTTGATCAAATTTTTTATTTTTTATATATATATATATTAGTAGAAATAAAGGGTAAAATTAATAGGTTTCAGGAATTCAAAATAGTAAGTCGAAATTTTCCCAGGCAACGGCGCCAAAAACTTGATGGTTAAAACGCCGGCTCTTATTTAGGTATGAAAGTGGAGGTTTTTATTTATAAAAAGAAGAGCGTTTTATTTTGTTAGAAACCGAGTTTTAACGAGAGGGAAGCAAGTGCACCTATCTCGTGTAGTACAGGATATTCCGGTGCGGAATATCGGGGTCGTATTGTTCTCGGGGCCGGCTTAGCTATATCTACTCTTTCCCTGAAAGCCTATTATTCTACCGATAATATCTTAGGTGGATTATATAAAAAAACGAAATGGCGAACATAAAAATAAATATAATACAGAAAATGTAAGCAGGAAATAAAGTGCAGAAGGCCGACGAAGAACTCGGCGCGATGATATCAAAAGAGAATTTGAACTAAAATAACTTTTAATAAAAAGAGATCCTAATTTTCAAATTAATTAAGGCGGAGACTCGGCCGTGGAGGTTCCTCGGGAAAGAGCTCACTTATCTCTAGGACTATCGCTCACCTAAACGCTAAGACTATTCGACCGATCGCTAGACCGACGAAGGATTCCTCTTAACGCCCGCATTACGCTAAGAACCCCGCTATTGGGTGGGGAACCCAATCCGGTAGAGTCGCGCGCCTCCTCTCTCGAGGGTTAGCGTGGAGCTCTCTTTACCCAAGGGTGATCGGTCCATATGCACCGGCCTCTCGGCGTTGCGTATGGATAACGAAAATAGAGCCCGCACATCGATATGCGGTCCTACGCGTCGTTAACCTGGGGTAAATCTTAAGAAATTTAATTAAATAGAAAACAAGACCTTTAATTATTTGAAGCTACTTTATCTGTCCCAATGCTCTTCGATATTGAGGGCTAAGGGCGGTTAGCCACTCATAGGAATGGGGACACTTATGCTAGAAAGCGATAAAGAAAGCTGTAACGAAAGCAGGAAATAAAGCAGTAAATGAAAGCTGAAAATTGTAAGTCCTACCCAAACGAGTAGGACTGAAGAAAGCAGTAAATGCGAATCCCGGCTCGAGCGAGTGGGCGGGGGTAAACTTATCTCATACACGCACGCACTCTACAGAAATAAAAACACACACACGCACTCTACAATAAATGAAACACACACACGTACTCTACAATAAATGAAACACACACGCACTCTAAGTTTTCCTACTCAAGTGAGTAGGAGAAAAATTAAAGCAATAAAAAGACAAGTCCCACTCAAACGAGTGGGCGGGAAATGAAAGCTGAGCGCCATTTAACTCTTAACGAGTAGGCGGAAATAGATGCATACGCACACACTCTACAGAAATTGAAATAAAGATATAAAATCTAACTCATACACGCACACACACATGCAAAAAATTAAGAAAAACAATGTGACTGAAAAATTAAAACAACTGCATTTCTACCGCTAGAATGCGGTAGAAATGCATAAAAAGTGAAAATAAAAATTAAACGGACTAAAAGTTTTGAAAATTAAAACGAAGAGCTGAGTGCTCGGAAAATTAATACGGCTGCATTTCTACCGCTAGAATGCGGTAGAAATGCATAAAAAGACAAAATAAAAATTAAACGGAACGAAAAGTTTTGCAAATAAACGCAAAATGAAAGTTTGCGAAAGATTAGAACAACTGCATTTCTACCGCGAGAATGCGATAGAAATGCATAAAAAGTGAAAATAAAAATAAGCTAAAGCTAAACGGGTGCGGAAAATGAAAATAAAATGGGCAGCGTAACGGCTAGTAAGTGCGATAAAATCCTAAACAAAACTAAGTTATAAAGCTGAAAAATGAAGAATACAAAAAGAGAACACCAAAAAGGGAACGAAAAATTGCAAAGATAAGGCTTCCAAACGAACTTTTCATGCTAAGCAAGAGAGAAAATAAACTATTTTTATTAAAATAAAAAGTGATTACAACAAAGCTACAATGAAGAAGCTAATACAAACTAAGGGAGGGGGAGAAAATTCTCTTACATAAGCCTTAGAAGTCATTTGGGCAGCATAACACCTTAGCAAAGTGGTCAAAAAAAGAGACAAGAATCTCATACAGCAGCTGCCCTTTTATAGGAAAAATTTCGGGTTGGTCACACCCTAGGTCACGGGCGTGACAGGGGGGCGTATCACTACTATTCATGAGCTGATCGGGTGATTTGACTGGAGCTTTGACTTCGGCTGAAAACGTGGCGGTCACGGGCGTGACACAAAGGTCACGGGCGTGTAAGGGGGGCGTGACACGGACAGCTGGCAGCTCGATGTCGGCAGCGTTGACAGTTGACGAAGAGTTGAGTGCCGACATCGACACGGGCGTGACAGGCTTTGACACGGGCGTGACGGCTGGCGTTTAGTGAGGAACAGTGAAATTGTTGTGTTTCGACTGGCTGATGGCGTTTGAGCGCCTGACACGCCCGTGTCGGGCATGGTCACGGGAGTGACTGGCCAAAAATTCGGTTTTTTTTGAAAAATATCAGAAAACCAAAAATAAATTAAGTTAGTATAAAATTTACAAAAAAAGCATTTTATTAAAGAAAATAAACTAAAAAGACAAAAATAAAGTAAAATGACATAATTAAAATACAAAAACATAGGTATATTTACAACTCATCATTTTACCTTGATACTAGATGTTTTACTTTTTGCTGCTACCTTTCTGGAGTTAGTTTACTTGCTCTTACGATGATTTATGCTAGGTTGCTAGTTACATTTAAACCTTAAAAAACAGTATTATAAGTATATCTCATGATCAGCATGTTTTATAAAAACTCAACACTATTTTCCAAATAACATTAAAAGATCGTTTTCCTATATATAGTATAAATTAAATGTAGGGTCCTACATAGTATAAGTTTCCCTCTAGGGACACTTATGCACTCTCTTAGAATGTCAAACCTGAATAAAGTATTTTCCGCAGCGTATAAGTATAACTTTTAAATTGTGGACAAGGTGATCCACCGAGCTGAGGGATACGGCCTCTAAAAATATAACTTATTTTCTAATCATATAACTTATGAATTTTCACAAAGTAGAGTTGATAGTGGTTTGCCTGAGCGTCGGCAGTTATCCCCTGCTCGACGTGACATCATGACGCGTGTTTTCTCCTACCCTGATAGTCCGTTTTCTTCGGAGAAAATGCAGGTTGTGACAATTGGTATAAGAGGGAGGTTTCTTGACAAGTTAGTCGGGCAACCTTCCCTTTTGATTGCATTAGTAGTTCAGCATCATGTCATTCACACACCGATATGTCATCAACACGTCTTGGCAAAAGCACGAACACTACACTCATAGCATAACATGAAGTATACGAAGCATATTATGTAGTATGAGATGCATAATATGTGTTCGTATATGGATCCACCATAGGGGCAACATGTGCGGGTTATGTAGTATGGGATGCATAACCTCACCACATGGCTGCGACTAGCTCATTTTCTATTTCATTGTATGAGGATGTTATGCAGTATGAGATGCATAACATTTTCATGTGTACGCCGCTCATAACATGCATTAGGGTACTTTTAGAATGCATAGCACAAACATGCATAGCATAACATTGCATAAGCACAATGTGCCAAGCTAAAGACTAGCAGGATGACATATGTACACACATAAGTTTTTGAGTCAAAAACAATATAAAGTCATGCATTCCCGATCTAGGCACAAGAGTTAGAATGGTGGTGGTTAACCATCCTAGGTTAAGGCATAACATCAATTCTTGTAAAAATAAACTCCCAGAGCAAGTTTAGCAGCTTTAAGTTCATATTTATGTATGTATTGTCTATACTTGTAGTTAGTTGCAGTTGTCGTACTAGGATCTGACTAATGTTGCTATGATTTTAGGATGGTGAGACGCCCTTCGACTACATCGACCCCCCAATCTGAGGGTGAGTCATCGGGAGCGCAGAATGATGCGGTAATCGAGAGCCTGCGACAGAGTTGCGATTCCTTGAGCAGGAAGATGGTGGAGGTGCGAGCCCAGATCCAGTCTTTGGTAGTAATTGTGGCAGGACAGACTTAGAGAGTGCAAGGCCTTGCAGGAGGGTTAGCTGTTCCTCCTCCTCCTACACCCCTGAGACCTCCAGTGGTGGTGCAAGCAGAGATGGCATTCATCTCGCAGTTTCAGAGACTTAGCCCCCTACTTACGATGGGAAGGCAGATCTCATGATCATAAAAGATTGGCTGATCTCCATGGAGGAGATTTTCTCGTACTCCGGTATTTCAGATGATCATGGGTTTGGCTTAGAGTTGGTGGCTTAGAGAAAAGGAGAGCTTGGTAGCTGGTTGCTCTTGGGAAGTGTTCAAGGAAATGCTGTTGAGGAAGTTCTTGCCTTCGGTAGAGCGTGACCATCTTATGAACGACTTCCTCCACCTGAAGCAAAGGGAACTCACGGTCGATGAGTATGAGGTAGAGTTCAGCAAGTTGAGCCGGTTTTCTCCTGGGTTTGTGAGTGTTTAGGCTGATCGAGTCAAGCGATTCCTTGGTGGCTTGAGGAGCGAGGTGCAGCAGTTGACCAGTGCTTATGGATAAGAGACTTATGCAGGGGTAGTGGAGGTTGCTCTGAAGGTGGAGGCTATCGAGACTGCAAAGAGAAGAGGCCAGCAAATGATGAAGGACAAGAGGAAGTCTGTCGAGGAGAAGAAACCCCAGGTACCCGATGCTGCTTCGGAAAATAAGAGCAAGGTGGCGTGTAGCTTCTATGGTCGGTCAGGCCACCCTGTTGAGAGGTGTTTCAAGAAGGCAGCAGCCCAGAAGAAGGAGCAATTTCATGCTATTCAGGGTGCTTATAAGAGGGATGTTTCCTGTTCTTTTTGCAAACGACCCGGGCATGATGCTGCCCAGTGCTAGTCCGAGGATAAAGTTTGCTATCAGTGTGGGCAGAAGGGTCACATCAAGTCTAGGTGTCCTCAGGTCCAGCCTGCTCTTCATGCAGTTCCTCTTCAAGCACTACCTCCGCCTCAGTGTGTGGACAAGGGCAAAGGAAAGCTGAATGTGATCTCTTCCGAGGAGACTCAAGCTTCAACTCAGGTCACCTCAGGTTAGTTGTTTCTTTTTCCAGCTTGAAAGTTTTATTTGTTAGAATGGTTACAGTTGGGTTTTGGTAGATCCTTAGTTATATATACTCCTATAGGGAAATTTAAGGTGAAGAACCGTTGGGCGCATATTCTGTTCGACTCTGGCGCTACCCACTCATTTGTGGCTAGAGCCTTTGTGGAGCGACATTGGTTAACTCTAGATCGATTTCTCGATACCTTCTGCATCAAGTTCCCTTCTGGTGAATCTGTGCTATCAGATTTGGGCATTCTAGATTGTCCTGTTTTGTTAGGGGATTTTCTTGCGAAGGCAGACTTAAAGATGATTGATCTGGAGGACTTCGATGTTATTCTAGGCTTGGACTGGCTGTCTAAGTATGATGTGGTCATTCAGTGCAAAGGGAAGCGCTTAGACTTCATCAAGGACAATGGTCAGCCGGGAAGCGTGTATGCTGATTCGTGCCAAGATTCTCCTGTCTTTTCTGCGGTATATGCTCAGAAGTTGTTTCTTTCTAGTTATTTTGCTTGTTTAGTCTCAGTGGTTGGGACCGCTGTTAGTGTACCACGCTTAGAGGAGATTCCCATTGTTCGTGGTTTCACTGATGTGTTTCCTGATGACCTTCCTGGTCTTCCTCCCGATCGGGATGTCGAATTTGTGATTTAGTTGGAACCGAGTACGCGTCTTATTGCTAAGGCGCCGTACCGGATGGCCCCTCGTGAGCTAGAGAGTTGCGAGTCCAGTTAGATGTGTTATTGGCAAAAGGGTTTATCAGGTAGAGTTTGTAGCCTTGGGGTGCTCCTGTTTTGTTTGTAAAGAAGAAGGATGGGTCGATGCGGCTTTGCATCGACTACAGGGAGTTGAACAAAGTCACTATTAAGAACAGGTACCCTCTGCCGAGGATCGATGACTTATTTGATCAGTTGCGCGGTAGCTCAGTGTTCTCCAAGATCGATCTTTGTTCTGGCTATCATCAGCTCAGGATCCGTGAGGTAGATATTCCACGGACTGCGTTTAGATCGAGGCATGGATATTTTGAGTTCTTGGTGATGTCGTTTGGTCTGACCAACACACCATCAGCTTTCATGGATATGATGAACCGGGTGTTCAATGATTTCCTATACAAGTTCGTTGTGATTTTCATCGATGACGTGTTGGTCTATTCCCGCAACGCTGAGGAGCATGAGCAGCATCTGCGCTTGGTCCTATCGGAGTTGAGGAATCACAAGTTATTCTCCAAGTTGAGCAAGTGCGAATTTTGGTTGCCTCAGGTCTCGTTTCTGGGCCACGTGGTGAACAAGGATGGGATCTCGGTTGACCCAGAAAAGATCGCAGCAGTGATGGATTGGAGCAGGCCGGGCACGCCCAAGGAGATCAGAAGCTTCCTAGGGTTGGACGGCTACTACAGGAGGTTTGTGGAGGGTTTCTCTACCCTGGCTGCACCATTGACCAGTTGATTCAGAAGAACGCGGCCTTTGTTTGGAGCAAGAAGTGCGAAGAAGCCTTCCTGGAGCTAAAGAACAGATTGGGCTCTGCTCCCGTCCTGACCCTACCTACTGAGGGTGTGGAGTATGATGTTTATGTGGATGCTTCACATGTTGGTCAAGGTTATGTGTTGATGTAAGTTGGAAAAGTGATTTCGTATGGGTCAAGACAATTAAAGACTCATGAGAGAAATTACCCTACGTATTACCTTGAGTTTGCAGCGGTGATTTATACGTTGAAGCTGTGGAGGCATCTGCTTTATGGGGCTCAGTGCAAGATCTTCATTGATCATAAGAGCTTGAAGTACGTGTTCACGCAAAAGGAGTTGAATCTGCGCCAGCGTCGGTGGCAAGAGTATGTGGCTGATTATGATGTAGAGATCCAGTACCATCAAGGCAAGGCCAATATAGTGGTCGACGCCCTGAGCCGGAAGATGGGGAAGATCTTTAATCTTTCCGCCGATCGTTAAGTGGAAGAGTTCCTCATTATGGATATCTAGGTGGGATGCTGTGGCATGCAGAGTAGTTTGACAGTGGCAGAGTCGTCTTGGATTTCTCTTACTAGGTTGCACCAGAAGGATGATCCAGACCTTCTGCACTTATACCTCAGGACTGAGAGAGGGGAGTTGCCGGATTTTTCCATCGATGATGCGGGTACTTTGAAGTGCCGCGGCAGAGTTTGCATCCCTGCTATTGGAGACATCAGGGGTATGGTATACAAGGAGGCTCATGGATCAAGTGTTGCCTACCATCTGGGATTTACAAAGTTGTATCGTGATTTGAAGCAAATTTTCTGGTTGTATGGGATGAAGAGTGATATAGCCCAATTTGTTGCTGAGTGCCACACTTGCAAGCGTGTGATGGCCGATCACGGAAGGCCTGGTGGCAAGTTGACTCCACAAGAGATCCCGACTTGGAAGTGGGAGAGTATTTCTATGAACTTCATTACGGGCTTATCGAGATCTCCAAGGGGATTTGATTCTGTTTGGGTTATAGTGGATAGACTGACGAAGTGTGCTCACTTCGTGCAGTATAAGATTGACTATCTGATGAAGAAGATAGCAGAGTTATACTTGAATGAGGTCATAATATTGCACGGTGTGCTTGTTAGCATCATTTCTAATCGATACTCCCGGTTTACTTCTCGCTTTTGGCAGGGTCTGCAAGAGGGTTTGGGTACAGATCTGAGGTACTCTATTGCTTACCACCCACAGACCAATGGGCAGACGGAGCGGGTGAACCAGATAGTTTAGGATATGATCAGATGCTACATTCTAGACCACGGTGGAGCGTGGGATGAGCGGTTGTGACTTATAGAGTTTGCATACAACAACAGTTATCAAGAGAGTTTGCAAATGGCTCCGTTTGAAGCTTTGTATGGGAGGCGCTGTAGAAATCCCCTGTTTTGGGTTGAGGCAGGTGAGAGGCCCTTGTTGGGTCCAGATGCGCTCGAGGAGACGGATGTCAAGGTGAAGCTTATTCGAGAAAAGCTTCGTATAGCTCAGGAGAGATATGAAAAGAACGCCAATCGGCATAGGTTGGATTTGGAGTTTTCTGTAGGGGACCCTGTGTTTCTTAAGGTTTCCCCGGTGGTTGGTGTTAAAGGGTTCGGTAAGAACCGAAAATTGGACCCGAGGTATGTGGGCCCGTTTAAGATTGTTGAACGGATTGGCGTGTCGGCTTATAGGTTTGATTTGCCAGCAAACTTCCCAGGTGTTCATAATGTAATTCACGTAAGCCAATTGCGGAAGTGTGTGCGCAGTAGTGGGCAAGTCTTGGATGTTGTGCCCCAGTTAGAGCCTAATCTCTCTTTTATTGAAGTGTCGGTCCGCATTTTTGATACTCAAGATCGGGTGCTGCGAAGCAAGTCCATCCCGATGGTCAAAGTTCTATGGAAGAATCAGGGTTTGGAAAGCGGGAGGCTCACCCTCAACTATTTCCCTGATTAGAAGTGTTTGTTTTCTTCTTGTAATGTTTGGCTTGTTACCTTTCCTTCTATAGTTTAGGCATTGTGCGTAAAGTTTCGGGACGACACTTTCTTTTATGGGGAGTGACTGTAACACCCCCGATTTTTCTGCGATTATTTAATTCTTGCTTGGCGTTACGTCGACGTGTTTTCTTGGCTGGTGTCATCTGTGGAGTGTGGTCATAACTCCTTAGAATTGGGTGGCCTATTTTGTAGCATATTGGCAAGATCTCCCTAGCAAGCCGAGTTGTTTTGGGTAACCCGGTGTGACCTCTCGGGGGATGCTTGTGTTTTGGCTTCAAGTGGGTATAACTTGAGTTCTGTTCGTCGAAAAATAATTTCGGCTTCGCCGTTGTGTTCGTAGCGTGGATATTTAGCTACGGTTCGAATTTCGTCAAATTTCAAGGATGTTAAGTTCTCGCATCGTTTTGTATTTTATATGAAATAACATCTTTTGATACGTATATTATGATTAAATTAGAAAAGGTGGCAGCATGGTTGGCAGTTTTGCTAGACTTGAAAGGGTGGCTGCGGTTTAAGAGACTTTTTAGGTGGCAGTTAAGGCTGAATAGGCGTGTCTATGTATATATTATCTTAAGTTAAAAACGAGACAATTCATCGCCTACGTCCGTGAAAGAAAACTGTTGTCCTGTTCGTGAGCAGAAGAAAACCGGCGGGCAGCTGTGCCTTCTACCGTCGATTCCCAGAGTTCTAGCGATCGGATTTTCGTTCCAAGGGTAGATCTGGACTGCTCTACCCTAGATCTCCGTTTCGACGGTAAGCTTTCTCCATTTCGTGCCCTTCTATGGTGTTGTAGAATTTCGTTTGACCCGTCTCCCTCTCCGAAAAATGTCCAGTCAAGCTCGGTTAGGTGTTTGCTGCCAGATCCGTGGGGAAGCAGAAAAGTCGGTCGAGACCTTTCTGGAAATCGAGACAAGTAGTGCTCCTAGCCCTTGCCATGTAGAAATTTCTTGTTGTAATCTCTGTTTTCCGCCATTAATGCTTCCAGGTTCTTGTTAAAACCTGATTTAAACATAGCAAATGTTTCTTAAGCTCGCTTATTATACTCTTGTCTAGATTTTTCCTTTCAAAAGTTCTTTCTTTTTACATCTTAATTTGAGATTGTTCTAATCCTTGCTCTTAGAACTAGGGTTTGCTTTTAAACTTGTAGGATTATGTAGTTTCAGCGGCTGCTAAGTCTACTACCATGTTGCTGATGAATATATAAGCCGAGTTTTGCTTGGTTAGGCTCGGGATGAGTAGATTCGGCCTGAGAGTAGAGGTAGCAGCAGCAGGAAATTTTTCTCCTCTCCTAAGTCTTGTCTAATAATGAGATTCTGGGCTAATGGTAGTGGTCTGATGTGATAGGATGAGTGTGAGAGTTAATCTTCAAGTTACTATATTTTAGCGATTGAGGATTCAGGGCTTGGCGTTGAGTGTGGTGCACACACTCAACGCCGGGTCTGCTGGGACATGGCGTTGAGTGTGGTGCACACACTCAACGCCATTGCCCCTTGATCTGTTCTTTTGTGGCTAAGTAGTGTGGCGTTGAGTAAGAAAATTCTTCTAAGTCAAAATCGACGGGAATCAGTAAGGGTCCGTTCGTTTCAACGATATTGATATTGAAGTATTGACTTTCAATCAAATATCAATATACATGAGAAATGACATTGATTTTAAAACCAATTCTTTTGTTCAGCCACATGATGGCATTCTGTCATAAGAATTGACATTAATCACTTTTTATTGTTCGTCTGCAGAAAGATTTTCTATCATAGGTATTAGATATCAATGCTCTCAATTAAAAATAACAAATACGGATTTCTTGCCCGACATCAATTTTATCGCCCGAACTCGATTTTTTCGTCATGACGTGATGTTTTCGCCTGTACTTAAATTTTTCAGCCTGAAGGCGAAAATTTTCGTCTGAACGCGATTTTTTCGCCGAGCCTCAATTTTTTCGCACGGACGCGGTTTTTTCGCACGAACGGGATTTTTTCGCCCTGACGTGTTTTGTTCACCCGTGGGAGATTTTTTCGCCCAGACGTGATTTTTTCGCCCGGGCTCGATTTTTTCGCCCGGACGCGCACAACTTTTTCGCTCGGACGCGCTTTATTAACCCGGGCTCGCCCTAGCGAGATTTTTTTCACCCGATCTCGATTTTTTCGCGCGGACGCGATTTTTTACTCTGACAAGATTTTATCGCCCAGACAGATTTTTTTCGCCCGGACCGGCTTTTTTCGCCCACGCACAATCTTGTCTCCCGGACGCGATTTATTAGCCCGGGCGAAATTTTTTCGCCCGATCGCAATTTTTTCGCCCGAACGTGACTTTTTCGCTCGGACGTGATTTTTTCTCCCAGGCGGGATTTTTCGCCCGGACTAGGTTTTTTCGCCCGGGCACAATTTTTCTCTCGGACGCGCTTTATTAGCCCGGTCTCGCCCAGGCGAGATTTTTTCGCTCGATCGCGATTTTTTGTTCCAAACGCGACTTTTTCGCTCGTACGTGATTTTTTCGCCCGGACGGGTTTTTTTTCGCACGGACAAAAAAAGCGCGCCCGGACAGAAAAATCGCACCCGGGCGGAAAAATCGCGCCCAGGAGGAAAAATCTCTCTCGGGCGAAAAAATTGCGCCCAAAAGAAAAAAGCGCGCACGAGAGAAAAAATTGCTCTAGGCGAAAAAATCGTGCGCGGGCGAAAAAATCGCGAACGGGGGAAAAAATCGCGCCCAGGCAAAAAAATCTTGCCCGCGTGAAAAAAGCGCGCCCGGGCGAAAAATCGCGCTTTGGCCGAAAAATTTTGCCTGGGCGAAAAAATCGCTCCCGGGCGAAAAAAGCGCGCTCGGGAGAAAAATGTTCATTGGTGAAAATATTACGCCTGGGCGAAAAAATCGAGCCCGGGCGAAAAAAACGCTCCGTGCAGAAAAAATCGCGCCCGTGGAAATAAAATCGTGTCTGTGCAAAAAAATTGCGCACGATCGAAAAAATCGCCCTCTGGGGAAAAAAATCAGGCCCGGGCGAAAAATGCGCGCTCGGGCAAAAAATGAGCGCCCGGTCGGAAAAATCGCGCCCGGTCGAAAAAAACGCGCCCGGGAGAAAAAATCGTGCACTTGTGAATATATCATGCCCGGGCGAAAAAATCAAGCACGGGCGTAAAAAAATGCGCCGGGCCGAAAAAATCGTGCCAGTGGAAATAAAATTGCGCCCGGGCGAAAAAAATTGCGCTCTGGCAAAAAAATCTCACTCGGGCGAAAATATCGCGCCTGGGCGAAATAAGCGCGCCCTGGTGAAAAATGCGTGCCCGGTCGGAAAAATCGCGCCCGTTCGGAAAAATCTCGCGAGGGCGAAAAAGCGCGCCCGAGCTAAAATATCACGCCCGGGCGAAAAAAATCACGCGGGCAAAAAAATTGCGCCCGGGCAAAAAAATTGCTTCGGGTTGACAAAATCGCCTTAGGGAGAGAAAATCGCCTTCGGGCAAAAAAATCGCCTTCGGGCGAAAAAATCGCGTCCTGGCAAAAAAACCGCGTTCAGGCGAAAAAATCGCGTCAGGGCGAAAAAATCGTGTCAGGTCGGAAAAAATCGCATTCATGCAGAAAAAATTATTCTTTTTTATAAAAGCCGATGATGGCAATATCCGCACCTGGAGGTAGACATTGAACCAATGTGTTTTTAGTTTTGAGTGAATATCAATGACTTTCCACCGGAATGCCAATTCCACTCTACAGTTGTTGATACGAACAACGGAAATGACTTTCATTTTTTAAAGTCAATACTTTAATATCAATGTCGTTGAAACGAACTGACCCTAAGTGTTTCTCGCCGACTTCGACGAGAATCGTTAGTGATTCCCGCCGATTCGACGAGAATCAATCTGCATTCCCGCCGATTCGGCGAGAATCAATCTGTATTCCCGCCGACCTCTTCCGGATGACGTTGAGTAAGTGGGCCTAACTCAACGCCATGGAGGTTTGGGCGCTGAGTGAGGCGGGCTCACTCAACGCCGCTGCCCTTTCCTGCGGGTAAGTACTTTGGCGTTGAGGGAGTTTACCTCACTCAACGCCAAAGCTGTTTTATCGTTGATAATGTGGACGCACTCAACGCCGCAGTTTGTTTCAACGGCTAAGTACTCTGGCGTTGAGTGAGTCGACCTCACTCAACGCCAAAGCTATTTTGGAGTTGAGGGAGGTGGACTCACTCAACGCCACAGTTGGGTTTTGCGGTTAAGTGGTAAGGCGTTGAGTGAGTTGACCTCACTCAACGCCGTAGCTTTATTGGCATTGAGTGAGGTTAGCTCACTCAACGCCACAACCTGTGTTACTGAAGGCGTTGAGGGAGTGGACCTCATTCAACACCATAGCTGTTTTGGAGTTGAGTGAGGTTAGCTCACTCAACGTATCAACCAGTGTTGCAGAAGGCGTTGAGTGAGTGAACCTCAATCAACGCCATTGCTGTTTTGGCATTGAGTGAGGCTAGCTCACTCAACGCCACCGTCTATTTAGGCGTAGAGTGAGTGGGGCTCACTCAACGCCATGCCGTGTTGAGTAAACTCAACGCTTTTCCCTTACCTTAATTTTCTCCCCCGAGTGAATTCGTTGATTTTGAGGTTTCTTGTCGGCTATTTTCTTTTTTTTCCAAAAAGGCCGAATCGTGGTTCGTGGTTAGTAGTGGTGGTTTGAAGCTCTTAATGGGGAAGGTGTTGTGTTATTTATCCGAGGCAACACTTTTTTTTATCTTGCTCTAGGTATGGGCTGAGAAAGGGGGTGCGAGGTCCCTAGTGCTTTCACATGTAGACCCTTGAGCTTTGTTTCTTGGAAATGGTGGTTGGGGAACTTAGTTTGCCTCCAACCCGGATCCGCGTTGTTTTTTCTACTACCATCTCTCACAGCTTGGGGTTTTAGACGTTTCTTCCTTTGTAAATTTACAACGTTTGGGCTCATGGTAGCCTGGTAAACTCTGCAGGATTTATTTTTGGGCAGGGTTGTTGCTGTTTCCTCGCACTTACTATTTTTTCTCTGTCTTGCCTTGGACAGTGGTTCTTGTTTTCAGTTTACTTACTCTTCTTGCTTACCTTATAACCTAACATTTCCGTACAGCTTATTTGTTTAGCTTGATGAGGTATTCTTTTCTTCTTTGAATTCCTCGGGTTCTGGTTAGTAGCCGATTAGGCGGCTAGTTATGCTGTGCTGTTGCGGGTGGTCTCTCGTTCTGTGGAGATTAGTTCCTTGGTCTTGTGAGGTAGTTTTACTGTTTTTCTTACATACATACATATTTTCCAGTGGGTTCGTGTCAGTTTGTTGGCGCCCACTGGTAGTTTTACCTTGATACTAGATGTGTTACTTTTTGCTGCTACCTTTCTTGAGTTAGTCTACTTGCTCTTGGGATGATTTATGCTAGGTTGCTAGTTACTTTTAAACCTAAAAAACACTATTATAAGTATATCTCATGATCAACATGTTTTATAAAAACTCAACACTATTTTCCAAATAACGTAACAAGATCGTTTTCCTATATATAGTATAAATTAAATGTAGGGTCCTGCATAGTATAAGTTGCCCTCTGGGGACACTTATGCACTCTCTTAGGATGTCAAATCTGAATAAAGAATTTTCCGCAGCGTATAAGTATAACTTTTAAATTGTGGACTAGGTGATCCACCGAGCCGAGGGATACGGCCTCTAAAAATATAACTGATTTTCTAATCATATAACTTATGAATTTACATAAAGTATAGTTTATAGTGGTTTGCCTGAGCATCGGTAGTTATCCTCTGCTCGACATGGCATCATGATGTGTGTTTACTCCTACCCTGATAATCCGTTTTCTTTGGAGAAAATGCGGGTTGTGACATTCCGGGGGTTCGGGATTTATCCGACATATTTCCGGAGAAATTGCCAGGGTTGCCACCGATTTGGGACATGGACTTCCGGATTCAGTTGGTGCCAGGAGCGAGGCCCGTATCTCTGGGACCGTATGGGATGGCCCTAAAGGAGCTAGCAGATTTCATGACGCAGCTATAGGAGCTTGTGGAGTCAGGATTTGTCTGACCGAGCTCATCACCGTAGGGAGCACCGGTGTTATTCGTCAAGAAGAAGGATGGGTCGCTGCAGCTCTGTATTGACTACCGGGAATTGAACCGGTTGACGGTACGAAACACATATCCGCTGCCTCGGATTGATGAGTTTTTTAATCAGCTTCATGGAGCCTTCTTGTTCTCCAAGTTGGACTTGAGATCCGGATACTACCAGCTGCGGATCCAATAGGAGGATATTCCGAAGACGGCCTTTAGTTACTGCTATGGATTGTAAAAATTAACGATATGCCCTTCAGACTCACGAACGGGCCTTTAGCATTCATGAGTCTGATGAACCGTGTCCTCGAACCCTACCTTGACAGGTTTGTCACAGTCTTCATCGATGACATTCTTATCTACTCTCAGATATAGGAGGGCCACACTCAGCATTTGACATTGATTTTGAGGAAGCTGAGAGAGCACCAGATGTACGCCAAGTTCTCCAAGTGCCAGTTCTGGCTGTAGGAAGTGGAATTCTTGGGGCATCCTATCAGTGGAGCCGGGTTTGACGTGGACTCATCCAAGGTGCAGGCAGTTAGAGATTGGCTGCGGCCAAAGTCAGCTTTTGTTATAAGAAGTTTTCTAGGACTCGCAGGATATTCCCGCAAGTTCGTGGAGGAGTTTTCGAGGATATCACTCCCCCTCACGTCTTTGACGAAGAAGGATGCAAATTTTACTTAGATGGAGAAGTGTGAGGCAATATTTCAGGAGCAAAAGGATAGACTCACCTCTTTCCCTATCCTTGCACTTCTGTCTGGGAAGGAAGGATTTTATATTTATATTGATGCCTCATATCAGGGCATGGGTGTGGTCCTGATGCAGCACGGACATGTCATCGCTTATGCTTCGAGGAAGTTGAAGAAGCACGAGCAGAACTTCCCTGTACATGATTTAGAGCTCGGGGCGGTGGTATTTGCACTGAAGATCTAGAGGCAAGACCTATATGGGTTCAATGTGATATCTTCTCTGATCACAAGAATCTTTATTATATCAATACACAAAAGGATCTAAACCTTCGTCAGAGAAGATGGTTGGAGTTCCTATGCGACTATGACTACCAGATGCATTATCACCTAGGGAAGGCGAACACCGTGACAGATGTCTTGAGCAGGAGAGTCGACACTACTAGACCGGAGCCCCGAGTGATGGCTATGGAGCTGGTACAGATGTTAGAGGATATGAATATTACTATGGTTTCTGAGTCCGAGCCAGAGAAATATTGGGAGTACTTGAGTTCCTTGATCATTGAGAGAGATATACGGGACGGCATCAGGACACATCAAAGGCTAGATGCAGCTTTGGAGCCGGTATTCAGGTCCCTAAAAGGGGGCAAGTCCGAGAATTATTCATTGTGTGATGACCTCGTTCAATTCCGTGGTTGTGTTTATATACCCGCAGGAGGTGGTATTCGGGATGATATACTTAGGGAGGCATACTGTTCTCAGTACTCATTGCACCCCGGTATCACCAAGATGTTAACGGATATGCGAGGGAGCTTGTATTGGTCAGGAATGAAGAGGGAGATCATCTATTATGTGACACACTGCGAGATATGCCAGCGGGTAAAACCAGAGTGCAAGAGCCCAAGAGGACTACTACAGTCACTACCTGTGCTAGAGTGGAAGTTCGAGGATATCGCTATGGATTTCGTGCACGGATTGTCTCGCTCCTACTCTGGGAACGATTCTTTTTTGGTAATTGTCAATAGACATACTAAGGTGGCCCGGTTCATACCGATAAGGAAGGGCAGCTCAATTTCTGCTTTGGTGAGGTTGTTTGTGGAGTTGTTCGTCAGGTACAACGACGTTCTCAGGATGATTGTCTCAGATCAATATGGTCGGTTCACTTCTTGGGAGTGGAGAGCGGTGCAGTTGTACTTTGGTTCTCAGCTTGATTTTAGCACCACTTTCCATCCACAGATCGACGGCCAGACAGAGAAGACCAACAGGACTATGGAGGATCTGCTACGTTTGTGTACACTGGATACGGGGAACCCTTGGGAGGAATTGTTACCACTTATTGAGTTCTCCTACAATAACAGTCACAAGGAGAGCATTTGGATGGCACCTTATGAGGCTCTATACGGGAGGAAGTGCCGGACCCCACTATCTTGGGTTCAGGATGAGGACTCAAAGGAACTTGGATCAGAATATATAGAGGATACAGATGCTCAAATACGACTGATCAAGGATCGGATGCTGGAGGCTCAGAGCAAATTGGCCAAGTACTACAATGCATGGCATCGGAAGTTGGAATTCTTTGTGGGGGACAGAGTGTTCTTAAAAATACGTCCAGTGCATGGTGTTTCTCGAGTGCGGAGGCACAAGAAGCTCAGCCCTCGATATATGGTGTCATATTTGATCCTGGAGCGGATCGACCCCCTGGCTTACAGGCTGGAGCTGTCGCCAGAGTTAGGGACCTCACACGACGTCTTTCTCGTCTCCTCGCTATGGAGAGCTCTCGTTCGGCCAGAGCAGCATATTACCACTACAGCAGGCCCGGTAGCACCTGACATATAAGTTCATTTAGAGCCGCTCCGGATCAATGATATTGCAATCCGAGTGTTGCAGAAGAAGAAGGTCCCCCTGGTGAAGGTGTTGTGGTCCAAGCATGGACGGGAGGAGCACACCTGGGAGCTGAGGGATCTGGTGCTAGAGCGGCACCCGGAACTTTTTACCTCAGGTAATACTTAAATTTTGTTTAAAGTTCTTAAATTCTTGTGTGTAGAAACCGTGTAGACCTGAACTTAAATTTCGGGGATGAAATTGTTTTTTTGTATATTGGGATTTATAACATCCCATTTCCTATTAGACCCCTTTACTTAGATTGGGTTAGGACATATGATTGGGGCATGAGTTCAGGCTAGGTTTGAACTAAGGAGTTAGGGTGTAGTCACATGGGACCCACTATAGGGCCCAAGTTAACCCAAGTCAAACTAGCCCAAATTGGGGACTTAGCTACATATTGGCCCCACCACTATACTCCTAACCCTATTAACAATCTAAGTGAACCATAATCCATATCAATGGGTCACCTATTGACCAAAGATGACCCAAGTCAACCCTAACCTTAATTTGGTCAAACCAACACCTAAAGGCCCAATTAGTCCAAGTGGGGCACCATAATGGCCCAACCCAAGTTTGTTGGTACCATTGGGTCCATGACCATCAAGTGGATCCAGCCCACTCATCATGTTGACCATGTCAACCTAAAAAGTCAACAAGTCAACTTAGGGCTTAAATAGAGGAAATGGTATGAGCCAAGCCCATTCCTATTGGACTAAGACCATGGCTCAAGGCCCATGACCAGCCCAAGAGGTCAATGACAGCCCTTAACCCCCAAAATTAGGAGAGAGAATACATGCATGAGGGGTAACTTAAGAATTTTGGAGAAAATGACGAGAGAGAAGAGAGGGAAAGAGGGGATGGAGGCAATGCGACCCTCCTTCCCTCTGCCCAAGCCTTTGGGTGAGTTCCCAGGCTTCATTTTAGCAAGAATAAGGGGCTGGTGGACACTTGGGAGCTAGGCGGAGCTTATAATGCTCATGGAAGGCAACCTCCTTAAGCAAAACCATCACACAAGCCCATCTCATCCTGATTCGACGATTCCATCATCTTCAGTGAGCCATAAGGAGAAGAATTTGACTCCAGGAGCAAGTAATTTGCTGGAGAAACGAGCAATCGGGCTAGATCATTGGAGCAAGCCTCGACTATGGATTATCGCCACCACACTCACCTCCAATCCCGGCTGCAGGTTCATTTCGCCTTACCTCACCCCGTGTTAGCTTTCTAGCTCACATAGGCAAGACATCAGGTTCAATTGAGCCCGATACCATGAGAGAATGTGCGTATTTTCCCAGGCTTTTATTCTAGCTCGGGATCGCCGGAGGAGCCGCCTCCGGCAGCCTCACCATTGCGAAACGCTAGCGGCCACCTCAACAGATGTGGTGGGGATAATAGCTGCCGGCGGCGGCGGATAAGTGGTCTGGAATAGGCAAGATTAATCGGCCCAGGAAGATCGAATCCTGGTCGTTGGCTGATGGGGATGATGAACCAATTCCGTCGGTTTCATCCCATTTAATTTAATTAATATGATTATTTATGAATAGTGTATTCTGTCACACCTTTACAGTGTTAATGCATGTTAATTATAGGCATGTTAGAGGCATATTCAGAGGTATCTATCAACATGAAAAATGTAGTCCTATGCCTTACCTTTAAAATGACACCCTAAAGTCATGATTTGGTATAATATAACTCCATGTAGGACGATTCTATTATGACTGGTCTTAGGCTAGGACATATCTTAAATAAAATTCCCAAGCCAAACCATAAGTCCTAATGATCTAAAATTTTGGTCATGCTTGTGATTAGGTTATGTCTAGGCTCTGACCAAAAATGAGAATTTTTTGTCAGACTTTTTCAATATTACTTGATGAAATACTAATATTTAAATTAAGTGTATTTTTGGGGATGTATGACTCTAAATGCCCCAAAATTTTGGTGGCATGCCCATTGGGGAAATATATAACCATGGTAGATATCTCAGGTCATTTTAAGCTCTGCATGGTTTGGAAATCTTACATGCATGAAATTGGTATGTTCAATTTGGGGTGCCAATAGTTAAAATAGGAAAATGGGGATTTAGCCCATTTGGGCCATTGCATGTCCATGAAACATTGGACAGAGGCTATAGGGATGGAATATGCCGCCCTTGGGAAGGTTGGGATTTTTGTGTTAAAAATTCCATTATTTGGAATAATTGGAAAATATTTATAGATAGGAAATAAATTTTTATCTAGGGCATATGAATTTAATAAATTCTTAAATTTTGTCACAAACTTTATTAGGACATAGTACCCTTATGGAAAAATTTAGAAGACTGTTAGGCAATGTTAACATAAAATTTAAAAGAATTTACCATTTTTCTCATTATGGAAATTAATTAAAAATAAGGGAAATTATTGTTTAAATATTTTGTAAAAATTTACAATAGTTTGTTTCTTTGATTAAATCCCTGTTAAATTATTTGAGAGTTTTTGGATGTCTATACATGCTGAAAAACCTAATAATGGCATTTTGGTAATATTGTTCATATGGATATAAGTTAGGTCAAATCACTGTATATGATTTTGAAATTCTGTATTAAGCTTTATTATATCAGCATGGATCCTCGGTAATTTTCTTAGAATTTCTTATTGTATAAATATTGTACTTCATTTGGAAAGTAGTAAATTTGTGATTTTAATACTAAATGGAATTTCATAGTGGAAAATTATGAAACTTGGTAGAAAGTTTAATTTAACCTCATGGAACATTTGAAAAATTTCTTATATAGGCTGAACCATTATAGATAGTACATTAAGTGCAAGGTGACCCAGGTCACTCAATTAAAAGAATTAATTTAGCCCCTTAATCCCTTAGAAAAATAATGAAACCTAGGATGGTAAACATCATACATCATAGCAAACCAAGATAAATAATTATGGGCAGTTGGCACAAGAGTTTGGAAGACACGTCATATGGGTCAACATTAGGTCATGGGTGCGCTTAGTAAAAATAACATATAATACTAGGACCCACAGGGGATAAGGATGTAAGTTGAGATGTAATCTATATTTGGAGAATAAATCCTGGTTTGTGTCCAATAGGTCACATCTTGATAACGAGCGGTAGAGTGCAAAATCCTAAGGATAGTAACTAGAACAAAGGTAGACGGAAGACCGCCGCACTCCCAATAACATCCTAAGTTATTAGGTTTGTCCTAGAGTAACAACGGGAATTGGTAGGGGTCATGGGTAGACACTAATAAAAGTAAATATCCTTGCAAACGGGAACTTTGGAGCCCATCGTATTTCCTAGTGCCCTAGAGAGCCCTTCATCGGGCATGTCCTGGACAGTCCTAGGATTAACCCTAAATTGCTAAGTATAAAAAATACTAGATAAGAGTAGTCTAATAGACTAGGAGAATGTTGTTACAATCTCACCTATGAAGGGTTGGAGGGTTGGAGCTAGATTCTCAAGAGTTTGACATCTGGACGAGTTTGGTCCTGTGAGCTGGAGTCTCGGGTTGAGATACCTTGCCTGTGCATAAAAATAAAACTAGTGTTGGGTCATGCGGTCCTGGGCCAATAATCACATAGATGGAAGTACAGTGACTCTGGTGAGGTGTGAGATTTGAGGGGCAAGT
The DNA here is from genome assembly GCA_039513925.1 of Platanthera zijinensis. Taxonomy (NCBI): domain Eukaryota; kingdom Viridiplantae; phylum Streptophyta; class Magnoliopsida; order Asparagales; family Orchidaceae; genus Platanthera; species Platanthera zijinensis. Next base: position 84,995,286 of record CM077089.1, read on the forward strand.
AGGTTGTTTATACTGTGGTCTGAAGGACAATCCTCGAAAACGAACACCCGACCAAGAAATTCTGGCAGTTGGCCAACATTAATACGGAGAGACTCTAGAGTGCACCTAGGACATATACAGAGGCGTACGAAGGGTCTAGGCTTGGTAGTGTGTATACCCGCCTAGGAAGCGGAAGCGCCCGTTCCACTGCTGACGTAGCCACAACGGTGGTACTAGAGAGCAATGCTAGCTCCAAAAAGTGGGAACTAAAGGTCTGTGATCATTTAGTCATGTGTGTGAGTTGCACAAATATAAATCATAAAATGCATGCATAACATACATTCATAACTAGGGCATACGCACCATAGATCCTTATCTTATAAATTAGTGTGGGCACTTTTATATGATAAGTTAAATTTGGAAACATTAACTTATAAGTTTGTATGGGCATTCATATAAGTTAAGGTACTTCTGTGATGGTAGCCTAGTAGTAGCATATTCTACTTGCCGTTCATTACATGTTGACTTACAATACCTTACTTTCTGTACAGTTCTTCATACTTTACATGTGTTATATACCTAGAACTGCTAGAGTAGAAATAGATTAATGCTTTATATACTTAGTAGTATAGCTCGATTATCACCTGCTTCCTTTTATACCCCTTGTTGTCCTCCGCTTCGTCCTCCCTCCAAGTACCTAGGAGTTACGGGGTCGAGGTGTGGAGGAAACGACTTAGTCTTTATGACTAACAGTTGGTTGTGACCAAATCATTTAGAGGCTCGAGGAGATGGAGTACCAGCACGACTAAGAGGACGAGGTGGGAGGACGTGAGGAGTTGATACCACCACCACTTATTACTACTACTATAGCCCAGCGTTAGGTGGGACGATTATATCAATGATAGATTAGCTTCCTCTTGTTGTCATTTTGAGAGAGAGATTGGATATCATGTACAGGGCATAAGCCCTTTTCTCTTTTTGTTTTACTCATTTTGGACTCGTTTGTACTTTCATTTCTATTATAAATGATAGTGTTGTGACTTGTGGACTAGCTGTTATATACACTGCTTTATACTTCTATTTCTCTATTGACCGAACAGGTTATATGATCGTACTTGCAGGCAGAATCAGCGTCTTGCGGTGTCGACTAACCCGTGAGTTAGTGCCACCGTAAGGCGGTGGTTCTGGGCATAAGACCGAGAGCCTCCTTGGTAAGGGGAGGGTTCATGCCTCGTCGGATGCTGGAGCCTCCTATGAGCGTGAACAATTTAATTATTTGACATTTGATGTATAATTGTCTGAGCATGAATACTTTGCCTCGTTTTTTATCGTGAACTATGATGCGATCTTTGCGATCTGAGTAATATTGCAATCTGTGTGATTTGAACAATATTGCGGTCTGCGTGATTTGAAAATCTTTCTACAGGATGACGGTGTTGAATGCAAACTATGCGAACTGATTCTGTGTCCGCGTATTTTGATTTTAATTTTGCTCGAAAATTACTTAGGATCAGTGGCTGGATATACTGCTGGCATGGAATACTAAAAAAGTAAACTGCGTGGTCTGGCTGAAAAGCAGTCAGACCAGGAAATCTATAAATAAGGATTTATTCTTTCTTTATTTCAGGAAATGCGACCGAAGCTGGCGTCCCTGCGGTCTTAGAAGATGGTGTCCGTGCGATCTGATGCTGTCGGAGCTTTCCACGTTGTTGGTCATAAGTGCTAACAAATAGATGCCGACCTGCATGCCTTTATCGAGGAGTATATGGCGGACTCTCTAGTTCAAGTCCGCCTTCCGCTTGACCAAGAAAGAACAAACTCCTCCACAGCCACCCAGATTGTAGTCCCGATTGACAACTTTGACCGTGGCTTCAAGTTTCTGCTATTGTGGGAGATCGCCAAAATTTTCGAACATTAGGGAATGGTATCGGGGCAGATCGCACCAAACACGGTGGCTGCCATCTATAGCTACATTTCTTATTTGGGGTCTGAGAAGATCGCCTTTTCTTTAAACATTTTCAGGAAAATTTTCTCCGTCCGCTCAATTACCCCATCCGGAGGCCTCCCGTACAAAGACATCATCTACTTCTACTGCAGTGGAATGAAGGTTATTGGTCTATCGAATAAAATACATAACTGGGCTTTTCGATATCTGATCTTCAAAGATTACCTTGGCTTTGAACACACTCATCCATAAGAGCGTGCGAACTCCGTCTTCAAGAGAGCAATGCTCGATGCAGTGGAAGCTGCAATTGTTGAGTTCTTTGTTGGATCAAGGCTTAACATCGAACATTACATCCCTCTGTTGGAGGGCTTGGACAATGTGGCTCATCAAGAGAGTAAGTTTTGTGACCTGAATCTATACTCGTCGTGGTCTGATGTGTTGATTCAATTTTTTCCTCCTTGCAGCGGTCTTCGTAGTACCTGCAAATCTGCCACAAACTCCGAGCGGCATGACCCTTACTCAAAAGGAAAGGAAAAAATAAATTACAAGGAAAATAAAAGAAGAGGGCCATCCCGCGGCAAACTACTCCACTTATGACAGCTTTGATCTTCAAGGCTTTGGAAGGAGCAAGAAGGATCTTCGGGGAAACCCGATGATATACTGGCATCGCAAAAGTAAACATGTCCGCCTCTCCATAGCACTTCCCTTTTGGAATTGTCCAAAGGTATCTCAGAAAGACTACATCACGATCTCGGCGCTCTACAGAAAGTGCAACCTATGCTACCTACGCGGTTTTCCTCCTGTTGATCTCCCTCTTCCGGCCTCCCAATCTAACACGAACAACGTAGTAACCAACAATTACATGGGTTTCCTGACGAGAAACCTGCTCAGGGAAAATGAGCGACTTCAGGAAGAAGTAAAATTGATGAATTAAAGGAATAAGCGATTAGGAACTAAGGTCTCTCTTTAGAAGGAAAAAATAAGCGCTAAGATTTATATTCACAACGATCTCCGTTTTATGTCCGCGGTGACCTGACTTGACTTGTTTTTCTGCAGATCATATATGACATCGAGAATCCTAGCTTCTAAGATGCTATGTTTCCTTTTGTAAATGAAAGCGTCGAGGTCACCATTCGGTGATTCATCGAACAAGGTTTCGCTAAATATAAGGTGGAGGATGTGCCCTTTGTCGATATCTTCCCAGAGCTGGAAAGCCAGGTCGCGCGATGGAGTGAGCTGCGATGGGTAAAGTAGTGGTTGATGAGGATGAAGAGGAAGATGAAGAGGAAGAAGCTGAAGAGGAAGAAGCTGAAGAGGAGGCCAAATCCGAAAATGAAGCCGCAGAAGATGCCGGTCAAGCCAGAGGAGAGAAGACAAGTCCGCCGAGTTTGCCTCTTCAACCTCCAGTTCTGACGACGGGAGACCGCATAGCGAGTTCGCGGACAGTGAGAGCTCTGATGGTAGCAGAAGTGACTCAGAGGGCTATTCTCCCACTATTAATATTGATGGATCTCCAAGTCCTGACGTATCTCCGGTAGCGAAAAAACATAAGAGCTCGACAAAGTGAAAAGATGTATTTTGTTTTATTTTTTGTAAAGGATGTGGAAGACTCATTTAGAGGCCGCCAATTCTTTAAAGGTTGTAAATTTGGTATGATTTAATATTTAAAAGATATTTTTGCTCAACTTGTGTTTTCTGCTGTTGATATTGTTTATTTCTTATTCCTTAATGTTTTCTATTAAGACTTGCTGTCTAAAATTATATACTTGATCAATGGTCGTAACTATAGTTTAGTGAAAACCAGTCTGCACCATTTAAAATTCATGTTGCTTGCTTAGAGATTGACAATGCATAGCTTAAAGATAACAAAAATAATTAATAATTCAGGCCGCACCCACTGAGTTTTCAGCTCGCCAACAGAATATCCCTGCAGGAAAATGATTTAAATACAGCTCGCTGATAAATATTATATAAACATATGCCAGGAATATAATTTTCCAGCTTGCTAGGAAGATCTCAGGAATATTATTAAGTTAGCACGGGCTTTGGCGAAAACCAATTCTTGTCTGTACTTTCATTGACATTCTGATGATAAACTTTGCGAGCTGAGAAAGATACAAAAATTCTGCGAGCTAATAAAGATGAGCTATAGACTTAGGTGGCCAAGCGGGCAGGTGCGCACAAGGCAGCATTGCTTTTCTCACAGGGTTAGAAAAGCTGTAAACCACATCACCACAGGAAATTATACTGGCGACCTGAAAGATCAGGCTTTGTGGACTGAAGCGAATACTAGTGTTAACCCCAGAATCCGTAACATGTTCAGCAAGATCTAGGTCTCTCTGGCGGCGGACTCAGTTTCCAGTCCGCCCGGGTCACCCAATCTCGGGATTCCAGCACCAGCCTCCTTTATCAGCTGACTCAATCCTCTAGTCCGCCCAGGTCATCCAGCCTTAGGAGATCTTTCTGGATCACCTGGCTTCTCCTTCAGGCGGACTCAAGCATCAGCTTGCACAGGTCATGCATGTAACGCCCCCGATTTTTCTGCGATTATTTAATTCATGCTTGGCGTTACGTCGGCGAATTTTCTTGGCTTGTGTCATCTATGGAGTGTGGTCTTAACTCCTTAGAACTGAGTGGCCTATTTTGTAGTATATTGGCAAGATCTCCCTAGCAAGCCGGGTTGTTTTGGGTGACCCGGTGTGGCCTCTCGGGGGATGCTTGTGTTTTGACTTCAGGTGGGTGTAACTCGAGTTCTGTTCGTCGAAAGTTAATTTCGACTTCGCCTTTGTATTTGTAGCATTGATATTTAGCTACGGTGCAAATTTCGTCGAATTTCGAGGATGTTCGGTTATCACGTCGTTTTGTATTTTAAAAAAAATAGAACTATTTAATAAATATTATATTTATAATTATTTTAAAAGGGTGCGGGTGCCTGGTAGGTTTTGCCTTGTCATTTTTATGCCTTAATTAATTGATTAGCTAATTAAGATTAAGAGGATCCTATATATAGGATCGTTAAGACTTAAGAGAACCGCTCCTATTCATCTTCCCGAACCCGTCTGCGGCTGTTCGCGGAAAGAAGCGGAGAAACTGCCAAACCTGCTCCCCTTCGGACGCCGATTCCGGGAGAGTTTGTGGACGGAATTTTATTCTGAATGCGGATTTGGATTGCTCTCGCCTAGACCTTTATTCCTACGGTAAGAAATTCAGTTTTCGTGGTATTTCTAGGGGTCTCGATTTTCTAGGGTTGTCCATTTCTGCCATTAAAGCTCTAGATTTCCTCTTTAGGTGTTGCTGCTATTGGTGCTGAGTGAGGATAAGGGAGTCCGACCAAGCTACGCTGGAAATCGAGGCAAGTGGTACTCTTGCCCTTGCCATGTAGTTTTCCTGTTTTCTTATATGCCCAGTTAGCCTATTTGATACAACCGAGCATTGCTTTAGCCATAGTCAGTTACCTTTCTTGTACTATAGATGCTTTCTTTTCCTGTGCAAGAACCGGTGATGATGCCTAAGCATGCTGTTAGAAAATTCCCTGTATATAACCTTGCTCAAAATTACCATGTATGTTCTCTGTTCTTGTTCCCTCGTTGTAGCTTGTTGGTTCTCGGGCTGGGGAAGGAAGTAAGGGTTAGGTTAGCATTTTCCTGTGTCGTAGCTGTAGCCGGGTAGGATTTAGAAGCTTTAACTCGAGCATTATGCTAGTCCTCATTATAACCCTAGAAATGTGTTTGGCTGTTAGATTAATTTTACTACAGTATTAGACTTGCTGGAGTTAGTGTTGGAGAATTCAGGGTTTGGCGTTGAGTGTAGTGCACACACTCAATGCCGGGTCTTCTTGGTCTTGGTGTTGAGTGTGGTGCACACACTCAACGCCATTGTCCCTTGATCTATTCTTTTGCGGCTAAGTAGTGTGGCGTTGAGTGAGTCGACCTCACTCAACTCCATGGCTGTCTAGGCATTGAGTGAGGTGGACTCACTCAACGCTGCAGCCAATACGCACAGTTATGTCGGATGCCATTGAGTCAGTGGGACTCACTCAATACCATGGCGGTTTAGGCATTGAGTGAGGTGGACTCACTCAATGCCGCAGCCCATTCTTGCGGGTAAGTACTTTGGCGTTGAGTGAGTTGACCTAACTCAACGCCAAAGCTGTTTTATCGTTGAGAGTGGTGGACACATTCAACGTCGCAGTTTGTTTTTGCGGCTAAGTACTTTGGCGTAGAGTGAGTTGACCTCACTCAATGCCAAAGATGTTTTGGCGTTGAGAGAGGTGGACTCACTCAACGCCATAGTTTGTTTTGCGGCTATGTGCTAAGGCATTGAGTGAGTGAACCTCACTCAACGCCATAGCAGTTTTGGCATTGAGTGAGGTTAGCTCTCTCAACGCCGCCGCCAGTGTTGCAGAAGGCGTTAAGTGAGTGAACCTCACTCAATGCCGTAGCAGTTTTGGCATTGAGTGAGGTTAGCTCACTCAACGCCACCGCCATTGTTGTAGAAGGCGTTGAGTTAGTGAACCTCACTCAACGCCATAGCAGTTTTGGCGTTGAGTGAGGTTAACTCACTCAACGCAACTATCTGTTTAGGCGTTAAGTGAGTGGGGCTCACTCAACGCCATGCCGTGTTGAGTCATCTCAACGTTTTTTTCCTTACCTTGATATTCTCTCCTTAGTGAGTTTCCTTTAACTTTGAGGTTCCTTATCGGCTATGTTTTTCCAAAGGCCGAATCGTGGGTTGTGGTTAGTAGTGATGGTTTGAAGTTCATAATAGGGGTGAAGTTGTGTGACTTAGCCGTGGCAACACTGTTATCTTGTTCCACCTATGGGCTGGGCAAGTTGATGGGAGGTCCCTAGTTCTTTCACTTGTAGACCCTTGAGCTTTGTTTCTTTGAAATAGTGGTTGGGGGACTGAGTTTGCCTCCAACCCGGATTCGCGTTATTTTTGCTACTGCTATCTCTCACAATTTAGGATGTTAGACGTTTCTTCCTTTGTAAATTGGCAACGTTTGGGCTCATAGTAGCCTTGTAAACTCTGCAGGATTTTTGGGCAGGGTTGTTGCTATTTTTTCGCACATAGTGCTTTCCCTTTTTGTCTTGCCTTGGACAGTGGTGCTTGTTACGATTTACTTACTCTTCTTGCTTATCCTTTTAGATTAACTTTTCCATACAGCTTATTTGTTTTTACTTGCTGAGGTATTCTTTTCTTCTTGAATGCCTCAGGTTATGGTTAGTAGCCGATTAGGCGGCTAGTTATGTTGTGCTGTTGCTGGTGGTCTCTCGTACAGGGGAGATCAGTTCCTTGGTCTTGTGAGGTAGTTTTGTATTTATTTCTTACGGGCATACATACTTGCTAGTGGGATCGTGTGAAAGTGATGATAGATACAACTCTAGAGGGGGGTGAATAGAGTATTCAAAAATTATGACACCCTACTCAACTCTCTTAGAGTTAATTTGCGGAATTAGTTTATAGATATTGATAACCCTAGAGCCTAACATAAAGTGTAGTGCACAAGAGAGAGCTAACTGTAATTACAGTTAAGCTTGGGATACTATCACAGCAACTAGCAATCCTAGTTATTTCTACTCAAAGCCACAGTATAATGAATTAAATAAACAGCACAGACGACACAAGAAATTTTATAGTGGTTCCCTCTAAATAGGTACGTCCACTCTTCTACCACCCTGGTAGGAATCCACTACAGGTTTTTGTTCAGGTGCCCTGCCACCAACTGATCTGCTTTAGGTAGATCAAGTAGACCCTTTGAGCTTTTGATCAGGAGCTCAATATCCAACACAGGTTTTTGATCAGGTGCCCTACCACCAATGGTTCACTTTTGAAGGGAGAAATAACCCTTTGTACAGGAGGTTGAGAGAGTTAAGGTTTCTTCTCTATTATTAAACAGATTAGAGAAGCTAGTGGATTGCACAGAGCTAGAAAGCTCTAAAGAATCAAGGCTCCCCCTGGCTTAGAGAATATCCAGGAAGGAGTCTTGCTTCAGGGTGCAGGAACTCTTTTGAACTAAGACAAAGAATTATCTTGAGATTTTGAAGGAGAAGCTTGAAGAAGATTATTGATTGGGAACATGTGTTCTTCTTCAAACAACTTCCTTTCTTCTTCTTCTTCTTCATCTAAAGGCTTCTGAGTGAAAGTCTTCCTGTAAGCAGGATGAACTCAGGATGAAGAAGAATGCAGAAGAGCTTTGATCTTCTTAGTTGAATATGAAATTCTGAGAGATGTAGAACTTTCTTGCTTTCTCTCTTTTTCTATGCTGCTGAGTGTATATCTTCTATGTATCAGTTCTATTGTCTTCTTTCAAAAAGAAGTTCTTTTTATATGAGCCTTTGCAACGGCTTTAATTTGAGTTCGAATCTTTATCTTCTTCTGGCATCAGCAATCTGGGCTGCAAAAAGCATAAAGCAAAAACAAATCCTGCAGACAGACATACTATAAGAGGATAAAGCTTTCTAAGAAGCTGCATAACCAATCAGATAAGAAGGGTGCAAGAAAAAGGTCACATCAGAAAGAACTCTTTACAGCCAGAAAAGACTTTCTGAGTCTAACGGCTATAAAGGACAGCCTAGCAGATAAAGCAGAAATTGCATTTCATCTAATAAGACAAAACACTTTGTCAGATAAAGATTGGCTCATGCATAAGGAATGGAGCAGAGATTGCATGAAAATAATATCGTAAATTAACAGAAATAATATGCCAAATAAATATGAAATAAATCATAAAATAGAAGAGGAAAAAATTATTGAAGACATACAGCAAAACGTCGAACGACCCTCGGAGATTGTCGAACGAAGCACAGAGATCGTCGACCTATCAAACAGATAGTCGAACGATACAGATAGTCGAGCTACCAAAGAAGATAGTCGAACTACCACAGCAGATAGTCGACCTATCAAACAGATAGTCGAACTATCAGATAGTTGAACTATCCAAGCAGATAGTCGAACTATCAAACAAAATAGATAGTCGACCTATCAAACAGATAGTCGAACTATCAAACGAAACATATAGTCGACCTATCAAACAGATAGTCGAACTATCAGATAGTTGAACTATCCAAGCAGATAGTCGAACTATCAAACAAAGCAGATAGTCGACCTATCAAACAGATAGTTGAACTATCAAACGAAACAGATAGTCGACCTATCAAACAGATAGTCGAACTATCAGATAGTTGAACTATCCAAGCAGATAGTCGAACTATCAAACAAAGCAGATAGTCGACCTATCAAACAGATAGTCGAACTATCAAACGAAACAGATAATCGACCTATCGAACAGATAGTCGAACTATCAGATAGTTGAACTATCCAAGCAGATAGTCGAACTATCAAGAAATCTGTCTGGTCAAAAGAAGTCGAGCGGGGTTCGACGATCGGCGAGGCAGATTCCACAGAACGTCGAGCTAACAAGAGTTGAACTAACTCAGAGATAGACGATCTGCTGACAGACAAACGTCGAGCAACTGATAGACGATCGTTGAACAGTCGATAGATGATAGTCGAGCGGCGTTCGACCATAGTCGAACAAAAAACAACTTAACCAAATTTACATCTGGAAAAGTGATAACTCTAAAACTAGAGCAAACTAAATAAACAACTAACGTTTGACCATAAATAAATCTTGGGTCAAGAGACTAAAAGAGAGGACTGAACTCAAATCAAAACTAGGGTACCAACAATCTCCCCCTATTTGAGTTAAGTCTCTCAACAACAAAGAAACAAAACTAATTACTGAAAATAAATAAAGTGCATGAAGGGAAATAGCTAAGCAGATAACATCAATCAAACAGATAAGTAAATAACAGTCAATCAATGAAATTTTAAGAAGCTTTAGAATTAGGTTTAGATTCAGAAGAACAAGGAATAAAAGTAATCTTCGTAAAAGGATCTAGAGCTTCTTTCTTTGACAGCTTTAGATCTTGCTCTCCAATGATTTTAGTTTCTGATGCCCTTGGGACAACTGCTTCAGGATGCTTTTCCATGTATTTTGAAGGGTCAAATACCTCAGGTCTAACATGGAATTTATCAAGCTCCTTCATTCTGAATTTGGACATAGTTGTTAATCCTGCAGTGTCTTTACCTTCAGCTTTGGCTTTCTTAATTTGGGCTGATCCAACAAGTTCAAGAAATCGAGCCATCCTGAAATCAGGATCAAGCTCTTAGCTTTCATACATATTTTCACAAGTTGTATCAACAGGTTTCACAGCTTTAAATTTAATAGACATATCTAGCAGACTTTCAGCTGGCTCTTTTTCCTGAATAACTAGAGAAGAAGGAGGAGCAAACTCAACAAATTTCTTGCTAGATTTTTAAGAGAAAATAGTTCTTTTACCTTTTGAAATAGCTTTCACTGCATAATTTGGCTTTGAAGAGAATGTGCTCTTGAATTCTTTGGAAGGAGGAGGAGAAAAAGTTGGTTTTTGATAAACCACCTACTTCACTTGTTCCTTTACAGCAGCATCATGTCTTTGATAACCAGATTGCATTCTGCCTTAATATCCATGAGAGCTTTTCCTTTGAGATGACTGGGATGGGTTAAACTTATCAGACTGAGCAGAAGGATTTGCAGATAAGTTTCCAGAGGCTCCTGCACTGGGAGGTGGAGGAGGAGGACCTCTAGGAGTCCATCTTGGGGCAGGACTGTCATATCTCTTAGACTTCTTCCTTAACTTCTGCTGATTCTTAGAAAATGTCATCCAGTGCTGAAATTCTTTAGATTTAGGATCAATACCTTTCAAGATATATTAGGGGACATCATTATCAGGATTTGGAGGAGGAGGAGCCACAGCTTTCCTTTTCTTCTTAGCAGACTTCTTTCTCTTGGACTTATCAGATTCATCAGAATCATCCTCATCCTTAGAATTTGAAGGAGGAGTAAGATCATACGGATCAAACGCCTCTTGCACAGCTTTTTCCTTCTCTTTTAAGGCAGCTTTTTCTAACTCTTCTTCCATGGCATCCTGTGCCATAAGTGTGTCTAAATCTAATCCAGGAGTGTCAACCCAGACAGTAGACTTTTCAATTTGAATTTCTGAAACCTTTTCTTATTCATCAGTAACTGTCATGGAGACCAGTTCTTCTTATACTGCTAATTGAGCAGGCTGAGCAGCCTCAGGATCTTGAATAATTTGTTCTGGTTCAGGTTGAACTTCTAGAGCTGGTTGATGATCAAGCTCTTGGACAGCTAATACTTCTTCCATTATATCTGTAGTATTATGAACACAAATTTGCTAAATGACATTTTATCATTCCTTCTAGGTATTCCCATACTAATATGTCAGTTATCAAGTCTAAAAAATGAGTAAAAGGGATACCTTCAGAATTTTCCTTTGAATGTCCTAACTCCCATAATTCATCTAGGAAGGAAGTAATGACTCCTTCTAGGTAGAGGGAAACCAGGGGAGTGGAGCATTCTTCTACGCATACTTTGATAACAAACTCAGATTTCATTACAGCATCAGAAATATCTGCTTCAGACAATGGAGGAGGAGCTGATTCTTCTATCTCTTTTTCTGTATCTGCAGGAGGAACTGCTGGAAGGGAGGCCAAGGGCATCTCAGAGGCATCTTCATAGAGCATCTCCCCCTGCCTGATTTCAGTAGAAACTGAAACCAGGCCCCTAGATGAAGAGGGCTCAGCAGATTTTGAGAGGGCTTGGATGGCAGCAGTCAAAGAAGAGATGGAGGATACAAGGGGAGCAATTGCCTCTTCAATCATGATTTTGATTGAAGGAGTAATTAACTCCAGGATGCTAGAGATGAAAGCTGGGGTGATTTCAAATGAAGGCGGGGGAATCACAGAAGATGGATGAACAGCAGGGATGGTGTATTCTTGATGAGATGGAGAGTGAACTGGAGAATGATGGGTGGATGCAAGAATATAAATATGATCAGAATGAAGAATTGGAGACTGAGGAGGAGTAGAAAGCTCAGAAGCCAAGAAATCAAAACTAGGATGAGGTATCCTAGCAAGATGAGAAGGGAGAGGAGATGCTGAAGGTGATGCATGGATAATTGTGGAGGAATCAAGAAGATGAGATGCAGAAGATGGAACTTCAACTGAAGTAGATGGTGGCACTTCAGTAGAGGTTGAAGGTAACACAGAAGAAGTGGATGGAAAGGAGAGATTGGCTGAGCCTGCTTCTTTAAGGGGGGGGAGTGACTGAAGCAGTCCTTGTGCTCTCAGATGCAACTGGAGCTACCCCTGCTGGAGCGGGCTTTAGAAAACTCCTTTTCCATTTGACAAACAGTGTTGGGTCCATCATTTTGCTGGCATTTATTGAAATAGAAACTGAGACCAATAAATGGGGATATTTCTCCTTTAGAAAAAACCCAACCACCCTACCCAGGGTGACTTCCTTCTTGTATTCTTTTTCCTTATCAAATCAAACAGAAATCCTGCCCAGTTAATCTGCTTCTTGTTAACGATGGCACACATCAGGGCAAACTGATGCCTGGTAATATTATCATGGGCAGAGTGCTTTCCCAATAGCACTTTTCCGACTAGTTCAGCAAGGAACTTAATATTCAACGGAAAATTCACCTTGAGCAGCTTAGAAGCAATGCCGTCGGCATGTCCTAATTCAGTCAGCATTCTCCCAAACTCAGGGGTATCTTGCTCATAATCCTCTTCCCCATTCAATAATCCAAAAATTTCTGTTAAAACCGCGGGAGTCAAAATTACCTCTTCTCCGCCTATTGTTCCGATCATAGAATCGTCATTGGAGGACGAAGTAAATGCCCATTCTTTAATCTCGGGAATGTTTATCTTTATTCTTGTTGACATGAGCTTTTCCAATCCTTGATCTTTGCATAGGTTGAGGATTTCTACTATTATAGACTCGCAGCAGCTGAAAGAGTCGAAATCCACGCTGAAGCCAGCATCAAACTTTACTACGGATAGGAGGGCTGGAGCAATCGCCATCGAAGGTGTTGGAGAAGACGAGAAAGACGGCGAAGGAAAAACGGCAGAAATCACGAGACAAGGAGCAAGCAAAAAAACGGAATGCGAGAAGACGCTCTCCGTCGACGATAAAAAGAACGATCTCTTAACCTAGGTCGACCATCGGTTTTAAATTAAACCATCAATCGTCGATCTATTTTAAGAGATACTTGAGACGATAGTCGAACGGTCGTTCGACGATCGTTCCTGAAGCAGAGTAGTCGATCCATCGTTCGACTATTTCTGTCTTCACAAACAACAAGCTGTCGTCAACCAGTGTTCGACGATAGGCTCGACCTGTTCGACGATCTGCGAACGTCGTTCGACGATCTTCAAGCAGATAAGCTATCATTAACCATAGGTCGACGATAGGATTGATCCGATCGACTATCTTCGAACGTCGTTCGACGATCTTCAAACAAGTTTCAACAAAGGCAGACGTCACACTTAGTCTTCTCCATTGATCATGCCTAGTTGAACCAAAAAGAACAGATGCTTCTTTTCATCTAAGGGCTTGGTGAAAATATCACCTCTCTGAAGGTCAGTGGATATGAACTCAAGGCTGATCTTGTTCTTTTCCACACAATCTCTCAGGAAATGGTGTCTAATCTCAATGTGCTTGGTTGTAGAGTGGTGCACAGGATTTTGTGCAATGGAGATAGCATTGGTACTGTCACACATGATTTTTGTGTTCTTGTGTGTGTACCCATAATCAAAAAGCTGGTTTTGAATCCACAGGATCTGTGAACAACAAATAGCAGCTGCTATATATTCAGCCTCTGTAGTTGAAGTTGAGACAGAAGCCTGCTTCTTACAGAACCAAGAGACCAATCTCTCTCCCAATAACTGACAAGTTCCTGAGGTACTTTTCCTGTCAACTCTACAACCAGCATAATCAGAATCAGAGTATCCAATTAATTCAAATTTTGATTCAGCTGGGTACCATAGTCCTAGATTTGGACATCCCTTCAGGTATCTCAAGATTCTCTTGAGAAGAATCAGATGAGATTCCTTGGGGTTGACATAGAACCTAGCACACAGGCATATAGCAAACATTATATCTGGCCTACTTGCAGTTAAATACAATAGGGAACCAAAAATGGCCCTATAATTCTTTTGATCAACAGGCTTTCCCTGATCATCAGAATCTATAACTACATTAGTAGCCATAGGTGTATGCATTGCTGAAGCATCAGCCATCCCAAACTTCTTTACCAATTCCTTGGCATATTTGGATTGGGAGATGAAGATGCCATCAGCATCTTGCTTTACTTGGAGACCAAGAAAGTAAGACAGCTCACCCATACTACTCATCTCAAACTTAGAATGCATCAAGTTAGAGAACTTTTTGCACAGTTTGGGATCAGTGAACCCAAAAATAATGTCATCCACATACACTTGAACTAACAGGATTGTGTCCTTGTGGTGCTTGATGAAAAGGGTTCTATCAACTACTCCCCTAACAAAGTTGTGCTCTAACAGGAAACTAGCTAGAGTCTCATACCAGGCTCTGGGTGCTTGTTTGAGTCCATAAAGAGCTTTTTGCAACTTGAAAACATGTGAGGGCTGAGTTGAAGAAACAAACCCAGGTGGTTGTTCAACAAATACCTCTTCCTTTAGCTTACCATTTAAAAAGGCACTTTTGACATCCATCTGAAAAACATTAAACTTCATATAGGCTGCATAGGCTAGAAAGATCCTTATTGCCTCTAGCCTTTCAATAGGAGTAAAGGTTTGGTCATAATCTATACCTTCCTCCTGTCTGTAGCCCTGAGATACAAGCCTAGCTTTGTTCCTTACAATGATTCCATTTGCATCCAACATGTTTCTAAACACCCACTTGGTGCCTATGATCAATTGGCCTTTAGGTCTTGGAACCAAAGTCCATACTTTACAACTTTCAAACTGATTGAGTTCCTCTTGCATAGCAATGATCCAGTGGGGATCTAGCTCAGCATCTTTAATGGTGAGGGGCTCAATCTGTGAAAGGAAACAAGCATGCATCACATCCTGTCTTAATTGATGTCTTGTTTGAATACCAGCTGATATGTCTCCTATCACTTGAGATGTAGGATGATCTCTAAGTGTGACAACATCAGCAGGTGGGATGTGATCTTCTGCAATAGTTGGGATTAATTCCTTAGGAGGAATTTGATCTACTATTGGTGGAACAGCAACATCTTCTGCAAAGTCTTCATCACTGTCTGATTCAGTGATATGAAGAGTTGATAGATGGAGAAACTCTTGAATGACATCTTTACTAGATTCTGGTACCTGCAATGAACTTGAGGAAGGGGAAGTTTCCTTCTCCTTGTAAAACATGTGAGATTCATCAAAAGACACATGCACAGATTCCTCAATTTTAGAAAATGATTTATTAAATACCCTATCAGCTTTGCTTACTTGGGAATATCCAAGAAAAATTCTCATTGAAGCTTTTTCTTCAAACTTTCTAAGGTATTCTTTATTATTGTTATGAATGTATACTACACAGCCAAATACTCTAAAATAATTTATTTTAGGTTTCTTTCCTTCAAGCAACTCATAATGTGTTTTACACTTAAGCTTGTGTATAAGACTTCTGTTCAGCACATAATTAGCTGTGCTAACAGCTTCTGCCCAATAGGAAAGAGGCATGTTAGCATCTGCCAATAATGTACCAGCAGCTTCAATCAGGGTTCTATTTTTCCTTTCCACTACCACATTTTGTTGGGGAGTTCTAGGAGCAGAGAAGATAAGTTTGATACCTTCTTTCTCACAGAATTCTTGCATGAGAAGAGACTCAAACTCAGTACCATGATCACTTCTAATCAAGGTAACCTAAGTAGAATACTTAGTCTGCACACACAGTAGAAAATCTGTAAGAACTTTGAAGTTATCAGCCTTAGTTCTCAAGAAGAACACCCAAGTGAACCTAGAGAAGTCATCTACAATTACTAAAGTGTAATACTTCCCTCCTAGACTCTGTACATTTATTGGGCCAAAGAGGTCCAAATGTAATAAATACAGGATTCTAGGTGAATCACTTTTATTTACAGATTTAAATGAATTTTTGGTTTGCTTGCCTAATTGACAAGCCTTGCATAGGCTCTCCTTCTTGTAGGGGCAAGAAGGTAAACCTCTAACAAGGTTGTATTTAGATAACCTAGACATGTTCTTGAGGTTAACATGGCTAAGCCTTTTATGCCATAAGGTGTTGTTATTTGTTACTTCATTAAATAAGCAGATTTCAGAATGGGTTGAATTAAAATCTACTAAGAAAATATTACCTTGTCTAATACCTACTAACATAACGTTACTATTTAAAGTAATATTACAAAGAGTGTTAGTGAATGATACCTGATATCCTGCATCACATAACTGACTTACTGAGATAAGATTATGCTTCAGTCCAGTTACATATGCAACCCTTTTGAAAGTTACTGCTCCAATGGTAATCCAACCATATCCTTCAGTTTGACCATAACTAGAATCCCCAAAGATCACCTTTGGTCTAAGCTTGGCCTTGAACTTTGACAGATTTTCTCTATTCCCTGTCATATGTTTGGAGCAACCACTATCCAAATACCACTTGTCCTGAGGGATAGGATAGGTCTTCACCTGCAGTGAGTTAAGTTAAACATTGTGGACCCAGGTAACCTTGGGTCCATTATTCTTCACATAATAAAAACTAAAAATAAAAGAATAAGCAGGTTGGGGTTTATAGCCTAAAGGGTAAGATCTCCTAGGTGGGATGCTCCATGCAGTTAATGGGTCCACAAACCTAGGGTTTCTATTCATATTAAAGTTTATAGGGTTCTGGTTATAATTTTGAAATTCATGTTGAAAACGTCGATCGACATTCGACGATGGATGCACAGATCATCGAGCATCGTTCGACCACTGAAAATGCGATCGTCGAGCAGTGTTCGACGTTTTTTGTATTTCCTTAAATTTTTGTTTCCTCTTTTCTCTCTTAGCTTTGCTTAAGGCTTGATTAACTTTTCTTACTTGCTCAGTGTTCTTTATCCCATCAGCTGAGATAAAGTTCACTGGAGTTGAAAGATGATTTTTAAGGATAATTGGGGGTTCACAAGATGAAGCTCCTAAGCCTAGCTTATTTTTGCCTGACCTAGTGTTTGTCATGCTTGTGATTTCTAGCAACTTAAGGCTTCTACCATTTAATGATTCTTCCAATCTTTTGGACTTTGCTAGTTCATTTTTAAGAAACTTTATTTCATCACTAGATTTAGTAAGTTCTGCTTCTAACCTAGCATTTTCAATGGAGATAGATTCTGATTCAGCTAACTTATTTCTAAGTTTTTTAATCCCCTTTTCTGAACTAATTAAATCTAAGCAAAGGGATTTAAACTCAGTTTTAAATTCAGAAGAAGAAAAGTCATATGAAGATAATACCTGATCTTTTATTGGCATCGCTTCATCATCATCAGAACTCTCGGCAGCTGAGTGATTGCTGCAGGCATCAATAGCCATAAGGCAGATTTCTTTTGCCTTCTTCTCTTCCTCATCCTCACTGGAGCTTGAGGAGGAAGATTCTTCATCTGAATCACTCCAAGTTTCAGCAACAAATCCCTTCTCCTTTTTCTTGTTTTTGTAGGAGGAGGACTCGGAGTGTTTCCTGTGATGTTCCTTTTCCTTTCTCTTTTCCTTGCTCTTTTCCTCTGAACACTCTGGTAGAATGTGTCCAGGTTTCCTGCAACCATAACAAATGATTTCTTTAGCTGGGGATCTATCATACCTTGGTTTATCTTTATATCTTGAAGATTTCTTTCTGAAGTCTTTTCTTCCCATCTTAAGGAACCTTTTGGCAAAGAGTGTCATCAGCTCCTCATTAGATTGACTTCCTTCAGAAGCATCAGCAGCTTTGAGACTAAGAGTTTTCTCTTTTCTTGCTGGAGTTGGAGTCTTTGCTTCAGCCTCAGCTTCCCTGGTCTTCAGCACTTGCTCAAAAGACTTGAGCTTGCCAAGGAGAGCTTCTTTTGAGATTTCAGTTGTACTTCTGGCCTCCTTGATAGGCCAGTTCCTCAGATCCCATGTGCTGGGGAAGCACCTCAGAATCTTATCATTGACCTCTGTCAATGATATATCCTTGTCAAGAGTCCTCAGCTCAATGATGATTGAGCTGAGCCGGGTGTACATTGCTTCAACTGATTCAGCATCAGTTTTCTTGAAGTTTTCATACTAGGAGATAAGGTTGGACCTTCTGTACTTCCTTTCATCAGCTGAACCAGCTACAATCTTGTTTAGTGTATCCCACATTGCTTTTGCTGAGGGGCAGTCAGCAAATTTCTAGAATACTTCATCGGACATTGTCTGAGCCAGAATATTCATTACTTTGGCATCTGCTATCTTTGCCTTTTTGTATTCATCGTTGTAATTTGGAGGAGGCACTGCACTCATATCAGTTGATGATGAAGCAGTAGCTGCAGCAGGTGCTCTTGGTGGTCCTGTCAAAATAGAAGCAAAAATACTCTCATCAATAGAGTTCATATATAACTTAATCCTTGCCTTCCAGATGCTAAACTTAGATAAGTTGCATGCTGGAGGTCTGGTGCTTGAGTAATCCTTGGACTGGGCCATGAAGTGAATATCTATAAGCTTGGTATCTATTAGGATCTTGTGACTCAGGTGTTAGCCTGTATAGTCAGTCAACCTCCCTCTGATACCAATTGAAAGTGATGATAGATACAACTCTAGAGGGGGGGGGGTGAATAGAGTATTCAAAAATTATGACACCCTACTCAACTCCCTTAGAGTTAATTTGCGGAATTAGTTTATAGATATTGATAACCCTAGAGCCTAACACAAAGTGTAGTGCACAAGAGAGAGCTAACTGTAATTACAGTTAAGCTTGGGATCCTATCACAGCAACTAGCAATCCTAGTTAATTCTACTCACAGCCACAGTACAATGAATTAAATAAATAGCACAGACGACATAAGAAATTTTATAGTGGTTCCCTCTAAATAGGTACGTCCACTCTTCTACCACCCTGGTAGGAATCCACTACAGGTTTTTGTTCAGGTGCCCTGCCACCAACTGATCTGCTTCAGGTAGATCAAGTAGACCCTTTGAGCTTTTGATCAGGAGCTCAATATCCAACACAGGTTTTTGATCAGGTGCCCTGCCACCAATGGTTCACTTTTGAAGGGAGTAATAACCCTTTGTACAGGAGGTTGAGAGAGTTAAGGCTTCTTCTCTATTATTAAACCGATTAGAGAAGTGATGAGTCCCTATTTTATACTATATTTTGGACTCATCTAGGCCTATTTCCATGTCTTTGCACACCGTTTAGCGCCATTTGCACTCCTTTTGGTTCGCTACGGTTTTCCACGCCCTGTGCACCTTTTTTGCCCATTTCCGTGCTTGTGTGCATTTACTTTCTTGCTATGTTTATCACTGTTCGCTGTGGCTGCCGCGATCGATGCCCCGTGCAGTTTTCCTGCAGGTTTGGGGATCGTGAGGGCATTCGGGATAGGCGTTTCACTATTTTTGGCAAAGGAGTCAGTGGTCGTGCGTTTTTGCCCACGCACGACCATCGACCTCCTGGCGCACGATCACTGATCGTGCGCAGCCCGGTCTCATTTGTGAAACTCTGTCTTGAACCTTCCGCACGATCACTGCCATACCGCGCACGACCACTGCTCGTGCGCCGCCGATCGTGCGCAGTCATACCCATTTTGCAAAAGTCTGTCTGGCTATTTCCGCACGATCATCAGCCTTGCCTCGCACGATCACTGATCGTGCGCTGCTGATCGTGCGCGACTACTGATTTTCTGATGCAGGTCTGCAGGTTGCTCACGCACGGGCGCTGACCTTGGTCGCGCACGACCACTGGTCGTGCGCCAGTGGTCGTGCGCGCTATTTATTCTGCAAGCTATAAATACGCTGTTCCGCGAATTAGGGCGAGACAATCGTTACGGAACCTTCGCCATTCCGCCGTTTTCGCCCTCCAGCAGTCCCATTCACCTCCACCTCCATTCCTACCAACGGGAGGACTTTCTCCCGTGATTCCGAAGCATCCCTCATCCTCCGGCGATCCTCCGGCCATTAAAGCTCTTCTCCAAGTTCTTCACCGAGGAAGACGACGAAGCTTGCCTCAAGAACGGACTAAAGGCCACCGAAGTGACAGCTCGGCGGTGTACCGGAAGCCCTCCACGGACTGCGCTTGGAAGCGGTTTGACAACCCGCACCTCCGGCCAACACCCGCGAAGGATCTTCACTCTTGTGGTTTAGCTTTCTCCAACCTTTCTTGTTGTATGGTTTATGTATGCATGTATGAACGGATTAATCTCTTTTGCAATGAAATGTTTATGCTTTCATCTTGCTTGTGAGATTCGTTGTTAATGCGCTTCGCTCTCTTTCGTTCACTCCACGCGCTTTGCTTCACTTCATTTCACTTCACATCACACACTTCACTCACTAGCTTACCGCCCCTCACTCGCCCACCGAAGTACGGCATCGCGGCCGCTACATCCATCTCGCCTTGCGAAGCGGTGATTGCGACCCGCAAAGCTCTCGTTAGTGTAATCGGTCGTAAGACCACCAACCAAAGCCCCTTTCTTTTTCTGTTTATTTCATTTAACTCTCATAACGATAGTTTCAGAGTCTAAATCGTTCGACGCCAATTGCATTCCTCAAGAGACCGACATCCGGGGATTCATTCCCAACTTTATTACTTGAGCGACCGGTACGCTTGCCGTATTTTACGCGCATCAAGTTTTTGGCGCCGTTGCCGGGGAATGCAACTGTTGAACGATTATGATTCTGGAAGTATTGTTATAAGAGTTAGTGCTCTTTGATTTTTTTTCTTTTGTCTTGTTGTTTCAGTGGATGCAGGGACGTGCCGCGAGAGATCTCGTTGCTTACGATCCTGAGATCGAGCGAACTCTTCGTGCGCAAAGGCGTGCCGCTGCAATTGATCCAATCACAATGGGAGACCAGTTGAACCATGACAACGGAGTCCGTGTTGGAGGGAACCTCCCTGATAACCGTAACGGGATGAGAATGAGGTGCAACCGCCGCATGTCCGAACCATGAGGGATTACACTACCCCCACTGTTGGGAGCATTTACCCTGGGTTTGGACCGGCGATCGCAAACCAACAGTTCGAGATCAAACCGGCAATTCTTAACATCATCCGGAACAACGCACAGTTCTCTGGACTGGCTACAGAGGATGCCCATCTACACTTGGCAGACTTCTCAGAAATCTGTGCCACCTTCCGTTATGCTGGGATTCCTGACGACACGGTCAAGCTCCGTCTGTTTCCCTTCTCGCTACGTGACAAAGCCAAGTCATGGCTTCATTCCCTTCCTCCTGGAACCGCCACAACATGGGATGCTCTCACCACGAAGTTCTTAGCCAAATTCCATCCAGTCGACCGTATTGTGAGCATGCGACGTGCCATCGCCAATTTCAGGCAAAACGACCAAGAAAGCTTAGCGGAGGTGTGGGAGCGCTTTAATGAATTGCTGCGGAAGTGCCCAAATCACGGTTTCCAAACGTGGAATCTCGTGGAGAGCTTCTACTTCTCCATCGAGCCTCAGCACCGCGCCATGATTGATGCCGCCTCTGGTGGAACAATTATGAACCTTGCTCCTGAGGATGCTTTGAGAGTTCTGCAGGACACCGCCACGCACAGCGCCTTTTGGACCGCGGGAAGGAATACCCCCCGTGGGACAAGTGGAATCTTTGCTGTGGAAGCATCAAGGCCCGCTGCTGCTGCTCCAGTGTTGGCCATCTCATGTCAAGGATGCGGAGGATCCGATCATCACAGCTTCGAGTGCCCTGGACCGGAGGTAACATATGATCCCGCCTTATCTAATGAAACAGTTAATTTTATTGCTAATCAAAACAGGGGTGCGCCGTATGGAAATGTGTATAATCCGGGTGCGAGAAATCACCCGAACTTTTCGTGGAATCAAAACGCGCCAGGCCAACGATGGCAACCGGGCAGCATCAAAATGATGCCGCCGCCTCCGGAAGCCAACCGCGGCCGCCACACCCGAATTACACCCAAGGCCCTCCCGCTGTGAAAACCAACTCTTTGGCTGAAATGTTTGAGAAATTTGTTGAAGTGTCCCATACTAATATGACTAACCAAGCCGCTTCTATGCGTAAGCTTGAGGCGCAGTTGGGCCAATTGGCTCAAATGGTCTCCGAGCGCACGCTTGGTACCCTCCCAAGCAACACAGAAAGAAATCCCCATGAACAAGGGAAAAGCTTGGGAGAGGAAAGGCTAGGGAACAACAACGAACTCGTGATTAATTGTATGATCAATGATGTGAAAACGACCGCACTTTGTGATTCCGGAGCATCGAGCAACATCCTCACTCTGCAGGATGTTGAGAAGATGCAATTACAAATTAACACCGATGACCGGAAGTCACTCATTTTAGCTAATGGAGATGTAGTTGCTACCGAAGGCGGTGTGAGGAAAGTTGAGATCGAGGTGAATGGAAAACATTTTACTACTGATTTTCAGGTTATGGGACCTAAAGAAAACGACTCCATTCCAATACTTGGGGTCCCATTCCTGACGGCCAGTGGCGCATCCTTGGATTTTTCCAAAGGATGTGTCATCTGGCCGACCGATGCGTCCGCCATCGATGATATTTCCGCACACCCCTCCAACATTCAAAAAATTTTTTTGCTAAGAAATGCAGGATCCAAGGAAAATTTGGGACTTCAAGTTTTGAACGCCGCCCGTTTGGACGAAATGATCAAGGAAGCACCTCCCGAGAAGACCGATGTAGAGCAAGTGGTAGTGACCGTGAAGGAGATCGAGTCAGTGGAAGACACGGCGATTGTTCCATGTCCCCCAAAAGCGACTGAAGACAATGACATTAGTAGTTTTATTCGGGAGAAATCCCTGAACAATTCAGTTTGTAATAATTCTAATGACTGTGTTAGGCGTAATGTTGCTTGGGCCGATCCGGTCGCCGTCGCGGTGCCGGACATGACGCCATTGATTTCAAAATCTGCGAAAACTGTGGAAAAATCTGCGTGGAAGTCTCCCACGGTGGAGAAGATGAAGGAGGCTAAGCGCCTACGCGATAAGCGTTATTCCACTTTCCGGCGCGAGGAAGCGTATAAGCTGAGCAAGGGGAAATCCCTCCCTCATGATTCCATGAAAAATTCTGCTCCCCCCTCGCACTCCACCGGAGAGACTCGCCCCAAATCGGCGCCGAGTTGATTGCTTTTTCGTCGCTCTGCTTAGACGTTATTCTGTGTTTTATATTCTTGCACTTTTATTTTCTTTTTCTGCACGAACATTATTTATAAACTGCTAAAACAGGTATTTGGTCCACCTTAAGGACGGTAAACAAAAGGGCTATCCGGGAGACAACCCATGCTCGGACCATTCGGTCCCCTTTCTTTTTCTAATTTTCTATTTTTGTATTTTCTTGTCTTTGGCCCAAATCGCAGGTTCAGCTTCTCTTTGGTGCGGCGCAGCAACTCCATCAACTCATAACGCCATCTTCCGGTATGCTCCCTCTGCGGAGCATAGGTACACTCTTCCCTGTAGACTTTATTCTAGTGCTATTTTGCATGTTGTTCTTGTTTTCATTCAAGTTGGGGGAAGAGCCGCCTATGCACTCACGAGCACATTTCATTCGCACACCGGTAGATTTATTTATGCTTCATGTTTGTAGACTCCTGCTGTGCGCACACATTTGCACCCACATGAGCGCGCACTCTTACCACGCGCGCGGCTCGGGTTGAGTACTTATGTTGTGTAAGTTTTAAGATTGTGGTGCTGACGTAGGATTTTGTCGTACAGTAGTTCGAAACTCGTGCAGTGCTCCTAATCGAGTGCTCACGTTGTGTAGGAATTGTATAGAGCTAGTTTCTTCTCATGCTTGCATTTTATATTTTTTTCTATATTCGTAAATACTGTCTGTCCTACTCAACTTCTGAATCCGGAGTGATCTCGCGGTAGTGTAGGCATGTGTGTAAGCGTCGCTGGCTTTGTTTTGCTCGAGTCGGAGGACGGATCACTTTTCTCGGTGGCTAAGAACTTGCCCCAAGCGACTTTCGAAGCATTGGTGCCCGGTTAGTCGAGCGTGAGCGTGACGTAGGCCATCATTTTGGCCCGGTTGATCCTTGCACCCGTCCTAACATAGCCCTCGCTAGCCCCGTTGAGCCTACCTTCCCTTTTGATCAGCTCCACATGCAAGTCACCAAAGCCTCAAGCCACTCCTAGTCGCACACCCGCATTGAGCTCTTGTTTCGTTAATTTCTCGTTGGGTTGTTGTGATGGGCGGATTTTGTGAACGTGTGGATATGCCGCAAAGTTTATAAATGCTGAATTATTGAGAAAAGAAAAGAGAAAAGAAAAATGTGACAAAGAAAAGAAAAGAGAAAAGAAAAAGTATAAATGAAAAAAATCTGAAATTGAGAAATTTGTTTTATGGTAGGCGGTGCACCCACTCATGTTGTAAAAGCTAAGTTTGGGGGTGTGGTGCACTCGCATTCTTGTTGTTAGCGAGAATTCTGATGTGTGCGAGCTCCGTTGGGTTGTGCGTAGCCTTCGTCTTTATCTTGTCCATCCATACCTACATCTACACCCAAGCCCCACTCTTCACCTCAACTCCTACGGATTCACGCTCGAGTCAAACCCGCATCGTGGAGAAAGTGCGAACGGGCAAGCATATGGCCCCCGACATTGGTGGATTCCTTTGGAGGTGATCATGAGCCCCGGTCTTTGGCAATACCTCGCCATCCGACTTGCCTACTTTCTGCCTTCCCATGACCGTGCGATTCTCCGGAATTCATTCTTTGAGTAGTGACAGTATCTATTTAAGTTTTTCGAAAATTATAAATTGCATTGCATGATTAGAAACTCTTTCTATTATATTTTTTACGCATGTGAGCTTCTCGATTTCTCGTCCTACTGTAGGTTGTAATTACTACGTCAGCTAGCCGTTTTAGAGCCCACAACGTGATTATTTGCCCGGGACGTGCAAATGGTTAAGTTTGGGGGTGTGATGAGTCCCTATTTTATACTATATTTGGACTCATCTAGGCCTATTTCCATGTCTTTGCACACCGTTTAGCGCCATTTGCACTCCTTTTGGTTCGCTACGGTTTTCCACGCCCTGTGCACCTTTTTTGCCCATTTCCGTGCTTGTGTGCATTTACTTTCTTGCTATGTTTATCACTGTTCGCTGTGGCTGCCGCGATCGATGCCCCGTGCAGTTTTCCTGCAGGTTTGGGGATCGTGAGGGCATTCGGGATAGGCGTTTCACTATTTTTGGCAAAGGAGTCAGTGGTCGTGCGTTTTTGCCCACGCACGACCATCGACCTCCTGGCGCACGATCACTGATCGTGCGCAGCCCGGTCTCATTTGTGAAACTCTGTCTTGAACCTTCCGCACGATCACTGCCATACGCGCACGACCACTGCTCGTGCGCCGCCGATCGTGCGCAGTCATACCCATTTTGCAAAAGTCTGTCTGGCTATTTCCGCACGATCATCAGCCTTGCCTCGCACGATCACTGATCGTGCGCTGCTGATCGTGCGCGACTACTGATTTTCTGATGCAGGTCTGCAGGTTGCTCACGCACGGGCGCTGACCTTGGTCGCGCACGACCACTGGTCGTGCGCCAGTGGTCGTGCGCGCTATTTATTCTGCAAGCTATAAATACGCTGTTCCGCGAATTAGGGCGAGACAATCGTTACGGAACCTTCGCCATTCCGCCGTTTTCGCCCTCCAGCAGTCCCATTCACCTCCACCTCCATTCCTACCAACGGGAGGACTTTCTCCCGTGATTCCGAAGCATCCCTCATCCTCCGGCGATCCTCCGGCCATTAAAGCTCTTCTCCAAGTTCTTCACCGAGGAAGACGACGAAGCTTGCCTCAAGAACGGACTTAAAGGCCACCGAAGTGACAGCTCGGCGGTACCGGAAGCCCTCCACGGACTGCGCTTGGAAGCGGTTTGACAACCCGCACCTCCGGCCAACACCCGCGAAGGATCTTCACTCTTGTGGTTTAGCTTTCTCCAACCTTTCTTGTTGTATGGTTTATGTATGCATGTATGAACGGATTAATCTCTTTTGCAATGAAATGTTTATGCTTTCATCTTGCTTGTGAGATTCGTTGTTAATGCGCTTCGCTCTCTTTCGTTCACTCCACGCCTTTGCTTCACTTCATTTCACTTCACATCACACACTTCACTCACTAGCTTACCGCCCACTCGCCCACCGAAGTACGGCATCGCGGCCGCTACATCCATCTCGCCTTGCGAAGCGGTGATTGCGACCCGCAAAGCTCTCGTTAGTGTAATCGGTCGTAAGACCACCATCCAAAGCCCCTTTCTTTTTCTGTTTATTTCATTTAACTCTCATAACGATAGTTTCAGAGTCTAAATCGTTCGACGCCAATTGCATTCCTCAAGAGACCGACATCCGGGGATTCATTCCCAACTTTATTACTTGAGCGACCGGTACGCTTGCCGTATTTTACGCGCATCAAGAAGCTAGCGGATTACACAGAGCTAGAAAGCTCTAAAGAATCAAGGCTCCCCCTGGCTTAAAGAATATCCAGGAAGGAGTCTTGCTTCAGGGTGCAGGAACTCTTCTTAACTAAGACAAAGAATTATCTTGAGGTTCTGAAGGAGAAGCTTGAAGAAGATTCTTGATTGGGAACAGGTGTTCTTCTTCAAACAGCTTCCTTTCTTCTTCTTCTTCTTCTTCTAAAGGCCTCTGAGTGAAAGTCTTTCTGTAAGCAGGATGAACTCAGGATGAAGAAGAATGCAGAAGAGCTTTGATCTTCTCAGTTGAATATAAAATTCTGAGAGCTGTAGAACTTTCTTGCTTTCTCTCTTTTTCTATGCTACTGAGTGTATATCTTCTATGTATCAGTTCTATTGTCTTCTTTCAAAAAGAAACTCTTTTTATATGAGCCTTTGCAACGGCTTTAATTTGAGTTTGAATCTTTGTCTTCTTCTGGCATCAGCAATCTGGGCTGTAAAAAGCATAAAGCAAAAAACAAATCCTGCAGACAGACATACTATAAGAGGATATAGCTTTCTAAGAAGCTGCATAACCAATCAGATAAGAAGGGTGCAAGAAAAAGGTCACATCAGAAAGAACTCTTTACAGCCAGAAAAGACTTTCTGAGTCTAACGGCTATAAAGGACAGCCTGGCAGATAAAGCAGAAATCGCATTTCAACTAATAAGACAAAACACTTAATCAGATAAAGATTGGCTCATGCATAAGGAATGGAGCAGAGATTGCATGGAAATAATATCGTAAATTAACAGAAATAATATGCCAAATAAATATGAAATAAATCATAAAATAGAAGAGGACAAAATTATTAAAGACATACAGCAAAACGTCGAACGACCCACGGAGATCGTCGAACGAAGCAAAGAGATCGTCGACCTATCAAACAGATAGTCGAAGGATACAGATAGTCGAGCTACTAAAGAAGATAGTCGAACTACCACAGTAGATAGTCGACCTATCAAACAGATAGTCGAACTATCAGATAGTTGAACTATCCAAGCAGATATTCGAACTATCAAACAAAACAGATAGTTGACCTATCAAACAGATAGTCGAACTATCAAACGAAACAGATAGTCGACCTATCAAATAGATAGTCGAACTATCAGATAGTTGAACTATCCAAGCCGATAGTCGAACTATCAAACAAAGCAGATAGTCGAACTATCAAACAGATAGTCGAACTATTAAACGAAACAGATAGTCGACCTATCAAACAGATAGTCGAACTATCAGATAGTTGAACTATCCAAGCAGATAGTCGAACTATCAAACAAAGCAGATAGTCGACCTATCAAACAGATAGTCGAACTATCAAACGAAATAGATAGTCAACCTATCGAACATATAGTCGAACTATCAGATAGTTGAAATATCCAAGCAGATAGTCGAACTATCAAGAAATATGTCTGGTCAAAAGAAGTCGAGCGGGGTTCGACGATCGGCGAGGCAGATTCCACAGATCGTCGAGCTAACAAGAGTTAAACTAACTCAGAGATAGACGATCTGCTGACAGACAAACGTTGAGCAACTGATAGACGATCGTCGAACAGTCGATAGACGATAGTCGAGCGGCGTTCGACCACAGTCGAACAAAAAACAACTTAACCAAATTTACATCTGGAAAAGTGACAACTCTAAAACTAGAGCAAACTAACTAAACAACTAACCTTTGACCATAGATAAATCTTGGGTCAAGAGACTAAAAGAGAGGACTGAACTCAAATCAAAACTAGGGTACAAACATCGTGTTAGTTTGTTGGCACCCACTGGTAGTTTTACCTTGATACTAGATATGTTATCTTTTTGCTGCTACCTTTTCTGGAGATAGTATTCTTGCTCTTGGGATGTTTTATGATAGGTTGCTAGTTACTTTAAAACCATACAAACTTATTATGTATAAATATATCATGATCAGCATGTTTTATAAAACTCAAACACTATTTTCCAAATAACGTAAAAAGATCGTTTTCCTATATATAGTATAAAGTAAACGTAGGGTCTTGCATAGTATAGGTTGTCCTCTGGGGACACTTATGCACTTTTTTAGGATGTCAAACCTGAATAAAGTATTTTTCGCAGCGTATAAGTATAGTTTTCAAACTGTGGACTAGATGATCCACTGAGCCGAGGGATACGGCCTCTAAAATATAACGATTTTCTAACCATATAACTTATGAATTTTCATAAAGTATACTTGATAGTGGTTTGCCTGAGCGTCGGCAGTTATCGCCTGCTCGACGTGGCATCATGACACGTGTTTTCTCCTACTCTGATAATCCTTTTTCCTCGGATAAAATGCGGGTTGTGACAGTTGGTATCAGAGGGAGGTTGCTTGACAAGTTAGTCGGGCATCCGTCCCTTTTTATTGCATTAACAATTTAGCATCATGTCATTCACACACCGATATGTCATCAACACGTCTTGGAAAAAGCACGAACACTACACTCATAGCATAACATGAAGTATACAGGGCATATTATGTAGTACGGGATGCATAATATGTGCTCGTATATGGATCCACCATAGGGGCAACATGTGAGGGTTATATAGTATGGGATACATAACCTCACCACAAGGCTACGACTAGCTTGTTTTCTTTTTATTGCATGAGAATGTTATGTAGTATGGGATGCATAACATTTTCATGTGCACGCCGCTCATAACATGCATTAGGGCCTTTTTGGAATGCATAACACAAACATGTATAGCATAACATTGCATAAGCACAACGTGCCAAGCTAAAGACTAGCAGGATGACATATGTACACAAATAAGTTTTTGAGTCAAAAAAAAAATATAAGTCATGCATTCCCGATCTAGGCACAAGAGTTAGTATGGTGGTGGTTAGCCATCCTAGGTTAGGCATAACATCAATTCTTGTAAAAAAAATAAACTCCCAGAGCAAGTTTAGCAGCTTTAAGTCCATATTTATGTATGTATTTTCTATACTTGTAGTTAGTTGTAGTTGTTGTACTAGGATCTGACTAATGTTGTTATGATTTTAGGATGGCGAGACGCCCTTCAACAAGATCGACCCCCCTATCTGAGGGAGAGTCATCGGGAGCGCAGAATGATGCGGTGATCGAGAGCCTGCGGCAGAGTAGCATTTCCTTGAGCAGGCAGATGGTGGAGATGTAGGCCCAGATCCAGTCTCTGGTGGCAGTTGTGGCAGGAAAGACACAGGGAGTGCAAGGCCCGGCAGGGGGGGGGGTTAGCTATTCCTCCTCCTCCTGCGCCCCTGAGACCTCCTTTGGTGGTGCCAACAGAGATGGCATTTATCTCGGAGTTTCAGAGACTTAACCCTCCTACTTATGATGGGAAGGCAGATTTAATGGTCATAGATGATTGGCTGATATCCATGGAGGAGATGTTCTCGTACTCCGGTATTGCAGATGATCAGAGAGTGATGATAGCCTCCTATCAGCTCAAGGATTTGACTAAGAGTTGGTGGCTTAGAGAAAAGGAGAGCTTGGTAGCCGGTTGTTCTTGGGAAGTATTCAAGAAATACTGCTGAGGAAGTTCATGCCTTCGGTCGAGCGTGACCGTCTTATGAACGACTTCCTCCACCTAAAGCAAAGACAACTTACGGTCAGTGAGTATGAGATAGAGTTCAGCAAGTTGAGCCGGTTTGCTCCCGGGTTGGTTAGTGTTGAGGCTGATCGAGTCAAGCGGTTTCTTGGTGGCTTGAGGAGCGAAGTTTAGAAGTTGACAAGTGCATATGGATCAGAGACTTATGCAGGGGTAGTGGAGGCTGCTCTGAAGGTAGAGGCAATTGAGCCCGCAAAGAACATAGGCCAGCAAATGAGGAAGTACAAGAGGAAGTCCATCGATGAGAAGAAACCGCAGGTACCCGGTGCTGCTTCGGGAAAGAAGAGCAAGGTGGTGTGTAGCTTTTGTGGCCGGTCAGGCCACCCTGTAGAGAGGTGTATCAAAAAGGCAGCAGCTCAGAAGAAGGAGCAAGTTCATGCTATTCAGGGTGATCCTAGGAGAGACTTTTCCTGTTCTCTTTGTAAGCGAACCGGGCATGATGCTGCCCAGTGCTGGTCAAAGGATAAAGTCTGCTATCAGTGCGGGCATAAGGGTCACATCAAGTCTAGGTGTCCTCAGGTCCAGCCTGCCCTTCATGTAGTTCCACTTCAGGCACTGCCTCCACCTCAATGTGTGGACAAGGGAAAAGGAAAGCTGAACGTGATCTCTTCCGAGGAGGCTCAAGCTTCGACTTAGGTCATCTCAGGTTAGTTGTTTTTCCAGCTTGAAAGTTTTATTTACTAGAATTGTTAAAGTTTTGTTTTGGTAGTTCCTTAGTTGTATATACTCCTATAGGGAAATTTAAGGTTAAGAACTACTGGGCGCGTGTTCTGTTCGACTCCGGCGCTACCCACTCATTTGTGGCTAGAGCCTTTGTGGAGCGACATCGGTTGATCTAGATCGAGTTCGTGATACCTTCCACATCAAGTTCACATCTGGTGAATCTGTGTTATCATATTTGGGCATTCTAGATTACTATGTTTTGTTGGGGGACTTTCTTGCGAAGGCAGACTTGAAGATGATTGATCTGGATGACTTCGATGTTATTCTGGGCATGGACTGGCTATCTAAGTATGATGCGGTTATTCAGTGCAGAGGGAAGCGCTTTAACTTCATCAAGGACAATGGTCAGCCGGGAAGCGTGTATGCTGATCCGTGCCAAGAATCTAAGGTCATTTCTGCGGTATGTGCGTAGAAGTTGTTTCTTTTTGATTGATTTGCTTGTTTAGTCCCAGTGGTTGGGACCGCTGTTAGTGTACCGCGTTTGGAGGAGATTCTCATTGTTCGTGATTTTGCTGATGTTTTTCCTGATGACCTTCCTGGTCTTCCTCTCGATCGGGATGTTGAATTTGTGATTGATTTGTAATCGGGTACGCGTCTTATTGCTAAGGCGCCATACTGGATCGCCCCCAGTGGTCCCATTTACCGATGGTTGCATTGGAAGCCACCTCAAACCTAAACACCTTGTCTTCTTCCGCCATGTTAAAGGAGTTGCGATTCCAGTTGGATGAATTGTTGGCAAAAGGATTTATCAGGCAGAGTTTATCGCCTTGGGGTGCTCTTGTTTTATTTGTAAAGAAGAAGGATGGGTCGATGCGGCTTTGCATTGACTACAGAGAGTTGAACAAAGTCACTATTAAGAACAGGTACCCTCTGCCAAGGATCGATGACTTATTTGATCAATTGCGTGGTAGCACGGTGTTCTCCAAGATGGATCTTCGTTGTGGCTATCATCAGCTCAGGATCCGTGAGGCAGATATTCCACGGACTGCGTTTAGATCGAGGCATGGACATTTTGAGTTCTTGGTGATGTCGTTTGGTCTGACCAACGCACCATCAGCTTTAATGGAAATGATGATCCGGGTGTTCAAGGATTTCTTAGACAAGTTCATTGTGGTTTTTATCGATGACGTATTGGTCTATTCCCGCAGCACTGAGGAGCATGAGTAGCATCTGCTCTTGGTTCTATCGGAGTTGAGGAATCACAAGTTATTCGCCAAGCTGAGCAAGTGCGAATTTTTGTTGCCTCAGGTCTCGTTTATGGGCCACGTGGTGAACAAGGATGGTATCTCGGTCGACCCAGAAAAGATCGTAGCAGTGATGGATTGGAGCAGGTCGGGCACGCCCAAGGAGATAAGAAGCTTCCTAGGGTTGGCCGGCTACTACAGGAGGTTCGTGGAGGGTTTCTCTACCCTGGCTGCACCTTTGACCAGGTCTACTCAGAAGAACGTGGCATTTGTTTGGAGCGAGAAGAGCGAAGAATCCTTCCTTGAGCTCAAGGGCAGATTGTGCACTGCTCCCGTTCTGACCCTACCTACTGAGGGTATGAAGTATGATGTGTACGTGGATGCTTCGCTTTTTTGTCTGGGTTGCGTGTTGATGCAGGCTGGAAAAGTGATTGCGTATGGGTCAAGGCAATTGAAGACTCATGAGAGGAATTTCCCTACGTATGACCTTGAGTTTGCAGCGGTGATTTATGCGTTTAAGCTGTGGAGGCATCTACTTTATGGGGCTCAGTGCAAGATCTTCACTGATCATAAGAGCCTGAAGTACGTGTTCACGCAAAAGGAGTTGAATCTGCGCCAGCGGTGGTGTCTAGAGTATGTGGCCGATTATGATATAGAGATCCAGTATCATCCAAGCAAGGCCAATGTGGTGGCCGACGCCTTGATCCAGAAGATGGGGAAGATCTTTAATCTCTCCGTCGATCGTTTAGTGGAAGAGTTCCTCCTTATGGATATCTCAGTGGGATGCTGTGACATGCAGAGCAGTTTGGCAGTGGTAGAGCCGTCTTTGATTTCTCTTACTAGGTTGTACCAGAAGGATAATCCGGACCTGCTGCACTTATACATCAGGACTGAGAGAGGGGAGTTGTCGGATTTTTCTATCGATGATGCGGGTACTTTGAAGTACCGTTGCATATTTTGCATCCCCGCTGTTGAAGTCATCAGGGTTATGATATGCAGAGAGGCTCATAGATCTAGTGTTGCCTACCATCCAGGATCAACAAAGATGTATTGTGATTTGAAGCAGATTGCTTGGTGGTATGGGATGAAGAGTGATATAGCCCGATTTGTTGCTGAGTGACACACTTGCAAGCGTGTGATGGCCGATCACGGAAGGCTTGGTGGCAAGTTAACTCCGTTCGAGATCCCGACTTGGAAGTGGGAGAGTATTTCTATGAACTTCATTACGGGCTTACTGAGATCTCCAAGGGGATTTTATTCTGTTTGGGTTATAGTGGATAGACTGACGAAGTGTGCTCACTTCGTGCCGTATAAGATTGACTATCCGATGAAGAAGATAGCAGAGTTGTACTTGAATGAGGTCATCAGATTGCACGGTGTGCCTGTTAGCATCATTTCTGATCGAGACTCCCGGTTTACTTCTCGTTTTTGGCAGAGTCTACAGGAGGGTTTGGGTACAGATATGAGGTATTCTACTGCTTACCACCCATAGACCAATGGGCAGACAGAGCGGGTGAACCAGATAGTTGAGGATATGATCAGATGCTATATTCTAGACCACGGAGGAGCGTGGGATGAGCGATTGCGACTGATGGAGTTTGCATACAATAACAGTTATCAAGAAAGTTTGCAAATGGCTCCGTTTAAAGCTCTGTATGGGAGACGCTGTAGAACTCCCCTATTTTTGGCTGAGGCAGGTGAGAGACCCTTGTTGGGTCTGGATGCGCTCGAGGAGATGGAAGTCGCGGTGAAGCTTATTCGATAAAAGCTTCGTATAGCTCAGGAGAGATATGAAAAGAACGCCAATCGGCGTTGGTCGGACATGGAGTTTTCTGTAGGGGACCTTAGAGCTTCGGTAAGAACCGGAAATTTTACCCGAGGTATGTGGGCCCGTTTAAGATCGTTGAACGGATTGGCGTGTCAGCTTAAAGGTTGGATTTGCCAGCAAACTTCCCAGGTGTTCATAATGTATTTCATGTAAGCCAATTGCGGAAGTGCGTGCGCAGTAGTGGGCAAGTCTTTAATGTTGTACCCCAGTTGGAGCCTAATCTCTCCTTTGTTTCAGTGCCGGTCCGCATTTTGGATACTCAAGATCGGGTGCTGCGAAGGAAGTCCATCCCAATGGTCAAAGTTCTATGGAAGAATCAGGATTTGGAAAGCGCGACTTGGGAGTTAGAGTCGGCTATGAGGGAGGCTCACCCTCAACTGTTTCCCTGATTGGATTGGTATGTTTTCTTCTTGTAATTTTTGGCTTGTTACATTTCCTTCTATAGTAGAAGTGTTGTGCGTAAAGTTTCGGGACGAAACTTTGTTTTAGGGGGAGTGACTGTAACGCCCCCGATTTTTTTGCGATTATTTAATTCTTGCTTGGCGTTATGTCGATGCATTTTCTTGGCTTGTGTCATCTGTGGAGTGTGGTCTTAACTCCTTAGAACTGAGTGGCCTATTTTGTAGTCTATTGGCAAGATCTCCCTAGCAAGTCGGGTCCTTTTGGGTGACTCGGTGTGGCCTCTCGGGGGATGCTTGTGTTTTGACTTTGGGTGGGTGTAATTCGAGTTCTGTTCGTCGAAAGTTAATTTCGACTTCGCCGTTGTGTTCGTAGCATAGATATTTAGCTACGGTGCAAATTTCGTTGAATTCCGAGGATATTCAGTTTTCGCGTCGTTTTGTATTTTATAAAAAATAAAACTATTTAATAAATATTATATTAATAATTATTTTGAAAGGGTGCAGGTGCTTGACGGTTTGCCTTATCATTTTTATGCCTTAATTAACTGATTTGCTAATTAAGATTAAGAGGATGTTATATATAGGATAGTTAAGACTTAAGAGAACTGCTCCTGTTCATCTTCCCGAACCCGTCTGCGGCTGTTTGCGGAAAGAAGCGGAGAAACCGCTTAACCTGCTCCCCTTCGGACGCCGATTCCAGGAATGTTTGTGGATGGAATTCGATTCCGAGAGCGTATTTTGATTGCTCTCGCCTAGACCTTCATTCCTACAGTAAGAAATTCAGTTTTCGTGGTGTTTCTAGGGGTCTCGATTTTCTAGGGTTGTCCGTTTCCGCCATTAAAGCTCCAGATTTCTTCTTTAGGTGTTGCTGTTGTTGGTGCCGAGTGAGGATAAAGGGGGTCGACCAAGCTCCGCTGGAAATCAAGGCAAGTGGTACTCTTGCCCTTGCCATGTAGTTTTCATGTTTTATTATATGCCCAGTTATCCTATTTCATACAACCGAGCATTGCTTTAGACATAGTAAGTTACCTTTCCTGTAATATAGATGCTTTCTTTTCCTGTGGAAGAACCGGTGATGATGCCTAAGCCTGCTGTTAGAAAATTCCCTGTACAGAACCTTGTTCAAAACAGCCATGTATGTTCTCTGTTCTTGTTCCCTCGCTGTAGCTTGTTGGTTCTCGGGCTGGGGAAGGAAGTACGGGATAGGTTAGAAATTACCTATAACGTAGCTGTATCCGGGTAGGAGTTAGAATCTTTAACTAGATTATTATGCTAGTCCTCATTATAACCCTAGAAATGTGTTTGGTTGTTATATTAATTTTACTACAGTATTAGACTTGCTGGAGTTAGCATTGGAGAATTCAGGGTTTGGCGTTGAGTGTGGTACACACACTCAACGCCAGGTCTGCTTGGGCTTGGCGTTGAGTGTGGTGCACATGCTCAATGCCATTTCCCCTTGATCTGTTCTTTTGCGGCTAAGTAGTGTGGCGTTGAGTGAGTCGACCTCACTCAGCTCCATGGCTGTCTAGGCATTGAGTGAGGCGGACTCACTCAACGCTACAGCCAATCCGCACGGTTATGTCGGATGGCGTTGAGTGAGTTGGCCTCACTCAACTCTATGGAGGTTTAGGCGTTGAGTGAGGTGGACTCACTCAACGCCGTAGCCCATTCTTGCGGGTAAGTACTTTGGCGTTGAGTGAGTTGACCTTACTCAACGACAAAGCTGTTTTATCGTTGAGAGTGGTGGACACACTCAACGCCGCAGTTTATTTTTGCGGCTAAGTACTTTGGCATTTATTGAGTCGACCTCAATCAACGCCAAAGCTGTTTTAGCGTTCAGAGAGGTGGACTCACTCAACGCCACAGTTTATTTTGAGGCTATGTACTAAGGCGTTGAGTGAGTGAACCTCACTTAACACCATAGCAGTTTTGGCGTTGAGTGAGGTTAGCTCACTCAACGCCGCTGCCAGTGTTGCAGAAGACGTTGAGTGAGTGAACCTCACTCAACGCCGTAGCAGTTTTAGCTTTGAGTGAGGTTAGCTCACTCAACTCCACCGCCATTGTTGCAGAAAGCATTGAGTGAGTGAACCTAACTCAATTCCATAGCTATTTTGGCATTGAGTGAGGTTAACTCACTCAACGCCACTATCTATTTAGGCGTTGAGTGAGTGGGGATCACTCAACGCCATGCCGTGTTGAGTCATCTCAACATTTTTTTTTCTTACCTTGATTTTCTCTCCCGAGTGAGTTTCTTTTGCTTTGAAGTTCCTTGTCGGCTATGTTTTTCCAAAGGCCGAATCGTGGGTTGTGGTTTGTAGTGGTGGTTTGAAGCTATTAGTAGGGGTGAAGTTGTGTGACTTAGCCGTGGCCACACTGTTATCTTGTTCCAGGTACGGGCTGGGCAAGTTGGTGGGAGGTCCCTAGTGCTTTCACTTGTAGACCCTTGAGCTTTGTTTCTTGGAAATGGTGGTTGAGGGACTGAGTTTGCCTCCAACTTGGATTCACGTTGTTTTTTGCTACTGCCATCTCTCACAATTTAGGATGTTTGACGTTTCTTCCTTTGTAAATTGGCAACGTTTGAGCAAATAGTAGCCTTGTAAACTCTGCAGGATTTTGGGAAGTGTTGTTGCTGTTTTCTCGCACATAGTGCTTTCCTTTTTTGTCTTGCCTTGGACAGTGGTACTTGTTACAATTTACTTACTCTTCTTGCTTATCCTTTTAGATTAACTTTTCCTTACAGCTTATTTGTTTTTACTTGCTGAGGTATTCTTTTCTTCTTGAATGCCTCAAGTTCTGGTTAGTAGCCGATTAGGCGACTAGTTGTGCTGTGCTGTTGCTGGTGGTCTCTCGTACTGGGGAGATCAGTTCCTTGGTCTTATGAGGTATTTTTGTGTTTCTTTCTTACATGCATACATACTTGACAGTGGGATCGTGTCAGTTTGTGTGTGCCAATTGGTAGTTTTACCTTGATACTAGATATGTTATCTTTTTTGCTGCTACCTTTTATGGAGATAGTCTTCTTGCTCTTGGGATATTTTATGCTAGGTTGCTAGTTAATTTAAATCCTAACAAACACTATTATGTATAAATATCTCATGATCAGCTTGTTTAATAAAACTCAAACACTATTTTCCAAATAACGTAAAAAGATCGTTTTCCTATATATAGTACAAAATAAACGTAGGGTCCTGCATAGTATAGGTTGTCCTCTGGGGACACTTATGCACTCTTTTAGGATATCATACCTGGATAAAGTATTTTACGTAGCGTATAAGTATAGTTTTCAAACTGTGGACTAGATGATCCACTAAGCTGAGGGATACGGCCTCTAAAATATAACTGATTTTCTAATCATATAACTTATGAATTTTCATAAAGTATAGTTGATAGTGGTTTGCCTGAGCGTCGGTAGTTATCCCTTGCTTGACGTGGCATCATGACACGTGTTTTCTTCTACTCTGATAATCCTTTTTTCCTCGAAGAAAATGCGGGTTGTGACAATGCCCCTCCAGCCAGGATCACGCCTTTCAGCAACAGACAGAAGCTCCAGACCGCAAGACCAGTCCTCCCCTCTTGCACGGACTGGCTTGTCATCTCTTTTTTGTTTCCCGTCACTGATGCCCGGTACTCCTGTACCCCGGGAAGCCGGTTATTTTAGCCCCTCCCATTTTGGCAGGCCCCCAAGCCTATAAATAGGGGGAAGCGGTGCACCCAAAGCACCCTAACTCGAGCCCATGAGACTACTTGCAAAAGGCTCCGGTCTCGAATCTCAGGCTTTGCAGTCTCTAACTTGCTCTCCTTTCAGATCTCTTCCACTACTTATAATAAACCATTTACAATCAAAGGAAAGCTCGTTACAAGAGAGCCATTCATGCCATGATGGGCGAAGTCTGGTGTTGCAGTGGCTCATGACTCCTATATCTTTTTATCTCGTCTGCTAATAGATAGCTGCTTGCAGTCACCTCTTTTCCCTTCCTTTCCCCTGTAATTTAACCGTTAGCTGGTGGTGATCGTTTCCGCACATCAACAGATAACACGCAACTTTCAGATCTGAAGTAGTTTTTTAAAATCAGCGAATAAGCATGTCAGACCGCCGAGCTCGCCATTCGTACTACTCTAGTTCTTTAGAAGACTCACTGCGGGATGCAATTGAACAATCTCGTTGGGAGGCTGAACGATCTCGCAGGGAGACCTATCATCGCTTGAATACAATAAGTCAGGAGTTAAGCGTGCTGACTCAGCGGCTTGTGCTTCAGGACGCAGCAGATCCTGCGGACACTCGATTCTATCAGACACCGCTCCTTAAGTCTCCGACAGTCACGCCATCTCATCAAGCTTGCCATCCAGCTCAGACCGCAGCTCCTCTGCGGCCTCAAGAAGTTTAGTTCTCCACTCTGATGGACTTCTTCAGGGAGGAAGCCAGGGGCAGTCCAGCCCGCCAGCTCTACTTCGTCGACCGTAAGTTTGCACAGCCCGCGGACGCTCCTGCTCCAATCTTCCCCGCCTATCTTGCTAAAAATGATGAACCCTCTCCCTTCGTGGATAGAATCCAATTGGATTCCGTGCCGAATAACTTCAAAGAACCTCGTCTGCCACTACATACAGGGGAGATCGATCCAGTATCCCATCTGCATGCCTCGAAGGGGCAGTAGCTTTGAGATGCCTCTTTGACGCAATCAAGTGCATACTCTTAGTTACCACCCTCAATGGACAAGAAAGAGAGTGGTTCTATGAGATGCTATATGGCACCATTTCTTCTTTTGCAGAGTTTCACAATGAGCTCTTGTTGAGGTTTTCAACCTCAAAGAAGAGGAAAGATGGATAGGCTTCCCTCTTCGCTATCAAGGAAAAATACAATGAGTCAGTTGCCCAATTTGTTGACAGCTTCCAGAAGGAGATTCAGGGGGTGCAGAATGTGAACCCAGACCACTACAAAGTTGCTCTGATCCACGGCCTCTGGGAAGTCCCTCTGAAGTTCAAGGCAATAACAAAGGCGCCAGTCACTATCAGGAGTTGATTGCTTTAGTCAATCGGTTCATTGAAGGCGAGAATGCCAACCAAACCAACATTTCATCCCTGATAGCCAAGGCTGAAGGAGGGATATTTCTAGTTCTTCTGCTGATCATCTCCACACAAAGCCTCCTCGTCCGACTATTATCCACCTTCTTAGAGGGGGCGACACTTCCGTCATAAGAAACCATTCTTGGCCATCAACAGTTTCAAGATCTGAAACTACCATTTGCCACCACTCCCGCCTTACAACCTCATGTTCTACCAAACCACCAAAATGTTCTGCCTACTCCAAGGCAGTACTGCAGTGACTCTGCGCAGGATTTTGAAGATTTGGGGCTGAGCATTGACGAGGTCTTCCAAATTTTGTAGAGGAGGTCTGATGATAGGAAGCAAGGACCTCAAAAAGAGTGGAAACCAAGGAACTCTGATCTGTTCTGTGAGTTCCAAAAATAAAAGGTACATTTGACCGAGAATTGCAGAGCCCTTCGTCAACAGGTAGAGAAGTTGATTGCTGAAGGAAATATGAAGAATATTGGCAAGAAGGATGCCTCATCCAAACCGTCCACCTCCAAGGGCAAGGAGGTGGCCGAGGCCAACTAGGAATGTGAAGAGATCGTGGATGTTGGTTATCTAGGCCCTATCAACATTGAGAGTGAATGCTTTGATGCTGATGATGAAGGAGCCTTGGG
This sequence comes from Platanthera zijinensis, assembly GCA_039513925.1. Lineage (NCBI taxonomy): Eukaryota > Viridiplantae > Streptophyta > Magnoliopsida > Asparagales > Orchidaceae > Platanthera > Platanthera zijinensis. The sequence continues at coordinate 85,035,112 of CM077089.1, forward strand.
GCGGGTCTTCTGCATTCATGGAGGTGCAGGGATCGAATAAATTCACAAATCCTCCATTGCAAGGGTCTCTCGAGCTGAGGTTGTCTATGCTTCTTCTTCTGCTCCATTAAGGGGAAATGCCACTTTTAGCAAGGATGATCTTCACCCAACGTCCAACCCATTCAATGATGTTGTGGTTATCAGAGCAGCTATCAAGGAATATATAGTGGACAAGATTCTGATTGATACAGGCAATTCTGTCAACCTCTTTTCAAGTCAACCTTTGAGGCCATGAAGACTGGAAAGCCTCTACTTTCTACCAAAGGGCAACTCTATGGCTTCCCTGGAGAAAGAAATGTGGTCGAAGGAAGTGTCACACTTTTAGTGAGACTTTGAGGAGTAACAAAATTGATCCAGTTCATAGTAGTCGATGATCCAAGCAGCTACTATGCTATCTTTGGGAGGCCTCTCCTCAACAAGTATCAAGCGTAGTGTCAACCTACCACCTCGCCATAAAGTTCAACATTGATGGCAAATAGTGCAAGGTCAGCAGTAACCCAGAACATGTTCGGGAATGTTATCTTTGGATAGTCAACATGACTGAAATCAATCCTTCCGCTTTACTAGTTGCAGCACCAGAAGTTTCTTCCAGTTCAGAGGCAGCTGATGACAGAGAAGGATCTCACCTGGAACCTTCCCAGGTGACTCAAAGAGTCCCTATTACTTAAGGGGAGGAGAGGAAGTTCTTCATCAACTCGGAGCTACCGGAAGATCAGAATGCAGAGTTGATCTCTTGCTTGCTAGAGAACCTGTATGTCTTCGCTTGATACGCGGAGGACATGCCATACATGTATCCAGATGTTGCTTGCCACCATCTCAACATCGATCCAAGCTATAAGCTTGTGCAGTAAAAGAAAAGAGATACGGAAACACAACTTGTTTATCCAATCAAAGAGGAGGTTGCAAAGCTCCTCAAGGCGAAATTTATCCGTGAAATTCAATATCCCACCTGTGTATCTAACGTTGTAATGGTTAAAAAACAAGCGGGAAAATGGAGAATGTGTGTAGATTTCACGTGATTAAATAAAGCAAGTCCTAAAGATTGTTACCCCTTGCCTCAGATAGTTTCTTTTGTTGATTCCGTGGTTGGGTATTCTTTTATGAGTTTTTTTAGATGCATTTTCTGGTTACCATCAAATTAGAATGCATAAGCCCGATATTCCTCGTAATTTTTTTATCACAAAAAATGGCTTCTATTGTTATCTCGTGATGCCTTTCAGGCTTAAGAATGATGCTGCAACTTATAAACAAATGATGGATCATGTATTCAAAGAACAAAAAGGGATAAACCTTAAAGTGTATGTCGATGATCTCTTGATCAAAAGTAAATCCTTCTATATGCACCTGCATGATCTAGCACAGGCATTCTCTATTTTGCGAAGATTGAAGATGAAACTTAATCCATTAATGTGCACCTTTGGGGCGAGTAAGGGGAAATTTCTTGGCCATCTCCTTACTCTAGAGGGACTGGCCCCTAATCCTAATAAGGTTAAAGCTATTATTGATACATCACCTCCTAAGTCACCCAAACAAGTTCAACAGTTAGGAGGAAGGTTAGCAGGCCTTGGGAGATTCACCTCTCGAGTCGGAGATAAGAGTGCCTCTTTATTTAAAACTCTTCGAGAAGCGTCCAAATTTTTGTAGACTAAAGAATGTTCAGAAGCATTTGAGCAGCTGAAGAAACAATAAACCTCAGCACCTTTGTTTCAGAGCCCGATCAGGGGAAATGTTGTTCTTATATTTGGGAGTTGGCCTGGAGTCCGTCAGCCCATTTCTTGTTTGAGAAGAGAATAGAAAACAGTTTCCATTTACTATGTTAGCCATATCCTCAAAAGCGCAGAAACAAGATATCTGATTTTGGAGAAATTGGATTTAACACTAGTAATGTCAGCTCGGATAATGCGCCCGTATTTCCAAGGCACATGTAATTCAAGTTGTGATAGATCAACCTTTGAGAAGCATGCTAGAAAAGACAGAGCATTCAGGGAGATTGGCTAAATGGGCAATAGAGCTGAGTGAGTTTGAAATCTCTTATGTGCCCAGAACATCCATCAAGTCTCAAGTATTGGCAGACTTCTTGATTGATACAGAAGAATCTAGCTCTGGTTAAGCTGAAAGATCTCCTTTAGCTTGCACCATATATGTTGATGGGGCCTCAAGCAAAAACTCCTCAGAGCAGGAGTAGTTCTTATTAACCCAAATGACATCAAGTTAGAGCAAGCAATAAAGTTTTTCTTTCAAACTATACATAATCACCACCACATGCCAATCAAAGATTCAAATGGAGTACCATTCCAATTCCTTCTGATCATAGGAAAAGTTTTCAAATTCCTATTGTGAGCCCAAAAAGAAGATGCAACAAATTCAAATGCTGGTGCTGTAGAAAAGTTTGTGATTTTTCCATTAACTTCTGGTTCAACCTAACATATCCAAGGGCAACTACTGGCATAACATCTAAACTTTGAGAAGTCCAACATGCACCTCAGTTTTGTCAAAAAATGAAGCAAGTTTTTTTATGTTAACATGAATCAAGGACCCAACTAGATTTGGGTGCCTATGAAGAAATGATTTCCTTTTGCAGGTATATATAAATACTAACTATACTCTTATTTAGTACTTAGATAGTAAGTGTTCCAGGCACATTAATGGAACAAGAAGCTTATTGACTGAATATTCCTCAATGGAAGATGGTTTAAAAGTCATTTTTTAAGGATCTGATAGTGTTAAGACTAAAGGTTATGGAAAGATATCCAAAGACATAGTCACTATCATAAGGGTAGCTTATGTTAAAGGATTGTAGCACAATCTTATTAGCATAAGTCAATTATGTGATTGTATTCCATAAGGATGAGTGCTTGATTATGAAAAATAATGAAATCATTCTAACTGGCACTATGAGTCGAAATATTGATTGTCTTAATTTCTTACGTGCAAATTCAGATTCTTCTATCTTTCTTATGACTGAGAATAGAACATCTCTCTCTGTGTAATGGCATAAGAGACTGGTGATGGCGGAAACCCCCAACATGTTAAAGTTGAAGATGATGACGGCGACGGCAATGACGTTCTCCTATATGTTGAAGATGATGACGGCGACAGCGATGACGTTCTCCTACATGTTGAAGATGATGACGGCGATGTCAATGACATTCTCCTACATATTGAAGATGAAGACGGCGACGGCGACGTCGTTCTCCTACATGATGAAGATGAAGACTACCAAATAATATTTAGTTCTTTTATTTGCATTCTATTTTATCATGTTGCATTTTAATTTATCATGTTGTTTGTTTATTTTCATTTGGGCTGCTAATAGCCATAACTTTGTGATGGGCCTATATAAGGCCATGCTTGTGATGTTTTTTACTTAGTGAATGAAAAAATATTGAAACCCTAAAATATTTGTGAAGATTTCTATCTCTTCCTCCTTCTTGGCCGCCCCCTTCCTCTCCTCCCTCTTTTGAGTATGGTTCCTTCCCTCTTCCCTCTCCTTGGTCGCTGGCCACCCTTCCTCTTCCCTCCTCTTGCTCGGCCTCCCTCTCCTTCCCTTCCCCTTTATCTTCTCCTTCCCTCAACTACAAGATTCGGCCACCACAACTCCTCCCTAGCCGCCGCCTCCTCCACCAACACCAAACCGACCACCACCCTCTCCCTTATCCAAAACTAGACCTCCATTAAGAGCCCCAATTCTGCCCTTTTTCCTAGTGAAATCGAACAAGATCAAAGGTGTTTTCTCCCTTTGTGGTTTTCCTCCATCCCGGCGTGAAGCAAAGGAAGCGGACAAGTTTTCTCTCCGGTCGGCGAAACTCCGGCTGAGTCGTGGAAGAACGATCCTTGAAAGTGAACCGGAATCATCTATTCCGGTTGGGTAATGAGATCTTCTACCTATTGTGTGATTCTTTTTTTTTTCAGATTTTCATTTGGTGGAATACCTTTGCGTTATTTTGGAATCGTTTTTTTCGTTCGTGGTTTATCTTTTCAATTGCATGTGTTGTTCTTTCTAATTGTTTAATATTCCGAGAGGTTTGGCGAGCCTCGCTTTCGTTTTGTTGGGAGAGATCTACCATTTTCGAACCGAACTTTTCGGTAGATCACTTTTGGTACAACCATCGCTCGTTCGGACCGGGTGGGTCCTTTAGCTTGAGAGAACGACGACCTATAATCGTTTGTTCGATTTTAAAATGGCGTGGCTACCGTACGTTAGTAATAGTTGATAACGTTGTTCGTGAGTGTCCTGCGTTTAATTATTGTGTGAGCGTAATAGTGGAAATAGAGAGGCGTATGTGTTATTCCCTTTGTCGTTATAGTGTCAAACACCATTGCCTACATCAATTTGGTATCAGAGGGAGGTTCTCGTCAATTTCCTAATTGGCACTCCTCCCCCGTCTTATGTGGTACGTACATACGCATTCACCTGTTTCGTTGCAGATCAATATTTAGAAAATTAGTTGTCATGAAATGCATTAAAATTCAACAATTTCAAATTTCATATTAAAAACAAATAAATTTCCAAATTTTAAATTTAAAATTTTGAATTTCAAATTCCTAATTTCAAAATATCAAAATTCAAATTTCAAAATTCAAAATTTAAAATTAAAATTTCAAATTTCAAATTTTCAAATTTCAAATTTTAAAATTTAAATTTCAAATTTCAAATTTTAAAAATTCAAAAATTCAAATTTCAAATTTCAAATTTCCAATTTCAAATTCCAAATTTCAATTTTTTCTCAAATATTAGAAATTTTTTTTTGTTGTCTGCCAATAGCCGGCTAAATTTTATTTCCAGTAATAAAAAAATCAGAAAAAAATTAATTAATAATCTCCATATTTTTGCCTGCAAGAATATCAAAAAAAAGTTATATATTATTTTGAAATATTAGCGGGAACAAATCTATCTTTGAAAATAAATAGGACCAGGCTATTTTCTACTTTGCATGTGCACCGGTTCCGGTTGAGTGTTCTCTCCGGTTCCCTCTAAAATGGCCCACGATGTCAATGTCTCCCGAGGAAAAACTATAGGTTCCAATAGGCACGCAGGGAAATCTATCCATTTACCAATAATGGATGAGATTACTGCTTTAGTTGTTCAACTAAAGGCTAGTCAAGTAGCACCGCCACCGCTCACCTCTAGGCGTGTTAGGATTCCTGCTCCGACATATGATGGGCTAGGCGGACCGCGAGTATTTCTATGTTGGGTGAAAGATATGGAGCATTATTTTGAGCAATATCATATTGTGGATCCCCACAAGATTCCCGTTGCGAGACTTTAACTATTTGGTCGAGCCTATACCTTCTGGCTTAATGAAGAGAGACGTTTTGGGATGCCCTCCGTCGACTCCCTGTTCGGTTGGCGATTATGAAGAATATATTAACGGATGAGTATTATCCTCCCTACTGCCGTTCCCAAATTTCTGATTATAGGAGTGACTATAGGTCTCACGCTAGATACTTGCTCTGCCAAGATCTGACTATTTTGAGCACATGTGCACCTACCGATGAAGGAAAAGAGAAGCTTAGGACCATTGTCCCTAGTTCGATAGACGTGATTGCTAGGAATGCCATGAGCCCGCGGGGTGAGAGTGTTCCTATCAGCATGATTTTGCCTGAGACTGTGATTAGGATTGTGCCCGTCACTGAGGACGAGGCTATTATCACAGACGATTGTAGCGACGTTGAGGAGATTGGTTACCCTAGTGACCTTGATGAGGATTTCTCCTTTGAAGAATCATCTCCACTTCCCCTCGTCGATGTTTTTGAAACCATTACTTAGTCTGATTTGGGTGAAGTATCTAGTGAGTTGATAGAGTCACCTTGTGGCGAATGTTTCTCTGATAGCGATTTAGGTGATGACGAGCCAGTTAAGTTTTTTGTGAGGGAAATCTTCTGTTTGATTTTTCGGTTGATTTTGATGGCTTGCACCCGGAGGATTTTACTTGGACGATAAATCTTTATTTTGACATTGTGTATGACTTAGCCCCTCCTCCAGAACCTATCAATGCTCCCATTCCTGAGATTTGTACTGTTACTGATGTCATTACTTATGAGTTGGAAGGATGTCCTAGAGAGAGAGTTATATTTTTGGAAGACGATATAGAAGTAGACCCGGATGAGCGTCCCATGATGCTAACTCCATTGCGTGAATTTAAATGCGATCTTAACTCTCTCCCAGTTTTAGTATTACTGACTCTCCCTCCTGATATGTTGACCCGACCAGCGGATCCTTTCAGACATGAATTTATTTTGCCTGATTTTAGTCATGTTATTTTACCATCCATGTTGGACCCTCCTATGGACATGTCTCGTAGTGTGATAATAGATTTCGTGTTTGGTCTTGATGAATGTCTCATTAATTTGGTGTCCACTCGACTTTCTAAAATTAACCAAATCTCTGAGAGTACGTTAATGCTGTGGTCATCTTTTGTGCCACCTGATTTCATTCTACTAGTACCCCCGGATGTAGCCCCGTTTGTGCCACCTGTTCGCATTCTGTTGGTACCACCATATCTCATTGGGTTGGTGCCTCCTGATGTAGTTCCACTGGTGCCACCAGAGTTATTTCTGTTGGCGCCACCATATTTAGTTCCGTTGGTGCCACTATATGTAGTTCCGCTAGTGCCACCCTATTACTTTCCGTTGGTGCCACCATATTTAGTTCCCTTGGCTCCATCTCATGTAGTTTCGTTATCGCTATTTTACATGTCAAGTCTACCTGCAATATTATTTGCCTCTCATGCTTTCATTTTACATAAGCACAGTAAGGAAGCGCTAGTCACACACATGTCTTCTTATCAATATATCGCTAACTTACATAAAAGGGTGTCTCCCTATAAGGTTTTCGGTTTACTCTTTGTGCGTCTCGTCCCTGAACGGATGATTCCGGAACTATAGAAATGTTGGCAATTCGGCGAGTTATAACTTTTTGGATTTTTAATCAATTAGGAGAAACAACATATCTATTGAAGTTAACCACTGAATGGGGTACTTCCCCTAGTTTAAATATTTCCAATTTCACACATTATGTTTTTCAACCTTTTGAAATATCTAACTCTACGTTTGGCGCCACTATATTTTCATTTGGGTTGGGGGGTGAGCTTGTTCTTGGATCGTTCTCTCCATTGGTCTCCAACGGAGGTACGTTGACTGTTGATGAAGAAATTTTTCCTCTTTATTTGCGTAATTCTTTTCCCAGTTTCCACAGGACAATCTTTTTGCTAGACAGGTTCATATTTGGTGTTCTGCTCTCCTCTCCATGCGATGGTATTCAGCGTTATGTGATACGATGGTGTGCTCTCCCGGTCTCCAGTGACCCTTGGATTCCAGACTCGAAGATGGTTCTTTTGGATGATGTTCTTCGTCTCCAGCACCTCCATGGCAACTCATCAGTGATGAGTCATTTTGTGCGGGGGAGGATTGATGGCGGCAAACCCCAACGTGTTAAAGTTGAAGATGATGACGACGACAGCGATGACGTTCTCCTACATGTTGAAGATGATGATGGCGACGACGATGACGTTCTCCTACATGTTGAAGATGATGACGGCGAATGCGATGACGTTCTCCTACATGTTGAATATTAAGACGGCAATATCGACGACGTTCTCCTACATGATGAAGATGAAGACTACCAAATAATATTTAGTTCTATTATTTGCATTCTATTTTATCATGTTGCATTTTAATTTATCTTGTTGTTTTTTTATTTTCATTTGGGCTGCTAATAGCCATAACTTTGTGATGGGCCTATATAAGGCCATGCTTGTGATGTTTTTTACTTAGTGAATGAAAAAAATATTAAAACCCTAAAATCTTTGTGAAGATTTCTATCTCTTCCTCCTTTTTGGCCGCCCCCTTCCTCTCCTCCCTCTTTAGAGTTCGGTTCCTTCCCTCTTCCCTCTCCTTGGCCGCCGGCAACCCTTCCTCTTCCCTCCTCTTGCTCGACTCCCTCTCCTTGCCTTCCCCTTTATCTTCTCCTTCCCTCAACTACAAGATTCAGACACCACAACTCCTCCCTAGCTGCCGGCCTCCTCCACCAACAAAGAACCGACCACCACCCTCTCCCTTATCCAAAACCCGACCTCCATCAAGTGCCCCAATTCGGCCCTTTTCCATAATGAAATCGAACAAGATCAAAAGTGTTTTCTCACTTTATGGTTCTCCTCCATCCCGGTGTGAAGCAAAGGAAGCAGAAAAGTTTTCTCTCCAGTCGGCGAAACTCCGGCGGAGTCGTGGAAGAACGATCCTTGAAAGTGAACCGGAATCATCTATTCCGGTTGGGTAACGAGACCTTCTACCTCTTGTGTGATTCTTATTTTTTTAGATTTTCATTTGGTGGAATACCTTTGCATTATTTTGGAATCATTTTTTTCGTTCGTGGTTTATCTTTCCGATTGCATGTGTTGTGCTTTCTAGTTTTTTAATTTTCCGAGAGGTTTGGCGAGCCTCGCTTTCGTTTTGTTGGGAGAGATCTACTATTTCCAAACCGAACTTTTCGGTAGATCTCTTTTGGTACAACCATCGCTCGTTCGGACTGGGTGGGTCCTTTTAGTTTGAGAGAACGACGACCTATAGTCGTTTGTTCGATCTTAAAATGGTGTAGCTACCATATGTTAGTAATAGTTGATACCGTTGTGTAACACCCCAGAATCTCAAAATATGTTTGTGCACAGTTTTGAGTAGCTGGCTGTTAGACACGGCCTGGGACACGGGCGTGTCCCAGGGCGTGTCGGGGGTACACGGCCTGGGACACGGGCGTGTCCCAGGGCGTGTTCGATTTAAATTTCGAATTTGGCCTATTCGAGTCAGAGCCGTACACGGCCGTGAACACGGCCATGAACACGGGCGTGTCAGGCTGGACACGGGCGTGTCGGCTGCCGTGTTCCGACCCATGTACTGGTTTTGGAAGTTGATGAGTGCCGTGTAGCAGGGGACACGGGCGTGTCTCAAGTATGACACGGGCGTGTCAGGTTCGACACGGGCGTGCCGATGCCCGTGTTGTTCAGTCGGTTCCAAACCGCGTGTGCCGCTTAAGGGTACATGGCCTGTGACACGGGTGTGTCACAGGCCGTGTCAGCCAAAAGTTGGGTTTTTTGGGCAGATCTCGGCCATTCGTTTCCTTCTATTTGGATCGTGTGGTCCAAAGCTTTTCCAGCCTCTTTAAGGCCGTGGATTGAGATGAAATCTCATTTCCACTTAGCCTTTCTCTCTCTAAAGAGAAGAAAGAGAGGAGAGCTTGGAGGAGGAGGAGGAGGAGCTTTCCGGCCGCCGTGGAGCTTCGTCGAGCCGAATAGAGAGCCGAGTGCAGCATTGCGGAGGCAAGGCCGCTGCGGTGATTTCCATCCGGCTAGTTTTCTATGGCGCCGAAGCGATCGTCAAGGGTAATGATCTTTCTTCCTTGGGCAGGTGAAGCCCTTTGTTTTGCATGTGCATGGGATCCTCCATCAAGAGATGGAAACGCGTAAGTGATTCCAGCAGTTGAGTCTGCATCTAGAGCGGAAGTATGTAGTACGGCATAGGCATGCTGTGTGAAGCCCATCCAGACGTATGTCGGGATTGGTGATGTTTATATTGCGAACCGGAGAAGACTCCGTGTATTCATCGTTTAGCCTGCGGAGATGGTGAGGACGATGTGCGTGGTGTATAGGATGCTTTGTATAGCTCCTTTGGTTGCATGCTTGTAAGAGCTGGTTGATGGAGTGCGGACACCTCTGAGTGGGTGGGCGCGTGAGGTCTTCAACAAGGGTTTGGAGGCTTATGCCCATTCCACCAAGTGGCGATGAACACCTCTGAGTGGGTGGGTGCGAGAGGTCTTCAACAGGGGTTTGGAGGTTTATGCCCATTCCACCAAGTGGCAATGTTAAGATCGGGTGAGCGGTCGATTGGTAGCAAAGCAGCAGGGCGAATTCCCTAGGCTTGTTACACTACGTGGGTAGGTCGACTGATAGTGCTCACGGGTTTTGGTGTGGTGCGTACCTCTGAGTGAGACGGGTGCGTGAGGTCTTCAACAAGGGTTTGGAGGCTTATGCCCGCCTACCAAGTACAAACCATAAAAGGTGCCCTGAGTGCACGGAGCGCCTGGCATTGAGGCCGGCGTTTGTGATGTTGTGTGTATGTGATATATATGTTGAAATTGTTATACATGCAGGGAAGGAACCACTGCCCCGGGTAAGGGGTGGGGTCGTTATAATTGGTCAGCTGAATGCTGACCGTTGCTTTGTTTATCACCCATGGGGTGGACGTCCATATGCAGGTGTTGCGGGCTGATGGATTGAGCGGGCAACAGCCCATGCTGCTGGTAGGCCCTTGAAGGCCGTGCAAAGTGTTGGATTTCATGTGTGGCCGGCATGCGTGCCGATGTATGAAATTATATGTGTTGTAAAGAGTAACTTGTAAGGCCTTAAGGCCGTGTGCGGTGTGGTCTTGTATACATTCCTGGTTATACATATAAATGTGATATTTATATCGTAGTGGACATTCATTGTTATGCGTTCTTGCACTTAATAAGCTTCCGCTAGAATGGTCTGAGTTAGGACTCGTTTGGTTTGATATTATCCGTGACCTCACCGTCTGTTTGTGGCATATAGTGTGGGGCCCCGGCCGGACCTTCTACTATACGTCATTTAACGGATGGGGTCATTACATTTTGGTATCAGAGGTTTTGTCGGTCTTCCCTTTCGAATTCGTGGTCGAATTCTTTTGTGTGGTGGCGAGCACGTGTTTGTGCGACCTGCTGTAATGCTAATGAACTCTGGAATGTCCACTAGGAATGTGTGTGTGTGTCTATTCGGTGAGTTTGCCGTTTTACCATGGAAAGTAATGCTATCTTGTTCACCTATAGGTGACGAGGAGTGGAGCTGGGCAGTCGGAGCCCCAGCATTCGGATGAGAGTGCGGCACCACCTGAGGTGCCTACACCTCCCCCTTCTGCGGAAACGGTGCGCTTTGTTGCGGAGGTGATCTTTGCTATGCTTCAGGCACAACCTTTTGGGCAAGCGAGGCCCGCTGTGGCGCCAGTGCAGGTTGGTGCGAGGCAAGAGCATGTTGAGGTTGGTGCGAGGCAAGAGCACGTTGAGGTTCCGGTTGCTGTGCAAGCAGCGGACGAGCAACTTAAGCACTTTATGGAGTTTAATCCGCCTACGTTTGTCGGGGCAACGTCTCCAATAGAGGCCGAGGATTGGCTCTCTAGAGTGAAAAGAATCCTGGCTGCGCTCAGGATTAGTGAGGAGCAGAAAGTCCCGTTAGCCACTTTCCTCCTGGAAGGAGAGGCGAGGCTTTGGTGGGATGAGATCGAGTTGCACCAGTTGGGCGGTAGAGATCTGGGCGACATATCGATGGACGAATTCTCTAGATTATTTTGGGCGAAATATTTGCCAATGGCACAGAGAATTGCAATGGAAAATGAATTTCAACGTCTGGTACAGGGTGATAAGACCGTGGACGATTACCTGCATGAGTTTACCAAGCTCGGTCGTTATGCGGGGTCGACGTTTGCGGACCAGGCGCGGATGACAAATAGATTCTATGAAGGGCTGCGTGATGAGCTGAGGTTGGCTCTCCCAAGTTCAGGGAACCAAGGATTCCAAGCATTGGTGCATACTGCTAGTGCACTAGAGAAGGATTTGAAGCGGGTACGGGAGAAGAAGATCGTAGCGGTGGAAAAGTCCGACTTCAAAGTTCCGCCATCAGAGCAGTCAGATTTCAGGAAACGTGATAAGAAGCGGTTCAGGCCTGCTGAACAAACTTCTTCAGATGTTGCGTCAGGAGCAACGTTTGGGCAAGAACGGGTTGATCCGCGTACATGTTTCATTTGTGGGTGGCCAGGACATATCGCGCGATTTTGCTGGAATGGTGCGTCCAAGGGTGAAAGAAAGACAGGTGCGTCTTATGACGAGAAGGGTAAAGCTGTGGCAGAGTCGTCTGCATCGCGGGCGCAACCGCGAATATACACTCTTGAGATGCAGGAGCCGCAAAGCTCAAATCAAGCAGAACAGCAAATCCGTGCTTTGGACTTAATGGAGGCCGCTAAATGAATTCTGCGAGATGCGGAGAAGCCGAAATAAAGTGGAGTGTGCACTTTATTATGTTGTCTATTGTATGTATGTATGTCTGTATTTCTGTTTGGGACAAATAGTTGTGGTGGTACGATGCCATGGGGCGAGCCAAGCTGTGGCCTCTGAGCTCTAAACCTGGATCGTTTTGGGTTTGTATCGCAACAGCGTGGTTGTGTTGATACTTGTGCGTTGCGCTAACTTTCGGGACGAAATTTCTATAAGGAGGGGAGGGTTGTACCACCCAAAATATGTTTGTGCACAGTTTTGAGTAGCTGGCTGTTAGACACGGCCTGGGACACGGGCGTGTCCCAGGGCGTGTCGGGGGTACACGGCCTGGGACACGGGCGTGTCCCAGGGCGTGTTCGATTTAAATTTCGAATTTGGCCTATTCGAGTCAGAGCCGTACACGGCCGTGAACACGGCCATGAACACGGGCGTGTCAGGCTGGACACGGGCGTGTCGGCTGCCGTGTTCCGACCCGTGTACTGGTTTTGGAAGTCGATGAGTGCCGTGTAGCAGGGGACACGGGCGTGTCTCAAGTATGACACGGGCGTGTCAGGTTCGACACGGGCGTGTCGATGCCCGTGTTGTTCAGTCGGTTCCAAACCGCGTGTGCCGCTTAAGGGTACACGGCCTGTGACACGGGCGTGTCACAGGCCGTGTCAGCCAAAAGTTGGGTTTTTTGGGCAGATCTCGGCCGTTCGTTTCCTTCTATTTGGATCGTGTGGTCCAAAGCTTTTCCAGCCTCTTTAAGGCCGTGGATTGAGATGAAATCTCATTTCCACTTAGCCTTTCTCTCTCTAAAGAGAAGAAAGAGAGGAGAGCTTGGAGGAGGAGGAGGAGGAGCTTTCCGGCCGCCGGTGGAGCTTCGTCGAGCCGAATAGAGAGCCGAGTGCAGCGTTGCGGAGGCAAGGCCGCTGCGGTGATTTCCATCCGGCTAGTTTTCTATGGCGCCGAAGCGATCGTCAAGGGTAACGATCTTTCTTCCTTGGGCAGGTGAAGCCCTTTGTTTTGCATGTGCATGGGATCCTCCATCAAGAGATGGAAACGCGTAAGTGATTCCAGCAGTTGAGTCTGCATCTAGAGCCGGAAGTATGTAGTACGGCATAAGCATGCTGTGTGAAGCCCATCCAGACGTATGTCGGGATTGGTGATGTTTATATTGCGAACCGGAGAAGACTCCGTGTATTCATCGTTTAGCCTGCGGAGATGGTGAGGACGATGTGCGTGGTGTATAGGATGCTTTGTATAGCTCCTTTGGTTGCATGCTTGTAAGAGCTGGTTGATGGAGTGCGGACACCTCTGAGTGGGTGGGCGCGTGAGGTCTTCAACAAGGGTTTGGAGGCTTATGCCCATTCCACCAAGTGGCGATGAACACCTCTGAGTGGGTGGGTGCGAGAGGTCTTCAACAGGGGTTTGGAGGCTTATGCCCATTCCACCAAGTGGCAATGTTAAGATCGGGTGAGCGGTCGATTGGTAGCAAAGCAGCAGGGCGAATTCCCTAGGCTTGTTACACTACGTGGGTAGGTCGACTGATAGTGCTCACGGGTTTTGGTGTGGTGCGTACCTCTGAGTGAGACGGGTGCGTGAGGTCTTCAACAAGGGTTTGGAGGCTTATGCCCGCCTACCAAGTACAAACCATAAAAGGTGCCCTGAGTGCACGGAGCGCCTGGCATTGAGGCCGGCGTTTGTGATGTTGTGTGTATGTGATATATATGTTGAAATTGCTATACATGCAGGGAAGGAACCACTGCCCCGGGTAAGGGGTGGGGTCGTTATAATTGGTCAGCTGAATGCTGACCGTTGCTTTGTTTATCACCCATGGGGTGGACGTCCATATGCAGGTGTTGCGGGCTGATGGATTGAGCGGGCAACAACCCATGCTGCTGGTAGGCCCTTGAAGGTCGTGCAAAGTGTTGGATTTCATGTGTGGCCGGCCTGCGTGCCGATGTATGAAATTATATGTGTTGTAAAGAGTAACTTGTAAGGCCTTAAGGCCGTGTGCGGTGTGGTCTTGTATACATTCCTGGTTATACATATAAATGTGATATTTATATCGTAGTGGACATTCATTGTTATGAGTTCTTGCACTTAATAAGCTTCTGCTAGAATGGTCTGAGTTAGGACTCGTTTGGTTTGATATTATCCGTGACCTCACCGTCTGTTTGTGGCATATAGTGTGGGGCCCCGGCCGGACCTTCTACTATACGTCATTTAACGGATGGGGTCGTTACACGTTGTTCGTGAGTGTGCTGCATTTAATTATTGTGTGAGCGTAATAGTGGAAATATAGAGGCGTATGTGTTATTCCCTTTGCCTTTATAGTGTCAAACACCGTTGCCTACATCAACTTGCTTACAATATCTATAATACTATCAATAAGCACTTATTATAAAATTATGTTAGAGCTAGCCCCAAGTGGAAATGTATTCATGAAAGCCCTGATCATATATGCCAAACGAGCGAGCAAACACATGCTTCATTCAAACTAATTGGGGTTAAGGGTTCCACAAAGTGTTTATACTTATTGTGCTTTGATCATTTTGGTCCTATGCCAATTCATATCTTAGGAGGAAAACTATATACTTTTGTGATTATTGATGATTTCTCTAGGTTTATACATGTGTTATTTCCTAAATAAAAGTTAAATACTCTAGATGTATTAACTAACTTTATCAGGCAAATCCAGAATGAAATGGGTTGTTCAATTGCAAAAATAAGAAGTGAACATGGAACTGAATTTCTATTAGTAGCTATGAACAAGTACTGTGAATGCGTAAGTACCTTTCAGGAGTTTTCCTATCCTAAAACTCCTTAACAAACTAGAGTTGTAGAGAGAAAGAATAGAACTCTTATTGAAGCTAGCAAAACTATGGTGAGTGATACCTTACTTTAAGAATATTTTTGGCATGAGACTATTAATACAAATTCCATATGTAAATAGGGAATTGATCAACAAGAATTATAACAAGACCCCCTATGAGCTTGTGAAAGGCAAACAACAAACCTTGGCCGACTTCAAGATCTTTATAAGTAAGTCCAATGTGTTAAACAATGAGAAAAACTACCTAACCAAGTTTGTTGAAAAGTCTTTTGAGAGTGTTTTTGATGGATATAGATCCCATAGTAGAGCAGACAAAATATTCAACAAAAATACTCAAGTAGTAGAAGAATTCATTCATGTTGTATTTAATGAGGCTAACCTTATATATAAATACTAAACTAATTCTCCTAGTGCTGCAAGTGCTGAGTAAAAGTTGGAAAAGCTTTATATCAATGACAAGAAAGAAGGTTGTGAAATAACATCACCAGATGCACTAATCAGATAAGAAAGCAATCCAACTAAAGATGTATAGGATGTTGCAGAAAGGACACAATAGACTGAAGCACAAGATGAACCTGAAGAACAAGGTTAACTAGAAGCACAAGAGACTATCGTAAGATTGTCAATAGCTACAAGAAACTTAAGAAATCATCCACAAAATCAGATAATTACTGACATAAATTAAGGAGTTCAAACAAGGAGAAGCACAATGAATGAAGTACTATACTTGAGCTTTCTTTCTCAGGTAGAACCAAAGAAGCTTGAAGAAGACAACTCTAATCCATGCTGGATCTTGGCTATGCAAGCAGAGTTAAACAAATTCAAAAGGTGTAATGTCTTTAAACTGGTCCAAAGGCACAATGACCATAATATCATTGGAACAAAGTGGGTGTTCAGTAACAAAATAGAAGAATAAGGAGTTATATTCTAGAATAAAGCAAGAGTGGTTGCAAAGAGATATAGATAGGAAGAAGACAAGACTTTGATCAAACCTTTGCACCAGTAGCAAGATTAGAGGAAATAAGGTTGTTTCTAGTATATATAGCTCAGAAAGGTTTCAAGACATATTAATTGGATGTGAAGTTTGTCTTTCTCAATGGATATTTAAAAGAGGTGGTATATGCAGAACCACCTTCGGGGTATATTCATTCAATTCACCTTAGTTATGTTTATTATCTATACAAAGCTTTCTATGGTCTCAAATAGGCACCTAGAGTTTGGTATGAGACATTGTCTAACTTTCTCATTGAAAATAAATTTTTAAGGGAAAATATAGACAAGATATTATTACTAAGTGAATTCAAAGGCAAGATTTTACTAGTGCACATATATATAGATGATGTAATCTTTGGATCTACATTTGGTAACCTTTGTAAAAGGTTTGTTAATCTTAAATAACTGAAATTTGGAAAGAGCATCATGAGAGAGCTGAAATACTTCTTAGGACCCCAAGTGAAGCAATATGGGAATTGAATATTCATCTCTTAGAGAAAGTTAAAAAATGTGCTCATTAAGAAGTTTGGAATAGAAAGTGCAACCTCAATGAGAACTTCAATGGGTCCAATGTGTTTCTAGATAAGGATAAAAAGGGAAACATTTTAATGAGACGATATACACATGCATCATTGAATCTCTTCTCTACCAAACTTTTATTAGATCAAACATTATGTTTTCAATTTGTGTTTGTGCTACATTTCAAGTGAACCACAAGGATTCTCACTATTCCTCTGCCAAGAGGATTTTAAGATACTTTTAGGGTACACAAAATCTTGGCTTATGGTATAATAGGAGTAATGATTTTGAGCTAACAGGATTTTTAGATAAAGACATTGTAGGATGCAAGGAAGGCAAGAAAAGTGCCTCAAAGATATGCCAATTCCTTGGGAGAAGGCTTATTTCTTGAAGCAGTAATAAGTAAACTAGTGTTGCTATCTCAATAGCTGAATCAGAATATATCTTTGTTTGGCATTGTTGTTCCCAATTGCAGGGGATTCAACATCAACTACATGTCTAAAACATCCAACTAAATAGAACTCCCTTATTCTGTAATTCATCAAAGGCAATCTCAATTGCTAAAAATCCCGTATCACACAGTAGGACCAATCACATTGAGATTAAGTATCACTTTATCAAAAAGCTTGTTGAGAACGAAGATTTTTTCCATGAGTTTTCCCCCACAGACAAACAAGTGGAAGACATCTTCACCAATCCTCTGGATGAAGAGAAATTTAATTTCTTCAAAATTAAATTAGCTATGTTAAATGTAGAGCAATTTTTATGCATAGCTAATTCTTTAAATTATCTCTCATTGCTTAGTTTTGTATATTATTTATTATACAAGATATATATTATACATGTTAGTAGATGTTAGACACTTAACAAACTTTCATGCAATAAACTATAAAAGGAAAAATATCTTCTTGATGGGGAGACACATAAGCAAATTTCTGTCTATAAGGAAAGATATCAGTGCACTATATTCAAAGATATTCTTAAATTTATTACTTAATACGACGCATACCTCTTCAACTTCCATTTTAAAAAAATAAATTAGAAATACTGAGAACATTAGGTTAATAGACTATAAAACCTCAAAACATTAGCATGAAGCCTTTCACACTCTCTCTTCCATTCAACTTAGAAGCTTTCTCCTTAACAATAGTTCACAATATCCAATGGCGCCAAGAAAAGCTCTTGTGACAAGATACACACTGATAGTGAAATTGTGTGCGATGGATTCAAAATCTTTCCTAAAGAAATTCAGAATGTCAAATTCCATCTCAATGCTGCAGGGCTTGAGGTAATACTATCAGAACCAACATGGATTGTGATAAAGGCTATAAAAGAGTTTTTCAAGAATACAAAGAGCAGTGCCTCTAGGAAATATATCAATCCCTTATATTGGAGAATAACTTGAGAATCATGGCTTGGAGTCTTAATCGGCTACTTAACCTACTTTCCCTTTCAGAAGGAGAAAAAGAGGAGATAACTTGGGAAAATCATGAAGCACCCGTAGAGTGGTATGACTATTCTGCAGAAAAGTATGGCTCACTATGAGATGGGTAGATTGAACTCTCCACGTAAATTGCTAGCTAACATAGTGGAGTGCTATTATGCAAACCATGGTCACATGACATGATTTCTAAGGAGATGTTCAACATCTTGATAATAATTATTCTTATAAAGAAGATTGACTGGAGTTAGCCAATCTTCAGGAAATTAAAGAAATGCCTGAATTCCCGAAACATGGGGAGAATTATCTTTTTATACCTCTTTAAATGCCTAGTTGACAAGCTAGATGAGTCACCTAAGGAATCACTACATTATCTATGAAAAATGGACTACATAATAATTGATAGGTAGGAGAAACCTTTCTCTAAATCGAAGAGAGGAGGGAAAGCTCTAGGCTAGCAAAGACTGAAAAGAAGATTGAAACCAACCCTCAACAATAAAAGGAAGAGAAAAAAAGAGGACTGGAGAAGAAAAGGGAGATTGATCCAAGCCCCCTACACTCCCCCGATCATGTTGAAGTGAAGCATACTAGAGAAGTTAACCCAATCACATCTGAAACTATGGTCCTGTAAGATTGAGAAAGCATAGCCCCTATAAAAGTGTACAGGGAAGATGTTGAAAAAGAAGCTGCGAAAATGGGAGAAGTTCAACATGAACTTGCTGCCCAAAGTACTAAAGTGATGGTGATGAGTCCTCTTTATATACCTATTTTCGGACTCATCTAGGCTTATTTTCCTGTCTTTGCACACTGTTTAGTGTCATTTGCACTTCTTTTGGTTCGCTACGGTTTTCCACGTCTTGTGCACTTTATTAGCCTATTTCCGTTGTGTGTGTGTGTATTTCCCTCTTTGCTTGCTATATTATTTATGTCTGTGACTGCCATAATCGACATCCCGTCCAGTTTTGCTGCAGGTTCTGGGATTGTGTAGGCGTCCGGCATCGGACTTTCACCATTTCTGGCCAAAGGAGTCAATGGCTCGTGCGTGCGTTTTACCTACGCACGACCATCGACCTCTTTGGCACACGATCATCGGTCGTGCGCAGTCTTGACCTCTCCTTGAAAGTTCTGTCCCGGCATATCGCACGATCACCAGCCATACCGCGCACGATCACTGCTCGTGCGCTGCCGGTCGTGCGCAGTCATGATATCTTTTTCCACTTTTCTGCCTCCATATCGCACGATCACTGACTATATCGCGCACGACCACTAGTCGTGCGCCAGTGATCGTGCGCGCTGTTTAAATTCTGTTTTCTTTAAATAGTGCAGGTTTCGCCCTATTCGAGAGATCGATCCAGATCCGCGATTTTCCGCCGTTCTTCGTCTCGGACGAGGGTTTCCTCTGTCCCCCTTCATCCTCCACCTTAGGGAGGGTCTCTCGGGCAAGCTTTCAACGCCAAATCAACGCCGTGAGCATCCTCTCGGCCTCCTCCTTCATCCTAGAGCTTCAAGCGTAGTTTTGACCTAGCTTTCTCCATCAAGTTAGGAGGAGCTGGAGCCGCAATCTACGGGTCATTTCAACGAAGAAAGACGGGTCCATTGGGAGTGAGTGACAGCCTCCTCTACCCCGGACGCAGTTGAGGACCGATCTTGGACGGATTCGGATTGACAACCCGGGATTCCAACCGTGAACCCTCAACAAGGCTTCGGATTCGGTCGATTCGCACACCTCCTCCTCTTGCATTTGATAGCTTAGTTTAACTTTTTGTATTGATGAAGTACATTTTATTGTAGTTAATGATCTTGCACTTTTTCATGTCTATGTGATTTGTGTGATTTCATTATTATTGCTTGAGGTGCGCCTTATTACTCCACCCCATCCATCCACCCTTGCCGCAACTAGCAATTGCTAGTGGCGTGCATTGCGAAGAGGTGCTCACGACCCTCATTCCGCCATTCTCACCACCTCATCCGCTAGCCTACTCTTCCATCCGCCAAGCGATTCGGTGCATAGCGGCCGTGTAGTTTCCATCCCGCCTGGCGAAGCAGTGCATAGCGGCCTGCATAGTAGGATTTCCGCCGTTCTCTCCACCTCATACGCTTGCCTACTCGCCCATCCGCCTAGCGATTCGGTGCATTGCGGCCCGACTAGTCTTCCATCCCGCCTGGCGAAGCATCGCATAGCGGCGTTACATAGGAGTAGTTGTTAGATTTTACTTTATTTTCCACAACCATCAAAAACCCCCCATCGTTACCTTCGCCCCGAGGACTTCAATCTCAAGTCCTCCTCGACATTAACTCATCCCCTTACTGTGTTCCTCAAGAGACCGACACTCGGGGATTTATTCCCAAACTTTATTACTTGGTGCGACCGGTGCGCTTGCCGTAATTCCACGCATCAAGTTTTTGGCGCCGTTGCCGGGGAACATAGTCGTTTGAGTTTTTGGAGAGGAAGATTTGAGATAGTTGCCCTTTCCATTTGTATATTTCATGTTTTATTTTTGTTTTGGTTTTTAGTTGTTGTTTTCATTTATTTATTTTATTTTATTCCCTTTCTAGTTTTTATTTTGCTACAGCAGGCTGTTCCACTCTTTATTTGCTTGCCAGTATTTAATTTCTGCTTAGAAAATCTCTCGTGGTGAATTCTTTCTTGCTGCACCATGTATTCTAATGCGAATATCCGTTGCCGTTGGTGCGGGGATTTTGGCCATAGCAGTGATGAGTGCCCCACTGAAGAATGGGGAGCATAATTCTCGTGGTTCAGTGTATGGAGCACCGTTGTCTTATGGTACTTCATACACCGTACCTCAGTCTTATGGTCACTACTCTTCTCCGCCTTCACCTTTTTCATATTCCCTCTCCGGTCCCACCTGGACCGAGGAGTAATGGAAAACGGTGTTTGTGTTGTCATAGCACCGACCATGTGTTGAAAGATTGCGCAGAATTTCAGCGCCAGTTGGAGGCAGATGATGAACCGGATATCCGGACTGTCTCATCCACCTCTCAAAGGGCTGCTCCTTCTGATTCTGATGATGTATCCGCAGTACCACCTTGTCTATGGGGGACTGTTGTGGATACACCCATCAGACTTTCTACTGATCGATGTGACGACATTGTGGTACCGTCGCCCGCTATACCTTCTTCCCCTCTCCTTGATTCACCCCCGGAGGAACCTGCGCATATTATCTCTGATGATGTTGCTCCTCCGCTTTCTTCGCATGAATTACCTACTCCCCTTTTCTAGTGAGTTGGTTGATGATGTTGTTGCCCTTTGGAGATTTGGAACATGAGGATGCGCCATGGTTGTGACGAGGACATTATTCTCGTTAATGGAGAATAATTATTGTCTTGGAACACCTTGACGTACCGAGGTGTGATGAGGAAATCCTTGCCGGTGAGGAGGTTTCTACTTCCTTGTTGGATGGGGAGGTCCAAACCACCACCGAGGACCTCGTGGTCTCAGTTTCCCCTCGCCATGACTCACACGACACCGACAGTGATCTATGTTTGGATCCTGCTGGGGGTGATACCGGGATCACTCCCCGATTTCTGATTATTTTTGTCCTTCTTCTCTTTTATTCCTTGACCCACCTTCTCTTTCTGCGCCTGTGCGGGTTGACTCCCTGCAGGTGAGTTGGGTTGACATTGAGCCTTGCGCTCAGGTTGTCGGCGAGTGCCTCAGCTTGCATGAGGAGTTTCCTACTCCTTTTGCAGTTGAAGCCTCTACCTTCACCTTCGCCCCAACGAGATTGTGGTGGACGATACCTTGCTAGGCAAGGATTTGTTTTGTGGTGAGATGAGTGAGGACCAGTGCTCTCCTCATCTTACTTCCTATTTCCTCTACCTGTGCGTCGCAGGTATTATTACTCAGGTAGAGGGGTAACTGCGCTGTCGCCGTATCGGTACCCATTACCGACACGGATATTGGAACAGTTACCTGTGCACTTTTCTTTTCATAGGCCCATTAGCTAGAACTTTTCTATTGTTGAATAAGTCGTGCTGGGATGACAATAACCCCAGTACTTATCTTTCATTTTCTGCATTTTACTTTTTATGTCTAGCTTAGTTTAGTATTTCTTTTTGTATATTTTCTTTTGTTTTTGCGGAGCTCACCCCTGCAGGTATTCATGGAAACTACGCATTGGCGGGGTTGTGATTCTTCGCTTGGCGGGCCTGCTTCTACTTTTCATGCATCTTCTGGTATGCTCACTAGCTGAGCATTAGGTAACCTCTTCCTTAGCTCTTTTGATTTAAATTTCTATATCATATGTTATGCTGCTTAGTTTAAGTCTGGGGGAGAGCTACTAGTTGTTGCCTTTTGCACGTGCACATTGCTTGCGCATACTAGAAGCTTTTATAGTTATTATTTTGTTTAGTTCATTTTCGCACACCACTACACCCACTTGAGCGCGAGCTTAGCTGTTAGCGTGCCGCGAGTTGAACTTGTGTCTTTGTTAGATTTGGAAAATTTATGTGCTAGTTTAGGATTGTACGACGGAGTAAAATGTTGGCCTTGCTGTGTTTCTAGTCAACTGCTCTCATCTCGTGTAGAAATTTGAGTAGATTTAATTTCTGTATGCTTATAGTTTTTATTTTTCTATCTGCGTAAATTCTTTTTATTCTACTCAAAAGTTGGTGAA
This sequence comes from Platanthera zijinensis, assembly GCA_039513925.1. Classification (NCBI taxonomy): domain Eukaryota; kingdom Viridiplantae; phylum Streptophyta; class Magnoliopsida; order Asparagales; family Orchidaceae; genus Platanthera; species Platanthera zijinensis. The sequence continues at coordinate 85,057,611 of CM077089.1, forward strand.
TCCGGTGTGAATCAAACGGTAGCGTAGGAATGTGTGTAGCCGCCACTAGACTCGTATTGCTTGAGTCGGGGGAGGAAGGATTATTTCTCGGTTGCTAAGAACTTTCCCCAAGCTATTCTTGAAGCATTGGTACACGGTTAGTCTAGCGTAAGAGTGATGTAGGCCACCTTTTGGCCCGGTTGAGCTTTGTACCCATTCCTAACATCGCCCTTGCTAGCCCCTTTGTGCCTACCCTTCCTTTTGATTAGCTCCACTATATTCGCCAAAGCCTCATAGCCGATCCTAGTCGCACACCCAAGTCGAGCTTAGTGTTTTTATATTTTCATGTTGGGATTTTATGTGGTGTTATTATTTGTGAATATGTGGATGTGCTCCAAGATTTATATCTGCTGAGATTGTGAAAATAAAGAAAATGATTTGAAAAGAAAAAAAAATATGTGAAAAAGAAAAGTGAAAAGTAAAAGTTGAATTGAAATATTTATTTGAGAAGATCTGGATTTGGAGTAGGCGGTGCACACACCCATTTAGTAAAAGTTAAGTTTGGGGGTGTGGTGCACCCATGTTTATTTTGTGGGCAGCGGGTACTAGTTTTGTACGTTAGCTCATTTGGGTTAGGTGCATACCCTTCATGTTTATCCTTGTTTTCTCTCACCGTAACCCAAGCCCCATTATTACCCAAAGTCCTACGGGCTTGCGCTTGAGTTGACTAGTGCCGTGGAGAGAGTGCGAACGGGCAAGCTTATGGTTTCCGACATTGGTGGATTCCTTTGGGGGTAATCTTGAGCCCCGGTCTTCGGCAATGCTCACCTTAGTGGCCTGTCTACTTTCTTCCTGCGTAGGACCGGATGATTCACCGTGCTTCCACTTTTGCGTAATAATAAATTTTGTTACGCATTGTGAAAAATATAAAATATTTTGTATACTTAAAAATTTCCTCTACTTTTTTTTATGCACGCGAGCATGCGACTTCGCATGGTACTCTGTTTTGCAATTTCTTTGTTAGCTAGTTCATTTTCCCCGTCTGCTTAGGTTTTGTTTGCTCGGGACGCGCAAACGGTTAAGTCTGGGGGTGTGATGAGTCCTCTTTATATACCTATTTTCGGACTCATCTAGGCTTATTTTCCTGTCTTTGCACACTGTTTAGTGTCATTTGCACTTCTTTTGGTTCGCTACGGTTTTCCACGTCTTGTGCACTTTATTAGCCTATTTCCATGTGTGTGTGTATTTCCCTCTTTGCTTGCATATTATTTATGTCTGTGACTGCCATAATCGACATCCCGTCTAGTTTTCCTGCAGGTTCTGGGATCGTGTGGGCGTCCGGCATCGGACTTTCACCATTTCTGGCAAAGGAGTCAATGTTCGTGCGTTTTTACCTACGCACGACCATCGACCTCTTTGGCGCACGATCATCGGTCGTGCGCAGTCTTGACCTCTCCTTTGAAAGTTCTGTCCCGGCATATCGCACGATCACCAGCCATACCGCGCACGATCACTGCTCGTGCGCTGCCGGTCGTGCGCAGTCATGATATCTTTTTCCACTTTTCTGCCTCCATATCGCACGATCACTGACTATATCGCGCACGACCACTGGTCGTGCGCCAGTGATCGTGCGCTGTTTAAATTCTGTTTTCTATAAATAGTGCAGGTTTCGCCCTATTCGAGAGATCGATCCAGATCCGCGATTTTCCGCCGTTCTTCGTCTCGGACGAGGGTTTCCTCTGTCCCCCTTCATCCTCCACCTTAGGGAGGGTCTCCGGGCAAGCTTTCAACGCCAAATCAACGCCGGAGCATCCTCTCGGCCTCCTCCTTCATCCTAGAGCTTCAAGCGGAGTTTTGACCTAGCTTTCTCCATCAAGTTAGGAGGAGCTGGAGCCGCAATCTACGGGTCATTTCAACGAAGAAGACGGGTCCATTGGGAGTGAGTGACAGCCTCCTCTACCCCGGACGCAGTTGAGGACCGATCTTGGACTCGGATTGACAACCCGGGATTCCAACCGTGAACCCTCAACAAGGCTTCGGATTCGGTCGATTCGCACACCTCCTCCTCTTGCATTTGATAGCTTAGTTTAACTTTTTGTATTGATGAAGTACATTTTATTGTAGTTAATGATCTTGCACTTTTTCATGTCTATGTGATTTGTGTGATTTCATTATTATTGCTTGAGGTGTGCCTTATTACTCCACCATCCATCCACCCTTGCCGCACTAGCAATTGCTAGTGGCGTGCGTTGCGAAGAGGTGCTCACGACCCTCATTCCGCCATTCTCACCACCTCATCCTCTAGCCTACTCTTCCATCCTCCAAGCGATTCGGTGCATAGCGGCCCGTGTAGTTTCCATCCCGCCTGGCGAAGCAGTGCATAGCGGCCTGCATAGTAGGATTTCCGCTGTTCTCTCCACCTCATACGCTTGCCTACTCGCCCATCCGCCTAGCGATTCGGTGCATTGCGGCCTAACTAGTCTTCCATCCCGCCTGGCGAAGCATCGCATAGCGGCGTTGCATAGGAGTAGTTGTTAGATTTTTACTATTTTCCACAACCATCAAAAACCCATCGTTACCTTCGCCCCGAGGACTTCAATCTCAAGTCCTCCTCGACATTAACTCATCCCTTACTGTGTTCCTCAAGAGACCGACACTCGGGGATTTATTCCCAAACTTTATTACTTGTGCGACCGGTGCGCTTGCCGTAATTCCACGCATCAGATGGCACTGGAAAAAGTTCATCTAGAACTTTCTCCCTAGAATACTTAAATTGTTGATCTAGGAGAAGTTCAACAGAAACTATCCGCCCTAAATACAAAAATTTTGGAAGAAGAAGTTCATTAGGAACTTTTTGTCCATCATACTGCTATAGTTAAGGGGGAGTTAAGGAAAACTCCGCCCAAGACATTGAACTGCTGGAAGAGGAAGAGAGGACAATCACTGAAGTGGTTGAGGGGGAGTCACGCCTAAAAGACTCTCCAGACTGGTCTTGATCAGGATGAAGTAGACCAGGTCATCAGAAAAATTATATACTCCACACCAACAGTACCACCTATTCCTGAATACTCATAAGAAATCCTTCTTATAGTGAAGAAGATTATTCTATAAATACAAGACTGTGCTTAAAGAGCCAGATACTCTCAATATCACGTCATAGGCCTCTACTCCTAACTACCAATATGAGTACTATAGGCCTTATATAGGACCATACCATAATAGTAATGCAGAAGAGCCCAAGTTTCCATCTCTACTAATAAGTTAAGCACCAACTAACTTATTCATGGTTCAACTACAAATAATGCTGGATAGTTAAAGGAAGCAAATATAAGGATTTGTGTAATGATCAGACCATTGTTTGAGGATTGAATTAAATAAGAACACAGTACTATAAGAAGAGATGCATTATCTCAATGCTCAAACCCTTTACTTCTTCATGAAGGCAACATATGTTGTAGATTACTTTGCACAACAAAATATCATGACTCACTAAGTTTTGCAAACAATAATAGAGAATCAAGTTGTCACTATAAAAAATCTTCACTTAACTATGCAAGCTATAACAAATAATATAGCAGAGCACAAGATGGATGCGCTAGTCAAAATTGACTTCTGCAGTCTACTTCTTGATGGACATCTACTGTAAAGTAAGAACCACATCACTACAGGAGTTAATACGCTGGAAAATAATATAACTAACACTAAAGACACATTCTATCAACATATATTTGAAGAAATCAGAAAGGGTGAGAAGACAATAATACATCAAATTGCTCAACAAGAAATATGGATTTCAAATCATACAAATGATTCCCTGAATCTATCACCAGTGCATTACTCTCTAGACGCAAAAATCTCCCCTAGTTGATTATGTTAACACTCCTCCAGCTGATAATACATTTTACAGTCTAAACTATTAGGGTATTTTCTATTTTTTGTACACGAATCATGTCTTGTAAGCTTATATATTGACCTCCTTTTGTATATATTATTTCCACTAATGTTTTCTCTTCTTTTTGCAGATTTTCTCAATTTTCGGCCAAAATGACCTGACACGCCCTCCCTGGGCGTGTCACCAGGGATGTAACCTGATCCCGAGGAAGATTGCTGCTAGAGCCCAAATCCCGAGAAAAACACCTGACATGCCCCCTTACACGCCCTCCTTGAGCGTGTCTCTAGGCGTGTCACCCTCATCCCAAAGTCTGCTGCCACATTTAATGATTTTCCATTACTCCATGTCAATAGTACTGATACGCCCCTCTACACAAGCATGGCCCTGGGGCGTGTTCCACTTTTTTTGAGTACTGATGGATTTCTGCCAATGATTGAGACTTGACGTGCCTTATACACCCCTCCTATACGGGTGTGTCCCGAAGCATGTCCACCATTGTACATATGTAGTCATCATTCCCACTAGAATCTAGAGCCCGAGGTCAACTCCGTACATGACACGCCCCCCTAACAAGCCCTCACTGGGAGTGACAGAGGGCATGACCAACCCGTAAGAAAGTTTATAAATTAAGTGGTTCCCCCTTGTGTCCAAAGGAGTTTTGGGTTGAGACAGGAGGTAATGCCCCTTTGTTTCTTAGTGTTTTTATGCTCTATCTCTCTCACACACATTTTATGCTTGTCTTATACCAAGCTTAGTGTACTCCCTTTATTCTAGTTTTTGTAATTTTATTTGTAGCCTAGTGTTAATTCAAGAATAGGTTTTTATTTCATTGCAAGTGTAACCCTTTACTCCAAGTTGCAGCTCTCTTTTAATATTAATATAAAGTGCTCTTTTGATTTTTGTTATTAATGTTCTTCTACTAATCTCTCCTCCTCCACTTCTCCATGATTAACTAATCCTCCTTATACACTGAAAGTTTTCAGTTGTCTACCTAAATCACCTAGAGGGGGGTGAATGGGTGAGTTGTGCGTCTTTTTGTGGAATAAAAATTTAGAGATCTAAGCACACAATTATCAAACAAGCAATCACAGATGAAAAAAGATTTATAGTGGTTTCCCAACCTTGGGTACATCCGCTTTACCTCGCCGATCTAGCAAAACTCAAGACTCGACTACTCCTCTATCTCAGATTGAAAACCAATCCAACGCCTCGGAACATAGTTCCTACAATCTCGATCCACAACACGGATCTACACTCGGAAGATAAAACTTTCTACAACTCGGAGACAAAAGCTTCTACACTCAGAGAGAAATCTCCTACAAAAATAAATTGAGAGTATATGAAAATACAAACAGAATATTTCTCAGATCTGGAAAATCTCGGCCAAGGACTTCTTTCTTTGATCTTTGCGGCTCTATCATAAAAATTGAAGAAGAAACTCGGCATGATCTGGATCTAAAATTTCTTTGACTCACACGATCCGAGAGATGATGAGGAGTTGAAGAGAAATCTCGATCTGTAAGTCAACCTTGATCTAAATATTCTTGAACACAAGCCCTAGGCGATTTGCATGATGAAGATCGGCGGCAGCTTCCGTTTTTGGAGAGAAAATTGAGATTCAGAGACTTAGAAAATTTCTTTTACAGCTTGTTATTGTGTTAGGGTTAGTCAGTTTGACAAGACATTATATAAGATCTCCCCTAACGGTAATAATCTCCATTAATGATGGCCACATTAACCAATCATATCACGTCATATGAGAATTAGATCTGAAAAGGACTTAGTAAATTTTCTTAAAAACTGGACTTCATTTCTCGAGTAAAGTTGAACTACTCGAGTGGTGAAGCTTTTACTCGAGTAGATAACAATGACTACCCGAGAAGATGGAAATTCTGAAATCACTCAAGTGGAATGTTACATTATTTGAGTACTAAGCTGGCTTTCGAGAGATTGACTTGAACTGTCTATCAGAAACATTCGAGACAAATCTTATTATTACTCGAGTGGAGTATGATTATTTGAGTACTGAAAATGCTACTCGAGAAGCAGAAGTAAACTTCTCGAGAAAAAGACTTGGAGAAAATTTCTGGAAGTTGAAGTTGATCACTCAAGAACTAAAAGATGATTACTTGAGTATAGATGTACTACTCGAGTACAAAGACTTGGATTACTCGAGTGGTCTAGAATTTTCTAGAGAACTACTCGAGTACATAGCAGAACTACTCGATAAGTGGACTTAGAACAAAATTCTGAGAGATAATTTCTGTCACTCGAGATGAACAAACAACTACTTGAGTACAAGATTGACTACTCGAGTATTATACTTAGAAAATTTTCTGAGATAAAAATCTGAACACTCGAGAGATAGACAAAGTCTACTCGAGTACTAGACTTTGTTACTCGAGGGATAGAATAGTGCTACTCGAGAACGAGTTCATGTACTCAAGTACTGGGCATGACTACTTGAGTGCTTCTTATTCTTCTACTCGAGTACTATCAATCCACTCGAGTAAAAGACTTAGAAAAATTCAGCTTTTTAGAAAACTTTTCTTCTTCATTCCCAACATAACCAACTCTTCATCCATTAGTCCAAGTGCTTGAAGATGAAGTGTATCCCATTAGAGAGGATACACATGAGTCAACACCTTGGATCACACAATGAGGAATTACATTGTATGGTCCTGCGTGTGATGACCCACTGTAGACTGACATTGGTCTACACTTGAAAATAAAACCTGCAAACACATAACTAAAATAGTATATCAAATACAACCTAATTCATCTTAGTTCAAGGGTGACTTCATACAAATTTGGGTTATTGTTGATGCAATACCCAACAATCTCACCCTATTTGTAGAAGTTAGAACCCTTTACACTAAGGTGAATAATACAAAAATAGAAAGAACTAGGTATGAAAAGTAAGAGCAAAATAAAATGCATGCGATGAAGAAATAAATAGATTATCATCAAAACTAAAGATTATATATTTAGAATTATTTCTAGATTTCATTTCCACAAGAATACAGTCCTCATCCTCAAAACATTATGTCCTTTCTTAACTCTGATGTTGTTGCTGTTGTTGTTTTTTGTTCTTCTTCTCTTGCTATCTTCTCTGGTAGCTGAATGGATTTGGATAGTACTTAGGAGGCTTTGGAGGAGCAGCAGGGTTGTTCCATCCAAATTCTCTATCATAAATCCTTCTCTTTGCCAGTGACTTTTCATACAATTCCCATTCCTTGGAGCTGTAATAATCATACATGTTTTCATTGTAGTCCATGACAAGCTTGAGAGTTTCTAGATTGAGGGACTTAGAAGTTGGGGACCAGATCTCTACAAACTCTTAAGCTTTCCTCTTTTCTTCCTAAGGATTTGGAATGGATCTACTAGTAGAGGGACTCTCTCCATATTTTCTTCTTTTGGGGATTTGAATTTCTGGTAAGTCTTTAGGAATGTCAGATTCCCATACTTGAGAATAGGATTATGGAGGTTGAGTTTCATCATCAGGCCTGGGAGAGAAGGTTGGCATTTATGCTAGCATCTGAGCTGGCTGGCCTTCAGCAAGTGGATTTAGATGGTGAGGAATGATATTTGGATCAGCCTGAAATTCTGGGAAAATTTGATTTTGTATCCAAACAGTAGTGTCATAAGTATAGAATTTTACTAATTTTATCTGAGCTTGCACATCTTGATTAAGTTCCTTCATTTTCTCTTGCAAAAGGGTCTTGATAGAGGTATCATACTTTTCAACTTGTTCTTTTTGTATACCCTCCCCCTTTCTGATTTCTACACATAATCTCTCTATAGCATCATCTCATAAGGTGCCCACTTCTTCACAGACTTTTATGACATGCTCTTGGTCTTTCTTCTAAAGTTGAATCTGATTATTGGCAAGAGTAACTCCTTGTTCCATTACCTGTCCAACACTAGTAATGGTTTGATCTAGGGCTTTGCCACCTAACTTGAAAAGGTGCATCAGCTGATCTATATTGTGCTGTATCTCAGCAAATCCTCTACTCATATCTGTCTCTAGAGTAGTGACCTTATCTTGAACTATTTTCAAAGAGTCATCAAATTACTTTCTTTATTCAATCAACATCTATTCAATCTTAGTAAGAATATCTGAGGGGGATAGTGTAGTAGCAGTAGTTGTAGTAGGAGCAGGAGGAGTAATCAAGGCTGGAGGAGGAGGTGCAAACCATGGAACAATTTCTTCAACAATTACTGAGGTCTGGGCTCTTGTAGAGTGAATCAGTACATTTTCTTCCTCATCGGTGAAGGAGGGAAGGGAGAAGTCCAATTTTCTCAAAGGAGCTTCAACAGGCTCTTGAGATTTTTCATCCTTATCTGACAGTAGAATGGCCTCTAGTTGGTATTGCTCAGCAGCTGGAGAGAGATCAGCAGGTGACTTTGGGGAATGGACAGGTGATGGAGATGGTGATATTGGTTCCTTGACTTGCTCTTCAGCAGTTTCTTTCTGGAGTGGAGGCTGATGCTCATCTGACCTAAGTTCCTCAATCATTTTGTCTATATCTTCAGATGTAGAGAGTATAGTTTCTAGAACTTGAGAATCTGATAGAATGTACTCTTAGTTTGATGGAGGTATAGAGGTATCTGGTGGTGGAGTAGAAATTCTGAGCTGCTATTTTGAATGAGTAGGAGGAGAAGGTACCTTGTCTTCAGGACAGAGGAGGTAGGCTCCCCCTCAATTGATGTACCAGATGTGCCAGCAACATTTTGGAGAGAGGGAGATGGATTCCTTTCCTCAAAAGCAGAAGTCTCTTTAGAAGAAGGCTTCTCATGAGCTCTAGCAGCCTGGAATGGGTTCTGCAACTTCAACTCCCATCTTTGAATAGATGAAACAGAGACTTTCTTCATATGATGTATGATGGAGGCTTTGGAGAGATCAAAAACTATAGGATAAATTTCATGCAAGATTAAGGAAATTATCCTTGCATAGCTTAGAGCCTTAATGCTCTCCCTAATTTTTTCCAGTATCAACATTCCAAACCGAAACCTTTTTCTACAGATGATTGTTGTCATGACGTCAAAGAGGTCATTAGTTATAAAGATGATGGAGCTTGTCCTGCACAAGAGTAACTTTCCAATGATATCCACTGGTAACTTGCTTTCTAGGTTAACATCTGGCCTTCTGATGGAAGTAACTTCAGTTGAGATGCCACAGAAACTACATGTTCTGTCATTGTCTTCATTGGTGATCTCATCTTCCTCATCTACTATAGGCATTTTATGAAGTTATTAAACAATAGACTTGTTCAGTTTTATCTTAATGCCCTTGACCTTCGACTTTAAGACCTTGCCATTCCTTCTCACCTTGATTTTATTGAAGAACTCTTCAACTTCAGGGAAAAGAATTTTATAGGGTTGCTGTAAGATGATGGTTAACCCTGCAGTATCGAGTAAAATCAAAAAGTTCTAGAACTCGTCGGACAATTCTGCTATCCCTGCGGTGAATAACTCACTGCCAATACTAATCATAGACGGTGGTGCCATGTATCTTCAGAAAATGGTGAACTGCAGGCGAAAGAACGAAGACGATGATGGCTTGCTCTGAGTCCGCGGCGGAAGGTGAAAAGGCTTTCGAGAGAAAGATAATTTGTACTCGAGTAGGTTTAAGAAATCCAAGAGTTTCTATTTATATAACCCTAGTAATGATGATTAAGAGTCTAATTACACTAAATCATACCTTAGATAATGGCGGAAAGAATGCGGGTTGCGAAAATGAAAAGTTGAAATACTTTGAAATCTGTCGGGGCACTTCTTGAGTGGATGTTCGGTACTCGAGAGTGGAAATTATTGTACTCGAGAGGTAGTATGGTAGTACTCGAGTGATGTATCTACTTTTTGAGATGAAGTTCATAACTTGAGTGATGACACTCGAGTAATTTCACCTAGTTCTCGGGAAGTAAGATAAGTACTCGAGTGACTATATTCTGGTTCTCGAGTATTTATTCCATGTCTCGAGAATTGAAATCCACTTAGAGAAATTTCTAAACTTTTTGACTTATCCTCGATTTCTGACCTTTGAAAAGATTCCACCTCATCTATCCTTCTTTGTTGAACATACCAAGCTCAGTTTTGAAGAAATTAAACTTGGTCTAGTCCAGCGGCTTCGTGAAGATATCTATAACTTACCTATCTATTGGAACATTCTACAAATCAATGTCCCCTTGTTGTGTTTACGACTTTAGCCTTGAAATATTCTGGAAGTGAGGCATCACTCAACATGGTCCTGCAAGCCTATATGAGTGTTCTATTCCTCTTTTCACCCACTCCATTCTGTTGAGGAGCACAAGGAGAGGAAAACTCATGAAAGATACCCAAACTTTCACAGAATTCTGTCATGGCCCCAGACTTAAACTCTATTCCATTATCACGTCTGATTTTGACTACAGAATAGTTGTATTCATTCTAGACTTGTCTGTCAAAAATAGTAAAGATGTCGAAGGTATCTGACTTGTGTTTCAGAAAGAATACCCACGCAAAGCGCGAGTAATCATCAATAATAACCAACTTATATTCTTTACCTCCCAAACTTCTAAGTTGCATTGGACCGAACAAGTCCATATGAAGTAGATGTAGACATCTATTTGAGTCGTTACCAATAATGCTTTTTAAGGTAGCCCTTGTTTACTTGCCTTTTACGCATGCATGACATGGTCTGTCTTTGACGTACTTGACATTTGGGGAATCACGTATCAAATTTAGTAAAAATAATTTATTAATAGTTTAAAAATTAATATATGATAATCTCTTGTGCCATTGGTCACCAAGAGACGCACTATCTTTTGCTAAAAAGCACACTACTGTAGAAGAGTCTATACAAATAAAATTTAAACAAAATATATTTCTACTACGAGTACCTGATAAAATCATTTTCAAATTGTCAACGGACTTTATCAAGCACTTATCAACATGGAATTCAACAATGTTTCTTTTATCACAGAGCTGACTTATGATAATGAGATTGTGTTTCAATCCTTCAACATAAGCCACATCTGAGAAGGTACATTAACGTTAGTGATCATACCAAAGCCTTTAGTGATTCCTAAGTTTGAATCTCCAAAGATGACCTTTGGTCCGTTCAAGATTGGAGAATAGTTCTGAAGTAGGCTTCTTGTCCCAGTCATGTGTCGTGGGCATCCCTGTCCAAATACCACATTGGCGTTTTGGTGGCTTTGGACATACCTGCAATCATAATCAGTTTGCCTTAGGACCAAAAAATGTTTGGGTCCTTGGTCTCGTGTTAGAACACTCCCCCTATGAGGATTAGCATTATGAGTGGTCTTTCTCATATTGATAACTTGAAGAGTTACAAAGTTTCTGGAATTAAACCAGCAGTCGATGGAAAAGTGACCAATTCTGCCACAGCACCAACAATCAAACTTGTTGTATCTTTTCCTTATGTTCTCTTGCTTGACCTTCTGAGATAATGGTCTAGCAGGCACAACATTCTTGGAGGAAGAAGTTTCATGGTGATGACAATCACATGATTTCTTCTCCTTCAGTGGATTTTCCACAATGGGCTTTACTTTTGGTGCTTCCTTGAAGATATGACCATGATTATAAGGGCCATAGCTCTGAAGAATGACTTATTCATAAGGTGCCTTAAAGACCCTCTCACCAAAGTTTCTGGTGCGAGTCCATCCTTTGTAATGAGACTTTTGCTCTACATAAGTAGGCCTAGTCAAGTGACCATAGGACGAGTCAAGATATAACTCATTAGTTGGAAATATGAATTTCTTGAAAGAAGTCTGATCTTGGGGAGCCTTCCCCTTTTCTATGGCCAAGGCCTTCTTGGTGGCCTTATTCTTTCTTTGAGCCTTATTCCTCCTTGAAGATTTACTAGGAGCTTCTACATGGCCTAGCCCAACACCCTTGGCCTTAGCTGAGAATTCATCAACGAATGGAAGGAAAGTCTTAGGCTTTGAGAGACTTTCAACAAGTTTCTTTTCAGTTGCGAGTTATTCTTCCAACTCTTTGATAATTTTCTCCTTTAAGTCAAGGTGCTCTAGAGACTTATTATATTCTTCAATAGAAGTATTGAAGTTCTCTTTGAGTGAGTCAGTCTTAGCGAATTCCTCCATCAATGTGCTCTCTTCAGCTTTTAGAGACTTTATCTCTTTAGCTTGAGTTTTCACGACTCGTCGACAATTGTCGTAAGTCTTGATTAACTCCTTGTACTAGGCCATGAGTTCAGACTCATCGTCAGAAGAGCTGTCCTCATTATCATGCTCAGAGGCTTCAGATTCTAAAAGATAAGTGTGTGAGTTTACCTTCCCAGTGAACTGGGGCTCTTCTTCATCATCTGTATGAGCCATAAGCCCAAAGTAGGCTTCTTCTTCTTCACTCGAGTCAGATTAGTCGGAGTCACTAAGAGTATTTCCCTTCTCGGCTATTAGGCTCTTCTCTGTCTTCTTCTTATGATAATAAGATTCCTTATCCTCTCTTTTACCACCCTCCTTCTTCTTATGGGGGAAATCGGCAATCACAGACCTGGCTGGTTATAACAATAACAAACTATATCAGTATAAATATGTTTGTTCGGTTTAGGAGTATACCTGTCATGGCTGCTTGAGCCTTTTCTGTGTCGATCACTATCATGTCCTGATCTTCTGTAGGAGGCATCCTGGCCTTCTAGTGCTTCTTTTTGTTCATGAATTTCATGAACTGTCGTGAGAGTAGTGAGAATTCTCCTTCAGATAGCTCTAATCCTGGAGTGCTTGGCTCAGATGACTCCTCTTCACTTTCTTCTGGAGCAGGGGAAAGTGAAGCAGCTTTGCCCTTCCTTGAACTATCTGCCTTCAGAGCGATAGACTTCTACTTTGGAGTGAACCGACCCTTATCTTCTTCAGCTTTTCATGAATTAATCTGAAGTTCATAGTACATCATCTTACCAAAGAGGTTCTGAGGATCAGTCTCAGCTAGCTTGCCAAATTCTCTGATGGAATAGACATTGTTGTCCCATTTCTTGGTTCGGGACCTCAGAAACTTGTCGTTCAGATCTCCATTTGTGAAGACCTGACCATATACTCTTAGGCCATTGACTATCTTGAAGAAGTTCTCGTAAGTGTCAGCAATGGTGTCCTCGTGTCCTTGTTAGAAGGCTTCGTATTACGGATTCAGAAGGGATCTTTTATCATCCATAACTTCTTCTTTGACTTCCATCAAAGTGACGAGGGGCTGCCACATGTCCTTAGCAGACTGGCAGTGGATCAAGTTCTTCAGCATGGAGTCATCGACTGCACTTGCTATTATATTCTTGGCCTTCCTGTCTAAAGACACAAGTGCAATCTCATCTTGTCTAGATCCATTCATTTCTTTGGAACTTTCTTTGTTGGATCTATTGTGGAGACGGCATGGGAATGTAAGGACCTTCTTCAACGATCATGAAGATCCTATGATCCACAGCTTCCATAAAAAATCTAATTCTTTCTTTCCACATGGGAAAGTTACTCTTGGTGCACAATAGAAGTTTGGAAAAATCTTTAGCCTTGTCCATGCTTGGATAATCTCAAGAGACAACAAGAGATGGATTTGATCAAGGTTTTAACATTATAATGATCAACCTCGCTCTGATACCAATTGAAAGTGTTCAGTTGTCTACCTAAATCACCTAGAGGGGGTGAATAGGTTGGTTGTGCGTCTTTTTGCGGAATAAAAATTTAGAGATCTAAGCACACAATTATACACCAAGCAATCACAGATAACAAAAGATTTATAGTGGTTCCCTAACCTTAGGTACATCCACTTTACCTCACCGATCTAGCTAACCACTAAACTCGGCTACTCAACTATCTCGGATTGAAAACAAATCCTACGCCTCAGAACAAAGTTCCTACAATCTTGATCCACAACACGGATCTACACTCAGAAGATAAAACTTCCTACAACTCGGAGACAAAAGCTCCTACACTCGGAGAGAAATCTCCTACAAGAATAAATTGAGAGTATATGAAAATACAAAGAGAATATTTCTCAGATCTGGAAAATATCGGCCAGGGTCTTCTTTCATTTATCTTTGCGACTCTATCAGAAAAGTTGAAGAAGAAACTCGACAAGATCTGAATCTGAAATTTCTTTGACTCACACGATACAAGAGATGATGAGGAGTTGATGAGCAATCTTGATCTGTAAGTCAACCTTGACCTGAATCTTCTTGAACACAAGACCTAGGCGATTTGCACGATGATGATCGGCAGCAGTTTCCATTTTTGAAAAGATAAAATTGTGATTCAGAGACTTAGAAAATTTCTTTTATAGCTTGTTGTTGTGTTAGGGTTAGTCGGTTTGACAAGATCTTATATAAGATCTCCCCTAACGATAATAATCTCCATTAATGATGGCCATGTGGACATATCATATCACGTTATATAAGAATTAGATTTGAAAAGGACTTAGCGAGTTTTCTAAAAAAGTGGACTTCATTTCTCGAGTGAAGATGAACTATTCGAGTGGATAGCAATGGCTACTCAAGAAGATGGAACATCTGAAATCACTCGAGTGGAATGTAACATTACTCGAGTACTAAGCTGGCTTTTGAGAGATTGACTTGAACTACTCGAGAAGAGGTCTATAAGAAATATTCGAGACAGATCTTATTATTACTCGAGTGGAGTATGATTATTCGAGTACTTGAAATGCTACTCGAGAAGCAGAAGTACACTTCTCGAGAAAAAGACTTGGAGAAAATTTCTGGAAGTTGAAGTTGATCACTCAAGAACTAAAAGACGATTACTCGAGTACAGATGAACTACTCGAGTACTAAGACTTGGATTACTCGAGTGGTTTAGATTTTTCTCGAGAACTACTCGAGTACTTAGCAGAACTACTCGAGATGTTGACTTAGAACAAAATTTTGAGAGATAATTTCTGTCACTCGAGATGAACTAACAACTACTCGAGTACAAGATTGACTACTCGAGTATTATACTTAGAAAATTTTCTGAGATAAAATTCTGAACACTGAAAAGATAGACAATGTCTACTACAGTACTAGATGTGGTTACTCGAAACTAGAATAGTGATACTCGAGAACCAGTTCCTGTACTCGAGTACTGGGCATGACTACTTGAGTGCATCTAATTCTTCTACTCGAGTACAATCAATCCACTCGAGTAAAAGAATTAGAAAAATTCTGCTTTTTAGTAAACTTTGCTTCTTCATTCCAAACATAACCAACTCTTCATCCATTAGTCCAAGTGCTTGAAGATAAAGTGTATTCCAATAGAGAGGCTACACATGAGTCAACACCTTGGATCACACAATTAGAAATTACATTGTATGGTCCTGTGTTTGATGACCCACTGTAGAATGACATTGGTCTACACTTGGCAATAAAACCTGCAAACACATAACTAAAATAGCAGATCAAATACAACCTAATTCATCTTAGTTCAAGGGTGACTTCATACAAATCTGGGTTATTGTGGATGCAATACCCAATAAACTCGATCTTGATGATCCGAGGTTCGATTTGATTAAGGTATGATGCTTTGAATTTACTTTTTCTTTTTAGGGTTTGGCACCTTTGATTTACTCTTGATTTTTCATGTTTGGAGTTATATCATCGATATATAATTTCCATTTTTGTTTTCACTCTTTTCTAGCCAAGAGGCTGGTAGTTTGAAGTGAAATCTCAAGAGTAAAGAGAGTTGCATTCACCCCTCAAGAGTGGCAGATGTTAAATCTCCCAGATTAGAGTGAAATCCAATAGTGGGGTTCACTGCGTAAAGTGAGCTTTAGGTCTCCGATTTGGACGAGAGTTCCGTCAGACCTTCCTATATAAAGTTGGGCACGACTTCGAGAGAAGCGTGTTCAAGCTTTGGGATCCTCCACGATCAAGGACCTTTACCCTTTTAAGCATAGGTTTTTATCGCATTTTTAATCAGCTTTTGCCGAGGTTATTCTCGATCGAGTGCTTTTCTATGTCATCGTTTCAACCCTTCATTGTGATTTCTTTTAATAGCTCTTTATTTAACTGCAAGTAGTTCTTTTTTATCGTAATATTTCTTTTCTTAATCGCAATTTACTTTCTCTTAAACCCTCAAACCATCCTTCGATAAGATGGTAGACTTCATGTGAGTAGGTTTACTCAACAGTTCCCGGATTTCAATATGACACTTGTGTCCCCTAGCTATTGTTTGATATGTATACTTGCCTAGTTGGATTGATAGTTCAGCTCTCTTTTCTCTAGCATGAAAAGCGATCACCATGTTTTTGGCATTGTTGCCAAGGAGCAACTTTTGTTGATAATTTGAAAACACGAACCTATAACTTTTATCATTTCTCTTTCTCACCCTCTTTCTTAAAAATAAAAAAAATTCAAAAAAATATTAACGCTCTTAATAGAAACCCGCATCACAATTTATCTACACCACCTAACTCTCACGAAAAGTGCAAAGTGGCCTAAATACCGCTATCTTATCTAGTACCATGTGAACCCTTCATCGGGTAGCCCTTGGGAAGTTTGGGAGTTAAAACATAAAAAAAAAAATCTATTTTAAAGAATTTTTTAGCTTCTCTTTTTCTAGTTTATTTATTTCTCTTTCTTCATCTTCTATTCTTTTAGTGCATGACCTGCGGGAATTAATCAGATATTTTGGACTTGGACCACGAAATTGAGAGTACTCTTCGGAGAAGATCGTGATTTCAAGGCCCTACTCTCAAAATACTGGTTGAGGATTCCGAGTCATTTTTACTTTAAGAATTGAAGAACCCCACGTGGAGGAAGCCGTGCATAGGCCTATGTCCTATTATGTACGGCCGAATCTAGAGGGAATAGAATCAAGCATCATGTGCCCTGCTATAGCTTATAAAAATTTCTAAGTAAAGCCTAGCATAAATCAAATGGTGCAGCAGTATGTGCAATATGACAGACTTCAAGATTAAGATCCAAACGCGCATATAACAAGCTTTCTTGAGATTTGTGACACCTTCAAGATCAATGGTGTTACAAATGATGTTATTAGCCAAAGATTATTTCCTTTCTCCCTAAGAACCAAAGCTAAACAATGGTTGATGACACTTCCAAGAGGGAGCATCACCACTTGGGATCAATTAACTGAAAAATTTCTGACAAAGTTTTTTCCGCCAGCCAAAACTACAAAACTTAAGAACGATATTTCTGCCTATGGACACATAAACTCTGAAACCTTATATGAAACCAGGGAAAGATTTAAAGAACTTATAAGATGATGCCCCGATCACGTGCTTCCTGTATGGTTACAGGTGCAGACATTTTATAAAGGGCTAAATAAAAATACAAAGCAAATGATAGACGCAGCTTCCGGTGGTACTTTATACCACAAAACCCCAGAAGCAGCACTTGAGCTTTTCGAGCACATCGCCATGAACACATATCAATGGAATGTGCCTAGGTCCCGCCCAAACAAACCTGCAGGTATCTTTAAAGTAGACAACATCTCCTAGCTAGTTGTGCAAGTAGAAATATTAAGTAAAAAGATAACAGAGATGTCTGCTACCTCCACCCCTCAGGTATGGGAATATGCAACTCCTGCTCCCGAACAATTAGATTATGTAAACAATATGCCTAGGAATTCTTTTCATAATTTTTATTCTACAAATTTTACTGCGCCGGGCTTTGCTTTTCTGAAAAGTTATAATCCCGCTTTACGAAATCACCAAAATTTCTCATGGAGTAACCCTTCGAACGCAATGCGCCTACCACTAAGAAATGATTTTTCTGCACCACCTCCATCTCTTCAAAATTATAAAAAACCTCCAAGCTTGGAGGAAAAGTTTTCAAAATATATGAATGTTAATGACGCAACTATAAGAAGACTAGCAGGATCCGTTAAAAATCTAGAAAATCAAGTAGGACAACTAGCTAAAATTATATCCGAGTGACCCGCCGGGTCTCTTCCTGCCAATACTGAGCCCAACATGAGAGAGAAAGCGAAAGCTATAACTCTTCGGAGTGGGAAGCAAGTTTCTGGTATTGTTAGTGAAGACCCCGAGGCAAGCTCCACCCCCATTTTGAATATTCCACCACCAGATGAAAAAGAAGTTATCACTTTGCTCTCTACTTTAGAAAAAGATCTTGCTCCACCACCTATTTTTAAAATTGATCCAACTCAACCATACCATTCCCAACTTAATAAACAACGTCTAGATGATCAGTATACCGGCTTCTTAGAAATGTTTAACCAAATCCACATAAATCTGCCTTTCCACGAAGCAATCTCCCAGATGTCGAAGTATGCTAAGTATCTTAAGGACCATCTGACTAATAAGAAGAAGTTAGACAACTTATCGCACGCCACATTAACTTTCGAGTGCTCCATGGTCTTGACAAACGGTTTGCCATAGAAGATCAGTGATCCGGGTAGTTTTTCTATTCCGTGTGTCTTTGGTGATCTTTTTGTCAAGCATCTATTGGCCGACTTAGGTGCAAGTATCAACCTGATGCCCCTCTAGTTATTTAAGAAGTTAGGATTTGGTAGCCTCAATCCCACACGTATGAGTATCAAGCTCGCTGATCGATCTATTAAGTACCCGTTAGGAATAGTGGAGGACGTTCTAGTCAAAGTTGACAAATTCATATTCCCGGTGGATTTCGTCATATTGGCCATCGAAGAAGACGCCGAGGTTCCCCTTATCCTTGGCCGACCCTTCCTTGCCACCTCTCGAGCTATCATTAAAATAAGCAATGACAAGCTCTTCTTACGAGTAGGCGACAATGAAGTCACCTTCTCTATCACCCCTTCGATGAAAAATACCCTGGAGAATGACGACTCTTTTTTCTTCTTAGATACCTTAAGTGATGAATCTTCCTACATAATTTCTGACGATGATTTTTCTGATTTTTGTTCTTCCTCAACTCTTCCTACTAAAAGTCTACAAGAAACCGCCATGGCCACTGCTTCACCGACTTCAATTTTTTGTATAAGTTAAAAGTCTACAAAGAAATTATTTTTGAAAAAGAAAGAACTACCAAAACATCTTATGAAGAACCCCTACCCTAGAGTTAAAAGAACTACATGAACATCTAAAGTATGCCTTCCTAGAAAAAAATTCCAAACTGCTAGTGATAGTTTCGGCCTACTTATCTAAAGTACAAAATGACAAACTCGTTCTAGTGTTACGTAAACAATGCTGAGCTATTTCCTGGAAGATATCTAATATCAAGGGCATAAGCCCATCTTTCTGAACCCACAAAATCTTAATGGAAGATAATTCGCGTAACTCCATCCAACCTCAGTGCCGTATAAATCCAAACATGAAAGAAGTCATAAAGGGCGAGGTTATGAAACTCTTACATGCAGGAATTATCTATCCTATTTCAGATAGTAAGTTAGTTAGTCTTGTTAAGGTAGTGCCGAAAAAGGGAGCGATAAATGTAGTTAGTAATGAAAATAATGATTTAATCCCGACATGGACGGTGACGGGGTGGCGAATGTGTATTGATAATCGTAAGTTAAACGACGCCACCCGCAAGGACCACTTTACCTTTCCGTTCATCGATCAAATCTTAGAGCGATTATCCGTCCATAGCTTTTACTATTTTCTCAATGGCCTCTCGGGGTATTTTCAAATCCCCATCTCTCCCGAGGATCGGGAGAAAACTACGTTTACTTGTACATTTGGCACCTTCGCTTACCAAAGAATGCCATTTGGATTGTTAATTGCTCCAGCTATATTCCAACGATGTATGATCGCTATCTTTGACAAGTACGTAGAAAGCATAATGGAGGTATTTATGGATGATTTCTCCCTGTTCGATGATGCCTTTGATAGTTTTTTAGAAAACCTCGAAAAAGTCTTAGAAAGATGCGAAGAAACTAACCTTGCCCTAAATTGGGAAAAATGCCATTTCATGGTGAGGGAAGGGTTAGTTTTGGGTCATAAGATTTCTACGAGAGGAATTGAAGTAGACATAGCAAAGATAGAAGTTATCGAGAAGCTGCCGCCACCTACGAACGTCAAAGCTATAAGAAGTTTCTTAGGACACGCTGGTTTCTATCGCCGCTTCATAAAAGTCTTCTCCAAAATTACCAAACCCCTTACTCAATTCTTAGAAAACGACGCCCCGTTTATTTTTGACGAACCATGCCTATCTGCCTTTGAAATATTTAAAGAAAAGTTCATTAATGCCCCTATTATGATAGCTCCAGTCTGGGACCTTCCCTTTGAAATTATGTGCGATGCGAGTAGTTTCGCGGTGGGAGCCGTACTAGGACAACAAATATCTAAAAACTTCCACCCCATCTATTATGCAAGTAAAACACTTACCTCGGCACAAGAGAATTATACCACTACTTAGAAGGTGCTCCTAGCTGTTGTTTTCGCTTTTGATAAATTCCATCCTTATACTACGCTTTCCAAAATTATTATTTTTACGGATCACTCGGCCCTCAAGTATCTTCTTTCTAAGATGGATGCCAAACCGTGCTTGATTCACTGGGTTTTACTCCTCCATGAGTTTGTCTTAGAAATCTGTGATAAGCGAGGAGCTAAGAATTTGGCCGCCGACCATCACTCACGTTTAGATAATCCGTATATAGAAAATTTAGATGAAAAATCTTTTAATGATTATTTTCCTGATGAGAAGATGCTTTCAATTAACACATCTCCTTCTCCTTGGTTTGCATACATAGATAATTATTTAGTGGTTCATGTGCTCCCAAAAGAGTTCTCCTCTCAACAAAAGAAGAAATTCTTTTCTGAGTTGAAGAACTATTTTTGGGAGGACCCGCATCTTTTTCGAGTTTGTGCGGACCAGGTGATAAGGAGATGTGTCTCTTTTGAAGAAGGATTAGATATTTTAAAACATTTGCATGAAGGACCGACTGGAGGTCACTATCAAGCTGCTCGCACCGCTCACAAGGTGCTTTGCGCTGGTTTTTACTTGCCTAGCCAGTTTAAAGACGAGTAAGCCTTTGTGAGTAGGTGTGATAGTTGCCAACGGTTGGAAAATATTTCCAATAAAAAAGAAATGCCGAAAAATTATTTCCTCGAGTGTGAAGTTTTTGACCTCTGGGGAATTGATTTTGTTGGCCCTTTTCCTTTTAGTTTCGGGAACAAATACATCTTAGTTGCCTCGAGTATGTTTCACGTTGGGCTGAAGCCCAAGCTCTTCCTACTAACGAATCCTGAGTCGTAATTACTTTCTTTAAAAAATTATTTTCTCGATTTGGTATGCCGCAATCCATCGTTAGTGATAGGGGTACACTTTTGTAATGTGTAGTTTTAAAAAATTCTTATTAAATAAAGCGTTACACATAAGCTTTCAACTTCCTACCACCCCCAAACTAACGGACAAGTTGAAGTAGTGAACAGAGAAAATTTTTTTTTAGAAAAGACTGTTTCAACTTCTAGAAAAGACTGGTCAACAAAATTAGACGATGCTCTATGGGCCTACCGAACAGCGTACAAAACAGCAATCGGATGTACGCCGTATCGGTTGGTTTATGGAAAATCGTGCCATTTACCCATAGAATTAGAACTCTGCACTTTTTGGGCTTTGCGATTAAAAATTTCGATCCCCACTCTGTCGGCGATTTTCGAAAATTTCTTCTTAATGAACTCGACGAGTAGCGCTCTTTTGCACACAATAACAAATTTTATAAAGAGCGGACGAAATGTTTTCACGACAAACAATCAAGGCACCCTAAAACCTTCAAGTCGGGCGACCATGTTCTTCTTTATAATTCTCGTTTACGTTTATCTCCTGGAAAGTTAAAGTCTCATTGGTCTGGGCCATTTTCTGTTAAACAAGTTTTGTCATATGATACTATTTTAATTTCACACCCTGATAAGGACGATTTCAAAGTAAATGGTCAGCGTCTTAAACTGTATTTCTGTGGTGATGTTAGTCTTAATGTTATTCGGTATTATCTAAATTTTTGATAATTTAAGACTTTTTATTTGTTAAAAACTTCAAATATTATTTTGGATATTATTATTATTTTGGACAATAATCTTTTGGAAAATATTTTTTTGATACGTCGAGCTCAAATAATGTTTTAAACAAAGGGCGCTCTTGGGAGGCAACCCAAGTTTTTTTCCTGTTTTCTTTATTTTACACTTTTTGCCTCAGATGGCTCCGACAAGCTTAAGCCCCTGCGGTAGCCTGCTCCAACGCTACTGAACTCATCAGAAAGTCCAAAGAAGACATTTCATGAAGTTCCGAAGCGCAAGCATGGGGGAGCGACATCAATCAACATTCGCAGTGCATAAATCCGGGGAAGTACCGATTTTTCAATTATGTACCTACATTTCTGTTTGAATTTCTCTCTCTCCTTCCCCTTCTTTCTCCATTGAGGACAATGTCCATTTTAAGCTTGGGAGAGGATTTCCTCCTTTTCTTGTATTTATTTTGTTTCCTTTTAAAATCAAATATAAAATTCAATTTTTTTATTTATATTTCTTAAATATACAAAAAAAATGAGAATATCATAAAAATCCAAAAAAAAAGTGAATATTTAAAAATAAAAAAAATATTATGCTAATTTTGGTATTTCAATAGTATCCCTAGTTTTTATTTTGTTTTTCTCAAAATTCCTAATAATGATTTAGCTAACTATAATATTTATAATCGTTCTTTTTAATTATGTTTCATAAGTAAAATGTTGGGCATGCTGTGTTCTTAATTCACGGTAGCATGTTAACGTGAAACGTTTTTCTAAAACTCGCATTTTTATTATGGTTTTTGTTTTTTATTTTCTCTACTTTCTTGAAAATCATTCATCCACTTATTTTCTTTTCGTTTTTGGATAATTTTTGTAATGTCAACTGTTGATTAGCGTAGTAGATGTGAACGATCCAAGTCGCCTATTATTTTATTTTCAAGATAATTTAATTAGCATTCTTTTATTATCTAGAATTTGCTTTTTTAAATTTTTCAAAGCTTATTCTTTAATTAAATTTAAAAACATGAAAATCATTTTGGCTGTTTATGTTTTCGTTTGAGCCTTCTTACCAACCTAAATTTTTTATCCCTGGTTAGCCGCTTTTGAGCCTTTTTCTGATTTCAATTGATAGCTCCACTTATCGTTTCATGTTCACCAAAGCTAAAATTTTTCAACCTATCTAATCACATTAACCTTTTGAGTTTCATAAAAAATTTTTTAACGATTATGAAAGTGTTATTTTGTGATATTTTTGGTTAACTTTTTCAAAAAGTATGCTCAAAAGAAGTGTTTACTTTTGTTTGACCAATTTCAAAATGAAAAGAAAAATTATTTTTGGCCTTTGTTTTAAAAAGAAAAAAAAGTAAAGAAAAAAAATGGAAAATAAAACGAAAAATATTTTATTTTTGAAACTCTTTATTTTGGTTTAGTGTGATTTTTGAGCCTCCTTGTTTATATTTGAATTCCACTCCTAATCATAATCCTAAACCAAATGTTTCGGTCCTAATAAGCCCTTTTGATTCTTATTTTTGAATTTTATTTATTAGCTAAGTAAAGAAGAAAAGTAAAATAGTAAAGTTTTTGATTTAAATTTAGATTTTTGTTATTTGATAGATATAGTTATAATATGTCTCTTGGATCTAGTAACAACTCAATGTATTTTTTTCATTTCGTTGCCTTGCTTAAATTTATTTAAAGAATTTTGTTAAAATTTTAGATGATTTATTTTCGTTAGTAAAGTTTATAAATTGTTAAATCATGTTTAAGTAATTATTTAGGTTAACGTTTCACCTTCTCCCTAATTAGATTGTCGTATAATACTTGTGTAAGCATAATTAGAACTTTTTGAATAGTAACTTTTTATGTTAGCTAGTTTTTATGTCTTTGCTTGGGGACAAGCAAAGCTTAAGCTTGGGGAAATTTGATAATATGTTTTGTAGTCTAAACTATTAGGTTATTTTTTGTTTTTTTATACACGAATCATGTATTGTAAGATTATATATTGTCCTCCTATTGTATATATTTTTGCCACTAATGTTTATTCTTCTTTTTGCAGATTTTCTCAGTTTTCGGCCAAAATTACCTGACACGCCCCCCTGACAAACTCTCCCTAGGCGTGTAACCGACATGTAACCTTGTCCGGAGGAAGATTACTGCCAGATCCCAAATCCTAAGAAAAACACCTGACACACCCCCCTTACATTACATCCCTAGGTGTGTCTTTGGGTGTGTCACCCTCATCCCAAAGCCTGCTGCTGCATTTAAAGATTTTCCGTTGATGCACGTCAAAAGTACTGACACGCCCCTATACACGGGCATAGCCCTGGGGCATGTTCCACCTTTTTTCGATGACTGACTAATTTTCGACCAATGATTGAGACTTGACGTGCCTTACACGCCCCTCTTATATGGGCGTGTCCTGTGTGTCCACCATTGTACATAAGCAATCATCATTCCCACAAGAATCCAGAGCCCGAGGTAAACTCCGTACATGACACGCTCCCCTGACATACCCTCCCTGGGCATGATAGAGGGCGTGACCAACCCGTGAGAAAGTCTATAAATTCATTGGTTCTCCCTTGTGTCCAAAGGAGTTTTGGGTTGAAAGGAGAGGTGCTGCCCCTTTATTTCTTAGTGTTTTTATGCTCTCTCTCTCTCTCTCTTTCTCATTTTATGCTTTTCTTATCCCTAGCTTAGTGTACTCACTTTGTTATAGTTTTTGTAACTTTATTTGTAGCCTAGTGTTAATGCTAACATAGGTTTTTATTTCATTGCAAGTGTAACCATTTACTCCAAGTTGTAGCTCTCTTTTAATATTAATATAAAGTGCCCTTTTACTTTGTGTTCTTAATGTTCTTCTACTCATCTCTCCTCCTCCACTACTAATCTTCCTTATACTCGATATTGATGATCTGAGGTTCGAGTTGATTAAGTTATAATGCTTTAAATTTAATTTTTCTGTTTAGGGTTTAGGCCTTCGATTCACTCTTGATTTTTCAAGTTTGGAGTTATATCATCGATATATAATTTCCATCTTTGTTTTCACTCTTAGCTAGCTGAGAGGCTCGTAGTTTGAAGTGAAAACTCAAGAGTAAAGAGAGTTGCAGGCACCCCTAGAGAGAGGTAGACGTTAAATCTCCTGGATTGGAGTGAAATCTAATAGTGGGGTTCACCGCGTAAAGCGAGCTTTAGGGCTCCGATTTGGACGAGAGTTCGGTCGGACCTTCCTAAACTCAGTTGGGCATAACTTCGAGAGAAGCGTGTTCAAGCTTTGGGAACCTCCATGGTCAAGGACCTTTACACTATAAAGTTTAGGTTTTTATCGCATTTTCAATTAGCTTTTATCGAGGTGATTCTCGATCGAGTGCTTTTCAATTTCATCGTTTCAAACCTTCGTTGTGATCGCTTTTAATAGCTCTTTATTTAACTGCAAGTTGTTATCTTTTTAATGCAATATTTCTTTTCTTAATCGCAATTAGCTTTATCTTAACCCTAAAACCATCCTTCGATTAGATAATAGTTTTTGTGTGAGTACGTTTACTCAACAGTTCCCGGATTTCAATACGACAATTGTGTCCCCTAGCTACAGTTCGATAGGTATACTTCCCTAGTTAGATTGCGAGTTCAGCTCTCTTTTCTCTAGCACAAAAAGTGTTCACCAAGTTTTTTTCACCGTTGCCAGGGAGCAACTTTTGTTGATAATTTGAAAACACGAACCTATTACTTTTATCATTTCTCTTTCTCATCCGCTTTCTAAAAAAATTAAAAATCAAAAAATATTAACGCTCTTAATAGATACCACTTCACAATTTTTCTACACCACCTAACTCTCTCGAAAAGGGCAAAGTAGCTTAAATACCACTATCTTGTCTAGTACCTTACGAACCCTTCATCGGGTAGCCTTGAGAAGTTCGGGAGCTAAAACATAAAAAAATTCTATTTCAAAATTTTTTTTTGCTCTTTTTCTAGTTTATTTATTTCTCTTTCTTCATCTTCTCTTCTTTTAGTGCATGACCCGTGGGAATCCGTCAGATATTTTGGACTTGGACCATGAAATTACGCGTACTCTTTGGAGAAGATCATGATTTCAAGGCCCTACTCTCCAAATACCGGTTGAGGATTCTGAGTAATTTATTACTTTAAGAATTGAAGAACCCCACATGGAGGAAGCCGTGCATAGGCCTATGTCCTATTATGCATGTCCGAATCTAGAGGGAAAAGAATCAAGCATCGTGTGCCCTACTATAGCTACTAATAATTTCTAACTAAACCCTAGCATAATTCAAATGGTGCAGTAGTATGTGAAATATGATGGACTTCAAGATGATGATCCGAACGCGCATATAGCAAGCTTTCTTGAGATTTGTGACACCTTCAAGATAAATGGTGTCACAAATGATGCTATTAGGCTAAGATTATTTCCTTTCTCCTTAAGAACCAAAGCAAAATAGTGGATGATGAATTTTCCAAGAGGGAGCATCACCACCTGGGATCAACAAACTGAAAAATTTCTAATGAAATATTTTCCGCCAGCTAAAACCGCAAAACTTTGGAACGATATTTTTGCCTTTGAACAAATATACTCTGAAAGCTTATATGAAACCTGGGAAAGATTTAAAGAATTGTTAAGATGATGCCCCCATCATGCGTTGCCTGTATGGTTACAAGTGCAGACGTTTTATAACGGGCTAAATCAAAATATAAAGCAAATGATAGACACAACTTCCGGTGGTACTTTTAAACACAAAACCCCGGAAGCAGCTCTTGAGCTTTTCGAGGACATGGACATGAACACATATCAGTAGAATGTTTCTAGGTCTCGCCCAAACAAACCTGCAGGTATCTTTGTAGTAGACAATGTCTCCCAGCTAGCTCTTCAAGTGGAAATTTTAAGTGAAAAAATTACGGAGATGACTGCTGCCTTCGCCCCTCAGGTATGGGAATCTGTAACTACTGCTCCCGAATAATTAGATTATGTTAATAATATGCCTAGAAATGCTTTTAATAATTTTTCTGCTGCGAATTTTCATGCTCCTTATTTTACTTTTTCTAATAGTTATAATCCCGCTTTACGGAACCACCTGATTTTTTCGTGGAGTAATCATTCGAACGCAATGCGCCCGCCACCACAAAATGATTTTTCTGCACCACCTACACATCTTAAAAACTATCAAAAACCTCCAAGCTTGTAGGAGTTATTTTCTAAATATATAACAACAAATGACGCTACTATAAGATCCTTAACCGGAAGCGTTAAAAATCAAGAAAATCAAGTAGGACAACTCGCAAAAATTATTTCTGAGCGACCCGCAGGGTCTCTTCCTTCTAATACCAATCCCAACCTTAGAGAGTAATCGAAATCTATAACTCCTCTGAGTGGGAAGTAAGTTTCTGGTATGTTTAGCGAAGAGCCCGAGGCAAGCTCCGCTCCCATTTTGAAAATTCAACCACCCGCTGAAAAAGAAGCTATCACTCCGCTCTCTATTTTAGAAAAAGATCTCGCTCCACCACCCATCTTTAAAAATAATTCAACTCAACCATACCCTTTCGAACTTAACAAACAACTTCAGGATGATCAATACTCCCGCTTCTTAGAAATGTTTAAGTAAATCCACGTAAACCTACCCTTCCATGAAGTAATTCCCAGATGCCGAAGTACGCTAAGTACCTTAAGGACCTCCTGACTAATAAAAAGAAGTTAGAGAACTTTCACACGTCACGCTAAATGCCGAGTTCTCTACGGTATTGACAAACGGTTTACAAAAGAAGATCAGCGATCCGGGTAGTTTTTCTATACCATGTGTCTTTGGTGATCTTTTTGTAAAGCACGCATTGGCTGACTTAGGTGCAAGTATCAACCTAATGCCCTTCTCATTATTTAAGAAGTTAGTAATTGGTTGCCTCAACCCCACACGCATGAGTATCTAGCTCACTGATAGATCAGTTAAGTACCCATTAGTAATTGTGGAGGATGTCTTTGTCAAAGTCTACAAATTCATCTTCCCGGTGGATTTTGTCATATTGGACATCGAAGAAGACGTCGAGGTTACCTTTATCCTTGGCTTACCCTTCCTTTACACCTCCCGAGCTATCATTGACATAAGCAATGACAAGCTCTTCTTATGAGTAGGCGAAGATGAAGTGACTTTCTCTATTACCCCTTCGATGAAGAACACCCTAGAGAATGATGACTCCTATTTTTTCTTAGACAAATTAAGTGATGAATCTTCCTACTGCCTTTCTGATAGTGAAAATAAATTTTCTGATTTTTTTCCTCCCTCTACTCTTCCAATTTAGTCTCTACAAGAAGTCGCTATGGCCACTAGCCCCACCCCTTTTAATTTTCCATATAAAAAAGTCTACGAAGACATAGTTTTTGAAAAATAAAGAATTTTTAAAACCTCGAACCCCCAATCCTAGAATTAAAGGAACCACCTGAACATCTTAGGTATGCCTTCTTAGAAAAGGACTCCAAACTGCCCGTGATAATTTTGGCCTACCTGACTGAAGTGAAAAATGATAAACTCTTTCTAGTTTTACGTAAGCATCGCGAAGCTATTACTTGGCAGATTTCCGAAATCAAGGGAATAAGCCCATCCTTCTGCACTCACAAAATCTTAAAGGAAGATAATTCACGTAACTCCATACAACCTTAGCATTGTATAAACCCGAACATGAAAGAAGTCGTAAAGGGAGTGGTTATGAAACTATTAGACACAGGAATTATCTATCCTATATCTGATAGTAAGTGGGTTAGCCCTATTCAGGTAGTGCCGAAAAAGGGAGGGATAATTGTAGTTGTAAACGAAAATAATGATTTAATCCCGACACAGACAGTGATGGGGTGGCGAATGTGTATCGACTATCGTATGTTAAATTACGCCCCCCCCCCCCCCCCCCCCGTAAGTACCACTTTCCCTTGCCGTTCATCGATCAAATTTTAGAGCGATTATCCGACCAAAGCTTTTATTATTTTATCGATGGCCTCTAGGGGTTTTTTCAAATCCCCATCTCTCCTGAGGAGTAGGAGAAAACTACGTTTACTTGTCCCTTCGGCACCTTCACCTACCGAAGAATGTCGTTTGATTTGTGCAATGCGCCAGCTACATTCCAGCGATGTATGCTTGCTATCTTTGACAAGTACATAGAAAGCATTATGTAGGTGATCATGGATGATTTCTCATT
Organism: Platanthera zijinensis; assembly: GCA_039513925.1. Taxonomy (NCBI): domain Eukaryota; kingdom Viridiplantae; phylum Streptophyta; class Magnoliopsida; order Asparagales; family Orchidaceae; genus Platanthera; species Platanthera zijinensis. Next base: position 85,086,558 of record CM077089.1, read on the forward strand.
GTTTGGCGATTCCTTTGATAGTTGTTTAGAAAACTTAAAAAAAGTCATAGAAAGATGCGAAGAAACTAACCATGCCCTAATTTGGGAAACATGCCATTTTGTGGGGAGAGAAGGGTTAGTTTTGGGTCATAAGATTTTTGCGAGAGGAAATGAAGTAGATATTACTAATATAGAAGTTATCGAGAAGCTTACACTGGCTACGAACATCAAAGCTATAAGAAGTTTCTTAGGACTCGCTGGTTTCTACCGCCGCTTCATAAAAGACTTCTCCAAAATCACCAAACCTCATACTTAGCTCTTAGAAAAAGTTGCCCCATTTATTTTTCATGACCTTTGTCTGTCTGCCTTTAAATTAATAAAAGATAAATTAATTAACGCCCCCATAACGATAGCTCCAGTGTGGGACCTTCCCGTTGAAATTATGTGCGATGCGAGTAGTTTCGCTGTGGGGGACGTACTATGACAATGAATTTCAAAAAGCTTCCACCCCATATATTATGCAAATAAAACACTTACATCGGCGCAATAAAATTATACTACAAAGGAGAAGGAGCTCCTAGCTGTAGTGTTCGCTTTTGATAAATTCCATTCATATTTTACTCTTTTCAAAATTATTGTTTTTACGGACCACTCGGCCCTCAAATATCTTCTTGCTAAGATGGATGTGAAGCCGCGCCTTGCTGGGTGTTACTCCTCCAGGAGTTTGACTTAGAAATCCGTGATAAGCGAGGAGCCTAGAATTTGGTCGTTGACCATCTTTCACGATTAGATAATCCTTGTATTGAAAAACTAAATGAAAAATCTTTTAATGATTTCTTCCCTGATGAGAAGCTGATTTTAATTACCACACCCCTTCTCCTTAGTTTGCACACATAGCTAACTATTTAGTTGCTCGTGCCCTTTCGAAAGAGTTCTCCTCTCAGCAAAATAAGAAATTATTTTTTGAGTTGAAGAACTATTTTTGGGAGGACCCGCATCTTTTCCGAGTCTGTGCGAACCAAGTAATAAGGAGATGTGTCTCTTTTGAAGAAGGATTAGATATTTTAAAGCATTTGTATGAAGGACCGACTGGTGGTCCCTATCAAGCTGCTCGCACTGTCCACAAAGTGGTTCGCACGGGTTTTTACTGGCCTAGCCTGTTTAAAGACGTGCAAGCCTTTGTGAGTAGGTGTGATTGTTGCCAACGGTCGAGAAATATTTCCAATAAAACTGAAATGGCGCAAAATTGTTTCCTCGAGTGCGAAATTTTCGACCTTTGGGAATTGATATTGTTGGCCCTCTTCCTTATAGCTTCGAAAACAAGTACATTTTAGTTGACGTCGATTATGTTTCACGATGGGTTGAGGCCCAAGCTCTTCCTACTAACGATGCCCGAGTAATAATTACGGTTTTGAAAAAAGTAATTTCTCTATTCAGTACCTCACGAGCCACCGTTAGCGATAGGGTTCACATTTTTGTAATGCGCAGTTATCAAAAATCCTTATTAAATATGGCGTTACGCATAAACATTCCAACTGCTTACCACCCCCAAACGAACAGACAAGTCGAAGTAGTGAACTGAGAGATAAAAAAGAATTTTTGAAAAGACTATTTTAACCTCTAGAAAATATTGGTCAGCCAAATTAGACGATGCCCTATGGGCCTAACGAACAGCGTGCAAAACCGCCCTCGGATGTACTCTATATAGGTCGATCTATGGAAAATCGTGCCATTTTCCCGTAGAATTAGAACATCGCGCTTTTTGGGCCTTGCGATTTTTAAATTTTGATCCCCACTCTGTCGGCTACCTTAGAATAGTTAAACTTAACGAACTCGATGAGTGGCGCTCTTGCGCTTATGAAAATAACATATTTTATAAAGAGCGGACTAAACGTTTTTATGACAAACACTTAAGGCACCCAAAAACCTTCAAGTCAGACGACCAAGTTCTTCTTTATAAATCTCGTTTAAATTTTTTTCGGGGCAAGTTAAAGTCTCATTGGTCTGGCTGTTTTCTGTTAAACAAGTTTTTTCGTACGACACTGTTTTAATTTCACACCCTGATAAGGGTGATTTCAAAGTAAATGGGCTGCGTCTTAAACTCTATTTTTCTAGTGATGATAATTTCAGTCTGAATAATGTTAAGTTTCTTCTGCATGAACTTTAAACTAACTTTAGGCTATTTATTTTTGTTAAAAACTTTAATTATTATTTTGGAAAATAATCTTTTGGACAATATATTATTTTGTTGTGTCGAGCTCAAATGATGTTTTAAACAAAGGGTGCACTTGGATGGCAACCCAAGTTATCTTTTTTGTTTTCTTTATTTTAAACTTTTTTGCCCTAGACGGCTTCGACAAGCTGAAGCTTCTGCAACCGCCTGCTCCAACGGTTTTAAATCCATCACGAAGTCCAAAAAAAGACATTTCATAATGATCTAAAGCACAAGCATGGGGGAGGGACATCAATCAACATTCACGACGCATAAATCTGGGGAAGTACCTGTTTTTAATTTTGTACATTTATTTCTGTTTTAATTTTCTCTCACCTTCCCCTCTTTTATCCATTGAGGACAATGTCTATTTTAAGCTTGGGGGAGGATTTCCCTTCTCTTGTCTTTATTTTATTAATATATCTTAAAAATCAAAATTTGAAAATATTTATAAATCCAAAAAAATTTAAATATTTCAAAATAAAAAAAAATATGCTATTGGTTTTTTAATTTAATAGTTTAAACAGATTTTGGTATTTCAATAGTACCCCTTGCTTTTTATTTTGTTTTTCTTAAAATCACATATAAACAACTCAGCTAATTATAATATTTCTATTCGTTCTTTTTAATTATGTTTCACAAGTTAAATTTTGGCCATGTTGTGTTTCTAATTCACGGTAGAATGTTAACGTGAAAAGTTTTTTCTAAAACTTGCATTTTTATTATGGTTTTCGAACTTTATCTTCTTTACTTTCTAAAAAATATTTCAACCACTATTTTCCTTTTCATTTTTGGATAATTTTTGTTAAGTCAAATTTTGATTAGCGCAGTAGATGTGAACGATCCAAGTCGTCAATTATTTCTATTTTCAAGATAATTTCATTAATCCTCTTTTATTATCTAGGACTTGCTTTTTGAAATTTTTCAAAACTACGCTTTAGATAAATTTAGAAGCATGAAAATGATTTATGCCATTTTTGATTTCGTTTAAGCCATCTTCCCAACCTAAAATTTTTTACGTCAGCCGCTTTTGAGCCTTTTTCCAATTTCATTTGATAGCTCCACTTATTATTTCATTTTCACCAAAGCTAAAAGTTTCCAACCTATCTAATCAAACTAACCTTTTTGAGTTTCATTAAAAAAATTTCTTAATTATGATTGGTTTTTGTGATATATTTGGAGATCTTTTTAATGAAGTGTTTAATTTTGTTTGGCCAATTTCAAATTGAAAAGAAAATATTAATTATGGCCTTTGTTTTGAAAAGAATAAAAATGGAAAAGAAAAAGAAAGAAAAATATTTTATTTATAATATAATTTTTGAAACTCGTTGTTTTGGTTTTTGTGTGATTATTTTGCCTCCTTGTTTATCTTTGAATTGCACTCCTAATCATAATCCTAAACCAAACCTTTTGGTCCTAATAAGTCCTTTTGATTCATGCTTTTGAGTTTTATTTATTAGCTAAGTAAAGAAGAAAAGTAAATCAGTATTTGTTTTGGATTAAAATTTTGATTTTTGTTATTTGATTGATATAGTTAAAATATGTCTCTTGGATCTAGTAACAACTCAATGCATTTTTTTCATTTCGTTGCCATGCATAAATTTTTTTAAAGAATTTTGTTAAAATTTGGATGATTTATTTTCGTTAGTAAAGTTTATAAATAGTTAATAAAAATTTAAGTAATTGTTTTAGGTTTATGTTTCACCTTCTCCCTACTTAGAATTTCGCATAGTACTTATGTAAGCATAATTAGATCTTTTTGATTAGTTACTTTTTTATGGTAAGCTAGTTTTTATATCTTTTCTTGGGGACAAGCAAAGCTTAAGATTGGGGGAATTTGATAATACGTTATGTAGTCTAAACGATTAGGGTATATTTAGGTTTTTAATACACAAATCATGTCTTGAAAACTTATATATTGACCTCCTTTTGTACATATTATTGCCACTAATATTTTCTGTTCTTTTTGCAAATTTTCTCAGCTTTCGGCCAAAAAATGACATGACATGCCCACCTGACACGCCCTCCCTGGGCGTATCATAGGGCGTGTAACCTGATCCCGAGGAAGTTTGCAGCCAGAACCAAAATTCTTAAAAAAACCACTGACACGCCCCCTGACACGCCCTCACTAGGCATGTCACAGGGCTTGTCACCCTCATCTAAAAGCCTGCTATCGCATTTAAATATTTTTCATTATTGCATGTCAATAGTACTGACATGCACCTCTACACGGGCAAGGCCCTGGGGCGTGTTCCACCTTTTTTGACGACTGACAGATTTCTGACCAATGATTGAGATATGACGTGCCTTACACTCCCCTCCTACACAGGCATGGCCTTGGGTGTGGCTACCATTGTACAGAAGCAATCATTTCCCGCCAGAATCCATAGCCCGAGGTCAACTCCGTACATGACACGCCTCCTAACACGCCCTCCCTGGGCGTGACAGAGGGCGTGACCAACCAGTGGGAATTTCTATAAATTCAGGCCACCCCCTTGTGTCCAGAGAAGTTTTGGGTTGAAAGGGGAGGTGTTGCCCTTTAATTTCTTAATGTTTTCATGCTCTTCCTCTCTCTCTATCTTTCTCATTTTATGCTTTTCTTATCCCTAGCTTAGTTTACTCCTTTTGTTGTAGTTTTTGTAACTTTATTTATAGCCAAGTGTTAATGCTAGCATAGGTTTTGAATTTCCATGCAAGTGTAATCCTTTATTCCAATTTGTATCTCTCATTTGATATTAATATAAAGTGCCCTTTTGCTTTGTGTTCTTAATATTCTTCTACTCATCTCTTCTCCTCCACTTCTCCATGATTAACTAATCCTCCTTGTACTCGATCTTGATGATCCGAGGTTCAAGTTAATTAAGTTATGATGCTTTGAATTAACTTTTACTTTTAGGGTTCAGGCCTTCGATTTACTCTTGATTATTCATGTTTGGAGTTATATCATCGATATATAATTTCCATCATTGTTTTCACTCTTAGCTAGCCGAAAGGCTCGTAGTTTGAAGTGAAAACTCAAGAGTAAAGAGAGTTGCATACACCCCTCGAGAGAGGCAGACGTTACATCTCCCAGATTGGAGTGAAATCCAATAGTGGGGTTCACCGCGTAAAGAGGGCTTTAGGCCTCCGATTTGGACAAGAGTTCAGTCGGACCTTCTTAAACTCAGTTGGACACGAATTCGAGAGAAGCGTGTTCAAGCTTTGGGAACCTCCATGGTCAAATACCTTTACCCTATTAAGTAAAGGTTTTTATCGTATTTTTAATCAGCTGTTGCCGAGGTGATTCTCGATCAAGTGCTTTTCCATTTCATCATTTCATTCATTCGTTGTGATCTCTTTTAATAGCTCTTTATTTAACCGCAAGTGGTTATCTTTTTAACGCAATATTTTTTTTCTTAATCGCAATTAGATTTCTCTTAACCCTAAAACCATACTTCGATAAGATAATAGTTTTCATGCGAGTAGGTTTACTCAACAGTTCGTCCCCTATCTACAGTTCGATATATATACTTGCCTAGTTGGATTGCTAGTTCCGCTCTCTTTTATCTAGAACAAAAAGCGATCACCACTGATTGAGGAAGAGAAAGTGTTGGGTATTGTATCCACAATAACCCTAATTTGAAGATGGGTCCAATTAAGCTATGATGAATTGTGATTGTATTTGATTTTGTATTTGTAGTTATGTACTTGCCGGCTTACAATGCTAAGTATACACCAATGTCCTGTTATAGTTGTTCTGTAAATAAGGGACTACACAATATAATCCTTCATTATGTAGGCCATGGTGTTGACTCATGTGTAATCTCTCTCTTGGGATGTACTTCTATGCTAAGTACATGGTGAGGTTCAAGGAAAAAGAAGATCTTTATTTCAGAAAAACAGAAATTTTACCCAAGTAAAATTCATTGAGTATCGTAAGGGATATTCATCGAATTCGTCGAGTGTAACGACCCCATCCGTTAAATGACGTATAGTAGAAGGTCCGGCCGGGGCCCCACACTATATGCCACAAACAGACGGTGAGGTCACAGGATAATACCAAACCAACCACGAATCCTACCTCAGAGCATTCTAGCGGAAGCTTTAAGTTTTAATTTGAACTCTAACCAGGAATGTCCAATATATAAACTACCTTTATATATAACCACGGAATGTACAATAAATACATGAGTTTGGCCTTAAAGCCTTACAGTTCCTCTTTCCATACAACATGGATTACAAACCTCGGCGCGCAGGCCGGCCATACATGAGGAAAACAAAATAAACAAAACCATTTGCTTAGCCTTCAAGGGCTAGCCGCAGTAGCAGCAGCAACAGCAGTAGGGCTTCAGCCCATCACTTACCACTTGGCTCTCCAGCACCTGCATGGGAACAATCCACCCAACCGGTGGCAAACAATGCAACGGTCAGCATTCAGCTGACCCAATTATAACAATCCTACCCCTTTCTCAGGGCATGAGCATTCTTTCCCTGCAAAGCATGGCATCATCATATAGCAACTATGTGCGCGCAGGCACATTCAAGCCATCACAACTATCGGCCACACGGCCCGACAGTCCGTGCACTCAGGGCACATTCTTGGTGTACCGGAATACCAGGGTCAACACCACCGTCTACACGGTATTTGAGCATTCTAGTCTTTCCGGCGCGCGGGCCTAAGACTCTCATTAGGCGCTCCAACAAAACCTATAACCAGGCTTCCAAGTCGGACGGACCTAACGCAGGTATGGATCAGCCACCCCCCGTTGCTCAAGTCACCGTGCCACCTCGAATATGGAAGTATCCATGTCTATTTATAGGCGCGGGTCGGTTTCACCTTTCCTGTTCGGCAATCTGCCTTTTCATCGAGTTGCAGCCCAACGGCTCAACCGCTCATAAAGTGGCAACGCACGGCCACAAGAGTTGCATCCAACCCTCTTCATTTCCTGGACATCATCCAGTACTTCCTGCTGCACCAAGCAACAGGTAGGCACAAGGCAACACAAGCCATAATCACGGAGCCTTCTCCGATATGCAAACAAGCATCACCAATCCAGACCATGTCCAGATGGGCTTCACACAGCATGCCTAGAGCCGTACTCCAATTCCGGCCTCTAACAAGGGGGACTTCACATATCTACCCCAAGGGACACCACAACCCACCGCACACTCGCGGGGAAGGGTTTTCCCTATGCAATGCAGAAAAGAAGGACTTCACATGTCCAAGGAGGGAGATCGTTACCCTTGTCGATCTCTTCGGAGCCATCGAAAACTAGCCGGTGAGAAAGAACCGCAGCAGCCTTGCCTTCACAACGCCGGCTTCGGATCACGAATCGGACCACGGGAACTCCGCCGGTGGCTTGATCTCCTCCTCCTTCTTCTTCCTCCTCTCTCTTTCTCTCTTCCTTAAGCAAAATGAAGAATGACTTCTTCATCATTCCTTGACGAATTTAACCCAGACAGGAATCACCTGAGCCCTTGGATCCAAAGAGAGAATTTAAACGGCCGCGATTTGCCCAAAAAATCAATTTTTGGCTGACACGGCCTGTGACACGCCCGTGTCACAGGCCGTGTACCCTTAAGCGGCACACGCGGTATTCGAACCGACTGAGATTTACCAGAACACGGTCATCGACACGCCCGTGTCGAACCTGACACGCCCGTGTCACTCCTGAGACACGCCCGTGTCACCCCTGCCTCATCGAGCTGCAAGCAGTACACGGGTAGGCACACGACATTGGACACGCCCGTGTCCACCCTGACACGCCCGTGTTCAAGGATTGGTTCAAGGCCGTATGTAATTTTCTGACTCGAACAGGCCATTTTCGAATTTTATTGAGTGACACGCCCTGGGACACGCCCGTGTCCCAGGCTCGACGATCGTCGACTATCGATCGTCGACTAACCTGAACACGCCCTGGGACACGCCCGTGTCCCAGGCCGTGTACCCCCGACACGCCCTGGGACACGCCCGTGTCCCAGGCCGTGTCAAACAGCCTCCAACCCAAAACCGTTTGCAAACACATTTTGAGATTTCTGGGGTGTTACAATCCTCCCCCCCTTAACAAAATTTCGTCCCGAAATTTGCACTGTAAGGACATAAGAACCAACAATGCTAGAACTTGAGAATTCTGATATAACATAAGTACACGGTCTACAGTTTATACAAACAACTCGGGAAATTCAGCTCGCATGGTCTGTTCTCGCTCCCATGTTAGCTCTTCACGGCCACAATTGTCCCATCGGACCTTGACCATCCCGATCACTTTGTTCCGCAACTACTTCTCGGCTCGATCCTCGATCCGAATGGATCTAACCCTCGTCGTTAGCCCATACTCGACCGGTATCCGATCATTCTCCACTACTTGAGCTGGATCCTTTACCGCCTTACGAAGGACTGAGATGTGAAATACATCATGTAATCCACCCAAGTCTGCTGAAAGTGCTAGTCGATAAGCAGCTTCCCCAACTCGCTCCACCACCTCAAACGGACCAAGATACCTCGGACTTAGCTTTTTCAAACGCCGAATCCTGGACACACCTTTGAAGGGTTTGATCTTCAAATATACCCAATCACCCACTGCGAACTCCATGTTCCGATGTTTGGCATTGTAGTACTTTGCTTGACGATCTTGGGCTATCAATAGCCTCTCCCGAATAGAGCGTATGAGCGAGGTAGCTTCTTCGACTTCCTTTTTCCCACTCAGCTTAGATTCGCCTGCTTCTGCCCAAGCTAACGGTGTACGGACATTTACGACCATATAACGCCTCAAATGGTGCCATACCAATACTCGCTTGGTAGCTATTATTATAGGCAAATTCGACAAGAAATATATAATCTTCCCATCTCTTACCAAAGTCTAGGGCGCACATGCAGAGCATATCCTCCATCGTCCTGTTGGTTCGTTCAGTCTGGCCATCCGTTTGGGGATGAAAGGCCGTACTAAACGCTAACTTTGTACCCAACATTTGATGAACGAGCCGCCAATCATTCGATGTGAACCGCCCATCACGGTCACTAACGATGCTCCTGAGGAACACCGTGCAGTCGAACAACTTGCTCCACATAAAGCTTGGCCAAGTTTTCAACTGAATCGTCTCTTCTGTTTGGAAGGAAGTGCGCCACTTTCGTCAACCGGTCCACAATCACCCAGATTGAATCATGACCGCGTTGAGATCTCGGCAACCCGTGCACGAAATCCATCGAAATATCATCGAACTTCCACTCCGGAATAGGTAACGACTTCAGGAAACCGCCAGGCTTCTGGCATTCTGCTTTCACTAACGCACAGGTATTGCATTCAGCCACATAACGTGCGACATCTTTCTTTAGTCCGGGCCACCAGAACAGCTTTTTCAGATCTCTGTACATCTTTGTGCTCCCTGGGTGAACTGAGTACTTTGCAAAGTGAGCTTCGTACATCAACTCTTCCCTCAATTTACCCACACTCGGGACGCACACTCGACCATTTCTTCGTAACAAACCGTTATCCCAAGAGAACTGGTCATCCGGCCCATCTTTTGCATAGCGCTGGAGACTTTCATCAAGCTCCGTTGCTCGCCGAACTCTGTCCGTAAGGTCATATTGCACCTCCGTCCAGTTCAAGCATGCATCGGTCGACGAACCCTTATCAACACAAGATATCTCCAATGCTTCCAATTCCTGGATTAAACGCTGATCATGCCTCTGCAACCAGCTTGCCCGTACCGGAGTCTTCCGACTCAAAGCATCAGCGACCACATTTCCCTTCCCGGGAGTATAGTGAATCTCGAAGGTGTAGTCCCCAAGGAACTCCATCCATCTTCGTTGTCGCATATTCAGATCCTTCTGATCCAACAAATACTTTAGGCTTTTATGATCTGTATAGATATCCACTTTAACGCCATATAGATAGTGCCGCCACAACTTGAGCGCAAAGATTACCGCCGCCAACTCCAAATCATGGATGGGGTAATTCCGCTCATGCACTTTCAACTGGCGCGAGCCTTAAGCAATCACTTTACTAAACTGCAGAAGAACGCAGCCTAAGCCGCTCCCAGAAGAATCACTATAGATCTCATACCCATCGGTACCACATGGCGATGTCAACACAGGCGCCGTGGTCAAACGACTCTTCAAGTCTTCAAAAGCTCGCGCGCACTCCGGCGTCCAAATGAACTTTTGATCTTTTCTCGTCAGCGTGGTCAGAGGTAAAGCAATCGTGAGAAGTTTTCCACAAACCGTCTATAGTAGCCCGCAAGTCCAAGGAAGCTCCTGACCTTGGCCACTGAAGACATCACTGGCCAATCTCGAATGGCACTTATCTTCAACGGATCCACCGCGATACCTTCTCTGCTTACCACATGGCCAAAAAAGGCTACTGAAGAGAGCCAGAACTCACACTTTGAGAATTTGGCATAAAGCTTATTCCTCCGCAGGGTATGCAAGACCAACCGCAAATGGTTTGCATGATCCTCTTCCGACTGAGAGTATACTAAGATGTCATCGATAAACACAATAACGAACAAATCCAAGTACTCTCGGAACGTTCGATGCATTAGGTCCATAAATACCGAAGGCGCATTACATAGGCCAAACGGCATTACCGTGAACTCATAATGACCGTAGCGTGTTCCAAACGCCGTCTTGGGAATGTCACCTTCCCTAATCCTTAGCTGATAATATCCCGATTTCAAATCCAATTTGGAATAGACCGTTGATCCTGCCAGCTGATCAAAGAGGTCATCAATCCGCGGAATCGGATATTTGTTTTTCTCCGTCAGCTTATTCAATTCGCGGTAGTCAATACATAACCGTAAACTACCGTCTTTCTTTTTCACAAATAGAACAGGCGCGCTCCAAGGTGACATACTTGGGCGTATATATCCCTGCTCCAACAACTCTTGTAATTGGACTTTCAACTCAGCCATCTCTTTTGGCGCGACGCGATATGGAGAGCGGGCCACAGGTTTCGCACCTGGCACCAACTCAATAGAGAAGTCAATCTCCCGCTGGGGTGGTAACCCAGGAAGATCTTTAGGAAACACATCGGCAAACTCTTACACAACTAGCACTTCACCGACACTGGCCTTTGGCTCAACAGCCTGAATTAGCGTGAAGAATAACTCTCGCGCCCTTCCGAACAGCATTGATGACTTGGAGTGCAGACAATAGAGTCCCGCCAACTCCTCGCATACCAGCGAACTTCGTCACAAGTCCGGTATTCTGGCCCAGTGTAATCTCCTTGGAGTTGCAATCAATAAAGGCACGCTGCTCCGAGAGCCAGTCCATACCAAAGATCACATCAAACTCCGATAACGGTAGCACAGCTGCGCTCAAACCGAAATCCCGACTTCCTATTTGCACATCCACATCGCAAGCCCTATCCGCAAGCATCATACAGCCATTCGGCAATAGCACCCTTGTACTATCCACCGTCACATGACTTAGTACCCCAATTCGAGATACGAAATCCTCAGACAGAAAAGAATGTGAAGCACCTGTATCAAACAGGGCTCTCGCCAAATTATTCCGAATCAGGACAAAGCCTGCAGCACACACATCATGCACACGCTATACATAACCAAAAACAATAGCACAAGCAAGTAAACTAAATCAACTCGTACCTGTGACGACGTCACTTTGCTTAATCGCTTCCTGTTGGCCAAGCTGATAGATTCGGGGCTGTGCCTGAGACGCAGAGGAATCAACCACCGCTTTTCCCTTCTCAGCATAAGACGCACCCGTCTTCTTGTCTCCTTTGGGCTGAACAACCCGACAGTCACGAGCGATATGCCCCACCCGGCCACAGTTATAGCATGTACGAGAATCCGGCCTTGATGTCGCTCCCGACACCACGGTCGTAGTCACTTGCCCAGATGGCTTGGACCTCTTGCCCCCTTTCTTCTGGTAAAACGATTTGCTCGGGCGAGGTGCTTGAAACTCTGGCTTCGACGCAACCAAGCCCTTATTCCCTTGCACCCGCCTCATGTCCTTCTCCAACGCGCACGCAGTATCAACCAACGCCTGAAACCCTTGGTTCACTGAACTCGAAAGCAGGAATCGCAACTCATCCCGCAATCCTTCATAGAACCGATTCGTTTTCCTTTGGTCATCCGCGAAGATTGTACCCGCATATCGTCCCAACCTGGTAAACTCATGCAAGTAGATATCCACGCTATCTTCCCCTTGCTTTAACCGTTGGAACTCATTTTCCATAGCAATGCGTTGCGCCGCTGGGACATGCATCGCCAGAAATATGCGAGAGAACTCCTCAATCGACACTTGCGTTAATTGCCTGCCCGCCAAATGGTGTACCTCAACCTCGTCCCACCACAAACGCGCCTCTCCTTCAAGCATGAAGGTGGCCAAGGTGCCCTTTAGAGTTTCCTCCGCCCTGATCGCTGTCATTATCCGCTTGACACGCGATATCCAATCCTCTGCCTGCGTTGGGGATCCCATTCCCGTAAACGTAGGAGGACTGAAGCTCATGAATTGCTTCAACTGTCGGTCAGCTGCTCGTGGATCTACAGCCTCAATAGGCTCGGGTCTTACATCAACACGAACTGGCACTACTGCCAGCTGCGCTTGCCCGGTCGGCTGAATCATGGCAAATAGCGCCTCAGCAACTAAGCGAACAGTTTCCGCAGATGGAGGAGGTGTTGGCACCTCAGCTGGTGCCGCACTCTCATCAGAGCGCTGGGGCTCAGACTGCCCAGCACCACTACGCGTCACCTATAGGTGGACAAGACACACATTAGCGAACGTATGCAAGCAAAACAACACAAAAAGGAACGCACAGATTCCTCAAACAAGATTTTGTACATTCCTTAGTGGATATTCCAGAGTTCATTAGCGTTATAGCAGGGCGCATAAACACGCGCTCGCCACCCCATAAAAGAATTCATCCACGAATTCGATAGAGGAAGACCGAACGAAGCTGATACCAAAATGTAACGACCCCATCCGTTAAATGACGTATAGTAGAAGGTCCGGCCGGGGCCCCACACTATATGCCACAAACAGACGGTGAGGTCACAGGATAATACCAAACCAACCACGAATCCTACCTCAGAGCATTCTAGCGGAAGCTTTAAGTTTTAATTTGAACTCTAACCAGGAATGTCCAATATATAAAATACATTTATATATAACCACGGAATGTACAATAAATACATGAGTTTGGCCTTAAAGCCTTACAGTTCCTCTTTCCATATAACATGGATTACAAACCTCGGCGCGCAGGCCGGCCATACATGAGGAAAACAAAATAAACAAAACCATTTGCTTAGCCTTCAAGGGCTAGCCGCAGCAGCAGCAGCAACAGCAGTAGGGCTTCAGCCCATCACTTACCACTTGGCTCTCCAGCACCTGCATGGGAACAATCCACCCAACCGGTGGCAAACAATGCAACGGTCAGCATTCAATTGACCCAATTATAACAATCCTACCCCTTTCTCGGGGCATGAGCATTCTTTCCCTGCAAAGCATGGCATCATCATATAGCAACTATGTGCGCGCAGGCACATTCAAGCCATCACAACTATCGGCCACACGGCCCGACAGTCCGTGCACTCAGGGCACATTCTTGGTGTACCGGAATACCAGGGTCAACACCACCGTCTACACGGTATTTGAGCATTCTAGACTTTCCGGCGCGCGGGCCTAAGACTCTCATTAGGCGCTCCAACAAAACCTATAACCAGGCTTCCAAGTCGGACGGACCTAACGCAGGTACAGATCAGCCACCCCCCGTTGCTCAAGTCGCCGTGCCACCTCGAATACGGAAGTATCCATGGCTATTTATAGGCGCGGGTCGGTTTCAACTTTCCTGTTCGGCAATCTGCCTTTTCATCGAGTTGCAGCCCAACGGCTCAACCGCTCATAAAGTGGCAACGCACGACCACAAGAGTTGCATCCAACCCTCTTCATTTCCTGGACATCATCCAGTACTTCCTGCTGCACCAAGCAATAGGTAGGCACAAGGCAACACAAGCCATAATCACGGAGCCTTCTCCGATATGCAAACAAGCATCACCAATCCAGACCATGTCCAGATGGGCTTCACACAGCATGCCTAGAGCCGTACTCCAATTCCGGCCTCTAACAAGGGGGACTTCACATATCTACCCCAAGGGACACCATAACCCACCACACACTCGCGGGGAAGGGTTTTCCCTATGCAATGCAGAAAAGGACTTCACATGTCCAAGGAGGGAGATCGTTACCCTTGTCGATCTCTTTGGAGCCATCAAAAACTAGCCGGTGAGAAAGAACCGCAGCAGCCTTGCCTTCACAACGCCTGCTTCGGATCACGAATCGGACCACGGGAACTCCGCCGGTGGCTTGATCTCCTCCTCCTTCTTCTTCCTCCTCTCTCTTTCTCTCTTCCTTAAGCAAAATGAAGAATGACTTCTTCATCATTCCTTGACGAATTTAACCCAGCCAGGAATCACCTGAGCCTTTGGATCCAAAGAGAGAATTTAAACGGCCACGATTTGCCCAAAAAATCAATTTTTGGCTGACACGGCCTGTGACACGCCGGTGTCACAGGCCGTGTACCCTTAAGCGGCACACGCGGTATTCGAACCGACTGAGATTTACCAGAACACGGTCATCGACACGCCCGTGTCGAACCTGACATGCCCGTGTCACTCCTGAGACACGCCCGTGTCACCCCTGCCTCATCGAGCTGCAAGCAGTACACGGGTAGGCACACGGCATTGGACACGCCCGTGTCCACCCTGACACGCCCGTGTTCAAGGCTTGGTTCAAGGCCGTGTAATTTTCTGACTCGAACAGGCCATTTTCGAATTTTATTGAGTGATACGCCCTGGGACACGCCTGTGTCCATGGCCGTGTCCCAGGCTCGACGATCGTCGACTATCGATCGTCGACTAACCTGAACACGCCCTGGGACACGCCCGTGTCCCAGGCCGTGTACCCCCGACACGCCCTGGGACACGCCCGTGTCCCAGGCCGTGTCAAACAGCCTCCAACCCAAAACTGTTTGCAAACACATTTTGAGATTTCTGGGGTGTTACATCGAGTATCAATGATATTAGTCGAATTAGTCATATATACTTACTATCACTCGTTGAATTCTTCTTATATACTTATGCAAAATTTCTGAAATAATTATAAAAATAATTAAGTAAAATTCATTGAGCATCATCAAGTATACCTGTCGAATTCGTCGAATGTATCTAATAATACTCGCCAAATTCGTCGATTATACTTATCGATATACGCCGAATTCGTCGAATCATCTCGACGCTACTTCTCTAATTTTTCTTAAGGAAAATCCGTCGTATATCTTGCCATCGAGTGTGTCGGCTACTTCAATGGCATCGAGTTTGATGAATGCGATGTTGTAGAGTCCATTGAATGCATAGATGGCATCGAGAGCGTCAACATCGTTGAATCCATTGAGTTTGCTAGCCTATACTCGAGGAATTCGTCGAGTATGAATTGAGCCTTGACATTTTAAGATGTCTATAAATACTTATGGTGGTTTTTTCTTCAACCCTAATATTGCAAATCATTCCCATTTTCAAATCGAGAATTTTTCCAAAAAGTGCAAAGCCGTCGGCCTCTGTACGATACGCAAAATCCGTTCAGCCGACAACTGCAAGCAAGCAAGATCTCATCTTCAATTTTCTGATTCAACTGGATCCAAGTATGTGAAGATCTCTATTCCTCCAAATCTAGTAGATTGAAGATACAAGATTCAAGGTCTTCCAAGAACGTCTACTTTTTGAGTTCTCAAGTATTTTGAAGATATACCTTTTTGAACAACGTCGGAATGAAGACTTGTAATCCATATTATTTTGTAATACTCCTTTACATATTATAGGAGATCTTTCTCCGAGTTATAGATCTGTTTGTGGATCGAGTTATAGATCCATTTGTGGATCGAGTCATAGATCCGTATGTTGATCGAGTTATAGAAGAGGTTCTTCTCTGAGTGGTAGGAGGTTTGTCTCCGAGTTGTGGGAGTTGCGGCTCCGAGGTGTTAGATTTGAAGAAATTTGAGTTTGGTAAAGTAGCAGAATCTATCGCATCGTCGTAGATAGGCGAGGCCGGAATGTGGACGTACCTAACTCGGGGAACCACTATAAATCTCGGTGTTTGTGCGCTTAATTTTTTAAGTATTTCTAGTCCACAAAAAGACACATACATCACCTATGCACCCCCTCTATGAGATTTATATAGATGCTAGATACTTTCAATTGGTATCAGAGGGGCATTTCATTCGATATAATGTTAACACCTTAAAAAAGATCCCAGATCAATCTTCAATAGATTCTGCTTAGTAGCCATGTACAGAAGCAAGGACATGTACACTATGAAGTTACCTGTGTGCACCAAGGAAAATTTTCCCATATGGAAAGAAAGAGTCAATTCTTCATGGAAGCAGCTGATCCGAGAATCTTTTATATAGTGGAAGATGGACCGCATATCCCTATAAAATCTTCCGCCCTGAACCCTGGCATCATGATTTCTAAGAAGATGATGGATCTCACCAAGGATGAAATTGTCCTAGTCTCCTTAGACAAAAGACAAAGAACATTATAGCCAGTGCAGTGGATGACTCAATGTTATAAAATTTATTCCATTGCAGAAACCTTCAAGAAGTTCTGATGGAAGGAACAAAAGAAGCTAGAGATGATTGTAGATTGTTGCTAAATAAAGAGTATGATGAATTCAAGTAGGGACCAAATGATTCCATTGCAGACAGCTTCGAGAAGTTCTTCAGAATTGTCAACTGTCTCAGAAGCTATGACCGCACCTTCACTAATGGTGAATTGAACGACAAGTTCCTTAGATCATTAACAAAGTACTAGGACACTAAAGTGGTAGCCATTTGGGAGTGCTGGAAGCTGCCTCAGATTGACCCTCAGAACCTGTTTGAAAAGCTGCTCTCCTACGAGCTTCAAATGAACACTAGAAAGAAGGAGCAAAGCAGCAAGACTTCTAGTAGATAAAAGTCAATTTATCTGAAGACTGAAGGTTCGAGAAAGTCTAAAGCCATGTCACAAGTAAGGACACATTCTCCAGACACCACAGATGACTCTGAACCAAGCACATCAAGATCTGAACTATCTAATGGGGAGTTCTCTCTCATCTCTAAGCAGTTCAAGAAACTTCTCAGTAAAAGGAGACAGATGAAAAATCAATCAACCTCATCTGATTTAAGGAGATCACCTCGTGATGGTGATTGTGTTAACAAAAGATACAACAAGGAGGACATGTATAAATATAAATCAAGTAAATAGTTTTCCTCTGACGTTGTATGCTGTTGTTGTAATAAGTAAGGATACATGATTGCAGAGTGTCCCTACAAGAAGAAGGAAGGATCCAAGATAGAGGAGAAGAGATCCTTCAAAGGTAAAAAGAAGGAAAAGAAAAGCTTCGTCGCCAAGATGTCCAAGACTCTTACTGATAGAGACTCCAGTGAATCCAGTTCTGAGGATAAAGAAGCTTACTTCGGGCCTATGGCTCAATCAGACAAGGAAGTTGGAGGCTCAAAGTACCACAGGATGGTAAACTCGCACACGATACTCTCAGAGTAAGAACAAATCAACCAATGGTCATAAAGACAATTCTTCTGAGGAAGAGTATTTGAATTAATGGTTCAGCATGAGGACCTTTTGAAAGTGTTTCACAATTGCCGCAAGGTAGTCAAAATGCAGTTAAAAGATATTGCCTCACTTAAGGAAGTAGAAACAAGTTTAAAGGAGGAAATTGCAAAATTGCTTCGTCTTAGAGAGGAAGTCCACTCCTTGAAAGAGGAACTCAAATGCTCTACTGAAACATTTAGTCTGCAGGAGAAATACCTTAACGAGCTAGAGGAAAAGCTCTTGGTGGAGAGAAATCTTGTGGAAAGTTACTCTAAGCCAAAGACTATTCTTCCCCTCATCGATGAGTTTTCAGCTTCAAAGAAGGGTAGTTGTCTTGGCCACATAGCATCACAAACGTCAGACTTCGTCCCAGATGTAATGCCCCGAAACTCAAAAGAGGAAAGGGCGGCGTTTGAGCCATGTTTGGGTCTTGGTAAGGTAAATACGGCCTGTGATACGGGCATGTCACATGGTCGTGTCGTGACTCGGGTCATCAAGGCGATCTCAACGATCGGTGAGTCTCGTAACACGGCCTTGGACACGGGCGTGCCCTAGGGCGTGTCAAGCTTATGGTCTATGACACGGGCGTGTCACATGGTCATGTCCTCTTCTGGAAGTTTTGGACCTGTGTCGATTGAGGGACACACCCTACAATACGGGCGTGTACTGATTGACACGAGCATGTCAAAGTTGACACGGGCGTGTCTAAGCCCGTGTCCTTGTCAGGATTCGACAGTTTCAGCGCCGACTGGGATACATGGCCCATGTCACGGGCTTGTTGATGGTTGACACGGTCGTGTCCCAAGCCGTGTCACAGACTGTGTCCTATTCTGGATTTCCTGGTTTACAGAGAGTGTGGAACACGGCCTTGGACACGGGCATGTCGCAAGACGTGTTCGGCCCAGAAATGTTATTTTTAGGGCGAATCGTGGCCGTTCATTTCTTTCAAAAGGGATCCAAGGGCCCTGGCTTGTCATGGCTGGGTTTAAAGCCGGGAATAGGTTTTTCAAACACTCATTCCATTGGAGCATTATATTTCTAAAAGCTTAGAGAGAGGGGAGAGCTAGGAGGAAGAAGGAGGTAAACTCCGGCTGCCGGTGGAGCTTCGGAGCTCTGATTCTCGATCCGAGTCTATATCTACGAAGCGAGGATGATACGGTGCTTTCCATCCGACTAGATTGTCATGGCGCCGAAGAGAAATGTTAGGGTAACGATTCTCTTCTTGGACATGTGAAGTCCTCTTTCCTTTTTTTCATAGGAAGCCCGCTCTCGCTAGTATACGATGAGTTTGAGGTATTCCTTCAGGTAGACATGAATTATCCCCAAGGTTTTGCAGTAGAGTCCGGAATCGAAGTACAGACATATGCATTGTGTGTGAAGCCTACCCGTATATGTTGGTATGGATCGATGATGTTTCATTATGCATGAATAGCCGGAGAAGACTCCGTGCCGATGGTTGTTTTCGGGTTTTCTACATCGTAGATTGCAATAGGGAGTCTTGGGGATTAACCCCAAGGTGTACCCAGAAATCTGGGCGGAAGTGAAGTTCTGCCGTTTTGGTGGCCTGGGAGCCAGCTTGGTACATAGCGGGGCTATGTACCATGTATGATCGATATTTAGGAGTGGGGGAAGCTTGGCCTCCGTCGAAGGCCAAATGGTCGTGGCGGGGTGAGCAATAGGCTGGTGGAACCCTACTTGCTCCATCTGCTTCGGTTAAAGAGACCTAAGGTATATGGGACTTATCGATAATTTGGAGAACGAGTCTAGGCTACGGTTGAAAGGTATAAATGATCACGAGGTTTTTTGTCCTGGAGGCGGTGGTGGAGCCGTGGAACGGACAAGGTTCGGACCGGCTTCACCGAGTAAGTGCCCTGAGAGCACGGGGTGTATGGTCGTTCGAGCCTGCACCTGTGGTGTATTGTGCAAGTGTGTACTTTCACTTAAATTTTTGTTTATAATAATGCATTTTAGGGAAGGAGAGCCGCCACTCCATGAAAGGTGGTGGGTTCGTTATAATTTGGTCAGCTTTAGCTGACCGTTGCTTTGTTTGCCACCGTGCGGTGGATTGTTGCTGGCAGGTGCTGCGGAGCCTAGTGGCATGTAGCGGGCTGAAGCATTGGTTGCTGAGCCGGCCCTCGAAGGCCATGCGAATGTTTACTTGTTTTAATCATGCGTGACTGGCCTGCGTGCCGATGTTTGTAAGACACAGTTTAATTGAGTAAACCCTTGTAAGTCCTTAAGGCCAGTACTTTGTGTATTTTGTGCGTTCATTCCTATTTGGGTATCTTAGTGGACATTCATGCTTTTGGCTTGGGTTCTTAACTTTGTAACTTATAAATTGCTTCCACTAGAATGTACTCTATGTAGGACGTAAGTTATTGGTTGAATGGTTTCATTTAGTTACCCGCCGGTCCGTTTGTGGTATATGGCGTCAGGCCCCAGCCGGACCTACTGCTATATGCTATGCGACGGATAGGGGTGTTACAATTTGGTATCAGACTACCAGTTTTTGTCATGCTTATTGGAATTTGTGGACAAATTGTTTGAAGGGGTGGTGAGCACATGTGTGTGCGTCGTCATATTAACATAAAAAGAACCCATGAATGTCCACTTAGGAATGAAAATACACATGTTTGAGGAACCTACGTGTTTTTATAATTGCTTTTTGCAATATTGTTCGGTCACTTAATGGTTTTTTGTAAGACTATAGGTGTCTGGGAGTGGCACGTGGCAGTCTGAACGCATGCTTTTTGAGAGAAGTACTTCACCCAGCGACGTGCCTGAGACCCCTCCTTCTATTGAAAACATAAGAAGGGTAGTTGACGCAGTGTTCGCTGTGACCAACGCACAACATGGAAGGAATGTGCAACCCTCTGTCCCTAAGGTGGCTTCGACACCGGGTGGTGTGATGGAGCAAATGGCATTTAGAGGACAATTGGGTCAGAAGGTGAAAATGCTTTTAGTGCAGGGAGCGCACTAAGTTGACGAATATTTGAAGGCATTCCTTACAATAAGGCGCTACCCAAGCTTTGAGTTAGAAAGCGAGCAGTCTATAGTCGATAGATTTTATGATGGTTTGCGTAGCGAGTTTGGAATCCTACTGCTAGGACCAAAGTTATTGGGATTCCGAGCCTTAGTGGAGTCGGCCAGATCGTTGGAAGTAGAGTTGGGGAAAACTCACCACATACTATTGAGTAGGGTACCGAATTCTGCAGATCCTATAAGGGCTGCTTACCGCAGAATGCTGAGAAAGGAGGCTAAAATATCTACAAGCAAAGCTACTTACACTTGTCATACTTGTGGCAAGAAAGGGCACTTGGACCGAGATTGTCGAGAGGGTGCTCAGAAGACAAAGAAAGCTATGTCAGGAGAAGTTGAGGACTCTGGTGCAAAGGAAACAATGTTCAAAATGCCGAGCTCCTCAAAATCTTGGTACCGTAAGTGGTATAAGAAGGCTAGGACTTCGGGTCTAATCCCTTCTTCTGGCACATCCGGGGCGACTACAGACCGAACCCAGGGCGCATGCTACAATTGTGGGAAGCCGGGGTACTTTTCCCGTGATTGCTGGAGTGGACGGCGAATGTCCGAGAAGAAGTCGAGAGCAACATATGAGGAGAAGTACAAGGAGGTGGAGTCCACCGCATCGCACTATAATCTGGCCCAACAGAGAGTGTACATACTTGGCCAGCAGGAGTCCATGTGGCCGACTGTCGGGATGACATATATGGTTTAATTGATAGTAATTATTTTTTTATACCTATTACCTTATACGAGTTAGCTTAGGACTGGAGGAACTAGGCTTTGTATTGATTTTTGGTGATCAGGCGAGAGCATTGTTCGATACGGGAGCATCACACTCCTTTTGTACGAAGGATTTATATCGCGCGTCGGAGTACCTTATTCGATGGCAAAGGATAAATTTGATGTGTTGTTGCCGAATGGGTGTTCAATGCCCGCGGATAGAGTCTGCGATGTAAAGATACGGATTGTGAGACAGGAGTTCGACTTGCAAGCATTATTACTACCGCTGGTGGAGTTCGACGTAATTTTTGGTTTGGACTGGCTCTCGGAGTAGCAAGCATACATCGATTGCAATCGCAAGGAGGTCAAGTTGGGAACTGGTCGTGAGATGACTTTTGCAGGCTTTAAATGGTCGAGCAAGGCGTTTATGTCTGCTCTTCAGGGAGTCAAGGCGGTTCGTGCTTGTGCAGAACTGTTCTTCACACTAGTGGAGGCTTCAAAGCCTAAGCCTAATTTGGATAGTATCTCGGTTGTATCCGAGTATCCTGATGTGTTCCCTGACGATCTCCCTAGAGCCTCATCGCAGCGAGAGATTGATTTCACGGTTGAGCAAGTGCTAGGAACCAAACCTGTGTCACGCTCTCCATATAAGTTAGCGCCTAAGGAGATGGAGGAAATGAAGGTTCAACTGGAAGAGCTTTTTGAACAGGGTTTTGAGCGTCCAAGTTCGTCGCCTTGGAGCGCATCGGTCCTCTTTGTTAAGAAGGAGGAAGAAGTTTGCGGCTCTGTATCGATTATAAGGAGCTATATAAGTTAACGAAAAAGATTAAGTATCTGATCCCAAGAATTTACGATCTGCTCGGTCAGTTAGTTGGGTCGTCGGTATATTGGAAGTTGGATCTTAAGTCTGGGTATTATCAATTGAGGATAAGAGAAAGTTATATCCCCAAGACAGCTTTTAGCACGAGGTATGGGCATTACGAGTTTACTGTAATGCCGTTTCGTCTGACTAATACGCAATCCGTGTTTATGGATCTGATGAATAGGACATTCAAAGAGTACCTGGACCATTTCGTGATCGTCTTTATCGACGACATATTGGTGTACTCGCAGTTCAAAGAGGATTACTTCAAGCATATGCATTTGGTGTTGGAGACGCTGAGGAGGAACCATCTATATGCCAAGTTCTCCAAATGAGAGTTTTTGCTGTATTCAGTGGCGTTCCTCAGTCATATAGTTAGTGGAGAGGGAATTATGTAGACCCGGCGTAGATAGTTGCGATATGAGAGTGGCCTGTATTGTGTTTAGTAGCGTAAGTCTGGAGTTTTCTAGGGCTAGCCGGCTACTACAGGTGCTTCGTAGAGAACTTCTCATGGATAGCGTTACCCCTCACGACTTTGACGAGGAAAGGTCAAAAGTTTTTTTTGTCGCCAGAGTGCGAGAAAGCTTTCGAGGAGCCGAAGAGACGGTTGACCACGACGCCTGTTCTATGTTCACCGAGTGGGACCACAGGTTTTGCGATCTACAACGATTCTTTGGGTAGTGGTTTGGGTTGCGTTCTACTGCATCATGACAGTGTGATAGCTTATGGCTTGCTTCTGCTGAAGTTACACGGGAGGAATTATCCGGACCATGACTTTGAGTTAGCAGCCGTGATATTTGCTCGGAAGCTGTGGAGACATTACCTGTACGGGGTGAAGATCGATATCTATACCGACCACAAGAGCCCGAAATACTTGTTGGATCAAAAAGAGCTAAACATGAGGGAGCGGAGATGGATGGAGTACCTGGGGGACTATACATTTAAGATTCATTATGTGCCTGAGAAAGGCAATTCAGTTGCGGACGCATTGAGTCGCAGGGCCCCTGCGCGGGCCAACTAGTTGCCTGTTCATGACGAGCGGTTGATTCGGGAGCTGGAGGCATTAGAGATCTGTTGTTTGGACAAGCAGACAAGTGCCAAAGCACAATTGAAATGTACAGAGGTGCAGTATGACCTGGCTGATCGGGCTCGGCAGGCTCTGGAGCTGGATAGCAACATGAGAAAAATCTTGGATGAGGATCTGGATGGGTAAAATTCCCAGTTTAATGTTGTTGATGGACTATTATAGAAGGATAGTCGTTTGTGCGTCCTTGATGTGGGTAAGCTGCGCGATGAATTGAAGTATGAGGCGCATCATACCAAGTACTCGATTCACCCAGGGAGCACGAAAATGTATCAGGATATGAAGAAGTTGTTCTGGTGGCTAGGACTGAAGAAAGACGTGACACTTTACGTGGCGAAGTGTCAAACGTGCGCCTTGGTGAAGGCAGAGTGCCAGAATCCCGGAGGTTTCTTGAAGTCTTTTCCTATCTCAGAGTGGAAGTTCGATGATATTTCAATGGACTTTGTACATGGTTTGCCAAGATCGCAGAAGGGGAACGACGCCATTTGGGTGATCGTAGATGGTTTGAAAAAGGTGTCGCACTTCATTCCGAATAGGAAGGATGATTCGGTGGAGAAACTGGTGAAACTCAATGTGGATAATATTGTTCGACTTCACGGTGTGCCCCACAGCATTATAAGCGACCGAGATTGATGGTTTACGTCCAATTACTAGAGGTTGGTATATCAGATGTTGGGGACCAAGCATAGTTTCAGCACGACCTTTCAACCGCAGACAGATGGTCAGACCGAGAGGGTAAACTGGCCGATGGAGAACATGCTTCGCATGTGCGTCCTGGATTTCGGGAAGTAGTTGGAAGATCACCTGTACTTGGTGGAATTTTCGTACAACAACAGCTACCAAGCGAGCATTCTAATGGAGCCCTTCGAGGCCCTATATGGTAGAAGATGTCGCATGCCATTGTCATGGTTGGAAACATGCGAGTCGAGGTTGTACAAAAAGGCAAGAACTGGAAAGCGCCACTTCATTGGTATGAACTATTTGAGAACAATTGCTGATTGCTCAGGATAAACATGTTAAATACAATAATGCCAAGAATCGGAACGTTGAGTTCGCTGTTGGCTATTGGGTGTATTTAAAGATTAAGCCGTTCAAGGGTGATTCACGGGTATGACGCTTTAATAAGCTGAGCCCGAGGTACCTTGGACATTTCTAGATCCTGGAGCGGATTGGTGAAGCAGCGTATCGACTAAAGCTATCAGTTGAATTTAGCGGTCTACACGACGTATTATATATTTCGGTGTTGCAGAAGGCGGTTCAAGAGCCTTCATAAGTGATTGTGGCTTATCAAATACCGGTTGATGTTGGGTTGACTACGAAGATCAAACCCATTAACATTGAGGACTTTTAAATCAAGCGACTTCGTAATAAGGACATCAGGATGGTCAAAGTCCGATGGGACAACTGCGGTCGTGAGGAGCTTTCATGGGAGAGAGAGCAGACCATGCTTGAGGAGTACCCCGAGTTATTCCACTCAAGTACCATTTTTGTTTTGTGTATCCTTTCCTTTCAGTAATTTCGTGGACGAAATTCTTTTAAGAGGGAGAGAGTTATAATGCCCTGAAACTCAAAAGAGGAATGGTCGGCATTTGAGCCAAGTTTGGGTCTTGGTAAAGTGAACATGGCCTGTGACACGGGCGTGTCACATGGCCGTGTCGTGAATCAGGTCGTCGAGGCGAGGTCGACGATCGGTGAGGCTGGGAACATGGCCTTAGACACAGGCGTGTCCCTGGGCGTGTCAAGCACACGACCTCTAACATGGGTTTATCACATGGTCGTATCCTCTTCTAGAAGTTTTGGTCCTTTGTCGATTGAGGGACACGCCCCGCAACATAGGCATGTACTAATTGACACGGGCGTGTAGAAGTTGACACATGCATGTCTTAGCCCGTGTCCTGTTCCGAATGTGACGGTTTTAGCGCCGATTGGGGTACACGGCCCATGTCACGGGTGTGTCCATGGTTGACACGGGCGTGTCCCAAGCCATGTCACAACCCATATCCTGTTCTTGATTTCCCTAGTTTACGATGATTGTGGAACATTGCCTTGGACATGGGCATGTCGCAAGCCGTGTTCGGCCCAGAAATGTTAATTTTAGGGCGAATCATGACAGTTCATTTCTAACAAAAGGGATCCAAGGGCCCTGGCTTGTCTTGGCTGGGTTTAAGGCCGGGAATAGGGTTTTCAAACCCTCATTCCATTGGACCATTCTATTTCTAAAAGATTAGAGAGGGGGAGAGCTAGGAGGAAGAAGGAGGTCAACTCCGGCCACCGGTGGAGCTTCAGAGCTCTGATTCTCGATCCGAGTCCAGATCTACGAAGGCGAGGCCGATACGGTGCTTTCCATCCGACAAGATCATCATAGCGCAGAAGAAAAATGCTAGGTTAACGATTCTCCTCTTGGACATGTGAAGTCATCTTCCCTTTTTGTATAGGAATCCCGCTCTCGCGAGTATGTGGTGAGTTTGAGGTAATCCTTTGAATAGACATGAATAGTCCCCATTGTTTTGCATGTAGAGGCCGGAATCGAAGTATGACTTAGGAATGGTGTGTAAAACCTACCCGGACATGTTGGTCAGGATCAGTGATGTTTAATTATGCATGAATAGCCGGAGAAGACTTTGTGCCGATGGTTGTTTTTGGGTTTTCTACGTGGTAGATTACAATAGGGAGTCTTGGGGATTAACCCCAAGGTGCACCCGAAAATTTGGGCGTAAGCGAAGTTCTACCGTTTTGGTGGCATGGGAGCTAGCCTGGTATATAGAGGGGCTATGTACTGTGTATGATCGATAGTTGGGACTAGGGGAAGCTTGGCCCGCATCAAAGGCCAATGGGCGTGGCGGGGTGAGCAACGGGCTAGTGGAACCCTACCCACTCTATCTGCTTCGGTTAAAGCGACCTAAGATACATGGGACTTACCGATTATTTGGAGAACGAGTCTAGGCTACGGCTGAAAGGACTAAATGCTCACGAGGTTTGCCATCTTGGGGGCGGTGGTGGAGACGTGGAACTGACATGGTTCGGACCGGCTTCACCGAGTAAGTGCCCTGAGAGCACGGGGTGTGTGGTTGTGCTAGCCTGCACCTGTGGTGTATTGTGCAAGTGTGTTCTTCCACTTAAATTGTTGTTTATAATAATGCATTGCAGGGAAGGAGCACCGCCACCCCAAGAAAGGTGGTGGGGTCATTATAATTTTGTCATCTTTAGCTGACCGTTGCTTTGTTTGCCACCGTGCGGTGTATTGTTGCTTGTAGGTGCTACAGAGCCTAGTGGCAAGTAGAGCGCTGAAGCCCTTGTCTTTGAGCCGGCCCTCAAAGGCCATGCGAATGTTTACTTATTTTAATCATGTGTGACTGGCCTGCGTGCTGATGTTTGTAAGACACAGTTTAATTGAGTAAACCCTTGTAAGGCCTTAAGGCCAGTACTTTGTGTATTTTGTACGTTAATTCCTATTTGGGTATCTTAGTGGACATTCATGCTTTTGGCTTTGGTTCTTAACTTTGCAACATATAAATTGCTTTCGCTAGAATGTACTCTGTGTAGGATGTAAGTTATTGGTTGAATGGTTTCATTTAGTAACCCGTCGGTCTGTCTGAGGTATATGGCGTCGGGCCCCGACCGGACCTACTGCTATATGCTATGCGACGGGTAGGGGTGTTACACCAGACTCTTCGTGCACTTAGGGCATGCTTACGGTGTACCGAAATCCTCTAGACACCACCACCGGTTAGAGGTTTTTAGCTTGTTGGATTGGCATAAGCCTCCAAACACATGCTGGAGACCTCACGCACCCATTCCACTCAGAGGCGTTCACCTCACGGCAACAGTGTGCACGATAGATCGACATATACACATAGTACAATACGCCGGGAAGGGACACAGCCCCCATTTGGAGTGCTACCAACCGACCGCTCACAACGATCCTACACTGAACTTGTTGGGTGGCCCATCCCACGCAGAGGTTCTTAACTTGTTGGCCATTGAGATCAGCCTCCAAACCCTTGTTGGAGACCTCTCGCGCCCTTCCCACTCAGAGGTGCCCGTAATCAATCTCTCATAACACAGGCACATAGTGCCGCTTTCCAGTCCATCAACCAGCTCATGCCGAGCATACAACCAAAGGAGCTATGCAAAGCTTCCTTACCACAATTCACAAGCGTCCTCACAATCTCCGCAAGTTACTCGTTATATACACGGAGTCTTCTCCAGTTTGCAGCATCACCAATATAGACTATCCATCTAGATGGGCTTCACATAATATGCATATTCCGTACTACACATTTTCGGATCTAGATGCAGACTCAACCTGCTGGAATCGCTTACACTTTCCACCTCTTTGTGGAGGATTCCATGCACATGCATAAAGAATGACTTCACTTGTCCAAGAAAAAGATCGTTACCCTTGACGATCGCTTTGGATCCATGACAAACTGGCCGGTTGGAAATCACTGTGACGGCCTTGCCTCCACGACGCTGGCCTCGGATCTCGAGTCGGACCGTTGTAGCTCCACCGGCTGTTGGAATCCTTCTCCCTTCTCCTCCTCCTATCTGTCCTCTCTCTCTTCTCTTTAGAAATAGAATGGTCCAAGGATTGAATGAGAGATAACAATCATTCCTTTGCCTTATACCTGCAGGGAGGAGCTTTGGCCAAAGGATCCAGGATAAAGTAAATAGACGGCCACGATCTGCCCTCAAATATCTTTTTTTGGGCGGACATGGCTTGTGACACGCCCGTGTCACAGGCCATGTTCCCTAAGTGGTTAAGGTTCTGACTCCATCAAGACCAGGACACAGGATTAGACATGCCCGTGTCAAAGTTCTGACACGCCCGTGTCACCAGGTACATGCCCGTGTTGAGGGGTGTGTCCCTCAATCGACAAAGGACCAACAATCTTTAAAAGGACACGGTTAAGGCACACGCCCATGTCCTTTGCCGTGTGCCAAACACGCCCCCTATGACACCCCCATGTCACAGGCCGTATGCCACACTCGATACAGCCCGGTTATAAACCCAAGCAGGACACGGCCACGGAAACACCCGTGTCCCTGGCCGTGTTGCCTCTCGACAATCGCCGACTACACTGTGTCGAGTGCTCGCGACACACAGTGAAGGACATGCCATAGGACATGCATGTGTCCCTGGACGTGTGCCTCACTCGAGACACACTCAAGGACCAATCGAGACACACTCGAGGACCACTCGAGTCCTACGTGAGACCCACTCAAGTACCCAGAGCAGGACATGCCTTTGGACACACCCGTGTCCCTTGCCGTGTCACCCAGCCTGAACTCCAAATTTGAATTGGGGTGTTACAACCACCCTCCTTTTAGAAATTTCGTCCCAAAATTTAGCTCAAACAAAACATTCCTTTGTTGCAAATATACAAAGAACGATCCATGTTTAGAGATCAGAGGCCGCAACTTGTCTCGCCCCACGACATCGCACAAACAAAGTCTTTTTAACAACATACAACAAGTACAAAAGTAAAGTACACTCTCTCTTTATTTCCGCTCGACCGCGTCCTTCAAAATCCTCTCGACGGCCTCCTGTAACTCAAAATTATACACGCGAGGCTGCTGGACTTCACGATTTGAGCTTTGTGGCACCTGCAATTTGAGAGTGTACATTCGAGGCTGCTCCTGGGATGTAGATGATTTTGCCACCACCTTGCCCTTTTCCTAATAGGAAGCACCAGTCTTTTTCACACCCTTTGATTGGCCTCTACAACAATATCGGGCTATATGACTCTGCTATCCATAAGTAAAACATATACGTGTATCCACACGTCCTTGCCTATACATTGCTCCTGAAGCAACATCCGAAGAATTTTGTTCAGCAGACCTGAACCTCTTTTTGTCCCGTTTCCTAACCTCCGATTGTTTCGACTGCGGAACTTTGAACTCCGGCTTTTCCACCTCCAAGTTCTTCTCCTGCACTCATTTCAAGTCATTCTCCATCGCACAGGATGTATCTACAAATACTTGGAAGCCTTGGTTCAGCGAACTCGGGAGCGCAAACCTCAGCTCATCACGAAGTCCCTCAGAGAACCTATTCGTCTTCCATGCTTCTTCCACAAATGTAGACCCCGCATAGCGCCCCAGCCTAGTAAACTCATGCAGGTAATCATCCACAGTATGCTCACCCCTGCACCAGACGTTGGAACTCATTCTCCATTATAATTTTGCCACGATACTGGCAAATACTTTGCCCAAAACAATATGGAGAATTCCTCCATCGATATCTCTCCCAGGCCTCTGCCTGCCATTTGGTGCAACTCGACCTCATCCCACCAAAGTCTCGCCTCTCCTTCCTGTTGTAAAGTGGCTAAAGTGACTTTCTGCCCCTCTTCAATCCATCGTTGTCAGGATCCTCTTCACTCTTGAGAGCCAATCCTCCGCCTACATTGGGGTGTTCGCCCCAACAAACATAGGTGGATGAAACTCCATAAACCGCTTCAGTTGCTCGTAAATCCAAGCTTAAATACGCTCTTGCCTCTCACCAACTTGTACTGGCTCCACTGCAGGCCTTGCCTGCTCGATAGGCTATGCCGGAAACATGGCAAATAGCACCTCAGCAACTAAGCGTATGGTTTCTGCAGAAGGAGGTGTGGGCACTTCAGCTGGTTCCGCACTCTCATCCGAACGCTGGGGCTCAAACTGCCCAGCTCCACTCCTTGTCACCTATACGTGAACAAGACTTCATTAACCTCCAAACTGAGACGACAAACATGCCTTATATACACGTTCACATTCCTAATGTACATTCTTGAGTTCATTAGTGTTAAAACAGTTCGCACTAACATTTGGTCGCCACCCTACAAAAGAATTTGACCACGAATTCGAAAGATGAAGACCGAGACGCGCTAATACCAAAATGTAACAACTCTACCCGTTAAATAACATATAATAGAAGGTCCGGCCGGGGCCCCACACTATATGCCACAAACAGACGGTGAGGTCACAAGTTAATACCAAAATACAATCGCACACTAACCAAGAGCATTCTAGCGGAATCTTATTACTTGCAAGAACTGAACCAATGAATGTTTACTACATATATAAACAACCCATTTATATATAACACCAGGAATGTATACAAGAACACACTGCTCACGGCCTTAAGGCCTTACATGTTTCTCTTTACAAAATATTGTTTCACACATCGGTATGCAGACCAGCCACAAATGAAATCCAATTCTTCACATGACCTTCAAGGGCGTATAAGCAGCAGTAGTAGCAAGGTCTTCAGCCCGCTCAATCCAAGTCAGTCCGCAACACCTGCACATGGACGTCCACCCCAAAGGTGAAAAACAAAGCAATTGTCAGCATTCAGCTGACCAATTATAATGACCCTAACACTTACCCGGGACAGTGGTTCCTTCCCAGCATGAATTACAATCACAACATATACATATCTACCTCAACAACATCACTAACGTCGGCCTTCATGACCGATTCTCCTTGCACTCAGGGCACGCTTTCGGTGTACCGAAATCCACTAGGTCTCACCACAAGTTAGAGGTTATTAGCTTGTTGGTCGGGCATAAGCCTCAAAACACATGCTGGAGACCTCACACACCCATCCCACTCAGAGGCGTTCACCTCACGGCAATAGTGTGCGCGATATATAGACCTACACGTGTAGTGTTACACGCCGGGAAGGGCCGTATGCCCCCATTTGCAGTGCTACCAACCGACCGCTCACAATGATCCTACACTGAACTTGCTGGGTGGCCCATCCCACTCATAGGTTTTTAACTTATTGGCCATGGGCATCAGCATCCAAACCCCTATTGGAGACCTCTCACGCCCTTCCCACTCAGAGTTTCCCGTAATCCATCTCTTATAACACAGTCACATAGTGCCGCTTTCCAGTCCATCAACCAGCTCGTGTCGAGCATACCACCAAAGGAGCCATGCAAAGCTTCCTTACCACAATTCACAAGCATCGTCACAATCTCTACAAGTTACTCGATATATACACAGAGTCTTCTCCGGTTCACAGCATCACCAATCTATACTACCCATTCAAATGGGCTTAACAGAGCATGCCTATTACGTACTACACATTTCTAGATTTAGATGCAGACTTAACTTGCTAGAATCGCTTATGCTTTCCACCTCTTGGTGGAGAATTCCATGCACATGCATAAAGTAGGACTTCACTTATCCAAGAAGGAGTTCGTTACACTTGACGATCACTTCGGAGCCATGACAAACAGGTCAGTTGGAAATCGTTGCGACGGCCTTGCCTCCACGACGCTAGCCTTGGATCTCGAGTCGAACTGTTGTAGCTCCACCGGCACAAAGAACCCTTCTCCCTTCTCCTCCTCCTAGGTCTCCTCTCTCTCTTCTCTTTAGAAAGAGAATGGTCCAAGGCTTGAATGAGAGATAACAATCATTCCTTGGCCTTATACCTGCAGGGAGGAGCTTGGGCCAAAGGATCAAGTATAAAGAAAATGGACGGCCTCGATCTGCCCTCAAATAACTTTTTTGGGGGTTACACGGCCTGTGACACGCCCGTGTCACAGGCCGTGTTCCCTAAATAGTTAATGTACCGACTCCATCAAGACAAAGACACGGGCTTAGACATGGCCGTGTCAAACAGAAGGTACATGCCCGTGTTGAGGTGTGTGTCCCTCAAACGACACATGACCAACAATCACGAAAACGAAATGGTTAAGACACACGCTCGTATACATGGCCGTGTGCTAAACACTCCCCTGTGACACGCACATGTTATAGTCTGTTTGCCACACTCGACACAACCCGGTTACCAACCCGAGTAGGACACGACCTCGGACACGCCCGTGTCCCTTGCCGTGTCGCCTCTCGACGATCGCCGACTACACTGTATCGAGTGCTCGTGACATATAGTGAAGGACACGCCCTGGGACACGCCTGTATCCCAGGCCGTGTGCCTCACTCGAGACACACTCGAGGACCACTCGAGTACTACGT
This sequence comes from Platanthera zijinensis, assembly GCA_039513925.1. Lineage (NCBI taxonomy): Eukaryota > Viridiplantae > Streptophyta > Magnoliopsida > Asparagales > Orchidaceae > Platanthera > Platanthera zijinensis. The sequence continues at coordinate 85,118,979 of CM077089.1, forward strand.
GAAACCCACTGAGTACCCAGAGCAGGACACGCCCTTATATACGCCCGTGTCCCTGTCCGTGCCACCCAGCCTGTACTCCAAATTGGAATTTAGGGTGTTACAACCCTCCCCTCCTTTTAGAAATTTTGTCTCGAAATTTAGCTCAAACACAACCATTCCTTTGTTACAAATATACACAGAACGATCCGGGTTTAGATCTAAGAGGCCGCAGCTTGTCTCTCCCAAAGACATCACACAAACAAAGTCTTTTAAACAACATACAACAAGTACAAAAGTAAAGTACACTCTCTCTTTATTTCCGCTTGTCCGCGTCATTCAGAATATGCTTGATGGCCTCCTGTAACTCCAGATTATACATGCGAGGCTATTGTACATAACGATTTTACCTTTGCGCCTCCTGCAATTCGAGAGTGTACATTCGAGGCTGTGTCCGGGATGTAGATGATTCTGCCACCGCCTTGCCCTTTTCCTCATAGGAAGCACTGGTCTTTTTCTCACCCTTTGACTGGCCTCTCCAACAATATCGGGCTATATGACCCAACTGTCCACAAGTAAAACATATGCATGTATCCACACGTCCTTGCCCATACGTTTCTCCCGAAGCAACATCCGAAGAATTTTGTTCAGCATACCTGAACCTCTTCTTGTCCCGTTTCCTAATCTCCGATTGTTTCGACAGCAGAACTTTGAACTCCGGCTTTTCCACCTGCAAGTTATTCTTGTCCCGAACTCATTTCAAGTCATTCTCCATCGCATAGGATATATCTACCAATGCTTGGAAGCCTTGGTTCACCGAACTCAGGAGCGCCAACCTCAGCTCATCACGAAGTCCCTTATAGAACCTATTCGACTTTTGTGCTTCTTTCGCAAAAGTAGACCCCGCATAGCGCCCCAACCTGGTAAACTCATACAGGTAATCATCCACAGTACACTCACCCTGTACCAGACATTGGAACTCATTCTCCATTACAATTCGCCATGATACTAGCAAATACTTTATCCAATGTAATCTGGAGAATTCCTCCATCGATATCTCTCTCAGGCCTCTGCCTTCCAACTGGTGCAACTCGTCCTCATCCCACCAAAGTCTCGCATCTCATTCCAGTAAGAAAGTGGCTAAAGTGACTTTCTGCCCCTCATCAATCCTGATCGCTGTCAGTATCCTCTTCACTCTTGAGAGCCAATCCTCCGCCTGCATTGGGGAGTTCGCCCCAACAAACGTAGGTGGATGAAACACCATAAACCGCTTTAGTTGCTCGTCAATCCGAGCTTTAACATGCTCTTGCCTCACACCAACCTGTACTTGATCCACTGCAGGCCTTGCCTGCCCAATAGGCTGTGCCAGAAACATGACAATTAATGCCTCTGCAACTAAGCGTATGATTTCCGTAGAAGGAGGAGGTGTGGTCACCTCAGCTGGTGTCGCACTCTTATCCGATCGTTGGGGCTCAGACTATCCAGCTCCACTCCTTGTCAACTATACATGTACAAGACATCATTAACCTCCAAACCGAGACGGCAAACATGACTAATATACACGCTCACATTCCTAATGGACATTCTTGAGTTCATTAGTGTTAAAACTGTTTGCACTGACATTTGGTCACCACCCCACAATAGAATTCGACCACAAATTCGAAAGATGAAGACCGAGATGCACTAATTCCAGGATCTGGCCAATCAAAGATGCCAGAAGCTTGAATGAGATTACAAATGAATCACTCCTAGGAAAGCTCAAATCTTATCAGCAGTTGATAAAATCTAAAGAATCTGTTGAGCAAAGAACTACTCCTCCAGCAAGAAAAGAACAAAACATTGCATTCAAAGCTGCTGAAGAGACTGAAGCTCCAACATTCAATGAAGAACTGATGAGTCTCCTTGCAAAGAGATTCTATAAAATGGCAAGGAAGGAATTCAAGAGAAAGTCATCCAGAAATGACAGCAAGCCCGAGTTTGAAATAACTCCCACTAAAGAAGTAGTGTGTTTGGATGCAAGAAACCAGGACAGTTCTTGTCTGAATGTCCTAAGAATCAAAATAAAGAGAGGAGAAGAGAAAAGGAATCCAGAAGCAAGCATTACGGTAAGCCCTCTTCAAACATGCACAAAAAGAAGGAAAAGGGATTTGTGGCTGAAACATGGATTGACACAGAAGATGAATCCACATTTTGTAGCTCCAGTGAAGAAGAAGAAGAGGCAAAGGAAAAGGAATTATGTCTCATGGCTATCAATGCCTCTTGCGGCTACTTTAGATGCTGAAAATGAAACTGAAAATGAAGAAGTATCAGAATCAGAAGCTGATCAGGTACTTTTATCTTTTGATTATAGTTCTGATAATTTCAAAACTAAATTTAAAATAATGTGCTTAGATTTAATTAATTCTGAAAAGGTTATTAAACAACTTAGAGAAAAATTAACTGAACAGAATAACCTAATGCTAGAAAATGATAAGTTAAAGAATGAAATAACACTAGCTAATAAACAAATCATAAAACTACAGACTGAATTATGTGAGGCCAGACAACTTGAGGAATCTTTTAATGGGAGATGCCTTAAGCTGATGGACATTACAAGCATAGTCAATGATAGATTGAATGGAAAGCTAGGCTTGGGTGCTTCATCAATCCTACCCCCTATTTCAGAAAAATATATTAACCACACCAGTTAAATTTGTTTCTGAAAAGGGAAAAAAAGTAGAAAATAATAGTCATAAACAAATAGACCTAAAACACAAAGCTAAGAGAAAGAAAAGAAGTAATAAGAATAGTAATAAAAACTATGTTAAATAGATTTTGTCATACTCAGATCGACGAAATGTGTACAGTTTGTCGAACTCAAGTCGACGAACTCTGAACGCAAACATATATTATAACTATTCTCTAAACTACGATCGACGAAACCAGTATTGTTCGTCGACCAGAGATCAACGTTTTTAGGGCCCAGAAAATGAATACTTTCATTCTCTGAGCGGAGTTCAATGAACTCAACCCCGATCGGTTAACTAAGGTCGACGAACTCACCATAATTCGTCGAATGCAGATCAGATTAACAGATCTTTCAATTCATTTCAAACCTTTAATCCACCAAGAACTTTCAATAATAACTTTAATCAATGGATTAGTCCACCTAGGAAATATCATCCTCTAGGTTATAAAAGTCAACCAGAATACTCTTTTATTTCCAGTTTTAATTTTGTGAAGAAAGAGGGACCCAAGGTAACCTGGGTAATAAATGACAAATCTGTTGTACAGGAAAAAGACTATTATACCACAAAGCAATAGTGGTATTTAGACAGTGGCTGTTCTAAGCATATGATAGGAAATAAGGACAACCTAACAAACTTCAAGGCAAAGCTAGGACCAAAAGTGATATTTGGTGACTCCAATTATGGCCATACTGAGGGTTATGGAAAAGTTAAAATTGGAGCTGTAACCTTCAGGAATGTAGCTTATGTATGTGGACTGAAGCACAACTTCATCTCCATAAGTAAGTAATGTTATGAAAGGTTTCAGGTATCATTTACTGAAACCTCCAGTTTTATCATTTCTTTAGACAATAGTGTAGTATTGACTGGTACTAGAGTAAGAAATATTTACCCAGTTAATTTCAAATCAGCTAAATCAGAAATCTGTCTATTTAACTCAACTAGTAATAATAATGACCTTTGGCATAGGAGATTAGGGCATGTAAACCTAAAAAATATTGATAGGTTATCTAAAGACAATCTTGTTAGAGGATTGCCTTCTTACCCCTATAAGAAGGAAAGCCTTTCTAGGGCCTGTCAGTTAGGCAAGCAAACTAAAAGTAGCTTTAAACCATTAAGTAAAAGTCACTCACCTAGAATATTATACATACTACATATGGACCTTTTTGGCCCTATAATAGTACAAAGTTTAGGAGGGAAATCTTATACTTTGGTGATTGTAGATGACTTCTCTAGATTCACTTGGGTTTTCTTTCTGATATCAAGGTGTGATAACTTTAAGATTCTTACAGATTTTCTCAAGAACATGCAGATTGAGTACTCTACTCCAGTTGTATTGATCAGACGTGATCATAGTAATAAGTTTGAGTCTCTTGTTCTGCAAGAGTTCTATAGGAAGGAAGACATCAGACAATCCTTCTTAGCTCCTAGAACACCTCAATAAAATGGGATTGCTGAAAGGAAGAATAGAACATTGATTGAATCAGCAGGCACATTACTTGCAGATGCTTATTTGCCCCTATCCTTTTGGTCAGAGGCTGTAAGCACAACAAATTATGTACTGAATATAAGTCTTATACACAAGTTTAAGAATAAGACTCCTAAAGAGCTACTAAAAGGGAAGAAATCTAAAGTAGATTAATTTAAAATTTTTGGTTGCTTATGTTATATTCACAATAACGATAAGAAATACATTAGAAAGTTTGAAGCCAAGTCTGAAATGGGAATTTTTCTTGGATATTCCCAAGTAAGCAAGGATTATAGAGTTTATAATATATCCACCTTAAAAATGTAAGAATCTATTCATGTGTCTTTTGATGAGACTAACATGTTCAACAAGGAGAAGCAAGCTTCTACTAGTAATTCTTTGTAGCTAACTAAAATATGTGAAAGGCTGAATGAGTTGACCTTCACCAATGAGGCTATTACTCACTCTCCTCAACAAGATGCTAAAGAAAGTGATGATGAAGAAGCTGACATTGATGTTGACCAACAATAGCTAATCCAATTCCACCAAGGGAATTAACTCCCTAGGCTGTTGCTCAAGTAACTCCACAAACTGAACTTGTCACACTTAGAGATCACCCCACATCTCAAGTGATTGGATACATATCAGCTGGTGTGTAGACAAGGCATAAAATCCACCAGGACATGATGCATGCCTGCTTCATATCTCAAATTGAGCCCCAATCCATCAAAGATGTAGAGCAAGATCCACACTGGATTATTGTTATGCAAGAGGAGCTTAATGAGTATGAGAGATGCAGAGTTTGAGACTTAGTTCCAAGACCCAACGACTACCCAGTCATTTGAACAAAGTGGGTTTTCAGGAATAAGCTTGATGCCCATGGATCAATCATAAGGAATAAAGCAAGGCTTGTTACTCATGGCGATATGCAAGAGGAGAGCATTGATTATGATCAAACTTTTGCTTCTATTGCAAGGCTAGAAGTAATCAGGATCTTCCTTGCTTATGCTGCTTTCAAGAAATTCAAAGTCTACCATATGGATGTTTAGAGTGCTTTTTGGAATGGAGAACTAAAAGAAGAGGTTTATGTTGAACAACCTCCAGGTTTTATATCTTTATCTCATCCCTCTTATGTTTTTAGACTGCACAAAGCTCTCTATGGTCTAAAGCAAGCTCCAAGAGCTTGGTATGAAACCTTAGCTAGCTTTCTTTTAGAGCATAAGTTTTTTAGAGGCATGGTAGATAGGACTTTGTTTTTCAAGCATCATAATGATAAAATTCTTTTAGTACAAATATATGTAGATGACATTATATTTGGCTCTACAGATCCCAAACTATGCAAAAGTTTTTCCAACCTTATGCATTCTAAGTTTGAGATGAGTAGTATGAGGGAGCTCTCCTACTTCCTTGGTCTCAAAGTGAAGCAGATACCAGATGGCATTTTCTTATCCTAATCAAAAAATGCTAAGGAGCTGATCAAAAGGTTTGGAATGGCTAATGTCTCAGCAAGGAAAACACCTATGGCTACAAATATTGTAGTTTATTATGATGAACAAGGAAAACCTTTTGATCAGAAATTGTATCGGGCCATTGTTTGGTCTTTTCTATATCTTACAGCAAGTAGGCCTGATATAATGTTTGCTACTTGTCTTTGTGCTAGGTTCCAAGTGAACCCTAAAAAATCTCACCTAGTTTTATTAAAAAGAATTTTAAGATATATAAATAGTTGCCCAAATCTAGGACTCTGGTATCCAACTGAATCGGAATTTGAGTTAACTGGATACTCAGATGCTGATTTTGCTGGATGTATAGTTGACAGGAAAAGCACATCAGGAACATGCCAGTTCCATGGTGCTAGACTTGTCTCCTGGTTTTGTATAAAGCAGACATTTGTGTCTACATCAACAGCAGAAGCTGAATATATAGCAGCTAGGAGTTGTTGTTCCCAGATGCTATGGATTCAAAATCAACTCCTGGACTATGGTTCCAACTTAAATAATTCAACTCTATTTTGTGATTGTACCAGTGTTATATCTATAGTACAGAATCCAGTACATCATTCTAGGACCAAGCATATAGATGTTAGACACCATTTCATTAGAGAGAGTGTGGAGAAGAAAAAATTAATATTACCTTCATTCTCATTGATTTGCAAAGGGCAGATATCTTCACCAAACCCTTGGATGAGAAGAAACATCTATCCTTTAAGAATCAGCAAGGCATGATGAATAGTGATACATTAATTTAATTCTGTCTGTGGTCGAAGAATCTGCCAAATTTCTTTGAACGGAGCTCGCCGAACTAAGGGAAGTTCTTGAGATATTTCGTCGACCTGAGATTGACGATCTCTCTGTGGAAGTCATTTTTCGTCGAACTGAGATCGACGTTCTGACTTCAGAAAAATTTTCCTCTACCTGAGAACGATGAAAAGTTTTCCCTTTTCTTCTGGCTTAGATCGACGAACTCTTTTGACAATAAAATATTTCATCGACCTCAGATCGAAGATTTCTCTTGTTTCGCAAGATGGAGTTTTTCGTTTCATATTCTAAAACCTTATAACTAGGTTTTCTTCAACCTCCATCCCGCGCTTTCAGTTCCCTTGCACTTGATCTTTCTGCTCTCTTGTTGCAGGCGATTAAAGGCGATTCCAGCAGGTGCTCTTTCTGGAATAAAATTCGACATAGGATTTGACATTGATTTTGATTCATTTCAATAATCAGACCAGATTTTTATCGATATTCTGTAGTTATTTGAAGAACTCAATTTGAAGAACCTAATGACTACCAGAATGAGAATTGCTGCTACTGAAATAAGAGAATGTGTTTATAATTCATCTATTACAGATGCTGACACTATGGTTGGAACTATATCGGGTAACACCATTCTTTTAACCCCAAATATTCTTGTTGATATTTTTGGACTAGTAAATGGGGAAGAAGATATTGAACTTGAATCATCTGAATATGATGAAATGTTGACGTTGATGGGTTATTGTGGAGACAACCCAAATAAATTGTTGAAGAAGCACCTTTCTGCCGAATATAAGTTTCTCGCAGATGTAGTCAGTAAGGTGTTGCTGGGCAAACATATAGCCCAAGATCACATTACCAGATAGCAATTTTTAGTGATGTGTGCTGTGGTGAATAAGAAAGCCGTTAATTGGGCTAAGATTTTTTTCAATCTGATTAGGAAGAAGAACAACAAGAAAGAAGTTTGTTTTGGAAGGATTCTTGGAATCTTCTTTCATGCCAAGGCAGCTGAATACCTGGTCGCCCTGACCATATTCATCAACACATTGAAGAGGCTAACCTGCGCCTTGTTTGGCAGGTGGGAGAGGATCATCCCAAATCCTTCCAGGGCTTCATCCGCAAAAACTTCTGAGAGTACTAGGGCAGTACCAGCCACTCCCCACCATGCAGAGCAATGTTCAATTCCTCCTCCTCCACTTGTTCAAACTCCTTCCACATCCATCCACCAAATCTCTACAACTCTAGTCAATCAACCTACACCTCCTCAGTCCCCCATTTCATCCCCAATGCAACAACAACAACATCAACAATAACTACTAGAATAACCTCTATCTCCAGATTCTGCTACTCCACCTTTATCCCCTCTTCCATCTCATCGTGTAGACATACCTGCACTCTAAAATCTCACTTCACTACCTTCTTTCAATTTTATTTTCTCCCCAAGCAATTCTTTATCACCTTCAGATGAACCAATGACAGATTGTCATCCCTCATCATCTTCCATCATCAATCCATCTGTCTCTACCCAAACCCTACCAGAATTCTTAGAATTACCTTCACCCTCCATCTCCATCATCTTGAAATCTATTACACCCCTTCTAAAATAGCTGATAGTAGAGGCCATTTCACCTCTTGCTTCCTCTATCTAAAACCTTATTGTTCAACTTGCTGTCTTCCCTGTCCCATCTTCTTCTATCAGGGGCCTGGCTCTAGTAGGCATTGCAACCATGCAGGGGGAGATACTCAATGTAGAAGTTGCCCCAAAAGCTCCAGCAGCAACAGTAGGCATTGAAGTTTTTACAGTAGCAGTTTCAGATGTAGATATTGATATTCTTGATATAGAAATTACAGATGCAGATATTGTTGAATTCTTGGAAACTGATATTAGAACTTCTGAAGAACCCTTGGAAATTCTTTATGGATATTGCTTCATTGATCTAGAATTTTACCTGAAATCAGTTCTAAGTTATTTTGATCTTTTGTACAGAGACTGTCTTCCTTTTGTTTCTTTTCAATTATGTACAAATATTATTTGTTATTCTACCCCCATCAGTTCAGAGATCTTACAGCAGATTCAGGAAAGTTTTGAAGCGCCTGAGCCTAAACTTAATTTAGTTCCAGAGGATGAGCTTATCCAAGTGGCTGAGGATTAAATCTCTGAGCCCAAGGCTCCTTCTCCTCCCACTTTTGTCTTCTCTTCATCTCCTTTACCTGACTTTGATGAAATCCTTGCCGAGGACATGGATCAGGAAACAAAAGCTCCTACTGAAGAAATTCTTCCTCCAGTTATCCCTCCTCCAGCTGTAAAGGAAATTTCAAAAGCTTTTATTGCTGAGATTGATGCTTTGTATGATAATCCTCAAGGATCTTCTAATGATGATCAAGATGATGACTCAAATTCTGATTATAGTAAAAAGAAAGTGTCTAAGAAAAGGAAAGCCCCACCTAAGGCAGTTCCAAAGCCAAATCCTAACAATGAAACTCCATACTGCATACTCTAGAAGATTTCTCCTTATAAAGGAATGCCACAATGGATGTGTGAAAGTGAGAGAAAGATCTACCTTGACTCTAGAGGGGGGGGGGGGTGAATAGAGTATTTTAAAATAATGTTTACAATTAAAAATTATAAGGCAGTGGAAGATTTAGTTTAATTATATGTGTATAATGCTTGTTGAAAAATAAAGTTAAAGCAAGAAATAAGAATCACACAACACACAACAATAACAAACACACAGAAACAAGAAGACACAAGGATCTATAGTGGTTCCCCAAAAACCTGGGTAAATCCACTCTTCTACCACCCTTGGTAGGAATCCACTACAAGAAGAGTTGATCAGGTGTCCTGGGCACCAATGAGCTTTTGATAAGGTGCTAAAAAACAAAACTAGATTTTTTGATACGGTGTCTTGCCACCACTGAGTTTTGACAAGGATCTCAGAACCAGATTAAAAACTTTTGAAGGGAGTTTTGATAACCCTTTTACAGCAGGAAAAGAAAAGAAGAAGAGGTGAAGTTGTCTTCTCTGTCTCAATCACTGACAGAATACTTAGTGGATTGATTGTGTTGTGAAAGCTCCCCTTGAGATGTAGAATAGTTCAGGAGTGGAAGCTTTGCTAGGGTGATAGGCCTTCAGAAGCTTCAGATCTCCAGTAGAAGATGATTTCAGCAGAGGCTGAAAATATGAGTTGTCTGGAGTCTTTGATGTTGAAGCTATGAACACTTTTCAGTATGCTAATTTTCAATCTAACTCTTCAGGATTGATCACTTGATTTTTCTCTGAGTTGATCTGACTATACTGTGTATGTCTGTACTGAGCAATTCTTAATCTTGATCTGCTGTTGGATATATTATTCTCTGATGATCCTCTGTCCAAGATAGCCGTTAGCAGTCATAAATGTCTTCCATAAATATTTTGTCTTCTGGAGGAAAGTCTAATAAACATTCTCAGAAAAAATCCCTTGAAACTTGCTCTAGAATAAACGAAAACGGCTAACAAATCTCTTGAAATAAATGCTGAGAGAATTTGAAAAACATTCCAAAGGCCGACTGAATTTGAATCCTTATAGTCGTCGATCTCTCAGAAAAAACGTCGATCCGAGCTCTACGATCGTTGAACTGAGCTCAGAGATTGGATTTGAATAGTAGACAGAAAACGTCGAACTGAGCTCTACGATCGTCGAACTGAGCTCAGCGACCTGAAGAATAAGTGAGGATAGATCGTCGAACTGAGCTAGAAGATCGTCGAATTGAGCTCAGTGACTTGGAAACTAGCTGAAGGCAGATCGTCAATCTGAGCTCGAAGATCGTCGACCGAAGTTCGATGACTTAGCAAGGTTGAGCTCAGAGATCGTCGAATGGAGTTCGACGTTTCGTCGAACTGAGCTCGACGAAAATTATCTTTGTCTCAGCTCTAAGTCTTGATCTTTGAATGGACCTGGGGGCAGCTTCAAACCTAAGTTCTAAGCCCTAGACTCATTCTAATTTGACCTTTTCAACTATACATTTAGGTCAAACCCAATTCCTAAAAACATAGTTATCCTTGCCCAAATTAGTAATAGGGTGTTCTAACAATCTCCCCCTATTTTGGTTAGTATTACTATTTACAGAGCTCAGTAATAAATACAAAAGCAAATACAGAAAAGCAAAAAAAAAATTAAAGCAACAGAGCAGAACATGCAGCATAGCAGCATTCAGATATAGTATCAACATGTGTTTTACAATGAATTTACTGTCTGCTTACAGAGATCACTTCTTTTCACTTTCTTTCTTAAATAAGATTTCCCTGTTGGGATTGAGAGCCTCTTTCTTTGACCTTCTGTCATTATCTGCACCTAAGGAGGTTTGATCTTGGCCATGGAACCACAGCCTCAGGATGTAGTTTCATGTAATCCACTGGGTCAAAGAACTTCCTTGAAGCATATCTTTCCAGTTCTGCCTTCCTTTTCTCTAACAAGGTAGTGATGTTGGAAGTGTCTTTTCCTTGCTCTCTGGCCTTCTTCAACTGATCTAAGGCATCAAGTTCTTTCATCCTAGCAGTCCATGATAAAGGATTGTTCTCTAGATCTTCAAAAGGGATTGAAGGTTCATATCTATTAATAGTTTCTAATGCAGTAAAAGTCCTTGTATCAACAGTTTCTCTGAGTTTATGAGGGAAAGGACCTTGAGTTGAGTCCATATGTCTTTGTCCTTCCCTTTGTTGTCTTGATTGAATCCTATGTTCTCTCTGATTACCTCTGTATTGTCCCCTTCTGGACTGATAACCTCTTTGATATTGCCCTCTGGGATGATATCTCTGTGAAGATTGGGAGGGACTTTGCTTTGGAGCAGAAGTTTGAGAAGCTGAGCCTCCGCCTGATCCTGAATCTGGAGGAGGAGGAGGAGGAAACTTGGATGATCCTTTCTCATACTTATCCAACTTTCTTCTTTTCTTCATGGCCTTTAGCTGGTTTTTAGAATACTTCATCCAAGGTTCAGTTATCTGGCAGTCATGTAGAATATAATAGGGTATGTCATTAACATCCTTGGCCTTTGCAGGAGGGACCTTCATCATGGCCTTACTTCTAGCTTTCCTTTTCCTAGCAATATGCCAGCAAAGTCATCAGATTCTGTATTGAATTGATCACTTTCAGAACTCTGTGATCTGTCATACAAATCATCTATACTTTTGATATATTCCTCTTGAACTTTTGATTTCTCTGGATCAACAGGGGCAGGAGGTGTTGGTACAATAACAGTAATCACAGCAGTACTCTCAGCAGGAGCAGATGAAATAGCAGAAGTCTCAAATACTTGTACTTCCAAATATTTGGCCAATTCTTCATCAGCAGTATTATCAATATTAGCAGGCATATCAATAGGCATCATTTAAATATCAGTGGATATAAGCACAGCAGCAGCAACAGCAGTAGTGGCCTTGTCCTCAGCTTGGAAAGATTCTATAAAAGAAGCTAGCAAAATTGGCTCACATACTGAAACAGGCACAATTGCCTTGGAGAGATCTTCACACTATTGAACAGGTAGATAGTTGAAGTAAACATCATCAAAAACTGAAAGCAGGCTCTGGAGATCCACTGCAAACACTAGAGTAGCAACTGAGGCTTCAACAGCAGCAGGCAAATCCAGAACTTCATTAGGCATCTCCCCCTGCCTGTATTAAGTAAGAACTGGATCAAGGCACCCAGAGGAAGGGATTGCCTGAGAAGAGAGGAATGAAGATAGCCAGTCAGACAGCTCCTTAACATGTTTTAGAAGTGGAGCCATGGTGGTCTCTAGCAATGAGGATAGCCTGGGGGCTAGCAGCTCATACAGCCTTTCTGCCAGTGCAGGAAGAGCTATATGCTCAAGATGGGCTTGAGTACAGGTAGGAGTTGATGTTGCTGGCATAATGTTGGATGGTGTGGTGGTAGGAGGTATAGGGATGGATGGCTCAGTAGTAGAGATTGCGGAGATGGATGGTACAGGAATGGAGATGGATGATGTGGGAGAGGAAATGGATGGAGTAAAGGATGGTTATGAGAGTATATCCTGAAGGAGTTGTTGGTAGGAGGAGGTAGATGGAATCTCAGAAGGAGAGGAAGGAGAGTCATCCATAAAGGAGTCTTCCAGGAGGTGGAATGATGGAATGGTGAGAGGTGGATAATAATGGAGAGTGTGTAATGTTTCTGAAGTTGCTGGAGGAGATAAGGGTGATGAAATGGTAATGGGGGAAGAGATAGATATAGTTGAGGTGATTGTTGTGTTTGATGTGGAGATGGAGGTAGAAACAAGTGGAGGAGGAGGAGAAGAGGCAGGCAATTCTTCTGCTGGGGCAGAAACCTGAGGGGAAGTGAGTGTAACAGTCCTTGTGCCTGAAGATGGAATTATTGTAGGTCTACTGGGCTTTACAATCTATCTATCCCATTTTCCAAATAAGGCACAAGTGAGCCTCTTGGAAGCATTGATATGCATTCCAGTTGAAACTAACAGTTCAGGGCACTTAGCATGAAAAAATAACCAAATTATTCTACCAAAATTAGTAAAACTCTTGTTTATTTTCTTTTTGATTAAATCAAAAAATTGTTCTCCCCAGTTTAGGTGCTTTTTATCCACAAGAGCTCCCATAAAACAGAGATGATATCTGGAAATTGTATCATGAGCAGAGTGCTTAGCCAATAGCACTTTCCCTACCACATCTGCTAAAAATCTGTATTCCATTAACTGATTTTTCTTCAAAAGCTTGTTGGGGTTTGCTGCTGTATGCCCCATCCTCTCAAGCATATTGGAGAATTCTTCTCCAGACAAATCAATGCTATCTTCTCCTGTACTTAACTGAAAATCTTATAATAAAACCTCAGGTGAAAGAGATACCTGATTTCCCAAGATCGTGCCGATGAAGGTGTTGTTATTCAGATTCTGTACTGTATATACCCATTCTTTGATTTCATCTGCTGCTATCTTAATTCTTGTTGTCATGATGTTCTCTAGTTGCTGTTCTTTGAAGAGCTCAAGTATGTCTTTGAATATTTGATCACTACTCTCAAAGGAATCCATATCTATGTCAAATCCGGTGTCGAATTTCATTGTCGACAGAGCTGCAACTGAAACAGCCATTTGATCCTGCAAAGATGAACAAACAAAGAACAAGTGCAGTAAAAGTTTGGAGGGAAAAATATTTTTTCTGCAGAGACTATGAAAGCGCAAAGGAGAACGACGACCGAAAAATGATTTTTATATTAGGGTTCGACGGCGAAACGAAAAATCGTTGAACTCTGTTCGACGATTTGGGCTTCTAAAGGAATTCGATGAGGTTTCAATGTCGTCGATCTCCGTTCGACGACATTGACGAGCGTCGAGCTTTGCTCGACGACCGCTAAACATAAAGAAGGATAGATTAGAGCAATCAGGCGGCACTGAACTCAGATCGACGATTCTAGAAACGTCGATCTGCGTTCGACGATTTTTGGGAAACCGTCGATCGCCGTTCGACGATTTCTGGGAAATCGTCGAGAGCAGTTCAGAGACAGAAACTATCCTGCAGACACAAAAATAAATAAGTTTTTAGCCTAGTCTTGGTCTGTTTTTAGATTTTCAAAATCTTGGAATTTATTTTAGACAGCCTCCATCTAGCATTCCTTACTGATTGAGGAAGAAGTTATGTTTCTTTTCATCCAAAGGCTTGGTGAAAATATCTCCCCTTTGCAAATCAGTTGGGATATATTGAAGTTCAATTTTATTTTTCTCAACATTATCCCTTAGAAAATGATGCCTAATTTCTATGTATTTTGTCCTACTATGGAGGGTCGGGTTTTCTGCAATGGAGATAGCACTGGTGTTGTCACAAAATATTTTAGACTTCTCTAAGTTGTAACCATAGTCTAGGAGTTGATTTTGTATCCACAATATTTGTGAGCAACAACTACCTGCAGCCATATATTCAGCTTCAGCAGTTGAAGTTGACACAGATGTTTGTTTCTTACAAAACCATGAGACAAGTCTATCACCAAGAAACTGACAAGTTCCACTGGTGCTTTTCCTGTCTATTATGCATCCAGCATAATCAGCATCTGAGAATCCAGTTAAGTCAAATGCTGAATCTTTTGAATACCAGAGACCTAGATTTGGAATACCTTTAACATATCTAAGAATCCTCTTTACTAAAGTTAAGTGTGACTCTCTAGGGCTTACTTGGAACCTAGCACATATACATATAACAAACATTATATCATGCCTACTAGTTGTAAGGTACAATGAAGAGCCAATCATTTCTCTATATGTTGTCTGATCATCTGGTTTCCCATGTTCATCAGCATCAAATATAGCATTGGTAGGCATGGGTGTTTTCATAAATGATGCATCAGACATACCAAATTTCTTAACCAGCTCTTTTGTATACTTGGTTTGGGAAATAAATATGCCTTCAGCATGTTGTTTGACTTGCAATCCTAAGAAGAAGGAGAGTTCACCCATGCTACTCATTTCAAATTTAGAGTGCATCAGCTTTGAAAACTTTTTGCACAATTTTGAATCAGTAGAACCCAAGATAATGTCATCTACATATATTTGTACTAGTAGGGTATGGGACTTATGGGTTCTAATAAAAAAAGTTTGGTGTACTCTACCCCTTATAAAATCATTTTCCATAAGAAAGCATGCTAGGGTCTCATACCATGCTCTAGGAGCTTGATTTAGACCATATAATGCTTTATGTAGTTTGAAAACATAATCAGGATGAGTTAGAGAGATAAAACCTGGGGGTTGTCTGACATAGACTTCTTCTTTGATCTCCCCATTGAGAAATTGACTCTTTACATCCATCTGATATACCTTGAATCCTTTGTGAGAAGCATAAGCTAGGAATATTCTGATGGCCTCTAACCTTGCAACTGGTGCAAAGGTCTGGTCATAGTCTATTCCTTCTTCTTGAGAGTAGCCTTGAGCAACTAGCCTTGCCTTGTTCCTTACAATGACTCCCTGATCATCCAACTTGTTCCTGAACACCCATATTGTTCCAACAATGGAATGATCCTTTGGCTTAGGCACTAGTTCCCAAACTTTGTTTCTTTCAAATTGATGCAACTCCTCTTGCATTGCAATGATCAAGTGTGGATCTTGCTCTGCATCTTGAATGGATTGAGGTTCAATTTGAGAGAGAAAGCAAGTGTGCATCAGGTTTTGGTTGACTTGATTTCTGTTTTGCACACCAGCTGAGACGTTTCCAATCACTTGGGAGATTTGATGATCTCTTGATGTTACTAAATAGACAGGTGGTGTTGATTGTTCACCAACCTGTGTTGTTGTTTGCTCTTGTGGGACAGCAACTGGCTCTTCAAGAATATTTTCTTCCAGATGTTAAACAACTTCTTCATCTTCACAACTTTCATCCTTTTGAGTAACTTGCAATCTGTCCAAGTCTTCAGCTAGAGAGTGTACCTGCAAATGTTCTTTGGTAGAAGTATTCTTCTCCTTGAAAGACATATTAGTTTCATCAAAGGAAATATGGATAGATTCTTCTATTTTTAGAGTAGTTTTATTATAAATCCTATAAGCTTTACTGATCATGGAGTATCCCAAAAACACTCCTTCATCAGCTTTTGCTTGAAATTTTGCAAAATATCTCTTGTCATTATTGTGAATATAACAAATGCAACCAAAAATTTTGAAGTAATCTACTTTAGGTTTCTTCCCTTTGAGTAATTCATAGGGAGTCTTGCCCTTCAGTTTATGTATCAAACTTCTGTTCAACACATAGTTGGAGGTGCTCACTACTTCTGCCCAAAAGGATAGGGGAAGGTGAGCATCTGTCAAAAATGTAGTTGCAGATTCAATTAGGGTTCTATTTTTCCTTTCTGCTACCCCATTTTGTTGAGGAGTTCTTAGAGTTGAGAATGTATGCCTGATCCCTTCACTCTGACAGAACTCTTGCATAAGAAGAGAATCAAACTTTGTCCCATGATCACTTCTGATCAGGGCAATATGAGTATTGAACTCACTCTGTATACATTTGAGAAACTCTGTCAAACACTTAAAGTTATCAGACTTCTTCCTCAGAAAGAACACCCGTGTGAATCTTGAGAAGTCATCTACAACCACTAAAGTGTAGGATTTCCCTCCAAAGCTTTGTACTGTAATGGGTCCAAAAAGATCCATGTGTAACAGATACAAAATCCTAGGTGAATCACTCTTGTTAAGTGACTTAAAACTATTTTTAGTTTGCTTGCCTAATTTATAAGCCTTGCAAAGTCCTTCCTTCTCGTAGGGGCCAGAAGGCAGTCCTCTAACAAGGTTGTCCTTGGATAGCCTAGCAATAGTTCTAAGGTTAATATGCCCTAGTCTCTTATGTCATAGTATATTAGGTCTAGATATGGAATTGAACAAACAGATATCTACTTTAGATGAATGAAAATCTACTAAGTAAATGTTACCTTTTCTGTTACCTGTTAACACAGTTGTGTTACCCTCTGACTTGATCTTACATATAGCTTTGTTGAAAGTCACTTGATATCCTTCATCACAAAGTTGACTGATACTTATCAAGTTGTGCTTGATTCCTTCAACATAAGCTACTTTCTTGAAGGTAAATGTTCTAATTTGGACTTCACAATATCCTTTTGTTGTTCCAAAGTTTGAATCACAAAAAATTACTTTGGGTCCAAGTTTAGTTATGAAGGATGATAGATTCTCCTTGTTCCCTGTCATGTGCTTTGAGCACCCACTATCCAGATACCATTGCTGGTTTGATGTTGGATAGGTCTTCACCTGCACATAGACAGCTTATATGTTTTTGACCCAGTTTACCTTGGGTCTAGGTTGATAGCCTTTAAATTCAAAAATGAAAGACATCCCTGGCTGACTCTTATATCCTTCAGGGTGTTATCTCCTAGGAGGTACTATCCATTCTGTATATGGGTTGAAGTCTTGGGATGTAGGACTTCTAGGATTGAATTTAGATGTGCCTTTGAAAGTTTGTTCAAAGCTCTGATCTATGTTCGACGATCGTCGAGCTGAGGTCGACGATCTTGGGTCAGATCTTTGAGCTCTATTCGAAGATCGACTATTCTGGAGTTCAGAGTTCAGATGTCGTCGAGCTGAGTTCAACGATTTTGCCTTAGATCGTCGAGCGCCGTTCGACGATCGTCGAGCTCTGTTCGACGTATTTTGTTAAACTATAACTTTCTTTGGCAAATCTGCAATTTGATTGGAGTTGTCAGAACTATAGGCTGGCTGGATGAAGCTCCCAAGCCCAGTGTACTGTTAAGTCTAGAGTTCACAGTGCTTGTGATGTCCATCAGTTTGATGCTTCTCCTATTGAGAGATTCTTCAAACTGCTTGGCCCTGGATAGTTCACTTTTCAGTGAATCTATCTCCTCCCTATAGCATTTTAACTATTCAGAGAGTTTGAGGTTCTCTAATTTTAAAGTGCTATGCTCAGATAGTTTTCTTCTGAGGGAAATGATTTCCTTCTCAGACTCTAATAGATCTAGGCATAGTGCTTTAAACTCTTGTTTAAAGTCCTCAGAACTGAAATCTAATGAATTGATTACATGGTCTTCTTCTGATTGAGTTTCTGAATCTGACTCTGACTCTTCTGCTTCTGAATTTGATTGAGAGGCATTGATAGACATCATTTAAAATTCCTTTTCATCAGCATCATCCTCATCATCTCTTGAGCTGGATGAGGCTTTTGATTCTTCTTCAGTGTCACTCCAGCTTTCTGCTACAAATCCTTTCCTTGTATGTTTATTTTTGTTGGATGAGGATCTGGTTCTGTTGTTCTTTCTGAAGTCCTTGTCTCTTCTTCTCTCATTTTTGTCCTTCTTGTCCTTATTTTTATTCTCTGGACAGTTAGGCACAATGTGTCCTGGCTTCTTGCATCCAAAGCAGATTATTTCTTTGCTGTTGGACCTATCATATCTAGGCTTCTCCTGCCCTTTGAATGACTTCTTTCTGAAGTCCTTCTTGTCCATCTTATAGAATCTTTTGTCCAGTAGACTTAAGAGCTCATCATTTCCTGTAGCTTTGTCTTCAGGCTCCTCTTCTGTAGCTTTGAAGGCTATGGTCTTCTACTTTCTGAGGACTAGAGAAGTAGACTTTTGTTCTTCTTCCCTATTTTTGATGAGCAGCTCATAAGATTTGAGCTTCCCCAGAAGAGCCTCTGTGGTAATTTCACTTAGGCTTCTGACATCTTTAATTGGCCAGATCCTTGAATCCCAAGTGCTGGGGAAGCACATTATGATCTTTTCATTGAGTTCAGTGAGTGTGATTTCCTTGTCCAATGACTTTAACTCACTGACTATAAGACTGAGCCTGGTGTACATGTCTGCAACTGATTCAGCTTCACCTTTCTTGAAGTTCTCATATTGGGATATGAGATGAGATCTCCAGTCCATTCTTTCTTCAGCAGATCCTGATACAATTTCTGAAAGCTTATCCCATATGTCTATAGCTGAGCAGCATTCAGATACCTTCTGGAATATCTCATCAGACATAGTCTGAGCAAGAATATTCATGGCCTTTGCATCTGCAGTTTTCCACTTCTTTATTTCAGCATTTGTTACTGAGGGAGGTGGAACAGCACTTAGGCTTGTGGTCTCTAGAGGTCTTGGACACACTGTCAAAACAGAATTGAAAATGTCCTCATCAATAGAATTCATGTATAATCTAATCCTTGCCATCCAAAGTACAAACTTTGAAAGATTGCACACTGGAAGTCTGGTGCTAGCATAGTCTTTATTCTGTGCCATGTCTTTATATTAAATTAAATATAATGAAAATAACCTCTTAAAGGATTGATCTTATCAAGGATCTTTTGGTTCAGGTGTTAGCCTGTATGAACAACCAACCTAGCTTTGATACCAATTGAAAGTGAGAGAAAGATCTACATTGACTCTAGCGGGGGGGGGGGTGAAAAGAGTATTTTAAAATAATGCTTACAATTACAAATTGTAAGGCAGTGGAAGATTAAGTTTAATTATATGTGTATAGTGCTTGTTGAAAAATAAAGTTAAAGCAAGAAATAAGAATCACATAGCACACAACAATAACAAACACACAGCAACCAGAAGAAACAAGGATCTATAGTGGTTCACCAAAAACCTGGGTACATCCACTTTTCTACCACCCTTGGTAGGAATCCACTACAGGAAGAGTTGATCAGGTGTCTTGGGCACCAATGAGCTTTTGATAAGGTGTTCAAAAACAAAACTAGATTTTTTGATAAGGTGTCTTGCCACCACTAAGTTTTGACAAGGCTCTCAGAACCAGATTCAAAACTTTTGAAGGGAGTTTTGATAACCCTTTTACTGCAGGAAAAGAAAAAAGAAGAGGTGAAGTTTTCTTCTCTATCTCAATCACTGAGAGAAGACTTAGTGGATTGATTGTGTTGTCAAAGCTCCCCCTGAGATGTAAAATAGTTCAGGAGTGGAAGCTTTGCGAGGGTGATAGGCCTTCAGAAGCTTCAGATCTCCAGCAGAAGATGATTTCAGCAGAGGCTGAAAATATGAGTTGTCTGGAGTCTTTGATATTGAAGCTATGAACACTTTTCAGTATGCTAATTTTCAATCTAACTCTTCAGGATTGATCACTTGATATTTCTCTGAGTTGATCTGACTATACTGCGTATGTCTGAATTGAACAATTCTTAATCTTGATTTGTTGTTGGATATATTATTCTCTGATGATCCTCTGTCCAAGATAGCCGTTAGCGGTCATAAATGTCTTCCATAAATATTTTGTCTTCTGGAGGAAAGTCCAATAAACATTCTATGAAAAAATCCCTTGAAACTTGCTCCAGAATAAATGAAAACGGCTAACAAATCTCTTGAAATAAATGCTGAGAGAATTTGAAAAACATTCCAAAGGCCGACTGAATTTGAATCCTTATAGTCGTCGATCTCTCAGAAAAAACGTCGATCCGAGCTCTACGATCGTTGAACTGAGCTCAGAGATTGGATTTGAACATTAGATAGAAAACGTCGAACTGAGCTCTACGATCGTCGAACTGAGCTCAGCGACCTGAAGAATAAGTGAGGATAGATCGTCGAACTGAGCTAGAAGATTGTCGAATTGAGCTCAGTTACTTGGAAACTAGCTGAAGGCAGATCGTCGATCTGAGCTCGAAGATCGTCGACCGGAGTTCGACGACTTAGTAGAGTTGAGCTCAGAGATCGTTGAATGGATTTCGACGTTTCGTCGAACTGAGCTCGACGAAAATTGTCTTTGTCTCAGCTCTAAGTCTTGATCTTTGAATGGACCTTGGGGAAGCTTCAAACCTAAGTTCTAAGCCCTAGACTCATTGTAATTTGACCTTTTCAACTATACATCTAGGTCAAACCAAAATCCTAAAAACATAGTGATCATTGCCCAAATTAGTAAAAGGGTGTTCCAACAATGTGGTTGTCAAAGAATGAGCAAAAATAAAGGAAGAAAAGGAGAAGGTACAGGTCTTCTCCTAGATAATTCAGGAAAGACCCTCCTCCTCCTCCTCCTCCTCCTCCTCCTGCTCCTTCCTCTTTAGGCTCCTCAGGCAATATCAGTCAAGGACTAGCTCCAGTGACCAAAATATATCATAGACAACCCAGACAAAGCAGTCATCAATCATCTTCAAGAAATCCACCTCCAGATTCTTCTAAGAAAGTGCCTACTGAAAAACCAATACAAGATTCTAGTCCAAGGAGGCCAGAGTCTCCTCCTATCCCTTTTGTTGATCCTGAACAGGAGACCTCTGCCAAGATGGCCAGATTCCATAAACATATAGGACTTTCTCAAATCAACAAAGCTAAAGCTGAAGGCAAAGACATATCTCAATATTCCCGAGGCTCCTTCCGTGCCAAGTGGACGGTTGGGCTTGGTCTCGTGCTTTATTTGAGGCTCCTTTCGGGTCACAACATAGTCCAGTTCAGGGCTTGGTTCTCGGTTCACATCTACCTGAGACTAATGCTGAGCCATAGTACGCATGTGAGCTCCGCTATTGTGTTCTTTGCGTTGAGGCGTACGAATGCCTAGGCTAGGTAGTGTGGATGCAGGCCTAGTAGTGTAGATGCCCGCTAAACTGTCACTATCTGGACACGAAGGTTGACACTTGAGAGGTTAGCTACCTGCTCGAAATGTGGAAACTACATGTCTGTGACCACATAGCAGTTGCATGTGCATGATCATGGGTGAGTCATTGCATCGCATTCATATCATTACATATATTACATACAAAAGATCCTCATCGTATATGTTTGTATGGGCACTGTTGGATCCCTTGTTGGATTTGGGCTAGGTTCACTTACTTAGGCTGAGTCTGACCCAACATTGTATAGCCAGGGTCATGTTTAGTTGTCCTAGAGTTTAGGCTAAGTCCTAATTAGTGCTACCTCCTTGGACAAGCCAGCAGTGGACTTCAGAGAGTCGGAATTAGCAATTCTCAGAAGACAGTGATCAGTTCGAAATTCCTCGAACTCAGCTCAATGATCGTCGTTCTTAGATCGACGAACTCAGAGTTAATTTTCTGAGCTAAGATCAACGATATTCGAGCTCAGGTCGACGTTTTGTTTTCTTCAGACAGATTCTCAGCTCGACAAACTCAGAGCGCATAATTGGAAAGTTATTCTAAGTTAGCAGTTCGCAGAGCTCAGGTAGACAAACTTTAATTCTCTGGTCGACGATCTTGGATATCAGGTCGATGAATTCCGTTCAGCGTTCGACGATTTCTGTTCTATTCCAGAATGAGTTTTTCTTCTTCTGTTCTTTATTTTCTCGATTTATTAGCAGTATTATTCTGAGTATTTAATGCAAATATTCTTCTGAATATAGCCGTTATTGGCTACATTAAATATGGTATTCATCAGAATAAATATTTGCTTATTCTATCAAGGACGGTTGGGAAACTCATAAAGGCTATTATTCCAGCCAATTTAAATTCTCCAGATCAGCCAGCATTTATGGAAAGAATTCAAAATTCAAAGGAGAATTTTTGGCAGTAGAATAAAAGAGATTATCTCTTTTTCGAGACATGCCGTTAGAGATATAGAGAGAGACATACATACAGTTAAAAAAAAAAAATTAGAAGCACTGCCATAGAAAAATCATCCAGACAGTAGACGCTTTCATTCTCTATCAGAGCTTTTCATCGTCT
The DNA here is from genome assembly GCA_039513925.1 of Platanthera zijinensis. Lineage (NCBI taxonomy): Eukaryota > Viridiplantae > Streptophyta > Magnoliopsida > Asparagales > Orchidaceae > Platanthera > Platanthera zijinensis. The sequence goes on from CM077089.1 coordinate 85,141,494, forward strand.
GCCAACACTCCAGTTTGAAGAAGAACAAAACATCAAAATCAAGAGTCTTCTTCAAATTCTTGTTCCAGAAATCCATAGAGACATTCTATTCAACATCAGTGACAAGATTTTCTTGACCTTGGCAGATCAAGTTGAAGTCCTACTCACCCTTAAGCAAAGCTCATTCTTCCTGAAGCATTCAACTTCTCCGAAGGAGCTTTGACAACACAAGAATCCACATAGTCTTCTCAAGTTGTATTGAGAAAAAAGAAGACTTCAATCAAACTCTTTCCACCCTTTTGTAAAGGGTTTTTACTCCCTTCAAAAGTTAGTTTTGTTGACAAGTCTCCCTCCAAAAGACTTGAAGTTTGTTTCTAGGCACCTGATCAAAAGCCTAAAGTGTTTCCTGATCAACTTGATTCAGATCTTGTGGTGGCAGTCACCTGATCAAAACCTTCTAATGGATTCCTACCAAGTGTGGTAGAAGAGTGGATTTACCCAAGTTTAGGGGAACCACTGTAAACTTCTTGTGTCGTCTGGTTACTCCTTTTCCTTTGTTTTTGTTGTGCTTGTGATTGCTGGAATAGTCAATATAGTGTTCTTATTCTTAACTAATATATGATATCATTATATTTACTCTGATATAAACTTTAAAAAGAGCCAAAGTTTTAATACTCTATTCACCCCCTAGAGAAATCAAATCTAACCCCTCCTTTCAAGCACTCCTATACGATGAGTTACTTTACTGTTGAGTCGATTGAAAGTATCTAGTGTAGACCTAATCCACCTATGGGGGTGGGGGGGAATAGGTGTCGTGTAGTGTTTTGCGGAATTAAACTAACCTGCACAAATAAGCAAACAGAACACAGAAAACACACAAAGAATTATAATGGTTCCCCGATTTGGGTACGTCCACTTTCCCCCTTTGACCTATCTCCCACCAAGGGATGACTCGGTAACTTATTCAACCGGATTAAAATCCAATCCTCACACTAGGAGCAACGCTCCCCTAACTATGGAAGGAACCCTTCCACAAGTGGAGACACAACTCCACCACAACGAGTTGCACCCAACCCTTACAACTAGGAATGAAAATTCCTTTACAACAAAATTGCATGTAAAAGAAAATACAAACAAAGCTTTTGGAGATTCCGATGTCCTTCTTCGTTCGTTGAAGCTTGCTTGAAAATTACGAAGAGTTCACAACCGGATTTCTCTCTTTGAAAGGATCTTGTCAAGATCGGTGGCGTCAAGTATGTGCGGCGGCGATGCTTTATAGATCAAAACTTCTTGACGAAGCAAGCTAGGTCTATGAACGATCTCAGTCAGATCAATCGTCTTAACCGATTCGGAATGGAGAACAAGTCTCGTTCAACGAATCGGAAGACAAGAGATCTCGAGAGAGAAACATGATACGCGCTGCTTGCCTCGGTACTGTCGTCGGAAGATAAAACAAGCACTGAGATCAATGACGACGAAGATCTTGCGAGCGGCGACAAGCTTCGGCGATTTCCACGATCGGCTAGGTCACGTTCAGCCTCTTTCGTATTTCCGTGAATGTTTGTCTCTGGAGGTTCAAAATACGCGTATATTTATACCAGGAGCTAACCCTAATGACCGTTGTGGGGCCCACGAGGAGTAGCCCTACCCCCGACCGAAACAGCGCATGACAAGATGGTTCGGTCCAGCGAACGGAGGAAATTTGCCTAAGGCAAAATCGGCGGGAGTCGTTGGTGATTCCCGTCGATGTCGGCGGGAATCACTCACGACTCCCGTAGATTCTGCCTTGGCCGAATCCCTGTTTTAAATCTGTTAGCCGGAAGAAGTCGGCGGGACATGCTAACTGATTCTCGTCAAATCGGCGGGAATCACTAGCGATTCCCATCGATGTCAGCGGGAATCACTAGCGATTCCCGTCGAAGTCGGCGGGAATCCCTAGCGATTCCCGTCGATTTTGACTTGGAATAATTTTATTTCTTCTTTCTTTTGATGACTTGGTCTTGACCCATCTTTGCTCCTTCTTTTGCTCTTGATCTACCTTGACCCTGTACTTGAAAATAAGTACACTCCAATAGAGAGAGCACACGTGAATCAACACACTGATCTACGCAAGGAGGGATTACGTTGCGCAGACTCGTGTATATTGACCCACTGCACCCTGACATTGGCGTGTACTTATCATTGAATAGCTGCAAGCACAACTTGATAGATTTGTCAAAAACATTGTCAATTCAACTTAGCTTGTTCATGGGCTTCTTCAAATCAGGTCTATTGTGGATGCAATACCCAATAATCTCCCCCTATTTGAAGAAGCCTAAACCCTACAAGCTAAGGTGAATAGAACAGATAGGAATGAAAATCATAAAATGAAAATGCAGTTGAGAGTGAAATTCATTACCATTTTATTCATTTCCATTTTCATGAGAGCATACTCAGCATTAGTAGCCACCTTAGACTTACCTTAGCCGAGAGGGTAATCTCCCCCTTTTTGGCTTCTGCAAATCTGGGACTTCACTTGGAACAAAATGCTCCCCCTCAGTTCTTGCAGTCGTGCCCGATCTTGAGTTCCTAGCAGATGCTTCCTGTGAAAGTAGAAAATAAACGACTAGAAAACAAGCCAGAACTTTGAATAATTGAAAGTTTTAATATCCAAAAAGATATCATTTACTTTGGTATGGCCTCCTTTTTATAAAATGGAGGAGAGGGGAGAGAGTACAAACTAACAATGTGGGACTAAAAACAGGCCGGACAAGCCGCACGGTTAAACAATGGGCTGGCCACTTGGCAATTCCATATAGAGAGCGAGATGCAGGAGGAGACCGCTAGAGCGCCCGGTCTCCAAGCCACCGGAGACAAGACGACAGACCGCTGGACTTCAAACTGCAACAGCCGGTCTACAACCCGTATGGCTCAAACTGCCAGACCGCCCAGTCTCATACTTCAACACTCCCCCTCAAGCTAGAGCATAGATATCAATCATTCCCAGCTTGTCAAAAATGTGGAAGAAGGAAGTAGAAACCGTCTTGGTGAAGATATCCGGCAACTCTTTGTCGGAGGTGACGAATCGAGTCCAAATCTGTTTCTTCAAGACCTCTTCCCGGATGAAATAGTAGTCGACTTCTATATGTTTAGTTCTCTCATGGAAGACCGAATTTTTGGATATATATATATATATAGCGGCCTTATTGTCACAGAACATAGGAAGAGGATAGTTATAGACCTCGCCTAGGTCAAGCATGAGAGCCCGCAACAATTTTAGTTCACACGTGGTTGACGCCATACTCCGATATTCAGCTTCTGCACTGGACCTTGAGAAAATAGATTGCTTCTTGCTCTTCCAGCTCACAAGTTACCTCCAATAAATGTGCAAAAACCAGATGTAGAATTACGGTCACTTTTATCATCCGCATAGCTTGAGTCTGAGTAGTCTTCAACTCTCAGATGACCATGATTCTGAAAGAGTAGCCCTTTTCCCATTGCTGCTTTGACATACTCTAATATCTTTAATGCAGACTGAAGATGACAATCCCTGGGAGCTTGCATGAACTTACTAACCTTGCCTACAATATAGGCGATGTCGGGTCTAGTGACCGTGAGATAAATAAGTTTGCTCACCAGACGTCTATACCTCGTGGCATTGGATATAAGAGGACAGTCATCGGTCCACGTTTTGTCTTCTCTAGTAGCCATGGGATAACGTGCTAGTTTGGCACCGGTCAATCCTGCCTCCCTTAGAAGATCAAGAGCAGACTTCCGTTGGGAGAGAACCAGCAAGTCGGGCTTCCGAGAGATTTCTATCCCCAGAAAATATTTTGGGGAGCCCATATCCTTCGTGACAAGGTGTTGACGGAGGTGTTTCTTTGTCAAGTCCACCCTAGCCTGGTCATTGCCTGTAAGAAGAATATCATCTACATACACTGCCAAAACCACAAGGCCCGATGCTGTTTTGCGAATAAAGAAAGAATGATTAGCCGAACTTCTTGCAAAACCGATGGCAGCCACAATGCCACTGAACTTGTTGAACCATGCCCGAGGGCTCTGTTTTAGGCCATAGATGGCCTTCTTCAACTGGCATACACGTGTCTACCCCTGAGCAACGTACCCCGGAGGTTGCTCCAGGTAAACGTCCTCGTGAAGATCCCCATAGAGAAAGGAATTTTTGACATCAAGCTGGGAAATAGCCCAATCCCGGTTGACGACCACAGAGAAAAGAACTCGGATGGTGCTGAGGCGAGCAACTGGGGAGAAGGTATCAAAGTAGTCAACCCCATAAGTCTGAGTAAAGCCTTTGGCCACCAGTCGGGCCTTATAGCATTCCAAAGTGCCATCTGGGCGAAACTTCACAACAAACACCCAGCGGCAGCCAACCACATCAGTACCCACTGGTGGAGAAACAAGGGTTTAGGTACCCCTTTCAGTGAGAGTTGCAAGTTCCTCATCCATAGAAGATTTCGAATGAGGAATAGCAAGAGCCTCCTGGTAGGTGCGGGGAGTAGTGGTAGCTGAGATAGCCAAAGCAAAATTCCTGCGAGAAGGAGTAAGACGATCATAGGAGACAACAGCCACAAGCAGGTGTTGAGTGCACGCCCGAACCCCTTTCCGAAGAGCAACGGGAATATCCAGGTCGTCTTGGGCCTCAGGGACCGGAGTGTCCATGGCGGAGAGAGCTGGCCCGGGACTAGAGAGAGACGGCTGCGAAGAAGAGGGACAAGGGGAAAGGGGAATAACAGGGAGAGGAGGAGACGGAGGAGGAGCGGATGTTGGTGGGTAGACGTCGATATGTGTGGAAGGAACCCAAAGTGATGGTGGTGAGTCAGAGACATCAGGAGGAAGTGGGGATGGAGATGAGAAGTAGGAAGCATTTTCAAAGAAGGTGACGTACGCGGAAACAAACTGTTTGCACAGAACGGGGTCAAAGCAACAATAGCCTTTTTGAGTGGTCGAGTAACCCAAAAAGACACATTTTGTGGAACGAAGGGAAAGCTTGTCAAGAGTAGAGGACGGAGCATGCACAAATGCCGTACACCCAAAGATACGAAGAGGGAGAGGAAAGGGTTCCTTGCCTGGGTAGAGAATGGAGAAGGGGGTCTTGCCATGAAGAACAGTAGAGGGAATGCGATTGATGAGATAGCAGGCGAGGAGAACGGCATAGCCCCAATAGGAGCGAGGCACCTGCATCTGCGTCATGAGAGTGCGAGCGACATCGAGGAGATGGTAGTTTTTACGTTCCGCCACGCCATTTTGTTGGGAGGTATAAACACAGTTGGTCTGATGAACAAGACCATGTTGCATACAAAAAGATGAAAACTCATGACTAAGATATTCTTTAGCATTATCAGAACGAAGAATTTTAATAGAAATATCAAACTGAGTTTTAATCATATTATAACTCAATTGCCATACAGAAAAGAGTTCAGAGCGATCTTTTAATAGATACACCCAGGTACATCGAGAGAAATCATCAAGGAAGGTTACAAAATAAGAACTACCCCGACAAACGGTGAGAGTAGGAGCAGGACCCCAGACATCAGAACGAATGAGATCAAATGGGCGAGAGGAACCACAGCCTTGCTTTGGCGGGAAGGAGGAGCTGTGATGTTTGCCCAGCTGACACGCATCATAGTTGAGAGGAGGACTGGGTTGAGGTAAGTGGGGCACAAGCTGATTAAGAATTCGAGCAGGGGGATGTCCAAGGAGAAGATGCCATTGAAGCAGATCGGTAGACGAGGAAGAGACGGCAGACAGAGCGGAAACGTTGCTGAGGAAGTAGAGGCCGCTGCTCTCAGTCCTAGTAGTAATCGTCTGTTGGGTCCTCGGGTCCTGAAAATAACAAGAAGTAGGAGTGAATAAGACAGAGCACTGAAGTTGCTTGCATAAGGTAGTAACAAATAGTAAATTGCAAGGGAACTTCGGGACATAGAGGGTGTCCGCTAAGCGAAGCGATGGGGTAACTTGAACCGTGCCCGTGCCATGAACCGGGGAAGGAGAACCATCCGCAACAAGAACCGAGGGTAACCAATCATGCGTTTTGAGGAGAGAGAAACACTGAGGATTGTCGGTCATGTGATTTGTAGCACAAGAGTCAATCAACCATTTACCTTGGGTAACAACATAAGCGCTACCTGAGGTCGTGGCCACAGAGGCAGAAGGCCACGAGGAGGCGGATGTCGAGGAAGAATCATCACCAGAGGGGCGAAGATGAGGATGTTTCTGCCATCAGCGATCAATAGAATGGCCGGTACGACCACAGTGAGAGCAAAGGAACCTAGACGGACTGTGCGCGCCTGACTGGCTGTGGCAACTAGTCTGCCCTGCTGAGTTTGGTGAGCATAGGCATCCTTCGGAGAAGGGGAGGACAACAGAGGGCGCTGGAGCAGTGAAGTAACTGCGGCTATGCTAGCCGCGGTGGCATCCAAGGTGGGAGACTCTGCATCGCCCAAGCTCTGCTGGCGGATCTTATCAAAAGACTCGGGGAGTCGAAGAAGATAACAAACAACCACGAGTTCCTGAAAGTGTTTGTGTTGCTCGGCCTAGTCCGCAGAGAAGGGGCGTTCTTGGAGGATCTCAGCACCAAGGGCCTGAACTTGCTAATAAGCCGCAGAAGGAGTCATGGAAGGACGAGCGAAGAGCTCCGCATATAGAGTATAGATACGGGACGTCTGGTTCCCCTTCGAGTAAAGAGCAGTAAGGTGAAGCCATACTGCCTTGACCATCTCATCATGGCGTATGATGGGAAGGCATTCATCAGAGAGGCTGTTAGCCAGCCAAGTGCGGACAAGGGCATCACACACATCCCAATCATCAAATTGAGTAGAATCGGGAGGAGGAGGGTCATCGGTGAGGTGATGACGTTTACAGAGCGAAGGAGAAAGGTGAAAGAAATGCTCCAATCTGGATAGTTGGAACAACCTAGTTTAGAAACCGTGCCAAGGTTTCGGGAAGGAGTAGAAGGAGGAGGCGGAGCAGGATTGGCTACAGGAGTGGTGGCAGATGAATTCTCAAAAACAGCCATAGAAGAAGGCAACAGGAAGCCGCGCGGTTAGATAACAAGCCGCCAGAAAGGAAGAAGGAGAACTGCAGCGGTCACGATGTCAGACACCAGCGGCCAGGAAAGCCACGACCAAACCGCACAACTATGCAGAGGGAGAGAAGTCGGGCGGCTAGAAGACAGACCGCGTGAACAGATGAGGGATTTTCTGGGAGGAGAAAGGCAAAGAAGGCCAAAACAGGTCGCGATGACTAGAAGAGGTTGCGAGTAAGAAGCAAGCAAATAGGCGGCGAAAGCAGGTCGTGGGAACAGGGCGCAAGCAAAAGGACCAAGCCGCACGAATAGGGCGCAAGCAAACAAACAGGCCGCGCGAACAGGGCGGAGGCAACCAGGCAGAAGAGACACGCCGCGAAAATAGGTTGCGAGAAGAAGAAACAAGTCGCGAGGACAGGTCGCGCGGTCAAAGATGAGCACAGAATCAGGAGGAGAAAATCGAGTCCTCTGATACCATGTGAAAGTAGCGAACAAACGACTAGAAAACAAGCCAGAACTTTGAATAATTGAAAGTTTTATTTTCCAAAAAGATATCATTTACAATGGTATGACCTCCCTTTTATAGAATGGAAGAGAGGGGAGAAAATACAAAGTAACAATGTGGGACTAAAAACAGATCGGACAAGCCGCGCAGTTAGACAATGGGCTAATCGCTCGGCAATACAAGAGAGAGAGAGTGAGATGTAGGAGGAGACCTCTAGACCGCCCGGTCTCCAAGCCACCGGAGACAAGCCGCCAGACCGCCGGACTTCAAACAGCAACAGCCGTTCTACAACCCGCCAGGCTCAAACCGTCAGACCGCCCGGTCTCATACTTCAACACTTCCCCTTGATCCAAGACCCTTGAGCCCTTTAGTCTTCAATCTTCATAGTTCAACATGCCGAGTTCTATTTTGAAGAGACTGAACTTGGCCTCGTCAAGGGGTTTTGTGAAGATATCTGCAATCTGCTTATCCGTGGATAGATAGCAGAGAGATATATCTTTGTTTTCCACATGCTCCCTAATGAAGTGGTAGCGCACTTCAATATGCTTTGTTCTGCTGCGCGACACTGGATTGTTCGCAATTGCTATTGCGCTCGAGGAGTCGCAATACATAGGAACTTCTCTGAATTGCAAGTCATAATCTTTGAGTTGATTTCTGATCCATAGAAGTTTTGCGCAATAGCTTCTTGCTGAGATGTACTCAGATTCAGCCGTAGAGGTTGCGACACAGTTATGCTTTTTACTACTCCACGATATAAGCCTTCTTCCTAAGAATTGACACGTCCCGGAAGTGCTTTTTCTATAATCCCTGCTTCCTGCAAAGTCAGCATCTGAAAAGCCTATTTGTTCGACATCATTATTTCTTTGGTACCACAAGCCAAGATTTGGTGTACCTTTAAGGTATCTAAGAATCCGCTTTGCAGCGACGTAATGAGATTCCTTAGTGTTCACCTTATATCTGGCACAAATGCATGTGGAAAACATAATATCTGGTCTACTAGCAGTAAGGTAGAGCAGGGATTCAATTATGCTTCTGTATTTGGTTTCATCAAAAGGTTTCCCTTTCTCATCCTTGTCCAAAGACACAGTGGATCCCATTGGAGTTCTCATAAAGGTTGTGCACTCCATTCCAAATTTCTTGAGGATTTCATTTGTGAACTTCGTCTAAGAAATGAAAATTCCATGCTCAGACTGTTTCACTTGAAGTCCCAAGAAATACATTAGCTCTCCCATGCTGCTCATTTCAAACTTTCCTTGCATAAGTTTAGAAAACTTATTGCAAAGATTGTTGTCCGTTGAGCCGAATATTATTTCATCGACATAGATTTACACCAGCAAAATCTTGCCTTTGACTTCCCTAAGAAATAATGTCTTATCTATTTTTCCTCTTGAGAACTTGTTCTCAAGAAGAAAACTAGATAGAGTCTTATACCAAGCTCGAGGAGCTTGTTTTAAGCCATATAATGCTTTATTAAGAAAGTAAACATGATTAGGGAATGTTGGATTAAAAAACCTGGGTATTGCGCGACATATACTTCCTCTTTTAAATTTCAATTTAGAAAGCTGATTTCATGTCCATCTGATAGAAAGTGAATCCTTTGTGAGAGGCATACGCCAGGAAAAATCTGATCGCTTCGAGTCTTGCAACTGGTGCAAAGGTTTGGTCAAAGTCAATCCCCTCCTCTTGTCTGTAACCTTGAGCCACCAGTCTAGCCTTGTTCTTGATGATGACCCCGTGTTCATCCAGTTTGTTTCTGAAGATCCACTTAGTGCCGATCACATTCTGTTTCTTTTGTCTGGGAACAAGTGTCAAGACGTTGCATCCTTCGAATTTATGCAGTTCATCTTGCATGGCCAATATCCACGACGCATCTTTGTTCATTTCATCAAACTTCTTTGGCTCAACCTATGACAGAAAACTAAGGTGTAGAATCTCATTAATTGTACCTCTGCGTGTTCTGATACTGTCCCGAGGATCTCTTATGATCTTATCTCTTGGATGATCCCTCACGTGTCAGAGCTCTAAGAGTCTGGCATTTGGAGCTCCAATAGCTTCTCGGGCTCCTCCCTCTTCTGGGAGAGTTTTTCCATCCTGACCGTCATCTTCTCCAGTTGGTGTTGAGGTGGAGACCTTGACATACTTGGGAGTTTCATCATTAGCAGTCTCATCTAGACTCAGCTGTTCAAGCCTTGCACCTGCATCTTCAAGAATGACACTGGAAGAATTGTTATGAAGCAAGCTTCCTTCATCCAATCCAACATTAATGGACTCCTCTACCATAAGGGTTTTCTTATTGAAGACCCTATATGCCCGACTATGGCTACTATAGCCCATGAAGATGCCTTCGAAGCAATTTTCTCCGAATTTAGTATGTGGGTACTTCCCATTAATGAGTACATAGCACCTGCAGCCAAAAATCCGTAGATAGGACATGGTCGGTTTCCATCCTTTTAGTAGCTCATAAGGCGTCTTACGATGGTTCTTGTTGATCAAGGCTCAGTTCTGCACATGACAAGATGTATTGACAGCCTCTGCCCAAAAGTGTAACGTCCCAATTCACGCTAGGCCCCTCACACGAGTTTTGAGTAAAGAGACTTGACTCGCGCTCGGGACGCACTGGAAAAAGGTGTTAAGTGCGTTGAATGGAGTGTAGGGTTTAGTGATATCCAACGAATCGAAAGAAAATGGCCCAAGGGAAAATCGACGAGAATGGAAGTTGATACTCGCCGATCGACGGGTATCGAGAGTGATACTTGCCGATACCACAGGTATCGATGGTCGATACCGCCAGATTAAGAACTGCAGATTGGGAATTAGGTTAAGTGAAAGTCGACGAGAATTCCCGACGATTCTCACCGATCGACGAGAATGCCCGGCGATTCTCACCGATCGTCGAGAATGCCCGGTGATACCAACCGATCGTCGAGTATCGCTGACAGAAACTCAACGCACTCAACGCCAGAATTTTTGATAAGTGGGCTAAGTGAAATTCGCTGGGTATCATTGTTGATACCCGACGAATTCGTCGAGAATGCCCGACAATTCTCGCCGATCGTCGAGAATGCCCGGTGATACCCACCGATCGTCAAGTATCGCTGATTGATACTCAACGCACTCAATGCCAGGAATTTCCGATAAGTGGGCTAAGTGAAATTCGCCGGGTATCATTGTTGATACCCGACGAATTCGTCGAGAATGCTCGCCGATTCTCGTCGATCGTCGAGAATGACGGTTGATTCCCGTCGAATTTGACTTGTGTGTTTTCTTCGCCCAGGCAGATTCGCCGGCTTGTACAGGCAGACCGAACTAGACTTCGGGATTCGTGCTGATGCTGATTCCTTGGACCGGGTCACTTCAATATGACCCATTAGGGGCGGTCCAATGGGGCGTTTACACGTGGCGGAAGGATTTAACCTAATACATCGGTTTATAAGAGGAGATAAAGCCGAACCATAGCCAATCGTTCTTGCCATCATCGTGGACCTCACGAATACGACAGAGCCGCGGGAAGCAGTCGGAGTTCCCGGAGGCGGCCTTCTCTCTCTCTCTCTCCTTCCTTTGCCGTGAAGAACAACTACACCAAGTAAGGGTTGCCGCAAAGAAGAATGACTAGATCCATGGCCGGAAATGGTGTTACCGCTGGAAACAAGGTGAGCTTCGTCCCCTCTCCCTTGGTGCTAGATCTGTAGTTAATATTCTAGGAGAGATATCGACTCCTTAGAGTCTTGATGGTGAGGAGGAGATTTCTTAGGGAAAAGCCATGCCCAGGTCTTTTCTAGGCTTAGTCCCCTCCATCCTCTTCATTCTTCAAAGTGAAGATGAGAGAGTGATTCGTGGAGAAATATGGTTTCGTGAGAGTGAATAAGGGTGGACGATTTTCTGGAGGAATTTTGGGAGATTGGTGCAAGGAGGAAGATGAACGGATGTCGTTCATCTCGCCTTAAGATGCGTGCAGAAATCTGTCTTCTGCACGCAGCTATCTTTGTGGCAAATTTCGAGCGTGTTCTGGTCATATCTGGGTTTTCGACTAAATACTAAAGTCGTAGCCCGCAAAATTATCTTTCCAACGAGTGGTTTCACGTTTCCTGGAGATACCTGTAGCCATGGGAAAGTACGTTCGAATTTGCTGTGATTGGGGGAAAATTCCACCCAGGAAATCTTTATCCTGTGCGCAGCTGGCTTCAAGTGCGTTTCTGGTGTGAGGTGATCAAATTTGGGCTTTCGACTAAACACAAAAGTTGTAGCCCTTGAAATTAGATTTCCAACGAGTGGTTACATGCACTTCGTCGGATTTCTGTAGCCTCGGGAACCCTTGGTTGAAGTTGCTACCCGGATTAAGGTTGCACCTAAATTCTGGGTTGTGTAACGTGGAATGCGATTTGGTGGAATTTAATTTTGCGATCCAACTCGAAGCTTGGGTGAACTCTTTTGACATAATTATCATAGTGACGTGATAAGTTGAGGTTATAAATCTAAATTATTATAACGAGTTGTGGACAAGTTTAATTGAAGGAAAGAACCTGATATAAATTGGTAGATATAATTGGATAAATGTATAAATGATTTAACTTGTAACACCCCAAAATGTTGTAGGAGCGACGGGGATCGAATTTGGCCAAGGCAGATTTTTGGTGCAGGTGACACGGGCCCCGACACGGGCGTGTCGGAGGCCGTGTCGGGCGTGTCGAGCTCGGGCCGTGTCGTCGACCAGTTCAGGTCGACGATGGTCGTGTGGTGGAACACGGCCTAGGACACGGGCGTGTCCTAGGCCGTGTCACACCTGTGCTGTGCGGTTGGGTACACGGGTAATGACACGGGCACGAACACGGGCATGTCTAGTTTGACACGGGCGTGTCCGATGCCGTGTCACCAAGCCGTGTACCTCTCTGACTGCGAAGTGTTGATTTATTGCACACGGGGGTGGGGGGGGGGGTGACACGGGTCCCGACACCGGCGTGTCGCAGGCGACACGGTTGTGTCGGAGGCCGTGTCAATTTTGGTCGAGACGGCGAATGAGCTACACGGCCAGGCACACGGCCGTGTGCCAACCCGTGTTCGGCCCAGATTTTATGATTTTTTGGATTTAATCGGGCCGTTCGTTTCCTTGGCTTTGGATCCGACGGTGGGGGGCCTGCTCCTGGGTGGTTATAGTCGGGAAATAGGGTTTAGAAACCCATTTTCCATTGGCCAATCTCTCTCTAAAAGTTAGAGAGAAGGGAGAGCAAGGAGGAAGGAGGAGTCCAAGATCCGGCCGCCGGAAGAGCTTCGGAGCTCCAAATCGCGATCCGAGTCCAGATCCGCGGAGGCAACGCCGTTGCGGTGCTTTCCAACCGTATTGTTTTCGATGGCGCCGCAGAAGAATGCAAGGGTAACGATTTCTCATCCTTGGGCATGTGAAGCCCTCTTTTCCTTTGCATAGGAAGCCCTCTCTCGCGAGTGAGCGAAGAGTTGGAGCGTTCCTTGGGGTAGATATGTGAAGTCCCCCTTGTGTAGATTCCGTATGCGAAAACGGACGTAGGCATTGTTTGTGAAGCCTATCCGGACATGTAGAGCCGGATCGGTGATGTTGCATTGCATTTGAACCGGGCAAGGATCCTAATGTTTGGGTGTTTTCGGCTTTTCTACGTGGTAGATTGCAACAGGGAGCCTTGGAGAATAACTCCAAGGTGCACCCGGAAAACTGGGCAAAAGCGGGTTTTGCCAACACGGTGGTCGGGGGCCAACGTGAACATAACCGGGTTATGTGATTATTGTGGTGGAAACAGGACTCGGTGAGTCTTGACCTGCGCATATGGCTTAAATTATCGTTGCTGTGTGAGCACGGGTCAGGCGGAACCGTACCCGGTCTATGTCCATGGCTTGAATTGACTTGACTATTGACGTGAGCACGGGTTAGGCGGAACCGTACCAAGGCCAGGAAGGCAAAATGCTCATATGGATGACCGTCCAAGAGGCGGTGGAGGATTGGGAACGTCTATGGCTTGAATTGACGTGACGTTGGCCGGTTCGCCGAGAATGTGCCCTGAGTGCACGGGGTGTGTGGCCGTGCGAGCCCATGCCTGTGGTGAAATGCAAGTACTTTATTTAATTGCCTATGCTAATAAAGTGCAAGGAAAGAGCATTGCCGCCCCGAATGTGGGGGCGGAATCGTTATAATTTGGTCAGCATTGCTGACCGTTGCTATTGTTTGCCACCGGGCGGTGGTTTGTGGCTTGCAGGTGCTGCGGAGCAGAGCGGGAAATAGCGGGATAAAGCCCTTGTTGCTGTGCCAGCCCTCAAAGGCCTAATTGCTTATGTTTCTTTCCCATTTTCATGTATGGCCGGCCTGCGTGCCGAAGTTTGGAAAACACTATTTTTGTTAAGTGAACAATGTAAGGCCTTAAGGCCAGTTCTCTTTTGTGTATGATTACATTCCTGAGTTTGTAGTGGACATTCATGCTTTGTAGCAGGGTTCTTGTTACCTTTGCAACTGTATAAAAATTGCTTCCGCTAGGTGTTGTGTAGGACGTGGTGATTGGATGAATGGTTTCAACGCGTAACCAACCGGTCTGTCCGTAGTATATGGCGTCGGGCCCCGGCCGGACCTACTGCTATATGCTATGCGACGGATAGGGGTGTTACAAATTGGTATCAGACTTCTTGTTTCGGTCAAGCTTAAATGAATTCGTGGACGAATTCACTTTAAGGGGTGGTGAGCACATGTGTGCGTCATCGTTATAACAAGAAAAGAACCCATGAATGTCCACTTAGAAATGAAAATATACATGTTTGAGGAACCTGCGTGTTCCTATAATTGCTGTTTGCAGTAATTTTTGGGTCGCTTATTGGTGTTTTGCACGATTATAGGTGACCAGAAGTGGTGCTGGGCCGTCTGAACGGCCAGGTTCTGAGGCGAGCAGTGCGCCAAGCGATGCGCCTGCAACACCTCCGTCTGCCGAGACCATTAGGTTGGTGGCAGAAGCGGTCATGGCAATGATCAATACGCAGCCTGCAAGGCAGGTGCAGCAGCCTGCTCCTACTATGGAGCAAGTACCGCTTCAGACGGCAGAGCAAAGGAGGGTTGAGCAAGTAGTTTTGGAGCCAGAGTTGCCTCGGAGAGCAACTGAAAGACAACTGAAGCACGTGATGGGCTTTCATCCACCGGTATTCACGGGGGCAGAAACCCCGACCCAAGCAGAGGATTGGCTCTCAAGGGTCAACAGGGTGATGACTGCGATGGAAACGGAAGAGTGGAAGAAGACCACAATAGCGACGTTCCTGTTGGATTGGGACGCAAGACTATGGTGGGAAGGCCTAGAGTTACATCAGTTGCAGGGAAGGATGTTGGCCGAAGTTTTGATGGAGGAGTTTGCGAGACTATTCATGGCTCGATACCTCCCCTCGGCGAAGAGAATTGCGCTAGAAAGCGAATTTCAGAAGTTGGTGCAAGGGGATTGCACTGTTGATGAGTACCTCCACGAGTTTACTCGGTTGGGGAGATATGCCGGCGCTACATTCGCAGACGAGGAGCGCAAGACGAGCCGCTTCTATGAAGGGCTAAGGGATGATTTAAGGTTGCTATTGTCGAGGCCCAAGGCGCAGGGTTTCATGACCCTGGTCAGTTCTGCCCGGTCCTTGGAGAAGGACATGAAGAATGTCCAAGCGAAGAAGGAATCCGGTAGTAAAAAAGCAGAGTTCAAAGCACCGACTACGTCGAAGTCGGGCTTCCGAAAATTCTTCAAAAAGGCTAGGACGTCAGGTGCAGCTTCTTCTACGGGTGACTCGGGGGAAACTACCAATCGAACCTCGGGCGCTTGTTTCACGTGTGGAAAGACGGGGCACTTTGCCCGTGATTGCTGGAGTGGACGCTCAAAGTCCGAAAGGAAACAAGGAGCTACCTACGAGGAGAAGGGCAAAACGGTGGAGTCGACCGCGTCCCACTATGCTCTGACTCAGCCTAGAGTCTATAACTTGGGCCAGCAGGAGGCCATCAAGCAAGCGGATGTGGTGACAGGTATGAGTTAATTTATAGCAAGTTAGCTTTAATACCGTTATCTATTGCTTGTTAGCCTAATATTGTTTGTATAGGCTTTGTTGTGATTAGTGATAGTCCGGCACGGGCACTGTTCGATACGGGAGCTTCACACTCCTTCTTGTCCGAAAGCTTTATATCGCGCATCGGAGTCCCTTCTTCGATGGAGAAGGACAAGTTGGATGTGCTGCTACCGAATGGGTGCTCGAGGCATGCAGACAGGGTGTGCGCCGTAAAGGTTCACATTGGGAGCCAAGAGTTCGACTTGCTAGCGTCATTGCTGCCGCTAGTAGAGTTCAACGTGATCTTTGGGATGGATTGGCTGTCAGAGCAGAAAGCTTGGATTGACTGTGACCGGAAGGAGGTCAAGCTGGGTGTAGGGTGGGAGACTACATTCAAGGGGCTAAAGGGGTCGAGCAAGACACTGATGTCTGCTCTTCAGGTGGTGAAGGCGGTTCGTGCTGGTGCAGAGTTGTTCTTCGCAATAGTGGGGGCTGTAGAGCCAAAGTTCCACGTTGGATAGCATTCCCGTGGTTTGCGAATACCCCGATGTATTCCCGGATAGTCTTCCCGGAGCCCCACCGCAGCGGGAGATTGATTTCACCATCGAGCTCGTGCCGGGGGCCAAACCGGTGTCACGTGCTCCGTATAGGTTGGCGCCTAAGGAGATGGCAGAGTTGAAAGTTCAGCTAGAAGAGCTGATGGAGCAAGGGTATGTGCGTCCAAGCTCATCGCCTTGGAGCGCAATGGTCCTCTTCGTTAAGAAGAAGGATGGTAGTATGCGGCTGTGTATCGACTACAGAGAGTTGAACAAGCTAACGAAAAAGAATAAGTACCCGATCCCGAGGATTGATGATCTCTTTGATCAGTTAGTCAGATCGTCGGTATAATCCAAGTTGGACTTGAAGTCGGGTACTATCAGCTGAGGATCAGGGAGTGTGATATCCCGAAGACGGCGTTCAGTACGAGGTATGGGAATTTCGAGTTCACGGTCATGCCGTTTGGACTGAAGAATGCGCCATTAGTATTTATGGACTTGATGAACAGGACGTTCCGAGATTTCCTGGATCGTTTTGTGATTGTCTTTATTGACAATATTTTGGTGTACTCGCAGTGCGAAGTAGACCACTTCAAGCATTTGCATCTGGTGTTGGAGACCTTGAGGAGGAATGAGTTGTACGCAAAGTTCTCCAAGTGTGAGTTCCGGCTACCCTCGGTAGCATTCCTTGGTCATATAGTGAGTGGGGAAGGTATAGCGGTGGATCCGGCGAAGATTGTTGCGATACGGGAGTGGCCTGCGTTATCTTCTGTCGCGGATGTTCGTAGTTTCCTCGGGCTTGCCGGATATTACAGGCGTTTCGTAGAGAACTTCTCGCGGTTAGCATTACCTCTCACGAAGTTGACAAGGAAGGATCAGAAATTCTTGTGGACGCAAGAGTGCGTGCAAGCTTTTGAGGAGCTGAAGAGGCGGTTGACCACGGCGCCAGTGCTTAGTTCGCCGAGTGGGACCGAGGGCTTCGAGGTGTATAGCGACGCTTCGGGTAGTGGCTTGGGCTGTGTGTTGTTGTAGCATGGGTGCGTGATAGCGTATGGATCGCGTCAGTTGAAGGTGCATGAAAGAAATTATCCGGTGCACGACTTGGAGTTAGCGGTCGTGATATTTGCACTCAAGTTGTGGAGGCACTACCTTTATGGCGTAAGGGTCGATATATACACCGATCACAAGAGCCTAAAATACTTGTTGGATCAGAAGGACCTTAATATGAGGCAGAGGAGGTGGATGAAGTTCATAGGGGACTACACCTTCAAAATACATTATGTACCTGGGAAGGGCAATGTAGTTGCGGATGCACTAAGCCGCAGGGCTCCCGCCCAAGCCAACTGGTTGTCGGTGCATGATGAGCGGCTAGTACAGGAGTTGGAAGAGCTTGAGATCTGTTGCGTTGACACAGACGAGCGCCAAAGCATTGTTAAACTGGACAGAGGTGCAGTATGACCTGGCTGACCGGGTTTGGCAGGCATTGGAGTTAGATGACTCCATGAAGGAGCTTATGGAGGCCGCTCTGGATGGGTCAAATTCTCAGTTCTCGGTGGAAGATGGTTTACTAAGGAAGGATCATCGGTTGTGCGTCCCGAGTGGGGGTAACCTCCGGGCAGAGTTGATGTACGAGGCTCATCATACCAAGTACTCAATCCATCCAGGGAGCACGAAGATGTATCGTGATCTCAAAAAGTTGTTTTGGTGGTCGGGGCTTAAGAAAGATGTGGCGTTGTACGTGGCTAAATGCCAAACGTGCGCCTTGGTGAAGGCGGAATGCCAAAAGCCGGGAGGATTTCTGAAGTCCTTGCCTATACCGGAGTGGAAATTCGACGATATATCTATGGACTTTGTGCACGGGTTGCCAAGGTCGCAGAAGGGGAACGACGCCATCTGGGTGATCATAGATCGGCTAACCAAGGTGTCGCATTTCATTCCGCATAGGAAGGATGATCCAGTGGAGAAATTGGCAAAGTTGTATGTTGACAATATTGTTAGACTGCATGGTGTGCCCCGTAGCATTGTGAGTGATCGCGATGGGCGGTTCACGTCAAATGATTGGAGGTTGGTGCAGCAGATGCTGGGAACAAAGTTAAAGTTCAGCACAGCCTTCCATCCGCAGACGGATGGGCAGACCGAGAGGGTCAATAGAACGATGGAGGACATGCTACGCATGTGTGTTCTAGATTTCGGTAAGCATTGGGAAGACCACCTGTATTTTGTGGAGTTCGCGTACAACAACAGCTACCAAGCGAGTATACAAATGGCGCCCTTCGAGGCCCTGTATGGTAGGAAGTGTCGCACGCCATTATCGTGGCTTGAAACGGGTGAGGCAAGGTTGTACAAGAAGCAGGAGGTGGAGAGTGCTACCTCGTTAGTGCGGATCATTCGGGAGCGCTTGTTGATCGCTCAGGACCGGCAGGCGAAGTATTACAATGCCAAGCACCGGAACGTGGAGTTTGCGGTAGGCGATTGGGTATATCTGAAAGTGAAGCCGTTCAAGGGGGTTTCGCGGGTGAGACGCTTGAAGAAGCTGAGCCCAAGATACCTTGGACCTTTTGAGGTTCTGGAGCGAGTCGTCGAAGCGGCTTACCGTTTGAGGCTATCGGTGGAGTTAAGTGGGCTATATGATGTGTTCCACATTTCTGTGTTGTGGAAGGCGGTGCAAGAGCCTTCGCAGGTGATCGCGGTTGATAAAGTACCGGTGGACGAAGGGTTGACGACTAGGGTCAGGCCCATTCGTATTGAAGATGTTGAGGTCAAGAGGCTTCGTAACAAGGAGATCCGGATGGTTAAGGTCCGGTGGGATAATTGCGGGCGTGAGAAGCTCTCTTGGGAACGGGAGCAGACTATGCTGGAGGAGTACCCGGAATTGTTCCGCTCAGGTACTGATTTACGCTAAGTCCTGTTTGTCCTTTATTAATTTCGTGGACGAAATTCTTTAAGGGGGGTAGAATTGTAACACCCCAAAATGTTGTAGGAGTGATGGGGATCGAATTTGGCCAAGGCAGATTTTTGGTGCAGGTGACACGGGCCCCGACACAGGCGTGTCGGAGGCTGTGTCGGGCGTGTCGAGCTCGGGCCGTGTCGTCGACCAGTTCAGGTCGACGATGGTCGTGTGGTGGAACACGGCCTAGTACACGGGCGTGTCCCAGGCCGTATCACACCTGTGCTGTGCGGTTGGGTACACGGGTAATGACACGGGCACAAACACAGGCGTGTCTAGTTTGACACGGGCGTGTCCGATGCCGTGTCACCAGGCCGTGTACCTCTCTGACTGCGAAGTGTTGATTTATTGCACACGGGGGGCGTGACACGGGTCCCGACACGGGCGTGTCGCAGGCAACATGGGCGTGTCGGAGGCCGTGTCACTTGCCGTGTGCTGGTTTTCAATTTTAGTCGAGATGGCGAATGAGCTACACGGCCAGGCACACGGCCGTGTGCCAACCCGTGTTCGGCCCAGATTTTATGATTTTGGATTTAATCCGGGCCATTCGTTTCCTTGGCTTTGGATCCGACGGTGGGGGGCTGCTCCTGGGTGGTTATAGTCGGGAAATAGGGTTTAGAAACCCATTTTCCATTGGCCAATCTCTCTCGAAAAGTTAGAGAGAAGGGAGAGCAAGGAGGAAGGAGGAGTCCAAGATCCGGCCACCGGAAGAGCTTCAGAGCTCCGAATCGCGATCCGAGTCCAGATCCGTGGAGGCGATGCCTTTGCGGTGCTTTCCAACCGTATAGTTTTCGATGGCGCCGCGGAAGAACGCAAGGGTAACAATTTCTCATTCTTGGGCATGTGAAGCCCTCTTTTCCTTTGCATAGAAAGCCCTCTCTCGCGAGTGAGCGAAGAGTTGGAGCATTCCTTGGGGTAGATATGTGAAGTCCCCCTTGTGTAGAGTCCGTATGCGAAGACGGACGTAGGCATTGTGTGTGAAGCCTATCCGGACATGTAGAGCCGGATCGGTGATGTTGCATTACATTTGAACCGGGCAAGGATCCGGATGTTTGGGTGTTTTCGGGTTTTCTATGTGGTAGATTTCATCAGGGAGCATTGGAGATTAACTCCAAGGTGCACCCGGAAAACTGGGCAAAAGCGGGTTTTGCCAACACGGTGGCCGGGGGCCAACGTGAACATAACCGGGTTATGTGATTATTGTGGTGGAAATGGGACTCGGTGAGTCTTGACCTACGCATATGGCTTAAATTGCCGTTGCGGTGTGAGCACGGGTCAGGCGGAACCGTACCCGGTCTATGTCGTTCGGTTGGACCGTTGGCATGGATGAGGGTCTTCGGCGGTCAATGGCTTAAATTTCCGTGACCAAGGCCAGGAAGGCAAAATGCTCATATGGATGACCGTCCAAGAGGCGGTGGAGGATTGGGAACGTCTATGTCTTGAATTGACGTGACATTGGCCGGTTCACCGAGAATGTGCCCTGAGTGCACGGGGTGTGTGGCCGTGCAAGCCCACGCCTATGGTGAAGTGCAAGTACTTTATTTAATTGCCTATGCTAATAAAGTGCAGGGAAAGAACATTGCCGCCCCGAATGTGGGGGCGGGATCGTTATAATTTGGTAAGCATTGCTGACCGTTGCTATTGTTTGCCACCGGGCGGTGGTTTGTGGCTTGCAGGTGCTGCGGAGCAGAGCGGGAAATAGCGGGCTAAAGCCCTTGTTGCTGTGCTGGCCCTTGAAGGCCTAATTGCTTATGTTTCTTTCCCGTTTTCATGTATGGCCGGCCTGCGTGCCGAAGTTTGGAAAACACTATTTTTGTTAAGTGAACAATGTAAGGCCTTAAGGCCAGTTCTATTTTGTGTATGATTACATTCCTGAGTTTGTAGTGGACATTCATGCTTTGTAGCAGGGTTCTTGTTCTCTTTGCAACTGTATAAAAATTGCTTCCGCTAGGTGTTGTGTAGGACGTGGTGATTGGTTGAATGGTTTCAACACATAACCAACCGATCTGTCCATAGTATATGGCGTCGGGCCCCGGCCGGACCTACTGCTATATGCTATGCGACGGATAGAGGTGTTACATAACTATGGCCATGATGTATGTTGAATGTATAAAAGGGAATTAGAAATCCAATGCTTAGAGTGTCATTTCCCTACAGGTAGCATTGTGGAAGTAACGAGTGCGGTGTTGACCGTCAATAGTTGGAATGAGACT
The DNA here is from genome assembly GCA_039513925.1 of Platanthera zijinensis. Lineage (NCBI taxonomy): Eukaryota > Viridiplantae > Streptophyta > Magnoliopsida > Asparagales > Orchidaceae > Platanthera > Platanthera zijinensis. The sequence continues at coordinate 85,162,708 of CM077089.1, forward strand.
GAGATGAGTAAAGTTGGACGGTTGGGCTTGGTCCTCGTTGTTCACGTTCCGAGGCTCCTCCCGTATTTGATGGATGGTTGGGCTTGGTCCTTAGTGTTCACATCTCGAGGCTCCTTCCAAGCCACGATATTGTGGAATTGCATGTGGTGTGAGTCGACACGTGGTGTCGTAATCCCGGGTTAAGGATAGAGTGGCAGGTCTACGGGCTCGCCAATCGTCACACCGATGGGAGTTGATAGCTAGACCTTAGACGGTTGGGCTTGGTCCTCGGTGTTCACGTCCCGAGGCTCCTTCCATGCCAAGTTAACTGTTGGGCTTGGTCCTCGTGTTCATTTCCAAGGCTCCTTCCGTGTCACGCATAGGGCAGTTCGGGGCTAGGATCTTGGTGCTCATTTACCCAAGAGAACCCGTTGAGCCGTAGTACGCATGTGAGCTCCACTGTTGTGTTCTTAGCGTTGAGGCATATGGAGGCCTAGGCCAGGTAGTGTGGAGACCAACCTAGTAGTGGAGATGCCCGCTCTACGGTCACCATTTGGCCACTACGGTTAACGCATGAGAGGTTAGCTACCTGCTCGAATAGTGGGAACTATAAATCTGTGTCGACATAGCAATTGCATGTGCTTGATCATGGGTGTGTCATTGCATTGCATACATAACATTGCACTTCATTTCATACACAAGACCCTCATCGTATAAGTTTGTATGGGCACTCTTATACGATGAGTTACTTATTATTGAATTACCCTCAGCTTATATGCTTATATAGACATCCATATATGTTGAGTTACTTACTGTTATAACATTATACTCTCTTGCTGCTGTAGATGGTAGACTTATAGAATAAGAGCTTGTTTATTTGTACACCATTTTTATTACCACCTATGATTTGTATACTTACTTCACCTGATTGTACTACTGTTATATATATATTGTACCTGTTCCTTTTTCCGCCCGGTGCCGAGGAGTCGCCGGGGGAGCGGATGTGAAGCCACTTAGACTTTATGATTAACGGTTGCTGCGTCTTCCTTTTTAGGAGGAAACCCCACAGGTGGAGCAGCAGGCTATGCAGCTGGACAGCCAGGCCAGGATGACAAGGCCTGAGGGGATGGTACCGTCGTTACCGTCAGTTACAGATGTGAGTGAGAGAGATTTTGTTGTATCCCTTCGGGGAAATTTTATTTTTGTACTCTGATTATGTAGAAGCTTGTTTAGCTTCTCTTTTGCTATATTTATGGACTTATGCTTGGTGTGGATTGACTCTCTTTTATTATATGGTTGGGTTGGCATTTATATGTTGATATTGGTTGAAGCTGGCAGGATAGGCGTCTTGTGGTACAGGCTGACCCCGAGTGTTAGTGTTACCGCAAGGCGGCTGTTCTGGGCATAAGACCTCTCTCGTGCCGTGTCTTGTGCTCCGGGAGGGGGGTTGACGTAGGCCACCGGATCGCGGTGGCCGCACACGTCTCCGTACAAGAACCAACGCCGCTCCACTCTACCCAAACACACAAATAACGCAGCCCCGAATATGCCTAATCTTTATTAACGCAGCGCACGGGTAGCAACCGTTAGAGTGTGAGTATAGGCTATAGGCTTATACCCCCACAAGCTAAAAGGAATAATATTAATTCCGGACGAGCGCGGAGTTGGACCAAAGAAAGATCCACCAAAACAAACCGATTCGAAAAGGGTGGATGTTTCCCCAACAAGAACAAAGCAAGGATCGCCAATCCTTTTCGTACTCTTAAAGAAATATCCAGAAAAATGCAAATCCGCAAGAAAAATAACCACGAAAATTCCGATGCTTCCAAAGTCACGCCAAAACTCATCCACCAACAAGAAAAATCTAAGAAAAGAGCACTCTTGGTAGGAGGTTTCGTTACCCACTCGGAGTTTGTAGATCCGAGATCTTGGATCCACAACAATGATCGTTCCCTCCAATAGCCTTCCGGAGATGAACCAAGAAGATGCACACGTCCGCCTTCGCCGTGTCACGCCCGGTAAAGCCTTTCCAATCCATAGTCGTGCCGAGGGGATCCTTCTTGGAGTTGGCCGAAAATTATGAGAGCAATATGAGAGGGATGGAGTGGGAAAAGAGGAATGGAGAGGAAGAAAGAGAGGGGCCGGCGGCTAGAAGGAGGAGGGAAGGGGGTGGTCGGCCTAAGCTAGGCCGAAACTTGGAGAGGGGGAAAGAGAGGAAGAGAGGGGGGGCGGCCACAAGATGAGAGGGAGAGGAGCAAGGATTTTTAGGGTTTTCAATTCTCTTCCAAAATTGCCTTTTACATAAGTTCATGGCTTAATATATATAGCCAAGCACACACAACCAAGGGCTATATGCAGCCCATACAAAATAAAACAACAATGGCCGGCTAAACGCAGACCAAAATAAAAATAAAATTGTAGCAAAGGCTGGCTAAACGCAGGCCAGATTAAATGTCCCAAAAATTACATAACAAAAGAAAAACTCAAATTAAATAAAGTTCTTCATGTGCCGAGGGCGAAGGTTTGTAACGTTGTCCGTCACGAACGTTGCGGCATCGCAGATCCTTGGGTGGTGGCGGTGGATCGTCATCAACTGCATCGTCATCAAGATGAGGGTCATCGTCCCCATCAACCCTCCCCCGCTCGAAAGGGCTCATCACCGATGAGGAGGGGAGCAGGTACTGCTGTAGGAGATCTTTGTCCAGAAGGGCCATCTCCGAAGGAGAGAGCCAAGAATCATCAGAGGCAGGGCGGTCACGCCATCGGATCAAGAACCGTCTCGAGTCGCCATGCGGAGAGGGAAGCACCTCATCCCGAATAATCCTGTCAGGCACAAAAACAGTCTTGGGGAAACTTGAAAAAACGTTAGTCGACGAAGATGGAAATGTAGCAAGTTCATTAGGCGACATACCCCGGTGGCAGCTGCTGGAGAGAACGATCCAGATAAAACTTCACCCCCAAACCCATTAGAATTGGTAGTGGACAAAAACGGGGAGACAGATAATTCGAGTGGTGGTGAGATATAAGGCGTTAAATCAGAAATATTGAAAATGGGGGATATACCCCAATCAGTGGGTATTTCCAAGAGATAAGCATTCTCTCCTAATTTCTTTAAAATACGAAACGGACCGGCTCTCTTATTTGCTAATTTCTTTATGGTTCCCGTCGGAAACCGTTCGGGGGGGAGAGACGCACAATAACCAAATCGCCGATATTAAAGTGGATTTCCCTGCGATGTACGTTGGCGTTAGCTTGATAAGAGGCATATTGTTTTGCTAACGTTTGGTTGATGTATTTGTGTAGGGTGTGAACATGTGAGGCGAAATCCTGAGCAAACTGACTAGATTTATAAGTTGGTGGTAAGGGGACTAAGTCAAGAGGCACGGGTGCCTTGTAGCCGTGCACAATTTCATTGGGTGAGAGTCCGGTGGACCTATTTTTGGAGTTATTGTAGGCCATTTGTGCATGTGGTAGGATGAGATCCCACGTGCCCTTATGATCCCCCACAATACAACGAAGTAAACTACCCAAACTCCTATTAACTACCTCTGTTTGGCCATCCGTTTGTGGGTGGTAAACCGAGGAAAATAAGAGCTTAGTGCCCATGATCTTCCATAACGTTTTCCAAAAATAACTCGTGAATTTCACGTCCCTATCCGTGACAATAGTCTTAGAGACACCCCTATGGCCTACGACTTCTTTAAAAAATAGTTTGGCGACATGAGACGCATCATCGGTTTTGTGACAAGCAATGAAGTAGGCCATCTTCGAAAACCGGTCAACGACCACCATAACGGAGTCGTGACGTCGAAACGTGATGGGAAGGCCTAAGACAAAGTCCATGCTAAGATCTTCCCAAGGAACGGAAGGGATCAGGAGGGGGGTATAAAGACCCGCATTCGTTTTATTCCCATTTCCCAATTGACACGCTCTATAACTTCCGACCACCTTGTGTACCGTTGACTTGAGACCGGGCCAATAAAATTTTTCCTCCACTAAGGTAATGGTTTTATCCCGCCCAAAGTGGCCGCCGAGGCCGCCACTATATAATTCCCAAACTATAAAGTGGCGAAGGGAGGAACGAGGGATGCATAGTTTAGCGTGCTTGAATAAATAGCCATCACGGAGATAGTACCCAGAAATGGTCGTGGGTGACTCGCTCTGGGTGGATAGGTAGATATCTTTAAAATCCGGACAATAAACATACTCGTCCTTAATACGCTCGAAACCTACGACCTTAACCTCAAGTGTGGTCAATAAAAGGGAGACGCGGCTCAGAGCATCAGCTACCCGATGCAGGTTGCCCTTCAGGTGTTTAATATTAAAGGAGTACTCCTGCAGGAAGGATACCCACTTCGCGTGGCGTGGACTGATTTTACCTTGCGAGTTGACGAATCGTAACGCCTCGTGATCGGAAAGTATAATGAACTCCTTAGGCAGGAGGTAGTGCCTCCAGTGTTGGAGACACCGAATGATGGCATAAAATTCCCGATCGTAGTTAGAGTAATTGAGCTTAGGTCCCGCTAGTTTCTCACTAAAGTAACCAACCGGGTGCCCCTCCTGACTTATGACACCCCCAATACCAATCCCCGACGCATCACAAGATAACTCAAAGACCTTATTGAAATCCGGTAATCGCAAGAGGGGTGCTTCCGACATTCGGGCCTTAATCGTGTGGAACGCTTTGGTGGCGGACTTGGACCACACAAAGTCACCCTTCTTCATGCACTCCATGATGGGAGCCATGATGCTACTAAAGTCGTGTATGAACCGGCGGTAGAAGGTAGCTAGACCATGGAAACTCCAAACTTCCCTAATGTTGGAGGGTTCCGGCCAATCTACAATGGCTTGGACCTTCTTGGGATCTACGTGTATGCCCTCCGAGCTAACAATGTATCCGAGGAACTCCACAGATGGCACATGAAACGTGCACTTTTTAATATTGAAAAACAGTTCCTCCGTTCGGAGCGTCTCCAAAATAGTCCTCAAGTGCCTCGCATGATCGGTAGTCGAGGTGCTAAAAATGAGTATATCATCAAAGTAGACAACGATGAACTTCCCCATATACGGTTGAAATACGTGGGTCATCATCCGAGAAAATGTACGGGGGGCATTGGAGAGCCCGAACGGCATTACTAGCCACTCATAAAGTCCTTCCTTTGACTTAAACGCTGTCTTCCACTCATCCCCTTCCCTAATCCGTATTTGGTGGTAGCCACTCCTAAGATCCAATTTCGAAAAGATCGTGGCCCCGGCTAACATGTCCAATAGATTGTCCAAACGCGGGATGGGGAAACGGTATTTAATAGTGATTTTATTGATGGCTCTACTATCCACACACATTCTCCATGTCCCGTCTTTCTTGGGTGCAAGCAAGGCGGGTACGGCGCAAGGGCTTTTACTATGACGAATAAATCCCTTTTGTAATAATTCAGCAATTTGGGTTTGCAGCTCCGCGTGGGCGGACGGATTCAATCGATAATGTGGTAGGCTGGGTAAGGAGGAACCCGGGATGAGATCGATGGCATGTTGGATATCCCGCAACGGGGGTAACGTTGCGGGCAACTCTTCCGGATACACATCCTTATATTCTACTAAAAGATTACGCAATGCCGGTGGTAGACTCTCAAATGACGGCTCATCGCCCTTGACTTGTAGGCAAACTAGCGCATAAAGGATACCCTCAACGAAGGAGTGACGCTCGAGTTCCTTTCTACCAATTACAGTCAACGTTTTCTTCTCAGCGGGCACAATTGTGTCCGAAGAGGCGATCGAGGGGTCCTTAGGTGGAGTGGGAGCCAAGGTGACGGTCTTGCCGTTAAACTTGAATTCATAGTTGTTTGCACGACCGAAGTGATTCACATCATAATCGAAGAGCCACAGACGCCCCAATAATACGTGACAAACGTCCATGGGGATGACGTCGCACCACACCTTATCTACGTACCCCTTGATAACTAGAGGAACCAGACATCGCTTGGACACCCCAATGGAGGTTTTGTTGACCCAAGCGATCTTATATGGTTGGGGGTGTGGTTCCGTGTTTACTTTCATTCGCGCGACGGCATTCTCCGAAATGACATTCATACAACTCCCGCTATCAATGATCAGTTTACACCACTTATCACCGCTTTTAAAATTCAGAGAAAAGATGCTCGTCCTATTATAATCGTCCAATACTCGCGGGGTGGCTAAAATGCGACGCATCACCATCATGTAAGACTCAATTTCCATATCACTAGGCTCGCCTTCAGACTCGTCCGCGGCATCATAGACAATCTCAGCGGGCTCAGAGGAGGAGTCCATAAGAGCTAAGGGCTTCGATTTAGAGGGGTACTCACTGGCGTAGTGCCCTTGTATCCCGCACGTAAAACAAGCGGCGTTAGTCTTACTAACTCTCCCTATCGGAACTCTCTCGCCGTTGGGATATTTGTTGTTCCGAGCTGTAATAACGATGGAGCTAGAATCAGTAGAGCGGAATTTTCCTTTGTCCCTCATGGTGGACGTGGGCGGGGCACCGAGAATAGATTTTCCTTTCTGAAAGGATCGCCCCTTAGTTTTGTGGGCGTTATGTTTCTCGATATCCAGAGCAGCGTTGAAGGTAGTGTTGAGGTCCGTGTGACCATAACGCAGAAGCTTGCCTTGGATGTCCGGGTTTAGTCCCTTACAGAAACGGGAAAGCGTAACTTCGGGCATTTCTCTAACCTCGCAACGTACCATCATATCCTTAAGGAGTCCCATGTACTCCGCTACCGATTTGCTCCCCTGGTGAAGGGTGGCTAACTCGTCGAACATTTGAGTTCGGTGATACGCGGGGACATATTGATCAGTCAGAAGAGCTTTCATGACATTCCACCCAATTGGGGGTAAACCATTCGCGGTACCTAGTCGCCTCTCTTCATTTAACCAGAAGGTTTTGTCCCTTCCCATAAGCTTCATTCGTGCTACCCGCACCTTCTCGCCATCCGTTAGGTTACGCCACTCAAAGTAACACTCGATCTCCATGACCCAATCTAGAAATGCTTGGGGTTCACCCATACCATCGTATGAGGGTGGGTCAATCTTAACGGCTCTAGCTAAATCAAACTCATAAGGGGCTCGTGGCGTGTGTTCATCATCCTGCTCGTGATATTGGTGGTGCCTATCATCGCGTGGGTGAGCGGCCTGGGGAGGAAAACCCGGTCTGTGTATCCCAGCAGCAGGATTACGGGGCACCGCTTGGTTGACAGCCAACCCTTATATTAATTGTGTCAGAGCATCGAACCTAGTGTTGAACTCTTCCCGAAGCTCCGCGATGGTGGCCGGTGTGTGGTCATCATCATGGTGGTTAGCCATTTGAGAAGTGGAGGGGGAATATTCAGTCCCAAGCCTAGTGCGCATGAACAGCTGAAAACTAGGATAGGTCTAGACAGATTAATTTTATAAAGGAAGATTTTTTTTGACACAAATCCGTTGAGCAAACAAAAATGATTTTTTAGACCTTTACGCTTAGAAAAAAATGACGAGCTCCCAGATTTTTTTTCTAATTTTTCTGAATATTTTTTTTTTCTGTTTTTACTATTAGCAGACCAAATTCAGCAAAATTTCAGATTTAGTTAAGGTTTGAGACGGGCTGTGCGCAACCTAGCGAGAATCGTAAATCCAACTACGGAAGAGCAAGAGGATGGTGTCGGTTGGGAAACCAACACAACCTCCCTCTGATACCAAATTTGACGTAGGCCACCGGATCGCGGTGGCCGCACACGTCTCCGTACAAGAACCAACGCCGCTCCACTCTACCCAAACACACAAATAACGCAGCCCCGAATATGCCTAATCTTTATTAACGCAGCGCACGGGTAGCAACCGTTAGAGTGTGAGTATAGGCTATAGGCTTATACCCCCACAAGCTAAAAGGAATAATATTAATTTCCGGACGAGCGCGGAGTTGTACCAAAGAAAGATCCACCAAAACAAACCGATTCGAAAAGGGTGGATGTTTCCCCAACAAGAACAAAGCAAGGATCGCCAATCCTTTTCGTACTCTTAAAGAAATATCCAGAAAAACGCAAATCCGCAAGAAAAATAACCACGAAAATTCCGATGCTTCCAAAGTCACGCCAAAACTCATCCACCAACAAGAAAAATCTAGGAAAAGAGCACTCTTGGTAGGAGGTTTCGTTACCCACTCGGAGTTTGTAGATCCGAGATCTTGGATCCACAACAATGATCGTTCCCTCCAATAGCCTTCCGGAGATGAACCAAGAAGATGCACACGTCCGCCTTCGCCGTGTCACGCCCGGTAAAGCCTTCCCAATCCGTAGTCGTGCCGAGGGGATCCTTCTTGGAGTTGGCCGAAAATTATGAGAGCAATATGAGAGGGAGAGTGGGATGGAGTGGGAAAAGAGGAATGGAGAGGAAGAAAGAGAGGGGCCGGCGGCTAGAAGGAGGAGGGAAGGGGTGGTCGGCCTAAGCTAGGCCGAAACTTGGAGAGGGGGAAAGAGAGGAAGAGAGGGGGGCGGCCACAAGATGAGAGGGAGAGGAGCAAGGATTTTTAGGGTTTTCAATTCTCTTCCAAAATTGCCTTTTACATAGTTCATGGCTTAATATATATAGCCAAGCACACACCAAGGGCTATATGCAGCCCATACAAAATAAAACAACAATGGCCGGCTAAATGCAGACCAAAATAAAAAATAAAATTGTAGCAAAGGCTGGCTAAACGCAGGCCAGATTAAATGTCCCAAAAATAACATAACAAAAGACAAACTCAAATTAAGTAAAGTTCTTCATGTGCCGAGGGCGAAGGTTGTAACGTTGTCCGTCACGAACGTTGCGGCGTCGCAGATCCTTGGGTGGTGGCGGTGGATCGTCGTCAACTGCATCGTCATCAAGATGAGGGTCGTCGTCCCCATCAGGGGTCTTACAAATGGTATCATATTGCTATGATCCTCCAAGGAGAAAGTCACTTAACAATGGTGCCACCCCCGTTTGATTAGTCAGTTTGGGGACAAACTGATTTAGCGGAAGCAGTGGTGTGCCCATATGTAATTCACACTAAGTTTGTCCATCTTTAACCTTAGATTAGCCAACCTAACCTTAGGTTTGTACCCTATGTGTAGGTCCCAATACATGCTGAGCCAGTGAGGGGCACCCCCGCCCCGTCCGTGCCTACATAATTCCAACAATAATAGCTAGGGCAGACGCTCACAGCTATTTTGGACGCCTTAATGTCCCAATCTCAGCATGCACCTGTACAACAATAGGGTCCGAGATCTAGTAGGTTAAGCACATTCCGAGCTCTCTCCCCTCCCGCTTATATTGGGACAGAGTCGGCGGTGCATACAGAGGAGTGGCTCGACACTATACAAGAATTGTTGGAAGGAATAAGATGTCCAAACAATATGGAGGTGACCCATGTGGTTACACTCTTAGAACTGCACGCAAAAAGGTGGTGGAAGTCCCTCATGGGCTCCACTTTTCGTGGAAGAGTGTACACGGAAATTAGTTGGAGTGAATTCTCTGAAGCCTTTTTAGAGCATTTCATCCCCTCGGCCGCTCAGGATGGTCTTGAAGAGAGATTTTTGTAACTAAAGCAAGGGTCCATGTTGGTGAAAGAGTACCAACGGGAGTTTCAGCACTTGGCTAGATTCGCTGACTCCTACGAGTTGGATGATAGAGGGTACGCCAAACGATTCTACAAAGGCTTGCGAGATCCCCTAAGGCAAGCCCTTTTGTTTATAACAGACTCTAGTCTGGCGGAGATTATCGATATGGCGAAGAGATTAGAAGCAGACCACTTGGGAAGTGGTAAAAGGCCAGCGGAGGGCGTGATGGAAGCCGACCCCAGCAATAGAAGGAGATTTGACAAAAGAAGAGGAAGAGGATATCGGAGGGGTGGCAGGCGTTTCCCCCAGAACTTTAGAGAGGAGCGCCCGGTTCCGCAACCGCCAGCATTACCTCCACCTCAACAATTTCAGCAACACGGCGGAAGGCAGGAACGGGTGTGCTTTGAATGCAACCAACCGGGCCACATTCGACGCTACTGCAAGCAACTGTTTGGAGATGCGCCTTTTGCTCTCCCTCCAGCAGCCCCTCAGGGGAGAGGGTATGTGCGTGGTCGAGGATGATGACCACGAGGAAGAAACCCCGGACCCGCTTGAGATAAGATGTATGCCTTGGACATGACTCAAGTGCGGAATCCTCAAGAGATGATTGTAGGTACGATTTGAATTAGCCATTTTGCTTCCATTAATATCCTCTAGTGGCTTAAGATATACTAGATGTCTAGCTTGAGTATTATTAAATGACACTTAGGCACCGTGATGGTCGGCAGGAAACCGGCTTATATGTTATTTGACACCGGGTCCTCACATTCTTTCGTGTTTGAAGATTTCATCAAGGATATACACGGAGTACAATATTTCACTGGTATTGCTCGAAGAGTACGCCTCCCAAACAGATCTGAGATGACGGAAACCACGAAGTGTGAGTTGGAGATAACCATTGGGGGAAAGGCCTTTGATACCCCCGCCACAATTTTGAGAATACCAGAATTCGACCTCATTTTGGGCATGGCATGGCTGGATTGGCACCATGCAAGAATCGACTGCGCGAAGAAGCACATCTATTTGAGACATGGGGATACTGATGTTGTCTTCCAAGGTATAAATATCGCACCACAAATATTGTTATCCTCAATCCAGACCGTGAAAGGTCATATGAGAGGGGATGAAGGCTTACATGATATGTTTCAAGCTAAAGGAGATGAAGGTAGATGTGAAGGATGTGCGGGTAGCACGGGATTTCCCTGAGGTATTTCCTGATAAATTGCAAGGGTTACCCCCGCATAGAGAAGTGGATTTTAAGATTAAGCTTGTATCAGGAGCTAAGCCTGTCTCCAGGACCCCTTATCGGATGGCCCCAAAAGAACTCGCGGAGTTTAGAGTTCAACTGCAAAAGTTAGTAGAATCAGGGTTTGTTCGCCCCAACTCATCACCTTGGGGAGCCCCTGTTCTATTCGTTAAGAAGAAAGATGGAACCCTGCGTTTATGTATAGACTATCGGGAACTCAACCGACTAACGGTACGAAACACCTATCCGTTACCTCGAATCGATGAGTTGTTCGACCAACTGGTGGGAGCGCATTGGTTCTCCAAGCAAGATTTGCGCTCTGGGTATTACCATTTGAGAATACAAGAGGATGATATTCCGAAAACGGCTTTCAGCTCAAGGTATGGCTTATATGAGTTCACAGTGATGCCGTTTGGGCTCACAAATGCCCCATCAGCTTTAATGAACTTGATGAATAAAGTGTTTGAGCCCTATCTGGATGTCTTCGTCATTGTGTTCATTGACGACATCTTAGTCAACTTGAAGACGGAGGAGGAACATTCCGGGCATTTGGCCTTAGTTCTGGAAAAGTTAAAAGAGCACGCCCTGTTCGCCAAGTTTAGCAAGTGTGAATTCTGGCTTAGGGAAGTGGCTTTCTTTGGTCATGTAATCAGTGGGGCTGGACTAGCTGTGGATCCGGCCAAGGTGCGTGTCATGAAGGAGTGGTCGCCCTTGAAGTCGGCGGCCGATGTGAGGAGTTTTCTTGGACTTGCTAGATACTACCACAAGTTCATAAAAGGATTCTCCAAGATTGCCCTCCCGCTTACTTCTTTGACAAAGAAAGGTGTGCTATTTGAGTGGACACTCCAGTGTGAAGCGGTATTCCAGGAATTAAAGGATAGACTTACCTCCGCCCCCATCCTTGTCCTTCCGTCTGGGAAGGAAGGATTCCAAGTTTACACGGACGCGTCTTATCAGGGGTTTGGAGCGGTGTTGATGCAGCACGGGCATGTAATTGCTTATGCTTCAAGACAATTGAAGAAGCATGAAATCAATTACCCGATGCATGATTTTGAGCTACGAGCGGCGGTGTTCGCCTTAAAGGTATCGAGGCATTATCTATACGGCGTCCACTGCGAAATCTTCTCGGATCATAAAAATTTTATGTACGACCATACCCAGAAGGAATTGAACTTAAGACAACGGCGGTGGTTAGAGTTTCTATGCGACTATGAGTTCACCTTGAACTACCACCCCATAAAAGCGAACTCGGTAGCCGATGCGTTGAGTAGGAAAGTACCCGGCTCGAGCCAAGAGTCTCAGTTGATAAGCATGGAGTTGGCACGGATGATCGAGGAGATGGACATCACCTTAATATTTAAGGCTTCTTCGGAATATACGGAGTACCTGTCCAACATGAGCATAGTTTGTGATATCCGGGACCGGATCCGAGTGGAGCAAGGATTGGATGCGGCTTTGGCCCCGACAATAAAGTTAATCGAAGACGGGACTACCGATGAGTAAACACTAAAGGACGGCCTCGTTTACTTTCGTGGGCTACCTCGCTCCCGCTCAGGAAATGATTTAGTGTGGGTAATCGTTGATCGCCTTACGAAAGTTGCCCGATTCATTCCTATGAAGAAGGAGGATCATGTGGATGTCTTAGTACGCCTTTTTGTGGAGCAGTTTGTACGGTATCACGGCGTACCTAAGACGATAGTTTCAGACTGTGATGGTTGTTTTACCTCCAAGGAGTGGAAGGCGGTACAGGCGTATTTTGGCTCGCGCCTTACCTTCAGCACCGCATTTCGTCCTCAGACGGACAGGCAGTCTGAGACGACCATCCGAACATTGGAGGATCTGTTGAGATTGTGTGTGATAGATAGGGGAGAGCTGTGGGAAAGACACTTACCCTTAGTGGAATTCTCCTACAACAACAGCCATCGAGCTAGCATTGGCATGGCGCCCCATGAAGCCCTCTATGGAAGAAGGTGTAGAACACCTTGTCTTGGGTGCAAGACGAGGATCCGAAGGCATTGGGAATTGAGTATATTGACGATACTGATGCGGTGGTTAGGCTGATAAGGGATCGCATGTTGGAGGCTCAAAGTCGGCAGACGAAGTATTATAATGCAAAGAACTGTATGGTTGAGTTTCAAGTGGGTGATAAAGTGTTCCTGAAAATCCGGCCAATGCATGGAGTGTCACGGGTGCGGGGAGTGAAGAAGCTCAGCCCACGGTATGTTGGACCCTATGTCATAGTGGAAAGGATTGGCCCTTTGGCCTATCGTCTGGAGCTACCGCCCGAGCTAGAAAATCTCCACGATGTGTTCCATGTATCGTCGCTTCAGAAGGCGCTGTTGCGGCCTGAACAATACATCCCCCCAACTAATGGTAAGGTGGCGTCTGACAGATCTGTGCGACTGGAGCCGGTGCGGATCGTTGATAATGAAATAAGAACCTTGCACCGCAAAAGTGTGCCTCTGGTAAAAGTGCAATGGTCTAATCATGGGAAGGAAGAATTTACTTGGGAGCCGGTTGACTTGATGAAGAAGCGCTACCCGGAGCTGTTCTCCCAAGGTAACATTTTACAGCGCATAATATTTTGTACTTGCATCCCCATAGCCCTAGCCTGATTTCAGGGATGAAATCTTTTATTTTGTTTATAGGATTTGTTACGTCCCAATTCGCGCTAGGCCCCTCGCACGAGTTTTGAGAAAAGAGACTTAACTCGGGCTTGGGACGCACTGGCAAAAGGTGTCAAGTGCGTTGAATGGAGTGTAGGGTTGAGTGATATCCAACGAATCGAAAGGAAATGGCCCAAGGGAAAATTGACGAGAATGGAAGTTGATACTCACTGATCGACGGGTATCGGGAGTGATACTCGCCGATTCGATCGGTATCGATGGTCGATACCCGCCTAATTCAGAACTGCAGATTGGGAATTAGGTTAAGTGAAAGTCAACGAGAATGCTCGGCGATTCTCACCGATCGACGAGAATGCCCGGCGATTCTCACTGATCGTCGAGAATGCCCGGTGATACCAACCGATCGTCGAGTATTGCTGACAGATACTCCACTCACTCAACGCCAGAATTTCCGATAAGTGGGCTAAGTGAAATTCGTCGGGTATCATTGTTGATACCCGACGAATTCGTCGAGAATGCCAGACGATTCTCGCCGATCATCGAGAATTCCCGGTGATACCCACCGATCGTCGAGTATCGCTGACTGATACTCAACGCACTCAACACCAGGAATTTTCGATAAGTGGGCTGAGTGAAATTCGCCGGGTATCATTGTTGATACCCGTTGAATTCGTCAAGAATGCTCGCCGATTCTCGCCGATCGTCGAGGAATACGGTTGATTCCCGTCGAATTTGACTTGTGTGTTTTCTTCGCCCAGTAAGATTCGCCGGCTTGTACAGGCAGACCGAACCGGACTTCAGAATTCGTGCTAATGATGATTCCTTGTACCGGGTCACTTCAATATGACCCATTAGGGGCAGTCCAATGGGGCGTTTGCACGTGGCGGGAGGATTTAACCTAATACATCGGTTTATAAGAAGAGATAAAGCCGAACCATAGCCGATCGTTCTTGCCATCATCATGGACCTCGCGAATACGACAGAGCCGCGGGAAGCAGTCGGAGTTCCTGGAGGCGGCCTTCTCTCTCTCTCTCTCTCCTTCCTTTGTCGTGAAGAACAACTACACCAAGCAAGGGATGCCGCAAAGAAGAATGACTAGATCCATGGCCGAAAATGGTGTTACCGCTAGAAACGAGGTGAGCTTCCTCCCCTCTCCCTTGGTGCTAGATTTGTAGTTAATATTCTAGGAGAGATATCGACTCCTTAGAGCCTTGTTGGTGAGGAGGAGATTTCTTAGGGAAAAGCCATGCCTAGGTCGTTTTCTTAGGCTTAGTCCCCTCCATCCTCTTCATTCTTCAAAGTGAAGATGAGAGAGTGATGATAAATACAACTCTAGAGGGGGGGGGGGTGAATAGAGTATTCAAAAATTATGACACCCTACTCAACTCCCTTAGAGTTAATTTGCGGAATTAGTTTATAGATATTGATAAAATTAGAGCCTAACACAAAGTGTAGTGCACAAGAGAGAGCTAACTGTAATTATAGTTAAGCTTGGGATCCTATCACAGCAACTAGCAATCCTAGTTATTTCTACTCACAGCCACAGTGTAATAAATGAAACAAACAGTACAGACGACACAAGAAATTTTATAGTGGTTCCCTCTAAATAGGTACGTCCACTCTTCTACCACCCTGGTAGGAATCCACTACAGGTTTTTGTTCAGGTGTCCTGCCACCAACTGATCTGCTTCAGGTAGATCAAGTAGACCCTTTGAGCTTTTGATCAGGAGCTCAAAATCCAACATAGGTTTTTGATCAGGTGCCCTGCCACCAAGGGTTCACTTTTGAAGGGAGTAATAACCCTTTGTACAGGAGGTTGAGAGAGTTAAGGCTTCTTCTCTATTGTTTAACAGATAAGAGAAGCTAGTGGATTGCACAGAGCTAGATAGCTCTAAATAATCAAGGCTCCCCCTGGCTTAGAGAATATCCAGGAAGGAGTCTTGCTTCAGGGTGCAGGAACTCTTTAGAACTAAGACAAAGAACTGTCTTGAGGTTCTGAAGGAGAAGCTTGAAGAAGACTCTTGATTTGGAACAGATGTTCTTCTTCAAATAGCTTCCTTTCTTCTTCTTCTTCTTCTTCTTCTAAAGGCCTTTGAGTGAAAGTCTTCCTGTATGCAGGATGAACTCAGGATAAAGAAGAATGCTGAAGAGATTTGATCTTCTTAGTTGAATGTGAATTTCTGAGAGATGTAGAACTTTCTTGCTTTCTCTCTTTCTCTATGATGCTGAGTGTATGTGTTCTATCTATTCTATGTATATCTGTATGTTATTTTCTTTCAAAAGAAGCTCTTTAAATATGAGCCTTTGCAACGGCTTTAATTTGAGTTTGAATCTTTGTCTTCTTCTGGAATCAGTAATCTGAGCTGCAAAAAGCATAAAGCAAAAACAAATCCTGCAGACAGACATGCTATAAGAGGATAAAGCTTTCTAAGAAGCTGCATAACCAATCAGATAAGAAGGGTGCAAGAAAAAGGTCACATCAAAAAGAACTCTTTACAGCCAGAAAAGACTTTCTGAGTCTAACAGCTATAAAGGACAGCCTGGCAGATAAAGCAGAAAATGTATTTTCAACTAATAAGACAAAACACTTTGTCAGATAAAGATTGGCTCATACATAAGGAATGGAGCAGAGATTGCCTGGAAATAATAGCACAAATTTACTAAAATAATATGCCAAATAAATATGAAATAAATCATAGAATAGAAGAGGACAAAATTACTAAAGACATACAACAGAATGTCGAACGACCCTCGGAGATCGTCGAACGAAGCACAGAGATCGTCGACCTATCAAACAGATAGTCGAATGATACAGATAGCCGAACTACCAAAGTAGATAGTCGAACTACCACAGCAGATAGTCGAACTATCAGGACAGATAGTCGAGCTATCAGATAGTCGACCTATCAAGACAGATAGTCGAACTATCAAGCAAAACAGATAGTCGACCTATCAAACAGATAGTCGAACTATCAAACCAAACAGATAGTCGACCTATCAACCAGATAGTCAAACTATCAAAGAAAACAGATAGTCGACCTATCAAACAGATAGTCGAACTATCAAAGAAAGCAGATAGTCGAACTATCAAACAGATAGTCGAACTATTAAAGAAAACAGATAGTCGACCTATCAAACAGATAGTCGAAATATCAAAGAAAACAGATAGTCGACCTATCAAACAGATAGTCGAACTATCAGATAGTTAATCTATCCAAGCAGATAGTCGGACTATCAAATACAATAGATAGTCGACCTATCAAACAGATAGTCGAACTATCAAACAACACAGATAGTCGACCTATCAAATAGATAGTCGAACTATCAGATAGTTGAACTATCCAAGCAGATAGTCGAACTATCAAACACAGCAGATAGACGACCTATCAAGACAAATAGTCGAACTATCAGATAGTTGAACTATCCAAGCAGATAGTCGAACTATCAAGAAATCTGTCTGGTCAAAAGACGTCGAGCGGGGTTCGACGATCGACAAGGCAGATTTCACAGAACGTCGAGCTAACAAGAGTTGAACTAACTCAGAGATAGACGATCTGCTGACAGACAAACGTCGACCAACTGATAGACGATCGTCGAGCAGTCGATAGACGATAGTCGAGCGGCGTTCGACCATAGTCGAACAAAAAATAACTTAACCAAATTTTCATCTGGAAAAGTGACAACTCTAAAACTAGAGCAAACTAACAAAACAACTAACCTTTGACCATATGATAAATCTTGGGTCAAGAGACAGAAAGAGAGGACTGAACTCAAATCCAAACTAGGGTACCAACAATCTCCCCCTATTAGAGTTAAGTCTCTCAACAATAAAAAACACAAAACAAACTACTGAAAATAAATAAAATACAGGAAGTGAAATAGCTAAGCAGCAGATAACATCAATCAAATAGACAAATAAATAACTGTCAATCAATGAAATTTAAGGAGCTTCAGAATTTGGTTTAGATTCAGAGGAACTAGGAATAAAAGTAATTTTCCTAAAAGGGTCTAGAGCTTCTTTCTTTGACAACTTTAGATCTTGCTCTCCAATAATTTTAGATTCTGATGCCCTTGGAACACTGCTTCAGGATGCTTTTCCATATATTTTGAAGGGTCAAATACCTCAGGTCTAACCTAGAATTTATCAAGATCCTTCTTTCTGAATTTGGACATAGTTGTTAATCCTGTAGTATCTTTACCTTCAGCTTTGGCTTTCCTAATTTGGGCTGATCCAACAAGCTCAAGAAATGGAGCCATCCTGAAATGAGGATCAAGCTCTTGACTTTCATACATATTTTCACAAGTTGGATCTACAGGTTTCATAGCTTTAAATTTAATAGACATATCTAGCAGGCTTTCAGCTGGCTCTTTTTCCTGAATAACTAGAGAAGAAGGAGGAGCAAACACAACAAATTTCTTACTGGATTTTTTAGAGAAAATAACTCTTTTACCTTTTTAAACAGCTTTCACTGCATGATTTGGATTTGAAGAAGATGTGCTCTTGATTTCTTTGGAAGGAGGAGGAGAAAAGGTTTGTTTTTGATAAACCACCTCCTTCACTTGTTCTTTTACATCAGCATCATGTCTTTGGTAACCATATTGCGATCTGCCTTGGTATCCTTGATTGCTTTTCCTTTGAAAAGACTGGGATGGAGTAAACCTATCAGACGGAGCAGAAGGATTTGCAGACAAGTTGCCAGAGGCTCCTGCACTAGGAGCTGGAGGAGGAGGACCTCTAGGAGTCCATCTTAGAGTAGGACTGTCATACCTTTTAGACTTCTTCCTTAACTTTTGCTGATTCTTAGAGAATCCCATCCAATGCTGAAACTCTTTAGATTTGGGATCAATACCTTTCAAGATATAATAAGGGATATCATTATCAGGGTTTGGAGGAGGAGGAGCCACCGCTTTTCTTTTCTTCTTGGCAGATTTCTTTTTCTTGGATTCTTCAGATTCATCAGAATCATCCTCATCCTTAGAGTTTGAAGAAGGAGGAAGATCATAAGGATCAAACGCCTCTTACACAGCTTTTTCTTTCTCTTTTAAGGCAGCTCTTTCTAACTCTTCTTCCAAGGCATCTTGTGCTAGAAGAGTGTCTAGATCTAATCCAGGAGTGTTATCCCAGACAGTAGACTTTTCCATTTGAATTTCTGAAACCTTTTCTTGTTCATCAATAACTATCATGGAGACCAGTTCTTCTTGTACAGCTAACTGAGCTGGCTGAGCAGCCTCAGGATCTTGAACAAGTGGTTCTGGATCAGGTTTAACTTCTATAGCAGGTTGATGATCAAGCTCATGGGCAGCTAACACTTCTTCCACTATATCTGTAGTATTATGAACACAAATTTGCTAAATGAAATTTTATAATTCCTTCTAGGTATTCCCATACTAACATGTCAGTTATCAAGTCTAGAAAATGAGTAAAACAGTTACCTTCAGGATTTTCCTTAGAATATCCTAACTCCCATAATTCATCTAGGAAGGAGGTAATGACTCCTTCTAGGTAGAGGGCAACTAGGGGAGTGGAGAATTCTTCTAGGCAGACTTTGACAACAAACTCAGATTTCATTATAGCATCAGAAATATCTTTTTCAGACAGAGGTGTTGTTTCTTCTATCTCTTTTTCTGTATCTGCTTGAGGATCTGCTGGACAAGAGGCCAAGGGCAGTTCAGAGGCATCTTCATAGAGCATCTCCCCCTGTCTGATTTTAGTGGAAACTGAAACCAGGCCCCTAGATGAAGAGGGCTCAGCGGATTTGGAGAGGGCTTGGATGACGGCAGTCAAAGAAGAGATGGAGGATACAAGGGGAGCAATTGCCTCTTCAATCATGATTTTGATTGAAGGAGTAATTAACTCAAGGATGCTTGAGATGAAGGCTGGGGTGATTTCAAATGAAGGTGGGGGAATCACAGTAGATGGATGAACAGCAGGGATGGTGTATTCTTGATGAGATGGAGAGTGAACTAGAGAATGATGAGTGGATGCAAGAATATCAATATGATCTGAATGAAGAATTGGTGACTGAGGAGGAGTGGAAAGCTCAGAAGCCAATAAATCAAAACTAGGATGAGATATCCTAGCAAGATGAGAAGGGAGTGGAGATGCTGGAGGTGATGCATGGAGAATTATGGAGGAATCAAGAAGATGAGATGCAGAAGATGGAACTTCAACTAAAGTAGATGGTGGCACTTCAGTAGAGGTTGAAGGTAACGCAGAAGAAGTGGATGGAAAGGAGAGATTGGCTGAGCCTGCTTCTTGAAGGGGGGGAGTGACTGAAGCAGTCCTTGTGCTCTCAGATGCAACTAGAGCTACCCCTGCTGGAGCGGGCTTCATAAAACTCCTTTTCCACTTGACAAACAAGGTTGGGTCCATCTTTTTGCTGGCATTGATTGAAGTAGAAACTGAGACCAACAGATGGGGATATTTATCTTTTAGAAAAATCCCAGGCACCCTACCGAGGGTGACTTCCTTCTTTCTATTCTTTTTCCTTATCAAATCAAACAAAACTCCTGCACAGTTAATCTGCTTCTTGTTCACGATGGAACACATCAGGGCAAACTGTTGCCTGGTTATATTATAATGGGCAGAGTGTTTTCCCAGAAGTACTTTTCTGACTAGTTCAGCAAGGAACTTTATTTTCAATGGAAAATTCACCTTTAGCAACTTAGAAGGAATGCCGTCAGCATGTCCTAGTTCAGTCAACATTCTCCCAAACTCAGGGGTATCTTGCTCATAATCCTCTTCCCCATTCAATAATCCAAAAATTTCAGTTAAAATGGCCGGAGTCAAAATTACCTCTTCTCCGCCTATTGTTCCGGTCATAGAGTCGTCATTGGAGGATGAAGTGAATGCCCATTCTTTATTCTCGGGAATGTTTATATTTATTCTTGTTGACATGAACTTTTCCAATCCTTGATTTTTGTAGAGGTTGAGGATTTCCACTATCGCAGATTCACAGCAGCTGAAAGAATCAAAGTCCACGCTGAAGCCAGCATCGAACTTCACCACGGACAGAAGGGCTGGAGCAATCGCCATCGAAGGCGTTGGAGAAAACGAGAGAGAGGGCGAAGGCGAAACGGCAGAAATCGCGAGACAGGGAGCAAGCAGAAAGATGGAATGCGAGAAGACGCTCTCCGTCGACGATAAAAAGAACGATTTATTAACCTAGGTCACCATCGGTTTTAATATTAAACCAGCAATCGGCGATCTATTTTAAAAGATACTGGAGGCGATGGTCAAACGGTCGTTCGACGATCGTTCCTGAAGCAGAGTAGTTGATCCATCTTTCGACTATTTCTGTCTTCACAGACAACAAGCTGTCGTCAACCATAGATCAACGATAGGCTCGACCTGTTCGACGATCTGCGAACGTCGGTCGATGATCTTCAAGCAGATAAGCTATCATCAACCATAGGTCGACGATAGGCTTGATCCGATCGACTATCTTTGAACGTCGTTCGATGATCTTCAAATAGGTTTCAACAAAGGCAGACGTCACACTTAATCTTTTCCATTAATCATGCCTAGTTGAACCAAAAAGAACAGATGCTTTTGTTCATCTAAAGGCTTGGTGAAAATATCATCTCTCTGAAGGTCAGTTGATATGAACTCAAGGCTGATCTTATTCTTTTCCACACAATCTCTCAGGAAATGGTGTCTAATCTCAATGTGCTTGGTTCTAGAGTGGTGCACGAGATTTTGTGCAATGGAGATAGCACTGGTACTGTCACACATGATTTTTGTGTTCTTGTGTGTGTACCCATAATCCAAAAGCTGGTTTTGAATCCACAGGATATGTGAACAACAACTAGCAGCTGCTATATATTCAGCCTCTGCAGTTGAAGTTGATACAGAAGCCTGCTTCTTACAGAACCAAGAGACCAATCTCTCTCCCAAGAACTGACAAGTTCCTGAGGTACTTTTCCTGTCAACTCTACAACCAGCATAATCAGAATCAGAGTATCCAATTAATTCAAATTCTGATTTAGCTGGGTACCATAGTCCTAGATTTGGACATCCCTTCAGGTATCTCAAGATTCTCTTGAGAAGAATCAGATGAGATTCCTTGGGGTTGACCTGGAATCTAGCACACAGGCATATAACAAACATTATATCTGGTTTACTTGCAGTTAAATACAAAAGGGAACCAACAATGGCCCTATAATTCTTTTGATCAACAGGCTTACCATGATCATCGGAATCTATAACTACATTAGTAGCCATAGGTGTATGCATTGCTGATGCATCAGCCATCCCAAACTTTTTTACCAATTCCTTGGCATATTTGGATTGGGAGATGAAGATGCCATCAGCATCTTGCTTTACTTGGAGACCAAGAAAGTAAGACAGCTCACCCATACTACTCATCTCAAACTTAGAATGCATTAAGTCAGAGAACTTTTTGCACAGTTTGGGATCAGTGGAACCAAAAATAATATCATCCACATACACTTGAATTAACAGGATTGTGTCCTTGTGGTTCTTGACGAAAAGGGTTCTATCAACTACTCCCCTAACAAAGTTATGCTCTAACAGGAAATTAGCTAGAGTCTCATACCAGTCTCTGGGTGCTTGTTTGAGTCCATAAAGAGCTTTTTGCAACTTGAAAACATGTGAGGGCTGAGTTGAAGAAACAAACTGTAACACCCCAGAACTCAAAATATGGTTGTACACATTTTTGAGTAGCAGGCTGGTAGACACGGCCTGGGACACGGGCGTGTCCCAGGGCGTGTCGGGGTACACGGCCTGGGACACGGGCGTGTCCCAGGGCGTGTTCGATTTAAATCTCAAAATTGGCCTATTCGGGTCAGAGCTGTACACGGCCGTGAACACGGCCATGAACACGGGCGTGTCAGGCTGGACACGGGCGTGTCGGCTGCCGTGTTCCGACCCGTGTACTGGTTTTGGAAGTCGATGGGTGCCGTGTAGCAGGGGACACGGGCGTGTCTCAAGACTGACACGGGCGTGTCAGGTTCGACACGGGCGTGTCGAGCCCCGTGTTGTTCAGTCGGTTCCAAACCGCGTGTGCCGCTTAAGGGTACACGGCCTGTGACACGGGCGTGTCACAGGCCGTGTCAGGCAAAATTTGGGTTCTTGGGCAGATCTCGGCCGTTCGTTTCCTTCTATTTGGATCATGTGGTCCATAGCACTTCCAGCCTCCTTAAGGCCGTGGATTGAGGGGAAAGCTCATTCCACTTAGCCTTTCATCTTAAGAAAGAGAGGAGCTTGGAGGAGAAGGAGGAGGAGGCCGGTGGAGCTTCGTCGAGCCGAATAGAGAGCCGAGAGCAGCGTTGCGGAGGCAAGGCCGCTGCGGTGGTTTCCATCCGGCTAGTTTTCTATGGCGCCGAAGCGATCGTCAAGGGTAACGATCTTTCTTCCTTGGGCAGGTGAAGCCCTTTGTTTTGCATGTGCATGGGATCCTCCATCAAGAGATGGAAACGCGGAAGTGATTCCAGCAGTTGAGTCTGCATCTAGAGCCGGAAGTCTGTAGTACGGCATAGGCATGCTGTGTGAAGCCCATCCAGACGTATGTCGGGATTGGTGATGTTTATATTGCGATCCGGAGAAGACTCCGTGTATGCATCGTTTAGCCTGCGGAGATGGTGAGGACGATGTGTTTGGTGTATAGGATGCTTTGCATAGCTCCTTTGGTTGTATGCTTTGAAGAGCTGGTTGATGGAGTGCGGACACCTCTGAGTGGGTGGGTGCGTGAGGTCTTCAACAGGGGTTTGGAGGCTTATGCCCATTCTACCAAGTGGCGATGAACACCTCTGAGTGGGTGGGTGCGAGAGGTCTTCAACAGGGGTTTGGAGGCTTATGCCCATTCCAACAAGTGGCAATGTTAAGATCGGGTGAGCGGTCGATTGGTAGCAAAGCAGCAGGGCGAATTCCCTAGGCTTGTTACACTACGGGGGTAGGTCGACTGATAGTGCTCACGGGTTTTGGTGTGGTGCGTACCTCTGAGTGAGACGGGTGCGTGAGGTCTTCAACAAGGGTTTGGAGGCTTATGCCCGCCTACCAAGTGCAAACCATGAAAGGTGCCCTGAGTGCACGGAGCGCCTGGCATTGAGGCCGGCGTTTGTGATGTTGGGTGTATGTGCTTTATATGTTGCAATTGCTATACATGCAGGGAAGAAACCACTGCCCCGGGTAAGGGGTGGGGTCGTTATAATTGGTCAGCTGAATGCTGACCGTTGCTTTGTTTATCACCCATGGGGTGGACGTCCTTATGCAGGTGTTGCGGGCTGATGGATTGAGCGGGCAAAAGCCCATGCTGCTGGTAGGCCCTTGAAGGCCGTGCGAAGTGTTGGATTTCATGTGTGGCCGGCCTGCGTGCCGATGTATGAAATTATATGTGTTGTAAAGAGTAACTTGTAAGGCCGTAAGGCCGTGTGCGGTGTGAGTTGTAAACATTCCTGGTTATCTATATAAATGTGATATTTATATATAGTAGTGGACATTCAATGGTATGAGTTCTTGCACTTAATAAGCTTCCGCTAGAATGCTCTGAGTTAGGACTCGGTTGGTTTGGTATTATCCTGTGACCTCACCGTCTGTTTGTGGCATATAGTGTGGGGCCCCGGCCGGACCTTCTACTATACGTCATTTAACGGATGGGGTCGTTACATTTTGGTATCAGCGCTTTTGTCGGTCTTCCCTTCCGAATTCGTGGTCGAATTCTTTTGTGGGGTGGCGAGAACGTGTTCGTGCGACCTGCTGTAACGCTAATGAACTCAAGAATGTCCACTAGGAATGTGTGTGTGTGTGTCTTTTTGGTGAGTTTGCCGTATTACCATGGAAAGTAATGCTATCTTGTTCACCTATAGGTGACGAGGAGTGGAGCTGGGCAGTCGGAGCCCCAGCGTTCGGATGAGAGTGCGGCACCACCTGAGGTGCCTACACCTCCCCCTTTTGCGGAAACGGTGCGCTTAGTTGCGGAGATGATCTTTGCTATGCTTCAGGCACAACCTTTTGGACAAGCGAGGCCCGCTGTGGCGCCAGTGCACGTTGGTGCGAGGCAAGAGCATGTTGAGGTTGGTGCGAGGCAAGAGCATGTTGAGGTTCCGGTTGCTGTGCAAGCAGCGGACGAGCAACTTAAGCACTTTATGGAATTTAATCCGCCTACGTTTGTCGGGGCAACGTCTCCAACAGAGGCCGAGGATTGGCTCTCTCGAGTGAAAAGAATCCTGGCTGCGCTCAGGATTAATGAGGAGCAGAAAGTCCCGTTAGCCACTTTCCTCTTGGAAGGAGAGGCGAGGCTATGGTGGGATGAGATCGAGTTGCACCAGTTGGGCGGTAGAGATCTGGGCGACATATCGATGGACGAATTTTCTAGATTGTTTTGGGCAAAATATTTGCCAATGGCGCAGAGAATTGCAATGGAAAATGAATTTCAACGTCTGGTACAGGGTGATAAGACCGTGGACGATTACCTGCATGAGTTTACCAAACTCGGTCGTTATGCGGGGTCGACGTTTGCGGACCAGGCGCGGAAGACAAATAGGTTCTATGAAGGGCTGCGTGATGAGCTGAGGTTGGCTCTCCCGAGTTCAGTGAACCAAGGATTCCAAGCATTGGTGCATACCGCTAGTGCGCTAGAGAAGGATTTGAAGCGGGTGCGGGAGAAGAAGATCGTAGCGGTGGAAAAGTCCGACTTCAAAGTTCCGCCATCCGAGCAGTCCGAGTTCAGGAAACGTGATAAGAAGCGGTTCAGGCCTGCTGAACAAACTTCTGCAGATGTTGCGTCAGGAGCAACGTTTGGGCAAGAACGGGTTGAGCCGCGGACATGTTTCATTTGTGGGAGGCCAGGACATATTGCGCGATTTTGCTGGAATGGTGCGGCCAAGGGTGAAAGAAAGTCAGGTGCGTCTTATGATGAGAAGGGTAAAGCTGTGGCAGAGTCGTCTGCATCGCGGGCGCAACCGCGAATATACACTCTTGAGATGCAGGAGCCGCAAAGCTCAAATCAAGCAGAGCAGCAAATCCGTGCTTTGGACTTAATGGAGGCCGCTAGACGGATTCTGCGAGATGCGGAGAAGCCGAAATAAAGTGGAGTGTGCACTTTATTTTGTTGTCTATTGTATGTATGTATGTTTTTCTGTTTGGGTCAAACAGTGTGGTGGTACGATTCCATGGGGCGAGCCAAGCTGTGGCCTCTGAGCTCTAAACCTGGATCGTTTTGGGTTGTATCGCAACAGCGTGGTTGTGTTGATACTTGTGCGTTGCGCTAAATTTCGGGACGAAATTTCTATAAGGAGAGGAGGGTTGTAACACCCCAGAACTCAAAATATGGTTGTACACATTTTTGAGTAGCAGGCTGGTAGACACGGCCTGGGACACGGGCGTGTCCCAGGGCGTGTCGGGGTACACGGCCTGGGACACGGGCGTGTCCCAGGGCGTGTTCGATTTAAATCTCAAAATTGGCCTATTCGGGTCAGAGCTGTACACGGCCGTGAACACGGCCATGAACACGGGCGTGTCAGGCTGGACACGGGCGTGTCGGCTGCCGTGTTCCGACCCGTGTACTGGTTTTGGAAGTCGATGGGTGCCGTGTAGCAGGGGACACGGGCGTGTCTCAAGACTGACACGGGCGTGTCAGGTTCGACACGGGCGTGTCGAGCCCCGTGTTGTTCAATCGGTTCCAAACCGCGTGTGCCGCTTAAGGGTACACGGCCTGTGACACGGGCGTGTCACAGGCCGTGTCAGGCAAAATTTGGGTTCTTGGGCAGATCTCGGCCGTTCGTTTCCTTCTATTTGGATCATGTGGTCCATAGCACTTCCAGCCTCCTTAAGGCCGTGGATTGAGGGGAAAGCTCATTCCACTTAGCCTTTCATCTTAAGAAAGAGAGGAGCTTGGAGGAGAAGGAGGAGGAGGCCGGTGGAGCTTCGTCGAGCCGAATAGAGAGCCGAGAGCAGCGTTGCGGAGGCAAGGCCGCTGCGGTGGTTTCCATCCGGCTAGTTTTCTATGGCGCCGAAGCGATCGTCAAGGGTAACGATCTTTCTTCCTTGGGCAGGTGAAGCCCTTTGTTTTGCATGTGCATGGGATCCTCCATCAAGAGATGGAAACGCGGAAGTGATTCCAGCAGTTGAGTCTGCATCTAGAGCCGGAAGTCTGTAGTACGGCATAGGCATGCTGTGTGAAGCCCATCCAGACGTATGTCGGGATTGGTGATGTTTATATTGCGATCCGGAGAAGACTCCGTGTATGCATCGTTTAGCCTGCGGAGATGGTGAGGACGATGTGTTTGGTGTATAGGATGCTTTGCATAGCTCCTTTGGTTGTATGCTTTGAAGAGCTGGTTGATGGAGTGCGGACACCTCTGAGTGGGTGGGTGCGTGAGGTCTTCAACAGGGGTTTGGAGGCTTATGCCCATTCTACCAAGTGGCGATGAACACCTCTGAGTGGGTGGGTGCGAGAGGTCTTCAACAGGGGTTTGGAGGCTTATGCCCATTCCAACAAGTGGCAATGTTAAGATCGGGTGAGCGGTCGATTGGTAGCAAAGCAGCAGGGCGAATTCCCTAGGCTTGTTACACTACGGGGGTAGGTCGACTGATAGTGCTCACGGGTTTTGGTGTGGTGCGTACCTCTGAGTGAGACGGGTGCGTGAGGTCTTCAACAAGGGTTTGGAGGCTTATGCCCGCCTACCAAGTGCAAACCATGAAAGGTGCCCTGAGTGCACGGAGCGCCTGGCATTGAGGCCGGCGTTTGTGATGTTGGGTGTATGTGCTTTATATGTTGCAATTGCTATACATGCAGGGAAGAAACCACTGCCCCGGGTAAGGGGTGGGGTCGTTATAATTGGTCAGCTGAATGCTGACCGTTGCTTTGTTTATCACCCATGGGGTGGACGTCCTTATGCAGGTGTTGCGGGCTGATGGATTGAGCGGGCAAAAGCCCATGCTGCTGGTAGGCCCTTGAAGGCCGTGCGAAGTGTTGGATTTCATGTGTGGCCGGCCTGCGTGCCGATGTATGAAATTATATGTGTTGTAAAGAGTAACTTGTAAGGCCGTAAGGCCGTGTGCGGTGTGAGTTGTAAACATTCCTGGTTATCTATATAAATGTGATATTTATATATAGTAGTGGACATTCAATGGTATGAGTTCTTGCACTTAATAAGCTTCCGCTAGAATGCTCTGAGTTAGGACTCGGTTGGTTTGGTATTATCCTGTGACCTCACCGTCTGTTTGTGGCATATAGTGTGGGGCCCCGGCCGGACCTTCTACTATACGTCATTTAACGGATGGGGTCGTTACATTTTGGTATCAGCGCTTTTGTCGGTCTTCCCTTCCGAATTCGTGGTCGAATTCTTTTGTGGGGTGGCGAGAACGTGTTCGTGCGACCTGCTGTAACGCTAATGAACTCAAGAATGTCCACTAGGAATGTGTGTGTGTGTGTCTTTTTGGTGAGTTTGCCGTATTACCATGGAAAGTAATGCTATCTTGTTCACCTATAGGTGACGAGGAGTGGAGCTGGGCAGTCGGAGCCCCAGCGTTCGGATGAGAGTGCGGCACCACCTGAGGTGCCTACACCTCCCCCTTTTGCGGAAACGGTGCGCTTAGTTGCGGAGATGATCTTTGCTATGCTTCAGGCACAACCTTTTGGACAAGCGAGGCCCGCTGTGGCGCCAGTGCACGTTGGTGCGAGGCAAGAGCATGTTGAGGTTGGTGCGAGGCAAGAGCATGTTGAGGTTCCGGTTGCTGTGCAAGCAGCGGACGAGCAACTTAAGCACTTTATGGAATTTAATCCGCCTACGTTTGTCGGGGCAACGTCTCCAACAGAGGCCGAGGATTGGCTCTCTCGAGTGAAAAGAATCCTGGCTGCGCTCAGGATTAATGAGGAGCAGAAAGTCCCGTTAGCCACTTTCCTCTTGGAAGGAGAGGCGAGGCTATGGTGGGATGAGATCGAGTTGCACCAGTTGGGCGGTAGAGATCTGGGCGACATATCGATGGACGAATTTTCTAGATTGTTTTGGGCAAAATATTTGCCAATGGCGCAGAGAATTGCAATGGAAAATGAATTTCAACGTCTGGTACAGGGTGATAAGACCGTGGACGATTACCTGCATGAGTTTACCAAACTCGGTCGTTATGCGGGGTCGACGTTTGCGGACCAGGCGCGGAAGACAAATAGGTTCTATGAAGGGCTGCGTGATGAGCTGAGGTTGGCTCTCCCGAGTTCAGTGAACCAAGGATTCCAAGCATTGGTGCATACCGCTAGTGCGCTAGAGAAGGATTTGAAGCGGGTGCGGGAGAAGAAGATCGTAGCGGTGGAAAAGTCCGACTTCAAAGTTCCGCCATCCGAGCAGTCCGAGTTCAGGAAACGTGATAAGAAGCGGTTCAGGCCTGCTGAACAAACTTCTGCAGATGTTGCGTCAGGAGCAACGTTTGGGCAAGAACGGGTTGAGCCGCGGACATGTTTCATTTGTGGGAGGCCAGGACATATTGCGCGATTTTGCTGGAATGGTGCGGCCAAGGGTGAAAGAAAGTCAGGTGCGTCTTATGATGAGAAGGGTAAAGCTGTGGCAGAGTCGTCTGCATCGCGGGCGCAACCGCGAATATACACTCTTGAGATGCAGGAGCCGCAAAGCTCAAATCAAGCAGAGCAGCAAATCCGTGCTTTGGACTTAATGGAGGCCGCTAGACGGATTCTGCGAGATGCGGAGAAGCCGAAATAAAGTGGAGTGTGCACTTTATTTTGTTGTCTATTGTATGTATGTATGTTTTTCTGTTTGGGTCAAACAGTGTGGTGGTACGATTCCATGGGGCGAGCCAAGCTGTGGCCTCTGAGCTCTAAACCTGGATCGTTTTGGGTTGTATCGCAACAGCGTGGTTGTGTTGATACTTGTGCGTTGCGCTAAATTTCGGGACGAAATTTCTATAAGGAGAGGAGGGTTGTAACACCCCAGAACTCAAAATATGGTTGTACACATTTTTGAGTAGCAGGCTGGTAGACACGGCCTGGGACACGGGCGTGTCCCAGGGCGTGTCGGGGTACACGGCCTGGGACACGGGCGTGTCCCAGGGCGTGTTCGATTTAAATCTCAAAATTGGCCTATTCGGGTCAGAGCTGTACACGGCCGTGAACACGGCCATGAACACGGGCGTGTCAGGCTGGACACGGGCGTGTCGGCTGCCGTGTTCCGACCCGTGTACTGGTTTTGGAAGTCGATGGGTGCCGTGTAGCAGGGGACACGGGCGTGTCTCAAGACTGACACGGGCGTGTCAGGTTCGACACGGGCGTGTCGAGCCCCGTGTTGTTCAGTCGGTTCCAAACCGCGTGTGCCGCTTAAGGGTACACGGCCTGTGACACGGGCGTGTCACAGGCCGTGTCAGGCAAAATTTGGGTTCTTGGGCAGATCTCGGCCGTTCGTTTCCTTCTATTTGGATCATGTGGTCCATAGCACTTCCAGCCTCCTTAAGGCCGTGGATTGAGGGGAAAGCTCATTCCACTTAGCCTTTCATCTTAAGAAAGAGAGGAGCTTGGAGGAGAAGGAGGAGGAGGCCGGTGGAGCTTCGTCGAGCCGAATAGAGAGCCGAGAGCAGCGTTGCGGAGGCAAGGCCGCTGCGGTGGTTTCCATCCGGCTAGTTTTCTATGGCGCCGAAGCGATCGTCAAGGGTAACGATCTTTCTTCCTTGGGCAGGTGAAGCCCTTTGTTTTGCATGTGCATGGGATCCTCCATCAAGAGATGGAAACGCGGAAGTGATTCCAGCAGTTGAGTCTGCATCTAGAGCCGGAAGTCTGTAGTACGGCATAGGCATGCTGTGTGAAGCCCATCCAGACGTATGTCGGGATTGGTGATGTTTATATTGCGATCCGGAGAAGACTCCGTGTATGCATCGTTTAGCCTGCGGAGATGGTGAGGACGATGTGTTTGGTGTATAGGATGCTTTGCATAGCTCCTTTGGTTGTATGCTTTGAAGAGCTGGTTGATGGAGTGCGGACACCTCTGAGTGGGTGGGTGCGTGAGGTCTTCAACAGGGGTTTGGAGGCTTATGCCCATTCTACCAAGTGGCGATGAACACCTCTGAGTGGGTGGGTGCGAGAGGTCTTCAACAGGGGTTTGGAGGCTTATGCCCATTCCAACAAGTGGCAATGTTAAGATCGGGTGAGCGGTCGATTGGTAGCAAAGCAGCAGGGCGAATTCCCTAGGCTTGTTACACTACGGGGGTAGGTCGACTGATAGTGCTCACGGGTTTTGGTGTGGTGCGTACCTCTGAGTGAGACGGGTGCGTGAGGTCTTCAACAAGGGTTTGGAGGCTTATGCCCGCCTACCAAGTGCAAACCATGAAAGGTGCCCTGAGTGCACGGAGCGCCTGGCATTGAGGCCGGCGTTTGTGATGTTGGGTGTATGTGCTTTATATGTTGCAATTGCTATACATGCAGGGAAGAAACCACTACCCCGGGTAAGGGGTGGGGTCGTTATAATTGGTCAGCTGAATGCTGACCGTTGCTTTGTTTATCACCCATGGGGTGGACGTCCTTATGCAGGTGTTGCGGGCTGATGGATTGAGCAGGCAAAAGCCCATGCTGCTGGTAGGCCCTTGAAGGCCGTGCGAAGTGTTGGATTTCATGTGTGGCCGGCCTGCGTGCCGATGTATGAAATTATATGTGTTGTAAAGAGTAACTTGTAAGGCCGTAAGGCCGTGTGCGGTGTGAGTTGTAAACATTCCTGGTTATCTATATAAATGTGATATTTATATATAGTAGTGGACATTCAATGGTATGAGTTCTTGCACTTAATAAGCTTCCGCTAGAATGCTCTGAGTTAGGACTCGGTTGGTTTGGTATTATCCTGTGACCTCACCGTCTGTTTGTGGCATATAGTGTGGGGCCCCGGCCGGACCTTCTACTATACGTCATTTAACGGATGGGGTCGTTACACAAACCCAGGTGGTTGTTCAACAAATACCTCTTCCTTTAGCTCACCATTTAGAAAGGCACTTTTGACATCCATCTGAAAGACCTTAAACTTCATATAGGCTGTATAGGCTAGAAAGATCCTTATTGCCTCTAGCCTTGCAACAGGAGCAAAGGTTTGGTCATAATCTATACCTTCCTCCTATCTATAGCCCGGAGCTACAAGCCTAGCTTTGTTCCTTACAATAATTCCATTTGCATCCAACTTGTTTCTAAACACCCACTTGGTGCCTATGATTAGTTGGCCTTTAGGTCTTGGAACCAAAGTCCATACTATTCATCTTTCAAACTGATTGAGTTTCTCTTGCATAGCAATAATCCAGTGGGGATCTAGCTCAGCATCTTTAATGGCGAGGGGCTCAATCTGTGAATGGAAACAAGCATGCATCACATCCTGTCTTAATTGATGTCTTGTTTGAAAACCAGCTGAAATGTCTCCAATCACTTGAGATGTAGGATGATCTCTAAGTGTGACAACATTAGCAGGTGGGATGTGATCTTCAGCAACAGTTGGGATTAATTCCTCAGGAGAAATTGGATCTACTATTGGTGGTACAACAACAGCTTCTGCAAGGTCTTCATCACTGTCTGAATCAGTGATATGAAGAGTTGATAGATGGAGAATCTCTTGAGTGACATCTTTACTATATTCTAGTACCTGCAATGAACTTGAGGAAGGAGAAGTTTCCTTCTCCTTGAAAAATATCTGAGATTCATCAAAAGACACATGCACAGATTCCTCAATTTTAGAAGATGATTTATTAAATACCCTATAAGCTTTGCTTACTTGGGAATATCCAAGAAAAATTCCCATTGAAGCTTTTGCTTCAAACTTTCTAAGGTATTCTTTATTATTGTTATGAATGTATACTACACAACCAAATACTCTAAAATAATTTATTTTAGGTTTCTTTCCTTTAAGCAACTCATAAGGAGTTTTACTCTTATGCTTGTGTATAAGACTTCTGTTCAAGACATAATTAGCTGTGCTAATAGCTTCTGCCCAATAAGAAAGAGGCATGTTAGCATCTGCCAATAATGTACCAGCAGCTTCAATCAGGCTTCTATTTTTCCTTTCCACTACCCCATTTTGTTGGGGAGTTCTAGGAGCAGAGAAGCTATGTTTGATACCTTCTTTCTCACAGAATTCTTGCATGAGAAGAGACTCAAACTCAGTACCATGATCACTTCTGATCAAGGCAACATGAGTAGAATACTCAGTCTGCACACACAGTAGAAAATCTGTAAGAACTATGAAGTTATCAGCCTTAGTTCTCAAGAAGAACACCCAAGTGAACCTAGAGAAGTCGTCTACAATTACTAAAGTGTAATACTTCCCTTCTACACTCTGTATATTTATTGGGCCAAAAAGGTCCAAATGTAATAAATACAAGATTCTAGGTGAATCACTTTTATTTACTTATTTAAATGAATTTTTGGTTTTCTTGCCTAATTGACAAGCCTTGCATAGGCTCTCCTTCTTGTAGGGGCAAGAAGGTAAACCTCTAACAAGGTTGTATTTAGATAACCTAGATATGTTCTTGAGGTTAACATGGCTAAGCCTTTTTTGCCATAAAGTGTTGTTATTTGTTACTTCATTAAATAAGTAGATTTCAGAATTGGTTGAATTAAAATCTACTAAATAAATATTACCTTGTCTAATACCTACTAACACAACATTACTATTTAAAGTAATATTACAAAGAGTGTTAGTGAACGATACCTGATATCCTGCATCACATAACTGACTTACTGAGATAAGGTTATACTTCAGTCCAGTTACATATGCAACCCTTTTGAAAGTTACTGCTCCAATGGTAATCCTACCATATCCTTCAGTTTGACCACAGCTAGAATCTCCAAAGATCACCTTTGGTCCAAGCTTGGCCTTAAACTTTGACTGATTTTCTTTATTCCCTGTCATATGTTTGGAGCAACCACTATCCAAATACAACTTGTCCTGAGTGATAGGATAGGTCTTCACCTGCAGTGAGTTAAGTTAAACATTGTGGACCCAGGTAACCTTGGGTCCATTATTCTTCACATAAAGAAAACTAGAAATAAAAGAATAAAAAGGTTGTGGTTTATAACCTAAAGTGTAAGATCTCCTAGGTAGGATGCTCCATGCAGTTAATGGGTCCACAAACCTAGTGTTTCTATTCATATTAAGGTTTCTAAGGTTCTGATTATAATTTTGAAAATCAAATTGAAAACGTCGATCGGTGTTCGACGATGGATGCACAGATCGTCGAGCTTTATTCGACCACTGGGCCTGCGATCGTCGAGCAGCGTTCGACGCTTTTTGTATTTCCTTAAACTTTTGTTTTCTCTTCTCTCTCTTAGCTTTATTTAAGGCTTGATTAACTTGTCTTACTTGCTCAGTGTTCTTTATCCCATTAGCTGAAATAAAGTTCACTGGAGTTGAAAGATGATTTTTAAGGATAATTGGGGGTTCACATGATGAAGCTCCTAAGCCTAGCTTATTATTGCCTAACCTAGTGTTTGTCATGCTGGTGAATTCTAGCAAATTAAGACTTCTACCATTTAATGATTCTTCCAATCTCTTGGACTTTGCTAATTCATTTTTAAGAAACTTTATTTCATCACTAGATTTAGTGAGTTCTGCTTCTAACCTAGCATTTTCAATGGAGATAGATTCTGATTCAGCTAACTTATTTCTAAGGTCTTTAATCTCCTTTTCTGAATTAATTAAATCTAAGCAAAGGGATTTAAACTCAGTTTTAAATTCAGAAGAAGAAAAGTCATATGAAGATAATACCTGATCTTCTGTAGGCATCTCTTCATCATCATCAGAACTCACTGCAGCTGAGTGATTGCTGCAGGCATCAATAGCCATAAGGCAGATTTCTTTTGCCTTCTTCTCTTCCTCATCCTCACTGGATCTTGAGGAGGAAGATTCCTCATCTGAATCACTCCAAGTTTCAGCAACAAATCCCTTCTCCTTTTTCTTGTTTTTGTAGGAGGAGGACTTGGAGTGTTTCCTGTGATGTTCCTTTTCCTTTCTCTTTTCTTTGCTCTTTTCCTCTGGACACTCTGGTAGAATGTGTCCAGGTTTCCTGCAACCATAACAAATGATTTCTTTAGCAGGAGATCTATCATACCTTGGTTTATCTTCATATCTTGAAGATTTCTTTCTAAAGTCTTTTCTTCCCATCTTGAGAAACCTTTTGGCAAAGAGTGCCATCAACTGCTCATTAGATTGGCTTCCTTCAGAAACATCAGCAGCTTTGAGAGCAAGAGTTTGCTCTTTTCTTACTGGAGTTGGAGTCTTTGCTTAAGCCTCAGCTTCCCTGGTCTTCAGCACTTGCTCAAAAGACTTGAGCTTGCCAAGGAGAGCTTCTGTTGAGATTTCAGTTGTACTTCTGGCTTTCTTGATAGGCCAGATCCTAAGATCCCATATGCTGGGGAAGCACATCAGTATCTTATCATTGACCTCTATCAATGTAATTTCCATATCAAAAGTTCTCAGCTCATTGATGATTGAGCTGAGTCTGGTGTACATGGCTTCAACTGATTCAGTTTCAGTTTTCTTGAAGTTTTCATACTGGGATATAAGGTTGGACCTTCTGTCCTTCCTTTCATCAGCTGAACCAGCTACAATCTGGTTCTATGAATCCCACATGGCTTTTGCAGAGGTGCAATCAGCCACTTTCTGGAAAATTTCATCAGACATAGTCTGAGCCAGAATGTTCATAGCTTTGGCATCAGCTATCTTTGCCTTCTTGTAGGCATCATTGTAATCTGGAGGAGGCACTGCACTTTGATTTGTAGATGTTGTAGCAGTGGTTGCAGCAGAAGGTGCTGGAGGTCCTGTCAAAATAGAGGAGAAAATGTCTTCATCAATAGAGTTCATATATAATCTTATTCTTGCCTTCCAGATGCTAAACTTAGCTACGTTGCATGCTGGAGGTCTGGTGCTTGAGTAATCCTTGGACTAGGCCATGAAGTGAATATCTATAAGCTTGGTATCTATCAGGATCTTGTGACTCAGGTGTTAGCCTGTACAGTCAGTCAACCTCCCTCTGAAACCAATTGAAAGTGATGATAGATACAACTCTAGAGGGGGGGGGGGGTGAATAGAGTATTCAAAAATTATGACACTCTACTCAACTCCCTTAGAGTTAATTTGCGGAATTAGTTTATAGATATTGATAAAATTAGAGCCTAACACAAAGTGTAGTGCACAAGAGAGAGCTAACTGTAATTACAGTTAAGCTTGGGATCCTTTCACAGCAACTAGCAATCCTAGTTATTTCTACTCACAGCCACAGTGCAATAAATGAAACAAACAGCACAGACGACACAAGAATTTTTATAGTGGTTCCCTCTAAATAGGTACGTCCACTCTTCTACCACCCTGGTAGGAATCCATTACAGGTTTTTGTTCATGTGCCCTGCCACCAACTGATCTGCTTCAAGTAGATCAAGTAGACCCTTTGAGCTTTTGATCAGGAGCTCAAAATCCAACACAGGTTTTTGATTAGGTGCCCTGCCACCAAGGGTTCACTTTTGAAGGGAGTAATAACCCTTTGTACAGGAGGTTGAGAGAGTTAAGGCTTCTTCTCTATTGTTTAACAGATTAGAGAATCTAGTGGATTGCACAGAGTTAGATAGCTCTAAAGAATCAAGGCTCCACCTGGCTTAGAGAATATCCAGGAAGGAGTCTTGCTTCAGGGTGCAGGAACTCTTTAGAACTAAGACAAAGAACTGCCTTGAGGTTCTGAAGGAGAAGCATGAAAAAGACTCTTGATTTGGAACAGATGTTCTTCTTCAAACAGCTTCCTTTCTTCTTCTTCGTCTTCTAAAGGCCTCTGAGTGAAAGTCTTCCTGTAAGCAGGATGAACTCAGGATGAAGAAGAATGCTGAAGAGATTTGATCTTCTCAGTTGAATGTGAATTTCTAAGAGCTGTAGAACTTTCTTGCTTTCTCTCTTTCTTTATGCTGCTGGGTGTATGTGTTCTATCTGTTCTATGTATATCTGTATGTTATTTTCTTTCAAAAGAAGCTCTTTAAATATGAGCCTTTGCAACGGCTTTAATTTGAGTTTGAATCTTTGTCTTCTTCGGGAATCAGCAACCTGAGCTGCAAAAAGCATAAAGCAAAAACAAATCCTGCAGATAGACATGCTATAAGAGGAT
This sequence comes from Platanthera zijinensis, assembly GCA_039513925.1. Classification (NCBI taxonomy): domain Eukaryota; kingdom Viridiplantae; phylum Streptophyta; class Magnoliopsida; order Asparagales; family Orchidaceae; genus Platanthera; species Platanthera zijinensis. Next base: position 85,199,224 of record CM077089.1, read on the forward strand.
AAATCTTTCTAAGAAGCTGCATAACCAATCAGATAAGAAGGGTGTAAGAAAAAGGTCACATCAGAAAGAACTCTTTACAGCCAGAAAAGACTTTATGAGCCTAACGGCTATAAAGGATAGCCTGGCAGATAAAGCAGAAAATGTATTTTCAACTAATAAGACAAAACACTTTGTCAGATAAAGATTGGCTCGTACATAAGGAATGGAGCAGAGATTGCCTGGAAATAATAGCACAAATTTACTGAAATAATATGCCAAAAAAATATGAAATAAATTATAGAATAGAAGAGGACAAAATTACTAAAGACATACAGCAGAACGTCGAACGACCCTCGGAGATCGTCGAACAAAGCACAGAGATCGTCGACCTATCAAACAGATAGTCGAACGATACAGATAGTCGAACTACCAAAGCAGATAGTCGAACTAACACAGCAGATAGTCGAACTATCAGGACAGATAGTCGAGCTATCAGATAGTCGACCTATCAAGACAGATAGTCGAACTATCAAGCAAAACAGATAGTCGACCTATCAAACAGATAGTCGAACTATCAAACAAAATAGATAGTCGACCTATCAACCAGATAGTCGAACTATCAAAGAAAACAGATAGTCGACCTATCAAACAGATAGTCGAACTATCAAAGAAAGCAGATAGTCGAACTATCAAAGAAAACAGATAGTCGACCTATCAAACAGATAGTCGAACTATCAAAGAAAACAGATAGTCGACCTATCAAACAGATAGACGAACTATCAGATAGTTAAACTATCCAAGCAGATAATCGAACTATCAAACACAACAGATAGTCGACCTATCAAACAGATAGTCGAACTATCAAACAACACATATAGTCGACCTATCAAACAGATAGTCGAACTATCAGATAGTTGAACTATCCAAGCAGATAGTCAAACTATCAAACACAGCAGATAGTCGACCTATCAAGACAGATAGTCGAACTATCAGATAGTTGAACTATCCAAGCAGATAGTCGAACTATCAAGAAATCTGTCTGGTCAAAAGACGTCGAGCGGGGTTCGACAATCGGCGAGGCAGATTTCACAGAACGTCGAGCTAAGAAGAGTTGAACTAACTCAGAGATAGACGATCTGCTGACAGACAAACGTCAACCAACTGATAGACGATCGTCGAGCAGTCGATAGACGATAGTCGAGCGGCGTTCGACCATAGTCGAACAAAAAACAACTTAACCAAATTTTCATCTGTAAAAGTGACAACTCTAAAACTAGAGCAAACTTACTAAACAACTAACCTTTGACCATAGATAAATCTTGGGTCAAGAGACAGAAAGAGAGGACTGAACTCAAATCCAAACTAGGGTACCAATAGAGTGATTCATGGAGAAATATGGCTTCGTGAGGGTGAATAAGGGTGGACGATTTTTTGGAGGTGTTTTTGGGAGATTGGTGCAAGGAGGAAGATGAACGGATGTCGTTCATCTCGCCTTAAGATGCGTGCAGATATCTGTCTTCTGCACGCAGCGACCTTCGTGGCCAATTTATGGGGTGTTCTGGTCATATCTAGGTTTTCGACTAAATACGAAAGTCGTATCCCTCAAAATTATCTTTCCAACGAGTGGTTGCATGTTTCCAGGAGATACCTGTAGCCACGGGAAAGTCCGTTCGAATTTGCTGTAATTGGGGGAAAATTCCACCCAGTAAATCTGTATCCTGTGCGCAGCAGGCTTCGAGTGAGTTTCTGGTGTGAGCTGATCAAATCTGGGCTTTCGACTAAACACAAAAGTTGTAGCCCTTGAAATTATCTTTCCAACGAGTGGTTACACGCACTCGTCGGATTTCTGTAGCCTCAGGAATCCTTGGTTGAAGTTGCTGCCCGGATTAAGGCTGCACGTAAATTCTGGGCTGTGTAACGTAGAATGCGATTTGGTGGAATTTAATGTTGCGATCCAACACGAGACTTGGGTCAACTCTTTTGACATAATCATCATAGTGACGTGATAAGTTGAGATTATAAATCTAAATTCGTATAACGAGTTGTGGACAAGTTTAATTGAAGGAAAGAACCTGATATAATTGGGTAGATATAATTGGATAAATGTATAAATGATTTAACTATGGCCATGATGTATGTTGAATGGATAAAAGGGAATTAGAAATCCAATGCTTAGAGTGTCGTTTCCCTATGGGTAGCATTGTAGAAGTAACGAGTGCGGTGTTGACCATCAATAGTTGGAATGAGACTGAGATGAGTAAAGTTGGACGGTTGGGCTTGGTCCTCGCTGTTCACATTCCGAGGCTCCTCCCATATTTGATGGATGGTTGGGCTTGGTCCTCGGTGTTCACGTCCCGAGGCTCCTTCTATGTAATGATATTGTGGAATTTCATATGGTGTGAGTCGACACGTGGTGTCGTAATCCTGGGTTAAGGATAGTATGGCCTGTTTACAGGCTCGCCAATCGTCACACCGATGGGAGTTGACAGCTAGACCTTTGACGGTTGGGCTTGGTCCTCGGTGTGCACGTCTCAAGGCTCCTTCTATGCCAAGTGAACGGTTGGGCTTGGTCCTCATGTTCATTTCTGAGGCTCCTTCCGTGTCACGCATAGGCCAGTTCGGGGCTAGGATCTTGGTGCTCATTTACCCAAGAGAACCCGCTGAGCCATAGTATGCATGTGAGCTCTGCCGTTGTGTTCTTAGCATTGAGGCGTATGTAGGCCTAGGACAAGTAGTGTGGAGACCAGCCTAGTAGTGGAGATGCCCGCTCTACTGTCATTGTTTGGCCACTACAGTTGACGCCAAAGAGGTTAGCTACCTGCTCGAATAGTGGGAACTATAAATATGTGTCGACATAGCGATTGCATGTGCTTGATCATGGGTGTGCCATTGTATTGCATACATAGCATTGCACTTCATTGCCTATACAAGACACTCATCGTATAAGTTTGTATGGGCACTCCTATACGATGAGTTACTTATTGCTGAACGACCCTCAGCTTATATGCTTGTATGGCCATCCATATAAGTTCAGTTACTTATTGTTATAACATTATACTCTCTTGCTGCTATAGATGGTAGAATTGTAGAATAAGAGCTTGTTCATTTGTGCACCATTTTTATTGCTACCTATGATTTGTATACTTACTTCACCTTCTTGTACTACTGTTTTATATATATTGTACCTGTTCCTTTCTCTGTCCGGTGCCGAGGAGTCGCTGGGGGAACGGATGTGAAGCCACTTAGTCTTTATGACTAACGGTTGCTACGTCTTCCTTTTTAGGAAGAAACCCTACAGGTTGAGCAGCAGGCTATGCAACTGGACAGCCAGGCCAGGATGACAGGGTCTGAGGGGACGGTACCATCGCTACCGTCAGTTACAGATATGAGTGAGAGAGATTTTGTTGTAGCCCTTCAGGGCAATTTTATTTTCGTACTCTGATTATGTAGAAGCTTATTTAGCTTCTCTTTTGATATATTTGTGGACTTATTCTTTGTGTGGATTGACTCTCTTTTATTGTATAGTTGGGTTGGCATTTATATGTTGATATTGGTTAAAGCCGGCAGGATAGGCGTCTTATGGTACAGGCTGACCCGAGTGTTAGTGTTACCGCAAGGCGGCTGTTCTGGGCATAAGACCCCTCTCGTGCCGTATCTTGTGTTCTGGGAGGGGGGTCTTACAAGAAGTACTCTGGAAGAGAAGCGTCATTCAACATTGTCGTACATGCTTCAATGAGCGTTCTATTTCTCCTCTCCGCAACTCCATTTTGCTGAAGAGTACGCGGGGAGGAAAACTCATGAAAGATACCATGTTCTTTATAGAATTTTGTCATAGCTCCAGATTCGAATTCTTTTCCCTGGTCACTTCTGATTTTGACCACGGAGCAGTTAAGTTCGTTCTGAATCTGCTTGATGAAATTTGTGAAGATGTCAAACGTATATGACTTTCATTATAAGAAGAATACCCATGTAAACCGAGAGTGATCATCAATAATCACTAGCGTATACGATTTTCCTCATAAGCTATGAACTTGCATTGGACCGAACAAGTCCATATGCAGAAGATAAAGACATCTAGACGAGTCTTTATCTGTAATTTCCTTAAAGGTATCCCAAGTCTGTTTGCCCTTCTAGCATGCAGGACAAGGGCTATCTTTGATGCACTTAATAGTAGGGGCATTCCTTACTAAATTCTTGGAAAATAACATATTAATAGTTTTGAAATTAATATGTGCGAATCTCTTGTGCCATTGTTCACAGAGAGATGCACTGTCTTTTTCTACTAGGCACACGGGGGTAGAAGAGTCTATGCTAAGAAAATCTAAGCAAAAAATATTTCTGCTAGTAATGCCAGTTAATACCATCTCCGAAGAGGCACACGATATTATCAAGCACTTCTCCTTGTAAAACTTAACGTCATATCCTTTATCACACAACTTACTTACACTGATCATGTTATGGTTTAACCCTTCAACATATGCCACGTCGATGATAGAGAACAGACCGTTGGAAATCATACCATAACCCTTGGTGACTCCTCGATCTGATCCTCCAAAGATGACATTGGGTCCATTTTTGACTGGGGAGTAATCACGCAACTGGCTGCTTGTCCCGATCATATGCAGGGAACATCTGCTGTCCAAGTACCAGATTGGCGTTTTGGTGGCCTTTGGACATTCCTAAAAAATAGAATTAGTTTCCCTTAGGAACCCAATTGAACTTTGGTCCTAGATTCCTTGTTAACACACTTCCCCTCGGGTGGTTAACCCTACGAGTGGTCGGCCTCGCATTGCAAACATGAGGAGTCTCATTGAGTCTTGGATTAAACTAGCAATCCACGATGAATTGATCAACTTTGCCACGGCACCAACAGTCAAACCTGTTGTACCGTTTCTTAGGCTCCTGCTTCACCCTTGGAATAGTAGGTCCAGCCGGGGCCTTAGATCCGGAGGTGGAGGAATCATGACGATAGTAGTCACATGATTCCTTCACTTTCTGTTTCTTCTGTATAACAAGCTTGGCCTTTGGGGCCTGCTTCCTATTATGGCCTCTAGAGAAGTGGTCATAATTCTCCACTTGGATTTCCTCATAAGGTGCCATGAAGACACTCTCACCGTAGTTGCAGGGGAAGGTACAACCATAATATCAGCTCTTGGGCTTTTTAACCGAGGGCCTGAAGAGGTGACCATAGGTTGACTCAAGGTCATGCTCATTGCATGGAAAGCTAGGCTTTCTGAATGAAACAGGACTGAGTGGGGCCTTTCCCTTTTCTGCAGTAGAGGCCTTCTTAGTAGCCTTATTTTTCCTCTGATTTCTGTTTCTCCTGGATGATTTACCAGGCACGCCCACATGCCCTAAGCCAGCCCCCTTAGCCTTAGCAGAGAATACATCAACTAGAGGAAGAACGGTCTTGGGCATAGAGAAGCTTTTGACAATATTCTTTTCGGGCGCAAGGTGTTCTTCCAGCTTGTTAATTTCTTTCTTCTTTTGGTCAAGGAGCTTTAGAGAATCTGAGTGCTCAGAAGTCTGGTTCAGGTATTCTTGTCGGAGAGAAATCAAGCCAGTTATCTCTTCTCTTAGGGACACACCCTCAGCCTTAAGGAATTTGAGTTCCTTTTTCTGGGCGCTCAACCTCTTTCGGCATTCTTCAAAAGTATTGAGCAGAAGATCATACTTTTCGAGGAGTTCTGCTTCACGGATAGATGGGCTGTCCTCGCGATCATCTTCAGAAGACTCAGAGTCAGAGTCAGAGAGGGGGGTGCGATTTTTTACCTTCCCAGTAAATGGGGGACAGTCTCCATCTGAGTCGGAGCGACCCATTAGCCCGAAGTAGGCTTCCTCATCATCACTGGAGTCTGAAGAATCAGATTCACACAGTGTCTTTGGATTTTTAGTAATGTAGCTCCTCTCATTCTTCTTATCTCTGGAGGACTTGCACTCCTCTCCTTTCCCCTTATCTCTCTTGCTTTGATGGCAGTCAGCAATGACGTGGCCTGGCTTATTGTATCCAAAGAAAATAATGTCAGCAAAACAATATTTGTTCTGTTTAGATTCGTACCTGTCAGAAGAGTAATTCTTCTTCTGATGTCTGGAGGAGGAGCCATCACTTTTTCTCTTATTCCTCATCTTGAGGAACTTTTTGAACTCTCGAGTGATGAAGGAGAAATCTTCTTCAGATAGCTCTGAGCCGGATGAGCATGGCTCAGAGTCTACTTCCTCAGCCTTTCTCCAAGGGCGTGACGAGGCTGCACCCTTGCCTTTCCTTGAGTGATTAGCTTTCAGGGCCACAGTATTTTCTTTGTCTGCAGCCTTATCGGCTTCTTCTTCAGCTTTTTTTGGTGTTCAGCTGAAGCTCGTAGGACATTAGCTTCCCAAACTGAATTTGGGGATCAGTTTCTGCAAGCTTGCCAAACTCTCTGATGGCGCAGATCTTGGTGTCCCATTCCTTAGTAAGGGATCTAAGGAATTTTTCATTTAGTTCACCATCGGTGAACACTCTGCCATAACCCTTCAGGGCATTGAGGATCTTCAGGAAATTCTCTAATGTCACTCCGATTTCTTCCTTGGGTCCTTGCTTGAAGGCCTCAAACTTCTGGTTTAGGAGGGATCTTCGATCATCCCTTACTTCATCTGTGCCTTCCATCAGAATGATCAGGAAGTGTCAGATGTCCTTGGCAGTCCTGTAGTTGCTGAAATTTTGCATTATTGAATCATCGACGACGCTTACTAAAATATTTTGAGCTTTCTTGTCTTGTCCGACAAGCACCATCTCATCCTTATCAATTTCTGAGAGCTTCTTGGGCACCATCTTGGTCGAATCAATGGTGGAGGCCTTAGTGGGGATATACGGGCCCTCCTCCACTATCATGAAGAGTCGGGGATCGACTGCTTCCATGTAGAACCTGATCCTTTCCTTCTAAATGGGAAAATTCAGCTTGGTGCATACAGGGATCTTTCCTGAATACTTGAGTCCGTCCATACTTGAGATCTTTTTTCTTATTGACACTAGACACAGGATCTTACTCAAGGTATTAACCTTATTGATGAGTAAACCTCCCTCTGATACCACTTAAAAGTATCTAGTGTCGACCTAATCCACCTATGTGGGGAAATAGTGTCGTACAGTCTTTTGCGGAATTAAAAGAACCTGCACAAATAAGCAAACAGAACATAGAAAACACACAAAGAATTATATTGGTTCCCCGATTTGGGTACGTCCACTTTCCCCCTTCGACCTATCTCCCACAAAGAGACGACTCGGTCACTTCTTCAATCGGATTGAAATCCAATCCTCACACTAGGAGCAACTCTCCCCTAACTATGGAAGGAACCCTTCCACAAGTGGAGACACAAATCCACCACAACGGGTTGCACCCAACCCGTACAACTAGGAATGAAAATTCCTTTACAACAAAATTGAATGTAAAAGAAAATACAAACAAAGCTTTTGGAGATTCTGATGTCCTTCTTCGTTCGTTGAAGCTTGCTTGAAAATTACGAAGAGTTCACAATCGAATTTCTCTCTTGGAAAGGATCTTGTCAAGATCAATGGCGACAAGTAAGTGCGGCGGCGATGCTTTGTTGATCCAAACTTCTTGACAAAGCAAGCTAGGTCTACAAATGATCTCAGTCGGATCAATCGTCTCAACCGATTCGGAATGGAGTACAAGTCTTGTTCAACGAATCGGAATACAAGAGATCTCAAGAGAGATACGTGAGATGCGCTGCTTGCCTCGGTACTGTCGTCGAAAGATCAAAGAAGCACTGAGACTAACGGTGACGATGATCTTGCGAGCGGCGACAAGCTTCAGCGATTTTCGTGATTGGCTAGGTCACATTCGGTCTCTTTTGTATTTCCTTGAATGTCTGTCTCTAAAGGTTCAAAATACTTGTAGATTTATACCAGGAGCTAACCCTAATGACCGTTGTGGGGCCCACGAGGAGTATCCCTAGCCCCGACCGAAACAGCGCATGAAAAGTTGGTTCGGTCCAGCGAACGGAGGAAATTTGCGTAAGGCAAAATTGGCGGGAGTCGTTGGTGATTCCCGTCGATGTCGGCGGGAATCAATCACGACTCCCGTCGATTTTGCCTTGGAAGAATCCCTGTTTGAAATCTGTCAGCCGGAAGAAGTCGGCGGGAGATGCTAACTGATTCTCGTCGAATCGGCGTGAATCACTAGCGATTCCCGTCGAAGTCGGTGGGAATTACTAGCGATTCCCGTCGAAGTCGGCGGGAATCACTAGCGATTCCTGTCGATTTTTACTTGGAAGAATTTTCTTTCTTCCTTCTTTTGATGACTTGGTCTTTGACCTATCTTTGCTCCTTTTTCTTCTTCTCTTGATCTACCTTGACCCTGTACTTGAAAATAAGTACACTCCAATAGAGAGAGCACAAGTGAATCAACACACTGATCTACGTAATGAGGGATTACGTTGCGCAGACCCATGTATATTGACCCACTGCACCCTGACATTTGCATGTACTTAGCATGGAATAGCAACAAGCACAACTTGATAGATTTGTCAAATACATTGTCAATTCAACGTAGCTTGTTCAAGGGCTTCTTCAAATCAGGTCTATTGTGGAAGAAATACCCAACATTGATCCTTAACTTATAAGTTTGTATGGGCATTCATATAATTTAAGTTACTTTCCTATTGTAGATCTATATGATTAGATGGATTGATATAGCTTGAGTAGAATTTCTTGAATAGAATGCTGATAATATTGTTATACATTACTTTTATTGCTACTCATGACATGTATACTTACTCCACCTTCTTGTACTATTTCTTATATAAATATTGTACCTTTGTTCCTTTCTCCGCCGGTGCCAAGGAGTCGCCGGGGAGCAGATGTGATAGCCACTTAGTCTTTATGTCTAACGGTTGCTACGTCTCCCTTTTTAGGAGAAAACCCCGCAGTCAGAGCAACCGCAGATTTTGCAGCAGGACTGCCAGGCCCGGATGACAGGTCCTGAAGGGACGGTTTCATCGCTACTGTCAGTCACCGATGTGAGTTTGAGAGACACTTGATGTAGCCCCTTTGGGCAATATTTACCCGTACGCTGATATCATAGAAGCTCGGTGTAGCTTCTTTTATTTGTTGTACTTTTGGACTATTTTTACTTATGTGTGGATTGACTTCTATTTCTATTTTTTGTTGGGTTGACATTGGTTGATATTGGTTATAGCTGACAGGATAGGCGTCTTGTAGTACAGGTTAGCCTATTGCTAACGCTACCACAAGGTGGCTGTTATGGGAAAAGACTCCCCTCGTGCCGTATTTTGTGTCCCGGGAGGGGGGTTTTACACTTGTAGCTCATACTGTTCATAGTCCTACCTCAGAGATAATACTGGTCTCCTACCTCAGTCTTGACAGACCTACAAATCAGTGTCTTTCAAAAACTATAACTCAGAGACCTAGCTGGTCTCCTACCTCAGATCTTCACAAAGATCCTACCACAGGCACAGGCCTCACATCAAATCCTTCCTAGGACACTACAACTCAGAGTGCTTCACACTCCTAAAACTCAGACTGCTCACAGTCCTACACTCAGATCTCAGTGTGATTGTACAAGGTAGAAAAAAAAAGTTATGAAATCTAACTCAAAAAAAAATTTCCGAGTCTTCTTCTTTGGCTGAATCAACAAACAACTCTTCTTAAACACAGCTACAGGAAGATGATTTCCTAGATTTCGTTAAACCTATACTGTGTTTAATCCTTGTAGAGCTCTTCTTCTTCTTCTTCAAGCTTGAAAAAGACAATAGTTATGTATATCAAGCTTGAAGATAACCCGAAATAAGATTTGCTCTGCTAGCCGACTTTTGCGAGATTAGGGTTTAGAAAGATTGGCAAAAGTTCTCGTAAGAATCTCACCGACTTCGCATTTATACCTTGGCATCAACAACAACTATATCCCTCTTTGGAAAGCGGTATGACTGGCTTTAATGGTTGATTCATCCTAGGATAACAGTGCTGGTCTATACGACGGTCTATATCTTTTAGCGCACAATTTGTGTCGATTTGTATTAAGAATGACATAAGCAAACATGACACGATGCCAAATGACTTGGAATAATTTCATAATTTGTACATGCGATGAGAGATCCCATATGTCTTGAAGAATTAGTGCTTTGATAATTAACTTCAGAAGCGTTGAGTGAATTGGCTTCACTCGACGCTTTTGTACTTAGCCAAATTTTTCCTAACACAGAGGCGTTGAGTGAAGGTTCTTCACTTGACACTTTTGTCCTTTTACACTTTTTTTGCGATAGCATCGAGTGTAAGTCCTTCACTCGACGATTTTGCACTTAGTCAGATTTTAGCGCTTCTCTATTTAGGCTTTGAGTGAGAGTTAAACTAACAACATTTTTTTGCCTTTGGCATTTAGTGATGTGTAGTCACTTAACACATTTGTACTTAGTCAATTTCCTATCTTCCTTGACCATGTTGACTTCTTTCCAGCCATTTTTCTTATACTCTCAGCCTATCTAATCACTTAATTACAAATACCCTGCATATATTAACTTAGACATATATCAAATACAGGTTTGTGTACATTATTTACTTTGGCATTCTTCAAATGTGGGACATTTTGGTAAATATACCCAACAACTACTTAAGGGATTACAAGTGCGAAACCATGTTTGGGTAATCAAGTGTCTATCAATGCATTAATCATGCACTTTAGTTATACCTATCACATCAAAACTCAACCAACCATCAAATATATGATGTTTATTGTCGTATTTAGGCCATCTTCAAATTAGGAATCTTAGGACAATATTACTAACAATCTCCCCATATTTGAAGAAGTCAGAACATCATATGATAATAACCATAGATTCATAAAAATATATTGAGACACATTTGGACAGAGAAGCAATTCAAATTTATATTGATAAAAATAAAAATAGTGTGAATTATGTTAAACAAGATTAAGACATCTTAAAAACATCAGATAGGTTAACCAAAGATTTTCAACACTCTCAAATTCTTCGCCTTGCTCTTTTCTCTTCTGCCTCTCAAAGTATCCTAGTGGCTTTGGGATATATTAAGGAGGAGGAGGCGGTCCATTTGTGTTTTTTCCTTTTATGAACACTACTCCTTGTTTCCTGATCTTCATGCATTTTCCATTCCATAAAGGTATAGTATCTGTAATGTTTATTGCATGCTTTCCAAAGTTATTCCAGGTATTGATAATGATGTTGCTGGATATAGGACTCAAATATTCATATCCTAGCATATTTTGTATCTTATTTCTTCTTCTCATTATGGCTTACATAATCTAATCCTATCTTTGATCAATCCTCCTCTTCTTTGAATATGTTTCACCTTGCTTTGTTATTGGAGGAGTAAGATCATATCCTCCCCCCCAAGTGTTGGATCTAGTGACCAACCATAGAGGGGGGGGGGGTGAATAAGGTTTTAGGCATTAATTGGAAATTCGATATATTTTGGCCTAGAGAAACTAGTTCTGGAAGCTACCACGAGGCATTAGGTAGCTAACACATGGCAGTAGGTCAGAGACCTCGTTTTGCTGGGCAAATTCCTGCATGGAGATCTACGCACCCTTTAGAGATTCAACGACTAACAATCATAATGTTATAAGCAAGATAAGAAAAGCAGGAAATTAATTTCATTAAACTGAATCAATGATGTTTTTTAATAATTGCAAAAACTGGATCTCCATGATTCCAGAGATCGGAGGTTGTGAAGGAAGAAACACTTTGATTTTCTATACCGGCCCACTACCCGGACCTGTTGGCTCTCTCCCTTTTCTCCAAAAGAGGTCTTTGAGCCAACTCTTCACCTCCACACAAGGAAGTGTCTTAGAGCCCCACTAGATCCCTTGATCTAGACGTCCCTTCCCTAGGATGATTTCTCACGGAATCCTCCCCGGAATTCGATGATCTCTTTCGGTCATTTTCCCTTACCACAAGAAAAGAGAAATGATAAAAGTTCAACAAGAATAAAAGATTAAATTTTGAATATCCCTCAAGATGATTTCTCTACTGAATGATCCGTGACCGGTGCTTGAGAACTTAGTGTGAATACAACCGATCAAATCCTCATAGTCATTGATTCCATTCGCTCACAGGAGTTCTTTATGCGCTAAAGGGAGGGAGGCAGATAAATTTTTCCTTCGATGGAGATGGGGAAACAGTGCACAAAGGAGGATACCGAACCCTAAGAATGAGAATATGTGTCTCCTTTCTTCTTAGCAAGGAATACAAAAAACGAGATGCCTTTTACACGTCTTTATAAAAACAGGATACCGTTGGCAGTAAGACGGGTGCCCGGCGGTAGGTCGACGTGCTTGATGCTGATAGTTGTCCTGCAAAAAAGGAAAAATATTCAAAACGAATATTTTCCACTTTTTTGTACTAGCACGACACGTTTGAGAGGTATCGCCTGGCAGTAGTCCGACGTCTTGACAAATCCATCTCGAGGATCGTTGAGTTGGCTAGCGCGAACAGTTATAAGTTAATACCTACGCGATAGCATCCTGAGCGCCTGGCTGAATTAAGTTCTCAGGCAAACGTGAGCGGTAGTCTAAGCGCTATGCGGTATCAACCCGAGCGCCATGTCAATTAAATCCACATTATCGCTCGGCGGCAACATGGTATTATGCGACGGTAGGTGCTAGAGTAGACTTTCTCGCATTGCCTGAACCTGTAAACTCGCACACTCTACCAAACACAAGATATAATTAAATACATCATGGGAATTGATATTATCAAACTGAGGATATAAAAACCGTCGTCTCCAACAAATTCACCTCTTGATAATATCAAATCCCGTTCATGAGATATAATATTGAAGTTCATGATACAGTGTAAATATATAAGAGATAATTTATTAAGCTCAGGTTTCAGGTTACATATAGCTTCTCTTACACATAGTCCCCCTATATACGTTTTCTACATGCTCCCCCAATCTATGTGCACACAGCAAAATGAGCTCCCCCTACATACGTGCTCATAGTGCAACAAGCTCCCCCAACTTGTGATCTTCCCTAACCCAAGACTCATGAACATTTTATTCTCCCCCTTTGATATTAGTGAAAGGGGGTGGTCTAGTCCAAAAGAAACCATACACATGTACGAGGATAAGAAAGTTGTATATGATGAGTGAGATAAAGATAAGCAAACAATGCACATTATAAATAGTGAATCGAGAGGCAAAATATAGTAGATGTGACCAAACATAAATCAGATAAATACAACATACAGGACACACAGATGAGAGGAGTACATAGAAGCAAATCATATTAGTTTTCAGAGTAAAACAATTTGGAAAATATAGGTTAATCTAAGCACACAATGAAGTAGAATACAATGCTAAGAGAGTTATAGATATAAATACATTGTAACATTGTAAAAGTCAAGAATATAAATCGTGTACTAGCACCTATGTGCTATAGACATACAATTCAGTTTTAGTCCAATTCTTATGCATGGAAGAGTTAGATAGAGCAATAACGTGTGAACATGTAGCATGAAAAGAGAGAACATCAAGTAGAACTAACATTTAGTATATGTTTTATCTCAGTAATTCAATATGCTATCACGAGAGAAATAGAGTGAAAAATGTTGTCACGTTTTTATCTACGTAATACCAAGAAGAGAACGAGGGGCACAAAGCTTTAGGATTTAGTCTATGCATAAGATCAAATTATTCTTTTGACCAAGGTGCTCATCCTTACAATGTTCATAAAGACATATCAGGAGGAGTAAGTAGTGCTTGGGAGGTATCATTGACACAAGATTTGATAACATTCGTAGTGTTTTCTTTTGTTTATTCTGAGCTATCACTTTTAGAGTTTTGATTTCATGGACCCTAAATTTATCGAAATCTACCCACATAGATAGATACACTTTAACATGTATACACAAGACTCAACCACTAGAAGTTTGGACCAAAGTTCTAACCTTTAGATACACGCATGTGTATCGTGACATTGATTATTCAAGTTATTCCTAACGTGTTAGACATAATTTCACGATTTATAGCCTGTAAGCATATAAGTGCTACGTGAGTGCTCCGTCTAGGGAAGTGTGAACAATGTAAAGTCATTCCGCTACCTAAATCCTCACACATACCTAGAGGCATATTCAACGAAAACTGACATGTCTACTCGCACTCAATAGCTAAACACCTATAGATTTGACACATCATGACAAAAATAGATAATGTTCATAGGGATTAACAATCCTAAATCAAACATTGTACAAACTCGTTATGTTCTAGATTCTAGCCATGTGTGTCCTAAGTGTTATCAATCCATAGTTTTTTTTATTTTTGGTTATATGTTTTTTTTTGTATTTTTCTGATTTAACAAAAAATAAACAAAGAAAACACCAAAAACACGACTAAAGACAAATTTTTTTTATTTTTTTAAATTTTTTTGTTTGAAAAACAACTAATGAAAGAACAAAAGAAAAAAATATATAAGCGGAAGGGACAAACACAGAACTCAAAACAAATAAAAATAAAAACTCGCCTATGACACGTGGTGATGTAGTATGACTAGGTCGAGAGATCAAAAACACCTAGCTTTAGTCGAAGTAGTGAGAAATGAGCGTCTGAGAGGGGTTTTGTGAATATTTGTAACATCCCATTTCCAACTAGAACTCTAGAGGTGGTTTTGTCATAACAGAACCCTAGGAAATCCAAGAATTGAAGTCTATCGTCCAAGATTTCGAATCACGGGTTGGTCATGCCCGTGACCAACCCATCACGCCCGTGACCTAGGGTGTGACCCCTTCGACGATCGTCGACCTCAGAAAGACGATCAGCGAGCTAAAAAATTTCAAATGGGCCTGGCATGCCCGTGACAGACCCGTCACGCCCGTGACCTTGGAATGACGTTGAGTGAGCTGAGCTCACTCAACGCCGTAGTCTTGATGGCGTTGAGTGAGCTTAGCTCACTCAACGCCATAAGCTAGACGGTGTTGAGTGCACAGACTGCACTCAATGCCATCTTAAGTAGGCTGGATGGCGTTGAGTGAGCTGCTCACTCAATGCCATAAGTTAGATGGCGTTGAGTGCTCAAACTGCACTCAACGCCATCTTAAGTAGGATGGATGGCGTTGAGTGAGCAGAGCTCACTCAATGCCATAAGCTAGATGGCGTTGAGTGCACAGACTGCACTCAATGCCATCTTAAGTAGACTGGATGGCGTTGAGTGAGCAGAGCTCACTCAATGCCATAAGCTACACATTGTTGAGTGCATAGACTGCACTCAACACCACCTTGAGCAGGCTGGATGGAGTCGAGTGAGCAGAGCTCACTCAACGCCATAATCTGGATGCCGTTGAGTGAGCTGAGCTCACTCAATGCAATAGTCTGGGAGGGACATTCTTGATGGCATTGAGTGAGCAAGGCTCACTCAACGCCCTATCCGGCATGGCGTTGAGTGAGCAGAGCTCACTCAATGCCGTAACATGGATGGCGTTGAGTGAGCAGAGCTCACTCAACGCCATTTTACTTAGAATTTTTTCTGGCAGATTTTGGCTGGGTGCTGGTTGAGTTGAACAGGGCCGTTTCGGGAAGTGGGCCAGGGGGTGTTAATTAGTCGTTCCTCTATTAATACCTAATTAAGCCTTATTTAAATCAATTTTGACCGGTCAAATGGAGGTAGGCCACGTGGCCGTCGATTTTAAAATGGAGAATAGTTTCGGCCATGGCCGAGAACCTGCTCTCATGGACATCAATGTCACTCGATGCCGTGGCCTTTCCCCCTCCTCTTTAATGGCTGGACTCAACTCCTCTAGGGAAGAGGAGGAGTTTCCAGCCATTACTTGGCTGGATTAAGCCAGGTTCAACCCCCCACCTCCATGGCCGAGCCAAGCTTTCAATGGCATTAATGGCCATTGAAGTTCTTGCCTCTCCCCTCCATAACCGAGCCTTTCAACACCATAAGAGGCCCAAAAGGAATGTTTCCCAGCCCTTACCTGAAGCTTTTGAGCCCTCCCACCATGCTATTGCAGGAGCCGAGCGGCTCCACCATCGGAAATGGCTTTCCGTCGATCTGCAAGCCTCCAGCCCGCGAACAAGGTCCTCCCCTCCTCTCTCTCTCTACAGGTAGATATTAGCCTTCTTTAGGATTAAGAATCGGGCTCAACTGAGCCCGATCGGGGGGGGGAGCTTCTCTTCCTAGTTTTCTCACAAAATTTGAGTGCTCGAGTTCGCCGGATTCCGCCTCTCTGGCGGCCGCGCCGCCGCCCTGCGATGGCCACCACCTTAACGGAGGTGGTGGTGGCGGTGGCCGGCCAGGGAGGAGACTGGATGGCCGGCGGCAGCATATGGAATGTACTTTAGGTCGGGCTAATCTCAGCCCTTGCCTGGAGGAAGAGGAAGGCCCTGCACTGTTGGATTTGCTTCAAGATTAGTGCTGTTATTTAATTCTTTTCTTTTATATGAAGTTTATGTACAAAATAATATCCACTTAAGTTAATTTATGAAAAATACTTAGACGCTCTATATGAAGAAATGGTCAACATGTAATTTGTAGCCCTATGGGTCTATTTTATTTTAAAATTGAATTGGGTCAATTTAGTCAATTGGTTTGACCAGGGGACCTCGTTTTGGTGGGATCTATACCTAAAGCTAGGTAGAGACTAAAAGGTGTTCCCACCCTTCATCGCTTGACTAAATGATCTGAAATTTGGGCAGGGAGTCTACCCTAGCTATACCTAGGGTCTGTCCAAAAATGGGAATTTTTGGAGAATGTTTTTCTATAGTTTTTGGAAAAATTTAATAATCTTAGGGTAAATTATTTAGATGGCTTAATAAATTCCAAACCCTCCCAAAATTTGGTGATTGGTCCCTGGGTTCATCATGAGGCTTTGTATAATTTTTCATCTCATTTGGAGATGTTTTAGATTAGAAATGGACAAACCTAAGCTTTTCCCTATTAAGGGGTTTTTAGGTCAAAAGTGCACTTTGAGATTGGAGTGGCCAGATCACCTCAACAGACGCTGAGATTTTGTCCACTGACTAGGCATGATTCTAGCACCCTCTCATGGATTTTGAGGTGGATTGGCGTAAATTTTCCCTAGGACCCAAGGTCAAACCCTAAGGATTGTTATTGGTGGTTTGTGAAGGGCAAGTGGTCAAATGACCTGGTTATGATCTGAAATTGGTAGATAGAATTCTAGGGTAGCTAGAATCCTCTAGTAGAAATCTAAATGGATTTTAAAGTAAATAAGTCTCTCAAAACCCTAACCCTAGTTTAAGTCACAAAACTTGTAGAGATAGAAAATGTCACTAAAACTCACTAAACAGTGATGGGATTTAGGTCGAGTAGTTTTTAGGTTAGTACAAGCTTTGGAGATTTTATTATGAATTTAGGATCATTATTTTGGATACTTCACTAACAATTTAGTAGTTTGTATTATTTGCTTAAAAATTTAATATGGAGAAAATACTTTTTTAAAATTGATGGACTTTAGGCAGAGGACTTTTTATTATGTTATAAAGCTCTATGAATTTTTATGGGATTTTTAGAAGTTTAATTCAAAGGCTTGCTTCATTAAGTGTTGTTTCCCATGAAAAATTAATTAAATCTATTTTGGTGTCTAGCAAGCCTATAAAATTATGATCTTTGCACAATGACCTCTTCTGTACCATATTAATATTCAGTAATTATTCTATAATTTTATGATGAGTAATTTCAGTACTTCCTTCTTTACATAGGATTAATGGGATTAAAATGGGTAAATTAATTAGAGGCCAAATACTTTCTGTAAAATCATGAAAATTAGTATTTGATGATACCTTACTATTATTTAGTGATCATAATTTTTGGGTGGCCATTACTTGAGAAAATCATGTAGTTCATGTTTAAAATTACACATGGCCAATCTTTTGGAAAAATTAAATAAATATCAGATTAATTAGGGAAATTATGAATTTCTGGATTTAGGCTAATTATGTAAAGATAGACCTCCAGTAAATTTTATAAGAGATTTGGAAGACAATTTGGAGTACTTCCCCTTGTATACCTCATATAGCTTAGGATGGTCTGCGTTTAGTAAAACAGCTGAAATCATATTAGGCTACTGGATGAACTTAGAGGATTTGGGTATTGGGTTAGTGGTTTGGAAATGTGTATGAATGCATCCTCAGTAACCAAGATGAGGTTGGGTTGGTAGGTTGTCGAGTCATAAGAGGTGCTCGGGACCGACGAAAGATCGTCCTTCCCGGTGGGAGAGGAAGAGTCTTAACACACTAGGGTTAGATCCAAAGTAATTTGAATGGGATCGGGTAATGGGTAATAACCAATAAAAGTGAGTGCCTTGTGAAAAGGAATGATGGGCTTCAACTTCCATCATAGTTCCTAGTGCCCTTTGAGAGCCCTTCACGGGGTATGCCGGGGGCAGTCCTGGGCTAACGTAAACCGTAGGAATAATAAACTAAAAGAGCAACTTGAATATCTAGGGTTGCACCTTCACACACCCCGATATCTAGGGAGGTAGAATAAGTTGGTTTGGTTGCCATTCAGATGGTAGCTCTGAAGGTAGATGCACGGACGGGACAATCCGGGGAGCCGAGGGCTTGAGGGTTTAAATACAGAATAAGGTGGTGGGTCATAAGTATTTGATTGTCGTTCACACCGACATCGGTACATTGACTCAGCGGTGTGGGACACTTAGCTAAAGAAAGTCTGGTTGATATAGCCAGCACTAGTATGCGGATACTCTAGGTTGTGTTCTTCGAGGGGCGTGCGGAAGGGCTTGGCCCAGTAGTATGGATACCCGCCTAGGAGTGGGGGTCCGACCCGCTGTCTCCGTTTGCCACTATGGAGATTCCTGGGAGTGAAGCTAGCTGCCCGAACAGGGGGAAATACAGGTCTGTGCACATTGAGTCGTGTGCGTGAGTTGCACTTGCATGAGTCATGGCATAACATATCACTCCACTCATATTTTCATACAACCGACACCCCAACGTATAAATCAGTATGGGACTTTTTATACGATTGGAGCCTTAAAAAAGACCCCTTAACTTATAAGTCTGTATGGGCATTCATATAAGTTAAGGTTACTTACTTATTTACTTACTTGCTTTCTATTTGTCTCCTTATAAATATGCTACTTACTACATGTTTACTTTACTGCTCACTATCGTAGAACTGCTATATGTACTCTATTTTAATTAGTTGTTTATACACCATGAATAATTTTTAGACTAGTTCCACCGTCATCCGTTTGATTATTCTCAGCCTTTGTAGCTTCCCTTTCCTCCTCTCCGCTCGGTGCTTAGGAGCCGTGGGGGGAGGTGTAGGGGATGATAGGGCTTAGTCTTTATGACAAATGGTTTTCGAACCACAACCTTATAGGAGCTCTAGATGGGAGACAGGGACCAGCAGCCCAGGGACCAGCACCAGCGGAGTACGGTGCGCATGGAGGTGGGCCAGTCTAGCATCGGAGCGCCTGTGACAAGCACCGTGAGTGTTTAGTATTTTTATAGCTTCCGCGATGAGTGATTTGTAGTGAGGACTCTGATGTACCGGGCTCGAGCCTGTTTCTTTATTTCATCTGAACTGTTCCTTGCAGTACTTTCTATATATTGATGGACTTGTAGTGATTTTATTCATATGAGTTTCTATGGACATGTTTACATTCAATGTAATA
Organism: Platanthera zijinensis; assembly: GCA_039513925.1. Taxonomy (NCBI): domain Eukaryota; kingdom Viridiplantae; phylum Streptophyta; class Magnoliopsida; order Asparagales; family Orchidaceae; genus Platanthera; species Platanthera zijinensis. Next base: position 85,218,847 of record CM077089.1, read on the forward strand.
CATACTTCCCTCTCTTTGCAATCGAAAAGGGCCGGCAGAATTGGCGTTTTGTAGTGGCGGCCTTCCCGTGAGTCGGTGCCACTGCAAAGCAACAATTCTGGGCTGAGAACCCGGTGGTTGAAAAAGAAAAAAAGGGGGTATTATAAGTGGTATCAGAGGAGACCTCGATCAGAAGAGAAGTAGTCCAAAAAACCTTGGGCCACCCCCGTGCAAGCTTAGTTTGCGGAGATTTTGGCCACTAACTAGGCATGATGCCTAGCACCCTCTCAAGGATTTTGAGGTGGATTGGGGTAAATTTGCTCTAGGACTCAAGGTAAAACCCTAAGGACGGTTCTTGGTGGTTTGTGAAGGGCAAGTGGTCAAATGACTTGGTTATGATCTGAAACTTGGTACATAGAATTCTAGGGTAGCTAGAATCCTCTTGTAGAAATCTGAATGGATTTTAAAGTAAATAAGTCCCTCAAAACCCTAACCTTAGTTTAGGGCACAAAACTTGTAGAGATAGGAAATGTCACTAAAACTCATTGAACAGTGATGGAATTTGGGTAGAGTTGTTTTTAAGGTTAGTACAAGCTCTGGGGATTTTATTATGAATTTAGGATCATTATTTTGGAACTTTCATTAACAATTTAGTAGTTTGTATTACATGCGTAGAAATTTATTATGGAGAAAATACTTTCTGAAAATTGATGAACTTTAGGCAGAGGACTTTTTATTATGTTTTAAAGCTCTATGAATGTTTATGGGATTTTTAGAAGTTTAATTCAAAGGCTTGCTTCATTAAGAGATGTTTCCCATGAAAATTTAATTAAATCTATTTTGGTGTCTAGCAAGCCTGTAAAATTATGATCTTTACACAATGACCTCTTCTGTACCATATTAATATTAAGTAAATTTTCTATAATTTTATGATGAGTAATTTAAGTACTTCCTTCTTTACTTAGGATTAATGGGATTATAATGGATAAATTAATTAGAGGCTAAATACTTTCTTTAAAATCATGAAAATTAGTATATGAAGATACCTTGCTGTTATTTAGTGATTATAATTTTTGGGTGGCCATTACATGAGAAAATTATATAGTTCATGTTTAAAATTACCGATGGCCAATCTTTTCGGAAAATTAAATAAATATCAGATTAATTAGAGAAATTATAAATTTCTGGATTTAGGCTAATTATGTCATGATAGACCCCACCAACTGGTCGAAGAGATCGTCTATCTGAGGGATCAGATACTTATTCTTGACAGTCAATTTGTTCAACTCTCGGTAGTCTATGCACAGACGCATACTACCGTCCTTCTTCTTTACGAATAACACCGGCGCACTCCACGGTGAAGAGCTGGGCCTGATATACCCTTGCTCCAAAAGCTCCTGGAACTGAACCTTGAGCTCGGCCAACTCCTTTGGTGCCATCCTAAAGGGTGGACGCGACACTGGTCTAGCCTCGAGCACCAACTCGATGGAGAAATCAATCCCCTGCCGAGGAGGTGCTCCCGGTAACTCCTCGGGAAAAACATCTCAAAACTCCGCCAGCACGGGCACTTCTCCTAGAGACAGCCCGGAGAGACTAACCTCCAACAACGCTACTAGAGCTACACCTCCCTGGTTAACAGCTCGCACTAACTGAAGTGCCGAAACTAGGGAGCAGGCCACTCCTTGCAGACCTTCGAACTTGACTTCCGCTTGCCCCACGCCCCTCAGGGTTACCACCTTGGACAAACAGTTGATACTGGCACTCTGCTCCGCTAGCCAATCCATCCCCAAAATAACATCGAACTCAGACAACGGCAAGATCGCCGCTAATAATACGAAGTCGACTCCCTCAAGACTCCAACAAATCCGGCCTCTAGCCCTGGTAGTCATAGATGACCCATTGGGCATGCGCACCTTCAACTCGGAGTCCGTCGAGAAAGAATCCACTCCGATCCTCCGGATAAAGCCTTCCGCAAGGAATGAGTGCGACGCTCCTGTATCAAAGAGTACCCTAGCGGGGTACCCAGATACCATTACAAAGCCTACACACATGCAACAAACATAAAGGCTTGAAAGACAGGAATCTAAGGTACAGGTTGAACTCTCGTACCTGTCACCATATCGGGTTGACGGATTGCTTCTTGTTGCCCAATGTTGTAGGCCCTTGGCTGCACTGGTTGAAACCGAGAAGCACTCGACTCCGCCATCTTCCATTTCTCTGCGATACTAGGGCCGGAGCGCACAGTTTGCTCCTGCCTTGGCTCTTGCTCAGTGCCCCCTTGGGTACAAAATCATGCTATGTGGCCCGGCTTACCACAACTATAGCACGTCTGAGGGCCCTTAGAGCGTGACCCTCCCGACGTCCAATTACTTTTCTCGCCCGACTTATATGGGGAAGGCTTCTTCTTCCATCGGCCAGATCACCTAAACAGAGGCTGAGATTTTGGCTAGGTGGCTGCTCCAAGTTGGGCTGCACCATATGGCTCGGGTGGCATGCAATGGACGGGGCCGGGATGCTCCAAAGGTGGGCTCGGGTTGGACTTGTGGGAGGCCGGGCTGCATGCAATGTACCTACAAGAAAAAATAACATTAGTTAAAAAAAACATAACAATAAACAAAAGAAAATAACTAGCATAACATAACACATAATATAATCAAACATACTACATAAAATAATAAAAATACATACTATAGATTTTTATATCATAATACAAAATAAAGTTGCAACAAAACAAGTAAATAAAACGATAATAAAACTAGAAATTATATTATTAAAAGACTTTGAGAAATAAAACAAAACATGCATAAAAAAGCTTAAAACATTTAATTAAACTATGAATTTTGCATACTAAACTACTTCAAAAACGATGACAAAAACAAGTCATCAAACTCCCCCATGCTTAGGCTTTTGTTATTCCAGAGCAAAAGTAAGAGAAATATTTATAAGACAATTATAAAATTTGCAATTAAACTAAAAATTTATTTACACCAAAATCTAGCCAAAAATAAAATTTAGGGATTTACGAATTAAGTCCTAAATTATGAAATTAAATTGAAAAGAGAGAAATATTTAGCAAAAAATTCTCTAATAAATTAACTAGCACTCAAAATTGAGTAAAGTGCAAACAAAGTTAGATTGAAATTATAAAAACCATAACTGAAAAGAAACTTAAGGAAAAAGTGCAACCTACTACTTATGCTCTCCCAATATTTTAATTTAAAAACTAAGACAATAATATTGGCTAAGGGGTTTGGGGAGGAAAACAACATGAAGAGGTGTTTTATTGGAGGTGATCATCATAATTATTTTTTTTTACACCCCACACAATTTTTTTAAAATAAAATATATATGTAATACCACAAAATTATAGACTAACATCCTATCACTTCCCCAGACATATATGAACTTTTAATTCCTCTCTTCATCAGGGTTGTATATGTGTACCAGAGAATAAGGAACTAACATCTCCTTATTCCCATAACATATGATCTAACAATAAAAGAAAGAAAAAGAGAATTGGGTAAGGATAAGGGGTTAAACAAGATTTTAGAAAATAAACTAAAATACTAGAGAGAAATTACTAATAGATTATGATTTCCTAAGAATCTAAAAGCATGAGGTAATAATCATTAGAATCCAAAATTGTTAAGCAAAATTACTACAAAATTGAAACTATTTAAAATAAAAGAGAAAAGGTTCTAAATAAATTACTCTAAGCAAATTAAAATCATAAGATTATCCTCAAAAATAAATCACTAAATATTAAATTAAACTTAATATGATGAAATAAAAGATTAGCAAATGAAAAAATTAATGTTTATAACAACCTCAAACTAAATTTCTGAAAATAACAAAAAGCTAAGCATGGGGTTTATTATATTTTTTATTTTTTTGACATTTTTCAAATTTTTTTTGGGGTTTTGAAATATGATCTTTTTTTTGGAATTTTTGATTTTTCTAATTTTTTGGGGTTTTGATAAGACTAAATAAAAGCAGTACTAAAGAAACTTAATAAAACTATACTAATCTTTTTTTTGTTTTTTTTTTTGTAGAAATTTAAAAAAAAATTAGAAAAGAAAGAAATAAAAGAAATAAAAAAACTAAACCCTCCCCCATGCATAAATTTTGCATTGTCCTCAATGAAAAATAAAAACAAGAAGGAAAAAGGAAGAAGAAGGGGGAGGGGGATGCAATAAAGTAAATAAAAAAAAGAAAACAACTTCCCCGAATTCGTAAGGCTGAATGCAGATGTCGCTCCCCCATGCTTGAGCTGGACACCGGCTCAGGCCTAAGGAAGAGAGGAAAGGATGGAGCCAAACGAACCGCCAGGGGTGTTATTCCTACAAAACAAAACAAAAAGAAAACGAAAGAACAAAAATGATAAGCAAGGGGTGACTCCCAAGAGCGCTCTTTGTTTAATGTCGGCTGAGCCCGACGTTAATCGTTAGCTAAATGGAAAATAAAAACTAAAGTGAAGAGGTAACTCCCTAAGTATGCGCTTAGGAGAGTTAATCAAAAAAGAGAAAAATTGAAAAATCGCACCGACATGCGGTGCAATCTTCGAAGGAATGACACCCAAAAATGAACGGACGGAGTTATAGAAGAACTCCGCCGTATGAAAAATGGGAAAGAAAGGGTCGTCAAAAGAAGAGGAAAAAACAGAAGAAGAAATAGAAAGAGGAATAAAGGAAGTAGAAAAAAGTTCAAAAACGGAAATTTCACAAGGAGAAGGGGAATCTTGTGAAATTTTGAGAGAAGAAAGGGTAGAGAAAAATAAAGGAGAATCATCTAAAATAAAAGAAGAAGAAGAAAAAGGTTCGCTAAAAATAGAAAAATTTGGAACAATTAAAGTTAAAAGCGTAATGGAATCACAAACGTCTTCAGAAGGAGGAATAGGAGACGTCTCGTCATCCTCAACGGGTAAGAAGCACACCAGAATATCCATAGAGGTGTCTTCCAAAGGAGGAAGGAAACAATCCGGAATATTCGAATAGTTATCCTCCTTGAGAGGAACAAGACAAGATGGGATATCCGGTGACTCATTACATGAAGAAATATGAGGAGACGAAGAAGAAGACGAAGAAAATGAAGCGGCCTCAAGAGAAAAATAATCCATAATGGTTTGAAATGCGAATTAATATTTTCAAGAGAAGTTTGCATTTCAAGATACTCATTATTGATAGAATTAAAATTTGGAAGCGCAACGCTTTGTGGGGCAAAATCATACGAAAAATAAGATGGGTTCCCCATCTCCCAAGTAGGATAAAAATTTGAGTAAGGTTCAAATTGGACATTTTGACATTCCCCAGAAAAATTAAAATCAAAAGAGGGAGGGGTTCCCGAAAGACATTTAGAATAAAAGTGGTCGGGCGACCCGTAAAAAGCGCAAAAATATGATGATTCCATACAAAAAACTGTTACCAAAGATTTAAAATAATTTTTTTTTGAATTTTTTTTTAGAAAGTAGAAAAATTAAAATAAATATTTTGTTTTTTTTAAAAAAATTAGTAGAAGTAATAAACTCGATGCTTTCGTAATATTGCAAAAAATATCCCCGGCAACGGCGGCAAAAACTTGATGCGTAAAAATCGTCTCACAGACTACAATCCGAATAGGCAAGTGTACCTATCGTTTTATAGTATAGTGATATAAATATATCAAGGTCGTATAAAAACTCGGGGCAGGCAAGTACTATTACTCACAACGATTCTATTATCCTATCGAACGTTTGATGAGTTTTGAAAATAAAATAAAATAAACTTAGTTAAAAGAGAAATAAAATAAAAGCGAAAGAGTGCTCGATCGACGATTCATTTTGAAATAAAATAACAGAATAAATTAGTTAAAATTTGCAATTTATTAAGACCGTGACGCATCCGTTGTTAGGAAGTAATCTCGCTAGAGCATTAAATCCCCAGACTTATAGACGTTCTGACCGAAATCTCTTTCAAGTCAAAAAGGCCTAAAGTTGCATTATCGAGGTGACCCGCACTATTGGATTTGACTCCAATCCGGAAGATTTACGTCATCCAATCTCTTGGGTTGCGTTCAACTCCTTCCTTCATTGAGTGATCTTTCACATTCACGAGCCTCTCGGCTACTTAAATATGAGATCGGAATCTACTACCGTATAATATAAATACGGAGTCGATACGAAATAAATCAAGGAAGGATCAAAAAAAAATACAAATGCAACATAAAATGAAAGATATTATTTTATCGCAAAGCTTATCGCGATCGGGCACAAAAAACAAATTAGCTAAGCATATTTGAGAAAGAAAGAACAAAAAGATAAAAGAAGTTCATTTTCATTGCTTAATAAAATAAAAGAGAAATACAATATTAAAAAGACAAGACTATGTTATGAAGAAAATTACAACATTAAAAGAGAACTACAATATGGGAAGAAAAGAACTAGAAATAGAACTCTACTTGAACTAGCACTCTACCAAAACTACTTCAACCAAAAACTAATTTTTTTAACAAGAGGGAAGGGGCTCCTTTTATAGGAGAGGGAGAAGGTTCTAGATGGAAATGAAGAGGGGGAGATAAGGAGGTGGCCGGCCACATGCTTGGAGAGGGTTCATGCATGAATTAAATGAAAGGAGAGAGGGGGCATGATGGATGCATTGAAGGAATTTAATGGAAATGAATTAGAAAACATAAAACAAACAAAGGGGATGAAAGTGGAGAGTGGCCGGCCATGTGCATGGGGAGATGTTCATGCATGCATTAAATGAAGGGAGAGGAGAGAAAATAACAAAAGGAGAGAGAGGTGGAGCCAGCCATATGAGGGAAGATGCATGCATGTAATACATTTAATGATGGAGAGAGAGGGAGAATATATAATGTAAATGGAGATGGAGGAGAGGAAGGTGGCCGGCCATGCATAGGATTCATAATGGGCTTCTGGTGGGGGGGCTTGTTAGTGGGCTCGGGTAGACTAGGAGGCTGCTCCAAGTTGGGCTCGGGTAGGCTAGGTGGCTGCTCTAAGTTGGGCTGCAACATGTGGCTCGGGTGGCATGCAATGGAGGAGGCCAGGCTGCTCCAAAGGTGGGCTCGAGTTGGACTTGTGGGAGGTCGGGCTGCATGCAATGTACCTACAAGAAAAAATTACATTATTTAAAAAAACATAACAATAAACAAAATAAAATAACAAGCATAACATAACACATAATATAATCAAACATACTACATACAATAATAAAAATACATATTATAGATTTTTATATCATAATACAAAATAAAGTTGCAAAAAAACAAGTAAATAAAACGATAATAAAACTAGAAATTATATTATGAAAAGACTTGGAGAAATAAAACAAAACATGCATAAAAAGCTTAAAACATTTAATTAAACAATGAATTTTGCATACTAAACTACTTCAAAAACGATGACAAAAACAAGTCATCAGGGTGCACCAAGTGCACGCTTCAAGAATCTTTGAAAGAAGGATTAAAAATTAAAATAACATCCTAACATAGAGCTAGAGTGAAAAGAATCACCTAGTACTGGAGATGGACAAATTTAGTAGCAATGGCCTAGGCTTGTGGTAACTTGTCCAACCAAGTCTATCAGGCCTAAATATCTCCAAGGTGTTGTGGTGGTAGCATCAGTCCAACTCAACCAAATAGCCCAGAATGTCTTCGCAAGACAAGAAGTAAAATAAGGGTGGCGGTACCGGTCCGACCCACCTCAAAAACTACATCCTACTCCAGCACTAAGTGACTCGGGAAAAACCTTGCTGGTGGTTCCATGAACCACCAAGAAGTCACACTGAACCCTAAACCATCTAGAGCAACCCACCTAAAACCTTATATACATACCAACGGACTAAACATCGGGTTTGTCAAATTAAGCGGTTTGACACAAATAAATTGAAGGTGACACGATATTAAGTTTATGTAAGTAGCTTGATACTAAACACTTACATATAACGTGATATTAAACATAACTAGTAGCTTCATCCCAACAAAATATATTCAACTAGCTTGGTACAAACCCTATACGGTTAACTTGATACGAACCATAAACATTTAAATTGATACAACCCATTAACAATTAAATTGGGTGGTTGATACCAAACATTAACAAAGGGGCTTGACACTAATTGCAAACAGGAGGATGGACACAAAAAATGACAAGATGTATGGGTGGTTTTGATACAAATCCTATTTCGGAGAAACTACGGAGCAAGTTATTTTATTATTTTGAAATTAATTATAAAGAAACCATAGCAATGGTTACACCCAAGGAAAAAACACAACCCATAAAATATCTCAAGAAATGAACAAACCTTATACAGAGGGCTCTCGGGTTATACCCGATCGGGGCAATACCCATAGCAAAAAAAGGAACATTTGCCTAATAAACTGATTTGGGCAAATAAATAAACACAATCCAATAATAATAGTAGATATGTAGGAATAAACAAGGGGGGATAAAAAAATAATGGCAATACAAAAGGGATGGTTGAAGGCTTTGCACCGATTTTAATATCATACTCAAGTCCAAGAACAACCAACCAATCTCCAGGAATCAAGCAACAAGGACTATTCATGGAAAAATTACTTTGGCAAGTGGATAATTGCCTTGGATTTTGAAGGAATTAGGCCAACAGTGCTCTTCCCAACATGAAAAAAAATCACCGCAACAACCTATGGTTACCTGGGAAGAAATGCTCGATCAAAGCACGAAAAGAACAAGAACCCTAAAAACCCGATTGGAAAAGAAGATGGTTAAATCCCAAAATGGTTACCTCTGAACGAAGGTCTTGCCTAGAGGAGTTTGGATCCGTCCTCAAATAGAAGTTTCGACCTTTGCTGGGCAGGGGAACCAGCGTCGGAGTGCCCCCAAGTTCTGCTCTTTCTCTTCTTTCGCTCAATCTGCAAGTGCAGCCGTCGGGTTGGGAGGGAAGGAATGAAAAATAAACCTAGACTTAATACCTAATCGTATATATATATGCCCTATTTACTATGCACTACTCTAATTAAGAACTAAGGCAGCCACAAGTTAAGTATTTTTTTATATATATACTTTACATACACAAACACACATACACTATAATTATGAACAGCACCTAACTAGGTATCCTTATATTAATACATATATACACAATTATATATGCTTATACATAAACTGCACTTACCCATATAAACACGCACGTATAAATTCTTATAAAGCTCCGCACACACGTACGTGTGGATTTATACACTGGCACACCTAAATCACTCATCATGCTAAAATGCGTAAATATATATACACTTATATAAAATGATGACCCGCTAACTAGCAACCGTCGAAATGGCGCGGAAACAAACGATCTCGGATTTCGACAAAACTTGCACCGTAGCTAGACACTCATGCTACGAAAACAACGATGAAGTCGAAAACAACCTCCGACGATCAAACACTCGGGCTAACACCTCCCGAAGCATAAGCACAAGCATTCCCTACTAGGCTCAACCGAGTCTCCAAAACAGACTCCGGCTAGCTGGGGAACTCTGCAAATAGGCTACGACCACTAAGAACACCTAACAAGGTACTCAAACTACGACACAAGCCAGAAACGCGTCAACATAACGCCAAAGGGATATTAAATAAATACTGAAAAACCGGGGGCGTTACAAAATCTCACGTGCAAAATGTCACACCTTTCCACAATTGTTGCACGCTCTTGGGACTCGACTTGTGTTTTCCCCCGTAGCACCAGAAGAAGGGGCTGAGCTCGAAGTTTTTAGTTTTTTATTCCATCTATGGAAACTAGACTTTGAATTCGGCGCTTTGAACTCTGACCTCTTTTCCCCTGGGTCCTTCTCTTGAACATTCTTCGTGACCCTTTCCAATGACCGAGCCACATTTACCAAGGCTAGGAAGCCCTGCACCTTAGGCCCAGCAAGGAGTAGCTGTAGGTCGCCCCGTAGGCCCTCATAAAATTTGTTGGTCTTCCGCTCTTCTTCAGTAAACATAGCACCAGCATAACGAACTAACCGAGTAAACTCGTGGAGATACTCATCCACGCTTCTCTCTCTTTGAGTACAACCAAGGTACTTATTATCCATCTCAAGCTTCTTGGCAGAAGGAAGGTATCTTGCCAAGAACAACCTTGAGAATTCCTCCATCGGTACATCTGTAAGTTGCCTTTCCACTAAGAGATGAACCTCCAACTCATCCCACAACATCATTTCCTCACCAGCCAATAGGAAGGTCGCGATTGTGGTCTTCTGCCACTACGCAGTTTCTATGGTGGTCATGACCCTCTTCATCGTAGAGAGCTAATCCTTAGCTTGAGTTCGCTTTCCCATCCCGTCGAATACCAAAGGATTAAAGCTCATCACATGCTTGAGCTGTTTCTCCGTGGCTCTCCTTGGTATTACTAGATCAACTACCCCACTCTCTACCACTCCCGGCTCTGCCACTCTAATCGGTTCTTGCTCATTAGCAAGTGGTGCGTGCTGTACTTGTTTGGCATTTATCAGGGCAAAAACTGCTTTCGCCACCAATCTGATGGTTTCTGCTGAAGGAGGTGTGTAGGAACATCACTTTGTGCACTACTTTCCGGCGATTGCGGACGCACAAATTTCCGAGCACCTCTCCTAGCATCTTATAATAACATAAACCCTAGATTAGGCGACACACAAATTGCTAAAAGCAATCACTGGAACACTCAGGTTCCTCAAAACAAGCATATTTTTCCATTCCAAAGTGGACATTCATGGGTTCTTTTATGTTATAACGATGACGCACATACATGTGCTCACCTTCCCTTAAAAGAATTCGCCCACGAAGTCAAAAAAAGAAGACCGAAACCTTAGTCTGATACAAAATTGTAACACCCCCATCCGTCGTATGGCATATAACAGAAGGTCCAACTAGAACCCGACGCCTGATACCACGGACAGTAGGAAGGGTTACATAATAATACCAAATACTCAACTACTCGCCCTAACACAGAGCATTCTAGCAGAAGCTTTTAAATAGTTTAAAAGAACCCAAAATTGCACAACAACAGCATGAATGTCCATTATTCACCACAGGAATGAAATATAACAAATACACAATAGTGTACTAGGCCTTATAGCCTTACAAATGTTCACTTAACGACACAGTGTTTTACAGACATCGGCTCACAGGACGGCCACACATGATAGAAATAAAATAACAGTTTGCTTTGGCCTTCGAGGGGTAGAACATCAGCTTGGGCTTCAGCTCGCTATTTGTTACTTGGTTCCCCAACACCTGCAAGCAACATTCCACCGCACAGTGGCAAAAAAGCAACGGTCAGCTAAAGCTGACAAAAATATAACGACCCCGCCCTTATTCGGGATGACGGTTCTCCTTTCCTACATTTCATTCGCCCAGCTAAACAATTAAGTGCATAAGTATATTTAGCAATAGTTGTAGGCTTGCCCGACCAAATACCCCGTGCACTGAGGGCACATTCTCGGTGAATCCGGTCAATTCCGTGGCTTTACCACCATCCTCGAGACAGTAAACATTGTGAGCATTTTTTAGTATTTCCGACTGCAGTCCAAGAATCCCGACTATGCCAATGACCAGTTCCACTTTAGGGCCTCTAGCACCGAACCGCACAGCCCAGGTCCGTTTCCACTTGCCCGTTGCTCACTCCGCCTAGTCAATTTAAGACGTACCCGCGGGCCAAGCTTTACCCGGATCCTAATTCATTTTCAAACATCACATAACCTAGTTATGTTCAAGGCTGGCTCCCCGGCCGCCAACTTAGCAGAATTACGTTTCTGCCTAGTTTTCCAGGTGCACCTTGGAGTTAATCCCCAAGGATCCCTGCTGCAATCTACCACGTAGAAACCCGAAAACACAAAGCACGGAGTCTTCTCCGACAATCCACTCAATATGCAACATCATCGATCCAGACAACCACATCTGGGTAGGCTTCACACACAATGCCTAAGTCCGTACTTCGCTTCCGGATTCTACATGCAACACAAGGGGGCCTATTCACATCTAACCCAAGGAACACCACACACTCAACGCACACTCGGGGGAGCGGGTTTCCTATGCAGAAAAGAAAAGGACTTCACATGTCCAAGTGGAGAATCATTACCCTTGAAGTTCGCTTTGGCACCGCGAGAAACTAGCTGGATGGAAGGCTTCATAAGGGAATTCTCTCCACGGATCTGGTCTCGGTTCTCAATTTGGTGCTCTAATGCTCCGCTGGCAGCAAGATTCCTCCCTTCCTTCTTACTTGCTCTCTTCTTCCTCTAACTTCTTAGAAATAGTTAATTTAGGAGGAAAATGAGGCATTAATCCTCTATTCCGGAACTTAACATAACAAGATCTCATCTGGGCCGTTAGATCATATTTAAAGAAAATGAACGGCTTAGATTAGCCTAAAATTTCTTAATCCTGGGCCGAACATGGCCATGTACCAGGCCGTGTGCCTCGATCCAGCCATTAATATCGAGCACAAAAAAGAAAACAGGTTGGTACACGCCCGTGTCCTAACCTGACATGCCCATGTCGAGTCCTCGACACGCCCGTGACCAGGGGCTGTGTTGTTGGAGTTACCATGGTGATCTAGAAGTGGTCAAACATGTAATATCATTGCCAACATGATATGAGCCTGAAGGGTCACACATAAGAGCATGTGGAGAAGTTCGAAGATTGACTGTGTTGGTAAGGGTTACCAATCACCACAAAGAATAGGTCGGGCAAACGTTGCCAAAGGAAAAATCGTCGAGAATCAAAGGGTGTCGTCGAGTACGTCTCGCCGACTAAGGCAAAGTCGTCGAGAATCAACGGGAGTCGTCGAGCCTGTCTCGCTGACTAAGGCAAAATCGTCGAGAATCAATTTGCTGAAATCATCGAGAATCGAGGACAGTGTCGTCGAGACTGTCTGCTGATTCTCGCCGAATCTGGCTGCTGATTCTCGCCGAATCTACCTGTTGATCTCGCCGACTGATTCTCTCCAAACCTGTACGTGATTCTCGCCGAATTTTTCAGAAACCTTGTCCTGTGCGGTGTGCGGATAGCGATACTTTTATGCTTTTGGTATAAAAGGGGTCTTAGGGTTTTGGGATCACGAGGCTCTCGACAGATCGGGCATTTCTCTTGTAGCTGGATCGAACCCGACGGAAGTGTTTCATCGCTCGCTCCGCCAAATCCTGAGCCCCGTCGGACGGAAGAGTTTCTCTTCCGCCGCCTCTTCGCTCCGCTGACCTCATCCTCTCCGGTGATAGTCGTCGGCGTTGCCTTTCCTGGAGCGGACCTAGCAGTCCGTGGAAGTGCAAAGATGTGGTTGATATCCTTCCCGACCCTTTGTGCGACGAAGCTCGGTGTTCACCCGCTCGTGTTGATTTCTGCAGAGACGTGGACGTTATTCCACGTAGAACTCACCACCGATGAGGACTCAAAGCTTGGAGCATCTCCGTTGAGTTGTGACTCAATGCCACTAAGGTATTTTGCCTTGTAATTTTGTTTACTTCTTGATTCAACATTCGTGGCCCGACCTGTGTGGACATACTTAAACATGGTGTGCTGAGTCAAATATAAAGTTGTGTAGACACCCAAGACTTGGGTCGACACTATGATTCAAGAAAGCAACTGTGTCGACACTTAGGATTAGTGTCGACACACATTTCACAAGCTGTGTCGAGACAAGGTGAAGGCCGTGTTGACAAATTCTACATCAGCTATGTTGAGATAAGGTGAAGGTTGTGTCGACACATTCAGATGTATGTCGACATCACTACAAGAGTAGTATAGAAACCCAGGACTGGTGTTGACACATTCAGCAGCTAAGTCCCAACACTTTGTGAAGAGTTGTATACTATGTGTAGAAATCATGTCAGAGGTTCTGATAGCTGTCAGAACTATAAGATGTCATTAATTTAACCGGATCAGACGGTTACCTTTGATAGAGCCTATATAAAGGGATCAACTCTACAGAAAAAAAGAGAAGAGTAGTAAAAAATTGGAGAAGCCAGATCTAAGAAGTAATCTTCTATAATTCAGAAGGTGGAGAGAAGCCCGATCAAGAATCTTCTTCAACATTCTCCATCTTAAATTTACACTAATTTCAACTTCAAGAAGCTTTGAAAAGCTAAGAAGGGTCGAATCAAATTAATTACAACAAGGATCAAGGGAAGCTATCTTATCAAGTTCAGTTCAAGAAGCAGTCACCCATTTCTCTCTTGCTGGGTGACTAAATCTGAATTAAATTCTTTTCACCATTATTAATCTTGTAAGATCTACTTGTAGATCTGAGTGTTGGGGAATAAATTTCTCTGAGTTGTAAGCCTGTGTTATAAAGACTAGGGTAGGGCAGGAATTTCCCGAGGTAGGAGAAGTGGGTATTTCTCTGAGGTGTAGGAACTGATTGTTCTGAGTTGTAGGGTAAGAATTGCCTTAGGTGTCGAAGTGTGGATTTACTCTGAGGTAGATTTCTTGGAAAGAACTTGATGTATATGATCTTGGTGATCTGAGTGGTAAGACTTGTATAGTATGAATTGTATGAGCCAGATGGGCTCTGAGCTGCAAGATCTTAGGATCTGAGTAAAGAAAGAAGGAGTTTGGTCGAATCTAGTTGTTTGCAAGATAGGTGAAGGGGGAATTGGATGTACATATCAATTGGGGAACCATTATAAATCTTTGTGTACTGTGTTATGATTGCTGTATTGTGATTATTTTAAATGTTGAATAGTTTTCTTATTTTATCTAACTGGGGTAGTAAATATAAAAAAGTAATTCTCAGAATTCAAAAAGTAGCCAATAAATAAATTGGACCTATTAACCCCCTCTAGGTTACTCACAATCCTAAAACAAACATTTACAATTGGTATCAGAGGGAGGTTCGCTGATAAGTCATAACAGCCTAGTGAGAATCCAAAGGATTACACAGAAAGATAAATCATGGCTCAGAGGGAAAACGATTCCATCAAGCTCTCATTCTGCTCCAAGGAAAATTTTGGAATTTGGAAGGAGAGAGTAAGATTTTTCATGGAGGCAGCAGATCTAAGAATATACATTACAGTTGTTAAAGGACCTTTCATTCCCATGAATTTGTCAGTTCTTGATGCAAACATCAAGACACCAAAGACCTACATGGAGATGGACAAGGATAAAATCATTCTGTCCTCTATGGACAAGAGGGCTCAGAATTGTATTGTCAGTGCAAAAGATGATTCCACTTTTCAAAACCTGATTCATTGTAAAACATCTAAAGAAAGGTGGGAGTCACTTATTATCTATATGGAAGAAACTGATGAGGTCAGAGATGATAGAAAATCTCTGCTAAACCAACAGTATGAAGCCTTCAAACAGGATAAGAAAGACTCAGAGGCTGAATGTTTTGAAAAGTTTTTCAGAATTGTAAACAACCCTTAGGACTTATGGCAGGAGCTTTACTAACTATGAACTTAATGACAAGTTCTTGAGGTCCTTGAACAAGGAATGGGACATCTAGATCGGTGCAATAAGATAAATGGGCAATTTTGCCTACATAGACCCCCGAGCTCTATTTGTCAAGCTGTTGTTCCATGAGTTACAGCTCAATCTCAGGAAGTCTGAAGAAGATTCAGCAAGAGCACACAACAGAGAAAAGTCTTTGGCACTAAAGGCTGAGTCATCCGGGAAGGTCAGAGAGAAGTCAACACTTTCAAAAAAACTAGGAAAACCTTCTGAGTGTACAGAATCTTCCTATTCGGAAGGAGACCTAACTAAGGAGGAACTATCTCTCTTCACTAGACAGTTCAAGAAGATTTTGGGGAGAAGAAGGTAGGGTAGCTTGAAGGGTCTAGTTGGAGACTCTTCTCTCAAGAAGACCAATCATCTAGATAAACCTAGGAAGAAGAAATCTGGGGACAGTTATGGTTCTTCAGAGAATAAATATATAAAGACTAATATTGTTTCATTGTTGCAATAGGCAAGGGAATGTCATAGCTGATTGCCAACAAAAAGAAAGGAGAAAAAGCAAGAGAACTGGAAGATTAGACAGCACAAGAAGGCTGACAAAAGCCTCTTAGCAAAGAAACAGACTACATTGTCTGATAGTAAGTCTGGTTCATCAGAATAAGAAGAGTAGGATGGTATCATGAGACTGATGGCTATTGAGGAGACCTAATCAGGAGAAGGAGATCGGGATTGTTCAGATCCTGCTAAGGTAAAACCAATCTCTCATAATTTAGCCTCAGATTCCTTTTCTACCTTAGAAAATGAATTATGTTCAAACTCCTCTAATAATAGAGAACATGATTCAGACATTAAAGATGATTTCAACACGATTATCAACAGATATGGGAAGTTATTAAAGGCCTTGATTGTAAGCAAAGAGCTTACTAAGGATTAAGCCAGAGAATTAGAATCTCTGAGGGGAGTATCTTTTTAGTTGGAGAGGGCAAACATAAAGTTGGACCTACAAAAACTTAAGCTTATAGAACTAACCAATAAGATAGATAGACAGGAAGAGGTAATAGTAGAACAGGTCAAGATTGTCAAGGACTTGGAAGAAAAGCTCACCCAGGAAAGACAGCTCCTGACTCAATTCTCAAAACCCAACTCAGTACTACCTATCATAGATACATTTTCATCACTATTTAGAAGTGGTGTAGGGTATGGAAAAAATAAAAAGTTCAAAAAGAAATTTGAACTTAAGGGTAAAGCCCCAATGGGTCCAGTTAAGCAACCTTCCAAGTATCTGCCATCCAACAGATGCTTGAGATCATGTGTTCCTTGACACATGAGTTCTGAGTGCTCTACCAGCAAGATCAATAAATATCCTTATTGGAAGGGACAGGCATCTAAGAGCAATAAAGGCAAAATACCACCATATAGGGTGATCAATAAAAGAGGCCAAGGAATTCTTGGAGTTTGTTGATGCATGGAAATAGGCACCACCAGCTAATGGTTCAGTCACGGGGGAAGGAAGGGAAAAGAGGCGACTGCAAGCAGCTATCTACTAGTGGATGAGAAGAAAATGACAGCAGATCCGTGAGCCATAACAACACTAGAATTTTCCCATCTCATATTAAATGCCTCTCTTGTGACGGGCTTTCCTTTTATTGCAAATGGTTGATTACATGTAGAGGAAGAGAGGTGAAAGAAGAGCAAGCTGGAGACTTCAAAGCTTGAGATTCGAGTCTGCAGGTTTTAATAAGTAGGCTCCTATGCTCGAGTAAGCGTGCTTTGGGTGCACCGCTTCCCACTATTTATAGGTTTGGGGGACTGCCCAAATGGGCAGGGCTAAAATAACCGGCTGCCCGAGGTATTAGAAAACCGGGCAGCGATGACGGGAAACAAAAAAGAGAAGACAAGCCAGTCCGCACAAGTGGGGCGAAGTGAGCTCGCGGTCTGGAGCTTCCGTCTGTTATCGCACGACGAAATCCTAGTTGAAGGGCCGGGACCTGTGTGGACTGATTCTCCAGTCCGCCTGAAGAGGAAGACTGGCGATCCAGGAAGCTGACCTCCTGAGTCTAGAAGACCTGGGAGTACTGGAGGATCTAGTCCGCCACTGAAGGAGGACGGTGCTAGATTCCCGAGATTGGTCAACCTGGGCGAACTGGAAAATCAGTCCGCCGCTGGAGAGACCTAGGTCTTGCTGATGCTGAGACTTGCCAACCTGGGCGGATTGGAGAACTGAGTCTACCGTTGAAGGAGAATGACCTTGGTACCTTTTTGAACATGTTGCAGATTCTGCGGTTAACATAATCCCCGCACATTTTTATGTTTCAGAAAACTTCGAAAATGTTTGCTTAACCGCTGAGTCCGCAACCCTCATTAATGTTGTCAGCACTATAAATATCGCTGGAAGCTCTGCATTTACCAACAGATATCACCTCCATAGGTCATTTCTCACCACCTGCGGTCTACGCATTACAGTCCGCGATGACTGGGCTAGGAGCATTCATCAGCAGTCTTTCTTCAAAGGGAGAGAAGCCCGGGTTGTCGTTAAAGACTAAGAAAGTAGTGAGAATAGGTTGAGAGACTGTTCACCTTGCTAAAGTAACTTCCTAAAGGGATAAGCTAGTATTTGAGACAGTCCGCCACATTGATGAACTTGCTTGCGAGAATTCCACGGAAGCCACCACTTCACAAAATGTGAATCCACCAAAAAGTGCGGACGAAGCACAAAATTCGCCTGTGATGACTAATCAGAACCCTGCGGACTCTGTGGACATGGATGTGTACTTCGTGAACACTTATGTTGTGTATAAACACGGAAAATGAGGTTTCATCATTAAATGTCCAGTAGCCTGTCATCGATCTAGATCAAGATAAGAGATATGCTGGAGAAGAAGCTGAGAAAGAGGTGCATTCTAAAATCTTGGTCGTCGTCAACCCAGAGGCAGTCCGCGAGAGTCAACTAAACATAGATCAGGTCATTTCGGACTTGACTTTGAAAGAAGGCCCCTCTAAAATGAAGAAGAGGAAGAGGTGTTTGGTATTGTATCCACAATAACCAAGATTTGTATGATGTCACCCTTGAAGTAAGAAAAATTAGGTTTGTATTTGATGCACCTTTTTAGTTGAGTGTTTGCAGGACTTAATTTCCATGTGTTGACCAATGTTAGTCTACAGTGGGTCACCAAACATAGTACCACACAATGTAATCCCTCATTGTGTGATCTATGATGTTAACTTATATGTAGCCTCTCTATTGGGATATACTTCGTTTTCAAGAACTATACTTATTGGAGAAAGAAATGTTGCTGATTTTTTTTAAGAAAGAAAACTTTTCAAGAAACAAAATTTTTTTCTAAGTATTTTACTCGAGAAGAACTTAAGTACTAAAGTAGATTATTTGAAAGTACCCGAGTAAGTTAAGTCTGGATTTCGAGTAAGGGAAACAGTTCTCGAGAAGATTGAACATATTTCTCGAGAATCTGGTTCCATTACTCGAGTAGATCCTTTCTTATTCTCGAGTTAACAGAATTCCTATCTAAGAATTTTCTATGTCCTATACTCGAGTCGTTAAGCATATCACTCGAGTAGCTAAGTACTTAGTCTCGAGTGACAGAAGACAAGTACTCGAGAAATGTCTATCTTACTCGAGTAGTGAAGTACCTGTACTCGAGAAGCCTATCTACTTCTCGAGATGTCAAGCCTTAGTACTCGAGTAGAAAGATTTCTTCTCAGAATGTTTTTTCTAAGACCTCTACTCGAGAAGATAACCTCCATTTCTCGAGTAACATATTTAGTACTCGAGTAATCCTCCTTCCACTCGAGTAATGATAAATTCTTTCCTGAAGTTTCCTCAAGTACTTCTCGAGAGCATGCAAATGTCTTCTTGAGAACCTGAAGTATTACTCGAGTAATCCTTTCTTCACTCGAGTAATGCAGCGAGATTTTCTCTGAAAAATTGCTAAGTATAAGGACACATTTTTTCAAAATGATTTCCTTAATCATTGGACCAAGTGGCCATCTTCAATTATAATTATGACTGTTAGGGATATCTTATAAAAGGTCTTGTCATTCCTACCGACCCCAAGACACGTAAGAAGAATTTCTGAATCCACAATTCTCTTTCCTTATTCAAAAGCTGCCTCTCATCGTTCTCATCGCCAAGGGCTTTCAATCAAGAATGAATCAGAGAAGTCGACTTGCAGATCAAGATCTTCTATAATCTACACATCCTCTTCTTGATCTTGTGAGTCCATAAATTTCAAATCAAGGATCTTCCTGAGTCTTCTTCAACATATTCTTATAGAGCCGCAAAGTTCAAGAAAGAAGACCTAGGCAGAAACTACTAGATCTGATAGATTTTACTATTTGTATTTCTTATTTAAAATCTATTCTTTTTGGAGATTTTTCTCCGAGTGTAGGAGCTTTGTTCTCTAAGTTGTTGTAGGAAGTTTTTATCTTCCGAGTGTAGATCCGCTTTGTGGATCGAGTTATAGAAACGTTGTTCCGAGTTGTAGGATTATTTTCAATCAGAGATTAGTTGAGTAGCCGAGTCTAATGCATTTCTAGATCGGTTAGTGGAAAGTAGACGTACCCAAGGTTGGGTACCATTATAATTCTTTGTGTCGTCTGTGATTGCTTAGTTATTTTTTCTGTGCTTAGATTGCTAAAATTGTTTTTTCGCAAAAAGACGCACAACTCACCTATTCACCCCCTCCTAGTGATTTAGGTAGACAACTTAAACATCTTTCAATTGGTATCAGAGGGAGGTTGATCATTAAAAGGTTAACACCTTGATTTGATCTACCCCAAGTTGTCAATTGAGTTATCAAAGCATGGACAAGGCCAAGGATTTTGCTAAGCTTCCTTTGTGTACAATGACCAACATTCCCATGTTGAAAGAAAGGATTAAGTTTTTCATGGAAGCTGTGGATCCAAGGATCTTCATGATTGTTGAAGAAGGTCCTCATGTTCCCATGACCGTCTCTACTATGGATCCTACCAAGAAAGTTCCTAAGAAGTTGATGGATCTTGACAATGATTAGATTGCACTTGTATCTTTAGACAAGAAGGCCAAAAATATCATCGCAAGTGCAGTCAATGATTTTATGCTGCAGAACCTGATTCACTACCAATCCAATAAGGAAATGTGGTCGTCGCTCATCACCTTGATGGAAGGCACTAAAGAAGTTAGGGATGACAGAAGATCCCTTGTAAACCAGAAATATGAAGCTTTCCGACAAGGACCAAAGGATTCTATTACAGATACATTTGAATGTTTCTTCAAAATTGTTAACAGCCTAAGAGTATATTGCCGTGTCTTCACTATTGGAGAGCAAAATGATAAATAACTAAGGTCCCCGAGTAAGGAGTGGGAGAACAAAGTCTGTGCTATCCTGGAGTTTGGCAAGCTTGTAGAGACTGACCCTCAAAATCTCTTTGGAAAGCTAATGTTATATGAGCTGCAAATCAATTAAAGAAAAGCTGAAGAAGAGAAGAGCCGGTTCTCATCCAAGGAGAAGTCTATCGAACTAAAGGCAGACAGCTCAAGAAAAGCCAAAGCTGCATAACCTGCTCCTACATAGGAAGATAGTGAAGAAGAAACTTCAGAGCCAAGTACCTTAGGCTCAGAGTTATCTGAAGGTGAGTTTTCTCTTCTTTCAAGACAGTTCAATAAATTCTTGAACAAGAAGAAATAATGGAGAGGCAAAGATGCCTCATATAGAAGATCACGTCATGATGGTGATCGATACAAAAAGGCTCAAGTAGCTAAGATAGGTATCATACTAAACAGAACAAACATATTTCTGCTGACATCGTTTGTTATTGTTGCAATAAGCCAAGTCACGTTATTGCTATTTTCCATCACAAGAAGAAGGAGGGTGGAAAAAGAGAGGTGAAGAAAAATTCTTACCACAAGTAGAGAATTGAAAGAATCCTAGTAGCAAAAAAGGGCAAGACTCTAAGCGACCCTCACTCATCTTAGTCAAGTGCAAAATAGGATACCTACTTTGGGCTAATGGCACAAACTGATGAAGAAGAACACCAGTTCACTGGGAATGTAAACTCTCATACTCCTCTTTCTGAATCAGATGTTTCTTAGCATGATCATGAGGACAGCTCCTCTGACAAGAGTCTGAACTCATGGCCCAATTTAAGGAGTTAATCAAGGCTAACGACATGTAGAAAAGTCATGAAAACACATCCAATGAGATTAAATCTCTTAAGGATGAAGAGAGCACTATGAGAGAGGAAGTCATCAAGATGGACTAACTCAGAGAAGACTTAAATACTGCTATTGAAGAGTATAATAAGGATCTCGAGCACCTAGATCTGAAGGAGAAGATCATCAAAGAATTGGTAGAATGACTTGAAGCGGAAAAGAAACTTGTAAGAAGTTTATACAAACCCAAGGCTGTCCTTCCTTTGGTTGTTGAATTCTCAACTCAAGCCAAAGGTACTGGCATAGGCCATGTTGGTGCTTCTAGTAAATCCTCTAGGAGAAATAAGGCTCAAAGAAAGAATAAGGCCGCCAAGAACGCTCTGTCCAAGAAAAATGGTAAAGCTCCTCAAGATCAGATGTCATTCAAAAAGTTTATCTTTCCAACCAATGAGTTTGATCTTGATTCGTCCTACGGTCACTTTACTAGGCCTACTTATGTAGAGCCCAAATCTCGTTACCAAGGATAGACCAATCCCCGGAACTATGGAGAGAGTGTCTTCAAGGGAACTTATGAGGAGATCACTCTTCAGAGCTTTGGCCCTTATAATCATGGTCATAACATGAAGAACACGCAAAAAGTAAAGCCCGCTATGGAAAAGCCTTTTAAGGAGAAGAAGCCATGTGAATGCCATCACACTAAAGCTTCTACCTACAAGTCTGCTGCCCATGCTAGACCACACTCTCAAGTTGTTAAGCAGGAGAATTTGAGGCAAAGATATAATAGGTTTGACTGTTGGTGCTGTTGCAAGGTTGGTCACTTCTCCATTGATTGCTGGTTTAACTCCAGAAATTACTTAACTCTTCAGATTAACAATGTGAGAAAGACCACTCATAACGTTAATACATGTAGGGGGAGTAAACTAACTCGATACCAAGGACCCAAGCGAGTTTAGGTTCCTAAGGCAAACTGATTTGTGATTGCAGGTATGTCCAAAGATAACCAAAACTCCTATCTGGTATTTTGACAGTGGATGCTCTCGGCATATGACCGGGACAAGAAGCCTTCTCCAGAATTACTCACCAGTCATGAACGGGCCAAAGGTCATCTTTGGAGGTTCCAACATAGGAATTACTTAAGGCTGCGATTTGATTACAAATGGTAGTGTATCCTTTTCGGATGTGGCTTATGTTGAAGTATTTGGAACACAATCTCATAAACATAAGACAACTATGCGATAAAGGATATATCAAAGAATTTCATAAAGACAAGTGCATGATAAAATCGGTAGGTAATCTGGAAACGATTCTATCAGGCACTCCAAGTAAAAATATCTTTTGTTTGAACTTTATATGCATAGACTCTTCTACACCAGTGTTTCTTTTGGCAAAAGATAGTGCGTCTCATGGTGACCAATGGCACAAGAGATTAGCACATATATATTTCAAACTATTAATAAATTATTTTCTCTTAATTTTGTACGTGATGCCCCAAATGTAGAGTGCGCTAAAGATAGACCTTGTAACACATGTGTAAAAGGCAAGTAAATAAGGGTTACCTTTAAAAGCATTATTGGCAAAGGCTCTAGTAGGTGCTTACACCTACTTTATATGGACTTTTTCAGTCCACTGCAAGTTAGAAGTTTGGGAGGTAAGGATTATACATTGGTTATTGTTGATGATTACTCGCGCTTTGCATGTGTGTTCTTTCTAAAACACAAGTTAGATACTTTAGACATCTTGACAAATTTTGTTAGGCAAATACAGAATGAATACAACTGTTCTGTAGTGAAAGTGAGGGGATAAGATACTTACTAATCTAGAGGGGGGTTGAATAGAGTATTCAAAAATTAAGAAGACTTTAAACACTTCTCTTGAGTCATTTGCGGAAAATAAAAACTAAAAGCTTTATACAAAAAATCTATCAGAGTGTAGTTAAAAACAGAAGATGCTGACTGAAGTTTCAGTTGAGCATAAGTCCTAACACAGCAACTAGCAACCTAGTTATATCTATCATAGCCATGGTGCAATTATTAAAGTAAACAACCAGACAACACAAGAGAATTATAGTTGTTCCCCAATTGGGTACATCCACTCTTCTACCACCCTTGTAGGAATCCACTACAGGTTTTTGTTCAGGTGCCCCGCCACCACAAGATCTGCTGCAGGTTGATCTAGAGACCCTTTGAGCTTTTGATCAGGAGACCAAAATCCAATAGGTTTTTGTTCAGGTGCCCTATCACCAACAGTTCACTTTTTAAGGGAGTAATAACCCTTTTACAGGAGGTTAAGGGAAAGAGTTGAAGGTGTCTTCTCTGTGTTAAGAGAAGCTCGTGGATTTCTCTGAGAAAATCTAAGCTCCCACTGGCTTAGAGAATGTCTAAGAAGAAACTTTGCTTTAGGGTGTAGGATCTCCAAATTGCTTGAGTAGACTTTCTGATGCAGCCTTTAAGAAGACTCTAGCTTTAGAATGAATGTTCTTCTTCAATAGCTTTTGCAATCTACAACAATGATGTTCAGCAATCTGGGAGTGATCTTCTTCTTGAAAGCTTGAGCACTGAGAATTGATTTTCTTGAAGACAGGATGAACTCAGGAAGAAGAAGAACTTTTTCTTTTTCTCTTGAGAATTCTGGTTCTATGTCTCTTAAATTGTATTGTCTTGTTGTATATTGAATTAAACCGACTGTACTGATAATATAGAAACTTTTCTTCTTTAAATAATGCCTCGAGCCCTGCAGTAAAAGATCTTTCCAAATAATACAATAAAACAAATAATGAAACTGTGTCAGAAATCTTCTCTATCATTCCCAAAAAGGAATTAAGGATATTAAAATATCCTATCAAATTGACTTTATAAATTGGCACAGGAAGCAAGGCATAACGGCTATATTACAACTGTTAGAAAAACAAGGTTTCCTCTAATAAAACAAACAACTTTATTCTATCAAAATCTCTCAATTAATGCACAAGGAATATTGTAAATAAGCAAAGGAATATAGGCATTAAATTAAGCAGAATATCTGAATAACATATGTCTTAAACATGAGGAAATAAGTTAATAATTAAAATGAAAAGAATACAAATAATAGCAGACAGAAAACGTCGACTAGAGAACGAAGATCATCGATCTGAACAAGCAGATCGTCGACCTGAAGAAAAACTATCTTCACAGAAATCGTCGATAAGGGCAACACGATCGTCGATCTGAGACAAGCAGATCGTCGATCCCACTTCAGAGTTCAAATGACTCTGAGCACGACAATCATCAATCGAAGATCGTCGAGCGAAGTTCGACTATTGTCGAACACAAAACTACAAAAACAAATTCTCATTCCAAACCTTCCTCAACTAGCCTAGCCTGAGGGTAGACTAACATTTAGTCTAACCATTGACCATAGAAAAATCTTGGGTCAATTGTGCCAAATAGAGATACATAACCTAAATCAAAACTAGGGATCCAACAATCTCCCCCTATTTGGGTGATGTCACTCAAACAAAATAAATCTAATACAAGCAGATAAGAATAAACAATAATAGATATATCAGTAAGCATATTTGAATAAATCAGATTAGACAGAACAAATTACACAGTCAATTATCAATAGAGTCTGAAGGAAGAATAGAAGTCACAGGAGAGAAAGTAATTTTTCTTCTTGGATCAGATGCATCCTTCTTTGATAGCTTCAAGTCCTGTTCTCCAATAATCTTTAGTTCCTTTGCTTTAGGCAGTACTGCTTCAGGGTGTTTTTTCATATACTTGGAAGCATCAAAAACCTCTGAACTGACTTGAAATCTATCCAATTCTTTCTTTCTGTATTTTGACATGGTAGAAAATCCTGAGATATCGTTTCCTTCAGCTTTAGCTTTCTTAATCTAAGCAGTTCCCACCAATTCTAAAAGTCTTGCCATTTTGAAGTTTGGATCAAGCTCTTGACTTTCATAGGCATGTTCATCAGAAGGATCAAATGGATTTATAGTCTTGAATTTTACTGATTGAGTTAAGAAACTCTCAGTTTGCACTTGAACTGGCTTGACATTTATATCTGCTGGCTCTTGAATTATAAGACTAGATGGAGGAGCAAACTCAGCAAACTTTTTGCTTGATTTATCAGAATATAAAACTCTTTTTCCTTTGAAATTAACTGGTTTGGCCTGAGCAGGTTTTTCCTTTGAAGATGATCTAGAGGCTGGAGGAGGAGATAAGGTGGGTTGTTCATATACAACATCCTTAACTTGCTCTCTTTGAATGTTTGAATTTTTAGACTACCTCTGATCACTAGAACTTCTTGGAGGAGGTTGCCTTCCCTTTCTTTGATAGGTATAGGACTGATTTTTCCTTGCTGAAGGAGCAGAAGTCTTGGAGCAATATTTACTGAGGCACCAGCAGAGGGAGGAGGAGTAGGAGGACCTCTCTGAATTCCCTTGGGAGGAGGAGAGTACTTCCTGCTCTTATTCCTTGCTTTCTGTTCATTCTTAGAGTACCACATCCAAGCCTCAAAATTTTCAGCTTTAGGATCAATTCCTTTCAAAATGTTTTAGGGAATATCATTATCTGGATTAGGAGGAGCTGGAGTTGTGGCTTTCCTTTTCTTTTGAACAGACCTTTTCTTTTTCTTATTACTATCAGAATCATCAGAATCTTCATCTTTGTCCTCAGAATGTGAGGGTTGAGGTTCTGCATACAGATCATCAATTTTCTTTAACATAGACTCCTCTTTCTCTTTAGCTTGCAGAAGAGCTTTTTCTTTTTCTTCTTCTAGAATGTCTTGGGCAAGGAGAGAGTCCAAATCTGGACCTGGGGTGTCATCCCAAATAGTAGAAGGTACAGCAGTCTCAATTTCTGGAACTTTTTCTTGAGCAGCAAAATTCCATTTAGCTTCTAAGAAATATGTTATAATTCCTTCTAGATATCTAGCAGTAACAGGAGTAGAAATCTCCTCAAGATAAACTTTGAAAGCAAAATTTACTTCAGCTATTGTTTTAGAAATAACAAAGCTATCCAAAAACTTAAGACACATTGGTCTCTGGTAGCACACAATTGCCTGAAGAGGATAAAAAGAACAAGGGGAGGAGATAGGATTATGAAGGATTCCACAGGATGACTCATCATCTGAGTCAAGGAATGCATCCAGTTCCTCTTCCAAAACTACTGGAGCATCTGAATCTTCAACTATCCTTTGAACAGAATCTAGAACAACTGCATCTAGAACTGGAACTAAAAATCTTTCTAACTCTGAACATCTTTCTTACTCCATAGTAGGGCCTGAATCATCTTCATCAAGCCTCTCCCCCTGCATGGGTTCAATGAAAACTAAACTCAGGCCCATAGATTAAGAAGGGACTGTGAGGGTAGAAATGGAGGCTGCAAGAGAAGAGATAGATAGAGCAAGATGGGTAATGGCCTTAGCTATCACGGCTTTGATGGAAGGAGTTATGAGGTGAAGGATAGTTGCAATGAATTCTGGTGTGATTTGAAATGATGGAGGGGGAATCATCAGAATTAATATTCTTCTGAACTGGGGTTTCAGTATTTGGAGAATAATGATGAGATGGATGATCAGCAACTGGTGAGGGATGATTTGAGGTAGCTGGGGAATGAGATGGAGAATGAGATGGAGAAAGCAGATTGAACAAAGATTCTAAATTTTGATTTGGAATCTCAGTTATATGAGCTAGTGTTGGAGAAGCAGGTTGAGATGGATGGTTTACAGGAGAAGAAGGAATGTCAATGGAGGTGGATGGCAAGGAGAAGGAAGCAGGGATTTCTTCACTAGGGTGGGAAGTGGCTTCAAAAGCCCTTGTGCCCTCAGATGTTATAGGGGCAGACTTAGCCTTTGAAGGTTTCTGAATGACCCTTTTCCACTTAGCAAACAGAGAAGAATCAATCCTTTTGCTGGCATTGATCGCTGTAGGAGCAGAGCCTAACAGCTGGGAAGCTTTCTTAGAGGGAAAGAACCCGATCAGCCTTCCTTGTGTTACCTCTTTCTTATTATTCTTCTTCCTGATCAAATCAAACAGCAGACCAGCCTAGTTGATTTCTTTCTTATTCACGAGAGCTGACATCAATTCAAACTGATGCCGTGTAACACCCCAAAAAGACCCCAAAAAGACTCAAAATGGTTTTGAGGAGCAGGTCATGTTACACGGCCTGGGACACGGGCGTGTCCCAGGGCGTGTCGGGGGTACACGGCCTGGGACACGGGCGTGTCCCAGGGCGTGTCACGCAAATAAAATGCGATTTGAGTCAGAAAGTTACACGGCCTTGAACCAAGCCTTGAACACGGGCGTGTCAGGTTGGACACGGGCGTGTCCGATGCCGTGTGCCTACCCGTGTACTGCTTGCAGCTCGATGAGGCAGGGGTGACACGGGCGTATCTCAGGAATGACACGGGCATGTCAGGTTCGACACGGGCGTGTCGATGCCCGTGTTCTGGTAAATCTGAGTCGGTTCGAATACCGCGTGTGCCGCTTAAGGGTACACGGCCTGTGACACGGGCGTGTCACAGGCCGTGTCAGCCAAAAATTGAGTTTTTTGGGCAAATCGTGGCCGTTCAGATTTCTCTCTTTTGATCCAAGGGCTCAGGTGATTTCCTGGCTGGATTTAATTCGTGAAGGCTGATGAAGACTTCATTCTTCATTTGCTTAAGAAAGAGAGAAAGAGAGAGGAGGAAGAAGAAGGAGGAGGAGATCAAGCCACCGGCGGAGTTCCCGTGGTCAGATTCGTGATCCGAAGCCGGCGTGGTGAAGGCAAGGCTGCGGCGGTTCTTTCTCACTGGCTAGTTTTCGATGGCTCCCAAGAGATCGACAAGGGTAACGATCTCCCTTCTTGGACATGTGAAGTCCTTCTTTTCTGCATTGCATAGGGAAAACCCTTCCCCGTGAGTGTGCGGTGGGTTGTGGTGTCCCTTGGGGTAGATATGTGAAGTCCCCCTTGTTAGAGGCCGAAAATGGAGTACGGCTCTAGGCATGCTGTGTGAAGCCCATCTGGACATGGTCTGGATTGGTGATGCTTGTTTGCATATCGGAGAAGGCTCCGTGATTATGGCTTGTGTTGCCTTGTGCCTACCTGTTGCTTGGTGCAGCAGAAAGTACTGGATGATGTCCAGGAAATGAAGAGGGTTGGATGCAACTCTTGTGGCCGTGCGTTGCCACTTTATGAGCGGTTGAGCCGTTGGGCTGCAACTCGATGAAAATGCAGATTGCCGAACAGGAAAGGTGAAACCGACCCGCGCCTATAAATAGCCATGGATACTTCCGTATTCGAGGTGGCACGACGACTTGAGCAACGGGGGGTGGCTGATCCGTACCTACGTTAGGTCCGTCCGACTTGGAAGCCTGGTTATAGGTTTTGTTGGAGCGCCTAATGAGAGTCTTAGGCCCGCGCGCCGGAAAGACTAGAATGCTCAAATACCGTGTAGACGGTGGTGTTGACCCTGGTATTCCGGTACACCAAGAATGTGCCCCGAGTGCACGGACTGTCGGGCCGTGTGGCCGATAGTTGTGATGGCTTGAATGTGCCTGCGCGCACATAGTTGCTATATGATGATGCCATGCTTTGCAGGGAAAGAATGCTAACGCCCCGAGAAAGGGGTAGGATTGTTATAATTGGGTCAGCTGAATGCTAACCGTTGCACTGTTTAACACCGGTTGGGTGGATTGTTCCCATGCAGGTGCTGGAGTGCCAAGTGGTAAGTGAAGGGCTGAAGCCCTACTGCTGTTGCTGCTGCTGCTGCGGCTAGCCCTTGAAGGCTAAGCGAATGGTTTTGCTTGTTTTCTTTTACTCATGTATGGCCGGCCTGCGTGCCGAGATTTGTAAACCATACGGTGTAAAAAGAGGAACTGTAAGGCCTTAAGGCCAAACTCTATGTATTTGTGTACATTCCGTGGTTATATATAAAGGTGGTTTATATATTGGACATTCCTGGTTAGAGTTCAAATTACTACTTAAAGCTTCCGCTAGAATGCTCTGAGTTAGGATTCGTGTTTGGTTTGGTATTATCCTGTGACCTCACCTTCTGTTTGTGGCATATAGTGTGGGGCCCCGGCCGGACCTTCTACTATACGTCATTTAACGGATGGGGTCGTTACATTTTGGTATCAGCTTCGTTCGGTCTTCCTCTATCGAATTCGTGGACGAATTCTTTTCTGGTGTGGCGAGCGCGTGTTTATGCGCCCTGCTGTAATGCTAATGAACTCTGGAATGTCCACTAAGGAATGTACAAAATCTTGTTTGAGGAATCTGCGCGTTCCTTTTTGTGTTGTTTTGCTTGCATTCGTTCGCTAATGTGTGTCTTGTCCACCTATAGGTGACGCATAGTGGTGCTGGGCAGTCTGAGCCCCAGCGCTCTGATGAGAGTGCGGCACCAGCTGAGGTGCCAAAACCTCCTCCATGTGCGGAAACTGTTCGTTTAGTTGCTAAGGCTCTATTTGCCATGATTCAGCCGACCGGGCAATAGCAGCCGGCAGTGGAACCAGTTCGTGTTGATGTAAGACCCGAGCCGGTTGAGGCTGTAGATCCACGAGCAGCTGACCGACAGTTGAAGCAATTCATGAGCTTCAGTCCTCCTACGTTTACGGGAATGGGATCCCCAACGCAGGCAGAAGATTGGTTATCGCGTGTCAAGCGGATAATGACAGCGATCAGGGCGGAGGAAACTCTAAAGGTCACCTTGGCCACCTTCATGCTTGAAGGAGAGGCGCGGTTGTGGTGGGACAAGGTTGAGGTACACCATTTGGCGGGCAGGCAATTAACGCAAGTGTCGATTGAGGAGTTCTCTCGGATATTTCTGGCGAAACATGTCCCAGCGGCGCAACGCATTGCTATGGAAAATGAGTTCCAACGGTTAAAGCAAGGGGAAGATAGCGTGGATATCTACTTGCATGAGTTTACAAGGTTGGGACGGTATGCGGGAACAATTTTCGCGGATGACCAAAGGAAAACGAATCGGTTCTATGAAGGATTGCGGGATGCGTTGCGATTCCTGCTTTCGAGTTCAGTGAACCAAGGGTTTCAGGCGTTGGTTGATACTGCGTGTGCATTGGAGAAGGACATGCGGCGGGTGCAGGGGAACAAGGGCTTGGTTGTGTCAAAGCCAGAGGTTCAAGCACCTCGCCCGAGCAAATCGTTTTACCAGAAGAAAGGGGGCAAGAGGTCCAAGCCGTCTGGGCAAGTGACTACGACCGTTGTGTCGGGAGCGACATCA
This sequence comes from Platanthera zijinensis, assembly GCA_039513925.1. Classification (NCBI taxonomy): domain Eukaryota; kingdom Viridiplantae; phylum Streptophyta; class Magnoliopsida; order Asparagales; family Orchidaceae; genus Platanthera; species Platanthera zijinensis. The sequence goes on from CM077089.1 coordinate 85,249,566, forward strand.
AGGCTGGATTCTCGTACATGCTATAACGGTGGCCGGGTGGGGCATATAGCTCGTGACTGTCGGGTTGTTCAGCCCAAAGGGGACAAGAAGGCGGGTGCGTCTTATGCTGAGAAGGGCAAAGCGGTGGTTGATTCCTCTGCGTCTCAGGTACAGCCCCGAATCTACCAGCTTGGCGAACAGGAAGCGATTAAGCAAAGTGACGTCGTCACAGGTACGAGTTGATTTAGCTTACTTGCTTATGTGCTATTGTTTTTGGTTATGTATAGCTTGTGCATGATGTGTGTGCTGCAGGCTTTGTCCTGATTCAGAATAATTTGGCGAGAGCCCTGTTTGATACGGGTGCTTCGCATTCTTTCCTGTCTGAGGATTTCGTATCTCGCATTGGGGTACCAAGTCATGTGACGGTGGATAGTACAAGGGTGCTATTGCCGAATGGCTGTGTGATGCTTGCGGATAGGGCTTGCGATGTGGATGTGCAAATAGGAAGTCGGGATTTCGGTTTGAGTGCAGCTGTGCTACCGTTATCGGAGTTTGATGTGATCTTTGGTATGGACTGGATCTCGGAGCAGCGTGCCTTTATTGATTGCAACTCCAAGGAGATTACACTGGGCCAGAATACCGGACTTGTGACGAAGTTCGCTGGTATGCTAGGAGTTGGCGGGACTCTGTTGTCTGCACTCCAAGTCGTCAATGCTTTTCGGAATGGCGCGGAGTTATTCTTCACGCTAATTCAGGCTGTTGAGCCAAAGGCCAGTGTCGGTGAAGTACTAGTTGTGTCAGAGTTTGCCGATGTGTTTCCTAAAGATCTTCTTGGGTTACCACCCCAGCGGGAGATTGACTTCTCTATTGAGTTGGTGCCAGGTGCGAAACCTGTGGCCCGCTCTCTATATCGCGTCGCGCCAAAAGAGATGGCTGAGTTGAAAGTCCAATTGCAAGAGTTGTTGGAGCAGGGATATATACGCCCAAGTATGTCACCTTGGAGCGCGCCTGTTCTATTTGTGAAAAAGAAAGACGGTAGCTTACGGTTATGTATTGACTACCGCGAATTGAATAAGCTGACAGAGAAAAACAAATATCCGATCCCACGGATTGATGACCTCTTTGATCAGCTGGCAGGATCAACGGTCTATTCCAAATTGGATTTGAAATCGGGATATTATCAGCTGAGGATTAGGGAAGGTGACATTCCCAAGACGGCATTTGAAACACGCTACGGTCATTATGAGTTCACGGTAATGCCGTTTGGCCTATGTAATGCACCTTCGGTATTTATGGACCTAATGCATCGAACGTTCTGAGAGTACTTGGATTTGTTCATTATTGTGTTTATCGATGACATCTTAGTATACTCTCAGTCGGAAGAGGATCATGCAAACCATTTGCGGTTGGTCTTGCATACCCTGCGGAGGAATAAGCTTTTTGCCAAGTTCTCAAAGTGTGTGTTCTGGCTCTCTTCAGTAGCCTTTTTAGGCCATGTGGTAAGTGGAGAAGGTATCGCGGTGGATCCGTTGAAGATAAGTGCCATTCGGGATTGGACAGTGATGTCTTCAGTGGCCGAGGTCAGGAGCTTCCTTGGACTTGCGGGCTACTATAGACGGTTTGTGGAAAACTTCTCACGGATTGCTTTACCTCTGACCACGCTGACGAGAAAAGATCAAAAGTTCATTTGGACGCCGGAGTGCGCGCGAGCTTTTGAAGACTTGAAGAGTCGTTTGACCACGGCGCCTGTGTTGACATCGCCATGTGGTACATATGGGTATGAGATCTATAGTGATGCTTCCGGGAGCGGCTTAGGCTGCGTTCTTCTGCAGTTTGGTAAAGTGATTGCTTATGGCTCGCGCCAGTTGAAAGTGCATGAGCGGAATTACCCCGTCCATGATTTGGAGTTGGCGGCGGTAATCTTTGCGCTCAAGTTTTGGCGGCACTATCTCTATGGCGTTAAAGTGGATATCTATACAGATCATAAAAGCCTAAAGTATTTGTTGGATCAAAAGGATCTGAATATGCGACAACGAAGATGGATGGAGTTCCTTGGGGACTACACCTTCGAGATTCACTATACTCCCGGGAAGGGAAATGTGGTCGCTGATGCTTTGAGTCGAAAGACTCCGGTTCGGGCAAGCTGGTTGCAGAGGCATGATCAGCGTTTAATGCAGGAATTGGAAGCATTGGAGATATCTTGTGTTGATAAGGGTTCGTCGACCGATGCATGCTTGAACTGGACGGAGGTGCAATATGACCTTACGGACAGAGTTCAGCGAGCAACGGAGCTTGATGAAAGCCTCCAGCGCTATGCAAAAGATGGGCCGGATGACCAATTCTCTTGGGATAACGGTTTGTTACGAAGAAATCGTCTAGTGTGCGTCCCGAGTGTGGGTAAATTGAGGGAAGAGTTGATGTATGAAGCTCACTTTGCAAAGTACTCAGTTCACCCAGGGAGCACAAAGATGTACAGAGATCTGAAAAAGCTATTCTGGTGGCCCGGACTAAAGAAAGATGTCGCACGTTATGTGGCTGAATGCAATACCTGTGCGTTAGTGAAAGCAGAATGCCAGAAGCCTGGCAGTTTCCTGAAGTCGTTACCTATTCCGGAGTGGAAGTTCGATGATATTTCGATGGATTTCGTGCACGGGTTGCCGAGATCTCAACGCGGTCATGATTCCATCTGGGTGATTGTGGACCGGTTGACGAAAGTGGCACACTTCCTTCCAAACATAAGAGATGATTCAGTGGAAACCTTGGCCAAGCTTTATGTGGACCAGGTTGTTCGACTACACGGTGTTCCTCGGAGCATCATTAGTGACCGTGATGGGCGGTTCACATCGAATGATTGGCGGCTCGTTCATTAAATGTTGGGTACAAAGTTAGCGTTTAGTACGGCCTTTCATCCCGAAACGGATGGCCAGACTAAACGAACCAACAGGACGATGGAGGATATGCTCCGCATGTGCGCCCTAGACTTTGGTAAGAGATGGGAAGATTATATATTTCTTGTCGAATTTGCCTATAATAATAGCTACCAAGCGAGTATTGGTATGGCACCATTTGAAGCTTTATATGGTCGGAAATGCCGTACACTGTTAGCTTGGGCAGAAGCAGGCGAATCTAAGCTGAGTGGGAAAAAGGAAGTCGAAGAAGCTACCTCGCTCATACGCTCTATTCGGGAGAGGCTATTGATAGCCCAAGATCGTCAAGCAAAGTACTACAATGCCAAACACCGGAACGTGGAGTTCGCAGTGGGTGATTGGGTATATTTGAAGATCAAACCCTTCAAAGGCGTGTACAGGATTCGGCGTTTGAAAAAGCTAAGTCCGAGGTATCTTGGTCCGTTTGAGGTGGTGGAGCGAGTTGGGGAAGCTGCTTATCGACTAGCACTTTCAGCAGACTTGGGTGGATTACATGATGTATTTCACATCTCAGTCCTTCGTAAGGCGGTGAAGGATCCAGCTCAAGTAGTGGAGAATGATCGGGTACCGGTCGAGTATGGGCTAACGACGAGGGTTAGACCCATTCGGATCGAGGATCGAGCCGAGAAACAGTTGCGGAACAAAGTGATCGGGATGGTCAAGGTCCGATGGGACAATTGTGGCCGTGAAGAGCTAACATGGGAGCGAGAGCAGACCATGCGAGCTGAATTTCCCGAGCTGTTTGTATAAACTGTAGACCGTGTACTTTTGTTATAACAGAGTTATCAAGTTATAGCATTGTTGGTTCTTGTTTCCTTACCGTGCAAATTTCGGGACGAAATTTTGTTAAGGGAGGAGGATTGTAACACCCCAAAAAGACCCCAAAAAGACTCAAAATGGTTTTGAGGAGCAGGTCATGTTACAGGCCTGGGACACGGGCGTGTCCCAGGGCGTGTCGGGGGTACACGGCCTGGGACACAGGCGTGTCCCAGGGCGTGCCACGCAAATAAAATGCGATTTGAGTCAGAATGTTACACGGCCTTGAACTAAGCCTTGAACACGGGCGTGTCAGGTTGGACACGGGCGTGTCCGATGCCGTGTGCCTACCCGTGTACTGCTTGCAGCTCGATGAGGCAGGGGTGACACGGGCGTGTCTCAGGAATGACACGGGCGTGTCAGGTTCGACACGGGCGTGTCGATGCCCGTGTTCTGGTAAATCTGAGTCGGTTCGAATACCGCGTGTGCCGCTTAAGGGTACACGGCCTGTGACACGGGCATGTCACAGGCCGTGTCAGCCAAAAATTGAGTTTTTTGGGCAAATCGTGGCCGTTCAGATTTCTCTCTTTTGATCCAAGGGCTCAGGTGATTTCCTGGCTGGATTTAATTCGTGAAGGCTGATGAAGACTTCATTCTTCATTTGCTTAAGAAAGAGAGAAAGAGAGAGGAGGAAGAAGAAGGAGGAGGAGATCAAGCCACCGGCGGAGTTCCCGTGGTCCGATTCGTGATCCGAAGCCGGCGTGGTGAAGGCAAGGCTGCTGCGGTTCTTTCTCACCGGCTTGTTTTCGATGGCTCCCAAGAGATCGACAAGGGTAACAATCTCCCTTCTTGGACATGTGAAGTCCTTCTTTTCTGCATTGCATAGGGAAAACCCTTCCCCGCGAGTGTGCGGTGGGTTGTGGTGTCCCTTGGGGTAGATATGTGAAGTCCCCCTTGTTAGAGGCCGGAATTGGAGTACGGCTCTAGGCATGCTGTGTGAAGCCCATCTGGACATGGTCTGGATTGGTGATGCTTGTTTGCATATCGGAGAAGGCTCCGTGATTATGGCTTGTGTTGCCTTGTGCCTACCTGTTGCTTGGTGCAGCAGGAAGTACTGGATGATGTCCAAGAAATGAAGAGGGTTGGATGCAACTCTTGTGGCCGTGCGTTGCCACTTTATGAGCGGTTGAGCCGTTGGGCTACAACTCGATGAAAAGGCAGATTGCCGAACAGGAAAGGTGAAACCGCCCCGCGCCTATAAATAGCCATGGATACTTCCGTATTCGATGTGGCACGGCGACTTGAGCAACGGGGGGTGGCTGATCCGTACTTGCGTTAGGTCCGTCCGACTTGGAAGCCTGGTTATAGGTTTTGTTGGAGCGCCTAATGAGAGTCTTAGGCCCGCGCGCCGGAAAGACTAGAATGCTCAAATACCGTGTAGACGGTGGTGTTGACCCTGGTATTCCGGTACACCAAGAATGTGCCCCGAGTGCACGGACTGTCGGGCCGTGTGGCCGATAGTTGTGATGGCTTGAATGTGCCTGCGCGCACATAGTTGCTATATGATGATGCCATGCTTTGCAGGGAAAGAATGCTAACGCCCCGAGAAAGGGGTAGGATTGTTATAATTGGGTCAGCTGAATGCTGACCGTTGCATTGTTTGCCATCGGTTGGGTGGATTGTTCCCATGCAGGTGCTGGAGAGCCAAGTGGTAAGTGAAGGGCTGAAGCCCTATTGCTGTTGCTGCTGCTGCTGCGGTTAGCCCTTGAAGGCTAAGCGAATGGTTTTGCTTGTTTTCTTTTACTCATGTATGGCCGGCCTGCGTGCCGAGGTTTGTAAACCATACGGTGTGAAAAGAGGAACTGTAAGGCCTTAAGGCCAAACTCTATGTATTTGTGTACATTCCGTGGTTATATATAAAGGTGGTTTATATATTGGACATTCCTGGTTAGAGTTCAAATTACTACTTAAAGCTTCCGCTAGAATGCTCTGAGTTAGGATTCGTGTTTGGTTTGGTATTATCCTGTGACCTCACCGTCTGTTTGTGGCATATAGTGTGGGGCCCCGGCCGGACCTTCTACTATACGTCATTTAACGGATGGGGTCGTTACATGCCGGTTGATGTTATCATGGGCGTAATGCTTTCCAAGCAACACTTTTCCAACTAGATCTGCCAAAAACTTGAATCCGACAGATAAGTTTACCTTTAGGAGCTTGGATGGGATGCATTCTGCATGACCCATTTCCAACAGCATCCTTCGGTACTCAGTAGAATCTTGCTCATACACATCAGAGCCATTCTTTAACTTAAAAATTTTAGTCAGAATTTCTGGAGTAAGAGTTACCTCCATGCCGCTGATTTATCCTTTCATCTCTTTATCATCAGAAGACGATGTATAAATCCATTCCTTGATTTCTGATAGGTGCAGTTTGAGCTTTGAGGACATGAGTTTCTTAAGACCTTGATCTTCACACAACTGCAGCATTTCCTGAAAAACTTGTTCGCAGTCTCTGAAAGACTCGAAATCAACACTAAAGCCCACATCGAACTTCATCACGGATAGGGTTGCAGAGGAAATCGCCATTTGATCGATGAGAGTACCTGAAATAAGAACAAACATAGAGATAGAGAAGATAAAGCACGGGACGAGAGCTCGAAACAAGCCTGGAAGCAGAATACGAAAAGGCGAGCTCCGTCGACGATCTTCAGACCTAAATAGACGATCATTTAGAAATAAATGAAAGTCATCGATCTCTGAATGAATATCAAGAGAATCGGTCGTCGATCGTCGATCGTCGATCGATTTCCAACGATGAGTCGTCGATCATCGATCGACGATTTCTGTCTCTAAACGCAAAGAGCTGTCGTAGACCAAGGGTCGACGATATAGCTCAACCTGTTCGACGATCTTCGAACACCGTTAGACGATCTCAGAACAGATTTCAACTTAGAAGATTTTTCACTTAGTCTGATCCATTCATCATGCCTAGTTGATTCAAAAAGAATAGATGTTTTTGTTCATCTAAAGGCTTTGTGAAAATATCACTTCTCTGAAGATCTGTGGGTATAAACTCGAGATTTATCTTATTCTTGTCAACACAGTCTCTAAGAAAATGGTTTCTAATGTCAATTTGCTAAGTCATAAAATGGTGCACTGGATTTTGTGCTATAGAAATAGCACTGGTACTGTCACACATAATTTTTGTGTTTTTGTGTGTGTACCCATAATGCAAGAGTTGATTTTGAATCCACAGAATCTGTGAACAGCAACTAGTAGCTACTATATATTCAGCCTCTACAGTTGAAGTTGAAATAGAAGTCTGCTTTTTGCAAAACCATGAGACTAATCTCTCACCTAGGAACTACAAGTCCCTGAGGTGCTCTTCCTGTCATCTCTACAACCAGCATAGTCAGTATCTGAGTATCCAATTAACTCAAATTCTGATTCAGTTGGGTACCAAATTCCTAAATTTGGGCATCCCTTCAAGTATCTTTAGATTCTCTTAAGAAGAGTTAAATGAGATTCCTTGGGGTTGACCTGAAATCTAGCACATAGGCATGTGGAAAACATTATATCAAGCCTACTTGTAGTTAGATATAATAGGGAACCAACAATGGCCCTATAATTTTTCTCATCAACAGGCTTTCCCTTATCATCATAATCAATAACCACATTAGTATCCATAGGAGTGTGCATTGCTAGAGCATCTGCTATCCCAAACTTCTTTACCAATTCCTTGGCATATTTAGATTGGTAGATGAAGATGTCATCAGCATCTTGTTTCACTTGGATACCAAGGAAATAAGATAGCTCACCCATACTACTCATCTCAAACTTAGAATGCATTAGGTCTGAGAACCTTTTGCATAGTTTGGGATCAGTGGAACCAAATATAATGTTATCCACATAGATTTGAACTAACAGGATTTTGTCCTTGTGGTGCTTAATAAAAAGGGTTCTATCAACTATGCCTCTTATAAACCTATGTTCTAATAGGAAACTAGCTAGAGTCTCATACCATACTCTAGGAGCCTGCTTAAGTCCATACAGAGCTTTTTCCAACTTAAAAACATGTGAGGGATGAGTTGAAGAAATGAAACCAGGGGGTTGTTCAACAAATACCTCTTCCTTTAGCTCACCATTTAGGAATTCACTCTTTACATCCATTTGGAACACCTTAAACTTCATGTAGTCTGTATAGGCGAGAAAGATCCTTATTGCCTCTAGCCTTGCAACAGGAGAAAAAGTCATATCATAATCTATTCCTTCTTCCTGTCTATAGACTTTTGCTACAAGCCTTGCTTTATTCCTTATGATAATTCCTTGATCATCCAACTTATTTTTAAACACCCATATGGTGCCTATAACCAGTTGGCCTTTTGTTCTTGTTACCAACTTCCAAACTTTACACCTTTCAAACTGGTTTAGCTCTTCTTGTATAGCAATGATCCAGTGGAGATCTTGCTTGGCATCTTTTATGGTTAAGGGCTCAATCTGAGACAGTAAACAAGCAAGCATCACATCTTGACTTAGTTGATTTCTAGTTTGCACACCAGTTGAAATGTCTCCAATCACTTGAGATATAGGATGATCTCTAAATGTGACATAATCAGTTGGTGGTATGTGATCTTCAACAATAGTTTGAATTAATTCCTCATGTGGAATTAGATTGGCTGTTGGTAAAGTTGCAATCATTTCTACCTGATCTTCATCACTATCTGAATCAGATAACTAAGGAGCTGGTTGAATCCCCAGAGTGAGTTTGAGCTCATCCAAATTCTTGCATAATTCAGGTACCTACAAAGAACTACTGGAGGAAGTTTCCTTCTCTCTATAAAACATCTTGGATTCATCAAAGCATACATGTACTGACTCTTCAAATTTCAAATTTGATTGATTAAAAACCCTATAGGCTTTGCTTACTTGGGAATATCCTAGAAATATTCCCATTGAAGCCTTTGCCTCAATCTTTCTAATGTATTCTTTGTTATTGTTGCGAATGTAAACAACACAGCCAAAAATTCTAAAATAATCTATTTTAGGTTTCTTTTCTTTAAGAAATTCAAAATGAGTCTTCCCCTTTAGTTTATGTATCAAACTCCTATTCAGTACATAGTTAGCTATGCTAACTTCTTCTGTCCAAAAGGATAAAGGCATATTAGCATCCGCTAACAATGTTCCTGCAACTTCAATCAGGATTCTGTTTTTCCTTTCCACTACCCCATTTTGTTGAGGAGTTCTAGGAGTAGAGAAGCTATGCCTGATTCCTTCTTTCTCACAGAATTCTTGCATAAGAAGAGAATCAAACTCTGTCCCATGATCACTTCTGATCAGGGCAATGTGAGTATTGAACCCAATCGTTATATAATGTAGAAAGTCTGTAAGAAATTTAAAGTCATCAGATTTAGTTCTCAAGAAGAACACCCAAGTGAACCTAGAGTAATCATCTACAATAACTAGGGTATAGAATTTCCCTCCTAGACTTTGTACAACTATTAGACCAAAAAGATCCAAGTGCAATAGGTACAGAATTCAAGGTGAATTACTTTTATTTACAGATTTGAAATAATTTTTGGTTTGCTTGCCTAGCTGACAAGCCTTGCATAGGCCTTCCTTCTTGTAGGGGTAAGAGGGCAAACGTCTGAAAAGGTTGTATTTAGATAACCTAGATATATTCCTTCGGTTAACATGACCTAGCCTTCTATGCCACAAAGTATTATTTCTACTCACTTCATTAAATAAAAAGATTTCAGAAGAAGTGGAATTAAAGTCTACAAGATATATATTTCCTTGTCTAATGCCTACTAACGCAGTTTTATTATTCACAGTAATATTGCACAGAGTATTAGAAAACCAAACCTGATAGACAGTATCACAAAGCTGACTTATAGATATGAGATTGTGCTTCAGTCCTGTGACATAAGCTACCTTCTTGAAAGTTACTTACCCTATGGTGAATTTGCCATATCCTTCTGTCTTACCCCAGCTGGAATCACCAAAGACCACTTTTGGTCCCAACTTGGCTTTGAAGCTTGACAGGTTCTCTTTATTTTCAGTCATATGCTTGGAGCATCCACTATCCAAATACCACTTGTTCAGAGTGATAGGATAGCTCTTCACCTGCAATAAGATAGATTAAACATTGTGGACCCAGGTAACCTTGGGTCAATTGTTCTTCACATAGGAAAAACTAGAAATAAATGAATATGCTGGTTGAGGGTAATATCCTAAGGAATGAGATCTCCTAGCTGGGATAATCCAATTAGCAGGCCTAGGGTTGCTATTAAACTTATTGTTTCTATTAGCATTGTTGAAATTCTGAAAATTTTGTTCTGATCATCGATCGATGTTCGACGATCGGTACCCAGATCGTCGATCTTGGTTTACAGAAAATGATTCTGGATTCCACGATCGTCGATCTTTGTTCGACGACTCAGGCTGAGATCGTCGATCCCTCGTTGCCAAGTAGTTATACCCAGCAAGTGAGTTCAGAGATCGTCGATTGTCGTTCGACGATGGTTTCAGTGATCATCGATGGGCGTTCGATGATTTTTGTATTTCTATGAATTTCTGTTTCCTTTTGTCTCTCTTAATCTTATTTAAGGTTTTCTTAGACTTTTGAATAACCTCTGTGTTATGTATTCCCTTTTCAAAAACAAATTTTACTGGAGTTGATAGATTATATTCAAGGAGCAATGGGGGTTCACTAGGTGAGGCACCTAAGCCTAACTTATTGTTGTCTGTCCTAGTGTTGGCTGTGCTTGTGATTTCTAGCAACTTATGGCTTCTGCCATTAAGTGAATCTACTAACATTTTAGTTTTGGCTAGTTCTAATTTAAGAAATTTAATTTCTTCAGATGCTTTAGTGAGTTAAGATTCTAACCTAATGTTTTCACTAGATAGAGATTCTAATCCAGCTAGTTTATCTTTAAGCAATTTAATTTCCTTTTCTGAGCTAAGTAAATCTAGGCAAAGAGTTTTAAATTCATGCTTAAATTCATCAGAGGTAAAATCATAAGATGCAATTACCTGATCTTCATCAGATAATTCATCCTCCTCATCTTCAGTCATCTCTGCAGTTGAGTTACTGCTGCAGGCATTGATTGTCATAAGGCAAATCTCTTTAGCTTTCTACTCTTCATCATCATCTTCACTGGAGCATGAGGAAGATGTGTCTTCCTCAGTATCACTCCAGGTCTTTGCAACAAGACCTTTCTCTTTCTTCTTGTTCTTGTGAGAGGATGTCTTGGAGTAGTGCTTCTCATGTTCCTTTTCTTTTCTTCTTTCCTTATGCTTTGTCTCTGGACACTCAGGGAGAATGTGTCCAGGCTTCCTGCATTCAAAACAAACAATTTATTTAGATGGGGTTTTATCATACCTTAGCTTGTCATCATATTTGGATGACTTTCTTTTGTTGTCCTTTCTTCCCATCTTGTAAAACCTCTTGGCAAAGAGTGCCATCAGTTCTTCATTTGATTGAGTCACTTTGGACTCATCATCAGCCTTAAGAGCAAGGGTTTGCTCTTTTTTTGTTGGAGTAGGTGCTTTAGCTTCAGCTTCCCTAGTCTTCAGTACTTGCTCAAATGATTTGATCTTACCAAGGAGAGCTTCAGTTGAGATCTCTGTTGTACTTCTGGACTCCTTGATTGGCCAGATTCTGAGATCCCATGTGCTGGGGAAGCACATCAGTATTTTGTCATTGACTTCTGTCAGTGTAATCTCCTTATGAAGTGTATTCAGCTCATTGATGATGGAGCTGAGCCTTGTGTACATGGCTTTTACAGTCTCAGCCTCTTCTTTCTTGAAGTTCTCATATTATGATATGAGGTTGGACCTTCTATCCTTCCTCTCATCAGCTGAACCAGCTACAATCTGATTCAGTGAGTCCCACATGGCTTTTGCTGAGGTGTAATCAGGCACTTTCTGGAATATCTCATCAGACATAGTCTGAGCCAGAATATTCATTGCTTTTGCATCAGCTATCTTGGACTTCTTGTAAGTGTCATTATAGTCAAGAGGTGGCACTGCACTGAGATTTGTAGATGTTGTAGCAGTAGCTGCAGCAGGCGATGTTGGTGGCCCTGTTAAGATAGAGGAAAAAATATCTTCATCAATAGAGTTCATGTAAAGTCTAATTCTTTCCTTCCCGATACCAAACTTGGCTAAGTTGCATACTGGAGGTCTAGTGGTAGAGTAATCTTTGTACTGGGCCATGAATCTAATGTGAGTGTATGGTATCAAAGTATCTTATCACAAGATCTTATGGTTTAGGTGTTAGCCTGTTCAACAAATAAACCTAGGAATGGTTAAGCTGTTGAATAACCAACCTCCCTCTGATACCAATTAAAAGTGAGGGGATAAAATACTTACTACTCTAAAGGGGGGGGGGGTGAATAGAGTATTCAAAAATTAAGAAGACTATAAACACTTCTCTTGAGCTATTTGTGGAAAATAAAAACTAAAGGCTTTATACTAAAAGTCTATCAGTGTGTAGTGAAAAATAGAAGATGCTAACTTAAGTTTCAGTTGAGCATATGTCCTAACATAGCAACTAGCAACCTAGTTATATCTATCACAGCCATAGTGTAATGATTAAAGTAAACAACCAGATAACATAAGAGAATTATAGTGGTTCCCCAATTGGGTACATCCACTCTTCTACAACCCTGGTAGGAATCCACTACAGGTTTTTGTTAAGGTGTCCTGCCACCACAAGATCTGCTGCAGGTAGATCTAGAGACCCTTTGAGCTTTTGATCAGGAGCCCAAAATCCAATAGGATTTTGATCAGGTGCCCTATTACCAACAGTTCACTTTTGAAGGGACTAATAACCTTTTTACAAGAGGTTAAGGGAAAGAGTTGAAGGTGTCTTCTCTGTGTTCAGAGAAGCTAGTGGATTTCTTTGAGAAAATCAAAGCTCCCCCTGGCTTAGAGAATGTCTAGAAAGAAGCTTTGCTTCTGGGTGTAGGATGTCCAAATTGCTTGAGTAGACTTTCTGATGCAGCCTTGAAGAAGACTCTAGCTTTTGAATGAATGTTCTTCTTCAGTAGCTTTTGCAATCTACAACAATGATGTTCAGTAATTTGTGAGTGATCTTCTTCTTGAAAGCTTGAGCACTGAGAATTGATTTTCCTGAAGACAGGATGAACTCAGGATGAAGAAAAACTTTTCTTTTTCTCTTGAGAATTCTGGTTCTGTATCTCTTGAATTGTATTGTGTTGTTGTATATTGAATTAAGCCGACTACACTGATAATATAAAAACTTTTCTTCTTTGAATAATGCCTCGAGCCCTGCACTAAAAGATCTTTCCGAATAATACAATAAAACAAATAAATAAACTGCGCCAGAAATCTTCTTTGTCATTCCCAAAAAGGAATTAAGGATATTAAAATATCCTATCAAATTGACTTTATAAATTGGCACAGGAAGCAAGGCATAATGGCTATATTACAGCTGTTAGAAAAACACGGTTTCCTCTAATAAAACAAACGACTTTATTCTGTCAAAATCTCTAAATTAATGCACAAGGAATATTGCAAATAAGCAAAGGAATATAGGCATTAAATTAAGCAGAATATCTGAATAACATATGTCTTAAACATGAGGAAATAAGTCAATAATTCAAATGAAAAGAATACAAATAATAGCAGACAGAAAACGTCGACCAGAGAACGAAGATCGTCGATCTGAACAAGCAGATTGTCGACCTAAAGAAAAACTATCTTCACAGAAATCGTCGACCAGGGCAACACGATCGTCGATCTGAGCAAGCAGATCGTCGATCCCACTTCAGAGTTCATATGACTTTAAGAACGATGATCATCAATCGAGAATCGTCGAGCAAAGTTCGACTATCGTCGAACACAAAACTACTAAACAAAATTCTCATTCCAAACCTTCCTCAACTAGCCTAGCCTGAGGGTAGACTAACATTTAGTCTAACCATTGACAATAGATAAATCTTGGGTCAATTACGCCTAATAGAGATGACATAGCCCAAATCAAAACTAGGGATCCAACACGTAGTCAAAATCATAAGTGACAATGGACTTGAGTTCAAGTCTGGGGCCTTGACAGAATTTTATTAAAGCCTTAGTATCTTTCATGTCTTTTCCTCTCCTCGTACTCCTCAATAGAATGGAGTAGCTGAGAGAAGGAATAGAACACTTATAGAGGCCGGCAGAACCATGTTGAGTGATGCCTCATTACCAGAATATTTCTGGGCTAAAGCCATCAACACTGTATGCCACGTGCAAAATCGAGCACTCATAAAAAAAGAACCATAATAAGACACCTTACGAACTACTAAATGGCAGAAAGCCGACTGTTTCATATTTTTGAATCTTTTGTTGTAAGTGCTTCGTACTTAACAATGGCAAGTATCACACTACAAAATTTAGTGAAAAGTGTTTTGAAGTTATTTTCGTAGGGTATAATAGTCATAGTAAGGCATATAGGGTATTTAATATGAAAACCCTGGTTGTAGAAGAATCTATTCATGTTGTATTTGATGAGACGAGCTTGCTGCAAGACAGCTCTTCTAGTATGGTCATTGAAGATGCAGGTTCAAAGATGAAAGAACTTTACTTGGGTGAAACGAATGAATAAAAAGGTGAAAAGTTCATCAAGATCACCACTCAAACCCCGATTGGAGAGGTTGATGATCAAGAAGAAGAAATCCAACAAGTTGATAAAGTCACTCCTGTGGTTGAAGACACTACATATATAAGGACTCTAGAGCTCAGACATCTGAAGGGTTACCCAGTGGACCAAATCATAGGAGATCACAGGGATGGTGTCAGAACTCATAGAGGTACAACTAATGAGAATTTATATTTGAATTTTCTCTCACAGGTTGAACCAAAGAATTTTGAGGAAGCAAACTCAGATGCATCAAGGATAATGGCAATGAAGGAAGAGTTAAATAAGTTGAAGCGTTACCAAGTCTGGAAACTTGTTCTAAGACCCAAAGGAAAGAACATCATTAGAACAAAGTGGGTCTATAGGAACAAGATTGAAGAGGATGGAACAATCATAGAGAATAAAGCCAGACTCGTTGCCCAAGGATACAAACAAGAAGAAGGAATTGACTTTGACCAGACTTATGCTCCAGTGGCAAGGCTGGACTTTAGGGTTTTCCTAGCATATGCTCCAGTGACCAGACTTATGATAGGTTGTTCCTACCATATGCTGCACTTAAGGGTTTAACTATCTACCAAATGGACGTGAAGTCTGCCTTCCTTAATGGTGACATAAAGGAAGAGGTGTATGTAGAACAACCTCCAGGCTTCGTTGATTCTAACTTTCCTGATCATGTCTATCTTTTATTTAAAGCATTATATGGTTTGAAACAAGATCCTCGAGCATGGTACGAGACGCTGTCTAACTTCCTTCTTGAGAACAAGTTCACAAGAGAAAAGATAGATAAGACATTATTTCTTAGCTAAATAAAAGGCAAGATTTTGCTAGTGCAACTCTATGTCGATGAAATCATTTTTGGCTCTACTGACGACAACCTCTATAAAAAGTTTTCTATACTTATACAAGGGAAGTTCAAAATGAGCTGTATGGGAGAGCTGAAGTATTTCTTAGGACTTCAGGTGAAACTATCTGTAGAAGGAATTTTCATCTCTCAGATAAAATTCACCAGGGAGTTCATTAAGAAATTCAGAATGGAGAACACAACCAATATGAGGACTCCAATGGGTTCAACTATGTGTCTGGACAAGTACGAGAAAGGGAAACCTTTTGATGAAACCAAGTATAGAAGCATAATTGTATCCTTGCTCTATCTTACTGCTAGTAGACCGGATATATTATTTTCAACATGTGTATCGTCTATATTTCAAGTGAACTCTAAGGAATCTAACTCTTCTACTGCAAAACGGATTTTAAGATTTCTTAAAGGTATACCAAATCTTGGCTTGTGGTACCCAAGAAGTAATACAAGCGAACTAATTGGTTTCTCAGATGCAGACTTTGCAGGAAGTAAAGATGATAGAAAGAGCACTTCTGAGACTTGCCAATTCCTTGGAAGAAGACTCATTTCTTGGAACAACACAAAGAAGAATTGTGTTGCAATTTCAACGGCCGAGTCAGATTATGTTTCTGCCAGTAATTTTTGTGCAAAATTGCTTTGGTTAAAGAATTAAATGGAAGATTATAATATGAAAGTCAAGGACATTCCTTTGTTTTGTGAATCCTCCAGTGTGATTGCAATAGCCAACAACCCAGTCTCTCATAGCCGGACAAAGCACATAGAGCTGCGATACCAGTTCATCCGGGAGCATGTGGAGCATGGGGACATAAATCTACAATATGTCCCAACTGATAGGAAGATTGCAGATATTTTAGCAAAGCCGCTGGACGAGGCCAAGTTCTAATTTTTCAAAACAGAACTTCGCATGCTCAATAAGGATGCATAAGAATGAAGAAAGAGGTCTCAAGCAAGTTCAAGATTAGTCTTAACTTCAAAATCTAGAAAAATTCAGAAAATGGACTGCATTTCTCGAGTACAACGCATGTACTCGAGAACAGAAGACTCACTTCTTGAGTGCTGATATTACTACTCGAGAACATTGAAGTCACTTCTAGAGTACAAATATTCCTACTTGAAAAAAAGGCTACTTCTTCTCGAGTGCGGCTAATCTTCTTCTCGAGAACAATTGGTTCTCTCGAGAAATCGAGTGTTCATCTGGACTTCAAGTTCAAATTTTTTTTATTGGCAGCTAAAAGTTTATACCGCCTCATTCTAGGTATTTTAAATGTTATTAATATCATTTCTCATCAAATTTAAAGGTTAGTATAAATAGACGTAGGTCCAAGAAAATCATATTTCTGATTTCAAAAACCCTTCCACTATAGAAAACCATTTCGTCTTCTTTGTGTCTGCCGTCTGACGCAAACCAGATTCTCCAAATGATAGCCATCCAAAATCATTTCATCCTCATCAATGGTTCCGACTTCAAATATTGGGATTGGTAGTGAGCTTTTGTTGCTGGGATTGCAGAAATTTCCGACGATTTCCAAAACCTTCTTCTTCTCTTAGACACCGCTGGATTAACCTTTCGTTCTACAGCAACCCTACAAAATTCTCTTTCCTGAAGTAGCAGAATTATTTCAAAATGCCAAAGTGAGAAGGAAGGGTAAAGTTCTTATGTCCAAAGTTAAGGGGATTAAGATCAAGCTTACTAAGTCCAATGTCTCTACGCCATCTTCAGCTTCCCTTGGTTGAAGAGGAAGATGATATAACTTTTGAAGATTATGACAGAGCATATAGCTTTTGTGGAATTTACATTATCATTAACAACATTTTTCGACCAGACCACAATGTAGAGGTCAAGCTTCTAGTGGACATTCTGGGAAAAATTCTTCTATGCAAAATAACATCTGAAAGCTTCATCTCTACGGATCTCTTTCACATGATGACAACCATTATCTGCAGAAAGAAGTTTCAGTTTGGTATTTGTTATTCTGTACAAGATCATAGAAAGCATTAAGGCTCCCAACTATGCTAGGATTATCTCTCTACTCCTGCAAGATTTGAATCCAGAAGTTTTTGACCTCTCTAAAGGGACAACACTCCATCACATGAATAAAGTATCTGTCTCTTCCATTCAAAGAGGGGAATTGAAACTGAAAAATCCATTCCAAGCTCACAAGGCTGCTAAGGAAATAGAAGATGTGGATAGGACCCCATCTCCTTCCTCTCATCAGATAACTGACTCAGTTATTGAGGGGGAGCCTGCCCCATCTGTCCCAACTCAAGCACCAATCCCCACAGAGATTCCATCACAAGTTTCTTCACCTACTGCCAGTCATCAAGTCCAAGAAAACATTCCATCGACATCAGTTGCTACCTCTACCTCTCTGTTGCATAAAAAAATTCCTGATTTGACTGCTGTTGAAGATATTCTAGATTAAGAAACTTTGACAAATGATCAGCTTCAGGGACAGCTTCTATCCACTAATGAAGATATCTTTAGAATGATAGAGGAGCTCACATCCAAAGAGCCTCTATCCTCTATTCTTGAAGATCTCCCCTCATCATCCAAGTCCCCTAAACAACTAGCTAAGTCGCCAGCCAAGTCTCCTTCTACTCATCAAGATAAGTCTCCTAAGATTGAACAAGAGAAATCTCCTGAACATCTACATAATGATGAAGTTGTTTTTATAAATGATTCAGAAGATGACACTCCTCTAGAAGATGATGAACCAAGACTTCCAAGTCTTAACTTCACTATTCCCTCCTTATTGCCCTTAGATGCTGAAAATGAGGACAACACTGTCCACAAGAAACTGCCATCTACCTCAACAGTTTTAATTTAAGAGATCCTTCCATGGTAAGCCCCTGCTCTGCCTCCTCCACCTGCTCAACCTACAGAGATCTTCCCTGAAGGCCATATTCTTAATAAAATTGAAGCTATGCTTGTTATAAAGAGATAATACTTTGATGAGTCTCTAAAAATTGAAGCTATGCTTGTTATAAAGAGATAATACTTTGATGAGTCTCTGAAAAGTGTAACTTAAAAGGTGACTACCTTAGAGAAAGAAATGAGCCGTAGATTTGCTGAAATCCAGAACAACACTGATGAACTCAAAAGGCTCTTCCAAATTGGAGGAAAAGCTTTAGATCATACCATAACAAGCATTGGTAATGTCATGGAACAATTTGTCACCCTTGCAAATAATCAGATTCAGCTTGAAAAGAATGCCGAAAAGAGAAACTTCAAAACTTGTGAAGAAGTTGGAACCTCTAAGGAAGATGTGATAAGCACCCTCACCCTAGAAATCATAAAGGGGGAGGATAAGGTGAAAGAACAATTGGAAAAACAAAGTCAATCCTTGAAAAGTCAGCTGGAATATCAAGTGAAAGAGATCCAGACATTTGTGCTTAAGGAAGTCAAGAGTAGAAAGCTTTATACATTTGACACAACAGTATGGATGCATAATCAATTGTTTCCTGAGATGCCCATAGATCCTTCTACACCCCTCCTACACATATGGATGTTGACAGGCCTACTTTCTCTCCTCCTACAGAACACTTTGAAAGGCCACCTGAAAGTGAGGGTAAGATCTATCTTAACTCTTGAGGGGGGGTGAATAGAGTATTTTAAAGTAAAGTTACAATTTAAAAATGCACAGCAGTAAAGGCTTAATTTATGTATAGGTGTAAGGTGCTTTGATGTAGAAAATAAAACTAAAGCAGTAAAACAAAAACCACAGCACACAGCAAAGAATATCAACAAGAAACCAGAAGACACAAGGAACTATAGTGGTTCCCCAAAAACCTGGGTACATCCACTCTTCTACCACCCTTGGTAAGAATCCACTGCAGGATGAGTTGATTAGGTGTCCTGGGCACAAATAAGCTTTTGATAAGGTGCTCAAAAACCAAACTAGATTTTTTGATCAGGTGTCTTGCCACCACTGAGTTTTGACAAGGCTCTCAGAACCAGAATCAAGACTTTTGAAGGGAGTCTTGATAACCCTTTTACAGCAGGAAAAGAAAAAGGAAGAGGTGAAGTTGTATTCTCCGTCTCAATCACTGAGAGAAGACTTAGTGGATTGATTGTGTTGTCAAAGCTCTCCCTGAGAAAGATGAGAGCTTTGCTAGGGTGATAGGTCTTCAGAAGCTTCAGATCTCTAGCAGAAGATGGTTTCAGCAGAGGCTGAAATATGAATTGTCTGGAGTCCTTGATGTTGAAGCTATGATCACTTTTCAGTATGCCAACTAATTCTCCAGGATTGATCACTTGATTTTTGAATTGATCTCTCTATCCTGTGAATCTGTACTGAGAATTTCTTTTTGTAGATGTCTATTCTTATGTAGTCTCTTGTTGTATATCTGTCAGACTAGAAAAGATGATTTATTCTCTGATGATCCTCTATCCAAGATAGCCGTTAGCAGTCAATAAATTTCTTCCATTAATGTTTTGTCTTCTAGAGGAAAGTCCAATAAACATTCTCTGATAAATCCCTTGAAACTTGCTCCAGAATAAATGAAAACGGCTAGCAGATCTCTTGAAATAAATGCTGAGAGAATTTGAAAAACATTCCAAAAGCTGACTGAATTTGAATCCTCCAAGTCGTCGATCTCTCATGAAAAACGTCGATATGAGCTCTACGATTGTCGACCTGAGCTCAGAGATTGGATTGAACATTAGATAGAAAACGTCGACCTGAGCTCGAAGATCGTCGACCGGAGCTCAGCGATCTAAAGAATAAGCTGAAGGTAGATCGTCGATCTGAGCTCGAAGATCGTCGACCAGAGCTCGACGATTTAGCATAGTTGAGCTCAGAGAGCGTCGAATGGAGTTCGACGTTTCGTCGACCAAAGCTCGACGATACTTATCTTTGCCTCAGCTCTAAGTCTGAATTCTTGAATGATCCTGGGGGCTGCTTCAAACCTAAATTCTAAGCCCTAGACTCATTCTAACTTGACCTTTTCAACTATACATCTAGGTAAAACTGATTTCCTAAAAACATAGTGATCCTTGCCCAAATTAGTAATAGGGTGTTCCAACAATCTCCCCCTATTTGGGTTAGTATTACTATTTACAGAACTCAGTAATAAATACAAAATCATCATACAGAAAAACAAAAATCTAACACAAAAGAGCAGATCATGCAACAGCAGCAAGTAGATGGAATATCAGCAAATGTTCAAAATGAGTATACTGTCTTCTTACAAATGTCATTTCTTTTCACTTCCCTTCTTAAATAAGATTTCCCTGCTGGGATTTAGAGATCCTTTCTTTGACCTTCTATCATCCTCTGCACCTAAGGAGGTTTGAGATCTAGCCCTGGGAACCACAGCCTCAGGATGCAGTTTCATGAAGTCCACTGGGTCAAAGAATTTCCTTGATGTATACCTTTCTAGTTCTTCCTTTCTTTGATCTGACAAAGTAGTAATGTTGGAAGTGTCTTTCCCTTGTTCTCTGGCCTTCTTCAGCTGATCTAGGGCAGCAATTTCTTTCATCCTAGCAGTCCATGATAATGGATTGTTCTCTGGATCTTCAAAAGGAACTGCAGGCTCATATCTGTTGACAGTTTCTGAATCAGTAGGAGTTCTTGTATCAACCATTTCTCTGAGTTTGTAGGGGAAAGGACCTTGAGTTGAGTCCATGTGCCTTTGTCCTTCCCTTACTTGAAATCCGTGTCCTCTTTGATTTCCTCTATATTGTCCCCTTCTTGACTGATAACCCCTTTGATATTTCCCCCTGGGATGGTATCTTTGAGAGGATTGGGAGGAACTTTTCTTTGGAGCTGAGGATTGAGAAGCTGAGCCTCCACCTGATCCTGAATCTGGAGGAGGAGGAGGAGGAGGCTGAAATTGGGATGAACCTTTCTCATACTTATCAAACTTTCTTTTCTTCTTCATGGCCTTTAGTTGATTTTTAGAATATTGCATCCAAGGTTCAGTAATTTGGCAATCACGCAGAATATAGTAGGGTATATCATTAGCATCCTTGGACTTAGCAGGAGGGACTTTCATCATGGCCTTGCTTCTGGCCTTCCTTTTATTTGCAATGGTACCAGAAGAGTCATCAGAGTCAGTGTGAAACTGAACACATTATGAGCTCTGGGGTCTATCATACAGATCATCAATGCTTTTGAGGTACTTTTCTTGTTGTTTCAGTTGTTCAGAAGTCAGAGCAGGAGCAGCAGCAGCATAAATAGAACTTATGGAAGCAGTAATAGGAGCAGATGTAATTGGAGCAGTAGGTTCAGGTTCTTCCAGATAAGTAACAAGTTCGTCAACAACAGCAGCATCAGCAATAACAGACAACATTTCAATATCAGAGGATCCAAGAGATATAACAGCAGTAGAAATAGAAGCAACAACATCCTAAGCCTTGAAAGAGTTTACATAAGATGCAATCAGGCTCGGATCACATTCTAAAACTGGCACAATGGCCTTAGTAAGGTCTTCAACTTGTAGAACTGGCAGAGAATTGAAGTACACAGAATCAAAAATTGACAACAGGCTCTGAAGATCTACTGCAAATACTGGAGCAGGTTCTGAAACTTCAGCAGCCTCAGGCAAAACCAGAGCTTCATTAGGCATCTCCCCCTGCCTGGATTCAGTGAAAACTGGATCAAGGCACCCAGAAGAAGGGATTGCCTGAGAGGAGAGGAAGGGAGATAGCCTGGTAGACATCTCCTGAACATTTTTCAGAAGTGGAGCCAAGGTGGTCTCCGCAATGAGGTTAACCTGGGGGCTAGCAGCTCATGCAACCATTCTGCCAAAGTTGAAAGGTCTACATGCTCAAGAGGGGCTTGAGGGGAGGTAGGAGTTGATGTAGTTGGAATTATGTTGGCTGGGACTGATGGAATGGATGGTGTGTAGGTAGGAGGTATAGGGATGGATGGCTCAGTAGAAGGAATTGTTGAGATTGATGTTACTAAAGTAGAGATGGATGATATGGGAGAGGTAAAGGATGGGGTGAAGGATGGTTGAGAGATTATGTCCTGAAGAAGTTGTTGGTAGGAAGATGTAGATGGAATCTCAGGAGGAGAGGGAGGAGAATCATCCATGAAGGAGTCATCCAGAAGATGAAATGATGGAGTGGTGACAGGTGGATAGTAGTATAAGGGATGGAATGATTCTGAGGTTGTGGCTGGAGGAGGTGAAATGGGTGATGAGATTGAAATGGGGGAAGATAGGGTTATGTCTATGGTTGAGATGAGTGGTGAGGTTGATATGACTGGTGCAGATACAGCTGGAGGAGGAGGAGAAGTAGGCAAATCTTCTGCTGGGGCAGAGACCTGAGGAGGAGTGATTGAGGCAGTCCTTGTGCCTGAAGCAGATGTTGCTGCAGAAGCCCTATTAGGGTTAATAATCTGCCTGTCCCACCTACTAAAGAGGGCACAAGTGAGCCTTTTGGATGCATTGATGTGCATCCCACTAGAAACCAGCAGATCAGGGCACCTGAGATGTAGGTAAACCCCTATAATCCTCCCAAAACTGACACAGCTTTTGCTAATTTTCTTCTTGATAAAATTAAAGAAGATTGATCCCCAATCCAGATGTTTCTTATCAACTAAAGCTCCCATTAAGCATAACTGATACCTTGAGATTGTATCATGGGCGAAGTGCTTTGCTAGAAGCACTTTGCCAACAACATCAGCCAAAAATTGATATTCAATAGATAAATTCTTTTTCAGCAGTTTATTAGGGTTCACAACAGAGTGACCCATTCGATCTAACAATGAAACATATTCTTCTCAGGACAAGTCGATGGAGTCATTCCCAGTACTTAATGCGAATACTTCTGTCAAAAGAGCGGGGGTCATTGGTACCTGAGTTCCATTGATGGTGCCGACTATAGAGTTCACATTTTCATTGGTGGAAGTAAAAACCCATTCTTTTACTTCATCTGTTGCAATCTTTATTCTTGTGGTCATCAACTGAACTAACTGCTGTTCGCGGAACAGATTCAGAATGTCTTTGAATCGCTGATCGCTGCCATCGAAGGAGTTCATATCAATGTCAAAGCCTGTATCAAATTTCATTTTGGAGAGTGCGGCGACCGACATTGCCATCTGTACCTGCAAAGATTCAACAAAAATGACCAAGTGTAGAGAGTTTGGAGGGAAAAAGAAAAATTTGCAGAGAGTATGAAAGCGTAAACGACGAGCGGCGGCTGAAAAATGATTTTATATTAGGGTTCGACGCGAAAAAGGAAGGATCGTCGATCTCCGTTCGACGATCAGGACTCTTAAGGGAAGCTGAAAGGTCTTCAATATCGTAGATCTCACTTCTACGATCTAGAGAGAACATCGAGCTCAGTTCGACGATCGAAGGCCTGAAAGAGATAGTATACAACTATCTGACAAGCTCTGAACTAAGGTCGACATTTTGGGATAACGTCGATCTCCGTTCGATGTTTCTCGGAAAAACATCGATCTCCGTTCGACGCTTTCTGGGGAAAAAGTCGAGCGTAGTTCAGAGTCAGAAAACTATCCTACAGACACAAAAAAGAGATGAGTTTTTAGCCTAATCTTGGTCTGTTTTTAGCTTTTCAAAATCTTGTAATTTATTTTAGGCTTCCTCCACCTAACATGCCTAACTGATTGAGGAAGAAGTTGTGTTTCTTTTCATCCAAGGGCTTATTGAAAATATCTCCCCATTTGCAAATCAGTTGGGATATATTGAAGTTCAATTTTATTTTTCTCAGCATTACCCATTAGAAAATGATGCCTAATTTCTATGTGTTTTGTCCTACTATGGAGGACTGGATTTTGTGCAATGGAAATAGCACTGGTGTTGTCACAAAATATTTTAGACTTCTCTAAGTTGTAACCATAGTCTAGGAGTTGATTTTGTATCCACAATATTTGTGAACAAGAACTGCCTGCAACCATATATTCAGCTTCAGCAGTTGAAGTTGACACAGATGTTTGTTTCTTACAATACCATGAGACAAGTCTATCACTAAGAAACTGACATGTTCCACTGGATCTTTTCCTGTCTATTCTGCATCTAGCATAATCAGCATCTGAAAATCCAGTTAAGTCAAATGCTGAGTCTTTTAGGTACCAGAGACCTAGATTTGGACAGCTTTTAACATACATAAGAATCCTCTTTACTAAAGTTAAGTGTGACTCTCTAGGGCTAACTTTGAATCTAGCACATATACATGTAGCAAACATTATATCAGGCCTACTAGCTGTAAGGTAGAATAGAGAGCCAATCATTGCTCTATATGTTGTCTGATCAATTGGTTTTCCATGTTCATCAGCATCCAATACAGCATTGGTAGGCATGGGTGTTTTCATACATGATGCATCAGACATACCAAATTTCTTAACCAGTTCTTTTGCATACTTGGTTTGAGAAATTAATATGCCTTCAGCATGTTGTTTGACTTGCAATCCTAAGAAGAAGGATAGCTCACCCATGCTACTCATTTCAAATTTACAGTGCATAAGCTTGGAAAACTTTTTGCACAAGTTTGAATCAGTAGAACCAAATATAATATCATCTACATAGATTTGTACTAGTAGGGTATGAGACTTATGGGTTCTAATAAAAAGAGTTTGATCTACTCTGCCTTTAATAAAATCATTTTCTAGAAGAAAGCATGTTAGGGTCTCATACCATGCTCTAGGAGCTTGCTTTAGACCATATAATGCTTTATGCAGTTTGAAACATAATAAGGATGAGTTGGATAGACAAAACCTGGGGGTTGTCTGACATAGACTTCTTCTTTGATCTCCCCATTGAGAAAAGCACTCTTCACATCCATTTGGTAGACTTTGAATCCCTTGTGAGCAGCATAAGCCAGGAAGATTCTTGTGGTCTCTAACCTTGCAACTAGTGCTAAGGTCTTGTCATAGTCTATCCCCTCTTCTTAAGAATATCCTTGAGCAACTAGCCTTGCCTTGTTCCTTACAATAATTCCTTGATCATCCAATTTGTTTCTGAACGCTCATTTTGTTCCAACAATGGAATGATCCTTTGGCTTAGGCACTAGTTCCCAGACTTTATTTCTTTCAAATTGATGCAACTCCTCTTGCATTGCAATGATCCAGTGTGGATCTTGCTCTATATCTTGAATGGATTGAGGTTCAATTTGAGAGAGAAAGAAAGTGTGCATCATGTTTTGGTTGACCTGATTTCTGGTTTGCACACCAGCTGAGATGTTTCCAATTACTTGGGAGATTGGATGATCTCTTGATGTTACTAAATCAACAGGTGGTGTTGATTGTTCACCAACCTGTGTTGCTGTTTCCTCTTGTGGAATAGAACCTGGCTCTTCAAGAGGATTTTCTTCCAGATATGGAGCAGCTTCTTCATCTTCACTACTTTCACCCTTTTGAGTAACTTGTAATCTGTCCAAGTCTTCAGCTAGAGAATGTACCTGCAATTGTTCTATGGTAGAAGCATTCCTCTCCTTGAAAGACATATTAGATTCATCAAAAGAAATATGAACAGATTCTTCTATTTTTAGAGTAGTTTTATTATAAACCCTATAAGCTTTACTGATCATGGAGTATCCCAGAAACACTCCTTCATCAGCTTTTGCTTGAAATTTTGCTATATATCTCTTGTCATTGTTGTGAATATAACAAATGCAACCAAAGATTTTAAAATAGTCTACTTTAGGTTTCTTCCCTTTGAGCAATTCATAGGGAGTCAGACTTAAGTGACCAAGAGGGAAGGTGCACACGGAACCCATAACTTTCCTCACAGGGTCACAAAAACTATAAACCACATCACCCAAGTAATTTGGCAGCATGAAAGATCAGCCTTTGCAGACTATGGCGACTACCAGAATTGAGTCCGAGTGGATAGAATCCACAAATTAGGTGACCAAGCAGACAGGTGAGCATATAGCCCATTACTTTCCTTGCAGGGTCACAGAAGATATAATACAACCCCACTGCAAAAATCGGGGGACTGCGCGGACACAAAAAAATAGTCCGCGCAGAGAAATGATTCACAGCTCAGGTAACCAAGCGGGCAGGTGTGCACGAGGCCCATTTCTTTCCTCGTAGGGTCATATGAGTTATAAGAGAACCCAGAATTGGCGGATTGAGCGGACTCAAAAAATGCAGTCCCCGCCTTGCCTGAATTTTACCTGCGAGATGAGATTGAGTTACAAACTTAGGTGACCAAGCCGGCAAGTGCGCACGGAGCCCATTGCTTTCCTTACAAGTTCACAAAAGCTATACGCTCAATCCTCACCCAAAAGAGAGGAGAAAGTTTTACTTCCCTCTTGCCTTGAGTATAGTCCAGGTTGATCTTTTAGGAAGGTGCATATAGCATTGCTTTCCTCTGAGATGAATCCAGCTATGGGTCTTCTGCAAGCACTGCTTGAGGGTTCCAAAGAGATTTCGAGGATCACATGCTAGGATGATATGTGGGAAGGTGCATATAGCATTGATTTCCTCACGTGATCATCAAAGTTGTAATGATATCCCATTGAAGGCAAGATAGAGCTAGCACCTACCCTGTCCCTCCAAAATGCAGAGGTGAGGTTAGATACCAGCCAGGATCCGAAATTCAATAGCCCACCGCCCTAGAATCTGCAAGCTCCCACTACACGATGCGAAATATCCCCATAACACGTGGTCATTGTGGTGTTACGCTAGTGACAATGATTTAAGGGTGGTCCAAGATGAACACGGTGATGTATCCTAGAGTCAGTTATCCTTGCTTTTAAATTGTTTAAGAGACGGAAAGCACTCAAAAAAGTGTCAGTAAGGGGCCTTTGATTAATAATAATCTTTGAAAAATTATAAAGGAAGAATAATAAGGGAGTTGGTTCAAGAATATAACTATTTTAGATCATCCCCATTCCATGTATGCGGTACATAATTTCCTTCATAATTTTGTAGACGATATGCCATGTTCTTCAGCACTTCCTTGATGATGAATGGACCAGCCCAATTCGGATTCAGCTTCCCTATTGAGCCAGTTCTTACAGCAACATCTACTTTTTTAAGAACAAAGTATCCTACTTGAAAGTGTTTGATCCTTACGTTCTTATCAAAGTATCTTGTCATTCTTCTCTTTACTTCTTCCTTACTTATTGTTGCTTTATCTCTAATTTCCACGATATGATCCAAGCTGTATTTCATCTCTTCACTATTCAGCTCAAGCCAATATCCCATGCCCTGTATAGCATGAAGAACTCTTTGTGATGGAACTTCAAACTCCACGGGAATGAGAGCATCTAAACTATTAGAGATCTTGAAAGGAGTCTCTCTAGTTGCTGATGAAGGTGTTGTCCTCAAGGTCCGTAGAACTAACGGAAGGTTATCAGCCCAACTACCTTTAAGATTCTGCACTTTCTTCTTGAGCAAGTTGAGAATCTACTTGTTCGCTGCTTCAACCTTGCCATTAATTCTGGGATGATTGACTGATAAAAAATACAGCTCTGTTCTAATCTGCTTGAAAAAAATCAACCATCTCACTATTGTTGAACTGTGGTGCATTGTCTGTTATAATAGCCATTGGAATCCCATGCTGGCAGACTATCTCTCCCCAGATGAAGTTCTTTACAACCCGAGTTGTTGTTTTAGCTAATGCTTTGGCCTCGATCCACTTGATGAAATAATCAATCATCACTATAATGAAACACCGTTGTCCGCTTGCCATAGGAAAAGGACAAAGGAGATCCATTCCCCATACTGTAGAGGGCCATGGAGTTGCGAATGATTTGAGCAGCTGAGCTGATTAATGCTGAAGCGGAGCATACTTCTGGCACTGATCACATTTCCTTGCATAAACATCTGAATCTTTGTTAATAGTAGGCCAGAAATATCCTTGCTGGAGGATCCTTTTTTCCAAAGTCCTTGCTCCTGATTGACTTCCACACTCACCAGAATGAACTTCATAAAGCACGGCAGGAACTTTTTCTTCTAAAATGCATCTCGTCATTGTTGACAGGAAGGTCTTTTGATATAGAATGCCTGATGCCAAATAGTAATATGCTGCTTTTATTCTAAATTTCTTCTTATCTTAGATTGTTGGATGAAAGTTCCCTGTAGATAGGTAGATAATGAATGGGTCCATCCAGGAGGAGCGCTGATCAATCTGCATCATCTCTTCTTCATCCACTGCCGGGCAGAAGAGTTCGGAAGTTGTTCCTCCTGATAGAAGTCCATGCTTAGTAAGAACATCTTCTTCTTCATTTTTAGTCCTCGGGATATGCTCGATAGTAAAGCTCTTGAATTTTCCAACCTCGATCTTGACCAGAGCAAGGTACTTCTTTAAGATTGGCTCTCTGGTCTCAAAGTTGCCCAAAACTTGTGACACCATTACCACAGAATCCGTTTTGATGTGAACATGCTCGATCCCCAGTTCTCTTGCAAGCTTTAAGCTGGCTAATAAAGCTTTATATTCTGCTTGATTATTTGTAGTTGGAAAGAAAAACTTTATTGCCTGCTCCAACTTGATGCCATTAGGATTAATATGATCCAGTCCTGCTCCTGAGGAATTTTTGCCTGAGGTCCGATCAACATTGATGGTCCATGCATAAGGAGATCTTTCTGCTTGACCAGAGGTGGACTCTGCTGTATCAATCAAGAAATCTGTCAGTACTTGAGCCTTGATAGCTATTTTGGGCACATAAGAAATTTTAAACTCACTCAGCTCTATTGACCATTTAGCTAATCTCCTTGAATGCTCTGGCTTTTCCAGCATACTTCTCAACTGTTGATCTGTCACCACTTGAATTGCATGTGCTTGGAAATATGGGAGGAGTCTCCGAGCTGACATTACTAATGCTAAAGCCAACCTCTCAAAAATTTGATATGTTGTTTATGTGCTTCTGACGATATGTCTAACATAGTAAACCGAAAACTGGCTTCTATTCTCTTCTAAAAAAAACTGATCTTACCGCCTTCAGGCCATCTCCCAAGTACAAGAGCAACACTTCCCCTTATCGGGGGCTCTGCAGTAAGGGTGTTGAAGTTAACTGCTTCTTCAGCTGCTCCAATGCTTCTGAACACTCTTCTGTCCATTCAAATTTGGACGATCCTCGAAGAGTTCTAAAGAAAGGGGCACTCTTATCTCCAACTCGAGAGATGAATCTCCCGAGACCTGCCAACCTTCCTCCTAACTGCTGAACTTTTTTTGGTGACTTAGGAGGTGCCATATCAAGAATAGCACCAGCGTTCTTAAGCGCGAAAGGCATCACCAAGTAACAATAATAACCATTGTTTGTGATGAAAGACGTATGTGGAACGTCGGGCTTATGCATTCTAATTTGATTGTAACCAGAGAATGCGTCTAAAAAACTCATAAAAGAATACCCAACCGTAGAATTGACTAAAGAATCTATTCGAGGCAAGGAGTAGTAATCTTTAGGGCATGCTTTATTTAATCACGTGAAATCTACACACATTCTCCATTTCCCCAAAGTTTTTAACCATTACAACATTAGATACCCAAGCGGGATATTGAATTTCATGGAAAAATTTCCCCTTGAGGAGCTTTGCAACCTCCTCTCTGATTGGATCAGCAAGCTTGGTTGCCACATCTATTTTCTTCTATTGCACAGGCTTAATATTTGGATCGACGTTGAGATGGTGACAGGCAACATTTGGATCAACTCTTGCCATGTCCTCTACTAACCAAGCAAAGACTTCCAGGTTCTCTAGCAGACATGAGATCAACTCGGTCTTCTGATATTCTGGAAGCTCCGAGTTGATGGATAGCTTCCTCTCCTCCCATTTAGCAATGGGTACTCCTTGAGTCACCTGGGCAGGTTTTAGGTGAGCTCGTCCTCAGTCATCAGCTGTCTCTGAACTGGGAGAAACTTCTAATGTTACAACTGATAAAGCAGGAGGATTGGTTTCAATCATGTTGACTGTGCGAACAAAGCATTACCGATCTTTCTTTGGGTCGCTCCTGACCCGGTATTGCTGACCATCAATATTGAACTTTATGAAGAGGTGGTAGGTTGAGATCATAGCTTGATACTTATTGAGCAGAGGCCTCCTGAAAATTGCATAGTAGCTTCTTGGACCATCGACTACTATGAACTGAATTAGCTTTGTTATTCCTGCAAGTCTCACTGAAAGTGTGACACATCCTTCCACCTCCTTCCTTTCTCCATAGAATCCATAGAGTGGCCCTTCGTTTGAAAGCAGAGGCTTTCCGGTCTTTAGGGCCTCAAACGTTGACTTGAACAAAAGTTTGACAGAACTGCCTGTATCGATTTGAATTCTTTCCACGGTGTAGCCCTCGATGGCTGCCTTGATCATATTAATGTCATTGAATGGATTGGCAGTTAGGGGAAGGTATTCCTGACCAAAAGTGACACTTCCCCTTGATGGAGAAGAAGAAGAGACAGAAGCGACCCCTGCCCGAAAGACCAAAATAATTAAAGATTTGCGAGTTGATTCAGTCCCTACTCCACCATGAGTGCAAAAGAGCCACCCCATGGCTCCTTCATCATCTGTATCAATGCATTCACTCTGAACAATAATAGGCCCCTGACGGACAACATCCTCTATCTCTTACATTCCCAATGGTATTCATCCACTTCCTTGCCTTTGGAGGTAGATGGCTTTGACGAAGCATCTTTCTTACCCAGGTTCTTCATCTTGACTTCAGCAATAAACTTCTCGATTAGCTGGTGAAGGGCTCTGCAATTCTCCGTTGAATGTCCCTTCTCCTTGTGGAACTCGTAGAACAGATCAAAGTTCCTTGGTTTCCACTCTCTTAGAGGTCCTTGCTTCTTTTCTTAAGACTTCCTTTGCAGAATCTGAACAACCTCATCAATACTAAGGCCTAGATATTCAAACTCCTCCACGGAGTCGCTACATTGCTGCCTTGGAGCAGCCGGAGATTCCTGAAGAATTAGAAGAACTTGTGCTGGTAAGGCGAGAGCAGTGGCCAACGACAGTCTCTGATCATGAAACTGTTGATTGCCAATGAATGGTTTCTTGTGTCGGAAATGATGGCCCCTCTGAGCAGGAGGTTGATAGTCGAGGCGAGGAGGCTTGGCGTGGCGCTGATCAGCTAAAGAACTAGAAGCATCCTTTCCTTCAGCATTAGCTATCAGGGATGAATTGTACGATGGGTTGGCTTTCTCACCTTCAATGAACTGGTTGACGATAGCAATCAACTCTTGATATGTTGCTGGTGCTTTGGTTGTTGCCTTGAACTTTAGAGGACCTTCCCGGAGGCCGTGGATCAAAGCGACTTTGTAATAGTCTGGGTTCACATTCTGTACCCCTTAGATCACTTTCTGGAAGTGATCAATGAATCGGGCAGCTGACTCATTGTTTCTCTGCTTGATATCAAAAAGCGTTGTTGGACCATCCTTTCTCTTCTTGGAGGTAGCAAACCTCAGCAGGAGCTCACTGCAGAACTCGGCAAAAGAAGAAATTGAGTTTTAGAGTAGGTCATAGAACCACTATCTAACCTATCCATCGAGAGTTGTAACTAAAAGTTTTCACTTAATTGCATCAAAGAGGAATATCAAACCTACGACCCTTTAGAAGGCCTGTATATGGGCCACTTTATTGGTCTCCCCTGTATACAGAGGGAGACGATGTTCTCTAAAACTACTTGAAACTGACTCCCATCGAATTCTATCCACGAAAGGCGAGGGTGCTTCATAATTAGATAGATAGGCGGGGAATACTGGAGCAAGAGCATCCGCAGGATGCGCATACTGGTAGTCTGTGAAGTCAAGATGGCGGGCAGCACTGCCCCTGGCCGCCTCTCTAAAGAAATCCATTAGAGAGGAAAAATAATCTTCTTGAGTCCGTAAAGTAGCTGCAGTCTGAGCTGGAGGGCAGGCGTGAGGAGAATGCATGACAGCTGGAGATTGCTGAAGCGGAGTTCGACGAGTTAGGGTCTGGCGGACTGGAGTGTCCACAGGAACTGCTGTGGCCTGAGGCACAAGCTGCTGAGTCAGCGCGCTTATCGCCTGACTGATTGTATCCAAACGATGATCAG
Source organism: Platanthera zijinensis (assembly GCA_039513925.1). Lineage (NCBI taxonomy): Eukaryota > Viridiplantae > Streptophyta > Magnoliopsida > Asparagales > Orchidaceae > Platanthera > Platanthera zijinensis. The sequence continues at coordinate 85,281,660 of CM077089.1, forward strand.
TCTCCCTGCGAGATCGCACAGCCTGCAAACGAGTCTAATTGATCGCATCCCACAATGAGTCCTTTGACGAACTGGAGCGGTCTGAACTGCGAGGTCAGCGGTCTGACATGCATGTTCGCTGATTTTGAAAAACTGCTTGAGATCTGAAGGTCATGTGTTAAGTGTTGATTCCCGAAATCAGACAACACCAGCTAACGGTTCAAATACGGGGGAAAGAAAGGGAAAATAAGTGACTGCAAGAAGCTATCTACTAGCAGATCAGAGAAAGAAATAGAGTCGTGAACCATGAAAACACCAGACTTCGCCCATTGCGGCCTAAATCCCTCTTTTGTGACGGGCTTTCCTTTGATTGCAAATGGTTGATTATAAGTAGAGGAAGAGAGCTAAAAAAAGAGCAAGTTGGAGACCACAAAGCCTGAGATTCGATTCTATAGCCTTTAACAAGTAGGCTCCTAGGCTCGAGTTAGCGTGCTTTGGGTGCACTGCTTCCCAATATTTATAGGCTCGGGAGCCTGCCCAAATGGGCAGTGCTAAAATAATCAGTTGCCCGGGGTACAGGAGAACAAAGCAGCGGTGAAGGGAATCAAAAAAGAAAAGAAAAGACAGTCCGCGCAAGAGGGCAGACTGGGCTCGCGATCTGGAGCTTCCATCTGGCTATAGGGAGCGATCCTGGCTTAAGGGCTGGGACATGTGCGGGCTGATTCTAGAGTCGACCTGAAGAGAGTTTGCAAATGATCTGGGAAGCTGACTAACAGAGGATGGAAGACCTAGGAGGATTGGAGATTGGAGTCCACCGCTGTAGGAGGCTGGTATTGGAATCCTGACTGGGCAAACTGGATAGAATAGAAACTGAGTCCACCGCCGGATAGCCCTTGATCTTGCTGATGCTGAGACTTGACGACCTTAGCGGACTGGAGAATCGAGTCCGCCAATAAAGGTGGATATGGGTCCTTGTTGAAAATGTTGAGGATTCTAGGGTTAACACAGTCCGCCAAGTTTCCTCTCTAAGAAGACTCAGGATTCAGTCCTCATAGGTCGCGGCCCTCCAGCCAAGATTGCGCCGCCTGCTTCAGTAGTAGAAGAGCTTCAGTATGCGAGTACAGTCCGCGAGCCCAGTCCGCCCCTTTACGTAGACTAGCATGTCTTTTCGTCTTTGTATCCTTTCATCTCTGCCCGGTTCTCCTGTACCCCGGGCAGATGGTTATTTTAGCCCTACTCGCATAGGCAGGCCCCCTGAACCTATAAATAGTGGGAAGTGTTGCACCTAAGGCACGCTGACTCGAGCCCAGGTGCATACTTGTTAAAGGCTACAGACTCAAATCTCGGGCTTTGCGGTCTCCAGCTTGTTATTCTTCCTACTCGTTTTCCCCTTTCCTTGTAACCATCTTTTTGCAATCAAAGGAAAGCCCGTCGCAAGAGAGGCATTTGCGACAACGGGCAAAGTCTGGTGTTACAGTGGCTTGCAACTCTGCTTTTGTTTTCTCCTCTCCGCTAGTAGATAACTGCTTGCAACCTTGCTTTTCTCTTCTCTTTCCCATGTGATCAAACTGTTATATGGTGGTGCCTTTTCCCGTATCAATACTCAAAGCAAACTAAAAAGAAAACTATACAAGTTATCAAATGTCATGTCAAGGACCCCCCAAGAACTACTCATTCCTCCTAAAAAGTCTTTATCAGCATAGTGATGATGAGCACCTTGGTTCAAAGAGACATTTCGATCTTGAGCATAGTCTCAAACTTAAGCTTAGTACCCCTTGTTCAAATCTTGGTATGACACTGATAGACCTATGACGTGATCATTCACTTTTTTTCTCTTGTGTTAGTATTTTAAAGGATTGAGATAAACATGTAAAATATGATATTTCTACTTGTTGTTTTCTCTCTTATTGATGCTACAAGTACACGTCATTGCCATATTTAATGTTTCCATGCATAAGAATTGGACTGAAACTACACTACATGTTTTTTGCATATAGGTACTAGCACACGATTTATACTTTTGACGTTTATAATGTTCAAATGTGATTAACTCTATAACTCTCATTGCATTGAATTGTTACTCGTTGTGCGCTTAGTCTACTCTGTACTGTCCAATCCATATAAACTCTTTGAATTATCTTATTTTATGTTTGTGTACTCTGCTCTTATGTAGGCCCATGTGCTTCATATTCTCTGATTTGTTTTTTTGGGTCACCACTATATTTCTCACTTCTTGCTTGAATAATTGTGTACACTATCTGCTGTCTATATCACGCTAATCATATATACTATTTTTTTAATACTGCATGACTGTTTGGTCTTGCCCGCCCCTTTTGATACAATCAAAGGGGGAGAGGAGAATTATTCATGAGTATGATCACATGCAGGGGGAGTTTGATACAATACATGCATATAAATAGGAGGAGCGTGTAGAACACGTGGGTAGGGGGAGCGTGTGTGTAGGGGAGCTATATAGAGAACCTAAAACCTGAAACCTGAACGTTCAAGATTATCTTTTATATATATTCACTCTATCATGTACTTCTTTACTATTTCTCATGAATGAGATTTGATATTATAAAAAGGGGGAGTTTGTTGGAACCGTTAGTTTCACATTCCCTGTGTTTGAGAATATTAAATCCCATGTTGTATTTGATCACGTCTTGTATTGATAGAGTATGCAGGTTGATAGGTTCTGATGATTCATATTTCAACTTAATTTATTAGCATAAAAATATCTTTTTTTTTAAATCTCCTTCTTTATAAATTGTTTAGGTTTCTTTTTTTTGTAAATAATCTAACTTGGCTTATTTTTTTTGTAGGTTTCAAGACTTTTGGCCAAAATTTCCCTTACATGCCCCCTAACATGCCCTCCCCGGGCATGTCATAGAGTATGTAGCCTGATCTAGAGGAAGCATAGCTTCCAAAAGAATTTCCAAAGAAAAGATGACCTAATATGCCCCCTGATACGCCCTCATTGGGCATGTCACAGGGCGTGTAGCTCGATCTAGTCGAAGGTTGATGCTAGGACCCAAATACCGAGCAAGACCCCCTCACACGCCCCCATGACACGCCCTCCCTAGGCGTGTCATAGGGCGTGTTAACCTCATCCCGAGACTGCTGCCTCATTTAATGTTTTTTCGCACCTGCATGTAAATAGTACGTACATCCCCATATTACATGCCCATATTACACACCCCCCTATACGGGCATGTCAACCATTGTATAGAAGCAATCATCATTCCCTCCAGAATCCATAGCTCGAGGTCAACTTCGTGCTTGGCACGCCCCCCTAGACATGCCCTCCGTGTGCGTTATAGGGGGAATGACCACCTGTAAGAAAAATTTATAAATACCAAGCCATTGCATACATTCCAGACCATGTTCTAGGGAGAGGGGAGGTGCTGCTAGTTTTATATTTAGGTTTTAGGTTTTTTTATTTTCATGTTTTGCTATCTCTCTCTCCCTCCATTTCTAGCTCTACATTTCATTCAATGCAATTTAATTTTCTGTAATCTCTTCTTTTTAGTATTGTAGCAGTAGTTAGCTTTCCATTTATGCACTTGTAATCTCCGTTCCTAGCTGTAATCACTATTGTTTTTAATGAATTCTAGTTAGCGTTCTCTTTTTCTATATCTCTCTCTTTAGTTTTCATGCACCTTTATTATTTACCCCAGTCTTTCCCTTTTACCTTGAATAACTAATCCACATTTGTACTCGATCGCGATGATCTGAGAATGGGTTGATCAAGTTAGGATGTTTTAGATTTCTTTTCCTTCTTAAAATAATTGCCTTTGATTTACTCATGGTTTTTATTTAGTGGGACTATATTGCCGGTATATAGTTTCCATTTGGGTTTTCACTCTTAGTTAGCCGAGAGGCTCTTAGATTGAATCGATCACCCAAGAGTAAAGAGAGTTGCACGCACCCCTCGAGAAAGGCAGATGTCCAAATCTCCTGGATTGGATTGAAATCCAATAGCGGGGTTCACCACTTAAGGCGAGCTTTAGGTCTTCCATTTGGACGAGAGTTCAGTCGAACCTTCCTAAACTCAGGTGGGCACGACTTCGAGAGAAGCGTGTTTATGCTTCGGGAACCTCAACGGTCAAGGTATTTTTACTTTATTTAGAATTAGTTTGTTATTTAATTTTGATTTTCTTATTTCAAAGTGATTCTAGATTGAGTACTAACCCTTTATCATTGCTCTAACCCTTTTTATTTCTGCAAGTAATTAAGTTTTCTTTTAAGCTTAGTGATTTAGTTCCTGTTGTGAGTTAAGTAAATTAATAGAAAAATCATTTAATAAAATAATAGCAATCTCCTCTGAGTAGAAGTAATCATTATGCCCTAGGGAAATATGACCTTGATACTAATATTTAGTTTCCTATACTATAAACAATAAGGTACACTTGCCTTTATCGTATATAGAATCCGAGAATATTATCAACTTCCACAACATCCACCTTCTCTTCTCCTTAACCCCTCTCATCCACCGTTGCGATTTCCTATACCAAGTTTTTGGCACCGTTGCTGGGGGGCAACTTTTGTTGATAATTTGAAAACACGAACCTATTACTTTTATCATTTCTCTTTCTCATCCTCTTTCTAAAAAAGTGAAAAATCAAAAAAAAAAAATTTATTAACGCTCTTAATAGAAACCCACTTCACAATTTTAACACACCACCTAACTCTCTCGAAAAGGGCAAAGTGGCTTAAATACCACTATATTGTCTAGTACCTTGAGAACCCTTCATTAGGTAGCCCTTGGGAAGTGCGGGAGTTAAAACATAAAAAATCTATTTCAAAAAAATTTTAGCTTCGCTTTTTTCTAGTTTATTTATTTCTCTTTCATCAACTTCTCTTCTTTTAGTGCATGACCTGTGGAAATCGTCGGATATTTTTGACTTGGACAACGAAAGAAAAGTGTACTCTTCAGAGAAGATCACGATTTCAAGGCCCTACTTTTCAAATACCGGTTGAGGATTCCGAGTCATTTTCTACTTTAAGAATGGTAGAACCCCACGTGGAGGAGGCCGTGCATAGGCACATGTCCTATTATGCACGACAGAATCTAGAGGGAACAGAATCCAATATCATTCGCACTGCAATAGCTAATAAAAATTTCTAACTAAAGCCTAACATAATTCAAATGGTCTAGCAGTATGTTCAATATGATGGACTTCAAGATGAAGATCTGAATGTACATATAGCAAGCTTTCTTGAGATTTGTGACACCTTCAAGATCAATGGTGTTACAAATGATGCTATTAGGCTAAGATTATTTCCTTTCTCCCTAAGATCTAAAGCTAAATAATGGTTGATGACTCTGCTAAGAGGGAGCATAATCACTTGGGATCAATTAACTGAAAAATTTCTGACGAAGTATTTTTTGCCAGCTAAAACTACAAAACTTAGGAACGATATTTCTGCCTTTGGACTAATAGACTCTGAAATCTTATATGAAACCTAGGAAAAATTTAAAGAACAATTAAGATGATGCCCACATCAGGCGCTGCCTGTATGGTTACAAGTGCAGAAGTTTTATAACGGGCTAAATCAAAATACAAAGCAAATGATAGACGCAGCTTCTGGCGGTAATTTAAACCATAAGACCCCGGAAGCAGCTCTTGATCTTTTCGACGACAAGGCCATGAACACTTATAAGTTGAATGTTCCTAAGTCCTGCCCAAACAAACCTGCAGGTATCTTTAAAGTGGACAATGTCTCCCAGCTAGCTCTACAAGTGGAAATATTATGTAAAAAAATTACGGAGATGACTACTGCCTCTGCCCGTCAAGTATGGGAATCTGCAACTCCTGCCCCCGAATATTTAGATTATGTTAATAATATGCCACGAAATGTTTCTAATAATTTCTCTGCTGTGAATTTTCATGATCCGGGTTTCTCTTTTCCGAATAGTTATAATCCTGCTTTACGAAGCCTCCCAATTTTTTTGTGGAATAACCCTTCGAACGCGATGCGCCCGCCAACTCAAAATTATTTTTCTGCACAACCTCCAGCCCTTCAAAACTTTCCAAAACCTCCAAGCTTGGATGACTTACTTTCTAAATATATAACCACAAATGACTCTACTATAAGAACCTTAACCGGAAGCGTTAAAAATCAAAAAAATCAAGTAGGATAACTCACAAAAATTATTTTTGAGCGACCCGCCGGGTCTCTTCCTACAATACCGAGCCCATCCCGAGAGAGCAAGGAAAATTTATAACTCTTATGTGTGAGAAGCAAGTTTCTGGTGTTGTTACTGAAGTTCCCGAGACAAGCTCCCCCCCCTATTTAAAAAAATCAATGCTTCGCCACCGTTTTAAAAATTCCACCCTCTGCTAAAGAAGAAGTTATCACTCCACCACCCATCTTTAAAAATAACCTAAAGCCATCATACCGTTACGAACATAACAAACATCATCAGGATGATCAGTACTCTCGCTTCTTAGAAATGTTTAAGCAAATACATATAAATCTGCCCTTCCATGAAGCGATCTCCTAGATGCCAAAGTACACTAAGTACCATAAGGATCTCCTGACTAATAACAAGAAGTTAGATAACTTATCGCAAGTCAGGCTAAATGCCAAGTGCTCTGTGGTCTTTACAAACGGTTTGCTAAAGTAGATTAGTGATCCGGGTAGTTTTTCTATTCCGTATGTCTTTGGTGATCTTTTTGTCAAGCACGCATTGGCCGACTTAGGTGCGAGTATCAACCAAATGCCCCTCTCATTGTTCAAGAAGTTAGGAATTGGTATCCTCAATCCCACATACATGAGTATCCATCTCGCTGATAGATCTATTGAGTACCTGTTAGGAATAGTGAGGATGTTCTAGTCAAAGTCGAAAAATTCATCTTCCCGATGGATTTCGTCATATTGGACATCGAAGAAGACGTCGAGGTTCCCCTGATCCTTGGCCGACCCTTCCTTGCCACCTCTCGAGCTATCATTGACGTAAGCAATGACAAGATCTTTCGATGAGTAGGCGAAGATTAAGTGACCTTCTCTATAACCCCTTCGATGAAAAATACCCTAGAGAATGACGACCCCTGTTTCTTTTTTGATGCCTTAAATGATGAATCTTCCTACAACATTCCTGAAGATGAATTTTCTGATTTTTGTTTTTCTTCCACTCTTCCAAATGAATTTCTGCAAGAAAAATCCATGGTCGCGGACTCCACCCTTTTAAATAAATTTCTGTAAGAAACTTTAATTATTATTTTGGACAATAATATTTTGGATAATATTATTTTGTTACGTCGAGCTCAAACCACATTTTAAATAAAGGGCGCTTTTAAGAGGCAACCCAAGTTAACTTTTTTTATTTTTTTTTTATTTTACACTTTTTTGCCCTGGATGCCTCCGACAAGATGAAGCTTCTGCGATCGCCTGCTCCAACGCTACAAAATCCATCATGAAGTCCAAAGAAGACATTTTATGAAGATCTAAAGCGTAAGCATGGGGAGCGGCATCCGTCAACATTCACGACGCATAAATCCGGCGAAGTACCTATTTTTTTTTTAATTATGTACTTTCATTTCTATTTAATTTTCTCTCTCTCTCTAACCTCCTTTCTCTATTGAGGACAATGTCCATTTTAAGTTTGGTGGAGGATTTCCTCCTTCTTTTTGCTATTTGTGTATATTTAAAAAAATCCAAAAAAAGTGAATATTTCAAAATCCCAAAAAATAGCAAAATACTTAACAAAAATAAAAAAAAGAGAATATTTCAAAAAATATAAAAAAAATTTACTATTTGTTTTTACTTTAATAATTTAGACATTTTTTTGGTATTTCAATAGTACCCCTTGCTTTTGTTTTGTTTTTCTCAAAATCTCATATAAACAACATAGCTAATTATAATTTTTCTAATCTTTCTTTTTAATTATGTTTCACAAGTAAAATGTTGGTCATGCTGTGTTTCTAATTCACGGTAGCATGTTAACGTGAAATGTTTTTTTCTAAAACTCGCATTTTTATTATGGTTTTCATTCTTTGTTTTATTTACTTTCTCGAAAATTCATCATCCACTATTTTCCTTTTCGTTTTTGATAATTTTTGTAATGTCACCTTTTGATTAGCGTAGTAAATGTGAACGATCCAAGTCGCCTATTATTTCTATTTTAAAGATAATTTCATTAATCTTCCTTTATTATCTAGGACTTGCTCTTTGAAAATGTTCAAATCTACGCTTTAGATAAATTTAAAAGCTTGAAAATGATTTAGGCCATTTTTGTTTTCGTTTGAGCCTTTTTGCCAACCTAAAATAATTACCCCTTGGTAGCCGCTTTTGAGCCTTTTTCCAATTTCAATTGATAGCTACACTCATTATTTCAACTTCACCAAAGCAAAATTTTCCAACCTATCTAATCACGTTAACCTTTTGATTTTCATTTAAAATTTTTCATGATTATGATAGGTTAATTTATAAAATTCTTCGAGAAAATTTTGAAAAAGTTTGATCAAAAGATGTTTTGTATTTGTTTGGACAATTTCAAAATGAAAAGAAAATTTAATTATGGCCTTTATTTTGAAGAAGAAAAAAAATATTTTTTTTAAAATGAAAATGTTGAAACTCTTTATTTTGGTTTAGTGTGATTTTTAAGCCTCCTTGTACTTGATCTTAATGATCCGACGTTTGAGTTGATTAATTTATGATGCTTTGAATTTAATTTTTCTTTTTAGGGTATAGGACTTCAATTTACTCTTATTCAAGTTTGGAGTTATATCATCGATATATAATTTCCATTTTCGTTTTCACTCTTAGCTAGCCGAGAGGCTCGTAGTTTGAAGTAAACACTCAAGAGTAAAGAGAGTTGCACGGACCCCTCGAGAGAGGGAGACGTCCAAATCTCCCGGATTAGAGTGAAATCCAATAGTGGGGTTCACCGCGTAAAGCGAGCTTTAGATCTCCGATTTGGATGAGAGTTTGGTCGGACCTTCCTAAACTCAGTTGGGCACGACTTCGAGAGATGTGTGTTCAAGCTTTAGTAACCCCCACGGTCAAGGACCTTCACCCTTTTAAGTTTAGGTTTATTTATCGTGTTTTAATCGACTTTTGTCGAGGTGATTCTTGATCGAGTCCTTTTCCATCTCATTGTTCCAACCCTTCAGTGTAATTATTTTTATTAGATATTTACTTAACTGTATTTAATTCTCTTTTCAGTGCAAGATTTCCTTTCTTTAATGCGTTTAGAATTCTCTTCAACCCTTTAGCCATCTTTCGATAAAATAATTATTTTCGTGTGAGTAGGTTTACTTAATAGTTCCCGGATTTCAATACGACACTTGTGTCCCCTAGCTACAGTTCGATGGGGACACTTGACTAGTTGGATTGCTAATTCGGCTCTCTATTCTAAAGATGAAAGCAATCACCAAGTTTTTTGGCACCGTTCACGGGTTTACAATGATTTTCAAACGCCTTCCTACCCTTCTCCTCCGAATTTTTCTGATTTTAACTTTTCGGGAGATTTTTTGAATGGGCATTTTTATCCTGGCCCTACTTTGAACTACTCAGGGTGGAAACACCCTGATCATTCTTGGGGCCAAGGTGATCATCAACCCATTTCATCTCAAGATTTCTCTGCTTTTTCTCCCAAAGTTTGTGTGCCTCCTATTTTAGATTCTAGCGAAAATGAAAGCATTTTTGATTCAGTAGCATTTGATTCAAGCATCAAAGCTCATTTAAAAGTGATTTTTGACGCATTAGCTTCTGAGGCCGCAAATTTTTCTTCTCCTCCTCCTATTTATCTTTCAAATGATGAATCTTCGGATATTCCGCAGTGCCTTCAATCACTCGTGGAAGACGATTATTTAGAAATTCCTTTATGCTTTCAACCTCTCGAGGAGGAGATTTCCCCCGATCCCCCGATTTTTTTCCAATTTTCCGATGAAGACGAACTATCTTGTGTTCAATCTTCTGAGGAGAATCATTTTTTGGATATCCCGTGTTGCTCCTAATCTATGGAAATTATTGATATTCAAGTGGAGCTACAAGATCTTTTTATCCAAACATTTCCTTGTGATCAACCACCTCCGCCTTCTTCTTTTTCTTCTCTCCCCCCTACTTGAGAAAGTTAAGTTTTTTTCTTCTTTTATTTTCCTTCTAATTTAGTTTCTAGTTCTTCTCCTTTTTCCCCTTCTAGTAATTTATTTTCTTTTTCTAACAATTTTCTTTTTCTAAATCTTTTTCCTTTTGGTTTTATTTAAAAAATAGAAAATTTCAAAAAAATATTTTTATTTTCTTAAAAATTATTTTATCACTCGCACCGAAACGCATATTATGCGAGCTGCCATTACATTTCTCTTTTTATTTACTTTTTAGCTAACCAATAACGTCGAGCTCAACAACGTTATAACCAAAGAGCGCTCTTGGGAGGCACCTCTTGCTTATCCATTTTTTTGTTATTTTATTTTGTTTTGTGCAGGAATGAGCTCCCGAGTGTTTGTGTCGCTTCTCGCCTCTCAACTTGGACTCGAGCCGGTCTTTATCTCAAGTTTGGGGGGATGCATTTTTCAACGTTTGGTCATCAAGAGCTATAGAAGCACCTTTTCCTTTTCCTTATTTTTTTTCTCCCTCTTCCCAACTGTCTCTTTATACTTTACTTTAAACATTGGGGACAATGTTTAGCTTTATGTCTGGGGGATTGTTTGCTTAGTTAGTTTACTTTAGTAAAATAAAAAAATATATATAAAAAAATTTTAAAAAACCCAAAAAAATTTAAAAAACATTTTGAAAAAAATCTCAAATTAAATTTAGTTAATTTTCGCAAAATCAATTAGTACCCTGCCACTTTGCATTTTATTGTTTTTTAAGCACATGTCTACTTTCTTATTTATAATAAATTAGATTAATTTTCTATTTAAATATGTTAAGCAAGTAGTATGCTTACTCGTGCAGTGTTCCTATTTAGTGTAGTATGCCTTTTTTGAAAAATTTCTATAATTTTTCTTCATTTTTCCTTAGCCTTTTTTTTTATTTCTTTTACTTTAATAAAACATATCATCCTTTATTTTTCCTTATTAAAATCTTTTTAAACATTAATTAGTATTAAGTGTAGTAGACACAAACCGGTCTAGATGCTTATTATTATTATTTTAAAAAGACGAAATTCTCTATTTTCTATTTTTTGTGCTATCTTTTTTGAAATTTCAAAGCTTTACTTTAAGTAGATTTAGGAAGCATGAAAATGATTTAGGCATTTCTTTTAAAACGATTAAGCCTTTGCACCCCGCAGAATAATAATCGTTGTTATCCATTTTTTTCCAATTCCTTTCTTTTTTGTATCCCCACTTTTTATTTCACCATGACCAAATAGCTTACCTATATACACACTTTAAATTTGTTTTTGAGCTTTAATTGCTAATGTGCATCTTTTTTAAAAAATTTTGGAAAATCCTTCTATTATCTTTTCCTACAAAAGTGGAAATATTTTTGTATGAAAAACGAAAAAAATTAAAAAAATGAAAAAAAATATATTTGATGAAAAAATTAAAAGAATAGAAAAAAAGTGAAAAGTATTTATTTGGGCGAAGCTCATTTCTTTTTGTTTTAAGTGTTCAAATTACCCCTCGTGCTTATCTTTTGAATATCGCACCCTTAAAAACCTAAGACTAACTGTACGCCTAATTAAAGCCCTAATTATTCATGCTCCCTACGTTTACTTTTTAGTATAGTAGCGAGAAACTAGATTGAGTATGTTTTTTTAATAGAAATATTAAACTTCGTCTTGATTGACTATGATTTTAATTTGTCTCTAAGACTTTAGTAGTGACACAATATGCTTTTACTCATTACTTTATTATGTTTTAATTCTGTAAAAATTTGGGATGATTTGTTTTTCTATTTAGTGAAATTTATAAAATTCTGTGCTAAGTTAAAGAAGAAATTTTCAGTTCTTTTTCAAAATCTCTCTACCTCTAAATTCTCATCTTACTCGTTTATTGTATTTTTAAACTTTTGTATTAATCTTCATTATTTTCTCTAACTCGTAGTCATTGCTTGAGGACAAGCAAAATAATAAGTATGGGGGAATTTGATGATGCATATTTTAGATTAATTTATTAGGGCAAAAATATCTTATTTTCGTTTTAAATCTCTTTTCTTTATGTATTATTTAGGTTTCTTTTTCTGTAAATAATCTAACTTGGCTTATTTTCTGTTTTTGCAGGTTTCAAGACTTTTGGCCAAAATTGCCCTGACATGCCCCGTAACACGCCCTCCCCGGGCATGTCAAAGGGCGTGTAGCCTGATCTAGAGGAAGCATAGCTGTAAGAAGCATTTCCAGAGAAAAGATGACCTGACACGCCCCCTGATACGCCCTCCCCGATCATATCACAGGGCGTGTAGCCCGATCCAGTGGAAGGTTTATGCTAGGACCAAATGCCAAGCAAGACCCCCTGACATGCACCCTTGACATGCCCTCCCTGGGAGTATCATACGGCGTGTCATCCTCATCCCGAGCCTGCTGCCGCATTTAATATTTTTTCATCCCTGCACGCAAATAGTATGGGTACGCCTATATTACACGCCCTCTCTAGGGCGTGTCTCCGAGCATTTCCCACCTTTTTCCAATGTATGATGGATTTTCGACCATTGATTTTGATGTCACATGCCTTACACGCCCCCCTATACGGGCATGTCCCAGGGCATGTCAACCATTATACAGAAGCAATAATCATTCCAGTCAGAATCTAGAGACCGAGGTAAACTCCGTGCTTGACACGCCCTCTGACATGCCCTCCCTGGGCGTGATAGGGGGCATGACCAACCAGTAAGAATAATCTATAAATACTAAGCCGTTCCTGTATTCCAGACCATGCTTTGGGGAGAGGGGAGCTGCTGCTAGTTCCATTTTTAGGTTTTAGGTTTTTTTATTTTCATGTTTTGCTCTCTCCCTCCCTCCATCTCTAGCTCTACTTTTCAGGCAGTGCAATTTCATTTTATGTAATCTCTTCTTTTTAGTATTGTAGTAGTAGTTGGCTTTCCTTTTATGCACTTGTAATCCCCATTCCTGGTTGTAATCACTTTTGTTTTTAATGAATTCTAGTTAGCGTTCTCTTTTTCTATATCTCTGTTTATTTTTCTTGCACCATTATTATTTACCCCTCTCTTTCGCTATTACCATTATTAACTAATCCTCATTTGTACTCGATCGCGATAATCTGAGAATGGGTTGATTAATTTTTATGTTTTAGCTTTTTTCTTCTTCTTTAAGTAATTTCCTTTGATTTACTCTTGGTTTTTATTTAGTGGGACTATATTGCCAGTATATAGTTTCCATTTGGATTTTAACTCTTAGTTAGCCGAGTGGCTCGTAGATTGAATCAATCACCCAAGAGTAAAGAGAGATGCATGCACCCCTCGAGAAAGGCAGACGTCCAAATCTCCTAGATTGGAGTGAAATCCAATAGCGGGGTTCACCACTTAAGGCGAGCTTTAGGTCTTCGATTTGGACGAGAGTTTGGTCGGACCTTCCTAAACTCAGGTGGGCATGACTTCGAGAGAAGCGTGTTCATGCTTTGGGAACCTCCACGGTCAATGTAGTTTTACTTTATTTAGAATTAGTTCGTTATTTCATTTTGATTTTCTTATTTCAAAGTGATTCTAGATTGTGTACTAACCCTTTATCATTGCTCTAACCTTTTTTTATTTCTGCAAGTAATTTAGTTTTCTTTTTAGCTTAGTAATTTAGTTCCTATTTTGAGTTAAGTAAATTAATAGAAAAATCATTTGATAAAATAATAGCGATCTCCTCTGAGTAGAAGTAATCATTACACCCCAAGGAAATACAACCTTTATACTATAAACGATAAGGTACACTTGCCTTTATCGTATATAGAATCAGAGAATATTATCAACTTCCACTGCATCCATCTTTTCTTCTCTTTAACCCCTCTAATCCACCTTTACGATTCCTTATATCAGGTTCACACAAAGAAAAAGAAGTCTCCTATGGATACTAACATCGAGCGATAGAAGTTACCGCCGAGCGATTACCGCGAATTAATTGGACAGATCTCTCGGGAACCTACCGCTAGGCGCTAGTCCTACCGCTAGCACTAACATGAGGATTTAATTTAGCAGGTGCTCGGGAACCTACCGAAGTGCGCTATCATTTTATCGCGCCGCAGTAACCAACGCAATGCTCTAAGGCATTGAGTGCGTTGAGACAGGTCGACAGCTGTGTGCTACCATTTTACCATGCCATAGTAACCCACTGAATGCACCATGGCGTTGAGTGCGCTGAGACAGGTGTACCACTGGGCACTAAAAACCTACCGCACCACTTTAACATTGGAAAAAGGAAAATATTCATTTTGAATATTTTTCCTACTTTCGAGGATAGCTGGCACATCAAGCGTGCGAACGTATTGCTAGGCGCTAGTTTAACCGCTCACGGTAGCCTATTTTCACAAAGACGTATAAAAAGCTGCCTCGGTTTCTGTTCCTACGAACTAAGACAAAAAGAGATCAAGTTCGTGCATTCTACGGTTCGTCCTCCTCTCTGCGTTCCATTACAAACATCTTCGTCGAAGGAAAAGAAAACAGCCTCCCTCCCATTCTTGAATGAAGAACTCCGGTGATCCAAGGACTACATCATTTACGAAGAGATGGCCGGTTGCAAGCACACGGAGATCTCAAGCACTAGCCATAGATTGCTCTACGAAGAAATCATCAAGAGGTAGACTTTAATCTTTAGATTCTTTAAAACTTGTTTTGTAATCTTATTATTCTTTTCATTCTTATGGTGAGGAAAATTGATCGGTAAGTTCATCGAAATCTGAGAAGGATTCCATAGGAAATCATCCTGGGGTGGGGATTTCTAGATCGGGAGATCTAGCGGGTCTCTAGGACCCTACCTTGCATGGAGGTGAAGGTCCGAATCGAAGACCTTTCTTGGAGGGAAAGGGAGAGAGCCAACCAGTCTGTGGAGAGAGTCGGTATAGAAAACCAAAGAGATTTTCTTTCTCACCGCCATCGATCTCTGGCGTCACGGGGATCACAATGTTGTAATTATCAAAAAACATCTGCTGTTCTAATTCCTTTAATGAAATTCATTTTCTGCTTTATTGTTTTTGTTTACTGCATGTGGCTGTATGATTTTTAGACTATAATTCTCTCTAGTGTGCATTGATCTCTAAGGGGGACTTTGCCCAGGAAAATGAGTCTGTAACATACTGCCGCTCATTAGCAACTTAATACCCCACGGTAGCTTTCAGTACTTGTTTTCTGGACTAGAATAATTTGAAATTTTTAATTGACTAGCCAAACATTATTCAATCCCCCCCAACCTCTAAGGTTGTCTAGTAGATCCAATAATGAATACCTAAGTAATGAGTTTCATGATCTTCTAATGGAATGTAGTATTGCATCACAGCTCACTCCATCCAGAACGCCACAACATAATGGTGTGTTTGAGCGGAAGAATCATAATCTGTTAGACATGGTATGGTCGATGATAAGTCATGCAGATTTGCATGTTTCCTTTTGGGGATTTGCTCTAGAGACTGTTGATTTTACACTAAATCGTGCTCCAATGAAAGCGGTTCTAAAGACACCATATGATATATGGACTAGGAGGCATCTTTGTGTGTCTTTCATTAAAATCTAGGGTTGTGAGGAATACGTTAGATGTAAAATGCAAGGCAGCTGCAACACAAGTCAGATAAATGTTAACTTGTGGGGTATCTTAAGGAAAGTAAAGAGTACTACTTTTACCTACCGTCTGAGGGCAAAGTGTTTGTCATGAGGACTGGAATCTTTTTGGAGAAAGAGTTCTAATCTAGAAAGACTACAAAGGTTGAACTTGAAGAAGTTCAAGAACCACAAACTGTGAATAAATCGGAATTAGAACATGGGCAGGGACTACAAATATTGTAGTTAGTGAACCTTCTCAAAAAACAAAAGTCCCACGTAGATCTGGTAGATGAAGGTTTGAGCCCGCGAGATATGGATTTCTCATGTCTCAAATAGGCATTGTGTTTGTTATGGATCATAATTATGAGTCTACAACCTACTAAGAGGCTATATATGGATCAGACTCCGAAAAAAGGACTCCATTTATGCAGACCAAGTTTGGACCTTGGTGGAACTACCTGAAGGGGTACGACCCATAGGGTGCATGTGGGTCTTCAAGAATAAGACCGACATTGATGGGAATGTATAGGAATTCAAAGGGAGACTGATGGCAAAAGGTTTCAGGAAAATTCATGGTATTGACAATGATGAGACCTTTTCCGCTATTTCTATGCTAAAGTCTATCAGAATTCTGTTTTCTATTGCTGTGTATTATGACTATGAGATCTGACAGATAAATGTCAAAATTGCTTTCCTAAATGGAACATCCTCGAGGAAGTGTATATGACACAACCCAAGGGTTTTGTATCTCTAGTTGAAGCCACTAAAATATGCAAGTTCTAGAGATCCATTTATGGATTAAAATAGGCTTCTCGAAATTAGAATCTTCATTTTGATGAGAAGATCAGAGTTTGGTTTTATCAAGAATGAAGATGAACTGTGAAAAACTTTAATTTCAAGGATATCTAAATCACCTAGAGGGAGGTGAATATGTTGCTTAGTCTTTGTGACTATCTTTTGCTCTATATGTTTTAGGGTCAGTATTGATTTAATTACATTTGCTTTCAAGACAATCAAAAAAACAACACAACAATTTTATAGTGGTTCCCCAAATAATGTTTACGTCCACTTCCCTCCCACCTTTCTAATAGCTTATTAGACAAGGAACTTTTACAATCTCGGCTCCTAAGAGCTTACAACATGATCTTACAGGACTACTCAGTCTCCTCCAAGACCAACAACTCGGGCACAAATCCCTACAACTTAGTGATCCAAAAATCACCTACCTAAGGCCCAAAGGCCCTATTACTCAGGTTGGGAGGATAGCCCTATCTCAGAGAGAATGACTCTCCTATAGCTCAGGAACAAAGGCCCTAGCTCAGATCCAAAGGATCCTACAACTCAAGCATAAGTGCCCTACAACTCAGAGAGCTCTCCTACCTCAGGCTCAAAGGCCCTACCTTAGATCAAAACTGGATCCTACTCTCAGGTCAAAGCCCTACCTTAGATCAAAAATTATCCTATAGGATGAAAGTGTGTTGGTGAAATTTGACTACAGAGATATGATCTCTAAGTCTACCATCCTGGACTGAGGGAACTCAGCCCAACTTTGACTCTGAGAAATAGTCCCTGAGCCTACTACTTCTTGAACTGCGAAAAACTCAGCCCTATCTTCTTCTTCATAGCACCAGAAATTGATCTTCAGGATTTACTCTGCTTGGGTTATTAAGTGTTTTAGCTAGGGTTGGCCCTTTACTACTTCTTCTCCTTTAGAGATTTCCTCTGAACTTGCTGGTTATGGTGTGAATGCCACCAGCTATCTTTCTTCAGCTTCCAGCTATTATAGCTAGGGTTAGACCATGTTGCATCCTGGGCTGAGATAAACTCAACCCTAACTTCTTCTCAGCAATATGAATAGATCTTTAGTGAAGAGCTGCTTGTGTTAGAAGTACCTTGCAGAACTCTACTTCTTTCTGAACTTAACTCGTAGCTCAGTCCTAACTTCTTCTCAGCTTTAGAAGTTGATCTTCAGGATTAGGCTTGGTTGATATAACTCCCCTAATTTTCCGAAAATTATTTAATCCTCTTGGTGATGTCATAATGACATAAAAGGCGTTACATTAGCGTGAAGTTGATGGCGCATCGCCGTTAGTGCGTTTTCGCATTTGTTTGGTTGAGTCGGCAAAATTTGTGAATCCTTGTTGAAAATGGAAAATTTCTTGTAAGGAAATTAAAATAATTAATTTTTGACATGCTCGTCAAGTTTCAACGCGATCCGAGCGATATTCGAGCCTCGACGAATTTCCGAATTTTCGTAGAATTTGTGATCATCGTAGACTTTGAAAATTTATATCTCAAGAACGGTATGTCAGATTTTGGTTGTCTTCGCCGTTAGGTTTGTAGCGTTAGTGTTCTCCTACGGTGTGAGTTTCGTTTAATTCAGTGCGCGTTTGGGCCTCCTTTTTGAACTCGTGTTCCCTTGTTAAAAATATATAAATATGATTATTTTAATTTTAAAGCACTATTAAAAAATGTCTTTTACTATTCATATTTATAGTTTTATTTTGGGTATATTTGTAAAAAACACAATTCATGAGGATAAAAAGTACTGTTCATTTTTAATTTTTCTCGGGTGAATCTGGCTAATTATCGAGTACTGGATGTTATTTTATCGAGAGGCTGGAAGTTGTAGTCGAGTACTGCATTTTACTTCTCCAGTGTTGCTGGATTGTACTCGAGTCATTTTACTGTAGTTCTCGAGTTACCCGTTTTAGTACTAGAGTAATGCTTTGGTACTCGAGTACTGCTTCTTCCTTGTTCACGAGTAGTCGGCCGTCCTTCCCGAGTAATCCGTTCTAGCTAGCATTTGGGCATCATTTTGAGGGTCAAAACGGTGTCATATGTAAAAATAGTTAGCATGAAATTTGTTCATTTCGACGAGATCTACAACTTTCATGTTGAGCACTATTCGATTTGAAGCCATCTGAAACTTCTAATCTTGTTTTCCGCGCGCCCACACCTAAATCGTCCATTCCTTAAACTATTTAGACAAAGAATTTACATATATATATATATATATATATATATATATATATATATATATATATATATATATATATATATATATATATATATATATATATATATATATGTAAATACACTCTGATACTTTAGGATAAATAGAACGACTTCATCTTCTTCCTGATGTTTTGACCGAACAAGAGCGGCGACTCCCTCCCGTTTGTGAACCTTTTGGTGGCTGTCGATGGTGCTCCGGTGCTCAGAATCGCAAATCGAGCATAGATCCGGAAAGCTCTCACCGAGATCTTCACGATCGTGGTATGTTTTTCTCTTTTCGTGGAAGCTTTTTTTTAGGGTTTTCGGACCTAACCTCTCTTATCGCCAAATCCTTGTAGATTCCGCTTCCCCGCATTTTCTTTTGGCTAGATCCGTGACATAGAGTAAATTGGAGGACCGATTGGAGTGGAAACCGAGGAAATTGGTGTTTTGTTCGTTTTTCTCTTTTCCCATTCTCATTTCCGATTGGTAGCTTACTAGTAGAAATTGCTAGGTTATTTATTTCTTCAGTTTGTTAATTCTTTTTTTTGTGCTGTGTATGTCCAAATCCATAGAGTCATTTTAGTAGAATTTGTCGGAGGTGTTTGTGCCACTCGTCGGATAGGATCAAGCCATTCATCGGACTATATCGATGGAATTAGAATGAATTATCCGACTGTTTTTGTTGAGTTCGTATAAATTTGATCGTCGAGTGTTGTGTCTTGCGCTACACATGTCCAATTCGTCAAGTGACATTTAAAATCCCTCAAGTATGTCAAATTTAGTCGAGTCTAACTTTCATTTTGTCAAACGATACCTTGTGTTCATCGAGTCCAAACCTTGTTCGTCGAACAAACCCCTTGAGTTTGTCGAATTATAATTTTGTCAAAAATCCTTAATCCGTCGGAAGTTTTGCTTCCCTCTGCTGTGTCGATTGTCGGTGCGACGTCTTGATTAGCGCGTCGCTTTGACCAATTTAACCTCTCAGCTCGATAGTAAGTGTCCTTTTGACCATGTTCATCATTTCATTTGTTATAACTACCGTATATATCATTGGAATTCAATTTGTCAGAAGCCTTGTTGCCTTCTGCCATCTCGTCTGTTCGTTGTGTCGTATTGGTTGCCGTGTCGATTTGAGCAGGTATTTTGCTATGTTCGTTTTATTAGTCGTAAGCTTTGTCGAATCATTGTTTATGTCTTTTGTCCTTGGAAATCACTGTTGTGAAATCATTAGAGTTTTGTCATGTTAATTTGTGGCGTTGTTTCAAGCGCATGTTAAGGGTTGGTTAAGTCTTTTGTTGACCTTCTTTTAAATCTCTTCGGCTAAGTCCTTGTTGGTAAGTGTCCTTTTGATGTGTTGATCTCAATTAAGAATCGATTTATTGTCTGTTGGCCATTATTCTATTTTGAATAAAAGGAACTCTGCGTGTATAATTATGTAACTAAAGAGACATCTTATGGTCTATGCGCGTTGGGATTTCTCCCTCGGCATAGTGCCTTATGGTTGAGTCTGTGCGCGTTGTTGACCTTCATCCCCGACACCTTACCTTAGCTATTGGTCTTTGCTCGTTGGGGTTTCTCCCTTAGTATAATGCCCCTTTTGGCTAGGTTTATGTGCGTTGTGGACCTTTTCCCAGCATAGTACACTTTTTTGTTGAGCTGATCAGTCTCATTTAAAAATGATGAATAACATGAATAATAAAGAAAGAAGAATGAATGAACTTTTGACGTGTGACACTTAGTTCTGTCCAGTGGTTGTGATTAGCCTTTCCAGTCTAGCTAGATTTATTATTTTATTTCTGTTGCTCTGCTACTGACCTTTATTACAGTCATCTTATAGATTATCGCTCACCTTGAGGTTTGTTTGGTCTACCATTACTTTTTTTCACAACTTGTAGCTTGCTTTTGAGGTGTTCTTCTTTTGAATGCCTCAGGTCTAGAGCAGTAGCAGGTTTAGCTGACAGGGTTGTTCTTCTGGTACTCCGGGTTGCTGCAGCAATTTGTTTCCACCTCTGAGTGTTGAGGTAGTTATTTTGATTAGACATGATTATTTCTCTATGGGTTCATGTTAGTGGTTGACGCCCATATTCTTATACATCGCATGATAGTTTACTTGTTTCTTTTACTGTTATTACTAATTGCTAGTTCTAAACTTGCTTTCTTGGAAGGATTTATGTTAGGATGCAAATATTTACTTACAAAACTGCATTGGGATATTAACATGACATAATTTTTTAACTACAAAACATACTACTTTTAAGCGTTATAAAAGTCTTTTATACTTATATATTAAATGTAGAGTCTCATCATCACTACATTATATGAAAGACTTGATTTTGAGAGCCTAAACACCTAGAGGGGAGGGGGTGAATAGGTTCTAATTTTTCCTTTAATACTTTAGGCAATTTTTACAGAACTTGTAAAACACAGACCACAATTCACAGCACAGTATACACCAGATTTATAGTGGTTCTCTAAGGTATGGGTACATCCACTTTCCACCTTCGCCTATCTAGTTGATAACTGGATTCAGCCTAACTTCCTTCCACTAGCTCGGATCCGCAGATCTTACAACTCAGAAGCAGAATGTTTCCTACAGCTCAGACTTGAACAAGTCCTACCTCAGATTCTTCCCAAGAATCATACCTCTGGCCTTAGCCCTACCTCAGCCTTTACAACTAGGCTTACAACTCAGACTTTTCACAAGTCCTACACCTCAGGCTCTCATCCCTACCTCAGCCTTTATAATTTCAGGCTTACAACTCAGATCTAAAAATAGATCCTACAAGAAATTGAATGATATAAAGATACAAAAAATTCACCAGCTAGATTTCTTTATTGGTGTAGCTTTCTTGATCAGTTCATGAATGAACTGACCCTTCTGATCCAACCTGTCTTAGCTTTTCAAAGCTTATTGATAGAATTAAATAAGGTGGATCTTCAGTTGATGTAGAAGATAATCTTCAGTCAGATTCTTCCTTAAATTAAGAATGAATTCTGAATCTTTCTTATAGACAGCTCTGGATCTGCCTTCGTAAGGGTTTTCCCTATTCTTGTTGAAGAATTCTATAGTGTTGTTCTTCTTCTTCTTATGTTATGTTATTTTTGGTTGTCACAGATCTGACTCATATATAGAGTTTCCCAATGGTTACCGGCTGATCCAGTTTGTAACAACCTTCTGACAGTTCTAACAGAGGTGTCAGACCGGTTGGATATGACAGTTGTCGAGTCACCAATCAAGTCAGTTGATTCTTCAAAGAATTTCCAACTCAGCACATTCCACTCCGCAAACTGCTTCATATGTGTCGACACATATAAGCTAAGTGTCGACACAAGTCTTCATGATATCGACACACCTCTTCATGTGTCGACACAGTCATTCTTCTGCTTCTCGACACTTCTTTTGTTGTATGTGTCGACACAAGTCCAGTGTGTCAAAATAAGTCTTTATGTCTCGACATATCTATTTCAGACAGATGGCGTTGAGTGTATGTCAGACGGCGTTGAATGTGTGTCGACACAAGTCTTGTGTGTCGACACAATTGCTTCTGATCTCGACACATCACTTTGGGAGTTGATGTGTCGACACAAGTCCAGTGTGTTTACACAACTACTTCCAGTGTCGACATAGCTCCTGGGTGTCGACACAGCTCCTGCATTAGGTGTCGACACAAATTATGCCTCAGGTGTCGACATAATTCTTGGTGTCGACATAGCTGCTTCTTTAGGTATCACTTAGTTTGAGTGTCGACACAACTTCTTCATAAGTGTCGACTTAGCTTGGGTGTCGACACAACTCCTTCATAAGTTTCGACAGAAGTTCTGGGTGTCGACACTACTTCATAAGTATCGACTAAAGTTTTGAGTGTCGACACAATTTCTTCACAAGTGTCGACTCTTGTACTTAGAAAATTTTCTTCAAATTCTTGAACCTGCACAATGTAACTCAAACATCTATAAAATACAAATTGATGCATATCATTGACCAAGATGAGGCTTCTCCAAATCTGGTACATATTTTTCAATGTACCCAACAATCTCCCCCTATTTGGAGAATTCATAATCCTTAGTCAAAGATATACATCTCTCATAATATAACATAATAGAAATAAATGTACATCAATTTCACAGCAGGTTAACATATAATCATTATAAACAACATAAAAATAAATACTAAGACAGATTTCATTTAATTAAGAAAAATGATATGTTTACAAGATTTTCTTTTAGAACAAAAAACAAAATATTCTATTATTCTTTTACATAAGATTAGCTATCCTATCACTGACTAGGCTCCTTAATTACAATGCCTTTTCCAGGCTTGATCTTAGCCTACAAAGGAGATTAAGTATCAACAGCAGGCTTCATTCCTTTCAGAGCTTTTTTCTTTTGTTCTTCAGCCTTTATTCTCTGTCTTTCAAAATAGTGAAATGGCTTTGTGAAGTACTTAATTGGCTCCTGAGCATTAATAGGTAGCTTCCCAGCCTTAGCACTTCTTTTATGTTGAAGAATGGCTTCCTGCCCAGCCTGATAATTATTCCATTCTTGCTCTGAATACCATTTACCCCTATCATGGGTTTTCTCCTTCACAGCTTTCCAGGCAGTCAAGTATAATGTTTTTGGAAGTAGGACTCCATTGCTCAAAGTCTGGGTTTAACTCAGCCTATTCTCTAAACCTCTTCTTGGATAGCTGAGCTTCCTTCTGAGCTTCTATGGCAGCTTCTAACATTTCTAATTTCTCTAGAATAACATTTTGTGCCCCTAGTAGAGGACCATACATTTTCCGAACTTCCTCTTGAATCATTTCAAAATCTGCTGGGGGGTAAATCACCTGAACAACTTAAGGCTGATCTCCTTCAGTATGAGCAGGTCTTTCTCTAGACTCTGCTACATTGTCATCATCATATAGGGGAGGATATCCAAGAGTTGCTCTGATGCTATTTGATATCTATTTAGCATGATCAGAGCAGGCTTTGACTACTCCTCTCTCCCTCTTTATGACTTCTCTATCAATATGATCCCTCAGATCATCTTTTTGAAATCAGACTTGATTAATAACATAGTCAGTTCCTTCTTTATAATAAGCTCTGAATTTTGTCAAGAAATTAGATATATTCTTTTGTGAGGCTTGAAATGTGGCCTGAACAACAACTATATCTTCCTTGATCTGCTTTGAGACTTCAGCTTTGACAGCAGTTGTTAGATCATCAATTTTTGTCAAGATAGCATGGTGTGAATCTTTAAGATTCTCATTCATTCTTATTTGATTCTCTAGTATATAACCCTACTTTACTACAATATCTTCCACTTGTACTTTCAGATCCTGATATTGTTTGACCAAGAATACCACAGCATTACCCCCCTTATGGAAGCAATATATCATTTCCTTTTTATTTTGATTAACTTCAAATCTAATAGACTTGATATCCTGAGCCAATTGGAATTGCAACTCCATGTGAGTTTCATCCACATATTTCTCCAGAGATTGTCTTTAATCATCCAACTTAATTTGTATTTGGACCAGTAGAGAACTGAAGTCCATACTTAGAGCAGGTGGTGCTGTGTCTGTTTGCAAGGACTTTTTGTAGCCAGAACTCTCTTTCCTTAAGGCAACTATTTTTCTTTTCTTAGCCATTGAGGGTTCTTCATCATCAGAAGTTTCAGATGTACTTTGTATATCAATTGCATCCTTATCAGTTGGGGCATGCTGAGATAGCTCCCCCTCAGTCCTTGGTAAATCTATTTCTTTGATTTGTCTCTCCCCCCAGTCCTTACTGTAGGTGGATCATGGAATAGCTCCTCCATAATGAACTCCTGCTGTATCTATAAAGACGGAACAAGATTAGCTTTTAAAATAAAAGTTTCTCCGGGAATATTGTTGAGGAGAATACCACTAGATACCACCAAATTGTTGAGGAGATACTTACTGGCTCATTTTGAGCTTCTGTCTCAACATTGTCTTGTGCTGCATTATTGATTTCACATACTTTGTTCATGACAGTATCTGCAGCAAATTCACTCTCAAGGGCAGCTTCAGCAATGCCTCCCCCTAGGGCAGGCAGCTCAGTTTGTTCAGTATTTTCTCCCCCTGGAGTGGAGTCTATCTAATGTTCTTGGGGCTCACTGCCCACCACTTGATCTTGGGCTTCTTTTGGTTGCTAGTCTTCATTTGAGCTGAAGACTATTTCCTCTTCAGAATCACTAGAGGATTCTTCTTGTTGAATAACTTTCTTCTGTTTTTTATCTTTCTTAGTTTGTTTCTAAGGAGTAGTGACTTCCTTGGTCAGAACCCTATCCCACCTTGACAGAAATCTCACATTCATTCTCCATATGTGATTGATTTTGGATCCAGCCACTTGTTTCAAAACATCTAGTATTACTTAAGATAAACATAAACTTAGGATCATTCCCAGGTTTAGTTTCTTCACTCCTTCTTGGATCTTGTCAAACACTACTGTTGCTCAGTCAGTTTTCACATTAAATATTATCCATGTCATCAGATTGAACATGTGGACTGAAATTTGATCATGTCCACCAGTCTTACATAGTATCACCTTCCCAACTTTCAGACAAGAACTTCCCTTGGGAATTCATCCCTTTTCGAGTTATGGATGATCCAACCTTGATATTAGGGCTCAGCCCGCACCAACTTAATGCTTCTGTAGTCAGGGATGGAGTTATTCCATTTTTATCCTTAACCAAAGAAAGCTGAAGAGTTTTCCTAATTGTCTTTAGTGTAAGTTTCATTTGGGAATCCTGAACTGTTGCTTTGATCTTCTTCCCTTCTGTATCCACGCTTGTTGTTGAATAAAATTCCAAAACTTCCTTCTTCCAAATCTTGGTAGGTTCAGAGACCAAGTACTCCAAACCATTCTCAGAAATTCGGGCAATCACACCCTGAATTTTTTCTGAAGCTGCCGTGAACCCTTCACAAACCAGCTCATATCCTTCATTGACTTTGTCTTCTTGATGAGGATCCATCGATGAGAGAGATGAGAGCATAAAGGAGAGAAGGTCTATGTCGACACAAGGTGCAGAGCCAAGAATTCTGAAATTGTAGTCGACCATATTTTGGCTTCACCTATTTATAATATTAGTGTCAAGGGCAGGTCAAAAGACGGGCCTTGGTTGATAAATTAGCATACGTGTCATCAGAAATGTCCTAGGTCTCGACAATACTTAGGTTAATTCGACAAGACTTTGTGTCGACATACTAATGTCTGAGTCGACCAAACTTATTTTTAAGTCGACACATCTATGTGTTGACATACTTGTGTCAGTGTCGACACACTTGTGTCTGTGTCGACACAGGCCACTTAAGTCTCAATAGAGATGTGTCGACACCAATTCTTCAGTCGACACAGATACTGTTTCTGTGTTGACACATCCTTTTTCTGTGTTGACACAACATACTGAGTGTGTGGATACAACTTTCTTGTGTCGACCAAAACTTTGTACATAGACAAATTTCCAGAGAAATTTGGTGCTAACATGTGCTACTTAAGGAAGCTTCTGCTAAACTATTCTAGGTTCAACATGCCTAATTCAATTTTAAAATAATTGAATTTAGTTTCACCCAAAGGTTTTGTAAAAATATCAGCTGTTTGATTATCTTTTTTCACAAACTCTATGCTAATATTTTCCTTCTCTATATGTTCTCTGATGAAATGAAACTTAATTTCTATATGCTTGGTTTTACTGTGTGATACAGGATTCTTAGCAATAGAAATAGCACTCGTAGTATCACAAAACAGTGGAATTTTACTTAAATGGATGTCATAATCTTCAAGTTGATGCTTTATCCACATCAATTGTGCACATTAGCTACCTGCAACTATATATTCTGATTCAGCTGTTGATATAGCTACACTGGTTTACTTCTTGCTGCTCCATGACACTAGTCGCCCACTAAAGAATTGAAAAGTTCCTGTACTACTCTTACTGTCTTCTTTGCATCCAGCAAAGTCTATATCTGAGACATAAGTTAGAAGGAATTCTCTATTCTTAGGGTACCAGAGGTCTAGATTAGGTGTGCCCTTAAGATATCTCAATATTCTCTTAATTGCTGTATAATGTGTTTCCTTTGGGCAAGCTTGCTACCTAGCACAGACACATGTTGCATACATGATGTCAGGTCTACTAGCAGTCAAGAAAAGTAGGGAGCCAATTATCCCTCTATATAAAGACTCATCAATAGGTTTCCCTGCCTCATCTTTGCCTATAGGAATACTTGTTCCCATTGGAGTTTTCATGGAAGAAGATGAGTCCATACCATACTTCTTAATCAACTCCTTGGTGAACTTAGACTGAGATATGGACAAACCACTATCATTCTGTCTAACTTGAAGTCCCAAGAAGAACTTTAGCTCACCCATACTACTCATCTCAAACTTCCTTTGTATAAGTTTGGCAATCTTTCTACAAAGGTTATTTTAAGTAGAACCAAAGATAATGTCATCCATATATATTTGGACTAGTATTATCTTGCCTTTAGATTCCCTATAGAATAGTGTTTTGTCTATTTTTCCTCTAGAGAATTTATTCTCAATAAGGAAAGCAGACAAGGTCTCATACCAAGCCCTTGGAGCTTGTTTCAAACCATATAGAGCTTTCCTAAGCCTATATACATAATCAGAAAAATCAGAATCTACAAAACCTGCGGGTTGTTTAACATAGACTTCCTCTTTTAAATCCCCATTCAGAAATGCTGATTTAACATCCATCTGGTATACCTTGAACCCTTGATAGGCAGCATAGGCTAAAAACAGCCTTATAGGCTCCAGGCTTCCCACTAGAGCAAAGGTTTGATCAAAGTCAATACCTTCCTCTTGCCTATATCCTTTACCTACCAGTCTGGCCTTGTTCTTTACTATGGTGCCATTCTCATCATGCTTGTTCCTGTAGATCCACTTAGTTCCTATTATGTTGTGATCCTTAGGTTTAGGCACCAATTCCCAGACTTTACATCTTCTGAACTGACTGAGCTCTTCTTATATAGCATCAATCCAGTTGGAGTCTTGCATTGCTTCTTCAATCTTCCTGGGTTCTATTTGAGACAGGAAGCTAGAACATAGAACTGTGTTCATGCTCATGCTCCTAGTTAGAACCCCTTGACTTGCATCACCAATGATTTGGTGAGCTAGATGATCCTTCAAGTGTCTTCTTGTTGGAGGAAATCTGTCAGCATTATGGCTTTCTTCAGTTTCCTCAACTTGATTCCCCACATTATCTTCTTCATCCAGTGGGACTTGTTCTCCCCCTAGATAGCTGGCATCTTTTTATTCTTCTAGCCTAGCAGGAACTTCATCATTGATGGCTAGCTTGTCCAGCCTGTCTGTTAGACCTATTGAACTAACTGAAGAACTAGAAAATTCACTGTTAATAAACTTTGACTCATCAAATACAACATGTACAGATTCTTCTACAACTTGGGTAGTCAAGTTGTAGATTCTGTATACCCTACTTTGGTTGCTATACCCAACAAATATCCCTTCTAGGGATTTGGCAGCAAACTTTGTTTGGTAGTGCTTACCATTAACTAGAACAAAACACTTGCTACTAAAGATTCTGAATTAAGATATGTTTGGTTTTCTGCCTTTCAAAATCTGGTAGAGAGTCATCTTGTGTTTCTTATTGATGGAGGCTCTATTGAGCACATGACATGCAGTATTTACTACCTCAGCCCCGAAGTATTCAGGGAGAGTAGTGTCATTTAGTAGTGTTCTACTGGCCTCAATTAGAGTCCTATTCTTTCTTTCAGCAACACCATTTTGCTGAGGAGTTCTAGGTGAAGAGAATTCCTGAGAAATCCCAAGTTCTTCACAGAATTTTGTCATACATTCAGACTGAAATTAAGTTCTATGGTCACTTCTGATTTTGACCACTAAACTATTATATTCATTCTGAATTTGTTTAACAAAAGTCTGTAAAATAGTTGGGGTTTCAGATTTCTGCCTCAAGAAGAAAACCCATGTATATTTAGAATAGTCATCCACAATAACTAGTGTGTATGCATTCCTGCCAAGACTGTGAACTGGCATAGGACCAAACAAGTCCATATGTAAGAGATATAAGCATCTCAAAGAATCTTTGGTAACTAGTGCAGGAAAAGAGGACTTGGTATGTTTTCCCTTTTGGCAAGCTGTACACACTCCCTCTTTAATGCACTTGACTTGAGGACCATTCCACACAAGATCCATGCTAAACAGCAGTCCTATGGACTTATAGTTCAGATGAGCTAACCTCTTGTGCCATTTGACGCATAGTGAAGCTTTCTCACCTACAACTAGGCAGATGGGTGAGTTTTTAAACTCATACTCTAGGTTAAGGCAATACACATTTCCTTTCCTAGAGCCAGTCAAAATGTTCTCTTGATCGCTTGACCTTCTTATTTGGCACTCTCCTTTGAGAAAAAAGATATCATAACCTAGATCACTACGTTGACTTATGCTAATCAGGTTAAGCTTTATACCCTTCACCTAAGCCACTTTAGTAATAGTAATTGAATCACTAGAGATGTTTCCAAATCCATTGATGATTCCTTTTTCTGGTCCACCAAAGATTACTTTGGGTCCATTCTCTATGGCTACATAGTCCCTCAACATTCTTCTTGTTCCAGTCATGTGTCTAGAACAGTCACTATCCAAGTACCATATAGGGGTATGGTCACTTGGATTCACCTGCATCAAATAAAGAATCAATTACCCTTACAACCCAATTTGCTATTGGGTCCTAGGTCCTTGTTAGTTTGTAATCTTGCAGCCGTTCTAACAGGAAAACTACTCTTTTTTTAACACTTGTGTTTAACCAGCAATCCATGGCAAAGTGGTCAACCATGCTACAACACCAACACTCAAATCTATTATACCTTCTCTTAGGTACAGACGTTGCTACTTTGTAGCAAGCAGTCTTGTTAAGTGTTGGGGCTGGAGCAGCAAACTTTAAGAATTTCTCTTGTACATGATGGGCATGCCAATAGAGTGGCCTATTGGCATTTGTACCCTTGCCCATGAGATTTCCATACTCATAGTGACCATGAGTAGTGTCATGATCATACCTGTTTGTAGGATTCATCACCTTCCTAAAGAAGATAGGGGGTTTTGTAGCTAGAGGTTGAACTGGGGCCTTACCTTTTCTATGTGAATTGGTGGCCCTAGTTCTTCCCTTAAAACCTAGACCAGTCTTCCCTTTTTGTGAAATGAAATTGTCTATTAAGGGTAAGACAGATTTTTGCTGGAGAATTTAGCCACCAGCTCTCTTTCTTGCTGATGTTTTGCCTCCACTTTCTTGAAATGATTCTCCTTGAAAGAGATTGTGCCCATCTGAATAACAGTAATGTTTTTCAGTTTGGAAACCTCATTCAATTTTAGATCTAACAGCTTTGCTGAATCTGCTGCAGCCAGCTTAAGAGACTCAATCTCCTTGGTCTGCTCTTTGACAAGAAACTTGCTCTTCTTCAGAGCATGCAACAACCAACTATACTCATTAATGAGTTGATGTATAGCCCCCTCAGAATCAGAACCATCCCCTTCTCTTAAAGTTGATGCTACTGATTCTGATCCAGTAAAATAATCAGAATGTAAGAGAGAATTGTATACCTTACTTGGTCCAAGCTGATCCTGGCACTGATCATCTTCAATTGAGCCATCAGCCCTTTACCGCAGAAGTCTTCTACTCCATTAATGGAGTCCAGCAATTGTCGGAATTCTAGTTCAATAGAATCCTCTTCTATTGAGAACAGCCCAACATATACTTCTGCATCTTCTTCTCAAGATTCTGAAGATGAAGAGTCGGTCCAACTCTTCTCCTTCTAAGCAACAAGAGATTTCTCCTTCTTGCCTTTGACTTGCTATTTCTTCTTGTCTTTAGACTCCTTCCTTTAGTTAGGACAGTCAGCTATGACATGTCCAGGCCTGTTGCAGTAATAACACACAATCTTATTATTAGATTGTTTACTAGGTTTAGAGGCATACCTGTACTCCTTGGGAGTCTTCTTCTTCTTGTAGTATTCATCCTTGGAGAAGGATGTTGATGGACTGGTTCTCCACTTCTTCTTTTTCATGAACCTTTGGAATTGCCTTGTAAAGACAGTAAAGTCCTCATCAGAATTGTTGCTATCTGATGTGTTATTGTCAAAATTTCCTTCTTCTGCCTCAGCACTCCTTCTGGGTGGAGAAGGAGATTTTCTCCTACCCTTTCTTGTGCCTTCAGCCTTGAAGGCTACTAACTTTTCTTTGTACTCAGATCTGCTGCCCCTCTCCTCTTTTTTGGCAGTTAGCTGCATTTCATTGGATAACAGCTTTCCAAAAAGTGTGGGTGGAGGTGTATTAGCTAGCCTAGCCACTTATCTGATGACACATATCTTGGTGTCCCAATCCTTTGTTAATTACCTAAGACACTTATCATTAAGTTCATAAGTGCTGAAGACTCTTCCATAGGTCATAAGCTCATTCACTACTCTGAAGAACTTCATGTAGTATTCAGCTATGCTGTCAGTTTTGGTCTGCTATAAGCTCTCATATTCCTGATTATGCATAGACTTCCTATCCTCTTTGACTTCTTCTGTGCCCTCCATGTATACATTCAATGTGTCCCATATTTCCTTGGAGGTTTTGCAGTGCACCAGATTCTGAAAGGTGGCATCATCTATGGCACTTACAATAATATTCTGTGCCTTTTTGTCTAGAGTTGCTAGGATGATTTCATCCTTTGTCATCTCAGAATAGTTCTTTAGGGTTTTCAAATTTGCATCTAGAATTGATACCTTCATTGGAATGAAGGGGACTTCCTGTACCTTAATATAGATTCTTGGATCAGATGCTTCCATAAACAACCTGACCCTTTCCTTCCATATGCCAAATGATTCTTTCCTGTAGATTTGTAGTTTCATAGATCCAAACGCATTTTTACACTCATTTGAACCCATTCTTGATATCTGTTTATTTTCCTTGGAGATTCACTCAGACTGTTAGGTCAATCTTTTAGTAACCTCCCTCTGATACCACTTGAAAGACTTAATTTCGAGAACCTAAACACCTAGAGGTGTGGGGGGGGGGGTGAATAGGTTCTAATTTTTCCTTTAATACTTTAGGCAATTTAAATAGAACTTGTAAAACACAGACCACAATTCACAGCACAGTATACACCAGATTTATAATGGTTCCCCAAGGTATAGGTACATCCACTTTCCCCCTTCGCCAATCCAGTAGATAATTGGATTCAGCCAAACTTCCTTCCACTGTCTCGGATCCGCATATTTTACGACTCAGAACCAGAATGATTCCTACAGCTCAGACTTAAATAAGTCCTACCTCGGATTCTTCCCAAGAATCCTACCTCAGGCCTCAGCCCTTCCTCAGCCTTTATCACTAGGCTTACAACTCAGACATTTCACAAGTCTTACATCTCAGGCTCTCAGCCTTACCTCAGCCTTTATAGTTTCAGGCTTACAATTAAGATCTAACAATAGATCTTATAAGAAATTGAATGATATAAAGATACAGAAAATTTACCAGCTAGATTTCTCTATTAGTGTAGCATTCTTGATCAGTTCTTGAATGAACTGACCCTTCTAATCCAACCTGACTTAGATTTTCAAAGCTTCTTGATAGAATAAAATAAGGTGGATCTTCACTTGATCTTGAAGATGATCTTAAGTCTGTTTCTTCCTTAAATTCACAATGAATTCTGAATCTTTCTTGCAGACAGCTCTGGACCTGCCTTCATAAGGGTTTTCCCTGTTCTTATTGAAGAATTCTCTAGTATTGTTCTTCTTCTTCTTATGTTGTGTTATTTTTGAATGTCACAGATATGACTCTTATATAGAGTTTCCCAATGGTTACCGGGTGATCCGGTTTGTAACAACCTTCTTACATTTCTGACAGTGGTGTCCGACCGGTTGGATATGACAGCTATCGAGTCACCAGTCAAGTCAGTTTATTCTTTAAAGACTTTCCAACTCAGCACATTCCACTATACAAACTGCTTCACATGTGTCGACACATATAGGCTTAGTGTCAACACAAGTCTTCATGATGTCGACACAACTCTTCATGTGTCAACACAGTCACTCTTCGGCTTCTCGACACTTCTTCTGTTGTATGTGTCGACACAAGTCCAGTGTGTAGACACAAGGCTTTATGTATCGACATATCTGTTTCAGACAGATGGCGTTGAGTGTATATCAGACGGCGATGAGTGTGTGTCGACACAAGTCCTGTGTGTCGTTACAATTGCTTCTGATCTTGACACATCACTTTGAGAGTTGATGTGTCGACACAAGTCCAGTGTGTCGACACAACTACTTCCAGTGTCTACATAGCTCCTGGGTGTCGACACAGCTCCAACATTAGGTGTCGACACAAATTCTACCTCAGGTGTCGACACAATTCTGGGTGTCGACACAGCTATTTCTTTAGGTGTTGACTCAGTTTGAGTGTCGACACAACTTCTTCATAAGTGTCGACTTAGCTTGGGTGTCGACACAACTCCTTCATAAGTGTCGACACAAATTTTGGGTGTCGACACAACTTCTTCATAAGTGTCGACTCAAGTTCTGAGTGTCGACACAATTTCTTCAGAAGTGTCGACTCTTGTACTTAGAAAATTTTCTTCAAATTCTTAAACCTGCATAATGTAACTCAAACATTTATCAAATACAAATTGATGCATATCTTTAACCAAGATGAGGCTTCTCCAAATCTGGTACATATTTTTCAATGTACCCAACATTATGCTAGGCTTTCAGTTACATATAGGATAATAAATGAATCAAATTAAGTATTTTCCGCTGCGTAAACTTATATATTTTATCACCTATGGAGTAGTGATCCACCCAACCGAGGGGAACGGTCAGTAAACCCAAAGAAATTATATTTATTTTTAAACATAATTTCATAAGTCTTCTACATAAATTAAATGTGAGGACGAGTTGCCTGAGAGTCTGCAGTTGCCCCATACATGGCGTAGCATCACGACAGGTATTTTCTCTTACTCTGACGTATTATTTAATATGGAGAAAATGTGGGTTATGACAGTTGGTATCAGAGGGAGGTATTGCAAGTTGGTTTGTTGGTTTGGCAAGCCAGTCGAATAACTTTCCCTTAAGCAAAACTCTTATCATATCATTTCATTGCATAAACACACTGATTTGTCATCAGTAGATCTTGATGGAAGCATGAACACTACACTCATAGCATGATAAGAAGTATACGGTGCATATTATGTAGTATAGAATGCATAATATCTGTTTCTATATGGATCCACCATAGGTGGTAACATGTGACGATTATGTAGTATGGGATGCATCACCACCATTACATGGTTGCCCATTAGCACATTTTCTTTTTTTTTTCGTTACATATAATATTACGTAGTATGGGATGCATAGCATTGTATGTGTACGCTGCTCATAACATCCACTAACGCTTTTTTTAGAATGCATAGCACTGGATACATAACATATCATCGCATAAGCACACGTGCCAAGTTAAAGATCTACATGATGACATATGTACACCCAGGATTTGAAATGAAATTTAGATATTCATGCATTCATATTATATGCACAAGTTAGAAGCACAACATCATTTCATGATTCCTAGAGCAAGGTAACAATAAGAGCAAGTATCTGTTCGTTCTCGATCTGATTTGAGTCTATTTGTTTCTTATCTGATTTGGGATAGGATATTCGAGTTTACTAGCTTAGGTGTCTTAAGCTAGGTCCTTGATAAGTCGTTGGTTCGTATTTGTAGAATATGACCCCGAACCAGATTTGCTAGGAGAATATTTTCCCAGTTGAGGGTGAATCTTCGAGTAATTCGTATCGAAGCAATGTTAGGTGAACTGTGTCTGAACTTTGAGACTCTGTCAAGGCAATGGTGATAATGCATGTACAGTGGTAGGAATTATTTGCTGCCATCTTGAGGCAGCAGCCTAGAGTGCTTTTTGCCTGTGTTGGTTGAGTACAAAAGTGAGATCGATCAATTGACTAGATATACTCCTGAGTCGATAGCTGTTGTGGAGTGTCAAGTCATAAACCTCTTGGGTAATCTCAGGTTAGACATTAATCCAGTGTGTAGCTTCCTTAATATCTCGATTTTTATTTGACTATGTTTTGTGTACGATTTATAGGAAGGTTAAGATAATTAACCGATGAGCATGCATTCTTTTTTTTTGGTTCTATCCGCTTGTACGTGGTTAGAATTCTTATAGATTATTATCGCTTGACTACCGATCGAGTTAGAGATTCATTTTGTATTAAACTTCCCTCTAGTGTCTTGTAGGTGTCGAACCAGGGTATCTAGAGTTGTCTCATTCC
The DNA here is from genome assembly GCA_039513925.1 of Platanthera zijinensis. Classification (NCBI taxonomy): domain Eukaryota; kingdom Viridiplantae; phylum Streptophyta; class Magnoliopsida; order Asparagales; family Orchidaceae; genus Platanthera; species Platanthera zijinensis. Next base: position 85,316,599 of record CM077089.1, read on the forward strand.
TTAGATTGGATTTCTAGGATATGTCGATTGATAGTGCTAGATTTGGAAAATTTCAGAATGATTTTTTGGCATGGAATGGATGTCAAGTTTTGATGTTGTAGACCGATGCTAGGATAAGAATATGGACTTTATGATGGATATTGACCAACCCTATAGTGTGTTTGGATTTCAATATAAGGATTATCTGGCTATTTTTTTCCGGTTTGTTCTCGTAAATTCCTGGAGTTTGGCTGCGAGTCTTTTCTCGTTTCTATTTATGTTCTGGAAATTGCTCTTGCATTGTTGCGTGTACTGTGGTGTGAGAGGTTCCAGATGTTTTTCGGCTTGTCTTCCCAGTATCCCCCTATGAGAGAGGCGGAGTTTGTTTTAGATCTTGAGGCAGATACTTGTCTTTTCGCGAGAGAACCTTACCGCTCGACCATGCATGAGCTAGAATAGTTTCGTACCTAGCTAAATGAGTTTCCATTTTGTGGATTGAATAGGCAAAATTCCTTGCTCTAGAATGCCACAGTTCTTTTCACAACTAAATGGGATGTCTTTAGAAGATTAAGAATTAATTATAAAGAGCTGAATGAGGTGACTATCAACATAAATGTTCACCATTGCGAATAGATGATTTGTTAAATCAATTTCAAGATAGTTCTGTATTCTCGAGGTTTGGCCTCCGTTTATACTTTTATGTGTGAAGGATCCGTGAGTCGGATGTTCCAAGGACTGCCTTTTTGTTGCCGTTATGGGCTCTATTTTAAAATCTTAGTGACGACCTTTGATTTAGCAATTGCCTCCTCTGCCTTCATGTATTCGATAAATGCAATGTTATGAATATTTTTGGACCACCTGGTGGCCGTTTTCATAAGAAAATGTTCTGATATACTCTAAGAGGGTAGAGGAGCATGCTGAGTATTATGAGATTTGTGTAGTCTAGGTTAAGAGAGCATAGTTCTGTTTGCCGACATAAGCAATTGAAATATTGGCTAACGTGATTTCTGTTTTATGTCACAATTATAAGAAGGATTAATTTTCGACGAACTTAGTACAGATCACTGAAGTGATTGATTTGGAAGAGAATTATTACGTGTAAGAAAATAAGGAATTTTAGTAGGATTTACTTGACAATATAAAAGCTTGTGATATGATTCTTGTGATTGTTGGCGTCCCTGATTCAGTTTATGTAGAAGAATTTTATATTTATTTGAGGATGAGTTATACGTTGAGCCTAGGTATGTCATGATACAAAAGACAAATGTGGTCGCATACGATTTAAGTTAATTGAGGCTATATGGAGTGAACTATCATGCGTAAAAATTTGAAAATTAAAATGATGATTCATACCTCAATGTTTTGGAGACTATTTCGTTTGGCGTATTGTGTAAGATTTTGCGACCAATATGAGCTTGGAGTATATCTTCACTCAAAGGGAATTGAATCTGTGCACCATAGATAATGGATAAAATATATTACAAACTTTGACATTGATGTTTGTTACCACTTAGATTCCACTAGGAAGTATAGAGAATTGAAATAAATTATTGGATGTTTAAGTTAGATGTGTTGTTGGTTAAGGTTTCCTCGAAGGCACAAATTCGGTGTGAGCTATCATAAATAAATGTATAAAATGTGCCCATATTTTTTTAAATTTTGATTGATTGGTTACTCGGTGGAGAAAATAATATGACCGTATTGGGATGAGGTTGTGAGATTCCATAGTAAGTCTTGGAGTTCTGTGTTAAGGAGAATCTTCAAGTTTATGTCACGTTCCTGACAGAGTTTTGCAAGAAGTTTGGGTTTTGACCTTAGGTGTTTATCCGTTTATCTTCAGACCGATGGTAGGTCAAAGGGAAAGTTGTTCAGCCTTGAAAAGAATGAGTTTTTCTGCAGCGGCGCCGTGAGGCGGGTTCCTAGTGCATCCTTTCAGTTCGGCCAAGGCCCTAAATCTGGGTCATTACATAAAAGTGCACTTTTTTTAGCAGCGTCTTGGGTGCGCCCGGTTTGGTTGGCCCGACCAGATCATTTCACATTAGTGCATTAATGAGCCTGTTTGTACACTGTAATTGTCTGCATCTTTCCCTGGTGTTCACAACATATTCTTATGAGCCAGTTGTGAATGTTTGTTCGTAGTGATCGGTATATCCCTGACTCAGTTCCCTAGTTGCAGCCTAATCTCTCATATGTTAAAGAGTTTGTCCGTATTCTAGAGACGCAATATCGTGTACTGAGAAGGAAAAAAATTCCATTGGTTAATGTTTTCAGGAAAAATCTGGATGTGAGGAGTGTAATTTGGGATTTGGAATCTATAATGAGAGAATCTCATCTATGCTTTTGTCATATTCTTCTCCGGGTAGTGTTCTTATCTCGGGAATTTTCATCTCATCGCTCCCTTGTTCTCTCATTTCGTGTTGCGTTCCAAGTTTTGGGATGAAACTTTTTTTCGGGAGGGGTGACTGTAACACCCCTGATTTTCTTACAATTATTTAATCCTCTTAGTGACATGATAATGACATAAAGGGCGTTATGGTAGCGTGGAGTTGATGGCGCCTCATCGTTAGTGTGTTTTCGCGTCTGTTTGGTCGAGTCGGCCAAATTCGTGAATCCTTATCGAAAATGGAAAATTTCACGTTAGGAAATTAAATTAATTAATTTTTGACATGCTCGTCAAGTTTTGTCGCAATCCGAGCGATATTCGAGCCTCGGCGAATCTCTGAAGTTTCGTAGAATTTGTGATCGCCGTAGACTTTGAAAATTTATATCTCAAGAACGACATGTCGGATTTTTGTTTTGTCTTCACCATTAGGTTCGTAGCGGCAGTGTTTGCCTATGGTGTGAGATTCGTTTAATTCCGCGCGCGTTTGGGCCTCCATTTTGAACTCCTTTTCCCTTGTTCAAAAATATATAAATATGATTATTTTAATATTAAAGCACTATTCAAAAATCTCTTTTACTATCCATCTCTATAAGTCGATTTTGGATATTTTTGTAAAAATCACTATTCATGAGGACAAAAAAGTACTGTTCATCCTTATTTGTTCTCGGGCTAATATGGCTTATTCTCGAGTACTGGTTGCTTTGTTATCGAGGGGCTGGAAGTTGTAGTTTAGTACTGCATTTTACTTCTCGAGTGTTGCTGGATTGTACTCGAGTAGTTTTACTGTAGTTCTCGAGTTACCCGTTTTAGTACTCGAGTAATGCTTTGGTACTCAAGTATTGCTTCTTCCTTGTTCTCGAGTAGTCGGCCGTCCTTCCCGAGTAATACGTTCAAGCCTGAATTCGGGCGCCGTTTTGAGGTTCAAAACGGTATCGTATGGAAAAATGATTATCATACAATTTGTTCGTCTCCATGAGATCTACAACTTTCATGTTGAGCACTATTCAATTTGAAGCCATCTTGAACCTCTATTATTGTTTTCCGCGCGCCCGCACCTAATTTGTCCGTTCCTTAAAATATTTAGACAAAAGAATTTTAATTTATATATATGTAAATATACTCTCATACTTAAGGATAAATAGAATGACTACATCTTCTTCCTGATGTTTTGACCGAACCAGAGCGGTGACTCCCTCCTGTTCGTGAACCTTCCGGTGGCCACCGACGGTGCTCCAGTACTCGGAATCGCAAACCGAGCATAAATCCGAAAAGCTCTCATTGAGATCTTCACGATCGTGGTAAGTTTTTCTCTTTTCGTGGAAGCTTTTTGTTAGGGTTTTCGTCCCTAACCTCCCTTATGGCCAAATCCTTGTAGATTCCGCTTCCCCGCATTTTCTTTTGGCTAAATCCGTGACGTGTAGTAAATTGGAGGACCGATTGGAGTGAAAACTGAGGCAAGTGGTGTTTTGTTCATTTTCCTCTTTTCCCATTCTCATTTCTGATTGGTAGCTTACTAGTAGAAATTTCTAGGTTATATATTTCTTCAGTTTGTTAATTCTTTTTTTTATGTCGTGTATGTCCAAATCCATCGAGTCTTTTTAGTAGAATTCGTCGGAGGTGTTTGTGCTGCTCGTCGGATAGGATCTAGACATTCGTCGGACTATACCGACGGAATTCGTCGAAATTATCTGACTGTTTTTTTCAAGTCCGTATGCATTTGATCGTCGGGTGTAGTGTCTTGCGCTACACATGTCCAATTCGTCATGTGGCCTTTAAAACCCCTCAAGTATGTCCAATTTAGATGAGTCTAACTTTAAATTCGTCGAACGATACCTTGTGTTTGTCGAGTCCAAACCTTGTTCGTCGAACTAACCCCTTGAGTTTGTCGAATTATATTTTTGTCAAAAAGCTATAATCCGTCAGAAGTTTTGCTGCCCTCTACGATGTCGATTGTCGTTGTAACATCCCATTTCCAACTGGACCCCTAAGAGTGGTTTTGTCATGACTAGGTCATGACAAAACCCTAGAAAGCCCAAGGAGGCCAAGTGACCCAAGCTCAAGGTGAAAATCACCTTTGTATGCAAGTAGTGGAATCCCAATTACTACCTTAGGCATGAGCTTAGGGTTTTAACCTGGTTCCATGATCCCATCATGGCACATCTAACCCTAAGGGAGGCCAATATGCCGCTAAGGACCAATTACGGTCAACCAAAAAGAGGCCATGTTGTCTCAAGTTTGGGAAATGTCGAGTGAGTCGACAAGACTCGATGAGTAGAACAGGTATCTACTTAGACAGGTTTTTGGGCTCGGTTGTTGAGTGCGTGGAGTGCACTCAATCCCATAGTCTGATTTGTGTCGAGTGCATCGAGTGTACTTACCGCCATAAGCTGAATGGCATTGAGTGCGTCGAGTTCACTCAACGCCATAAGCTGAATGACATTGAGTGCAATGACTGCACTCTGTGCCATCTTACTTGGGCTGAATGGCGTTGAGTGTGTCGAATGCACTCAACGCCATAAGTTGAATGGCGTTGAGTGTGCTGACTGCACTCAATGCCATCTTACTTGGGCTGTATGGCGTTGAGTGCTTCGAGTGCACTCAACGCCATAAGCTGAATGGCATTGAGTGCGCTGACTGCACTCAACGCCATCTTACTTGGGCAGAATAGCGTTGAGTGCGTCGAGTGTACTAAACGCCATAAGCTAAATGGCGTTGAGTGCGCTGACTTCACTCCACGCCATCATACATGGTCTATATAGCGTTGAGTGCATCAAGTTCACTCAACGCCATAAGCTGAATGGCGTTGAGTGTGCTCACTGCACTCAACGACATCTTGCTTGGGTTGAATGGCGTTGAGTGCGTCGAGTGCACTCAATGCTATAGGCTTAATGGCATTTAGTTCACTGACTGCACTCAACGCCATCTTGCCATAGGCTTAATGGAGTTGAGTGAGTTGATCTCACTCAATGTCGTAGGATGGATGGCATTGAGTGAACTGAGCTCACTCAATGCCTTTGTACTTAGATTATTTCCTGGCGATTTTGGTTTGTTTGCTTGTTCAGCTAAACAAGCCCGTTAAAGGAAGTGGGCAATGATGCGTTAAATTAGTCGTTTCTCAATTAAAACCGTATAAAGTCTTATCTGAATAAACATTAACTGGTCAAGTGGAAGAAATGCCACGTGGCCGACGGTTATGAAAGTGAACTGTTACGGCCATGGCCCATAGTCAGCTTTCATGGAACTAATGTCGCTTGAATGCCTTGGCATCCTTTCACTCCTCTTTTATGGCTGGATTCAACTCCCCAAGGGAAGAGGAGAAGTTTTCAGCCGTTACCTTGCTGGTTTGAGCCATATTCATCCCCCCACCACCATGGCCGAAACTACCTTAAAGGACCATTAATGGACACCATTAGTTAGACCCCTCCCCTCCCAATTTTACATATTTAAAAGCTTCCCTAGACCTCAAGCCTTCGTTTCCACACCTTGCCCGAAGGAGATGAGAATTTTTTGTGTTCTGTTGAAGACTGCCGACAACACCTCAATCGTTAATGGTCTTACATCGATCGGTACGCCTCCAGCCCGCCAACAAGGTCCTCCCCTCCTCTCTTTCTACGTGTAGATCATAGCTCTCTTAGGATTAAGAATCGGGCTCAACTAAGCCTGATCAGGAAGAGGTGATCTTCCTGGTTATTTCTGCAAAAAAAAAACATGTCGGGTTCGCCGGAAAACGCCCCTCCGGCGGCTGCGCCGCCTCCCAGCGATGGCAACCACGTCGACAGAGGTGGTGGTGGCGGTGGTGGCCAGGGAGGAGGACGGATGGCTAGCAGCAGCACCTTGAATATGCTCCAGGTCAGGCTAATCACAGCCCTTGGTTGGAGGAAGAAGATGATGGAAGAGCCGTTGGATCTGCTTCAAGATTTGTGCTGATTTAATTATTTAATTCCTTTTAGTGTATTTTCTATCCCATTTACTGGGTGGTTTTGAAATAAATATTTAAAATAGTTAGGCTCCTTTACAGGAAATATGACCAACATGAAAGTTGTAGGACGTGGAGTCTAGTTTATTTTAAATTTTATTTGAAAAAATTTGGGTAAGTGGTTTGACCACAACACCCAGTTTTGTGAGGTCTATACCAAGGCTAGACCAGGTAGTATTTTGAGTTCCCCCACCATTCCAGCCATCCAAATGACTTGAAATTTCAGAAGGGGTTCACTATTACCTATATCTAGAACATATCCAAAAATGAGGATTTTTGGAAAACATTTTCCTATAGTTTTTTGAAAAATTTAATAATCCATATACATTTTAATTAGGTGTCTTAAATAGCACAAAAACCCCCAATATTTTGGAAGGTGATCTTGGGGGATATCATAAGTCCGTGGTAAAAATCTCAGCCAAATTGAGTTTGATTTGAATAAGTTTTGGTGTGACCAAAGTTTGGTCTCCTAAGGGGTAAATTAGGGCAAGGAATATTTGGGACATGGAAGGGCCAATTCTCACCCAAATGGGTTGGGACCTTGGCCAGAGCCCCATGGTAAGTAAACACACACTCTCATGGATTTTTAGATGGATTGGGGTGGGTTAACCCTAGGACCCTAGTTCAAACCCTAAGGTTGGACTTTGAGAGTTTGTGAAGGACATAGGGTGATATTTCCTTGTATGGACTTGATGTTTAGGGCAAGTAATTATAGGGTGGTGAATTGCCCTTGGAAATGATTGGGTAGTGGTTGGACACAAATACCCCACATAAACCACATGATAAGTATTTAGGTCTTTATACCCTAGGAATTTTATAATGGGTCATATGACCATGATTCTTAGTCAAACATTGGTAGGAGTGTTTTCATAGTGATATTCATATCTGGATAATTTTGTAATGAATTTTAGATCAATAAATTTAGTACTTCATTTACAAACCATCAGATTGTACTTTCTACTTAGAAATTTATTATGAATTAAACAATCACTGGAATCTTATGAAATTTAGTAAGAGGATTTTTTATGATGTAATATATCTATGTACATTTTTTGGAATTTTTGGAAGTCGGGTTATTTAGGTTGCTTTACAAAGTGATATTTTCCTTGTAAAACAATTTGAATCAGTTTTGGTACCTAGCAAGCTTGAAAAATTGATATATTTGTTCAGAGGTCCTATTTTGTCATCATTAAGGTTCTGTAATTTTTCTATAATTTTATAATGATAAATTGAAGTACTTCCTTCTTTATCTATGGTTGTTAGATTTACAATGGATTAATTAATTAGAAGCTAAAGCATTTAAGGAAAATAATAGAATTTGATATTTATTGTTACTTCTTTGTTATCTACTGTTCATAAATTTCTGGTGGCTATTACTTGAGAAAATAATGTATGTTGGTACCCTAGTTTTGATTTGAGTTTAGTCCTCTCCTTTGTGCCCCTTGACCCAAGAAATACTTATGGTCAATGGTTAGGAGTCTAGCTGTAGAGTCCTCACTTTTCCAGATTGAGAATTTGGTTAAGTAGTTTTTTCGTTCGACGATAGTCGAACGCCGCTCGACTATCGTCTATCGGCTGATCGACGATCGTCTATCAGTTGGTCGACGCTTTGTCTGCGTTGATAGTTCGACTATCTGTTGATAGATCGACTATCTGTTTTGCGTTGATAGTTCGACTATCTGTTGATAGTTCGACTATCTGCTTGGCGAGGTAGTTCGACTATCTTTTGATAGATCGACTATCTGTTTTCTGAGGTAGGTCGACTATCTGCTTGATAGGTCGACTATCTCTGTGCGCTTGATAGTCGATCTATCAGGACAGATAGTCGAGCTATCAAGCGCACAGAGATAGTCGACCTATCAAGCAGATAGTCGACCTACCTCAGAAAACAGATAGTCGATCTATCAAAAGATAGTCGAACTACCTCGCCAAGCAGATAGTCGAACTATCAACAGATAGTCGAACTATCAACGCAAAACAGATAGTCGATCTATCAACAGATAGTCAAACTATCAACGCAGACAAAGCGTCGACCAACTGATAGACGATCGTCGATCAGCCGATAGACGATAGTCGAGCGGCGTTCGACTATCGTCGAACGAAAAAACTACTTAACCAAATTCTCAATCTGGAAAAGTGAGGACTCTACAGCTAGACTCCTAACCATTGACCATAAGTATTTCTTGGGTCAAGGGGCACAAAGGAGAGGACTAAACTCAAATCAAAACTAGGGTACCAACAATCTCCCCCTATTTGAGTTAAGTCTCTCAACATCTAAAAACATAAAGCTAGCTAAAGAGCAATAAAATAATACAGTAAATAGTTAACAATTAACTGGCAGATTATCAAATAGATAAACAAATATAGCACAGCAGTTAATCAAATTATTAAGAATCTTTAGAGTCTGGTAAAGGATCAGAAGAACTAGAAACAAAAGAAATTTTTCTTAGAGGGTCATCTGATTCTTTCTTAGACATTTTCAGGTCCTGCGCACCAATGATCTTCAGCTCTGTAGCTCTGGGGACAACAGCTTCAGGGTGCTTTTCCATGTATTTTGACGGATCAAAAATCTCAGGATTGACCTAGAACTTTTCAAATTCTTTCTTTTTGTAAGCTGACATGGTAGTAAGACCAGTCGTATCTTTACCTTCGGCTCTTGCTTTTCTTATTTGGGCTGCTCCAACTAGCTCTTGAAAGCGAGCCATCCTAAAGTTAGGATCGAGCTCAGGATTTTCATACACAGGCTCAGGAGAAGCAGCATCAGCTATTTTATCTTGAATAACTAGATAAGACATTAGAAGCAAACTTAGCAGAGAGGTTCTTGCTAGATATTTTAAAGTAAAGTGAACTATTTACCTTTAGAAACAATTTCCTCAGTCTGAACTGGTGTTGGAAATGAAATTCTCTTCTTTGGAGAAGGAGGTGGGGAAAAGGTTGGTCTTTGAACCACAGTCTCCTTCATTTGTCTTTGAGAACCATAAAATGATTTGCCTTGAGAGCTTTGATAATCTTGTCTTGGCTGGGGCTGAACAGACGCAGATTTTCCAGAGGAGGCAGTAGGATGAGCTGAAAGGTTCCCAGAGGCTCCTGCACCAGGAGGTGGAGGAGGGGGACCTCTGGGAGTCCATCTTGAGACAGGACTATCATACCTCTTGGTTCTTTTTCTTTCTTTTTGCTGATTCTTCGAAAACCACATCCAATGCTGAAATTCCTTGGATTTAGGGTCAATGCCCTTCAAAATATAATAAGGAATATCATTATCCTTACTGGGAGGTGGAGGAGGAGCAGCTTTTCTTTTCTTTGCAGCAGATTTCTTTTTCTTTGACTTCTCAGAAATATCAGAATCATCATCATCAGACTGAGATGAGGGAGGATTTTCATAAGGATCATAGGCTTCTGAAACAGCCTTTTCTTTAAGCTTAAGATCAGATCTTTCTCTTTCCTCTTCCATGGCATCCAGAGCCAGAAGGGAGTCTAAATCCAACCCTGGAGAGTCATCCCAGATGGTTGACTTTTCAATTTGCAAATCTTTCTCTTTCTCTTTTAAAGATTGAACTCTTAAATCCCAAGCTGCTCTTGCTTGAGCTTCTTCCAAACTCAGAACAGAGTCAACTTTGACTTCCTCTTTCTCAGACTCATCTTCTTTATTATCTAAGAAGGATTCCAATTCAAGGTCTACTTGAGTATCAGAAACACTTGGGTCAGCTTCACAAACAACTGCTATGATCTGAGCAGTTAAATCTTCTTTAATAATATCTGTAAAATTATGAATACATATCTGCTAAATAAGCTTGAATCATTCCCTCAAGGTATTCACAAACTATCAAATTAATCGACTCATCAACAAAGCGAATGAAAGAGTTACCTTCATACTTAACCATCTCTCATGATTCATTCAGATAAGAAGTTATAATTCCTTCCAGGAATCTAGCAATCATAGGAGTGGTAAGATCTTCTAAGCAGACTTTAACTGCAATCTCAGATAGCAGGATTCCATCTGCTATTTCCTTCTCAGACAAAACTGGAGCTATAACTTTCTCAGCAGGAGCTGTTTCTTCCTAGGCTGGAGCTATCTCTTTCTCAGCTGGATCTATCTCTTTCTCAGCTGGATCTATCACTTCCTGGGCAAACATGACAACATCTGGAACTATTTCTTCCTGAGCAGATTCTTCCTGGGCAGACATGACTGAATCTTTTATAGCTGGAGGGGAGGCAGGATGGTCTGAGGCATCTTCATTGAACATCTCCCCCTGCCTGATTTCAGTGGATACTGAAACCAGGCCCCTTGAGGAAGATGGCTCAGCTGATTTTGAAAGGGATTTGATGTGGTTTTCGAAGAATCAGCAAAAAGAAACAAAAAGAACCAAGAGGTATGATAGTCCTGTCTCAAGATGGACTCCCAGAGGTCCCCCTCCTCCACCTCCTGGTGGAGGAGCCTCTGGGAACCTTTCAGCTCATCCTACTGCCTCCTCTGGAAAATCTGCGTCTGTTCAGCCCCAGCCAAGACAAGGTTATCAAAGCTCTCAAGGCAAATCATTTTATGGTTCTCAAAGACAAATGAAGGAGACTATGGTTCAAAGACCAACCTTTTCCCCACCTCCTTCTCCAAAGAAGAGAATTTCATTTCCAACACCAGTTCAGACTGAGGAAATTGTTTCTAAAGGTAAATAGTTCACTTTACTTTAAAATATCTAGCAAGAACCTCTCTGCTAAGTTTGCTTCTAATGTCTTATCTAGTTATTCAAGATAAAATAGCTGATGCTGCTTCTCCTGAGCCTGTGTATGAAAATCCTGAGCTCGATCCTAACTTTAGGATGGCTCGCTTTCAAGAGCTAGTTGGAGCAGCCTAAATAAGAAAAGCAAGAGCCGAAGGTAAAGATACGACTGGTCTTACTACCATGTCAGCTTACAGAAAGAAAGAATTTGAAAAGTTCCAGGTCAATCCTGAGATTTTTGATCCGTCAAAATACATGGAAAAGCACCCTGAAGCTGTTGTCCCCAGAGCTACAGAGCTGAAGATCATTGGTGCGCAGGACCTGAAAATGTCTAAGAAAGAATCAGATGACCCTCTAAGAAAAATTTCTTTTGTTTCTAGTTCTTCTGATCCTTTACCAGACTCTAAAGATTATTAATAATTTGATTAACTGCTGTGCTATATTTGTTTATCTATTTGATAATCTGCCAGTTAATTGTTAACTATTTACTGTATTATTTTATTGCTCTTTAGCTAGCTTTATGTTTTTAGATGTTGAGAGACTTAACTCAAATAGGGGGAGATTGTTGGTACCCTAGTTTTGATTTGAGTTTAGTCCTCTCCTTTGTGCCCCTTGACCCAAGAAATACTTATGATCAATGGTTAGGAGTCTAGCTGTAGAGTCCTCACTTTTCCAGATTGAGAATTTGGTTAAGTAGTTTTTTCGTTCGACGATAGTCGAATGCCGCTCGACTATCGTCTATCGGCTGATCGACGATCATCTATCAGTTGGTCGACGCTTTGTCTGCGTTGATAGTTCGACTATCTGTTGATAGATCGACTATCTGTTTTGCGTTGATAGTTCGACTATCTGTTGATAGTTCGACTATCTCCTTGGCGAGGTAGTTCGACTATCTTTTGATAGATCGACTATCTGTTTTCTGAGGTAGGTCGACTATCTGCTTGATAGGTCGACTATCTCTGTGCGCTTGATAGCTCGACTATCTGTCCTGATAGATCGACTATCTGATAGTTCGACTATCTGTTCTGATAGCTCGACTATCTGCCGGGGTAGTTCGACTATCTTCTTCGATAGTTCGACTATCTGGATCGTTCGACTATCTGCCCGATAGCTCGACGATCTCCGTGCGTCGTTCGACGATCTTCGAAGGTCGTTCGACGTTTTCTGTCTGCCTTTGTATTTTGTATTTATTTATTATATTTAATTATTTAATACATTTTCTGGCACAGTATTTTAAGCTGTATGATAACATAACCAGGCAATATTTGCTCCATCTCTTTTGCCTGAATCAAATCTTTTTAAGATAAAGTTGTTTGTCTTATTAGCTGTCTCTTTAAATTACTTTATCTACTGACAGCCCTTTATAGCCGTTGGACTGAAAAGTCTTCTTTTTGCTATAAAGAGATTATTTCTGATGTGACTTTATTTAGTTCTTCTGATATTTGATTTAAGCCTGCAGCTTCTTAGAAAGAGGTTTATTCCCTTTATAGAATGTTTTGCTGCAGAGATATTTCTGTCTTCTTGATATTTACAGCCCAGGTCTCAAGGCTCAGAAGAAGACAAATAATTCAAATGGAAGAGAGCCGTTGCTTGCTGATGATTATATAAAGAACCCCTTGAAGAAGGATTCAAGCTAGTTAACAGAAGCTAATAGCCAACCAGTGTTCATTCAAGCTCTCAAGCCTTCATCAAGCTCAAGCTTCCTGCTCTCAGCAATTTCCATCTAACTGAGAAGTGTTAAGATCTTCATCTCTTCTTCACCTGAGTTCTCCTGCTTTCAGGAAGTTCAACTCAGAGTTCCTTTGAAGAAGAAGAAGAAGAAGATAGCTGCTTGAAGAACTTTGATTTTATTATTTACTTTCTTCCTGTAGTTTTTCCTTCAGAACTTTCTGAAGAGTTTTTCTGCACTGAAGCAAGACTTCACCTGGACATCTTTGGTTAAGTCCTCTCCTTTGTGCCCCTTGACCCAAGAAATACTTATGGTCAATGGTTAGGAGTCTAGCTGTAGAGTCCTCACTTTTCCAGATTGAGAATTTGGTTAAGTAGTTTTTTCGTTCGACGATAGTCGAACGCCGCTCGACTATCGTCTATCGGCTGATCGACGATCGTCTATCAGTTGGTCGACGCTTTGTCTGCGTTGATAGTTCGACTATCTGTTGATAGATCGACTATCTGTTTTGCGTTGATAGTTCGACTATCTGTTGATAGTTCGACTATCTGCTTGGCGAGGTAGTTCGACTATCTTTTGATAGATCGACTATCTGTTTTCTGAGGTAGGTCGACTATCTGCTTGATAGGTCGACTATCTCTGTGCGCTTGATAGCTCGACTATCTGTCCTGATAGATCGACTATCTGATAGTTCGACTATCTGTTCTGATAGCTCGACTATCTGCCGGGGTAGTTCGACTATCTTCTTCGATAGTTCGACTATCTGGATCGTTCGACTATCTGCCCGATAGCTCGACGATCTCCGTGCGTCGTTCGACGATCTTCGAAGGTCGTTCGACGTTTTCTGTCTGCCTTTGTATTTTGTATTTATTTATTATATTTAATTATTTAATACATTTTCTGGCATAGTATTTTAAGCTGTATGATAACATAACCAGGCAATATTTGCTCCATCTCTTTAGCCTGAGTCAAATCTTTTTAAGATAAAGTTGTTTGTCTTATTAGCTGTCTCTTTAAATTACTTTATCTACTGACATCCCTTTATAGCCGTTGGACTGAAAAGTCTTCTTTTTGCTATAAAGAGATTATTTCTGATGTGACTTTATTTAGTTCTTCTGATATTTGATTTAAGCCTGCAGCTTCTTAGAAAGAGGTTTATTCCCTTTATAGAATGTTTTGCTGCAGAGATATTTCTGTCTTCTTGATATTTACAGCCCAGGTCTCAAGGCTCAGAAGAAGACAAATAATTCAAATGGAAGAGAGCCGTTGCTTGCTGATGATTATATAAAGAACCCCTTGAAGAAGGATTCAAGCTAGTTAACAGAAGCTAATAGCCAACCAGTGTTCATTCAAGCTCTCAAGCCTTCATCAAGCTCAAGCTTCCTGCTCTCAGCAATTTCCATCTAACTGAGAAGTGTTAAGATCTTCATCTCTTCTTCACCTGAGTTCTCCTGCTTTCAGGAAGTTCAACTCAGAGTTCATTTGAAGAAGAAGAAGAAGAAGATAGCTGCTTGAAGAACTTTGATTTTATTATTTACTTTCTTCCTGTAGTTTTTCCTTCAGAACTTTCTGAAGAGTTTTTCTGCACTGAAGCAAGACTTCACCTGAACATCTTTGAGCCAGGGGGAGCCTTGATTCTTTAGAGCATTCTAGCTCAGTGCAAGCTTTTGTGCTTCTCTAATCTATTGTAAAATAGAGAAGACATCTTAACCTTCTTCCCCCTCCTGTACAGGGTTATTACTCCCTTCAAAAGTATCCCTTGGTGGCAGGGCACCTGATCAAAAACCTGTGCTTGGTTTTTAGACACCTGATCAAAAGTCTAAAGGGTTTCTGGATCTACCTGAAACAGATCCTGTTGGTGGCAGGGCACCTGATCAAAAACCTGAGTGGATTCCTACCGTGTGGGTAGAAGAGTGGACGTACCCAAGTTGTTTGGGGAACCACTATAAATTTCCTTGTGTCGTCTGGATTCCACTGTTTAATTCCTGCATTGTGGCTGTGATTAGATATAACTAGGTTGCTAGTTGCTGATTAGGTTTTTCCAAGCTTAACTGTAATTACAGTTAACTTGAGTTTGTACACAACACTTGTGTTAGGCTTTAAGGTTAAATCAATATCTATAATCTTTTCATTCCGCACTTCACTCCAAGGGAGTTGGGTAGACTATTAAGTTTTGTCTGTGCAAAATTTGATAACTCTATTCACCCCCCCCCCCTCTAGAGTAGTATCTATCCCTTCACTTTCAATGTACATCATGTTTAATTCAAGCATGGATTAGATTGGAAAGAAATTAATTAATTACCAAACAATTAGGAAAAATGTGAATTTATGGTTTTAGTCTAATTATGACTTGATAGACTCCCAGTAAATAACTTAGGTCATTTGGATAAATATTTTTAGTACTTACCATTGTATACATCATATAGTTTAGGATGGTCTGCGTTTAGTAAAAACTGCAGAGATCATATTATGGTGCAAAATGAACATAGGGAAATGGGATATTAGTGTAATGGCTGTTAAATGAAATGAGGAATTATGATGTGGAGTGAGAAGTCTGGCTAGTGATTAGAGGTGCTCGGGGCCGACGAAACATTGTCTTCCCCGTAGGAGAGAATGAGTCAAATACACTAGGGCTATATCCAACAGAACGTGAAAGGGATTGGGAATTGGGTATTTACCAATAACAATAAGTGCCTTGCAAAAGGGATCTTTGGGCTTCAACCCATCGTAGTTCCTAGTACCCTCAAGAGCCCTTCACAGAGAATACCTTGGGCAGTCCTGGGCTAACGTAAACCGTAGGAGTAACAAACTACAAGAGCAACTAGTGTAACTAGGGTTTCACATTCACACACACGGTAGATATGGAGGTTGATTTGGTTGTTTTGATTTCCATCCCGATGGTAGCTCTGGAAGGTAGATGCACGGGCGGGATAGTCCAGGGAGCCGGGGGCTCGAGGGTTTGGATACAGAATAAGGTGGTGGGTCTTCGGTATTAGACGGTAGTTCACACTGACGTCGATACTTTGACTCGGCTGTGTTGGACACTTAGCCAAACAATGTATGGTGGATATAGCCAGCATCAGTACGCGAATACTCTAGGTTGTGTTCTTCTAGGGGCGTACGGAAGGGCTAGGCCTGGTAGTGTGAATACCCGCCTAGGAGTGGGGGGCCCGACCCACTGTCTCTGTTTGCCACTACGGAGGTTCCTGGGAGTGAAGCAAGCTACCCGAACAGGCGGAACTAAAGGTCTGCGTGCATAGAGTCGTGTTCATGAGTTGCACTTGCATGAATCATGTCATAGCATTTCACTACACTCATACTAGCATTACAATCGACACCCCAACGAATAAATCGATATGGGAATTTTTATACGATGGGAGTCTTGCAGAAGACCCCTTAACATATAAGTTTGTATGGGCATTCATATAAGTAAAGGTTACTTACTTATTTCTTACCTTGTCTTTTCTTACATATGCTGCCTATTCTACTTGTTTACTTTACTGCTCACTATTGTAGAACTTCTAGATTGTACCTTTCTACCTAAGCTATTTATACAATATATATAACTGCTAGATTAGTTCCACTGTCATCTGTTTTGCTTACTCTCCACCCTTGTAGCTTCCGTTTCCCCCTCTCCGTGCGGTGCCTAGGAGCCGTAGGGGAAGGGGTAGGGGATGATAGGACTTAGTCTTTATGACTAATGGTTTTCGGACCACAACATTACAGGAGCTCCGGATGGGAGACAGGGACCAGCAGCCCAGGGACCAGCACCAGTGGAGCACGGTGCGAATGGAGGTGGGCCAATCTAGTTTCGGAGCACCTGTGACCAGCTCCTTGAGTGATTAGTTTTCTTATAGCTTCCTACAATGAGTGATATGTAGTGAAGACTCTGATGTACCGGGCTTGAGCCCGTTTATAATTCGTTTGTACTGATCTTTTGCAGTACTCTCTTCTTTCTATATTGATGGACTTGTAGTGATTTTCATTAATATATGATTTTGTGGACTTGATTATATTCAGCTAATATTTACTTCTCTCTCTTTTGTGATCAAAAAGGCCGGTAGAATTGGCGTTTTGTAGTGGCGGCATTCCCGGGCGTCGGTGCCACCGCAAAACGGCAATTCTGGGCATAAGACCCCTGTGGTTTAAAAAGAAAAAAATGCGGTCTTACAAGTGGTATCAGAGGAGACCTCGATCAAAAGAGAAGTAGTCCACAATAACCTTAGGCCAACCCCCACGCGAGCGTAGTTTGCAGGCAAACTAGCAGCGGAAGCAGTGGTGTTCCCATAAGGGGGAATCACATGTAAAAGTCCACTTTTTCATTCATTCCATTTGTACATTAGCTTACAATTGGAATTCTTCTTTGTAGCCTACGACAAACCTTGCCCCCAGCAGTGAGCATCTCCGGCTGCGAAGATCTCATCTTATAGTTCTCTAGCCAATGAGTTAGACTCAACCCACTAGGACTCATGACTAACCATGACGACTTGTAGTATGCCTTAGTCCAAAATAGACCTTAGGTATGAACTTGGTTAAGGTAAGGAGATACCCAAAGAAAATAAAGGAGAATTTTAGCATGAGAATGACAACCTAATACATAAGCTCAGGAGACCCTACGGTCCCTATAAAGAATTACTCAAACCGGTAGGACTGCCGTAAGGGAATTGAGGCGATCAATCTATTAACAGAATGTTGGAAGACACGTAGTCTTAACCCTCGTACCAGTAACAAGATTACCTGGAGACAACCACCAAGACAAACACCGAGGGTCGGATATGAATTCAAGATCGGAGGAGACTTAGTGGGGATTGGGAATAATTTGACCCGGATAAGGTTGTCGTAAATATGACTAAGAGAGTTAAAGGTATGGAGTATATCCAAAGGTTTAGGGTTGGAACCCCAAGTCGAAGATTGATTCCCTAGGGATTGTGCACCCAGCTAGGACGGATATAAGAGGGTAATATCAAAGTTACTTAGCCCAAGATAGCAAGGTGCTTATCTTTTATTTATTGGGGGCTTATCTTTTGTTTATTGGGGACTTGTCCTTATTTATTGGGGAAATTAGTATTGACTTCGGTCTCCTTAGACCTAATTTAGAGAATATGGCGTAAAAAAATATAGTGAGATTGAAGTCGATATAATTTGACGTTATTCAGGCGAAGATAAGATTTTGTAAAAACATGTTGGAATGTTGACCTGTAGCATTACCAAGACAATGACATGGTAATAAAACACAGTAATTATGAGGATTAATTATTATCATGTAAAAATATATGACGGGTAACAAGATTAAGGATATCTATGAAGCTAAAAATTTAATCGCTGTGTTGTAACATCAGAAGAATGGTGTATCTCAGAAGATTTACCCCCCCCCCCCCCCCCGAGTGAAGAAAGGTGTCATGGGTTTGGTGATGCACGGTAAGGTCCGTCAGTTGAGGTAGGCTAAGTAAAAGATTTTTTGGGGAACTATTATAGCCACTGCCCGAGTTAGAGTGGAAGTTTGAGGGTATAATGAGGGATTTTAACACATAGGATTCCTCGTCCCCACTCCGGGCACAAGTATAAAGGGAACATCGAGGATAGACTGGCCGAGGTAGCTGGGGTCACCCCGACCCAGAAGTAAACTCTCGTGGGTGTTTCATAAGATATGTGAGTAGTAGTTCATTAACTTGGTGTAAGAGAGATGGTTCGTGTCGAATCAGGATGGACAGTGTACGTTTAAGAAGAGAAGATAAGTCCAGGCTTATCTTGGCTCACGACCGACATTCAACACAGCTCTCCACCCTCGTACGGAGGTGCAGGATTCCACTGTCATGGATCTAGTATGAGGATCCAAAGGCCCTCGACTCGGAATTTATGAAGAACCCAGATACTTGGGTATGACTAATATAAGATAGGATGCTGGAGGCCCAGAGCAGACCGACCTAATATTACGATGCGCGACATTGCAAAGTAGAGTCTCAAGATGGAGACCATGATTCCTGAAGATATGTCTGGTGCATGGAGCCTCGCGGGTACGATGGCAGGATGAGCTCAGTCCAAGGAATATGGGGTGTTTCAGGATCCGAGAGCGGATCAGCCCTTTGGCTTATAGGCTGAAGCTACCGCCGGAGTTAGCGCGTTTACACGACGTCTTCCACATCTCCTCTCTTAGGAAGGATTTACTATGGCCAGAACAGTAGGTTCTTGGTATAGATGGCTCGGCAGATTTTGATCAATTGGTAACAAGATGAGCTGGTCAGGAGAGATGACACAGCGGTGTGGGTCTTATGGCGCAAGAAGGTCCCACTAGTCAAGGTCCGTTAGACGAACCATGGGTAGGAGGAGCATACATGGGAGCCACCAGATCTAATACAACAGAGGTACCCTGTTGGAACACCCTATTACTGATTTGGGTAAGGATCACTATGTCCTAAGGAAAATGTCTTGACCTCAATGTATAGTTTTAAAGGTCAACTAGAATAGGTCTAAGGCTTAGAACTTAGGTTTGAAAGTTGCCCCAATACCTTCTAGATTCAGAATACAAGTGCAGAAGACTAAGGAAACTTTCGTCGAGCTCAGGTCGACGAGGCGTCGAACTCAGTTCGACTATCTCTTAGCTCAGTTCAACGAGTCGTCGATCTCGGTTCGACGATCTTCGAGCTCAGATCGACGTTTCTATCTCTAGCTATAATCCAAGTCTCTTAGCTCTGGTCGATGATAGTTGAGCTCAGATCGACGATTTCTGTTTCAAGTCTAGTTCCAGTCTCTGAGCTCAGGTCGACGTTAGTTGAGCTCAAATCGACGATTTTCTGAAGAGATCGACGATTTCAGGAATTCAAATTCAGTCAGTTATGGAATTCAATCTGATTCATATCCAGCATTTATTTCAAAGGATTTTGTAGCCGTTTTAATCAATCTGGAGCAAGTTTCAAGGAAGACTAAATGGAATGTCTCTTAGGACTTTCCTCTAGAGACAGATATCATTTAAGGAAGTCTTTTATGACTGGCTAACGGCTATCTCAGATTATTATTATTCTAAGGAATAGATTTTTGAGACACACCTCTATAGGATTACAAGTGAGAATCCTTCAGAACACAAGGAATACAACAGTGAAGAAGATCACCCACAGAAAAGAATTTCTCTATTCTTTCAATATCTCTTCTGATTCAAGTGTTCAAAGTCTTCATCAATCAAAGACTCCAGACACATCACATTTCAGCTTTTGTTGGAATCATTATTTGTTGGAGATCTCAAACATACTGAAGGCCTATCAACCTGCGCAAAGCTTATCTTCTTGAACAACTGCAAATCTCAGGGGGAGCTTTGACAACAACAATCCACTAGTCTTCTCTTTGACTGTTGAATAGAGAAGAACAACTTCACCTCTTTTATTTTTCTGCTGTAAAAGGGTTACTCAAAAATCCCTTCAAAAGTTATGCGGTTGGTTTTTGAGACCTTGCCAAAACTCAGTGGCGGTAAGACACCTGATCAAAAAATCTTTTTTGGGTTTTGAGCACCTTATCATAAGCTCATTGGTTCCCAGGACACCTGATCAACTATTCATGCAGTGGATTCATACCTAGGGTTGTAGAAGAGTGGATGTACCCAGGTTGATTGGGGAACCACTATAGATCCTTGTGTCATCTAGTTGCTGTGTTTGATTTGCTGTGTGCTATAATTTGTTTCTTGCTTACTTTTTTTTTATTTACTGCAAGCACAATACACTTATATATAAATCAAGTCTTCCACTGCTAGATAATTTTTAAATTGGAAAATTATTTTAATATACTCTATTCACCCCCCCCCCTCTAGAGTAAAGGTAGATCTTACCCTCACTTTCAATTAGTATCAAGGGGAGGTTTGTTATTCAACAACTAAATCCTCATCAGATTGGTTTTTCCTACAGGCTAACACCTGAACCAAAAGATCTCTGATAAGATCAATCTTTAATAGAGGGTTATTACTTTTATTATATTTATTTTCTTATAAAACCATGGCATAGAAGAAAGATTATGCTAGCACCAGACCTCTAATGTGCAATATTTCTAAGTTTGCACTTTGGAAGGCAAGGATTAAATTATACATGAATTCTATTGATGAGGACATCTTTAATTCTGTTTTGACAGTGTGTCCAAGACCTCCAACAATTACAAGTACAAGTGCTGTTCCACCCCCGTCAGGAACAGATACAGAAATCAAAAAGTGGAAAGTTTCTGATGCTAAGGCAATGAACATATTGGCTCAGACTATGTCTGATGACATATTTCAAAAAGTGGCTGAATGCAACTCAGCAAAAGAAATTTGGGACAAGCTATATGAGCTTGTGTCAGGATCAGCTGATGAAAGAAAGGATAGACGATCCCATCTCATAACCAAGTATGAGAATTTCAAGAAGGGAGAAACTGAGTAAGTTGCAGACATGTACAACAGACTCAGTCTAATTGTCAGTGAACTAAAGACCTTGGACAAGGAGATCTCATTGACTGAACTCAATGTTAAGATCCTAATGTGCTTCCCCAGCACTTGGGACTCAAGCATCTTGCCAATCAAGGATTCCAGAAGCCTAAATGAGATCACCACTAGGCTCTTTTGGGCAAGCTCAAGTCCTATGAGCTGCTCATCAAGAATAGAGAGGAAGAACAAAACGTTGCTTCTCCAGCAATCAGGAAGGAGAAGACAATGGCATTCAAAGCTACAGAAGATCAGCCTGAAGACAAAGTCACAGGCAATGAAGAGCTGTTGATCTTACTGGCCAAAACATTTTACAAGATGGCCAGGAAAGATTTCAAGAAAAGGTCATCCAGAGGCCATGAAAAGCCAAGGTATGACAAGTCTAGTAATAAAGAAATTATTTGTTTTGGATGCAGGAGACTAGGCCACATTGTGCCTGACTGTCTAGAGAATCAAAATAAGGACAAGAAAGATAAGAAAGAAAGGAGAAGAGACAAAGACATTAAGAGAAACAACACTGATAAATCCACCTCCAGCAAGAACAAACACACCAGGAAGGGATTTGTAGATGAAACTTAGAGTGAAACTGAAGAAGAATCAGAGGCTTCATCAAGCTCAAGTGATGCTAAAGATGATGCTAAAGAGAAGGAGTTCTGCATGATGGCTATCAATGCCTCTCAACATAATTCTGATGCAGAACAAGAGTCAGAATCTGAATCTGAACATGAAGATGAAGAAGATCAGGTAATAGATTCTTTTGATTTCAATTCAAAGGACTTTAAATCTTAATTTAAGGCACTTTTTTTAGACCTACTAAAGTCTGAGAAAGATATTATCTCTCTCAGAAATCAATTGTCTTAACATAGCACTTTAAAATCAGATAACCTCAAACTCTCTCAGGAGATAGAATGTTGTAGGGAGGAGATAGCTTCACTGAGAAGTGAACTATCTCAGGCAAAGAAGTTTGAAGAATCCCTTAATGGGAGAAGCATCAGACTGATGGACATACCAAGCACAGTTAACTCAAGACTTAACAGTACACTGGGCTTGGGTGCTTCATCCAGCCAAACTATAGTATTAACAACCCCAATTAAATTTATCTCTGATAAAGGAAAGGGTGTTGTAGAGGTTGCTAGGAAGAATCCTGATTTACCTAAGAAAAACAAAGTTCAACGAAAAACGTCGAAAAGAGCTCGACGATCGTCGAACAGAGCTCAGCGATCTCAAGCTGAATCGTCGAACTCAGGTCGACGATCTATGAACTCTGAACTCTGGAAAAATTGATCTTCGAATGGAGCTCGACGATCTGACCCAAGATCGTCGAACTCAGCTCAGAGATCATCGAACAGAGATCAGAGCTATGAATACATTTTTAAAGATAAATCAAAATTCAATCCTAGAGGTTCTACACCCCAAAGATTTAACCCTTATGCTGAATGGATAATACCTCCTAGGAGATATCATCCTAAAGGTTATAAGAGTCAACCAGGGATGTCTTTTATTTAAGAATTTAAAGGTTATCAACCTAGGCCCAAGGTAAACTAGGTCAAAAACAAGTAAATTATTATGTATGCAGGTGAAGACCTATCCAACAATAAACCAGCAATGGTATCTGGATAGTGGGTGCTCAAAGCACATGACAGGAAGCAAGGATAATCTAACATCCTTCACAGCCAAGCTTGGACCCAAAGTAATATTTGGAGATTCAAACTTTTGACAGACCAAGGGATATGTGCAGTCCAAATAGGCTCAGTCACATTCAAGAAGGTTGCCGATGTGGAAGTACAGAAGCACAATTTAATCAGCATCAATCAATTATGTGATGAAGGCTACCAGGTGACATTCAACAAATCCTCATGCAAAATCAAATCAGAGGACAACACAACTTTGTTGACAGGTAAAAGGAAAGGTAACATCTATCTGGTAGATTTTCTTTTAACTAAGGTCGATATCTGCTTGTTCAATTATGTTTGGAAACCAAATGAACTATGGCATAAAAGATTAGGACATATAAACCTTAGAACCATGGCTAGACTATCCAAGGACAACCTTGTTAGAGGACTATCTTCTGTCCCCTACAAGAAGGAAGGACTTTGTAGGGCTTGTCAGTTAGGCAAGCAAACTAAAAATAGCTTCAAGTCACTTAATAAGAGTGATTCACCTATGATCTTATATCTGCTACATATGGATCT
The DNA here is from genome assembly GCA_039513925.1 of Platanthera zijinensis. Classification (NCBI taxonomy): domain Eukaryota; kingdom Viridiplantae; phylum Streptophyta; class Magnoliopsida; order Asparagales; family Orchidaceae; genus Platanthera; species Platanthera zijinensis. The sequence goes on from CM077089.1 coordinate 85,339,947, forward strand.
TCTTAGACCCATTGCAGTACAAAGCTTAGGAGGGAAATCTTACACTTTAGTGGTTATAGATGACTTCTCTAGATTCACATGGGTGTTCTTTCTGAGGAAGAAGTCTGAAAACTTTAAGTGTTTGACAAAGTTTCTCAAATGCATACAGATTCAGTTCAATACTCACATTGCCCTGATCAGAAGTGATCATGGGACAGAGTTTGATTCTCTTCTTATGCAAGACTTCTGTTAGAGTGAAGGGATCAGGCACACTTTCTTAGCTCCTAGAACTCCTCAACAAAATGGGGTAGCTGAAAGGAAAAATAAAACCCTTATTGAATCTGCTACTACATTATTGACAGATGCTCACCTTCCTCTATCCTTTTGGGCAGAGGCAGTGAGCACCTAAAACTATGTGTTGAATAGAAGTTTGATACATAAGCTGAAGGGCAAGACTCCCTATGAATTACTCAAAGGGAAGAAACCTAAAGTAGATTATTTCAAACTTTTTGGTTGTATTTGTTACATACACAATAATGACAAGAAATACATAGCAAAATTTCAAGCCAAAGCTGATGAAGGAGCGTTTCTGGGATACTCCATGATCAATAAAGCTTATAGGGTATATAACAAAACTTCTCTTAAAATTAAAGAATCTGTACATGTATCTTTTGTATGAAACTAACATGTCTTATAAGGAGAAGAATACTTCTACCATAGAACTTTTGTAGGTACATTCTCTTCAGGAAAATTTAGACTGGCTAAACATTATAGAAAAGGATACAACACATTCACCTATTTAACAAAGAGGTGAAAGCAGTGAAGATGAAGAGGACACTCAACATCTTGGTGTGAACAACATTGAAGAGCCAGTTGTTTATCCATAAGAGGAAACAACAACACGGGTTGGTGAACAATCAACACCCCCTATTGATTAAGTAACAAGAAGAGATCATCCAATCTCCCAAGTGATTGGAGACATCTCAACTGGTTTGCAAACCAGAAATCAGGTCAACCAAAACCTGATGCACAACTGCTTCCTATCTCAAATTGAGCCTCAATCCATACAAGATGCAGAACAAGATCCACATTGGATCATTGCAATGCAAGAGGAATTACATCAATTTGAAAGGAACAAAGTTTGTAAACTAGTGCAAAGACCAAAGGATCACTCAATTGTTGGAACAAAGTGGGTGTTAAGGAACAAATTGGATGATCAAGGAATCATTGTAAGGAACAAGGCAAGGCTAGTTGCACAAGAATACTCTCAAGAAGAAAGAATAGACTATGACCAGACCTTTGCACCAGTTGCAAGGCTAGAGGCCATAAGAATATTCATAGCTTATGCAGCTCACAAGGGATTCAAGGTCTATCAAATGGATGTAAAGAGTGCATTTCTCAAAGGAGATATCAAGGAAGAAGTCTATGTTAGACAACCCCCAGGTTTAGCTCTCCAACTCATCCTAATTATGTTTTTAAACTGCACAAAGCATTATATGGTCTCAAGCAAGCTACTAGAGCATGGTATGAGACCTTAGCATGCTTTCTTTTGAAAAATGATTCTATAAGGGGTAGAGTAGACCAAACTATTTTTATTAGAATCCATAAGTCCAATACCCACTAGTAAAAAATTATGTAAATGATATTATCTTTGGATCTACTGATTCAAATTTGTGCAAAAGTTTTTCCAACCTAATGCATTCTAAATTTGAAATGAGTAGCATGGGTGAGCTTTCCTTCTTTCTAGGATTGCAAGTCAAACAACATGCTGATGGCATATTCATTTCTTAAACCAAGTATGCAAAAAAGTTGGTTAAGAAATTTGGTATGTCTGAAGCAACCTGCACGAAAACACCTATGCCTACTAATGTTGTATTAGATGTTGATGAAAATGGGAAACCTGTTGATCAGACAACATATAGAGCAATGATTGGCTCTTTATTGTACCTTACAGCTAGTAGACCTGACATAATGTTTGCTACATGCATATGTACTAGATTCCAAGTAAGCCCTAGAGAGTCACACCTATCATTTGTAAAAAGGATTCTTAGGTATGTCAAAAGTTGTCCAAATCTAGGTCTCTGGTATCCAAAAGACTCAGGATTTGAATTAACTGGATTTTCAGATGCTGATTATGTTGGATGTAGAGTAGACAGGAAAAGGCCCAGTGGAACTTGCCAGTTTCTTGGTGACAGACTTGTCTCCTGGTTTTGTAAGAAACAAACATCTGTGTCCACATCAACTGCTGAAACTGAATACATGGCAGGAGGTAGTTATTGCTCACAGATTTTTTGGATTCAAAATCAGCTCCTAGACTATGGTTATAACCTAGATAAGTCAAAAATATTTTGTGACAACACCAGTGCTATTTCTATAGCACAAAATCCAGTCCTCCATAGTAGGACAAAACATATAGAAATTAAGCATCACTTTTTAAGGGATAATGTTGAGAAGAATAAAATTGAACTTCAATATATCACAACTGATTTGCAAAGGGGAGATATTTTCACCAAACCATTGGATGAAAAGAAACACACATTCTTCCTGAATCAGTTAGGAATGTTAGATAGAGGAAGCTTAAATTAAGATCCAAGATTTTAAAACCTTAAAATTAATCAAGACTATGCTAAAAACTTGTTTCTTTTCTAGTGTTTATAGGTTGTTTCTAGTTTCTGAACTGTGCTCGACATTTTTCCCAGAGATCGTCGAACGGAGATCGACGTTCTCAGATATCGTCGATCGGAGTTCAGCGTTTTTCAGATAGTGCTAGGCTATCTCTTTCCAGTCAGAGATCGTCGAGCGAAGCTCGACACTCTCCAATATCGTCGAACGGAGATCGACGATGTTAAAGATTCTTTAGATTCTTTTAGAAGCCCAGATCGTCGAACGGAGTTCAACGATCTTTCCTTTTCGGCGTCGAACCCTGATATAAAATTCATTTATCGGCTTTCGTTCTCCTTTTGTGCATTCATACTCTCTGCAGAACCTTTCTTTCCCTCCAAACATCTCCGCACTTGGTCTCGTTTGTTCGATTTTGCAGGTAACAATGGCCGTCTCTGTTGCAGTCCTAACAGCGATGAAGTTTGATACTGGCTTCGACATCGACATGGATTCTTTTGAAGGCAGTGATCAAGTATTCAAAGACATTCTGGAATTGTTTAAAGAATAATAGTTGGTTTATATCATGTCCACAAGAATGAAACTAGCGGCAGATGAAATAATGGAGTGGGTGTATACTGCACATAACCTGGATCAGAACACAGTGGTTGGAACAATATCCGGCACACAGGTATCCCTAACTTCTGCTCTCCTAACAGAAGTCTTTCAATTAATTACTGGGCATGATTCAGTCGAGTTATCTGGATAAGAATTTGCTAGTATGCTGGATAGAATGGGTCACTCAGCAGGAAACCCTAATAAGCTGCTTAAGAAAAAATTATCAGTAGAATATAAATTCCTAGCAGATGTTGTGGGAAAAGTGTTATTAGCAGCATTCTGCTCATGATACCATCTCTAGGTATCAATTTTGTTTAATGGGTTCATTAGTAGATAAGAAACATTTAAATAGGGGGAGATATTCATTGATTTAATTTAAAAAAAAGGTGAACAAGAATTTTGTGAATTTTGGGAGGATTTTAGGCCTGTTTCTGCATAACAGATGCACTCAGCTGCTTGTCTCCAGTGGCATGCACATCAATGCCTCCAAGAGGCTATCCTGTGCCCTCTTTGGAAAGAGGGACAGGCAAATTGCCAAACCAAGCAGAGCTCCTGCAGTTGTCTCAACTTCAGGCACAAGGACTGTACAGGTCACTTCCCCTCAGACAACTACCCCCTTGGAAGAATTGCCTGCCTCCTCCTCATCTCCACCATCTCCACCCAATGTTTCTTCAACCATTCCCTACATCCACCATCACCTCTTCAATATCATCCCCCATCACCATTTGATCTCCAATCTCAACTCCTTCACCTCCTCCAGCAACTACTTAAGACCATTTCCATCCTCTACTCTATTATCCACACCTTGACATTGATTCATCCATTCCATCATTCAGTCTTTTAGATGATTCCTACATGGACGATTCTCTTCCCTCACCTCTTGAGCCTCCATCATCCTCTAACTCCTACCAACAATTACTTCAAGACATTCTTGCTCAACCATCTTTCAACCCATCCATTTCCATTCCAATAACTTCCATCTCCACCATTCCCATTTCTCAACCATCCATACTACCATCCACATCATATCTTACCATATCAGCAGCTCCTTCTACATCAACTCTGTCACATTCTCATCTACCTCTACTCAAGCATCACTTGAGCAAGTAGACCTTCCAGCCCTAGCAAGTAAGCTTTATGAGATGTTAGCTCCTAGGCTAGCACTCTTGCTGGAGACCTCCATGGCTCCACTTCTGAAATCTATCCAGGAGTTATCTATCAGGCTCTCTTCCTTCTATTCTCCTCAGGCAATCCCTTTTGTGGGGTGCCTTGATCCAGTGTACACTGAATCTAGGTACTGAATCTAGGTAGGGGGAGATGCCACATGAAGAAGAGATGATGCCTGCTTCAGAAGAAATTTTGACAAGTCTGCCAGATATTCTAGCTCCAATTCTAGTTCTAACAGTTGACCTCAGCTCACTGTTATATGAATTTGATACACTTTATTTCAGTTGTCTTCCAGCTCAGGAAGTTGAAGACCTTACTAAGGCCATTATGCCTATTTTCAGTTGTGATCCCAGCCTAATATCCTCATATATCAATTCTCTCATGGCTGTGGAAATTGTTATTTCTGCTGATATTGTGATTACTGATTTTGTTACTGCTGTTGATAAAGTCTTTTCTTATATTGCTGATGATTTTCTGATGACAGAGGCTAATGATTCAGAGCCTGCTGTTCATGTTGATGAGCCTGCTGTTACTGATGTTATTGTTTCTGTATCTGATACTCCTGCTGCCCCAGTTATTTTTATTGCTACTGCTGTTTCTACCAGTGTGTCTGTTAGTGCTGCTTCTGTTACTACTATTGCTGTTGTTTCAACTGAACAATCCAAACAACAAAAAGAATACATTTAAAGGATTGATGAATTGTATGACAATCCTCAGAGCTCAGATAGTGACAAGTTCAGAATTGATTCTGATGACTCCTCTGCAACCATTGCAAGGAAGAGGAAAGCCAGAAGCAAAGCTTTGAAGAGAGTACCTCCAGAGAAAGTAAAGGATTAAAATGGCATTCCATACTATATTCTACACGACTGTCCTATATCTGAACCTTGGATGCAATATTCAAAAAACCAGCTGAAGGCCATGAAGAAGAGGAGGAAGTTTGAAAAAGGATCATCTCACCATAATCCTCCTCCTCCTCCTCCTCCTTCACCAGATACAGGAACTGGTGGAGGTTCTACTTCTCAGACCTCATTTGCTGCAACTCAAAACTCCTCTCAGACTCAAGATAGATCACAATCAAGAGGGCATCAATATAGAGGCCACCAATCAAGGAGAGGCCAATACATAGGAAACCAAAGAGTATATAAAGTATATTCCAGAGGTCAATCTAGACGACATCCATATCACAGGGAAGGACAAGGACCCATTGACTCAACTTATGGTCCTTTCCCTTACAAGTTGAAAGATATTGTTACTTCAAGAGCTCCTCCTACTGATTCAATGAACAAATATGAACCTCATGTCCCTTTTGAAGATCCAGAAAACAATCCCCTTTCCTGGACTACAAAGATGAAAGAGTTGGCTGCTTGGGATCAAATAAAGAAGACAAGAGAACATGTAAGAGATACTTCAAATATCACCACACTATCTGAGAAAAGAAAGAAAGAACTTGAAAAATACTCCTCCCGGAAATTCTTTGATCCAGAGAGCAATATGAAGCTGCACCCAGAGGCTGTGGTCCCCAGGCCTAAATCACAAACCTCCTTAGGTGCTGCTGATGATAGAAGATCTAAGAAGGAAGCTCAAAATCCCAATAGAGAAATCTTATTCAAAAAGAGAGAAGAAAAGGAGAAATTTTGTAAGCTGACAGTATTCATCTATCTCTAACTATCTGTTGTGACTTTATAATCTGCTTCTGCAATGCTGCACTTCTTTATTCTGCTATGTTGTATTTTCATTTTTTTCTGCTTATATGCTTTTTAATTCATATGTCATGTAAATAGTAATCCTAACCTAAATAGGGGGAGATTGTTGGAACACCCTATTACTGATTAGGGTAAGGATCATTATGTCCTTAGGAAAATGTCTTGACCTAATTATATAGTTTTAAAGGTCAACTAGAATAGGTCTAAGGCGTAGATCTTAGGTTTGAAAGCTGCCCCCAAGACCTTCTAGATTAACAATACAAGTGTAGAAGACTAAGGCAACTTTCGTCGAGCTCAGGTCGACCAGGCATTAAACTCATTTCGACTATCTCAGAGCTCAGTTGAACGAGTCGTGGAACTTGGTTCGATGATCATCGAGCTCAGATCGACGTTTCTGTCTCTAGCGATAATCCAAGTCTCTGAGCTCAGGTCGATGATGGTTGAGCTAAGATCGACGATTTTGGTTTCAAGTCTAGTTCCAGTCTCTGAGCTCAGGTTGACGTTAGTTGAGCTCAGATCGACGATTTTCTGAAGAGATCGATGATTTCAGGAATTCAAATTAAGTCAGTTATGGAATTCAATCTGATTCATATCCAGCATTTATTTCAAAGGATTTTGTAGTCGTTTTAATCAATCTGGAGCAAGTTTCAAGGAAGACTAAATGGAATGTCTCTTAGGACTTTCCTATAGAGACATATATAATATAAGGAAGTCTTTTATGACTGGCTAACATCTATCTCAGATTTTTAGTATTCTAAGGAATAGATTTTTGAGACACACCTCTACAGGATTACAAGTGAGAATCCTTCAGAACACAAGGAATACAACAGTGAAGAAGATCACCCACAGAAAAGAATTCCTCTATTCTTTCAAGATCTCATCTGATTCAAGTGTTCAAAGGCTTCATCTATCAAAGACTCCAGATACATCACATTTTAGCTTTTGTTGGAATCATTATTTGCTGGATATCTCAAACATACTGAAGGCCTATCACCTTGTGCAAAGCTTCTCTTCCTGAACAACTGCAAATCTCAGGGGGAGCTTTGACAACAACAATCCAGTAGTCTTCTATTTGACTGTTGAACAGAGAAGAACAAATTCACCTCTTTTATTTTTTTGCTGTAAAAGGGTTACTCAAAACTCCCTTCAAAAGTTTTTTGGTTGGTTTCTGAGACCTTGTCAAAACTCAGTGGTGGCAAGACACCTGAACAAAATATTTGTTTTGGTTTTTGAGCACCTTATCAAAAGCTCATTGGTGCCTAGGACACCTGATCAACTATTACTGCAGTGGATTCCTACCTAAGGTTGTAGAAGAGTGGATGTACCTAGGTTGATTGGGGTATAACTATAGATCCTTGTGTCATCTGGTTGCTGTGCTTGATTTGTTGTGTGCTGTGATTTTATTTCTTTCTTACTTTTTTTTATTTACTGCAAGCACAATACACTTATATATAAATCAAGTCTTCCACTGCTAAATAATTTTAAATTGGAAAATTATTTTAATATACTCTATTCACCCCCCTCTAGAGTAATGGTAGATCTTACCCTCACTTTCATACCCGGATCACTCCGGGTAAAGTATACATTCAACCTCCTATGGGATATTACAAGTAGTCACCCACAGTAGAAACCCCGCAGGCATAACCTGAATTTCAGGTACGAAATTTTTATTTTTGTTTATTGGGATTTGTAAAATCCCATTTCCAATAGGATCCCTAAGAGTGGGTTTTTCATTACTAGGTCATGAATAAATACTAGAAAGCCTAAAAAGGCCATGTGACCCAGGCTCAAGGTGAAATTCACCTTGGTCTGCACGTAGTGGAATCCCAATTACTACCATAAGCATGACCTTAGGGTTTTAACATGGTTCCATGATCCCATCATGGCACCTCTAACCCTAAGGGAGGCCAATATGTCGCTAAGGACCCATTACGGTCAACCAAAAAGAGGCCAAGTTGACTCAAGTCTGGTAAACGTCGAGTGAGTCGACAAGACTCGACGAGTAGATCAGGTATCTATTTAGATAGGTTTTTGGGCTCGCGCGTTGAGTGCGTGGAGTGCACTCAACGCCATGTGCTGATTAGTGTTGAGTGCGTCGAGTGCACTCAACATCATAGGCGAAATGACATTGAGTGCGTTGAGTTCACTCAACTCCATAAGCTGAATGGCATTGAGTGCAATGACTGCACTCAACTCCATCTTACTTAGGTTGAATGGCATTGAGTGCGTCGAGTGCACTCAATGCCATTAGCTGAATGGCGTTGAGAGCGCTAACTGCACTCAAAGCCATCTTACTTAGGCTGTATGGAGTTGAGTGCGTCGAGTGCACTCAACTCCATAAGTTGAATGGCGTTGAGTGCGCTGACTAAACTGAATGCCATCTTACATGGGCTGAATTGCATTGAGTGCGTCGAGTGCACTCAATGCCCTAAGCTGAATGGAGTTGAGGGCACTGACTGCACTTAACGCCATCTTACTTGGGCTGTTTGGCGTTGAGTGCATATAGTGCACTCAACGCCATAAGATGAATGGCGTTGAGTGCGCTGACTGCACTCAACGCCATCGTTCTTGGGCTTAATGGCATTGAGTGCGTTGAGTGCGTCGAGTGCACTCAACTACATAGGCTGAATGGCTTTGAGTTCGCTGACTACACTCAACACCATCTTGCCATAGGCTGAATGGCGTTGAGTGAGCTATGCTCACTCAACGCCGTAGGCTAGATGTTGTTTAGTGAGCTATGCTCACTAAACTCCATTGTACTTAGATTTTTTCCTGGCGATTTTGGTCTGTTTGCTGGTTCAGCTGAACCAGGCCATTTCAAGAAGTGGGCCATGATGCATTAAATTAGACTTTTCTCTATTAAAACCGTATTAAGTCTTATTTGAACAAATATTAACCTGTCAATTGGAATAAATGCCACGTGGCCGACGGTTATGAAAGTGAACAGCAACAGTCATGGCCGAGAGTCGGCTTTCATGGCACTAATGTCGCTTGAATGCCTTAGCATCCTTTCACTCCTATTTTATGGCTGGATTCAACTCTCCTAGGGAAGAGTAGGAGTTTCCAGCTGTTACCTTGCTGGTTTGAGTCATATTCATCCCCCACCACCATGGACGAAACTACCTTAAACGAAAATTAATGTCCACCATCAGTTAGACCCCTCCCCTCCCCCATTTTACTTATTTAAAAGCTTCCCTAGACCTCAAGCCTTCGTTTACACACCTTGTCCGAAGAAGACGAGAGTTTTCTGTGTGTTGTTGAAGAGTGCGGGCGACACCTCCACTGTTAATGGCCTTCCGTCGATCGGCACGCCTCCAGCCCGCGAACAAGGTCCTCCCCTCCTCTCTCTCTACGGGTAGATCATAGCTCTCTTAGGATTAAGAATCGGGCTCAACTGAGTCTGATGGGGAAGAGGTGATTTTCCTGGATATTTCCACAAAAAAAGACATGTCGGGTTCGCCGGAAAACCCTCCTTCGACGGCTGCGCCGCTGCCCGGCAATAGCCACCACCTTTACAAAGGTGGTGATGGCGGTGGCCGATAATGGAGGAGGCTGGATGGCCAGAGGCAGTGCCTAGAATACGCTCCATGTCAGGCTAATCATGTCCCTTGTCTGGAGGAAGAAGAGGATGCAAGCGCCATTGGATCTGCTTCAAGATTTGTGCTGATTTAATTATTAAATTCCTTTTAGTGTATTTTCTGTCGCGTTTACTGGGTTGTTTTGAAATAAATATTAAAAATAGGTAGTATCCTTTAAAGGAAATATGACCAACATAAAAGTTGTAGGCTGTGAAGTCTAGTTTATTTTAAAATTTATTGGGACCCATTTGGGTAAGTGGTTTGACCATAGCACCAAGTTTGGTGGGGTCTATACCTAGGCTAGAGAAGGTAGTATTTTGAGTGCCCCCACCAATCCAGCCATCCAAATGACTTGAAATTTTGGATGGGGGTTGACAATTGACTATATCTAAAACATATCCAAAAATGAGGATTTTTATGAAATATTTATCTATAGTGTTTGGAAAACTTTAATAATCGATATACAATTAAATTAGGTATCTTTAATAGCTTAAAAACCCCAATATTTTGGAGGGTGATCTTGGTGGATATCATAAGGCCCTGGTAAAAATCTCAGCCCAATTGTGATTTATTTGAATAAGATTTGGTGTCACCAAAGTTTTGTCTTCTAAGGGGTAAATTAGGGCAAGGAATATTTGTGGCATGGAAGGGCCAATTCTCACCCAAATGGGTTGCGACCTCTGACAGAGCCCCATGGTCAGTAAACACACACTCTCATGGATTTTGAGATGGATTGGGGTCGGTTAACCCTAGGACCCTAGTTCAAACCCTAAGGTTAGACTTTGAGGGTTTGTGAAGGACATAGGGTGATATGTCCTTGTATGGACTTGATGTTTAAGACAAGTAATTGTTCTGTGGTGAATTGCCCTAGAAAATGATTAGGTAGTGGTTTGACACAAATACCCCACATAAACCACATGATATGTATTTAGGTCTATACACCCTAGGAATTTTATAATGTGTTATATGACATTGATTCTTAGTCAAACTTTGGCAGGAGTGTTTCCATACTGATATTCATATCTGGATAATTTTGTTGTGAATTTTAGATCAATAAATTTAATACTTCCTTTATAAACCATCAGAATGTACTTTTTGCTTAGAAATTTATTATGAATTAACCACTCACTGGAATCTTATGAAATTTAGTCAGAGGAAATTTTATGATGTCATATATCTATGTAGATATTTATGGAATTTTTGGAAGTCTGGTTATTTGGGTTGCTTCACAAAGTGATATTTTCCTTGTAAAACAATTTTAATTAGTTTTGCTACCTAGCAAGCTTGCAGAAATGATGATATTTGTTCAGAGATCCTATTTATTCAATCTTAAAGTTCAGTAATTTTTCTATAATTTTCTGATGATAAATTTAAGTACTCCCTTCTTTATCTATGGTTGTTAGATTTACAAAGGATTAATTAATTAGAAGCCAAAGCATTTAAGTAAAATCATGGAATTTGATATTTGTTGTTAATTCTTTGTTATCTAGTTTTCATAAATTTCTGGTGGCTATTACTTGAGAAAATACTATACATCATGTTCAATTCAAGCATGGATTAGATTGGAAAGAAATTAATTAATTATCAAACAAATTAAGAAAAATGTGAATATCTTGATTTAGTCTAATTATGACATGATAGACACCCAGTAAATAACTTAGGTCATTTGGATAAATATTTTGAGTACTTCCCATTGTATACATCATATAGCTTAGGATGGTTTGTGTTTAGTAAAAACTGTAGGAATCATATTATGGTGCAAAATGAACTTAGGGAGATGGGATATTAATGTAATGGGATGTTAAGTGAAATGAGGAGTCATGATGAGGTGTTAGAAGTTTGGCTAGTGATTAGAGGTGCTCCGGGACGACGAAACATCGTTTTCCCCGTAGGAGAGAATGAGTCAAATACAATAGGGCTAGATCCAACATAACGTGAAAGGGATTGGGAATTGGGTATTAACAAATAACAATAAGTGTCTTGTGAAAGGGAGCTTTGGGCTTCAGCCCATCGTAGATTTTAGTGCCTTCGAGAGCCCTTCACGGGAAATACCTTGGGCAGTCCTGGGCTAACGTAAACCGTAGGAGTAATAAACTACAAGAGCAACTAGTGAAACTAGGGTTTCACATTCACACACCCGGTAGCTAGGGAGGTTGATTTGGTTGTTTTGATTGACATCCGGATGGTAGCTCTATAATGTAGATACACGACGGGATAGTCCGGGGAACCGGGGGCCCGAGAGTTTGGATAAAGAATAAGGTGGTGGGTCTTTGGTATTGGATGGTTGTTCACACCGATGTCAATACATTGACTCGGCGGTGTGGGACACTTAGCCAAAGAAAGTCTGGTGGATATAGCAAGCATTAGTACGCGTATACTCTAGGATGTGTTCTTTTAGGGGCATATAGACGGGCTAGGCTTGGTAGTATGAATACCCATCTAGGAGTGGGTGGCCAGACCCACTATCTCCGTTTGCCACTACAGAGGTTCCTGGGAGTGAAGCTATCTACCCGAACAGGGGGAACTAAAGTCCTGTGCTCATAGAGTCATGTGCGTGAGTTGCACTTGCATGAATCATGGCTTAGCATTTCACTACACTCATACTTGCATTACAACCAACACCCCAACGTATAAATCGGTATGAGAATTTTAATACGATGGGAGCCTTGTAGAAGACCCCTAAACTTACAAGTTTGTATGGTCATTCAAATATGTTAAGGTTAATTTCTTACTTATTTCTTACCTTGTCTTTTCTTACATATGCTGCCTATTCTACTAGTTTACTTCACTGCTCACTAATGTAGAACTGCTAGATTGTACCTTTCTACATTAGCTGTTTATACAATATATATAACTACTAGATTAGTTACACTGTCATCTGTTTTGTCTACTCTCCACCCTTATAGCTTCCCTTTCCTCCTCTCCGCGCGGTGCCTAGGAGCCATAGGGGAAGGGGTAGGGTATGATAGTACTTATTCTTTATGCCTAATGGTTTTCGTACAACAACATTACAGGAGCTCCGGATGGGAGATAGGGACCAGCACCAACAAAGCCCGTTGCGCATGGAGGTGGGCCAGTCTAGTTCTGGAGCACCTGTGACCAGCTCCGTGAGTGATTAGTCTTTCTTATAGCTTCCGCGATGAGTGATATGTAGTGAGGACTCTGATGTACCGGGCTTGAGCCCGTTTATATTTTGTTTGTACTGATCTTTTGCAGTACTCACTTCTTTCTCTATTGATGATCTTGTTGTGATTTTCATTTATATATGATTCTGTGGACTTGATTATATTCAATTTATATTTACTTCTCTCTCTTTTGTGATCGAAAAAGTCGGCAGAATTGGCATTTTGTAATGGCGGCATTCCCGGGCGTCGGCTCCCCCTTATCACTTCTGCTTGTGGATGACATCTTCACTAAGCCACTATATAAAGTCATGTTCAATACCTTTATGTTTAAGGTTGGTATATTGGACTTGGTATAGCTCTAATTGCTCCTCATTTTATTTTTTGTTACAGGAATTACTCCTTTTGCAGGTTATTAAGTTTCTCAAGTGATTTCAAGACTTAAATGGACTCAAGTGTCCATTAGAGTGGATGATAGAAGATGCTCCTATTAGAGATACTCATGTTGATGTGGAGCAAGTCCAACACTTGCAAGAACAGGTTCAGCTTCCTATTGAGAGGAAGCAAATAGCTGCTACGGTGGAATTCCAAGATCAACACTGTTGATCTGTATGTCCTTGGGATACTGCAAAGATTGAGGGGGAGATTAACTGATCTCCCTTCTCTAAAGATTATTTATGACATTGTCATAAACTTCTCTGAGTGTGAGATGGTATCTTGATGGTGAGAATGCAATGATCAAGGAAGAACCATTCAAGTTTCAAGTGTTTTCTTTGGAGTGTTGAGTAAGTGGTATCAACTAAAAATCTATGATCTATAATCAAGTGGAATGATCCCTATTGGAGTGGAATCAGGCTAGGATCAAGAGAAAACTTCTCCTATGATCCTAAATCCTCTCTAATTGGATGAATGCCTATTGAAGAATCAAGAAAGGGGGAGGAGTGGGAGAATAATACTTAACATGACTTAACATGCCTAGTCAATGCATATACTCTGAGGAGTGGGAGAGCAGTGACTACAAGTGGATTCAGTGCATATTACTTGGAAACATTCAAGTAGTATGAGGAGAGAAATTACTTGGCATGTCAAGTCTTTGCATTAAATTGGAGAACTTTGAATAAGCTACATCTGCTAGATGACATTTACATAATTGATATGTTTTTTGAGTTAATGCATTTTTGTATTGCTGTATGTTCTGCCTTCTTTATATAGGGGGAGACAGTTGGGAATATTGCCCTCAATGTTGACTGAATTTGAAGAGGCATCACCATCAACACTAAGAGCATAATTGTATTTGATGTATAATCAAGTTCAATGTGTGCAAGATATTATTTTGAATAATGATTAGACAGGTTATCTAAGTGACAGTGACAAGTGGACACAAGGAAGAATGCTGGAAAGAAAGAAACTTGTCTAAGTCCACAGGCATTGACTGAATCCAGTTCACTCAATACCAGATGTAAAGAAGTGCTGAGTAAAGCTTAGGAAGGCGAATCCTGACTGTTGATGAAGCAGAATTTTATCAAAGCCCACAGGCTTTGAGTGAAGGCAATTCACTCAAGGTCATATAACAAGAGGCGTCGAGTAAAGCTAAGACAGTCAAAGCTTCAGTATTGGCGAAGAAGAAATCTGGCTTAGTCCAGAGGCGTCGAGTGAGGAAAGCTCACTCTAGGGCTGAAGATAGAAGCGTTGAGTCAAGATCAATTAGTCACAGCATCTGAGAATCAAAGCACGATTCTAGCTAAGTGCAGAAGCATTGAGTGAAGGTAGTTCACTGAATGCCTAAAGAACAGAGCATTGACAGAACTGAGTGATTTCAAAGCTTAAGAAGAAGTAGACAGAAATTTTGTCTAAGTCCAGAAGCATAGATTGAAGGCAGTTCACTCAACGCCATCTCAATAGAGAAATCCGCTAGGTACAGAAGCATTGATTGAAGGCAGTTCACTAAACACCTCATTGAGAAGAAAGACAAAGGTAGAAAGCATTGAGTGAAGAAACTTCACTCAACGCATTCATAAAGATGGAAATCGGCTAAGTACAGAAGAGTTGAGTGAAGGTAGTTCACCCAACATCTTAGAAAGATGGAAGGCTTCAGAGAAGCGGCTAAGTCCAAATATGTTGAGCGATGAAGGCTCACTCAACCCACTCAACGCCTATTGGTAAAGAAATATTTGTTATGTCCAAATTGGTTGAGTGAGGAAGGTTTAGTCAATGCCTAGTAGTGCAGATTATTTAGCTAAGTGTTTTTGTGCTGAGTGAAGGTCGTTCAATCAACGCACTCATCGTATATGATGAATTGTTTGAATTTGGCTAAGTCCAAAGATGCTAACATCAGCAAAAATCAAAATTGTTGTAGGAAGTCTACTGTATGCAACAAACGGTGCCACAAGCCTACTGTATGACATTGACTAGAAAAGAAAAGTTGCAGCCAACAACTATAGTTGGTCCCATGTGTCAAAGAGTCGTTGGAGGGCTGAAGATTAAAGCATTGTAATCAGCAAGTAGAAGAAAACTTTTATTGATTTAATTTTTCGTAAAGAGGCGAAACTTCATCTTCTTCCTCTCGACATTATTGCAGAGCCATAAGAATAAGTTCAATTTGCTGATCTAAAAGTTCAAGCAAGTTAGTTGTTGTGATTCTCACCTACAATAGCAAGTTCAGAGAAATCTTCGAGATAGAAGGAGAAGCAGCCAAGGCTTACCGTAGCTGTAGCAACAAGTTCAAAACCTTGTGTTTATGATTTTCTTCCCAGCACAAGCAGAAGTTTTCTTGAATATCATCCATCCTGTTGCTGTGAAGATGTTAGGGCTGAGTTTTTCTCAGATTAGGAAGTAGACGGCTCAGAAAACATTTCTATGGAGTCAAAGCATCACCAACTTTACTTTCTCTCTATAAGATCATTTGGATCTCAGTGTAGGCCTAATTATAAAGGCTAAGTGTAGGAACTTGTGTAGAACTGAGGTAGGATCCCTGTATGGATCTGAGGTAGGGCAGTTTGCTTGAGGTAGGAGAGTCATTCTCTCTGATTTTGGGGCCTTTGTGCCTGAGTTGTAGGATCCTTTTGTGGATCTATGGTAGGGCCTTTATTCCCGAGCTGTAGGAGAGTCATTCTCTCTCAGTGGTATGGCTATCCTCTTAGACTGAGTGTAGGACTTATGCTCAAGTCTGAGGTAGGTGATCTTTGGATAACTGATTTTTAGGAGCAAGCTTGCTCTGAGTTATAGGGCTTTGTTCCTGAGCTCTATGCCTTACAGGAGACTTAGAGATCCTGAGGATCTTTGTTGTAAGCTCTTTGGAGCCGAGTTTTGAGAAGTGCATTGTCTAACACACTATTAGAAATGTGGGAGGGATAGTGGATGTACCCATAATCTGGGGAACTACTATAAAATTCCTGTGTGCTGGGTGATTTCTTGAAAGCTAACATTATCTAACTCAAAAAACACTAAAGCAAGGAAAAAGTTTTAAAAGACTGAAAATCCTATTCACCCCCTCTAGCTATTTAGATATCCTTTAAACTAAAGACTTTCACTTTGGGAAGTATTTAACAAGCTCTACAATATTTGGTGGCAAAGTGCCTAGCCTCTTGTCCTTCTTGAACTTCCTTCTGTCTCTTTCATTCTTTTTAAGCTTAGCCCATTTAAGGGAGCTGTAGAGCTTTCCCCTTTCTTTCTTCTTATTCTTAATAAGATACTAGGAAGATAGAATGATTGTCCTGGATTGAGGACTCCATTATTAAAAATCAGGTTTTTATTCCACCTCTTCCCTGAATATCTTCTTGCTCATTCTGGAAGCATCCTCTTCTTCCTCAGCAACAGATTTACCTCTTTCCCTCATGAATTGTTCAGTAGTGGGGTTGAATGTAGGACCTTCAACTGTTGTATCATACTATGCTCCATCTTGAGTATCATACTATTGAGTTTTATACTATTGATTGTCATACAGTTCTGCATGCTGATTAGGGTATCGGGTACCATAGTTCCCTTATTGCAGTCCTTATTGAAAGTGGTCAGGAATAATAGGGATATTGTTATATGATGGATATTCAAGCCCAAATGATCCCCTTAGCACATGTGTAGGCCAAACTACATTTTCAGTGTTGGCCTTTATGACATCCTTCTCCACTTTTTGACTTCTTCACATATCTTCTGAGTTAGGGAAGTGTTGGCCTTAGTCAACTGACTATCCAGATAATCAATGTCAAGGGTGACATGATTCTTGTCTTTCAGTAGATGAACATCTAGAACCTAAGCATATGCATCCATTATTTTTTCAAGAATTGTCTTGTGCTTTTCCAATAATTTCTTCTCTGCATTGTGAACTGCCAGCAAGTTTCCAGAGAGAATGTTCTGATTTTCCATAAGTGCATTGTGAAGAGTGTCAAGCTCTTCTAACTTGTCTTGAGTAAAGTCAACTACAGGAGCTACTCTCAAGAAAAATTTTACAGTCTGGGCCTTGAGCAGATTGACCTCAAATCTGATAGATTTGATCTCTATTGATAGCTCAATCCTAAGGTTCTTGATTGAGTCATCAACAAAATTCTCCAGCTGTCTCCTTTGGTAATCCAGTAACCCTTTCAACAGTGCCAGGAAAGTTCCTTACATGTGATCAATTGATCTACCTCATTACTGACTGGTATAGTTTGTTGAACTTGACTGAGATCTTCCCTGGCAGCTGAGTCAGCCACATAAAATTCTGAAGAGTGTTGAGTTTCCATATTCTTAGCATCAACAATTATTTCCTTATCGGATTCTGAATAGTCTATATTATAAATAATGCATTTGAGCAGGGAGTTCAGGTTGAATATCACCTTCAATCTCTACCATGTACATAGGGACATTCAGGGCATCATATGTGATGGTGTCTGTAGGTTGTGCATTCCAAAGAGGAAGCTGAATATCTTCTTACAAAATCTGTATTTGTTCCCCCCTCAACAAGTTCTTCTTCCATCACATGCTCTAGTAGTTTCTCCCTATCACTTTGAGGGTTGTATCCAGCTTGTGGCACTTGGTCTTTGGGAGCAGTTTATTCTTCATTTGGAGTTGGAGTTGTGAGTCTCCTATACTATCTCCCGAGAGATCATGTTCAATATTTCTTCAGTAACTTGTTAACTAAATTCCAGTGGAGATATATCCATTTCCTCCTCAACAATAAGATCTTTAGATTGAGTTATGCTCACTTTAATCCTTGGTGTAGGTTCAGATGAATTTGAAACCTATGCACTTATATCCCTCCTGGTCTCATTAGTGGATTGAGTAAGCTCTGGATCATGAGGCTCTTCCATTGCCTACTCTGAAGATCTTCTATCGGTACTTTCCTCTAGAACTGTGACTTCCCTTTTCTTATTTTTGGAGTTTGATAGTTATTGTGGTTGCAGAACTCTTTCCCACCTCTCAAGAGTCTTTGAATATATCCTCCTCATGTGGTGGATTCTTGTTCTTAACCTTAAGTTAAGGATCTATGGAATACTCTTATGTATAAACAGAGAAAGAATTCTACCCAGGTTAGGCTTTGGGATACATTCTATAATCATGACAAAATCTCTAAGAAAATCTTTTCAGTTCTTCAATCAGTCCTTTTGGAAAGTATAACCCTGACCATCAACTAAAACATTTTCTTAGAGATTTTGTCATGGGAGCTAGTTTTGTATAACAGTCCCTTCCCAATGACATTAGTAAGGAATTTCTTTTGAAATTCAGTTACCTTCTTAGGATAGAGCATGTAGTGTTCTTTGACAGCCCACACAACTTGAGAGCATATTTTACATCACCTTGATCTAGTTCATCTTCTTCACGAGAACCTATGAACTTAGGCAACTACAGAGCTTTGCTCAGTCTTCCGGAGTTTATCTTAAACTTGTTACCACTGATAACAAACTTAATCCTCAGGGCCAAGGAGTCGACTTTAGCAGTGGAACACAACTCCTGTACTTCTCTTTTCCACATCAGACAGGGCACAAACAAAACATACTCTAGGTCAGCGACCTAGAGCAGGTCAAGAACATGTTGAACTTTCTATTGCATGTCTTTGAATCTATTACGGACCAGTTTCAAACCCTCAAATAATTATTCCAATCTCTTAGGTTCCCTATATTCTGGAAATTACAGTAGATTTTCCAAGCTCTTCTTTTATATATCGCACGGGCAAAGAAGGGCAAGGAACAATGTATTTTGTTTTGCACACACATCCTATTATTTATAATGTTTCAATTTTAGAAGGTGGAGAGGCGCGTACATGTTTATAATCATGAAGTAATGAACATCCGTGATTGATCTCATCACTTAGCCACAAAATAAGCTTGCTGGGAGCATGTGTTGGGTGTACTCGATGCACTCAATTCTCTCAATGCCGGTTGTCCTTTCAACGCACTTGATTCCTGAGCACTTAGAATCAGCAAACTCAATGCTTAGTCCTTCGTCCAATTTTCTTTGAGGTATCCTGTAGGGATTAAAACTAGCTGTAACAAGCATAAAGTATATTTGGAGCTACTGAAGCTGGGCTAAATTAAACAAACCCAATTCAAATTTAAAGGTGTTGAATTTTGCTTCATCTAGTGGTTTAGTGAATATGTAAGCCTTTTGCTTATCTGTGGGGACAAATTCAAGATGATGTCTTCACTTTCCACATGCTACTTAATGAAGTGATAACTACTCTCTATATGCTTAATCCTATTGTGAGAGATAGGATTCCTAGAAATAGAGAATGCTTTAGTTGAATTAGAGTATAATGGAGTGTTACTTATCTTTATATTATAATCTTGAAGCTGGTGCTGGATCTACAGGAACTGTGCACAGTAAATTCCTACAGATATGTACTCTGAATCAGCTATTGATATTGCAACCCTAGTCTACTTCTTGCTACTCCAAAACACCAGCCTTCAACCCAAGAACTGATAGGAGCCTGAATTGTATTTTTGTCCTCTCTATAACCTGCTAAGTCTGCATCTGAATACCATGTTAGCTCAAAATCTCTATTCTTAGGGTACCATACGGTAAGATCTGGTGTTCCCTTAAGATATCTCAGAATTCTTTTGACTGCAGAATAGTGAGGCTCGTTATTGCTAGCCTAGTATTTAGCACAAACACATGTAGCATACAAGATGTCTGGCCTACTAGAAGTAAGATATAGGAGGGAGCCAACTATGCCTCTATAAATGGATTCATCAACAGGTTTACCTGCTTCATCCTTGTATATTGACATTTTTGACCCCATGGGAGTTTTCATTATGGAGGCACTCTCCAAACTAAATTTGCTAATTAACTCCCTAGTGAACTTAGACTGGGAGATGGATAATCCATCTTCAGACTGTCTTATATGGACGCCCAAGAAGAAATTGATCTCACCCATAATACTCATCTAAAAATTCCCTTGCATAAGTTTAGAAAACTTCTTGCAAAGGTTATCATCAATACACCCAAAAATTTTGTCATCTACATAAATTTGGACTAGTATGATCTTGCCCTTAAATTCGCTTAGGAATAGAGTCTTGTCTATCTTTCCCCTTCAGAATTTATTTTCAATGAGAAAGATAGACAGAGTCTCATGCCATGCCCTTTGGGCTTATTTCAACCCATACAGAGCTTTATTAATTATATAAACATTATCAAGAGAGTTAGGAGTAACAAAACCTGATGCCTGCTCAACATAGACTTCTTCACTTAAGTCATAATTGAGGAAGGCTGACTTCACATCCTACTGGAGGACTTTGAATCCCTTATGGGAAGCATATGCAAGGAACAGTCTGATGGCATTTACCGTAGCTACTAGGGCAAAGCTTTTATCAAAATCAATACCTTCTTCTTGTCTATATCCCTTGGACAACAGCTTAGCCTTATTCTTAACTATAACACCATTTTCAACAAGCGTGTTCCTATAGATCCACTTGGTTCCAATGATGTTATGACCTTGTGGTCTGAGAACCAGCTTCTAGAACTTAAATTTTTGAACTTATTCAGTTCTTCTTGCATTGTCACAATCCAAAAAGAGTCTGTGTGGCCTCTTCAAATCTTTTGGTCTCAATATGAGACAAAAATATATTACACATGGCTATATTCAGACTTTTGCTCCTTGTTGTGACCCCTTGGGTGGAATCTCCAATAATATGATGTCTGGGATAATCTCTTAGATACCTTACTATAGGGGGCATTCTTCCTTTAGAATCTTGAGTTTCAATGGCTTGATCTTATTGTACTTCATCCGGATAATACGTTTTGTAGTTTAAATTATTAGGGTATTTTTAGGTTTTTAGTATGCAATTTGTGTATTGTAAGCTTTTGTTTTAACTTATTTTACTATATTTTTTCCAGCTAAATCTTTTTTTCTTATTTTAACTTATTTTTGCAGAACTTCAGAAAACTTTCGTGTTACACGCCCCTAGGTCATGCCCGCCCTGGGCATGTACCCTGGGCGTGTAACCCGATCCCGAGGAAGATTTCTGCGAGAGACCAGTTCTCGAAGATTTATCCAGCACGCCCTAGTTACACGGCTATGTAACCCCTTTTACGGGCATGTACTACAGGCATGTTCCACCAGGAGTCGAGGACAAGCCGTCATTAAAGAAAGTAAGTTGATGCAAGTTATCCCGTACTATACACATCCCCCTATACGGTCGCGTACCAGGGCATGCCCGACTTTGTACGAGGCAATCATCATTCCCACCAGACACCGTTACCTGAGGTCAACGACATACCTAACATGCCCTACGTACATGCTTGACCCGGGCGTGTAAGGGGTGCATGACTGAGGAATTCATCATTCCCGCTAAATTCCACTACCCGAGGGCAATGACATGCCTGATACTCCCAAGGTACACGCCCGACCCGAGCAAGTAAGTGGGGTGTGATTGAGGTAGAAAAATTCTATAAATTCAGAGGTCCCCCAGGTGTTCCCGATCCAGATTTTGTGCAATCGGGAGGTGTTGCTATTTTTATTTCTTAGAGTTTTTCATGTTTTTCCATAAGCTCTTCTCTCTATCCTTCTAATTTCTAGTTTTTAGATTCCTATTTTTCATGTAAGTCTTTGTTCTGTTCTTATACTTATTTTTCTAGTGTAATGATAATGCTAGCTTAGTGTTTCATTTTCATGCAAGTGTAATATTTCATCCAAGTGTAACCTCCCTTTTTTGATTGATAAAAAGTTTTCTTTTCTTTTTCTCTCTACTTAGCTATTATGATGTTCTACTCTCCATCTCTCCTTCTCACCTTCACCATGAGTAACAAAATCCTCCTAGTATTTTATCATGAAGATCCAAGGTTGAGTTGATTAAGTTATGATGCTTTAGTTTACTTTCCCTTTTTAAGGTTTAGACCTTCGATTTACTCTTGAAATATTGTGTTTGGAATTATATCATCGATATAAAATCTCCATCTATGTTTTCACTCTTAGCTAGCCGACAGGATCATAGTTTGAGGTGAACACTCTAGAGTAAATAGAGTTGCATGCACCCCTCGAGAGAGGGTGATGTAAATCTCCTGGATTGGAGTGATATCCATTTACGGGATTCACTACTTAATGTTAGATTTAGGTATTCGAATACGGACCAGAGTTCGGTCTTATTTTCCTAAACTTAGTTGGGCACGTCTTTAAGAGAGCATGTTCATGCTTTGGTAACCCACATGGTCAAGGAATTTTACCTTATTAAGCTCTTGTAAATAGCAAGAAGCTTGTCAAAGAACAAGCTATAGAGATTGCATCACTAAAAGTTCTTGAGTTTCTTCATAAGATGGATACTCGAAAGATAGGTCTTAAAAGCTCAATCTTAGCAAAGTTGACTAAGATCATTGATGATCAAATTATGTTGAAAAAATAAAAAGATGCAATCATTCAGGTGTTAGAACTCAAACTCTTGAATGAGAAAAGACTAGTACAACTATTTTATAAACCTACAACTGTGCTGCCCATTAAAGATACCTTCTCAGGAACACCTGGAAGTGGACTTGGATATGTTAAACCTAAGAGAAGAAGAGGCAAAAAGCTGATAGGACAAAAGGGTCTAGTCATTCCACAACCTGTGTTTCAGACTTAGGGAAAAGAAACCAAGAAGTATGAACTAGTTGGACCAAAATCATATGTTAATAGGAAAGCTATTCCTAATGTGCTTACACCAAGGAGGACTGTTGTAACTTAGAGACAAAACAACCATTTTGCTCTCGGTTAAAATACAACTGTCAGGTTTGCTGATTCCTGTCCTAAGATATGTCTCCACAAAGTTCCTTCTATTCCTCCAAAGAGAAAGTACAACAGATATGAATGCTGGTGTTATGGAATGTTAGGACACTTTGTCTTGGACTGTTGGTTCAATAACACTGTGTCTCATGCTCATAAAATGTACCCAATTAAGAAGTTCACAGGTGGTCTCAATGGAGCCACAACTAACAAGAACCTAAGAACCAAGACAATTTAGGTTACTAAGGAAAAATAAATTCTTATTTTGGAGGAAAATCCAAGCACCAGAGATAGGCCTATCTGGTACTTGTATAGTGGGTGTTCCAGACACATGACTGGAACAATGAGAAATTTTAGGGAATTTATCCCTATGAAGAATGGACCGAAGGTGATCATTAGCGAAGATAACAAAGGAATTACCAAAGGTTATGGTAATATCTCAAATGGCTTAGTTAGTTTCACTAAAGTAGCTTATGTGGAAGGGTTAAAATGCAACCATATAAGCATAAGACAACTTTGTGACCTTGGCAATGATATTTCATTCCACAAGGATGAGTGCCTAATAAAGAAGTTAAGCGACAAAGAGGTCATCTTGACAGGCACTAGGTGTGGGAATCTATATTGTTTGAATTTTCTTTGTTTAAAGTCAGACTCACCCGAATGTCTAGTTGCAAATGAGAAAGCCTCACATGGTGTCAAATGGCACAAGAGGCTAGCTCATTTGAACTGCAAGGCTATAGGCAAACTTTTTAATAAAGATCTAGTTTGGAATGGTCCTAACACTAAATACTCTAAGGAGAGCATTTGCTCTACATGCCAAAAAGGCAAGCAGACAAAAGTTTCATTCAAAAGTATTGAAACCAAAGAATCGATGAGGTGTTTATACCTCTTGTATATGGACTTATTTGGCTCTATACTAGTTCATAGTCTAGAAAGGAAATTCAACACTTTTGTGATTGTTGATGATTATTCCAGATTTACTTGGGTTTTCTTTCAAAGTAAAAAAAGTTTGAAACTCCTGATGTCTTCAAGACATTTGTCAAACAAATAAAGAATGAATTGAACAGTTCTGTTGTCATAATTAAAAGTGATCTTGGAACTGAATTTCAATTTGAATGCATGACAAAGTTTTGTGAAGAACTTTGGATTCAGCAAGAGTTTTCCACTCCAAGAACACCTCAGCAAAATGGAATTGCTGAGAGAAAGAATAGAACTCTTATTGAAGCTGGAAGAACCATGCTAAGTGATTCTTCTCTCCCAGAATATTTCTTGGCTCAAGAAATTAATACAGCATGTCATGTTCTTAATAGAGCTTTAATCAACAAAAGGTTGAATAAAACTCCTTATGAACTAATGAACGGCAGAAAACCAAACTTGACCTATTTTAGAATCTTTGGATGTAGTTGTTTTATCCAAAATAATGGGAAAACGTACGTAACTAAATTTGTTAAGAAGTCATTTGAAGGCATATTTGTTGGTTATAGTAACAAGAGTAAGGCCTATATGGTCTAAAACTTGAGGAATCAAGTTGAGGAGGAGTCTGTTCATGTTGTATTTGATGAAAGTTTTATGTTGTACAATAATAAGCCAGGTACATCAAGTACAACAAGAGAAGACTTGAAGCTTAAGGAACTGTCTATAAAGGATTCAGTTCCAGCAAGCCAAAATATACAAGAAGGAGTCAACATTGTTGAAGAAGAGCTTGCACAGGAACAACCAGAAGAAGAAACTCTGCAACAAGATATAGCTAGTCCAAGAGAAGAAGTCACATTATCAGTAGCTATCAGAAATCTAAGGGATCATCCAAGGGAGTTGATCATTGGAGATGTAGTTCATGGTGTGACCACAAGAAGTAGACATCATAACACTATGATGTACTCAAGTTTTATGTCACAAACAGAACTAAAAAAATTTGAAGAAGCCAAAGTAGACCCATTTTTGATAGGTACAATGCAAGAAGAATTGATTCAGTTCAAGATATATAAAGTCGGTAAGCTGGTTCCCAAACAAGATGATTGTAACTGTAACACCCCTATCCGTCGGATAGCATATAGCAGTAGGTCCGGCCGGGGCCCGATGCCATATACTACGGACAGACCGGTTGGTTACGCGTTGAAACCATTCAACCAATCATGTCGTCCTACACAACACCTAGCGGAAGCAAATTATCAAGTTGCAAAAGAAAATAAGAACCCTGCTACAAAGCATGAATGTCCACTACCAACTCAGGAATGTAATCAAACACAAAAGAGAACTGGCCTTAAGGCCTTACATTGTTCACTTAACAAAATAGTATTTTCCAAACTTCGGCACGCAGGCCGTCCATACATGAAAACGGGAAAGATACATAAACAATTAGGCCTTCGAGGGCCGGCACAGCAACAAGGGCTTTAGCCCGCTATTTCCCGCTCTGCTCCGCAGCACCTGCAAGCCACAAACCACCGCCCGGTGGCAAACAATAGCAACGGTCAGCAATGCTGACCAAATTATAACGATCCCGCCCCCAAAATCGGGGCGGCGATGCTCTCTCCCTGCACTTCATTAGTATAGGCAATGCTATTAATGTGAACACACATCAACACAGGCGTAGGCTCGCACGGCCACACACCCCGTGCACTCAGGGCACATTCTCGGCGAACCGGCCAACGCCACGTCAATTCAAGCCATAGACGTTCCCAATCCACCACCGCCTCTTGAACGGTCGTCCATATGAGCATTTTGCCTTCCTGGCCTTGGTCACGGCAATTTAAGCCATAGACCGCCGAAGACCCTCATCCATGCCAACGGTCCTACCGAACGACATAGACCGGGTACGGTTCCGCCTGACCCGTGCTCATACCGCAACGGCAATTTAAGCCATATGCGCAGGTCAAGACTCACCGAGTCCCGTTTCCGCCACAACAATCACATAACCCGATTATGTTCACGTTGGCTCCCCGGCCACCGTGTTGGCAAAACCCGCCTTTGCCCAGTTTTCCGAGTGCACCTTGGAGTTAATCTCCAAGGCTCCCTGATGCAATCTACCACGTAGAAAACCCGAAAAACACCCAAACACCCGGAGTTTTCCCCGGTTCGTATGCAATGCAACATCACCGATCCGGCTCTACTTGTCCGGATAGACTTCACACATAATGCCTATGTCAGTTTTCGCATACGGACTCTACATAAGGGGGACTTCACATATCTACCCCAAGGAACGCTCCAACTCTTCGCTCACTCGCGAGAGCGGGCTTCCTATGCAAAGGAAAAGAGGGCTTCACATGCCCAAGGATGAGAAATCGTTACCCTTGCATTCTTCCGCGGTGCCATCGAAAACTACACGGTTGGAAAGCACCGCAACGGCGTCGCCTCTGCGGATCTGGACTCGGATCGCGATTCGGGGCTCCGAAGCTCTTCCGGCGGCCGGATCTAGCCCTTCTTCCTCCTCCTTGCTCTCTCCTCTCTCTAGCTTTTAGAAAGAGAACCACTCAAGAGAAATGAGGGTTTCTAAACCCTATTCCCATCTAAAACCTCCCAGGAGCAGCCCCCCACCGTCGGATCCCAAGCCAAGGAAATGAACGGCCACGATTAAGCCCCAAATTATAAAATCTGGGCCGAACACGGGTTGGCACACGGCCGTGTGCCTGGCCGTGTAGCTCATTCGCCGTCTCGATCCAGATTGAAAACCAGCACACGGCATGTGACACGGCCGCCGACACGCCCGTGTCGCCTGCGACACGCCCGTGTCGGGACCCGTGTCACGCCCCCCGTGTGCAATAAATCGACACCTTGCAGTCAGAGTGGTACACGGCTTGGTGACACGGCATGGGACACGCCCGTGTCACATCTGACACGCCCGTGTCTGTGCC
The DNA here is from genome assembly GCA_039513925.1 of Platanthera zijinensis. Taxonomy (NCBI): domain Eukaryota; kingdom Viridiplantae; phylum Streptophyta; class Magnoliopsida; order Asparagales; family Orchidaceae; genus Platanthera; species Platanthera zijinensis. The sequence continues at coordinate 85,366,722 of CM077089.1, forward strand.
CGTGTCTCGGCCCGTGTACCACTTCGACGATTTCCTTGAGTGACACGGCCTGGGACACGCCCGTGTCCTAGGCCGTGTCCCTCCACACGACCAACGTCGACCAACACTGGTCGACTACATGGCCAATTCGACGATTCGAGCTCGACACGCCCGACACGGTCTCCGACACGCCCGTGACGGGGGCCGTATCACCTGCACCAAAAATCTAACTTGGCCAAAAACGATCCCCGCCGCTCCTACGACAAATTGGGGTGTTACAATTCTACCCCCCTTAAAGAATTTCGTCCACGAAATTAATAAAGGAAAACAGGACTTCACGTAAAACAGTACCTGACCGGAATAGTTCCGGGTACTCCTCGAGCATAGTCTGCTCCCGTTCCCAAGAGAGCTCCTCACGTCCGCAGTTATCCCAACGGACCTTAACCATCCGGATCTCCTTGTTACGAAGCCTCTTGACCTCAACATATTCAATGCGGACGGGCTTGACCCTTGTCGTCAACCCTTCGTCCACCGGCACTTGGTCAACCGCGATCACCTGCGAAGGCTCTTGCACCGCCTTCCGCAACATAGAAATGTGGAATACATCATGTAATCCACACAACTCCACCGATAGCTTCAAACGGTATGCAGCTTTGCCGACTCGCTCCGGAACCTCAAAAGCTCCAAGGTATCTTGGGCTCAGCTTCTTCAAGCGTCTCACCCGCGAAACCCCCTTGAACGGCTTCACTTTCAGGTATACCCAATCGCCTACCACGAACTCCACGTTCCGGTGCTTGGCATTGTAATACTTCGCCTGCCGGTCCTGAGCGATCAACAAGCGCTCCCGAATGATCCGTACTAATGAGGTAGCACTCTCCACCTCCTGTTTCTTGTACAACCTTGCCTCACTCGCTTCAAGCCACGATAACGGCGTGCGACACTTCCTACCATACAGGGCCTCGAAGGGCGCCATTTGTATACTCTCTTGGTAGCTGTTGTTGTACGCGAACTCCACCAAATAAAGTTGGTCTTCCCAATGCTTCCCGAAGTCTAGAACACACATGCGGAGCATGTCCTGCATCGTTCTATTGACCCTCTCGGTCTGCCCATCCGTCTGCGGATGGAAAGCTGTGCTGAACTTTAACTTTGTTCCCAACATCTGCTGCACCAACCTCCAATCATTTGACGTGAACCGCCCATCGCGATCACTCACAATGCTACGGGGCACACCATGCAGCCTAACAATATTGTCGACATACAACTTTGCCAATTTCTCCACTGGATCATCCTTCCTATGCGGAATGAAATGCGACACCTTGGTTAGTCGATCTACGATCACCCAGATGGCGTCGTTCCCCTTCTGTGACCTTGGCAACCCGTGCACAAAGTCCATAGATATATCATCGAATTTCCACTCCGGTATAGGCAAGGACTTCAGAAATCCTCCTGGCTTTTGGCACTCCGCCTTCACCAAGGCGCATGTTTGGCATTTAGCCACGTACAACGCCACATCTTTCTTAAGCCCCGGCCACCAAAATAGCTTCTTGAGATCACGATACATCTTTGTGCTCCCTGGGTGGATTGAGTACTTGGTATGATGAGCCTCGTACATCAACTCTGCCCGGAGGTTACCCCCACTCGGGACGCACAACCGATGATCCTTCCTTAACAAACCATCATCCACCGAGAACTGGGAATTTGACCCATCCAGAGCGGCCTCCAAAAGCTCCTTCATGGAGTCATCTAACTCCACTGCCTGCCGAACCCGGTCAGCCAGGTCATACTGCACCTCTGTCCAGTTTAACATTGCTTTGGCGCTCGTCTGCTTGTCAATGCAACAGATCTCAAGCTCCTCCAACTCCCGTACTAGCCTCTCATCATGCACCGACAACCAGTTGCCTTGGGCGGGAGCCCTGCGGCTCAGCGCATCCGCAACTGCGTTGCCCTTCCCGGGTACATAATGTATCTTGAAGGTGTAGTCCCCCAAGAACTCCATCCACCTCCTCTGCCTCATATTAAGGTCCTTTTGATCCAACAAGTATTTTAGGCTCTTGTGATCGGTGTATATATCGAGTCTTACGCCGTATAGGTAGTGCCTCCACAACTTGAGTGCAAAAATCACGGCCGCCAACTCCAAGTCGTGCACCGGATAATTTCTTTCATGCACTTTCAGCTGACGCGATCCATACGCGATCACACTTCCATGCTGCAACAACACGCAGCCCAAGCCACTACCCGAAGCGTCGCTATACACCTCAAAGCCCTCGGTCCCACTCGGCGAACTAAGCACTGGCTCCGTGGTCAACCGCCTCTTCAGCTCATCAAAAGCTTGCACGCACTCTTGCGCCCACAAGAATTTCTGATCCTTCCTTGTCAACTTCGTGAGAGGTAACGCTACCCGCGAGAAGTTCTCTACGAAGCGCCTGTAATATCCGGCAAGCCCGAGAAAACTACGGACTTCCGCGACAGAAGATAACGCAGGCCACTCCCGTATCGCAACAATCTTCGCTGGATCCACCGCTATACCTTCCCCACTCACTATATGACCAAGGAACGCTACCGAGGGTAGCCAGAACTCGCACTTGGAGATCTTTGCGTAAAGCTCATTCCTCCTCAAAGTCTCCAACACCAAATGCAAATGCTTGAAGTGGTCTTCTTCGCACTGCGAGTATACCAAAATATCGTCAATAAAGACGATCACAAAGCGATCCAGGAAATCTCTGAACGTCCTGTTCATCAGATCCATAAACACCGATGGCGCATTCGTCAGTCCAAACGGCATGACCGTGAACTCGAAATGCCCATACCTCGTACTGAACGCCGTCTTCGGGATATCACACTCCCTGATCCTCAGCTGATAGTACCCCGACTTCAAGTCCAACTTGGAGTATACCGACGATCCGACTAACTGATCAAAGAGATCATCAATCCTCGGGATCGGGTACTTATTCTTCTCCGTCAGCTTGTTCAACTCTCTGTAGTCGATACACAGTCGCATACTCCCGTCCTTCTTCTTAACAAAGAGGACCGGTGCGCTCCAAGGCGACGAGCTTGGACGCACATATCCTTGCTCCATCAGCTCCTCTAGCTGAACTTTCAACTCTGCCATCTCCTTAGGCGCCAATCTATACGGAGCACGTGACACCGGTTTGGCCCCCGGTACGAGCTCGATGGTGAAATCAATCTCCCGCTGCGGTGGGGCTCCGAGAAGGCTATCCGGGAACACATCGGGGTATTCGCAAACCACGGGGATGCTATCCAACGGGGACTTTGGCTCCACAGCTCCCACTATTGCAAAGAACAGCTCTGCACCAGCACGAACTGCCTTCACCACCTGAAGAGCAGACATCAGTGTCCTGCTCGACCCCTTTAACCCCTCGAATGTAGTCTCTCGCCCTACACCCAGCTTGACCTCCTTCCGGTCACAGTCAATCCAAGCTTTCTGCTCTGACAGCCAATCCATTCCAAAGATCACGTCGAACTCTACTAGCGGCAGCAATGACGCTAGCAAGTCGAACTCTTGGCTCCCAATGTGAACCTTTACGATGCACACCCTGTCCGCACGCATCGAGCACCCATTCGGTAGCAGCACATCCAACTTGTCCTTCGCCATCGAAGAAGGGACTCCGATGCGCGATATAAAGCTTTCGGACAAGAAGGAGTGTAAAGCTCCCGTATCGAACAGTGCCCGTGCCGGACTATCGCTAATCTCAACAAAGCCTATACAAACAATATTAGGCTAACAAGCAATAGATAACGGTATTAATGCTAACTTGCTATAAATTAACTCATACCTGTCACCACATCCGCTTGCTTGATGTCCTCCTGTTGGCCCAAGTTATAGACTCTAGGCTGAGTCGGAGCATAGTGGGACGCGGTCGACTCCACCGCTTTGCCCTTCTCCTCGCAGGTAGCTCCTTGTTTCCTTTCGGACTTTGAGCGTCCACTCCAGCAATCACGGGCAAAGTGCCCCGGCTTTCCACACGTGAAACAAGCGCCAGGGGTTCGATTGGTAGTTGTCCCCGAGGCACCTAAAGCAGCTGGACCCGACGTCTTAGCTTTCTTATAGAACCTGCGGTAGCCCGACTTCAACGTAGTCGGTGCCTTGAACTCCGCTTTCTTGCTACCGGATTCCTTCTTCGCTTGGACATTCTTCATGTCCTTCTCCAAGGATCGGGCCGAACTGACCAGGGTCATGAAACCCTGCGCCTTGGGCCCCGACAGTAGCAATCTTAGATAATCTCTTAACCCTTCATAGAAGCGGCTCGTCTTGCGCTCCTCGTCTGCGAAGGTAGCGCCGGCATATCTCCCCAACCGAGTAAACTCGTGGAGGTACTCATCAACGGTGCAATCCCCTTGCACTAACTTCTGAAACTCGCTTTCTAGCGCAATTCTCTGCGCCGAGGGGAGGTATCGAGCCATGAATAGTCTCGCAAACTCCTCCATCGAAACTTCGGCCAACGGCCTTCCCCGCAACTGATGTAGCTCTAGGCCTTCCCACCATAACCTTGCGTCCCCATCCAAAAGGAACGTCGCTATAGTGGTCTTCTGCCACTCTTCCGTCTCCGTCGCAGTCATCACCCTGTTGACCCTTAAGAGCCCATCCTCTGCTTGGGTTGGGGTTTCTGCGCCCGTGAATACAGGTGGGTGAAAGCCCATCACGTGCTTCAGTTGTCTTTCCGTTGCTCTCCGAGGCAACTCTGGCTCCAACACTACTTGCTCAACCCTCCTTTGCTCTGCCGTCTGGAGCGGTACTTGCTCCATAGCAGGAGCGGGCTGCTGCACCTGCCTTGCAGGCTGCGCATTGATCATTGCCATGACCGCTTCTGCCACCAACTTAATGGTCTCGGCAGACGGAGGTGTTGCAGGCGCATCGCTTGGCGCACTGCTCGCCTCAGAACCTGGCCGTTCAGACGGCCCAGCACCACTTCTGGTCACCTATAATCGTGCAAAACACCGATAAGCGAACCAAAAATTACTGCAAACAGCAATTATAGGAACACGCAGGTTCCTCAAACATGTATATTTTCATTCCTAAGTGGACATTCATGGGTTCTTTTCATGTTATAACGATGACACACACATGTGCTCACCACCCCTTAAAGTGAATTCGTCCACGAATTCATTTAAGCTTGACCGAAACCAGTAGTCTGATACCAATTTGTAACACCCCTATCCGTCGGATAGCATATAGCAGTAGGTCCGGTCGGGGCCCAACGCCATATACTACGGACAGACCGGTTGGTTATGCGTTGAAACCATTCAACCAATCATGTCGTCCTACACAACACCTAGCGGAAGCAAATTATCAAGTTTCAAAAGAAAATAAGAACCTTGCTACAAAGCATGAATGTCCACTACCAACTCAGGAATGTAATCAAACACAAAAGAGAACTGGCCTTAAGGACTTACATTGTTCACTTAACAAAATAGTATTTTCCAAACTTCGGCACGCAGGCCGGCCATACATGAAAACGGGAAAGATACATAAGCAATTAGGCCTTTGAGGGCCGGCACAGCAATAAGGGCTTTAGCCCGCTATTTCCCGCTCTGCTCCGCAGCACCTGCAAGCCACAAACCACCGCCCGGTGGCAAACAATAGCAACGGTCAGCAATGCTGACCAAATTATAACGATCCCGCCCCCAAAATCGGGGCAGCGATGCTCTTTCCCTGCACTTCATTAGTATAGGCAATGCTATTAATGTGAACACACATCAACACAGGCGTAGGCTCGCACGGCCACACACCCCGTGCACTCAGGGCACATTCTCAGCGAACCGGCCAACGCCACGTCAATTCAAGCCATAGACGTTCCCAATCCACCACCGCCTCTTGAACGGTCGTCCATATGAGCATTTTGCCTTCCTGGCCTTGGTCACGGCAATTTAAGCCATAGACCGCCGAAGACCCTCATCCATGCCAACGGTCCTACCGAACGACATAGACCGGGTACGGTTCCGCCTGACCCGTGCTCATACCGCAACGGCAATTTAAGCCATATGCGCAGGTCAAGACTCACCGAGTCCCATTTCCGGCACAACAATCACATAACCCAGTTATGTTCACGTTGGCTCCCCGGCCATCGTGTTGGCAAAACCCGCCTTTGCCCAGTTTTCCGGGTGCACCTTGGAGTTAATCTCCAAGGCTCCCTGATGCAATCTACCACGTAGAAAACTCGAAAAACACCCAAACACCCGGAGTTTTCCCCGGTTCGTATGCAATGCAACATCACCGATCCAGCTCTACTTGTCCGGATAGGCTTCACACACAATGCCTATGTCCATTTTCGCATACGGACTCTACACAAGGGGGACTTCACATATCTACCCGAAGGAACGCTCCAACTCTTCGCTCACTCGCGAGAGCGGGCTTCCTATGCAAAGGAAAAGAGGGCTTCACATGCCCAAGGATGAGAAATCGTTACCCTTGCATTCTTCCGCGGCGCCATCGAAAACTACATGGTTGGAAAGCACCGCAACGACGTCGCCTCCGCGGATCTGGACTCGGATCGCGATTCGGGGCTCTGAAGCTCTTCCGGCGGCCGGATCTAGCCCTTCTTCCTCCTCCTTGCTCTCTCCTCTCTCTAGCTTTTAGAAAGAGAACCACTCAAGAGAAATGAGGGTTTCTAAACCCTATTCCCGGCTAAAACCTCCCAGGAGCAGCCCCCCACCGTCGGATCCCAAGACAAGGAAATGAACGGCCACGATTAAGCCCCAAATTATAAAATCTGGGCCGAACACGGGTTGGCACACAGCTGTGTGCCTGGCCGTGTAGCTCATTCGCCGTCTCGATCCAGATTGAAAACCAGCACACGGCATGTGACACGGCCGCCGACACGGCCGTGTCGCCTGCGACACGCCCGTGTCGGGACCCGTGTCACGCCCCCCGTGTGCAATAAATCGACACCTTGCAGTCAGAGTGGTATACGGCTTGGTGACACGGCATGGGACACACCCGTATCACATCTGACACGCCCGTGTCTGTGCCCGTGGCTCGGCCCGTGTACCACTTCGACGATTTCCTTGAGTGACACGGCCTGGGACACGCCCGTGTCCTAGGCCGTGTCCCTCCACACGACCAACGTCAACCAACACTTGTCGACTACACGGCCAATTCGACGATTCGAGCTCGACACGCCCGACACGGTCTCCGACACGCCCGTGTCGGGGGCCGTGTCACCTGCACTAAAAATCTAACTTGGCCAAAAACGATCCCCGCCGCTCCTACGACAAATTGGGGTGTTACAGTAACATCATAGGAACTAAATGGATATACATGAACAAACTGGATGAGAATGGTGTTATAGTCAGAAATAAAGCTAGTCTAGTTGCAAAGGGATATAGATAAGAAGAGAGTATAGAATTCGATCAAAGCTTTGAACCAGTGGCTATATTGGAGGCTATGAGACTCTTCCTGGCATATGCAGCCTACAAAAGATTCAAAGTTTACGAAATGGATATGAAGTCAGCCTTTCTAAATTGTAACCTTAAAGAAAGGGTCTATGTTGAGCAACCATTAGGTTTTGTTGACTCTAATAAACATAATCATGTTTATTTTTTATTAAGATCTCTCTATAGGTTAAAACAAGCCCCAAGGGCTTGGTATAGGACTCTGTCTAAATTCCTTCTAGAAAAAAATTCTCAAGAGGGAAAATAGACAAAATATTATTCCTAAGCGAAGTCAAAGGCAAGACCATCTTATTACAAATATATGTAGATGACATTAATTTGGTTTTACTGATGAGTCACTTTGCACTAAGTATTCCAAACTTATGCAAGGTAACTTTGAGATGAGTAGTAAGGGTGAACTTTGATTGTGCGATTTGTATTCTAAACTATTAGGGTTTATTTTCTTGTTTTTATTGCACTAATCATGTCTTGTAAGCTTAATTATTGACTTCATCAAGTATATATTATTGCCGCTAAAGTTTTCTTATCTTTTTGCAGGTTTCCAGAATTTTGGCCAAAATGCCCTAACACGCCCTCCCTGGGTATGTCAAAGGGCGTGTGACCTGATCCCGAGGAAGCTTGCTTCTAGAGTCAAAATAACAGGAAAAACCGCAAATACGCACCCCTTGACACGCCCTACTTGGGTGTGTCACATGGCATATCACGGGGCGTGTCAACCTCATCCCGAAGCCTACTGCCGCATTTAAAGATTTTTCTCCTCTGCACGCCAATAGTACTGACACGCCCCCCCCCCCCCCCCCCCCCCCCCGCCACCCTACCCAGGCGTGTGCCTGGCCGTGTTCAAACTTTTTCCAGGACTGACGGATTTTCGACCAATGATTTCTACGTGACGTGCATGTCACACCCCCACTACACGAGCGTCACCTAGGGCGTGTCCACCATCGTACAGAAGAAATCATCCTTCCTATAAGAATCCAGAGCCTGAGGTCAACCCCGTACGTGTCACGACCCCCTAACACACCCTCCCTGGGCATGATAGAGGGCATGTCTAATCCAAGGATTTTTTCCTATAAATACAGTGGTACACACTTGTGTCCAAAACAATTTAGGTTGTGAGGGGAGGTGCTGCCCTTTTGTTTCCTAGTCCTTTTTATGCTTTTTCTCCGCCTCACTCTTTCTAATTTTAGTTTTTATTATCCCTAGTTTAGTTTAAGCTTTTGTAATCGCTTTGGTAATTGATTTAGTAGTTTAATTTAATGCCAGCATAGTTTCATTTCCATGCAATTGTAATTTTTCTTTCAAGTGTAGCTCAATTTCATTATTAATATAAAGTGCCCCTTTATTTCTGTGTTCTTAATGCTTTTCTACTCATCCCTCCTCCTCCACTTCACTATGATTAACTAATCCTCCTTGTACTCGATCTTGATGATTTGAGGTTCGAGTTGATTAAGTTATGACGCTTTGAATTTACCTTTTCTTTTTAGGGTATAGGCCTTCGATTTACTCTTGATTATTCATGTTTGGAACTATATCATCGATATATAATCTCCATTTCTATTTTCACTCTTAGCTAGTCGAGAGGCTCGTAGTTTAAAGTGAACACTCAAGAGTAAAGAGAGAAGTATGCACCGATCAAGAGAGGTAGATGTCCAAATCTCCCGGATTGGAATAAAATCCAATAGTTGGGTTCACCGCATAAAGCGAGCTGTTGGGTCCGGCGTTCCTTCACTTGACCCGTGGCACTCTGCTACTTATATAAAAAATTAAGTAGCGCCCTCTCCAACAGTCCGGGCTTTTGGTGTAGTTGGGTATGTGCTTGATCCTACAATTGGTATCAGAGGAGGTCACGGGTTCAAGACCGGGGGGGGGGGCGCTATTAAATCCTGATTTTTCCCTTCTACCTGTGTGGGTCCGGTGGGTCAGGCAACCGTGGACATGTGGTAACCCCACCTCTGAGCCATGTGGGCAATGTGGTAACCCCACCTCTGAGCCGACGGGTTGTGCTGGACGCTGGGGGGGATTGTTGGGTCCGGCGTTCCTTCACTTGACCCGTGGCACTCTGCTACTTATATAAAAAATTAAGTAGCGCCCTCTCCAACAGTCCGGGCTTTTGGTGTAGTTGGGTATGTGCTTGATCCTACACGAGCTTTAGGCCTCCGATTTTGATAAGAGTATTGTCGGACCTTGCTAAACTCAGTTGGGAATGACTTTGAGAGAAGCGCGTTCAAGCTTTAGGAACCTCCACGGTCAAGGACCTTCACCCTATTAAGTTTAGGTTTATTATCGCGTTTTTAATCAACTTTTGCCGAGGTGATTCTTGATCGAGTTCTTTTCCATTTCATTACTCCAACCCTTCATTATAATCGTTTTATTAGCTCTCTATTTAACTACAATTAGTTCTCTTTTTAGTGTAATATTTCCTTTCTTAAGTGCGTTTAGATTTCTCTTTAACCCTGAAGTTTTGCTTCGATAAAATAAAAGTTTTTGTATGAGTAGGTTTACTCAATAGCTCCCGGATTTCAATACGACACTTGTGTCCCCTAGCTACAGTTTGATAGGTATACTTGCCTAGTCAGATTTCTAGTTCGGCTCTCTTTTACTCGACACCAAGTTTTTGGTGTCGCTGTCGGCGATATACTTTTGCTGATAATTTGAAAACACGAACCTATTACTTTTATCAATTCTCTTTCTCATCCTCTTTCAAAAAAGTCGAAAATCCAAAAAAAATTATTAACCCTCTTAATAGAAAATTCACTTCACAATTTTTCTACACCACCTAACTCTCTCAAAAAGGGCAAAGTTGCTTAAATACCACTATCTTGTCTTGTACCTTGCAAACCCTTCATTGGGTATCCCTTGGGAAGTTCAGGAGTTAAAACATAAAAAAATCTATTTCAAAAATAAAATTAGCTTCTCTTTTTTTAGTTTATTTATTTCTCTTTCTTCAGCTTCTCTTCTTTTAGTGCATGACACAAGGGAGTCCATCAGTTATTTTGGACTTGGACCAAAAAATTTAGAGTTGTGTTCGGAGAAGATCACGATTTCAAGGCCCATCTTTCCTAATACTGGTTGAGGATTCCGAGTCATTTTCTACTTTAAGAATTGAAGAACCCCACGTGGAGGAGGTCGTGCATAGGCCTATGCCCTATTATGCATGACCGAATCTAAAGGGAATAGAATCAAGCATCGTTCACCTTGCTATGCCTAACAATAATTTTGAACTGAAGACTAGAATAATTAAAATGGTGCAGAAACATGTGTAATATGACAAACTTCAAGATGAAGATCTGAACGCACATATAGCAAGCTTTCTAGAAATTTGTGACATCTTCAAAATCAATGCTGTTACAAATGATGCTATTAGGCTAAGACTCTTCCCCTTCTCTCTAAGAACTAAAGCAAAATAGTGGTTGATGACTCTGCCAAGTGTGAGCATCACCGCCTAGGATCAATTAACTGAAAAAATTTTGACGAAGTATTTTCCGCCAGCTAAAACTGCAAAACTTAGGAACGACATTTCTGCCTTTAGAAAAAATAGACTCTAAAACCATATATGAAACCTGGGAAAGATTTAAAGAACTGTTAAGACAATGCCACCATCATGCGCTGCCAGTATGGTTACAAGCGCAGACGTTTTATAACGGGCTAAATCAATATACAAAGCAAATGATAGGAGTAGCTTCTGGTGGTACTTTAAACCATAAGACCCTAGAAGCAGCTCTTCAGCTTTTTGAGGACATGGCCATGAACACCTATCTGTGGAATGTGCCTAGGTCCTGCCCAAATAAACATGCAGGTATATTTAAAGTGGACAACGTCTCTCAGCTAGCTCTTCAACTGGAAATTTTAAGTAAAAAAATTATGGAGATGACTGCTGCCTCCGCCACTCAGGTATGGGAATCTGCAATTCCTGCTCCCGAATAATTAGATTATGTTAATAATATGCCTAGAAATGCTTTTAATAATTTTTCTGCTGCGAATTTTCAAGCTCCTTGTTTTACTTTTTCGAATAGTTATAATCCTATTTTATGGAACCACCCGAATTTTTCATGGAGTTATCCTTCGAACGCAATGTGCCCTCCACCACAAAATGATTTTTCTGCACCACCTCCACCTCTTCAAAATTATCCAAAACCTCCAATCTTGGAGGAGTTACTTTCTAAATATATAACCACAAATGACGCTACTATAAGAACCCTAACCGGAAGCGTTAAAAATCTAGAAAATCAAGTTGGACAACTCGCAAAAATTATTTGTTAGCGACACGCATGGTCTCTTCCTTCCAATACCGAGCCCAACCCCAGAGAGTAAGCAAAAACTATAACTCTTCGGAGTGGGAAGCAAGTTTCTAGTATGGTTAGTGAATAGCCTGAGGCAAGCTCCACTCCCATTTTGAAAATTCCGCCACCCGGTAAACAAGAAGTTATCATTCCCCTCTCTACTTTAGAAAAAGATCTCACACCACCACCCATCTTTTAAAATAATCCAACTCCACCATACACTTCTGAACTTAACAAACAATGGCAGGATGATCAGTATTCTCGCTTCCTAGAAATATTTAAGCAAATCCACAAAAATCTGCCCTTCCACAAAGCAATCTCCCAGATGCCGAAGTACGCTAAGTACCTTAAGGACCTCCTGACTAATAAAAATAAGTAAGAGAACTTGTCACACATCACGCTAAATGTCGAGTGCTCTGCAGTCTAAACAAATTGTTGCCAAAGAAGATCAATGATCCGAGTAGTTTTTCTTTACCGTGTATCTTTGGTGATCTTTTTGTCAAGCACACATTGGTTGAGTTAGGTGAGAGTATCAAACTAATTCCCCTCTTATTGTTCAAAAAGTTAGGAATTATTAGCCTCAACCCCATGTGCATGAGTATCCAGCTCACAAAATTTTTTTTAAAGTACACGTTTGGAATAGTGGAGGATGGTTTAGTCAAAGTCGACAAATTCATCTTCCTGGTGTATTTCGTCAAATTATACATTGAAGAAGACGTCGAGGTTCCCTTGATCCATGGCTGCCCTTCATTGCCACCTCTCGAGCTATCATTTTCATAAGCAATGGTAAACTCTTCCTTTGAGTAGGCGATGATGAAGTGACCTTCCCTATCACCCCTTCATTGAAAAACACCCTTGAGAATGATGATGCCTGTTTCTTCTTAGAATCCTTATATGATGTATCATCCTAATACCCTTCTTATAGTGAAAATGAATTTTCTGATTTTTGTCCTCCCTCTACTCTTCCAATAGAATCTCTACAAGAAGTCTTCATGGCCACTAACCCCACTCCTTTTAAATTTTCGTTTAAAAAAGTCTACGAAGACATAGTTTTTGAAAAAGAAAGAATTTCTAAAACCTCGTATGAAGAGCCCCCTACCCTAGAATTAAAGGAACTTCCCGAACATCCTTGGTATGCCTTCTAAGAAAAGGATTCCAAGCTACCTGTAATAGTTTTGGCCAACCTGACTGAAGTACAAAATGATAAACTCCTAGTTTTACGTAAACATCGCCGAGCTATTGCCTGGCAAATTTGTGATATCAAGGGCATAAGCCCATCTTTCTTCACTCACAAAATCTTAATGAAAAATAATTAGCATAACTCCATACAACCTCAACATTGTATAAACCCAAACATGAAAGAAGTCGTAAAGCGCGAGGTTATGAAACTCTTAGACACAGGAATATCTATCCTATATCCGATAGTAAGTGGGTTAGTCCTGTCCAGGTAGTGCAAAAAAAGGGTGGGATAACTGTAATTATAAATGAAAATAATGGTTTAATCCTAATATGGACGGTGACCAGATGGCGAATGTGTATTGACTATTGGAAGTTGAATGACGCCACCCGCAAGGACCACTTTCCTTTATCGTTCATCGATCAAATTTTAGAGTGATTATCAGTCCATAGCATTTATTGTTTTCTCGATGGCCTCTTAGGGTATTTTCAAATCCCCATCTCTCCCGAGGTCCAGGAGAAAACTATGTTTACTTGTACCTTCGGCACCTTCGCTTACTGAAGAATGTCGTATGGATTGTGCAATGCGCCAGCTACATTCTAGCGATGTATGCTCGCTATCTTTGACAAGTACATAGAAAGCATTATGGATGTATTCATGGATGATTTCTCCGTGTTAGGCAATGCCTTCGATAGTTGTTTGAAAAATTTAGAAAAAGTCTTAGAACGATGCGAAGAAACTAACCTTGCCCTAAATTGGGAAAAATGCCATATTATGGTGAGGGAAGGCTAGTTTTGGGTCATAAGATTTCTGCGCGAGTGATTGAAGTAGACATAGCCAAGATAGAAGTTATCGAGAAGCTACCACCGCCTACGAACGTCAAAGCTATAAGAAGTTTCCTAGGAAACGCTGGCTTTTACCGTCGTTTCATAAAGGACTTCTCCAAAATCACCAAACCCATTAATCAACTCTTAGAAAAAGACGCCCCATTTTTTTTTGATGACCTTTGTTTAACTGCCTTAGAATTAATAAAAGATAAATTAATTAACGCCCCCCATTATGATAGTTCCAATATTGGAACTTCCCTTTGAAAATATGTGCGATGCGAGTTGTTTCGCGGTAGGAGCTGTATTAGGTCAACGAATATCTAAAAACTTCCACCCCATCTATTATGCAAGTAAAACACTCACATCTGCACATGAAATTACACCACGACCGAGAAGGAGCTCCTAGCTGTAGTATTCCCTTTTGATAAATTCTGCCAATATATTACGATTTCCAAAATTATAGTTTTTACGGACCACTCGACCCTCAAATATCTTCTTGCCAAGACGGATGCCAAGCCGCGCCTGATTTGCTGGGCCTTACTCCTCCAATAGTTTGACTTAGAAATCCGTGATAAGCGAGGAACTGAGAATTTGGCAGCCGACCATCTCGCACGATTTAATAATCCTTATATTGAAAATTTAGATGAAAAAATTTTAATGATTATTTTCCTAATTAAACGCTGCTTTCAATTAACACTTCTCTTTCACCTTGGTTTGCACACATAGCCAATTATTTAGTTGCTCGTGTACTCCCAAAAGAGTTCTCCTCTCAGCAAAAGAAGAAATTCTTTTCTGAGTTGAAGAATTATTTTTGGGAGGACCCAGATCTTTTTAGAGTCTGTGCGGACCATGTGATACGGAGATGTGTCTCTTTTGAAGAAGGTTTAGATATTTTAAAACATTTGCACGAAGGACCGACTTGTGGTCACTATCAAACTGCTCGCACCGTCCACAAGGTGCTTTGCGCGGGTTTTTACTGGCCTATTCTGTTTAAAGACGCGCAAACCTTTGGGAGTAGGTGTGATAGTTGCCAACGGTCAGGAAATTTTTCCAATAAAAATGAAATGCCGCAAAATTATTTCCTTGAGTGCGAAGTTTTTGACCTCTGTGGAATTGATTTTGTTGACCCCCTTCCTTCTAGTTTCTAAAATAAATATATTTTAGTTGTCGCCCATTATGTTTCTCGTTGGGTTGAAGCCCAAGCTCATCCTACTCACGATACCCGAGTCATACTTTTGTTATTAAAAAAATTATTTTATCGATTCAGTATGCCACGAGCAATCATTAGCGATTGGGGTTCACATTTCTGTAATGCATAGTTTTCAAAAAAAATTTATTAAATATGGCGTTACACATAAGCTTTCAACTGCCTACCACCCCCAAACTAATTGACAAGTCGAAATAGTGAACAGAGAGATTAAATAAATTTTAGAAACGACTGTTTCCACCTCTAGAAAGGACTGGTCAACCAAATTAGACGATGCTTTATGGGCCTACCGAACAACATACAAAACCGCCCTCGGATGTACGCCATATCGGTTGGTTTATGGAAAATCATGCCATTTACCCGTAAAACTAGTAAACGACGCTTCTTGGGCCTTGAGGTTTTTGAATTTTGATAACCACTCTGTCGGTGACCATAGAAAATTTCAACTTAACGAACTCGATGAGTGGCGCTCTTACGTAGACGAAAACAACAAATTTTATAAAGAGCAGACAAAACATTTTCACGAAAAACACATAAGGCACCCAAAAACCTTTAAGCCGAGCGACCAAGTTCTTCTGTATAATTCGCGTTTACGTTTATTTCCGGGCAAAATTAAAGTCACAATAGTCTAGGTTGTTTTCTATTATAGAAGTTTTTCCTTACAGTAATGTTTTAATTTCACACCCTTATAAGAATGATTTCAAAGTGAATGGTCAACGTCTTAAATTATATTTTTCTGGTGATGAAGATGTCTGTCTGAACAATATTAATCTTATGCTGCACGAACTGTAACTTTAGACTATTTTAAAAGCTTTAATTATTATTTTGGACAAAATATTTTTGGACAATATTATTTTGTTGCGTCGAGCTCAAATAACGTTTTAAACAAAGGGCGCTCTTGGGAGGCAACCCAAGTTATCTTTTTTTGTTTTCTTTATTTTCCAATTTTTGCCCCGGACGGCTCCGACAAGCTGAAGCTTCTGCGATCGCCTGCTCCAAAGCTGCTGAATCCATCACGAAGTATGGTGGTTAAAACTCGTGGCGCCCCTCGGGTTAGGGTTAGTGGTTTTATTTAGAAATATAAGAGGAGATTTTATTAGAAAGAAAGGCGGGGCGCGCGGATTCATTTTATATAAAAAAGGGTTGAAACTGAGTTTTAATGAAAGGGAGGCAAGTGCACCTATCGTGAGAAGTACCGGATATTCCGGTGTGGAATATCGGGGTCGTATTGTTCTCGGGGTCGGTTTACCTATTTTTACTTTTTCCCTGAAAGAACTATTATTTTACCTGTAAGACCCCCCTCCCGGAACACAACACACGGCACGAGGGGAGTCTTATGCCCGAAATAGCCGCCTTGCGGTAGCACTAACACACGGGTTAGCCTTTACCACAAGACGCCTATTCCGCCGGCTACAATCCATATCACAACGATTATGCCAACCCAACCATAACAGAAAAGTAAAGCTAAAAGCAGTTCAGTTCACAGCTAAGTTAAAGTCCAAAAATAGCGGAAGATAACAAGCACAACAGGCTTGTACAAATAAACAAGAGTCTAGAAATGTTTTGCCAAACGGCTACATGAAAACACTCACTACTGTCACTGACGGTGCCGATGGCACCACCACCTCAGGTCCTATCATCCGGGCCTGGCTGTCCTGCTGCATAGTCCGTTGCCGCTCTACCTGCGGGGTTTCCTCCTAAAAAGGAAGACGTAGCAACCGTTAGTCATAAGACTAAGTGGCTTCACATCCGCTCCCCCGGCGACTCCTCGGCACCGGGTGGAGAAAGGAACGAGGTACAATATATATATATATATGCAAGTAAACAAGCAGGTGACAATAAGTATGGTGAAGTATAAACTACGCTACACAACTAGCAGTTCTACGAATATCAATAATATATAAATGACAGCAGGTATAATTAATCAGAATAGTAACTTAACTTATAAGAGTGCCCATACAAACTTATAAGTTAAGGATCGGCTTAACAGTAAAGTAACTCATCGTATAAGAGTGCCCATACAAACTTATACGATGAGGATCTTGTGTATGCAATGAATGACATGATATGAATGTTATGCAATGACAGAATCATACGCACGCACATGCAAGTTGCTATGTCAACACAGACTAGAAGTTCCCACTTTTCGAGCAGGTAGCTAACCTCTCAGGCGTCGTCCGTCGTGGCCAGACGGCGACAGTGGAGCGGGCGTCTCCACTACTAGGTGGTATCACACTACCTATCCTAGGCCCCCGTATGCCTCAACGCTAAGAACACAACAGCGGAGCTCACATGCGTACTACGGATCAGAAGGGGTCTTGGGTAAATGTGCACCAAGAACACAGCCCAACCTGGCCTTTGATTTCGAACCGGATGGAACCTCGGAAGCGCACGAGGTGCAAGCCCAACCGTTCTCATGGCGCGGAGGAGATCTCGGGTTATGGACACCAAGTATCTAACCCTACCGCCCAAGGTCTACCCCTTGGCTCCCATCGGTGTGACGACTGGCGAACCCGTAGACCTGCCACAATCATTATCTCAACATCGCGACACGATGAATCGTCGCACATCACATGCCCCAAAACAACTCACTCGATGCTACCCGTAGGGAGACTTCAACTCTAAGCATCGGTTGTTAATAAACCCCTTGGGCTCGGATTACAGTTACAAAATACTCTTCACATAGTGTTCATCGTGTTCACGCCCACCTATTCAATGGATTCACCTCAACACTACGCATAATAGATATGTTCAACACCAAATTGTATAAATATATCCTATACCAATCTCAACTCCTAATATCTAACCTTCCCATCCAATCCATTCCTCTACCATTACATGGTTATTCCCCAATACACAACCAAATGAGTAACCATGCTAAATTATAGCAACAACAACATTATAGATATATGGGAGCAAGATATCAAATGAGCAAATCACAATCATTGCAAGAGTGCTAACATTATAAATTAACAAGTGCATTAACATAGGATAGCCCAATACTAAAACTGGGATTCCTGGAGCTACAGGAATCCGATCACAATGCACAACCACTCGTTGGAAAGGTATTCGCGAGGGCTACGACTTTCGTGTTGAGTCGATCGCCCAGATCTGGTTGCAACATACCAGAAATTCAACTCGAATACGTACAGGAAACAGTTTCCTGTACAGGAATTTTCCCGAACGCGGCGGACTCGAACCAGCTTTCCCGTAACTACAGGTATCGCATGGAAACGATCAACCCCTCGTTGGAAAGGTAATTTCAAGGGCTACGACTTTCGTGTTGAGTCGATCACCCAGATCTGGCCAAAACACCTCCGAAATTGGCCACGAAGGTCACCGCGTGCAGAAATCAGATTTCTGCACGCATCTTAAGGCGAGATGAACGGCATCCGTTCATCTTCTTCCTTGCAACGACCTCGCATAAACTTCTCCAGAAATCACACCCAACCTTATTTCTCCTTTCAAAGCCAAACCCCCAACGAAAACCCCTCTCATCTCCACTTTGAAGGATGAGAAGGTTGAGGGAGACTAAGCCTAAAACCTAGGCATGGCTTATCCTAAGAACTCTCCTCCTCACCATCAAGACTCTATGGAGTCGATGTCTCTCCTATAATAACTATAGATCTAGCACCAAGGGAGAGGGGAGGAAGCTCACCTCAAGTCCAGCGGTACCACCATGGCCGGCCATGAGCCTCGCACTCCTTCGCGGCGGCATTGTTTTTTCCCTTGACGGTGGCGGCGTTTTGATTCCTCCAAGGATGGCTCCGGCAAGCTCTTCCTCCTCCTCCAGCCAAGAACCCTCTCAGGAATTTCGGGGCAGAAGAAAGGAGATGAAATGCTAGGGTTTCCCAACTTTTTCCTTTTTATACATCGCAGACACGGGTAGGCACACGGCCGTGTTCCTACCCGTGTTCAGGTGACACGGCCGTGTGGCATGCCGTGTCTAGGGCCGTGTTCCTCCCAGAACCACTTTCTGCCGGGTCAGGGTTGCGGCACACGGGTAGGGACACGGCCGTGTCCCGACCCGTGTCCTAGGCACACGGCTAGGGACACGCCCGTGTCCCAACCCGTGTCCTTGGCACACGGCTAGGGACACGCCCGTGTCCCAATACCCGTGTACCTCTCTGACTGGTAAGCCTATTTTTATGAGGCACACGGGTATGGACACGGCCGTGTCCATACCCGTGTCAGCCAAAAATGTCGTTTTGCCTTGTTTTCCTTATTTCCCGTACGTCCGCACCTGTTCACCCACATCCCCCATTGGGCTCACCACAACCCCCTTAACTCAAATACGCAATCAAGGGGCCTAGCGCGAATTGGGACGTTACAAATCCTATAAACAAAATAAAAGATTTCGTCCCCGAAATCAGGGTAAGGCTATGGGGGTGAAACACATAAAATGGAACTATGCTTTCAAATAAAATTTTTACCTGGAGTAAATAATTCCGGGTAGCGCTCTTGCATCAAATCCCTTGTCTCCCATGTGCACTCTTCCTTCCCGTGATTAGACCATAGCACCTTCACCAAGGGAACACTTTTGCGGCGCAAGGTCCTTGTCTCGTTATCAACGATCCGCACCGGCTCCAGTCGCACAGACCTATCAGACTCCACGGCACCATCCGCCGTTGGGATATACTGTTCAGGTCGCAACAAAGCCTTCCGAAGCGACGATACATGGAACACGTCGTGAAGGTTCTCCAGCTCCGGTGGTAACTCCAATCGATAGGCCAGAGGGCCAATCCTTTCCACTACAACATAGGGCCCAACATACCTTGGGCTGAGCTTCTTGACTCCATGTACTCGTGACACTCCGTGCATCGGTCGAATCTTCAGGAACACCTTATCACCCACTTGAAACTCTACCATACGGTGCCTTGCGTTGTAATATTTCGCCTGTCGGCTTTGAGCCTCTAGCATTCGATTCCGGATCAACCTAAACACCGCGTCCGTGTCATCAATATACTCATTTCCCAATGTCTTCGGATCTTCGTCTTGCACCCAGGACAAGGGTGTTCTACACCTCCTTCCATACAAAGCTTCATGAGGTGCCATTCCAATACTAGCTTGATGACTGTTATTATAAGAGAACTCCACGAGAGGTAAGAGCCTCTCCCATGGTTCTCCTTTATCTAGCACACACAACCTCAATAGGTCCTCCAATGTTCGGATGGTTCGTTCAGATTGCCCGTCCGTTTGTGGGTGAAAGGCTGTGCTAAAGGCGAGGCGCGAGCCCAAATAAGCCTGTACAGCCCTCCATTCTCTTGAAGTAAACCGACCATCCCGGTCGGAGACGATCGTCTTTGGCACACCATGGTACCGCACAAATTGTTCCACAAAGAGACGCACTAAGACGCCCACTTGCGCCTCCTTCTTCATTGGGATGAATCGGGCTACCTTGGTCAACCGGTCAACTATCACCCACACAGAATCATTCCCCGAGCGCGAGCGAGGTAACCCGTGGACGAAGTCCATGGAGATGTCCTCAAATTTCCATTCGGGGATGGGCAACGACTGTAGCATTCCACCGGGGCTTCGGCACTCTGCCTTCACCATTTGGCAGGCCACACAATGAGTAACAAAGTACCTGACATCCCTCTTCATGCCCGGCCAACACATCGTCTTTCTCAAATCGGTGTACATCTTCGCGATCCCCGGGTGCACCGAGTACTTGGAGCAATGGGCCTCCTTTAGAATATCCTCCCGAATGTTGTCACCTTCGGGGATGTAAAGCCGGCCACGAAAATGGATGAGGCCGTCTTTTAGGGAGTATTCTTCCGTAGTCCCATCCTCCATTGACTTGAAAGCCGGGGTTAAAGCCGCATCCTTCTTTTGTTCCGTACGGATCCGGTCTCGTATGTTGCAAACTATACTCATCATGGCCAAATATTCGGTATACTCTTCCGGTTGATTCTTAAAGACCAAAGTGATTTCCATCTCTTGCAGCGCCCGGATTAACTCCATCCTCATCAAGCGGGATTCCGTGCTCGCTTCCGGCGCTTTCCGGCTCAAGGCATCAGCTACGGAATTAACCTTCCCGGGGTGGTAGTTCAAGGTGAAATCATAGTCGCACAAGAACTCCAACCACCGCCGCTGTCTCAAGTTTAACTCCTTTTGGGTGTGAACGTACTTCAGATTTTTGTGATCCGAGTAGATCTCGCAGTGGACGCCGTATAAATAATGCCTCCACATCTTCAAGGCGAATACCACCGCTCCCAACTCTAGATCATGCACCGGGTAGCTGGCTTCATGCTTCTTCAACTGTCTTGAAGCATAAGCGATCACATGCCCATTCTGCATCAACACAGCTCCCATCCCTTGATACGACGCATCCGTGTAAACTTGAAAGCCCTCCTTCCCAGATGGAAGAGCTAGGATGGGTGCAGTCGTCAATCTGTCTTTCAACTCTTGGAATGCAGCTTCGCACTGGGGTGTCCATTCAAACGACACACCCTTCTTGGTCAGCGTAGTAAGGGGAAGGGCGATCTTCGAGAAGCCTTTCACGAACTTGCGATAGTACCCGGCAAGTCCAAGAAAGCTCCGTATGTCGGCCGCTGACTTCAATGGCGACCACTCCTTCACGGCCCGCACCTTGGCCGGATCTACAGCTAGCCCCGCCCCACTAATCACATGTCCCAAGAACGCGACCTCTCGAAGCCAAAACTCACATTTGCTGAACTTGGCAAACAAAGTGTGCTCCTTTAGTTTCCTCAGCACTAAAGTTAGATGTTCGGCGTGTTCTGCTTCAGTCTTGGAGTAGACTAGGATATCATCGATGAACACGATGACAAAGATGTCCAAATAAGGGCTGAACACCTTGTTCATCAAGCTCATAAAGGCGGAAGGGGCGTTTGTGAGCCCAAACGGCATCACGGTGAATTCATACAAACCATATCTCGAACTGAACGCCGTCTTCTGAATGTCATCTTCTTGTATCCTCAGCTGATAATATCCTGAACGCAGATCTAACTTGGAGAACCAATACGATCCCACCAATTGATCGAATAATTCATCAATGCACGGTAGGGGATAGGTGTTCCGCACCGTTAACCGGTTCAACTCTCGATAATCAATACATAACCGCAAGGTGTCATCCTTCTTTTTGACGAACAAAACGGGCGCTCCCCAAGGCGACGAGCTTGGGCGAACGAACCCTGCTTCCACCAATTCCTGAAGCTGGACTCTAAACTCTGCAAGTTCCTTCGAAGCCATTCGGTATGGAGCTCGCGAGACGGGCTTGGCACCCGGAATTAGCTTGATTTGGAAGTCCACTTCCCTATGCGGGGGTAGTCCTGGCAATTTCTCGGGAAATACCTCGGGAAATTCTCGCACCACCCGCACATCCTTGACCTCTAATGTCAATTTCTTCAACTCGAAGCAAATTACATAGACCTCGTCCCCTTCCATATGAGATTTCATAACTTGGATTGAAGATAATAATTTACGGGGTGCGAATTTAATACCTTGGAAGATGACTTCCGAGTCTCCATGCCTCAACATAACTTGCTTCTCCGCACAATTGATCCTGGCGTGGTGCCAGTCCAACCACTTCATGCCCAGGATGAGATCGAACTCCGGGATTCTTAACACTGTAGCCGGAGTTTCAAAGAACTTTCCTCCAATAAGGGTGTCGAAGTCGCAACTTGCTGACGACGTCATCTCAGAGCCGTCCGGAAGGCGCACCCTTTGAGTAATGCCCGTGAAGTGTTGCACTCCCTCCAAGTCCTTCACGAAGTCCTCCGAAATGAACGAGTGAGACGCACCCGTGTCAAATAACGTATAGGCGGGTCTCCCGCTAACCACGACAGTGCCTAGGTTCCAAAAGGGTAATCACTATTCAGAATAGCGCGTATCATTTGTATCATAAATCTAACAAGTCATATAATATTAAAACAATTTTGCACGTACCGGTGATGACTTCCTGCGGATTTCTCTCCTGAGTCATATCCAATGCGAATACATGCTCCCGTGCATATCCTTGATTTCTCCCTGGTGGTCCTCTTCCTCGGCCACGCATGTGCCCTCGTCCCCGTGGAGCTACTGGAGGGGAGCAATAGGGGCACCCCCGATCAGTCGCGGGCAAACTCGTCGGACATGCCCCGGTTGGTTGCACTCAAAACATATCATCTCACGTCGGACCCCAGGTTGTTGATAATATTGCTACTGCGGTGGTGGTGGTAAAGGTAGTGGTTGCGGAGTTGGGTACTCCACCCGATAGTTCCGGTTGACCCACCGACCGCCTCTGTGGTTTCCCTTTCCTCTGCCATGATCATTCCGCCTTCTATTACTAGGGCCGACTTCAATTACACCTTCCGCAGGTCTCTTGCCACATCCCATGTGGTCCGCCTCCAGTCTCTTTGCCATGTCAATGATTTCTGCCAGGCTTCCATCGGCTATAAACAAAAGGGCCTGCCTCAGGGGGTCCCTTAACCCTTTGTAGAAGCGCTTCGCATAGCCTCTATCGTCCAAATCATAGGAATCAGCAAACCTAGCGAGGTGTTGGAACTCCCTCTGGTACTCCGTTACCGATTTCGATCCCTGCTTCAGCTGCAGAAATCTTTCTTCAAGTTCATCCCGAGCAGAAGAAGGAATGAAGTGATCCAGAAAAGCCTCGGTGAACTCGTTCCAACTGATGTCCGTGTACAACCGCCCTTGGAAGGTGGAGCCCATGAGGGACTTCCACCACCTTTTGGCGTGTAGCTCTAGCAGCGTCACTACCAATGTCACCGCCATGTTGTTCGGACATCTTATGCCAGCCATCAATTCCTGCACGGTATCAAGCCATTCCTCGGTGCGCACCGGCGATTCTGTCCCAAGATAGGCAGGAGGGGACAGGGCACGGAAGGTGCTCACCCAGTTGGAGCCTGGCGCCTGTTGTTGCACCGGAGCTTGCTGGGCTTTAAATGCATCCAATATGGCTGACAGCGTTTGTCCCAGTTCCGACTGCTGGAATTATGAAGGGACGGAAGGGGTAGGAGTGCCCCCAACCGGCTCCACCTGCGCTGGGACCTATACGCAAGGTACAAACTAGGGTCAGGTTGGCTAAAACTAATGTCAAAGTTGGACAACTTAGTGTGAATTACATATGGGCACACCACTGCTTCCGCTAAGTCGGTTTGTCCCCAAACCGACTAATCGAACGGGAGTGGCCCATTGTTACCTGACTGCTGTAGGTGAAGATCGGCTTAGTCTGATACCATTTGTAAGACCCCCCTCCCGGAACACAACACACGGCACGAGGGGAGTCTTATGCCCGAAATAGCCGCCTTGCGGTAGCACTAACACACGGGTTAGCCTTTACCACAAGACGCCTATTTCGCCAGCTACAATCCATATCACAACGATTATGCCAACCCAACCATAACAGAAAAGTAAAGCTAAAAGCAGTTCAGTTCACAGCTAAGTTAAAGTCCAAAAATAGCGGAAGATAACAAGCACTACAGGCTTGTACAAATAAACAAGAGTCTAGAAATGTTTTGCCAAACGGCTACATGAAAACACTCACTACTGTCACTGACGGTGCCGATGGCACCACCACCTCAGGTCCTATCATCCGGGCCTGGCTGTCCTGCTGCATAGTCCGTTGCCGCTCTACCTGCGGGGTTTCCTCCTAAAAAGGAAGACGTAGCAACCGTTAGTCATAAGACTAAGTGGCTTCACATCCGCTCCCCCGGCGACTCCTCGGCACCGGGTGGAGAAAGGAACGAGGTACAATATATATATATATATGCAAGTAA
This sequence comes from Platanthera zijinensis, assembly GCA_039513925.1. NCBI lineage: Eukaryota > Viridiplantae > Streptophyta > Magnoliopsida > Asparagales > Orchidaceae > Platanthera > Platanthera zijinensis. The sequence continues at coordinate 85,391,339 of CM077089.1, forward strand.
ACAAGCAGGTGACAATGGTGAAGTATAAACTACGCTACACAACTAGCAGTTCTACGAATATCAATAATATATAAATGACAGCAGGTATAATTAATCAGAATAGTAACTTAACTTATAAGAGTGCCCATACAAACTTATAAGTTAAGGATCGGCTTAACAGTAAAGTAACTCATCGTATAAGAGTGCCCATACAAACTTATACGATGAGGATCTTGTGTATGCAATGAATGACATGATATGAATGTTATGCAATGACAGAATCATACGCACGCACATGCAAGTTGCTATGTCGACACAGACTAGAAGTTCCCACTTTTCGAGCAGGTAGCTAACCTCTCAGGCGTCGTCCGTCGTGGCCAGACGGCGACAGTGGAGCGGGCGTCTCCACTACTAGGTGGTATCACACTACCTATCCTAGGCCCCCGTACGCCTCAACGCTAAGAACACAACAGCGGAGCTCACATGCGTACTACGGCTCAGAAGGGGTCTTGGGTAAATGTGCACCAAGAACACAGCCCAACCTGGCCTTTGATTTCGAACCGGATGGAACCTCGGAAGCGCACGAGGTGCAAGCCCAACCGTTCTCATGGCGCGGAGGAGATCTCGGGTTATGGACACCAAGTATCTAACCCTACCGCCCAAGGTCTACCCCTTGGCTCCCATCGGTGTGACGACTGGCGAACCCGTAGACCTGCCACAATCATTATCTCAACATCGCGACACGATGAATCGTCGCACATCACATGCCCCAAAACAACTCACTCGATGCTACCCGTAGGGAGACTTCAACTCTAAGCATCGGTTGTTAATAAACCCCTTGGGCTCGGATTACAGTTACAAAATACTCTTCACATAGTGTTCATCGTGTTCACGCCCACCTATTCAATGGATTCACCTCAACACTACGCATAATAGATATGTTCAACACCAAATTGTATAAATATATCCTATACCAATCTCAACTCCTAATATCTAACCTTCCCATCCAATCCATTCCTCTACCATTACATGGTTATTCCCCAATACACAACCAAATGATTAACCATGCTAAATTATAGCAACAACAACATTATAGATATATGGGAGCAAGATATCAAATGAGCAAATCACAATCATTGCAAGAGTGCTAATATTATAAATTAACAAGTGCATTAACATAGGATAGCCCAATACTAAAACTGGGATTCCCGGAGCTACAGGAATCCGATCACAATGCACAACCACTCGTTGGAAAGGTATTCGCGAGGGCTACGACTTTCGTGTTGAGTCGATCGCCCAGATCTGGTTGCAACATACCAGAAATTCAACTCGAATACGTACAGGAAACAGTTTCCTGTACAGGAATTTTCCCGAACGCGGCGGACTCGAACCAGCTTTCCCGTGGCTACAGGTATCGCATGGAAACGAGCAACCCCTCGTTGGAAAGGTAATTTCAAGGGCTACGACTTTCGTGTTGAGTCGATCACCCAGATCTGGCCAGAACACCTCCGAAATTGGCCACGAAGGTCGCCGCGTGCAGAAATCAGATTTCTGCACGCATCTTAAGGCGAGATGAACGGCATCCGTTCATCTTCTTCCTTGCAACGACCTCGCATAAACTTCTCCAGAAATCACACCCAACCTTATTTCTCCTTTCAAAGCCAAACCCCCAACGAAAACCCCTCTCATCTCCACTTTGAAGGATGAGAAGGTTGAGGGAGACTAAGCCTAAAACCTAGGCATGGCTTATCCTAAGAACTCTCCTCCTCACCATCAAGACTCTATGGAGTCGATGTCTCTCCTATAATAACTATAGATCTAGCACTAAGGGAGAGGGGAGGAAGCTCACCTCAAGTCCAGCGGTACCACCATGGCCGGCCATGAGCCTCGCACTCCTTCGCGGCGGCATTGTTTTTCCCTTGACGGTGGCGGCGTTTTGATTCCTCCAAGGATGGCTCCGGCAAGCTCTTCCTCCTCCTCCAGCCAAGAACCCTCTCAGGAATTTCGGGGCAGAAGAAAGGAGATGAAATGCTAGGGTTTCCCAACTTTTTCCTTTTTATACATCGCAGACACGGGTAGGCACACGGCCGTGTTCCTACCCGTGTTCAGGTGACACGGCCGTGTGGCATGCCGTGTCTAGGGCCGTGTTCCTCCCAGAACCACTTTCTGCCGGTCGGGATTGCGGCACACGGGTAGGGACACGGCCGTGTCCCGACCCGTGTCCTAGGCACACGGCTAGGGACACGCCCGTGTCCCAACCCGTGTCCTTGGCACACGGCTAGGGACACGCCCGTGTCCCAATACCCGTGTACCTCTCTGACTGGTAAGCCTATTTTTATGAGGCACACGGGTATGGACACGGCCGTGTCCATACCCGTGTCAGCCAAAAATGCCGTTTTGCCTTGTTTTCCTTATTTCCCGTACGTCCGCACCTGTTCACCCACATCCCCCATTGGGCTCACCACAACCCCCTTAACTCAAATACGCAATCAAGGGGCCTAGCGCGAATTGGGACGTTACATTACCGATAATATTTATATTTTGTTTATTTATATAAAAAAGATGGCAGACGTAAAAATATAAATATTGCAGAAAGAAAATATTAAGACGATGAATAAATTAGCGCGACGATATCAGAATAGAATTCGGACAAAAATAAACTTTTAATAAAAAGAGATCCTAAATTGCAAATTAATTAAGGCGGAGTCTTGGTCGTGGAGGTTCCACGGGAATGAGCTCACTTATCTCTAGGACTATTGCTCACCTGAATGCTAAGACTATTTTAACGATTGTTAGGCTGACGAAAGATTCCTCTTAACGCCCGCATTACGCTAAGAACCCAGCTATTGGTTGGGGAACCCAATCTGGTAGAGTTGCGCGCCTCCTCTCTCGAGGGTAAGTGCGAAACTCTCTTTACCCAAGGTTGATCGGTCCATACGTTCGGCCTCTCGGCCAACTACGTATGGACAACAGAAATAGAGCCCACACATCGATATGTGGTCCTACGCATCGTTAACCCGGGGCAAACCTTAAGTAATTTTAATTAACTAGAAAAAGAGGACCTTTAATTATTTAAAGCGATTTTATTTGTACCAATGCTCTTCGACATTGAGGGCTAAGAGCGGTTAGCCACTCATCGGAATGGAAACGGCTAAAGATAGAAAGCGATAAAATAAAGAAGGAAAGGAAAGCAGTAAATAAAGCTGTAAATGAAAGAAGTAAAAGAAAGCAGTAAATTGCGAGTCCCGGCTCAAGGAGTGGGCGAGAGAAGAAAGCGGTAAATGACAAGTCCTGGCTCAAGCGAGTGGGCGGGAATAAATCCATCTCATACACGCACACACTCTACTTGAAATAAAACGCACACACACACAAAATCCTACTCAAGTGAGTAGGAAGAAAATTAAAGCGATAAATTCCAAGTCCTACTCAAATGAGTAGGCGGGAAATGAAAGAACGTCATTTAACTCTTAACGAGTAGGCGAAAATAAATGCGTACACACATACACTCTACATATATTGAAAGAAAGCTATAAAATCTAACTCATACACGCACGCACACTATATAAAAAATAAGAAAAACAAAGTTATCTAAAAATTAAAACAACGACATTTCTACCGCTAGAATGAGGTAGAAATGCGTAAAAAGACAAAATAAAAATAAAAGGAACAAAAATATTTGAAAATAAATGAAAAATTAAAATGCTCGAAAAATTCAAACCACTATATTTTAATTCTTATAACTCCGTAAAGTGCGTAAAAAGTGGAAATAAAGTAAAAAGAACGAAAAGTTTTACGACCTAAAAGACAAAATCTAAGTTAGTGAAAAATAAAAACCACTTTGAAAACGCTTTTACAGATTTATAGGAATGTATAAAAAGCTAATAATATCCTAAGTCTAATAAAACTAAGGTTCATGAAAAGCAAACGGGCGGCATAATGGCTAGAAAATGCGATAAATTCCTAAACTAAACAAGTAAAGAAAAGCTATAGAAAAACATAAAACATAAAAGGCACAAAAAGGGTAACGAAAAATTACTTTGGGTAGGCGCATTCAAATAGTTTTTTCATACTATGCAAAGAGGAGAAAATGACAAATTTTATTGAACTGAAAAGTGATTACAATAAAGCTAAAGCAAGAAATCTAATACAAACTAAGAGAGAGAGGGCGGGGGGATAAAATTCCGTTACATTACATAAGAAGCCATTTGGGCAGCACCTACCCTAAGAAATTTGGACCAATAAGTGGACAAGAGAGCTTATTGAAAGCTCTTATTTATAGGAATATTTTCGAGTGTGACACGCCCTAGTCACGGGCATGACAGAGGGAGTGTCTGCACTGTGCATGTGTTGATAAGACGATTTGACGGCAGAGCAGACTTCGAGGCAGTCCACGTGGCGGTCACGGGCGTGACTTGCTTGTCACGCCCGTGTCTTGGGGCGTGACTGGACAGCTGGGTAGAGGAAATCAATTTGAACTTTGCTACTTGGAGGCATCGACTGCCGACATTGACACGGGGGTGTCGGTCTCGGACACGGGCGTGTCATGCTCGGTTCGATGAAGGTCGAACGTCGAGCTAGGAATTGAGGTCGACGATTGTCGAGGGTGTGACACGGGCGTGCCATGATTGGTCCCGGGTGTGTCAGCATGCTTCTTTAGCAGAAAACCTATTTTGAGTGAAAAATTCAAAGGAATAAGCCCTATCACGGGCATGACCTATGTGACACGGGCGTGATCTATAAAAATTTCACAAATTTTCTTGAAAATTCCATAAAATCAAAAGTAAAGCTTAGTTAGAAATTATTTGCAAAAAGAAATAAATTATTATATAAAAATAACAAAAAACTATTAATAAGAACTAAAATAATATAAATAAAGTACTAAAATACGCGTATATTTACAACTCATCAAATACCCCCATACTTAAGCTTTTGCTATTCCAGAGCAAAAGTTGGAGATGAACTTATAAGGAATAAAAGAGAATCCTAAATTTAACTACCGCTTAATTTAATCGCAAGAAAGAACGAAATAAATTTCTGGGGTTTCGGAATAAAATCCTAAATTATGAAAATGTTATAAATAGAGGAACCATTTCAGAAAATACTTCTAAACGAGAAAAATTGAAAGTGAAAATTTTTTTTGTTAGTTTAACAAAAATGGATTGAAATTATAGAAAAAACTTTAGCTAAAAAAAATTAATAGGAAGTAATTCAATTTAAAAATTATGCTCTCAAAAAGACTTAAATTAATTCTAGAATCATGAAAATTATATAAGTGGTTTGCCGGTTATGAAGAGGGCTTTGATTTTGAGGCGAGGTAATTTTTTCTCGAACCTCCAGTTTTTTTCTTTTTAGATTATTAGGAAAATGAAATCTTATTTTCCTAATATAATTTTTTTTCTTCATAAAGATAATAAACCTAATGTATATGTATAGGAGTAATGAAATTTATCCTCTTACTCTGTAACATATATTCTGTTGGTACCCTAGATGTGATTTGGCTTATGTAATCCCTTTCCAGCCCCTCTTGATCCATATAACTATATATGATCATGATTAGGCCTTGTTCAGTTTTCCTAGGACAGTTTATAACTGACCTAGAGCTTAGGCTAGAAGTTCTAGTTTTATTTTTGATTAAGACATTTTCCGTTCGACCATCGTCGAACGAGGCCTCGCGATCGTCGATCATTGGTCGACGATAGCAGGGCTATAGAATCGTTGAAGTCAAGACAATTATCGTCGACCGATGGTCGACGATCTCAGAGCAAGTTTATTATGCTCTGAAGGTTGGTCGACGATCTGCCATCAGCAGTTCAACGATCGTGTTCTTGCTTCACGATTTCTGTCTCGACAGATTTCTGCCTTAGTCGTCGACATCATGAGATGCTCGACGTTATCTGTCTCGACAGATATTTGCCTTAGTCGTCGACATCATGAGATGTTCGACGATTTCTGTTTAAACAGATTTTCTGCTTTAGTCGACGATATCTTGAGCTGGTCGACGATTTCTGTTCGACGATTTCTGTTTCGACAGATTTCTGCTTTTAGTCGACGATCTGTTAGCTAGGTCGACGATCATCGAACCCCTGCTCGACGATTATTGTCTGCCTTTATCTTTTTGTATTCATTCTATTCCTTGGTTTATTTCCAAGTGCTTTAGCTTGTGGTTAGAGAATTTTCTGAAGTTGTTTTTGCAGATTTATGGATTAAATTCAAAATAAATTAATTACCAAATATGTCAAGCTTAAATCACGGGATTCAGTATTTTGATAAAGCATTTTTGTCCTATTATACAAAATATATTGCCAGGCTGTATTCTATCCGTTGGCACTGTTTGCTATTTCCAAAAATGGTAAGTCCTTGTACTGAGGTATTTTCCCACTTATTTAATTCCTTATTGGGACTGACAGTAAGCTAATAGGTCATTCTATTCCTATTGCTATATTCTATTTTGAGATAATCTGTCGCAGGGCTCGAGAATTCAAATCAATAGAGCCGTTCCAAAGGAAAAATGAGAAGACATATTTAAGAGAGATTTTTTCTCAGAAAAATAACAAGTTACAGATACAGAGAGATTTTTTTCAGTGCTGCATTCTCTCAAGCATCTTCAGAGCAACTCTTCACCATCTCACAAAAAGAAGAAGAAAAGCTCCCCTGAAGAAAAAGCCCAGAGCAATTACTTTCATTCTCAAGTCTCCTGAGCATCTGCTTAGAGTTTTCAAGACTTCAGAAAGAGCTCCAGTTCTGCTTCAATTATTCCAGAATCTGAAGACCTGATAAAAATCAGTCTACAGATCTCTGAGGATTTAGTTTCAGTATATCTGAAACTCCTTCATCCTGAAGCAAAGGCTTTCCCTGGACTTTCACTGAGCCAGGGGGAGACTTTGATTCTTTAGAGAATCCACAAGTCTTCTCTAATCTGTATTTACAACAGAGAAGATAATCTAACCCTCTCAACCCCTTTGTAAAAGAGTTTGTTCACACCTCTTCAAAAGTGAACATTGGTGACAGGGCACCTTATCAACAACCTGTGGTTGAGCATCCTTATCAAAAGCTCAAAGGGTCTGTTTGATCTACCTGAATCAGATCATTGGTGGCAGGGCACCTTAGCAAAAACCTGTAGTGGATTCCTACCAGGGTGGTAGAAGAGTGGAGTACCTATTTAGAGGGAACCACTATATATCCTGTGTCTCTGGCTATCTTGTTTAATTGTCTATTCTGTGGCTGTGATAGAAATACCTAGGATTGCTAGTTGCTGTGATAGGCTTATAGTTAAACTGAAATTTCAGTTAACTCTCTCACTTGTGCACTTCACTGTGTTAGGCTCTTAGGGTTCAAGTATCAGATTATTTATTCCGCAAATAAACTCCAAGGGAGCTGACTAGTTGTTCATAAAATTTGAATACTCTATTCACCCCCCCCCCCTCTAGAGTAGTTTACAACTTATCCCCTCACTTTCAATTGGTATCAGAGGGAGGTTGGCTGTTCATACAGGCTAACACCTGAGTTAAAAGATCCAGTGATAAGTTGTTTCCTGATACCATTCACAAACACTTTCACACATGGCCCAGTCTAAGGATTATGCAAGCACCAGACCTCCTGTATGCAACTTGTCCAAGTTTGGCATATGGAAGGCTAGGATAAGACTATACATGAATTCTATTGATGAAGATATCTTTTCTTCTATTTTGACAGGACCACCTGCTAGGCCTGCTGCTACTTCTATCACATCTGCTGATCTCAGTGCTGTGCCACCTCCTGATTACAATGAAAGCTACAAGAAGGCAAAAGCAGCTGATGCAAAAGCAATGAATATCCTAGCTCAGACAATGTCTGATGAAATATTCCAGAAGCTTGCTGAATGTACCTCAACCAAAGCTATGTGGGATTCCCTCAACCACATAGTTGCTGGCTCAGCTGATGAGAGGAAGGATAGGAGATCCAACCTCACCTCTCAGTATGAAAATTTCAAGAAGGATGATGCTGAAGACATTGACTCAATGTACACAAGACTCAGTTCAATAATAAGTGAACTGAGGTCTTTGGACAAGGAGATAACTTTGTCAGAAGTCAATGACAAGATCCTGATGTGCCTTCCCATCTCTTGGGACTCAAGGATATGGCCCATCAAGGATGGAAGAAACACTGTGGAACTCTCCACAGAAGCTCTGTTGGGAAAGCTCAAGTCATATGAGCAAACTTTAAAGAGCAGAGCTGCTGCAACTGAAGTAAAAACTCCTACACCTACAAAGAAAGAGCACTCTCTAGCTCTTAAGGCTGCTGAGACTTCTGAAGGAAGTCAATCAAATGAGGAGTTACTGGCACTCATTGCCAAGAGGTTCTTCAACATGGGAAGAAGAGACCTCAGAAAGAAGTTCTCCAAGTATGAGGACAAACCAAGGTATGAGAAGACTCCATCTAAAGAAATCATCTGTTATGTTTGCAGCAAGCCTGGACACATTGCTCCAGATTGTCCAGAGAAGAAACACAAGGAGAAGAAACATAAGAAAGAGTACAGGAAGCACCACTCCAAGTCCTCCTCACACAAATACAAGAAGAAGGACAAGGGATTTGTGGCTGCTACCTGGAGTGAAACAGAAGAGGATACCTGCTCCTCTAGCTCCAGTGATTCAGAAGGAGAAGAAGAGAAGAAAGCCAAAGAGGTCTGCCTCATGGCTATCAATGCCTGCAGCTCTTTGTCAGCTGTAGAGAATTCTGAAGAAGAAGGAGACAATGAAGAAGATCTTCCTATGGAAGACCAGGTAATCAACTCATTTGATTTTTCATCTCCTGAGTTCAAATTAAAATTTAAAAATCTATGTTTAGATCTACTGTTATCTGAAGAAGAAATCAAGTCACTTAGATCAAAGATAATGGAACTAGACATGGAAGGTACTGAAATAATCAGATTAGAAAAAGAATTAGAAAGCGTAAGAGGAGAAGTAACATTCCTAAAATTAGAACTAGCTAAATCTAAGAGGTTAGAAGAACAATTAAATGGCAGAAGCCTTAAATTATCTGAAATAACCAGTATAGCAAACACTAGGGTTGGTAATGATAAACTAGGCTTAGGTGCTACATCTAGTGAACCCATCCTCCTCACAAGGGAGAGATTTAGCACTCCAGTAAAATTTATTTCTGAATCAGGAATAAAGAATACTGAGGAAATTGAAAAATGTAAGAAAATTCAGAATAAGATTAAGAAAGAGAACAGGAAGAAAAAATTTCTAGCTTTACAAAAATCGTCGAACATTAATCGACGATCGTCAAACCAATCGTCGAACGTCTATCGACGATCGCTGAACACCTTCACCAAGTATGATATCTTTGGTGCAGGAGATCGACGATCTCATCTTGAGTCATCGACCAGTGATCGACGATCGTGGAATCCAGAACATAGCACTACTACAAATGATCTACGATATGGCTTGCGATCGTCGACCGTGGATCGACGATCTGAACTTAAGCTGGAAAATAAATTTCAAACATCCAGAATTGCTAATCCCAATCACTACCCTAGGTTGTTTAATCCTTCAACTGAATGGATTATCCCACCTAGGAGATCACACCCTTTAGGATATAAATCTAAGCCTGCAAAATCTTTTATATCTAGTTTTTCTTTTGTGAAGAATACTGGACCCAAGGTAACCTGGGTCCACAATATATAACTGTTCTCTCTGCAGGTGAAGACCTATCCAGTCATACATGACAAATGGTATCTGGATAGTGGATGCTCAAAGCATATGACAGGAAAGAAGAAGAATCTGTCAGGGTTCAAAGCCAAGCTGGGACCAAAAGTTGTATTTGGGGATTCCAGCTGTGGACAGACTGAAGGGTATGGCAGCTTCACCATAGGAGCTGTAACATTCAAGAAGGTTGCTTATGTCTCAGGACTAAAGCACAACCTAATCTCTGTAAGCCAAATGTGTGATGCTGAGTACAAGGTATGGTTTACTGACACTGCTTGTAATATTGCTTTAAATAATACTGTTGTGTTAGTAGGTATTAGAATTGGTAATGTTTATGTTATAGATTTTAACTCATCCAAATCTGAAATATGCTTATTTAATGAAGTAACCAGTAATAATACCCTTTGTCATAAGAGACTTAGTCATGTAAACTTGAAAAACATTTCTAGGTTGGATAAATACAATCTTGTAAGAGGCTTACCCTCTTGCCCCTACAAGAAGGAAGGCCTTTGCAAAGCTTGTCAATTAGGTAAGCAAACAAGAAATAGCTTTAATTCAGTTAATAAAAGTGATTCTCCCAGGATTCTGTACTTGCTACATTTGGATTTATTTGATCCTATTGCTGTACAGAGTCTTGGAGGAAAGTCTTACACTCTAGTAATTGTAAATGACTTCTCTAGGTTCACTTGGGTATTCTTCTTGAGAACTAAGGCTGATAACTTCAAGGTTCTTACAGATTTTCTAAAGTGTATACAAAGTGAGTATTCTACTCAGATTGCCTTGATCAGAAGTGATCATGGTACTGAGTTTGAGTCTCTTCTTATGCAAGAATTCTGTTAGAAGGAAGGTATCAAACATAGCTTCTCTGCTCCTAGAACTCCTCAACAAAATGGGGTAGTTGAAAGGAAAAAATAGAACCCTAATTGAAGCTGCAAGTACATTATTGGCAGATGCTAACATGCCTCTGTCCTTTTGGGCTGAAGCAGTTAGCACAGCTAACTATGTATTGAACAGAAGTCTGATACATAAACTTAAGGGTAAGACTCCCTATGAGTTACTTAAGCAAGTGAAACCTAAAATAGATTATTTTAGAGTATTTGGCTATGTTGCTTTTGTTCATAACAATAACAAAGAATACCTTAGAAAATTTGAGGCAAAAGCTTCAATGGGAGTTTTTCTAGGATACTCTCAAGTAAGCAAAGCCTATAGGGTCCTTAATATATCCTCTCTTAAGATAGAAGAGTCTGCACATGTCTCTTTTGATGAGACAGTCATGTATTATAAGGAGAAGGACTCTTCCTCTAATAGTACAGTGCAAGTCCTAGGAGTAAGTAAGGATTTGGAAGGTTTGAGACTCACACAGGAGAATCATTCCCAACAAACTCCTCAGGTTGCTTCTTCAGATTCTGAATCTGATGTAGAACTTTTAGAAGTTAAAGCACCTGCTCCAATAGTTGATCAAATTCCAGATGAGGAATTAAATCTTGAACATGTTGAAGATCAGATCATTGTTGAACCTACTAATCTTGTCACACTTAGAGATCACCCTGTATCTCAAGTGATTGGAGACATTTCAGTAGGAGTCCAGACAAGACATCAACTCAACAAAGATGTGATGTTTGCTTGTTTCCTTTCTCAGGTTGAGCCCCTAACCATTAAAGATGCTGAGCTTGATCCACACTGGATTATAGCCATGCAAGAGGAACTTAACCAGTTTGAAAGATGTAAAGTTTGGACTTTGGTTCCAAGACCAAGAGGCCAACTGATCATAGGCACCAAGTGGGTGTTTAGAAACAAGCTTGATGCCCAAGGCATAGTAGTTAGGAATAAGGCTAGGCTAGTAGCTCAAGGCTATAGACAGGAGGAAGGCATAGATTATGATCAGACTTTTGCCCCTGTAGCTAGACTAGAAGCCATTAGGATTTTCCTAGCCTATGCTGCCTATAAGAGATTTAAGGTCTTCCAAATAGATGTGAAGAGTGCCTTCCTCAATGGAGATTTAAAGGAAGAAGTGTTTGTTGAACAACCACCAGGGTTTGTTTCATCAACCTTACCCACTCATGTGTTCAAACTCCAAAAGGCTCTATATGGACTTAAGCAAGCTCCTAGAGCTTGGTATGAGACCTTAGCAAATTTCCTTCTAGAACACAAGTTTGTGAGAGGTGTAGTAGATAGAACCCTATTTATTAGACATCATAAGGACTCACAACTGTTAGTTCAAATCTATGTAGATGACATTATATTTGGCTCAACTGATCCCAAACTATGCAAGAGGTTCTCTGAACTAATGCACTCCAAGTTTGAGATGAGCAGCATGGGTGAGTTATCCTATTTCCTTGGTCTCCAAGTGAAACAGTGTGTTGATGGTATCTTCATTTCTCAATCAAAATATGCCAGAGAGCTGGTTAAAAGATTTGGAATGTCTGATGCTTCATCAATGAGCACACCTATGGCCTCAAATGCAGTTATTGATTCTGATGTCAATGGCAAGTCTGTTGATCAAAAGAACTATAGAGCCATTGTTGGTTCCCTGCTGTATTTGACTGCAAGTAGGCCTGACATAATGTTTGCTACATGCCTATGTGCTAGGTTTCAGGTCAACCCAAAGGAATCTCACTTAACTCTTCTCAAGAGGATCTTGAGATACCTTAAGGGATGCCCTAACTTAGGACTGTGGTACCCAGCTGAGTCAGGATTTGAATTAATTGGATATTCAGATGCTGATTATGCTGGTTGTAGAGTTGACAGGAAAAGCACCTCAGGGACCTGTCAGTTCCTGGGAGAGAGACTTGTCTCTTGGTTTTGTAAGAAACAGGCATCTGTGTCTACTTCAACTGCTGAGGCTGAATATATAGCAGTAGCTAGTTGTTGTTCACAGATCCTGTGGATTCAAAATCAGCTAGTGGATTATGGGTACACACACTCTAAAACAAAAATTCTGTGTGACAGTACTAGTGCAATATCAATTGCTCAAAATCCTGTACACCATTCCAGGACCAAGCACATTGAAATTAGACATCATTTTCTGAGAGATAATGTGGAAAAGAACAAGATAGCAATGGAATTTATATCCACAGACCTGCAGAGAGGAGATATTTTCACTAAGCCCCTTGATGAACAAAGGCATTTGTTCTTCCTGAACCAGCTTGGTATGATTAATGGTTCAGAGTAGTGAAAATTTGGATAGATTTGTTTTCTGTCTATAATCGTCGAACGACTGCTCGACGATCTTCGACCAGGTTAGGTATCTATCGTCGACCAATGGTCGACGACAGATCGTTTTTGTAGTAAGGCAGAAATCGTCGATCAACTGGTCAACGATCTCTCCTTAGGTATCTATCGTCGACCAATGGTCGACGACAGATTTTCTGTGCTGTGTGGTAAATCGTCGACCAACATATATTGATCGACGATCGTGGTGATTGCTTGTAGTCGGTCGATTTTTAACGATTAGTCAAATATTGACTATCGTCGGTCATTGTTCGACGACCGATTCTGTTCCGGGTTCGACGATCGCAGATTTATATCTGATAGTCGATTTAGGTCTGGAGATCGTCGTTCTTCCGCTCCGTCTTTTCATATTCCATCTTCTGGCTTAGAATTCGCTCTCGAACTCTAATCCCGCGCGATTCTCTTCTCCCTTACCTTGCATCCTGATTCTCCATTCTCTCTTCAATCCAATGGCGATTCCTTTAGCAGTTCTCTTCGGGATGAAGTTCGACACTGGATTCTGTGTCGACTTCGATTCCTTCAGTCGATGTGATCAACCCATCCAAGACATTCTGCAGCTGTGTGAAGATCAAGGCCTAAAGAGATTTATGTCATTCTCACCGAAGATTCATATACCAGAGATTCGAGAATGGGTATATACTTCGTCCTCCAGCGACAAAGCCATGACTGGAAAGATAAATGGAGAGGAGGTCATTCTGACTTCTGAAGTTCTGACTGAGCTGTTTGGACTACCAAGCGGTACTGAGGACTATGAGCAAAATACAGAGGAATATGGCCGCATGCTAACTGTGATGGGCCATGCTGAGGGTATTCCAGCTAAGCTGCTGAAGATCAATCTGTCTCCAGAGTATAAGTTTCTGGCAGACCTGGTGGGCAAGGTCGTTTTGGGAAAACACTCTGCTCACGACAACATCAACAGGCAACAATTTGCCTTAATGTCAGCTTTGGTGAATAAGACGCAGATAGCCTGGGGAAAAGTTCTGTTTGAACTGATAAGGAGAAAGAACAACAAGAAAGAAGTAAACCTTGCCAGGGTTTTGGGTGTGTTTCTGTATGTGAAAGCACCCCTGCTGCTTGTTTCTGCACCCTCTGCAGTCAACGCCAGCAAGAGGTTGGACCCCTCTCTGTTCAAGAAATCCCAGAGAGTCATCAAGAAGTCAGCCAGGGTTGATCCTAACCCTCCATCAAACACAAGGGCTGATTCAGCCACTCTCCAGCTTGCTGGGGAAGGCTCAGTAATCCCTCCATCCTCCCTCTTTACCCCTGCATCCTCATCTCCTGCATTACCCTCCACACAATCTGTAGTGTGTTGCGCGCTAGGGTTCGAAGAAAATAAACGCAACCGAACTAGCAACCCGATGAGGCAAGTATACCTATCAAATTGTAGCAAGGGGACACAAGTGTCGTATTGAAATCCGGGAACTGTTGGCTAAGCTTACTCACACGAACGCTATTATCTTATCGACGGAAAAACTAGGGTTTTAGAAAATCTAAGCGCAATGGAGAAATGAAAGCAAACTAGAAAGAGAACTACCGCAATTAAGTTACGCTATTAAGAAAAGAACTATGCTAGAAAGGAAACTACTGCAGTTAATTAAAGAGCACAAGATAGGAGATTACTACTAAAGGAAGAAAATATGAAATGGAAATGCACCCGATCGAGATTCACCTCGGCTAAAGACGATTAAGAAAATGCGATAAAAATCTAAACTTAATAGGATAAGGGTCCTTGACCGTGGAGGTTCCTAAAGCTTGAACACGCTTCTCTCGAAGTCGTGCCCAACTGAGTTTAGGAAGGTCCGACCGACTCTCGTCTAAATCGGAGGCCTAAAACTCGCTTTACGCGGTGAACCCCACTATTGGATTTTACTCCAATCCGGGAGATTTGGACGTCTGCCTCTCTCGAGGGGTGCATACAACTCCCTTTACTCTTGAATGCTCACTTCATTCTTTCGGCCTCTCGGCTAGCCCAGAATGAAAGCAAAGGCGGAGAGTATATATCGAAAATATACCCCCAACCCGTGATTAATCAAGAGTAATTCAAGGCCCTAACCTAAAAAGAAAAGATTGATTAAAACATCATAACATAATCGCTCTAACCTCGGATCATCAAGATCGAGTACAAGGAGGATTAGTTAATCATAATGGAGTGGAGGGGGGAGATGAGTAGAAAAACATAAGAAGAACACAAGCTAAGGGAAGAACAATTTTATTAATGAAAAAGGGCAAGTTACACTAATGAAAATAAAATTACAAGTGCATGAAAATTAAACCCTATTCTAGCCCTACATTAAGCACTAAGCAAGAAGAAAATTACATTAAAAGCTAGCACAAACTAAGATTAAACTAGGGTTAACCAAAAAGTACAAAGAGAGGGGGAGAGAGAGAGAGAAAGCATGAAAAAGGATCAAGAAACAAAGGGGCAGCACCTCCCCCACTCAACCAAAGCTTGCTGAAATAGGGAGGAGGGGGGCTCAATTTATAGAAAATTTCTCAGGTTGGTCACGCCCTCTGACACGCCCTAGGGGTGGCGTGTCAGGGGGTGTGACAGGTACGGATTTGACCTCGGGCTCTGGATTCTGGCGGGAGGGATGATTGCTTCGGTACGTCGGTGGTCACGCCCTAGGTCACGCCCGTGACAGGGGGGCGTGACAGGCATGTCATGTCCAAATCATTGGTCGGAAATCCGTCAGTCGCCGAAAAAGGAAGGTGTCACGCCCATGTCACGGGCGTGACATGGGGCGTGACAGTACTATTTGCATGCTGGGCCGGAAGGGCATTTAATGCGGCGGCAGCTTTGCGGCAGAGGGCGACACGCCCCTGGTCACGCCTAGTGACACGCCCAGGGAGGGCGTGACAGGGGGGCGTGACAGCGGTTTTGACCGTTTTCTGTCCCTTCCAGCAGGTGTCCTCGGGATCGGGTGACACGCCCAAGGTCACGCCCAGGGAGGGCGTGACAGGGGGGCATGACAGGCCATTTTGGCAATTTTTCTGAAAACCTGCAAAAAGACAGGAAAAAGTTAGTGGCAATAAAATTTACATAAAAAGGATAAAAATAAACTAATAATAAACATAATTTGTACAATATAAAATATAAACCACGATAATAGTTTAGGCTACAAAACGTATTATCAGATTCCCCCAAGCTTAAGCTTTGCTTGTCCCCAAGCAAAAATATAAAAACTAGATATTTATAAAAAGGACTAATCAAAAAGTTCTAATTATGCCTACACAAGTACTATGCGAAATTCTTATTAGGGAAAAGGTGAAATGTAAGTCTAAAACAATTATTTAGGTATGGTAAAACTTTTATAAACTTTACTTAATAAAAACAAATCATCCAAAATTTTAACGAGATTTTTTTAAATGGACTTAAGTAAAGCAACGAAAATGAAAAACACGCATTGAGTTGTTAATAGATCCAAGCAACGTATTATAATTATATCAATTTAATTATCAATAATCTAGGTTTAAATCTAAAACTAAAACTGATTTACTGTTTTTCTTTTCTTTGTTGTTAAATAAAAAATCAAAAAGCGTGAATCAAAAGGACTTAAATAGGACAGAAACGTTTGGTTTAGGAAAATGATTAGGAGCAGAATTCAAAGATAAACGTGAAGGTTTTAAAATCACACTAAACCAAAGCAAAGAGTTTCAAAAATTTTCATAAAAATATATACACATTTTTTTTCTTTCTTTTTCATTTTTTTCTTTTCCATTTTTTTCCTTTTTTCAAAACAAAGGCCATAAATATTTTTATTTTCCTTTTTGAGTTGGCCAAACAAAAAATAAACATCACTTTTGAACATACTTCTTTTTTTTTTCAAAAACCTTTCTCCACAAAAATCACAAAATACCGTATCAAAATCGTCAAAATAATTTATGAAACTCAAAAAGGCTAGTGTGATTCGATAGGTTGGAAATTTTGGCTTTGGTGAAACTGAAATGAAAGGAGGAGCTATCAAATGAAATCGGAAAAAGGCTCAAAAACGGCTAACTAGTGGTAAAAGTTTTTTTAGGTTGGCAGGAAAGCTCAAACGAAAACAAAAATGGCCTAAATCATTTTCACGCTTTTGAATTTATTTAAAACAAAGGTTTGAAAATTTTTCAAAAAGCGAGTCCTAGATAATAAAAGAAGATTGATGAAATTAACTTGTAAATAGAAATAATAGGTGACTTGGATCGTTCACATCTACTACGTTATTCAAAAGTTGACTTTACAAAAATTATTCAAAAACGAAAAAGAAAATAGTGGATGATGAATTTTTAAGAAAGTAAAGGAAATAAACAACAAAAAACCATAATAGAAATGCGAGTTTTAGAAAAATATTTCACCTTAACATGCTACCGTGAATTAGAAACACAGCATGGCCAACATTTTACTTGTGAAACATAATTAAAAAGGACGATTAGAAATATTATAATTAACTAAGTTGTTTATAGGAGATTTTGAGTAAAACAAAACTAAAAACTAGGGGTACTATTGAAATACCAAAATGTCTAAACTATTCAAAAACACATATATATTTTTTTTAATTTAATTTTGTGGAATATTCACTTTTTTTGGATTTTGGAATTTTAAGATATTCATTTTTTTTTGGAAATATTTACAATATATACAAAAAGAAGATTATTTACACTACGCAAAAATGAAGGAGGAAATCCTCCCCCAAGCTTAAAATAGACATTGCCCTCAATGGCTAAAGAAGGGGATTGGAGAAGGAGAGAAAAATAAAGTACAGAATTGAAAGACAGAATTGAAATACAGGTACTTCCCCGGATTTATTTGCTGCGAAAACTGAGTGATGCCGCTCCCCGAATGTCTTCTTTGGACTTTGTGATGGATTCAGCAATGTTGGAGCAAGCGATCGCAGAAGCTTCAGCTTGTCGGAGCCGTCCGAGGCAAAAATTGTAAAATAAAGAAAACAGAAAAAGATAACTTGGGTTGCCTCCCAAGAGCGCCCTTTGGTTAAAGCGTCGTTGAGCTCGACGCATCAAAAATAATATTGTCCAAAAATATTGTTGTCCCGCAATAAAATTGTTTTTAGCAAAAAATTAAAAGTTTCAGATTAAAGTTCGTGAAGCAGAAACTTAATAGTGTTTGGACTGACATCATCATCACCAGAAAAATACAGTTTAAGATGCTGACCATTCACTTTGAAATTACCCTTATCAGGGTGAGAAATTAAAACAGTTCCATAAGGAAATACTTCTAAAACAGAAAACGGGCCAGACCAGCGAGATTTTAATTTGCCCGGAAATAAACGTAAACGAGAATTATATAAAAGGACTTGGTCGCCCGGCTTAAAGTTTTTAGGGTGCCTTAAGTGTTTATCGTGTAAACGCTTCGTCCGCTCTTTATAAAGTTTATTATTTTCATAAGCATAAGAGCGCCACTCGTCGAGTTCATTTAGTTGAAATTTTCGAAGGTCACCGACTGAGTGGGGGTCGAAGTTTAAAAATTTTAAGGCCCAAAAGGCGCGGTGTTCTAACTCTACGGGCAGATGGCACGATTTTCCATAGACCAGCCGATACGGCGTACATCCGAGGGCAGTTTTGTACGCTGTTCGGTAGGCCCATAGAGCATCGTCAAGTTTGGTTGACCAGTCTTTTCTAGAAGTTGAAACAGTCTTTTCTAATATTCTTTTTATTTCTCTATTTACTACTTCGACTTGACCGTTAGTTTGGGGGTGGTAGGCAGTGGATAGTTTATGCGTAACACCGTATTTAGTAAGGATTTTTGAAAATTGCGCGTTACAGAAATGGGAACCCCTATCGCTAACGATTGCGCGAGGCGTACCGAATCTAGAAAATAATTTTTTTAAAAACGTGACTACAACTCGGGAGTCGTTCGTAGGAAGAGCTTGGGCCTCAGCCCATCGTGAAACATAATCAACAGCAACTAAAATATATTTGTTTCCGAAGCTAGAAGGAAGGGGGCCAACAAAATCAATTCCCCAGAGGTCGAAAATTTCGCACTCTAAGAAATAATTTTGCGGCATTTCATTTTTATTAGAAATATTGCCCGACCGTTGGCAACTATCACACCTGCTCACAAAGGCTTGCGCGTCTTTAAACAAGCTAGGCCAGTAAAAACCCGCGCAAAGCACCTTATGAGCGGTGCGAGCAGCTTGATAGTGCCCACCTGTCGGACCTTCATGCAAATGTTTTAGAATATCAATTCCTTCATCAAAAGAAACACATCTCCTTATCACTTGATCCGCACAAATTTTGAAAAGATGCGGGTCTTCCCAAAAGTAGTTCTTCAGCTCAGAAAAGAATTTCTTCTTCTGCTGAGAGGAGAACTCTTTTGGGAGCACCCGGGCCACTAGATAGTTGGCGATGTGCGCGAACCAAGGAGAAGCAGATGTATTAACTAAAAGCAGCTTCTCATCAGGAAAATAATCATTAAAAGATTTTTCATTTAATTTTTCTATAAAGGGGTTATCTAATCTTGATAAATGGTCGGCGGCCAAGTTCTCGGCTCCTCGCTTATCACGGATCTCTAAGTCAAACTCTTGGAGGAGTAAGACCCAGCGAATCAAGCAAGGCTTGGCATCCATTTTGGCAAGAAGGTACTTGAGGGCCGAGTGGTCCGTAAAAACAATGATTTTTGAAAGTGTAATGTAAGGGCGAAATTTATCAAACGCAAATACTACAGCTAAGAGCTCCTTCTCGGTTGTGGTGTAATTTTCTTGTGCAGATGTGAGGGTTTTACTAGCGTAATAGATGGGGTGGAAGTTCTTAGATATGCGTTGACCTAATACGGCTCCCACCGCAAAACTACTCGCATCGCACATAATCTCGAAAGGAAGGTCCCACACCGGAGCTATCATAATCGGCGCGTTAATTAACTTTTCTTTAATTAATTCAAAGGCAGAAATACAAGAGTCATCAAAAATGAATGGAGCGTCTTTTTCTAAGAGATGGGTGAGGGGCTTAGTGATCTTGGAGAAGTCCTTTATAAAACGACGATAAAAACCAGCGTGGCCTAGGAAACTTCTTATAGCTTTTATGTTTGTAGGTGGCGACAACTTCTCAATAACTTCTATCTTGGCAACGTCTACCTCAATACCTTTAGCAGAAATTTTATGACCCAAAACTAACCCTTCCCTCACCATAAAATGGCATTTTTCCCAATTTAGGGTAAGGTTAGATTCTTCGCATCGTTCTAAGACTTTTTTGAGGTTTTCTAAACATCTATCGAAGGAGTCGCCGAACACGGAGAAATCGTCCATGAATACCTCCATAATGCTTTCTACGTACTTGTCAAATATTGCGAGCATACATCGTTGGAATGTAGCCGGCGCATTGCATAATCCAAATGGCATTCTTCGGTACGCGAAGGTGCCGAAGGGACAAGTAAATGTAGTTTTCTCTTGGTCCTCGGGAGAGATGGGTATTTGAAAGTACCCCGAGAGGCCATCGAGAAAACAATAAAAGCTATGGCCGGAGAGACGTTCTAAAATCTGGTCGATAAACGGTAGAGGAAAGTGGTCCTTACGGGTGGCGTCATTTAACTTACGGTAATCTATGCACATACGTCAACCCGTCACCGTCCGTGTCGGGATTAATTCATTATTCTCAATACTAATTTCGGTTATCCCTCCCTTTTTTGGAACTACCTGAACGGAGCTAACCCACTTACTGTCCGATATAGGGTAGATAATTCTTGCGTCTAATAGTTTCATAACCTCGCCCTTAACTACTTCTTTCATATTCGGGTTTATACGGCGCTGAGGTTGGATAGAGTTACGTGAATTATCTTCCATTAAAATTTTATGTGTACAGAAAGATGGGCTTATGCCCTTGATATCAGAAATTTGCCAAGCAATAGCCCGGCGATGCTTACGTAGAACTAGAAGAAGTTTATCGTTCTGCGTATTCGTGAGGTAGGCCGAAACGATAACTGGTAACTTGAAGTCTTTTTCTAAGAAAGCATACTTAAGGTGTTCGGGAAGTTCTTTAAGTTCTAGGGTAGGGGGTTCTTTATAAGAGGATTTTGAGATTCTTTCTTTTTCGAAAATAATATCTTCATAAACTTTTTTATAAGGAACGTAATAAGGGGTGGGGCTAGCAGCCAAGACGGCTTCTTGTACAGATTCAGTGGTAAGAAAAGAGGAAGAACAAAAATCAGAAAACTCTTTTTCAAACTCAGAAAGACAATAAGAAGATTCATCACTTCCTTGCAGTGATTCTGTTGTAAGAGAAGAGGAGCAAAAAGTAGAAAATTCTTTTTCAAAGTCGGAGAGGCAGTAGGAAGAATCATCACTCACTGCGTCTACGAAAAAACATGAGTCATCGTTCGCTAAGGTGTTCTTCATAGAAGGGGTGATAGGAAATGTGACTTCGTCGTCGCCTACTCGAAGAAAGAGCTTACCATTGCTTACGTCAATGATGGCTCGGGAGGTGGCAAGGAAGGGTCGGCCAAGGATCAGGGGAACCTCGACGTCTTCTTCGATGTCCAAAATGACAAAGTCCACCGGGAAGATGAACTTGTCGACTTTCACTAGAACATCCTCCACTATTCCTAATAGGTACTTGGCGGATCTATTGGCTAGCTGGATACTCATACGCGTGGGGTTAAGGCTACCAATCCCTAACTTTTTGAACAACGAAAAGGGCATCAGGTTTATACTTGCTCCTAAATCGGCTAACGCGTGTTTAACAAAAAGATCACCGAAGACACACGGGATAGAGAAACTACCTGGGTCACTGATTTTCTTCGGCAAACCGTTTGTTAAAACGACAGAGTACTCGGCGTTTAGCGTGACGTGTGAAAGATTCTCTAACTTCTTCTTGTTTGTGAGGAGGTCTTTAAGATATTTGGCGTATTTCGGCATTTGCGAAATAGCCTCGTGGAAGGGAAGATTAATGTGGATTTGTTTGAAAATTTCTAAGAAGCGGGAGTACTGATCATCTTGACGTTGTCTATTAAGTTCAGAGGGGTATGGAGGAGTTGAATTATTTTTGAAGATGGGTGGTGGAATGAGATTATTTTCTAAAGTGGGGGTGATTACTTCTTCAGCAGAGGGTGGAAGCGGAGCAGAGCTTTGATTTTTAAAAGCGGGAGCGGAGCTTTGATTTTTAAAAGCAGGAGCGGAGCTTGCCTCGGGCTCTTCACTTACCATACCGGAGACTTGCTTCCTGTTGGGTATTGTATCCACACTCACCTAGATTTGCATGAAGTCACCCATGAACTAAGTTGAATCCAGTTGTATTTGATATTTCTCTTTAGCCATATGCTTGCAGGTGTACACTTTAAGTATAGACCAATGTCAGTCTGCAATGGGTCATCAAACACAGGACTTCACAGTGTAATCCCTCACTGTGTAATCCAAGGTGTTGACTCATGTGTAGCCTCTCTATTGGAATATACTTAACCTCAAATCACTTGGAGAAAAGGACATAAGCTGAAGCTGAAGAAGTTTTATTTGAAAATATTTTTTCTGTAACTTAGAATTTTTGCTAAGTCATTTTTGCTCGAGAAGTACAATAGTGCTCGAGTAAATTACAACTCTAGGTCTCGAGAAGTTTTTAAAGTGCTCGAGAAAAAGCTCAGCTTGCTCGAGAACTTTTTTCTTTCAAATCTGGCTGTCATTAATGCTCGAGAGAAAGTTTTTCTTTCTCGAGAAAATGACTTTGTTGCTCGAGAACTAGAATGCTGTGCAAAAATATTTCTAAGGAAAAGTACTCGAGAAATATAACTCTTCTTCTAAAAAAAAAGTCTACCTTTCTCGAGAACTATTTCTCTGTTGTTATTTTTCTAAGTTCCTGTGCTCGAGAACAGCTTTAGCTTCTCGAGTACTTTCCTCCAGATTTTCCTCTATGTTCAAGTGCTCGAGAAATAATCCATTTGCTCGAGTACTCTAGTTTTCAGGATTTTGATTAAGTCTTTGTGATCGAGAAAGAGACTTGTTTCTCGAGTACTCCAGTTCTCAAGTTTTTTTGTGTTTAGTGCTCGAGAAATCTTAATAATTCTCGAGTACATTTCTTCAGGCTCTCGAGCAAATTCTGCTTGTGCTCGTTTTCCAGTTTTATTCTAAGTCTTTGTGCTCGAGAAGTTTCAAGTTCTCGAATACTCTTTCCAGTACTCGAGCAAGTTTACTGTGTGCTCGAGTAATCCAGATATACTTTTTCTTCAAAGTATAAGTGCTCGAGTAATACAATTAGTGCTCGAGAAAGTTATTTTTGACAGTATATTTTTCTAAGTCTCAGATCTCGAGACAATCATTTCTATTCTCGAGAACTCCTTGATTCAGTGCTCGAGAACAACCTTCAGTTCTCGAGTACTTCTGACTTGATCTTTTTCTAATTCTGAAATTGTCAAAATCATTGACCCACTATTTGTTCTATTTTTCCAATCCTTAATCTGTCATCATCTTATTGGCCCACGTGGCATTACTTTCAATACGATTTGATTTCTGACCGATTAGGTTCCCTATAAAAGGTCTAATCAGTCTCTCTTTTCATTAAGAAGAACTTAAATAATCGTTTATCTTTTCTCTCTCTTCAAGAACGTGAAACGAAAAAGGGCCGAAAAACCCTAAGTTCCCGATTCGTCTTCCCGGTCGCCGCCGCTCACTGTTTCCATCTGGAAGGCCGCCGACGAAGAAAGTTCGACGAAGTGACACATAGAATCGAGATTGACCTCGACTTTCTTTCGAATCTCTTGATTCCGTGTGTTCCGAAGAACCAGATCTGTAGATCGACGACAGTATCTTCTCCGACTGATTCCTGACAGAGCCGCCATTGTTGAAGGAAGAAGAAACGTCAAGATTTTCTAGATCTGTCACAGTTTTATCATTTTCTGTAAATCTTTATTCTGTAGGAGATTCTTCTCCGAGTTGTAGGAGTTTTCACTCCGAGTATTTGTTGTAGGAAGATTGTGCTTCCGAGTGTAGATCCGGGTTGGATCGAGTTGTAAGATTTCTTAAATCTGAGATAAGTGGAGTAGCCGAGTCTAGTGCATTACTAGATCGGTGAGAGGGAAAGTGGAGTACCCAAGATCGGGGAACCACTATAAATCTTGTGACATCTGTGCTTGTGTTCTTTTTGTGTGTGCTGCGATTAGTTTTATTTTATTCCGCAAAAGACGTCGCAATCACCTATTCACCCCCCTCTAGGTGATAATTTAGACAACTAGTCAACTTTCAATTGGTATCAGAGGGTCGTTGATCATATAAAGGTTAACACCTTGATCAGATCTGCCCTAAGTTGTCTAAGAAATTAGCCAAGCATGGATAAGGCAAAAGATTTTGCAAAGCTTCCACTGTGCACCAAGACAAACTTTCCCATGTGGAAAGAAAGAATTAAATTCTTTATGGAAGCTGTGGATCCAAGGATCTTTATGATAGTTGAAGAAGGTCCCTATGTTCTCATGACAACCTCCACAATAGATCCTACTCTAAAGGTACCAAAGAAACTAATGGATCTTGACAAAGATGAGATTGCACTTGTCTCGTTGGACAAGAAAGCTAAAAACATCATAGCAAGTGCAGTTGATGACTCTATGCTACTGAATCTGATACATTGCCAAAGTGCTAAGGAAATGTGGCAGTGTCTGATAGTCCTGATGGAAGGCACTGAAGAAGTAAGGGATGACAGAAGATCCCTTCTGAATCAAAAATATGAAGCCTTCAGACAAGGACCAAAGGATTCAATCACAGATACTTTTGAGAACTTCAGCAAAATTGTTAATGGTCTGAAGGGGTATGGCAGGAAGTTCACTAATGGTGAGCTGAATGACAAATTCCTCAGATCTCTGACGAAAGAGTGGGATACCAAAGTATGTGCCATTCGGGAGTTTGGCAGACTAGCAGAGACTGACCCACAGAATCTCTTCGGAAAGCTGATGTCTTATGAGATGCAAATAAATACAAGAAAAGCCGAAGAAGAGAAGAGCAGATCCTCTTCAAAGGATAAGACTGTTGCCTTGAAGGCAGAAAGCACAAAAAAGGTCAAAGCTCAATCATCTACTCCTGCTCAGGAAACAATTGAGAGTGAAGAAAGTTCAGAGCCCAGTTCATCAGGCTCAGAGTTGTCTGAAGGAGAGTTCTCTCTCTTATCAAGACAGTTCAAGAAGTTTCTGAACAAAAAGAAGAATTGGAGAGGCAAGGATGCCTCACATAGACGATCACATTATGAAAGTGATCGAAGAAAGAAAGGCTCAAGCAGCCATGACAGGTATGTTCCTAAACAGAACAAACATGTTTCATCTGACATAGTTTGCTATTGTTGCAACAAGCCAGGTCATATGATTGCTGAATGCCCTCATAAGAAAAGAGAAGGAGGAAAGAAGGAAAGCAAGAAACCCTTTCACCAAAAGAAGAATGAAAGGAGCTTCGTGGCTAAGAAAACAAAGACCCTCAGCGATTCAGACTCCTCGGAGTCAAGTGAGGAAGAAGAAGCATATTTTGGGCTGATGGCTCAAACTGATGAGGAGACAGAACCCCAGTACACTGGGAAGGTAAACTCTCACACACCTCTTTCTGAATCTGAGAGTTCTGAACATGAGAATGAGGACAGCTCTTATGACGATGAGTCTGAACTCATGGTTCAGTACAGAGAGCTGATCAAGGCCTACGACAAATGTCGAAAGGTCGTGAAAGCTCAAGCCAAAGAGATTAAGTCTCTTAAGGCAAGTGAAAGCTCTTTGAGAGAAGAAGTTCTTGAGATGGAATCACTCAAAGGTAAGCTTAACTCTGCCATAGAAGAATTGAATGAGACACTTAGTCTCGTCAGTCTGAAAGAAAAAGTCATTGAGAAACTGGAAGAGCAGTTTGAGGCTGAGAAGAAGCTTGTTGAGAGCTTCTCCAAGCCTAAGACAGTTCTTCCACTGATTGCTGGATTTTCAGCACAGACTGATGGTGCTGGACTAGGCCATATAGCCTCTTCTAGTAAGACTTCTAGAAGGAATAAGACTCAACGAAAGAATAAGGCAGCCAAGAAAGCCTTAGCCAAAGAAAAAGGGAAAGCCCCTCAAGAACAGACTATCTTTAATAAGGTAATCTACCCGACAAACAAGTTTGATCTTGAGTCCTCCTATGGACACTGGTCTAGGCCTACTTATGTAGAGCAAAAGTCTAGATACCGAGGATGGGCACGTCCTAGAAACTTTGGCGAAAGTGTTTTTAAAGCACCTTATGAAGAAATCAGTCTTCAGAGCTATGGTCCATATAATCATGGTCATAACTTTAAGAGAGCACCGAAAGTGAAAGAAGTTGAAGTCTTGTCCACCAAAGAGAGGAAAGCATGTTCATGTCATTAACATGAAGCATCCACCTCCAGTGCAGCTCCTCCTGCTAGACCTCATGTCAAGATGGTCAAGCAAGAGAAGAATGGACAAAGATACAATAGATTTCATTGTTGGTGTTGTGGCAAGATTGGTCACTTCGCCATCGATTGTTGGTTCAACAAAAGTGTTTATGCTGCCCCAAGAGTTATCAATGTGAGAAAGACCGCTCACGATGCTAACATCGGTAGGGGGAGCAATCTAACAAGAGACCAAGGACCCAAACAAATTTGGGTTCCTAAGGAAAAATGATTTTGTGTTTGCAGGTATGTCCAAAGGCCAATAGAACGCCAATATGGTACTTGGACAGTGGATGTTCTCGGCACATGACCGGAACAAAAAGTTTACTTCAAAATTACTCTCCAACCGAGAACGGACCAAAGGTCATCTTTGGAGGCTCCGACCGGGGAATTACAAAAGGATATGGTACAATTTCTAACGGTAGCGTATCCTTCTCGGGTGTTTCTTATGTTGAGGGATTAGAACATAATCTCATAAGCATAAGTCAATTATGCGACAAAGGATACGTTGTTGAGTTTCATGCCAACAAGTGTTTGATAAAAGCGGTTGATAAACAAGAAACCATTTTATCCGGCACTCGTAGCAGAAACATATTTTGTCTTAATTTTATTTGTTTGGATTCCTCTACCCCAGTATGTCTTCTTGCTAAAGATAGTGCATCTCTTGGTGACCAATGGCACAAGAGATTAGCACATATTAATTTCAAAACCATTCATAAATTGTTTTCGAAGAATTTGGTGCGTGATGCTCCAAATGTTAAGTGCGAAAAGGAAAGACCTTGTCACGCATGCATTAAAGGCAAGCAAACAAGGGCTACCTTTAAAAGCATTATTGGCAAAGATTCGGACAGGTGTTTACACCTTCTTCATATGGACTTGTTTGGTCCACTGCAAGTTAGAAGTTTAGGAGGTAAGGATTATACGTTGGTTATTGTTGATGATTACTCGCGCTTTGCGTGGGTGTTCTTTTTGAAACACAAGTCGGATACCTTTGATATTTTCACTAATTTTGTCAGGCAAATACAGAATGAGTACAACTGCTCCATTGTCAAAATCAGAAGTGACAATGGAACGGAATTCAAATCTGGGGCCATGACGGAATTTTGTGAAAGCCTTGGTATCCTTCATGAGTTTTCCTCTCCTCGGACTCCACAATAAAATGGAGTAGCTGAGAGAAGAAACAGAACACTCATAGAGGCTTGCAGGACTATGTTGAGTGATGCTTCACTACCGAAATATTTCTGGGCTGAAGCCGTCAACACTGCATGTCACGTGCAAAATCGAGCACTCATAAACAAGAACCATGATAAGACTCCTTATGAACTTTTAAAAGGCAGGAAGCCAACAATATCTTACTTTAGAATCTTTGGTTGTAAGTGCTTTGTACTTAACAACGGCAAGTATCATACCACTAAGTTTAGCGAAAAGAGTTTTGAAGGCATTTTCGTAGGCTATAGTAGCCAAAGTAAGGCATATAAGATCTTTAACAAGAAATCCTTGATGGTAGAAGAATCAATTCATGTTATTTTTGATGAGACGAGTTTGTTGCAAAGCAACTCGTCTAGTGTGTTACTTGAAGCTGCAGGTTCCAAGATAAATGAAATAAAGTTGGAGGAACCAAGTGAAGAGAAGGGTGATACCTTCATCGAGATCACTTCTCCAACTACAATTGAGAATGAAGATCAGGATATTGAAGCAGTTCAAAGAAATGAAGTCACTCCAGATGCTGAAGATGTTCCAGATGCTAGGACATTAGAGCTCAGACACTTGAAGGATCATCCAATAGAACAGATCATTGGAAATCCTCGAGACGGTGTCAGAACTCGTAGAGGTACCACTAATGAAAATTTATATTTAAGTTTTCTATCTCAGGTGGAACCAAAGAAGTTTGAGGAAGCAAACTGCGACGCATCATGGATACTAGCCATGGAAGAGGAGCTGAACCAATTCAAACGGTGTGAAGTTTGGAAGCTTGTACCAAGACCCAAAGATAAGAACGTTATAGGAACCAAGTGGGTGTATCGGAACAAGCTAGATGAAGATGGTACAATAATAAAGAACAAGGCGCGTCTCGTCGCCAAAGGATACCGACAAGAAGAAGGAATAGACTTCGATCAAACATATGCTCCAGTGGCAAGATTGGAGGCAATAAGGTTATTTCTAGCATATGCTGCATTAAAAGGTTTCACCGTCTATCAAATAGACGTGAAGTCTGCCTTCCTTAATGAAAACATAAAGGAAGAAGTATATGTAGAACAACCTCCAGGTTTTGTTGATCCAAACTCTCCTAACCATGTCTACTTTCTATTTAAAGCACTGTATGGTCTCAAGCAAGCTCCCCGAGCTTGGTATGAGACATTGTCTACTTTTCTTCTTGAGAACAAGTTCACAAGAGGAAAGATAGACAAGATATTATTTCTTAGGGAAATAAAAGGCAAGATTTTGCTAGTGCAAATCTATGTCGATGACATTATTTTTGGCTCAACTGACGACAACCTTTGCAAAAAGTTTTCTAAACTAATGCAAGGGAAGTTTGAAATGAGCAGTATGGGTGAGTTGAAGTATTTCTTGGGACTCCAAGTGAAACAATCTGAGGATGGAATTTTCATATCTCAGACGAAGTTCACAAAGGAGTTGATTAAGAAATTTGGATTGGAGAACGCATCTACTATGAAAACTCCAATGGCCTCAGCTATGTCTCTGGATAAGGATGAGAAAGGGAAACCTTTTGATGAAACCAAATACAGAAGCATAATTGGGTCACTACTCTACCTTACTGCTAGTAGGCCAGACATAATGTTCTCAACATGTGTATGTGCTAGATTTCAGGTGAACAGTAAGGAATCTCATTACGTTGCTGCAAAGCGAATTTTGAGATACCTTAAAGGTACACCAAATCTTGGCTTATGGTACCCAAGAAGTAATGACAATGAACTGATTGGCTATTCAGATGCAGATTTTGCAGGTAGCAAGGATGATAGGAAGAGCACCTCAGGAACATGTCAATTCCTAGGAAGAAGGCTTATTTCCTGGAGTAGTAAGAAGCAGAATTGTGTCGCAATCTCAACAGCCGAGTCAGAGTACATCTCTGCAGGCAGTTGTTGTGCACAACTGCTTTGGATCAAAAATCAGCTTGAATATTACAACCTGAAGTTTGAAGACATTCCTCTGATGTGTGATTCATCAAGTGCAATTGCCATTGCCAACAATCCAGTGTCACACAGCAGAACAAAACATATAGAGTTGAGATATCATTTTATACGGGAGCATGTGGAGCGAGGAGATATCAACCTTCAATATGTTCCAACAGATAGACAAGTTGCAGACATTTTCACAAAGCCACTGGATGAGGCCAAGTTCTCTTTCTTCAAGACAGAACTTGGGATGCTCAACAAAGAGGACTAAGGAAAAAGTCAACTTTCAATTGGAAAAAGTTCTCTTTCAACTTTTCAGAGTTTCAGAAAAAAAAATAAAGCTAAGTAATTCTTTCTCGGGAACTTTACTCGGGGTACTCGAGAACTTTATTTCATTCTCGAGAGCGGTACTCGAGTACTTTGCCAAGTGTCAAATTGACTAAGTGGCGGTGCTCGAGCACTCAGACTACTTCTCGAGAACTTAATAAAGTACTCGAGTCTACCTCTCGAGAACTTAATAAAGTACTCGAGCCTACTTGATACTTGCGAAAATTCTTAACCCTAATTTCCCGAGTACAGTTTTTGTTAGCTTTTATTATTTTTCGAAATGCCTAGTAGCAGTCCAGATCATTTCTGCCGCTCATTTACAATATGTATATAAATAGTCAGATTAAAATCGTTAAATCCACTAATCCCAAAATCCCCAAATATCTTGAGACCCTTCGCCTTCCGCCGGTGCCGTGAAAACCAGGAAAACCCCACAGTTTTTCTCCGTTTTTCTTCAATGGCTTCATCTTCTTCCATCGCCAAGCTCGGAATCGGCAGTGAACTCCTTCGAGATGGCATTGCAGACATATCCCCAGACTTTCAGAACCTCTTGAGCCTCCTGGATATAGCCGGCCTCACTTTTGTCCTAGAACAGAAGTGTCGTCTCCTTCTTCCTCAGGTTCATGAATTCTACCAGAATTTGACAGTCAGCACCAGTGGTCATGTTCTCCGATCTATCGTTTCTGGCATCAAGGTCAAACTCACCGCCTCCATCATCAATCAGTTGCTTCATCTACCTCCAGTCACAGAACCAGAAGACCTAACCCATACAGACTATGACCGTGCCTATTCCTTCTGTGGAATCGCCGGCATACCCTCTGGTATTCGACGCCCCCAGCTGAACCCAGAGAGCAAATTCCTCCTGGACATCGTCGGCAAATGCCTTCTCTGTGCTACTGGATCAATCAAACATGCTACAGGAGAGATGTTTGATGTGATGACCTCCATAATTTGCAGGAAGCAATATCCTTTTGGCAGACTGATTCTTGATCACATCAGGTCCAGTCTCAAGAAGCCTGGATTTGCCAGAATTATAACCCTTCTACTCAGTGAACTTGACCCAGCAGTGTTCTCAATGTCCAAAGGCAGTGTTCTGCACTACATGAAGAGGCTCACAGTGGACTCCATTAACAGATGGGAGTTGAAATTGCAGAATACCACCCAGGCCACCAGGGCTCAAGAACAAGTTCAGGAAGAGGTTGTCAGGACTCCACCTCCCTCTCCTCATCCAGCAATTGAGGGGGAGCCTGCACAACCTTCCCCAGCTCCTACTACAACAGTTGTGGTAAAGGATGTTCCAGAGTACAGGATTCCATCCCCCCCTCCAAACCCAGAGATTGTCATCCAGGATTCTTCTCTTGAGGGGGAGCCTGCCTCCATGGATATAGATCTGACTGCCACTTCAGAAGAAATTGATGCAATGATCACTGAACTCACTTCTGAGCACCCCAGTTTAGCATCAACAGTTCCAGACTCAGTTCCAAATTCTGCTCCAGACTCAGTTCCAGACTCAGTTCCAGATTCTGCTCCAGCCACTGCTCAGGACCCAGCTCCACTTGAACCAGTTCCAGAACTGCCTAAGAAACATGCTTCTCCAGAACCAGTTCAGCCCTCCAGTTCACTTCCCCCATCACCTTCTCACTCAGCTGATACCCAAGGACAGCAAGCTGCTGCTTCCTCCACAACCACACCCTCTTCTTTTGAGCCAATGACTGACATCCCAGAAACTGATGAGGATGTTCAGGAGGCAGAGTCCAGGATTCCTCTAAGGCCACACTACTCCATCCCAACTTTCCTTCCTTCAGGAAATGAAGAAGATGACAACATCCCTCTGAGAAGACAGCCATCCACTTCTACTGTTGTAATTGAAGAGATCACCCCCAGCCCCTCCAATGCACCTTCTCCACCTGCTGCTGCTCAACCACATCCATCCAGTCTTGCTCCTGCAAGTGCTCCTGCTGCTACAGATTCCATCATAACACTGTTAACACAGTTGTTTGCTGAACAGAAAACCTACATAGACACTGCTGTCAAGAAGGTTCAAGACCAGGTGACTGCACTTGAGAAGGCCATGCACAAAGGCTTTGCTGAAATCCAGGTGAACACAGATACCCTGAAAGAAGCATTTCACAAAGGAGGATTGGCCTTGGATCATACTATAACAAGTATTGGCCACCTCATGGATCAATCAGTTGTGTTGGCTAATAATCAGATTCAGTTGGATAACAGGACAGATGACAAGTTCTTTAAGCTGACAGGTGAGGTTGGCACCTTTAAGGAAGATGCTATTGCAACCCTTACTACAGAAGTCAGAAAGGGGGAGGAGATTTTCAAGACTGTCTCAGCTAAACATACTGAATCCATCTTGACCAGAATTACCAATGCCAGCTTTGAAACCCAAGCTGACATAGAAGCCAAAGTCATCAAGGCTCAGGATGCATTCCACACCAAGCTGAAAGAAAATGTGCTGAAACATATTGACTCTGTCAAGTTTCATACCTTTGATACCTCTGTCTGGATGCACAACAATATATTCCCTGACCATCAGATTGACTCCAACTCAATTCCCTATCATCTGAACCCAGTTGCAGTCAGAGCAGCCCTTGCTGAAAGCACTCAAGCCTCTGCTGCCCAAGCTGCTGCTGATGCAATGGCTGCTGTCCAAGCTGAAGAAGATGCTGCTGCTGCTGCTGCCTTTGCTCAGAAGGCCTTCTCTCCATACATTGAACTTCAAGAAACTTTCATGCCAACTGGAGAGGTGTGGGAAGATCTACCTAACCAGCCACCTAATATCCAAACAAAGAAAAGGAAATATGGGGAAGGGCCCTCTGCAAGGAGATCTGCACCTGAACATGATCAAGGCTACAGAAGACATCAGGATGAACCAAGGCAGTATCCAGTACACTCTGAAGTCTGGAGCCCCACCTCCAGGACTTTAATCCTTGAAACTCTGAAGCTGTTAACTCAATTCAGTGAAAGACAACAAGAATTCTACAGCCATGAGGAATGGAGAAAGTATGACAAGAACTGCATTCAGAGGAGGCTGCATGAGTCTAAGTATGGATTTAACAATGCTGCAGCTCCTCCTAAACCTGAAAAGTACTTTCCCAAGCCCTTCAGCTACTTTGAGAGACAAGAGCAGAAGAGATGGCAAGAGGGTGAAAGACAAAAGAGACAGGCTGATGGCAAGAAGAAGTAACCTGCACTCTAGTTCATAACAGCTTTTGTATCTTTGGGAATAGTGGGATTTAAAAACATTAATCTAAAAATCTGATTACTTATATACCTATGTGTTTCTGATTGTGCTGTGATTCATTTCTGTTATTCCTGCTCTAGGTTATTTTGATTATGTCACATATGTCTTGCTTACTTGTTGTTATGTATTATTTGTTAAGGGATTCAGCTTAGTGTATAGGGTTCTGACTTCTGCAAATAGGGGGAGATTGTTGGGTATTGTATCCACACTCTCCTAGATTTGCATGAAGTCACCCATGAACTAAGTTGAATCCAGTTGTATTTGATATTTCTCTTTAGCCATATGCTTGCAGGTGTACACTTTAAGTATAGACCAATGTCAGTCTGCAATGGGTCATCAAACACAGGACTTCACAGTGTAATCCCTCACTGTGTAATCCAAGGTGTTGACTCATGTGTAGCCTCTCTATTGGAATATACTTAACCTCAAATCACTTGGATAAAAGGACATAAGCTGAAGCTGAAGAAGTTTTATTTGAAAATATTTTTTCTGTAACTTAGAATTTTTGCTAAGTCATTTTTGCTCGAGAAGTACAATAGTGCTCGAGTAAATTACAACTCTAGGTCTCGAGAAGTTTTTAAAGTGCTCGAGAAAAAGCTCAGCTTGCTCGAGAACTTTTTTCTTTCAAATCTGGCTGTCATTAATGCTCGAGAGAAAGTTTTTCTTTCTCGAGAAAATGACTTTGTTGCTCGAGAACTAGAATGCTGTGCAAAAATATTTCTAAGGAAAAGTACTCGAGAAATATAACTCTTCTTCTAAAAAAAAAAAGTCTATCTTTCTCGAGAACTATTTCTCTGTTGTTATTTTTCTAAGTTCCTGTGCTCGAGAACAGCTTTAGCTTCTCGAGTACTTTCCTCCAAATTTTCCTCTATGTTCAAGTGCTCGAGAAATAATCCATTTGCTCGAGTACTCTAGTTTTCAGGATTTTGATTAAGTCTTTGTGATCGAGAAAGAGACTTGTTTCTCGAGTACTCCAGTTCTCAAGTTTTTTTGTGTTTAGTGCTCGAGAAATCTTAATAATTCTCGAGTACATTTCTTCAGGCTCTCGAGCAAATTCTGCTTGTGCTCGTTTTCCAGTTTTATTCTAAGTCTTTGTGCTCGAGAAGTTTCAAGTTCTCGAATACTCTTTCCAGTACTCGAGCAAGTTTACTGTGTGCTCGAGTAATCCAGATATACTTTTTCTTCAAAGTATAAGTGCTCGAGTAATACAAT
Organism: Platanthera zijinensis; assembly: GCA_039513925.1. Taxonomy (NCBI): domain Eukaryota; kingdom Viridiplantae; phylum Streptophyta; class Magnoliopsida; order Asparagales; family Orchidaceae; genus Platanthera; species Platanthera zijinensis. Next base: position 85,425,478 of record CM077089.1, read on the forward strand.
TAGTGCTCGAGAAAGTTATTTTTGACAGTATATTTTTCTAAGTCTCAGATCTCGAGACATTCATTTCTATTCTCGAGAACTCCTTGATTCAGTGCTCGAGAACAACCTTCAGTTCTCGAGTACTTCTGACTTGATCTTTTTCTAATTCTGAAATTGTCAAAATCATTGACCCACTATTTGTTCTATTTTTCCAATCCTTAATCTGTCATCATCTTATTGGCCCACGTGGCATTACTTTCAATACGATTTGATTTCTGACCGATTAGGTTCCCTATAAAAGGTCTAATCAGTCTCTCTTTTCATTAAGAAGAACTTAAATAATCGTTTATCTTTTCTCTCTCTTCAAGAACGTGAAACGAAAAAGGGCCGAAAAACCCTAAGTTCCCGATTCGTCTTCCCGGTCGCCGCCGCTCACTGTTTCCATCTGGAAGGCCGCCGATGAAGAAAGATCGACGAAGTGACACATAGAATCGAGATCGACCTCGACTTTCTTTCGAATCTCTTGATTCCGTGTGTTCCGAAGAACCAGATCTGTAGATCGACGACAGTATCTTCTCCGACTGATTCCTGACAGAGCCGCCATTGTTGAAGGAAGAAGAAACGTCAAGATTTTCTAGATCTGTCACAGTTTTATCATTTTCTGTAAATCTTTATTCTGTAGGAGATTCTTCTCCGAGTTGTAGGAGTTTTCACTCCGAGTATTTGTTGTAGGAAGATTGTGCTTCCGAGTGTAGATCCGGGTTGGATCGAGTTGTAAGATTTCTTAAATCTGAGATAAGTGGAGTAGCCGAGTCTAGTGCATTACTAGATCGGTGAGAGGGAAAGTGGAGTACCCAAGATCGGGGAACCACTATAAATCTTGTGTCATCTGTGCTTGTGTTCTTTTTGTGTGTGCTGCGATTAGTTTTATTTTATTCCGCAAAAGACGTCGCAATCACCTATTCACCCCCCTCTAGGTGATAATTTAGACAACTAGTCAACTTTCACTTCCCACTCCGAAGAGTTATAGCTTTCGCTTGCTCTCTCGGGTTGGGTTCGGTATTGGAAGGAAGAGACCCTGCGGGTCGCTCAGAAATTATTTTCACGAGTTGTCCTACCTGATTTTCTAAACTTTTTACGCTTCCGGTTAAAGCTCTTATGGTAGCGTCATTTGTGGTGATATATTTAGAAAGTAATTCCTCCAAGCTCGGAGGTTTTGGGTAATTTTGAAGAAGTGGTGGTGGTGGTGGTGGTTGTGCAGAAAAATCATTTTGCGGAGGTGGGCGCATCGCATTCGATGGATTACTCCATGAAAAGTTAGGGTGATTTCTTAAAGCGGGGTTATAACTATTCGGAAAATTAAAACCAGGCGGATGAAAATTCGCAGCAGAAAAATTATTAAAAGCAGTTCTAGGCAAATTATTAACAAAATCTAAATGTTCTGGAGTAGGGGTTGCAGATTCCCATACCTGAGGGGCGGAGGCAGCAGTCATCTCCGTGATTTTTTTGCTTAGGATTTCTACTTGCAGAGCGAGCTGGGAGACGTTGTCCACTTCATAGATACCTGCAGGCTTGTTCGGGCGGGACCTAGGCACATTCCACTGATGGTCATGGCCATGTCCTCAAAAAGCTCAAGAGCGGCTTCCGGGGTCTTATGATTTAAAGTACCGCCAGAAGCTGCGTCTATCATTTGCTTCGTGCTTTGATTTAGCCCGTTATAAAACGTCTGCACTTGTAACCATACAGGCAGCGCGTGATGTGGGCATCGTCTTAATAATTCTTTAAATCTCTCCCAGGTTTCGTAAAGGGTTTCAGAGTCTATTTGTCCGAAGGCAGAGATAACGTTCCTAAGTTTTGCAGTTTTAGCGGGCGGAAAATACTTCGCCAAAAATTTTTCAGTTAATTCATTCCAAGTGGTTATGCTATTTTTCGGAAGTGTGTTAAGCCACTGCTTAGCTTTAGTTCTTAGAGAGAAGGGGAAGAGTCTTAGCCTGATCGCATCATTTGTGACACCATTTATCTTGAAGGTGTCGCAAATTTCAAGAAAGCTAGCTATATGTGTGTTCGGATCTTCATCTTGAAGTCCGTCAAATTGCACATATTGCTGCACCATTTGAATTATGCTAGGCTTTAGTTCAAAGTTATTATTTGCTATAGTAGGACGGACTATACTCGATTCTGTTCCCTCGAGGTTCGGTCGTGCATAATAGGACATAGTCCTTTGCACGACCTCATCTACGTTGGGTTCTTCCATTCTTAAAGTATTAAATGACTCGGAGTCCTCAACCGGCACTTGGATAGTAGGACCTTGAAATCGCGATCTTCTCCGAAGAGTACGCTCAATTTCGTGGTCCAAGTCCAAAATAACCGACGGACTCCCGCGGGTCATGCACTAAAAGAACAGAAAAGAAGAAGAGAAGGAGAAAAAGGATAAACTAGAAAGAAAAACTAGATTTAGAAAATTAAATTAAAATTTTTTTTTTCTTTTGAAATAGATTTTTTTATAGATTAACTCCCGAACTTCCCAAGGACTACCCCGTGAAGGGTTCGCAAGGTACTAGACAAGACAGTGGCGCTTAAAGCCCTTTGCCCTTTTCGAGAGAATTAGGTGGCGTAGAAAAATTGTGAGGTTGGTTTCTATTAAGAGCGGTGATAATTTTTTTTGATTTTTTAAAACTTTAAAGAAAAGGGGATGAGAAAGAGAAGAGATAAAATTAATAGGTTCGTGTTTTCAAAATATCAACGGAAGTTGGGTCCCCGGCAACGGCGCCAAAAACTTGTTGCGCGCTAGGGTTCGAAGAAAATAAACGCAACCGAACTAGCAACCCGATGAGGCAAGTATACCTATCGAATTGTAGCAAGGGGACACAAGTGTCGTATTGAAATCCGGGAACTGTTGGCTAAGCTTACTCACACGAACGCTATTATCTTATCGACGGAAAAACTAGGGTTTTAGAAAACCTAAGCGCAATGGAGAAATTAAAGCAAACTAGAAAGAGAACTACCGCAATTAAGTTACGCTATTAAGAAAAGAACTATACTAGAAAGGAAACTACTGCAGTTAATTAAAGAGCACAAGATAGGAGATTACTACTAAAGGAAGAAAATATGAAATGGAAATGCACCCGATCGAGATTCACCTCGGCAAAGACGATTAAGAAAATGCGATAAAAATCTAAACTTAATAGGATAAGGGTCCTTGACCGTGGAGGTTCCTAAAGCTTGAACACGCTTCTCTCGAAGTCGTGCCCAACTGAGTTTAGGAAGGTCCGACCGACTCTCGTCTAAATCGGAGGCCTAAAACTCGCTTTACACGGTGAACCCCACTATTGGATTTTACTCCAATCCGGGAGATTTGGACGTCTGCCTCTCTCAAGGGGTGCGTACAACTCCCTTTACTCTTGAATGCTCACTTCATTCTTTCGGCCTCTCGGCTAGCCTAGAATGAAAGCAAAGGCGGAGAGTATATATCGAAAATATACCCCCAACCCGTTATTAATCAAGAGTAATTCAAGGCCCTAACCTAAAAAGAAAAGATTGATTAAAACATCATAACATAATCGCTCTAACCTCGGATCATCAAGATCGAGTACAAGGAGGATTAGTTAATCATAATGGAGTGGAGGGGGGGAGATGAGTAGAAAAACATAAGAAGAACACAAGCTAAGGGAAGAATAATTTTATTAATGAAAAAGGGCAAGTTACACTAATGAAAATAAAATTACAAGTGCATGAAAATTAAACCCTATTCTAGCCCTACATTAAGCACTAAGCAAGAAGAAAATTACATTAAAAGCTAGCACAAACTAAGATTAAACTAGGGTTAACCAAAAAGTACAAAGAGAGGGGGAGAGAGAGAGAGAGAAAGCATGAAAAAGGATCAAGAAACAAAGGGCAGCACCTCCCCCACTCAACCAAAGCTTGCTGAAATGGGGAGGAGGGGGGCTCAATTTATAGAAAATTTCTCGGGTTGGTCACGCCCTCTGACACGCCCTAGGGGTGGCGTGTCAGGGGGCGTGACAGGTACGGATTTGACCTCGGGCTCTGGATTCTGGCGGGAGGGATGATTGCTTCGGTACGTCGGTGGTCACGCCCTAGGTCACGCCCGTGACAGGGGGGCGTGACAGGCATGTCATGTCCAAATCATTGGTCGGAAATCCGTCAGTCGCCGAAAAAGGAAGGTGTCACGCCCATGTCACGGGCGTGACATGGGCGTGACAGTACTATTTGCGTGCTGAGCCGGAAGGGCATTTAATGCGGCGGCAGCTTTGCGGCAGAGGGCGACACGCCCCTGGTCACGCCTAGTGACACGCCTAGGGAGGGCGTGACAGGGGGGCGTGACAGCGGTTTTGACCATTTTCTGTCCCTTCCAACAGGTGTCCTCGGGATCGGGTGACACGCCCTAGGTCACGCCCAGGGAGGGCGTGACAGGGGGGCGTGACAGGCCATTTTGGCAATTTTTCTGAAAACCTGCAAAAAGACAGGAAAAAGTTAGTGGCAATAAAATTTACATAAAAAGGATAAAAATAAACTAATAATAGACATAAATTGTACAATATAAAATATAAACTACGATAATAGTTTAGGCTACAAAACGTATTATCACAGTGCCACCACAACATGAATCCCTACATGCATCTCCCATCCTACATGCACCTCCACCCCAGTCACCCACACCACAACATCTGGCAGCCTCAGCTAGTGTTGACATAGTAACTGCTACCATCCTCACACACCTCTCTCAACATGAATCCCACACTCATGTTGATAATCACCCATCTCCACATGATTCATTTGATCATGTGGCAGATCATACTGCTTCCATTCCATCACCACCTCAATTTGCATCCCACAGTCATCCATCCACCTCCACACCCTCAGCATTTCAGATAACTCCTGAATTGCTTGCACATATTGTAGAGCTCATCACTCCATCCATACAAAAAATGATTGAGGCTGCCAATGCCCCTCTCATTGCATCCATCAATGCCCTTACTGAAGCCATCAAATCACTTCCACCCTCTGTTGAGCCCTCTTCAGTAAGATGCATGACTCCAGTCCCCACTGAAGTCATGCAGGGGAGATGTCTGTTGAAGTGGTCTCAGGTGATGCCTTGACCCTTCAGGACAATTCTTCCCTTCCCCTTCCAGCAATTGTAGAAGAACCTCAAGAGCTTCTAGAGGAAGCTATTCCAGAGAAAGAGTCTCTGATGAAAGATCCAGAGCAACCAGAAGGTAAAACACTTCCTCTAAAGGTTATAATCAGGACTTTAAATTGATATCTTTATCTAACAAAGACATTCACTCCCTAGTGAATCTGGCTTCTGATGAAGAAGTCTCTGAGAGAGATAATGAGGAAGTCCTCATGGACTTGTGTGAAAAAGTTCCAATGAACACTACTGACTCAGAAGTAGTGGTTCAACAACTTGAGAATGCTGCTGCTGGAGAAGCTGAGGCTGTGCAAGACTTACCAGAGAATGCCTCCAAGATGATTGAAAAGGAATCAAGCTCAGGTACTCTAAACCTTGAACAATATATAGCCTTTATGGCTGAGAATATTGCCTCTGAGTACATTGAAGAGTTGGCTAAATCTCATATGGTTTCCCTTGCCATCTCTCTAGGAAAAGCATCTGCCCCTGCAGATACAGTCATCTTTTCTCCACCTATCCTTACCTATCCTCTATCCATTCCTTCTATTGCAGAACTGGTCCCCAGGATAGTTCCTGACTTGTATCCTGAATCAGAACTCTGGAAGAAATCTCAAAATGTTGATCTTGATGCCCTCCTTGAGCAAGATGCCATTGAGGAAGCAAGAGAAAAAGAAGATAGAGAGAAGCAGGAGAAAGAAAAGGCTGAACATGCTATAGTTGCCAAGGATATCTCAGAATAAGACTTTGATGATTATGCTGGCAGAACCTCATCCCACTCCTCTGATGATGATGACTCTGAGGATTCTGATAGCACCCAGAAGAAGAAAAAGGTTGTATCCAAGAAAAGAAAAGCATCTGCTCCTCCTACTGCTAATCCAGACAAGGATGTTCCCTATTTCATTCTGAAGGGAATTGATCCCAAGAGCAAAGAATTTCAACCATGGATGAGACTCTCAAAGAATCAGACAAGAGAGAAGAAGAGAACAAAAAGATATGACACTCCAATTCAGAAATTCCCCCCCAGAGGTCCTCCTCCACCTCCTGGTGCTGGAGCCTCTGGAAGTCTCTCTTCTGCCCCATCTGCAAAATCAGCCAGTTCTAACACATTTCAGTCCTACCAGAGAAGGAGTAACCAAAGCCAGGGAGGCCAAGATGTATCAGGACAAGGAAGGAAAAGAAATGAAAATGTTCCCATGGAACAAATAAAGGAGATGACATTTCAGCAACCTACTTTCTCTCCTCCTCCTTCTCCTAAAAAGAAAATTCCAGAATGGAAACCTTCTCCTCCCAGGAGAGGTCCATCCTCCACATCAAGGAAACCTGCTGCTTCTGAGACAGTTGAAACAAAAGGAAAAGAGTGGTCTATTTAGAGAAATTCCACAAGAAGTTCATTGAACTTGCACCTCCAAGATCTCTATATGCTGAAACTGATCCTAAGAAGGCTGCACAGATTCCTCTTAACTCAAGCAAATTAGCCACAACTTTTCAAAGGAACATGGAGATTGCAGCTCAAGCTGATACTGACAGACCACCCTCTCCATCAGATATGACTGAAACTGAAAGAATTGCCTCTATGTCAAGATTTAAGTAATCTATTGCACTAAGCATGATGGAGAGAGCCAAAGCTCAAGGACTAGACCCTACAGCATATACAACTATGTCTGAATTCAGAGAAAAGGAACTCAGCAAAATTCAAGTCAACTCTGAAATTTTTAATACTGAAGAATACATGAAGTTGCACCCTGCTGCAGTTCTGCCAAGCTATGCTGAAAAGAAAATTATTGGTGAACATTACCTAATGCTATCCAAAAGACAAGCAGCAAATCCAAACAGAGAAATTATTTTCAAACCAGTTGTAATCCCTAAGAACTCATCTGATGCTAAAACCTCTGATAAATCTGCTTGATACTTTATAGTTCTGCTGATTTATGTTTTTATGTTTTTCTGTGGATTGCCTGTGATTTAAATTTTTGGTTAATCTCTGCTTTTGTTATTGTGTGCATTAGTTTTTAGATCGGATTGGATAACATAACCCAAATAGGGGGAGATTGTTGGTACCCTAGATGTGATTTGGCTTATGTAATCCCTTTCCAGCCCCTCTTGATCCATATAACTATATATGATCATGATTAGGCCTTGTTCAGTTTCCCTAGGACAGTTTATAACTGACCTAGAGCTTAGGCTAGAAGTTCTAGTTGTATTTTTGATTAAGGCATTTTCCGTTCGACCATCGTCGAACGAGGCCTCGCGATCGTCGATCATTGGTCGACGATAGCAGGGCTATAGAATCGTTGAAGTAAAGACAATTATCGTCGACCGATGGTCGACGATCTCAGAGCAAGTTTATTATGCTCTTAAGGTTGGTCGACGATCTGCCATTAGCAGTTCAACGATCGTGTTCTTGCTTCACGATTTCTGTCTCGACAGATTTCTGCCTTAGTCGTCGACATCATGAGATGCTCGACGTTATCTGTCTCGACAGATATTTGCCTTAGTCGTCGACATCATGAGATGTTCGACGATTTCTGTTTAAACAGATTTTCTGCTTTAGTCGACGATATCTTGAGCTGGTCGACAATTTCTGTTCGACGATTTTTGTTTCGACAGATTTCTGCTTTTAGTCGACGATCTGTTAGCTAGGTCGACGATCATCGAACCCCTGCTCGACGATTATTGTCTGCCTTTATCTTTTTGTATTCATTCTATTCCTTGGTTTATTTCCAAGTGCTTTAGCTTGTGGTTAGAGAATTTTCTGAAGTTGTTTTTGCAGATTTATGGCTTAAATTCAAAATAAATTAATTACCAAATATGTCAAGCTTAAATCACGGGATTCAGTATTTTGATAAAGCATTTTTGTCCTATTATACAAAATATATTGCCAGGCTGTATTCTAGCCGTTGGCACTGTTTGCTATTTCCAAAAATGGTAAGTCCTTGTACTGAGGTATTTTCCCACTTATTTAATTCCTTATTGGGACTGACAGTAAGCTAATAGGTCATTCTATTCCTATTGCTATATTCTATTTTGAGATAATCTGTCGCAAGGCTCGAGAATTCAAATCAATAGAGCCGTTCCAAAGAAAAAATGAGAAGACATATTTAAGAGAGATTTTTTCTCAGAAAAATAACAAGTTACAGATACAGAGAGATTTTTTTCAGTGCTGCATTCTCTCAAGCATCTTCAGAGCAACTCTTCACCATCTCACAAAAAGAAGAAGAAAATCTCCCCTGAAGAAAAAGCCCAGAGCAATTACTTTCATTCTCAAGTCTCCTGAGCATCTGCTTAGAGTTTTCAAGACTTCAGAAAGAGCTCCAGTTCTGCTTCAATTATTCCAGAATCTGAAGACCTGATAAAAATCAGTCTACAGATCTCTGAGGATTTAGTTTCAGTATATCTGAAACTCCTTCATCCTGAAGCAAAGGCTTTCCCTGGACTTTCACTGAGCCAGGGGGAGACTTTGATTCTTTAGAGAATCCACAAGTCTTCTCTAATCTGTATTTACAACAGAGAAGATAATCTAACCCTCTCAACCCCTTTGTAAAAGAGTTTGTTCACACCTCTTCAAAAGTGAACATTGGTGACAGGGCACCTTATCAACAACCTGTGGTTGAGCATCCTTATCAAAAGCTCAAAGGGTCTGTTTGATCTACCTGAATCAGATCATTGGTGGCAGGGCACCTTAGCAAAAACCTGTAGTGGATTCCTACCAGGGTGGTAGAAGAGTGGAGTACCTATTTAGAGGGAACCACTATATATCATGTGTCTCTGGCTATCTTGTTTAATTGTCTATTCTGTGGCTGTGATAGAACTACCTAGGATTGCTAGTTGCTGTGATAGGCTTATAGTTAAACTGAAATTTCAGTTAACTCTCACACTTGTGCACTTCACTGTGTTAGGCTCTTAGGGTTCAAGTATCAGATTATTTATTCCGCAAATAAACTCCAAGGGAGCTGACTAATTGTTCATAAAATTTGAATACTCTATTCACCCCCCCTCTAGAGTAGTTTACAACTTATCCCCTCACTTTCATATTCTTTTTAATTATTGGGTGCCTACGTTTACGGGATGAAATCTTATCCCCATTGACATGAGATTTTTTAAAGATGAAAGCGGGAAATCATACAAATAAAGGCATGAAAAAAAAGTGGATGGTTTAATTTTTAAAAGAAAACTAGAGTTTATTAAAAAATTTTGAGAGCAACCTTTTTAATTTGAACATTCCTACGTTTCTGAAAGCATAAGTAGAAATAATATAAAATCCATAAATGTTATTTTCTAACATAAAAACATGCTTTTATTCAAAAAAACAGAAGTGAAATGAGAAACACAAGTTCCGTATAATAAGAAAAAGATAAAAAAATTCTTTAAAATCTTAACCCCAGAAATCTAAATCTATCGATCTATAATTAATAAACGAATAGTAAATAAAGAATTAATTAAAATTTGCTTATAAATAAACTCGAAACGATTATTTTGGAGAGCAAAGAGGTTAAGAAATGAGGTATTCGAATTATTTAATTCAAAATAAAATTTTTGATTTTTGGAGTTTTTCTAATTTTTTTGAAATTTTGGGGTTATTTTCATTTTTTTTGGGAAAGTTTTAGAGGTTATACTAATTTTTTTTTGTGAGTTATACTAATTTTTTTGAATTTTTGAATTACGGAAATATTTTTAAGAAGAGAGAGAAAATTTTTACAAGATAGGAAAGAAAAGGGGAAAGAGAAGAGAATATTTACACAAAATATTTACAAAAACTTGGTTACCGCGAGGCCGATTCGTTTTGTGGTTGGTTCGATGAGCCTGATCTCGCGGACCGAGTTAAAAGAAAAATGAAGTTTCAAAAGAAAGGAAACTTCAAAATTTTTATTTTTATTTTTGCGTTTTATATATTTCCAAGATATTTACAAAAACTTGGTTGCCGCGAGGCCGACTCGTTTTGTGATTGGTTCGGTTAGCCTGATCTCGCGGGCCGAGTTAAAAGAAAAACGAAGTTTTCCCGATGCGGCTTGGGGTTAATCCCCAAGGATCCCTGCTGCAATCTACCACGTAGAAACCTGAAAATAACCAAAGGCATGGAGTCTTCTCCGGCTAATAATGCATAGCAAAACATCACCGATCCAGACCAACATGTCCGGGTAGGCCTCACACACCATGCCTATGTCTGTACTACGATTCTAGACTCTAAACAAAGGGGACTTTACATATCTACCCCAAGGAACACCGCAAACTCGGCGCACACTCACGGGAGAGGGTTTTCCAATGAAAAAGAAGAAGAGCTTCACATGCACAAGAAGAGAATCATTAACCTAGCGTTCCTCTCCGGCGCCATGAAAAACTACGCGAATGAAAAGCACAGCGATGATCTTGCCTCCACAGATCCGGGCTTGGTTTGTGATTTGGCTCTCCGAATCTCCTCCCGCGACCGGATCTCCATCTTCCTTCTTCCTTATTGCTCTCCCTTCTCTCTATGATTTAGAAAGAGAATATCCAAAGCAATATGAGAGTTTAAACCCCCAATCCCGGCCTTAACCCTAGAATGGAGAGGCATGAGCCGTTAGATCCAAAAATAAGGAAACGAACGGCCACGATTCGCCCTGAAAATAAACTTCCTGGATCGAACACGGCTTGCGACACGCCCGTGTCCAAGGCCGTGTAACTCATTCGACGCTGAAACCGTCATATCCCAAAAAGAACACGGGAAGTCGACATGCCCGTGTCAGGCTTGACACGCCCATGTAACCAAGTACACGCCCGTGTAGGTGGCCATGTTCCTCCAGTGACATAGGTCCAGCACCAACCCGAGGAGAACACGAGTATTCGACACGCCCGTGTCGAATTTGACACACCCGTGTCAGACCCGAACATGCCTGGGCTCAAGCTGTGTCTCTCCCCTGACACAACATGGCTAACAACCCGAGTAGGACACAACCTGCGATACGCTCGTGTCTCAGTCCGTGTTTGCTATTCGACAATCGTCTACTATAATTTCGTCGACCACACGGCCTTCGCCGAACCCGAGCACTACACGCCCCTGGGACACGCCCGTGTCCCAAGCCTTGTCACCTCCCCCAAATCCCATACTTAGCTCAAAATGCCACCCGTCCCTCTTTTGAGTTTCGGGGCGTTATAACTCTATCCCTCTTAAAAGAATTTCATCCACGAAATTATCGAAAGGACAAGATACACAAAACCAAAAGTGGTACCTGAGTGGAATAACTCTGGGTACTACTCCAGCATGGTCTGCTCTCATTCCAAAGAGAGCTCCTCCCGACTGCAATTGTCCCAATGGACGTTGACCATCCTGATCTCCTTGTTACGAAGTCGCTTCACTTCAGAGTCCTCAATACGAATGGGCTTGAACCTCATCGTCAACCCTTCATCCAGCGGTACTTGATCAACCGCGATCACCTTCTAAGCCTCTTGCACCTCCTTTTGCAATACTGATATGTGGAATACATCGTGTAGGCCACTCAACTCCAATGATAGATTTAGATGATAAGCCGCTTTGCCCATCCGCTCCAGAATCTCAAATGATCCAAGGTATCTCGGGCTCATCTTCTTCAAGCTTCGTAACCATAAAACACCCTTGAATAACTTTATCTTCAGATACATTAAATCTCCATCCGCGAACTCCACGTTCCAATGCTTGGCATTATAGTATTTAGCTTGTTTATCCTGAGCAATCAGCAAATGCTCCCGAATGGTTCGCACCAATGAAGTGGCTCTTTCCACATCTTGCTTTTTGTACAACCTCGCCACACCATTTTCTAACCACGACAACGGCGTGCGGCATTTTCTACCATATAGGGCCTCGAAGGGCGCCATTTATATGCTCTCTTAGTAGCTATTGTTGTACGCAAACTCCACCAAAAACACATAGTCTTCCCACTGCTTTCCAAAGTCAGGGACGCACATGCGAAGCATGTACTCCATCGTCCTGTTTACCCTCTCGGTCTGCCCATCCATCTGTGGATGAAAGGTTGTGCTGAACTTCAACTTAGTTCCCAACATTTGCTACACCAACCTCCAGTCATTGGATGTGAAATGTCCATCTCTATCGCTCACGATGTTGCGGGGCACACCGTGCAGTCTAACAATGTTATCCACGTAAAGCTTCGTCAGTTTCTCCACCAAATCATCCTTCCTATGCGAAATGATGTGTGAGATTTTTGTCAACCGATCTACGATCACCCAGATTGCGTCGTTTCCCTTCTGCGACCTTGGCAAACCATGCACAAAGTCCATCAAAATGTCGTCGAACTTCCACTCTTGAATAGGCAAAGATTTCAAGAAACCCCCTGGCTTTTGGCACTCATCCTTCACTAAGGCACAAGTCTCACACTTAGCCACATAGAGAGCCACATCCTTCTTGGGTCCTGGCCACTAGAACAACTTCATCAGATCTCGGTACATCTTCGTGCTCCCTAGGTGAAATGAGTACTTGGTATGATGAGCCTCGTACATCAACTCCACCCATAAATTACCTGTATTTGGGATGCCCAAATGATTGTCCTTCCTTAGCAGTCCATCTTCAACTGTAAATTGGGAATTTGACCCATCTGAAGCTGCATCCATAATTTCCTCCATGCTGCTATCCAAATCCATAGCATGCTGAATCTGATCAACCAGATCATACTGAAATTCCATCCAGTTCAATAATACTTTGGCGCTAGTTTGCTTGTCAACACAAGATATTTCTAATGCCTCCAACTCTCGAATCAGTAGCTTATCATGAATCGACAACTAGTTGGCTTGTGCGGGAGCCCTGCGACTCAACGCATCCGCAACTGCATTGCCTTTCCCGGACACATAATAAATTTTGAATGTATAGTCCCACATCAACTCCATCCATCTCCGTTGCCTCATGTTCAGATCTTCTGATCCAACAAGTATTTCAGTCTCTTATGGTCGGTATAAATATCGACCTTTACGCCGTACAAATAATGCCTCCACACCTTTAGTGCAAAAATCACGGCCTCCAACTCCAAGTCGTGGAGCGGATAATTCCTCTCATGCACTTTCAGGTGACGCGGGCCATACGCAATAACACTTCCATGCTGCAGCAGCACACAACCCAAACCACTGCCCGAAGCATCGCTGTAGATCTCAAAGCCTTCGGTCCCATTCGACGAACTTAGCACTGGCATCGTGGTTAACCGACTCTTCAATACTTCAAAATCTTATGCGCACTCGCCCGTCCAAACAAACTTCTGATCTTTCCTTGTCAACATCGTGAGAGGTAACGCTATCCACGAGAAGTTCTCTAAGAAGCGCATGTAATAGCCGGCAAGCCCCAGAAAACTTCGGAATTCCGCTACCGAAGGCAACACCGGACACTCCGTATCGCAACAATTTTTGCCGGATCCACCGCAATCCCTTCACCACTAACTATGTGACCAAGGAACACCACTGAGGACAACCAGAACTCACATTTGGAAAACTCTCCGTATAGTTCGTTCCTCCTCAGCGTCTCCAAAACCAAATGCAGATGCTTGAGTGATCTTCTTCGCACTGCGAGTACACCAATATGTCATTAATAAAGACGATCACAAAACATTCTAAGTACTCCCTGAACATCCTGTTCATCAGATCCATGAACATTGATGGCGCATTAGTCAGCCCGAACAGCATGACCGTAAACTCAAAATGCACATACCTTGTGCTGAACGCTGCCATTGGGATATCACTCTCCCTTTGTAACACCCCGAAACTCACAAGAGGGACGGGCGATGTTTTAAGCCATGTCTGAGTTTTGAAGCAGGTGTCACGGGCGTGATACGGGCGTGTCACGGGCTTTACATGGGCGTCTCACGGGCGTGTTTTGCCGCGGGTCATGTGGTCGACGTTTTGACAATCGGAGATCGTCGAGTTGAGGCACATGGCCTGGGATACGTGCATGTCCCAGGGCGTGTCACTTTGGGCAGTTTTCTGAGTCATGCACACGGGCCATGATACGGGTCTAGATACGGGCGTGTCACATGCGACACGGGCGTGTTGGGTGTCGTGTCGCAGGCCGTGCCCTTCTCGGGTTGGGAAAGCTGGCCGATTGCACACGGGGGGCGTGACACGGGTCTCGACACAGGCGTGTCACATGTGACACGGGCGTGTCGGAGGCTGTGTCGAATGCCGTGTGCTGGTTTTCGAGTCGATCGAGACGGCGAATGGGTGACACGGCCAGGCACACGGCCGTGTTGCAACCCGTGTTCGACCCCAGATTTTGTATTTTAGGCCTAATCGTGGCCATTCGTTCCCTTGGATTTGGATCCAATGGTGGGGGGCGGTTGCTGGGATGTTATATCCGGGAATAGGGTTTAGAAACCCTCATTCCCTTTGGTTGGTTCTCTCTCTAAGAGTTAGAGAGAGGAGAGAGCTTGGAGGAGGAAGAAGAAGCTAGATCCGGTCACCGGCGGAGCTTCGGAGCTCCAAATCACAATCCGAGTCCGGATCCGCGAAGGCGAGGCCGATACGGTGCTTTCCATCTGGCTAGATCGTCATGGAGCCGAGGAAAAGCGAAAGGGTAACGATTCTCTTCTTAAGCATGTTAAGCTCTTCTTCCTTTACATGGGAAAACCCCTCTCCCGCGAGTGTGCGGCGAGATCGTGGTATTCCTTGGGGTAGATATGTGAAGTCCCCCTTGTTAGAGTCCGGAATCGTAGTACGGATATAGGCATGATGTGTGAAGCCTACCTGGACGTGTTGGTCCGGATCGGTGATGATTTGCTATGCATTATTGGCCGGAGAAGACTCTGAGCGTTGTGTTTGTTTTCGAGTTGCTTTGCGGTAGTATGCATCAAGGAATCTGGGGGATTAACCCCGAGGTGCACCCGGAAATATGGACGGAAACGCATTTCTGTCATATCGGTGGCCTGGGAGCCAACCAGGTACATAGCGGGGCTATGTACCATGTTTGATCGTTATTTGGGACTTGGGAAGCTTAGTCCGCGTCAAAGGCCTAATGGCAATGGAGGGGTGAGCAACGGGCTGGTGTACCCCTAAGCGCTCCACCTGCTCGGTTAAAGTGACCTAAAGTTTTACGTTGGACTTAACGAGGTTTGGAGATCGAGTCTAGGCTGCGACTGAGAAGACTAAATGCTCATAAGATTGCCACCCTGGGGGTGGTGGTGGAGTTGAGGACCGGACGGGGTTCGGACTGGCTTCGCTGAGTAAGTGCCCTGAGAGCACGGGGTGTACGGCCGTGTGAGCGTGCACCTGTGATATGATGCTTATTTTGCTATGTTGCTTGTTTTGCTAACAAGTGCAGGGAAGAAGCTTTGTCGTCCCGGTTTGGGGGCGGAATCGTTAAAATTTGGTCAGCATAGCTGACTGTTGCCTTTGTTAACCACCGTGCGGAGGATTGTTGCTTGTAGGTGCTGCGGAGCCGAGAGGTAAATAGCGGGCTAATGCCCGAGTTGCTGTGCCGGCCCTCGAAGGCCAAGTTTTGAGTGTTTTCCTTTTTGTACTCATGTGTGAACGGCCTGCGTGTCGAGGTTTGGAAGACACTTTTTATTAAGCAAACTCATGTAAGGCTTTAAGGCCATTATTCGTGTATTAAACATTCCTTGTTTTTGGTTGCGTGGACATTCATGTTAGCAGGGTTCTTAATTGTGCAACTTAATAATTACTTCCGCTAGGTGTTGTGTAGGATGTTGTGATTGGTTGAATGGTTTCAATGCGTAACCAACCGGTCTGTCCGTAGTATATGGCGTCGGGCCCCGTCCGGACCTTCTGTAATATACTATGTGACAGATAGGGGTGTTACAAATTGGTATCAGACTACTGGTTTCAGTCAAGCTTAAATGAATTCGTGGACGAATTCACTTTAAGGGGAGGTGAGCACATGTGTGTGCATCATCGTTATAACTTGAAAAGAACCCATGAATGTCCACTTAGGAATGAAAATACACATGTTTGAGGAACATGCGTGTTCCTATAATTGCTTTTTGTAATTTTGTTCAGTCACTTATGGTGTTTTGAATGGCTATAGGTGTCCGGAAGTGGAGCGTGGCAGTCTGAATAAACATTTGCTGAGCAAAGTATGGCACCAAGTTATGTTCCTGAGACCCCTACGTCTTTGGAAACCATAAGAAGGGTGATTGAAGAGGTATTCGCTATGACCAATGCACAACGTAGGAGTAATGTGCAACCCTTTGTCCCTGAGATGGCCCCAACATCGGGCGGTATATTGGAGCAAAGGGCATTTGGGGGTCCATTAGAGCAGCAGATGAGCATGACTGTGGTGCAGGGAGCTCATTCAGTTGACGCATATTTGCAGACGTTCCTTATGTTAAGGCGCTACCCAGGATTTGAATGGGAAAGCAAGCAATATATAGTTGATAGATTTTATAACGGTCTACGCAGCGAGTTGCGTATCTTACTGCTAGGACCAAAGTTATTGGGATTCCGAGCTTTGGTGGAGTCGGCTAGAGCTTTGGAGGTGGAGTTGGGGAAAACTCACCAAGTACCATTGGATAGGGTACCAAACCCTACTGATCCTATAAGGACTGTCTGTTGAAAGATGCCGAGAAAGGAGGCTGGGTCATCAACTACCCGAACTACCCTCAATTGTTATTCTTGTGGCAAGAAAGGGCATCTCGCCAGAGAGTGTTGGGAGAGTGCTCAAAAGACAAGGAAAGTTTTGGCAGGAGCAGTTGAAGCCTCTGGTGTAAAGGAAATGATGTTCAAAATGCCAACCTCAAAATCTGGGTATCGTAGGTGGCATAAGAAGGCTAGGAGGTCGGGGCTAGTCCCTTCCTCTAGCACATCTAGAGAGACTACAGTTCAAACCCCGGATGCATGCTTTGTTTGTGGAAAGCCGGGGCACTATGCCCGGGATTGTTGGAGTGGACGCCCAATGTCCAAAAAGAAGTCGGGGTCGATATCTGAAGAGAAAGGCAAGGCAGTGGCGTCCGCCGCATCGCTGTTTACTCTGGCCCAACCGGGAGTGAACATCCTTGGCCAGCAGAAGGTCATGTGGCCGACCGTCGGGTCGTCAGGTATGGTTTAATTGTTAGCAACCTTGCTTCTTGCCTTATGCGTGTTTACTTAGAACTTGAAGCTCTAGGCTTTATTTTGGAATCTTGGCAATCCAGATGGGTTATTACCCAGTAGTCGTCCAGTGCGAGCGGAGATACAGTCTGTGCGGTAAAAGTCTTATTGAAAGTCAAGGATTCGACTTGCTAGCGTCGCTGTTGCTGTTAGTAGAGTTTGATGTCATCTTTGTTAGGGACTAGCTTTTGGGGCAGAAGGCTTTTATCGTTTGCAACCGCAAAGAGACCTAGTTGGGTGTTGGGCAGGAGACAACGTTTGCGGAACTGAAGGGATCGAGCAAGACACTGGCGTCTGCCCTCTCGGTGGTCAAGACAGTTTTGTGTTGGTACAAAGCTGTTCTTCACGTTAGTGGAGGCTGTAACGCCTAAGTCCACTCTGGGTAGTATCCCAGTGGTTTTTGAGTATCCCGATGTGTTCCCGAACAATCTCCCTGGAGCCCCACCGTAGCGAGAGATCGATTTCACGATTGAGTTGTGCCAGGTGCTAAACTTGTGTCATGCTCTCCTTATAGGCTGATGCCTAAGGTGATAGTGGAGTTAAAGGTTCAACTAGAAAAGTTGATGGAGCAAGGGTATGTGCGTCCAAGCTCGTAGCCTTGGAGCGCACCGGTCCTCTTTACTAAGAAGAAGGACGGGAGCTTGCAATTTTGTATCTGTTGTAGAGAGCTATGTATGTTTGCAGAAATAGGACAAGTAATCGATCAAAATGATCGATGATCTTCTGATCAGTTAGTCGGGTGTTCGGTGGACTCAGTAGTGGATCATAAGTCCGGTTACCCTCATCTGAGAATAAGGGTAAGTGTTAACGCAAATGCGGTGTTAAGCACGAGTGATGAGCAATCCGAGTCTACGATCGTGCTATCTTGGCAGTCAAGTGTGGCATCTATGTTCATAGACCGGACTAGCGGAACGTTCATGGAGTACCTAGTCAAGTTTGTGATCGTCTTCATCGACGACACATTGGGGGTAATTTTAGTGCGAAGGGTATCGCTTCTGAATATCTACTCTTAGTTTTGTGGACGCTAAGAAGGAACCATGTATACACCAAGTTCTCCGAACTCGAGTCTTGGGTTATCCTCGTAGCGCTTCTTGGTCCTTTAGTTGGTAGAGTGAGGGCGTGTGGGTCCAACGTTGTTATTCGCAATATGAGGGTGGCCTGTGTTGTCTCGGTAGCGAAAATCCAGAGTTTCTGGTGTGGTCGGCTACTACAGGCGCTTCGTAGGGGACTTCTTGCGGATAGTATTACCCCTCGCATCGTTGTCAAGGAAAAGCTTATAAGTATTGCTTAGATGTGCGAGTACGCCCAAGCTGTGAAGGGTTAAAGAGTTGGTCAACCGCGGCGCCAGTGTTAAGTTCGCCGAGTGGAACCAGAAGCTATGAGATCTACGGCACAGCCATAGGCAGCGGATTAGACTGCGTGCTGCTACAACGTGGTAATGTTGTGGCCTATGGCTCGCATTAGTTGCAAGAGCATGAGGGGTATTGTCCAGTCCATTATCTGGAGTTCGTGGCCGTGTGTTTTGCAAAAAAGCTTGGTAGGCTTTATGTGTATGGTGTAAAACTCGGTGTCTATACCGATCCTATGAGCCTGATACATCGGTGGGATCGAAAGGATCTGAAATTGAGGCAGAAAAAATGGATGGAGTTCCTGGGGGACTATACGTTCGAAAGTTATTTTGTGCTCGTTGTAAGGCAATGTGTTGCGGATGCGTTGAGACGCAGGGCTTCCGCCCAAGCCAACGAGTTGTAGTTTCATGTTGAGGGTTTGACCCGGGATTTTGAGATGTTAGCTATCTCTTGCGTTGACAAGCAGACTAGCGTCGAAACATAACTTAAAAGGTCGGAAGTCTAGTATGACCTGGCAGACTATGGTTTGTGTAGTTGCATGAAGGAAATCATGGGTGCGGCTCTGTGGGTCAAAATCCCAAGTCGATGGTTGTTGGTAGGCTATCAAGGAAAGACAATCGTTTGTACAACCCAAGCATGGGTAATTTATGGGTGGAGTTGTGATACGTCTTACCAAGTACTCAACTCTCTTAGGAGGCACAAGTTGTGCCGATATCTAAGAAATTGCTTTGGTGGCCGGGGCAAAAGAGAGTCGTAGCGTTGTTTGTGGCTAAGTGTCAGCCTTGCGCCTTACTGAAGGCAGAGTGCCAAGTGCCGGGGAATTCGTGAATCCTTGCCTAGTTCGGAATAGAAGTTTGACTGGACTGTGTGCATAGTTTGCCAAAGTCACAGTGGGGTAGCGGCGCCGTGTGTGTGATCGTAATTGTGTTAACTTTAGTGTCGCACTTCGTTCCGCATAGGAAGGATAATCTGGCAGTGTTACTGGCAAATGTGTTTGGATAACATAGTTAGACTACATGGTGTGCCCCGCAACATCGTGAGCAATCGAGGTGGGCGTTCTACGTCCAATGATTGGAGGTGTTTACAGAATGTGCTGGAGACTAAGCTGTAGTTTAGTCCAGTCATACATCCGCAGACAGATGAGCAGACCAAGTGGGTCAACAGGAAGTTGGAGGACGTGCTTCGCATGTGCGTTCTGGACTTCGGGAAGCAGTGGGAAGGCCATCTATTTTGGAAAAGTTTACGTACAACTTTAGCTACCAAGCGAGCATACAAATGGAGCCCTTCGGGGCCCTTTTTGGTAGAAGTCGTTGCATGCTGTTGTCGAGGCTAGAAACGGATGACACGAAGTTGTATTTATAGTAAGAGGTGGTAAACACTACCCTTTTTTGTGCGAACCATATGAGAGCTTTTGCTAATAGCTCAGGAGAGGCAGGCTATGTACTTTAACGCCATGTATCAGAATGTGGAGCTATCGGATGGCGTATAGGAAGTTATAGTGGTTCAAGAGTGTTTCACGGGAGCGACGTTTTGGAAACTGAGCCCGGTATACCTTGGACCACTAGAGAATTCTAGAGCGGTTTGGTGAGGCGGGGCAAGAGCCTTTGAACTTGATCGTGAGTGATCAAGTTTTAGTGGACGAAAGGTTGACGACTAGGGTCAAACCCGTTCGTTTTGGAGACCGTGAAGTCGAGCGACTTTGTCTCAAGGAGATCAGGATAGTCGTGGTCCGGTAGGACTTTTGTGTTAGCCAGGAGCTCTTAGGAGTGAGAGAAATCAATGCTGGAAGTGTACCCGGAGTTATTCCGCCTGGGTACCACTGAGAGATTCTGTTTTCTCTCCTTTGGTAATTTCGTGGACGAAATTCTTTTAAGAGTGGGAGAGTTGTAACACCCCGAAACTCACAAGAGGGACGGGAGACGTTTTAAGCCAAGTCTGAGTTTTGAAGCAGGTGTCACGGGCGTGTCACGGGCGTGTTCGGCCGCGGGTCATGTGGTCGACGTTTTGACGAACGGAGATCGTCGAGTTGAGGCACACGGCCTGGGACACAGGCGTGTCCCAGGGCGTGTCACTTTGGGCAGTTTTCTGAGTCGTGCACACGTTTCATGACACGGGCCAAGACACGGGCGTGTCATATGCGACACGGGCGAGTCGGGTGCCGTGTCGCAGGCCGTGTCCTTCTCGGGTTGGGAAAGCTGGCCGATTGCACACGGGGGGCGTGACACGGGTCTCGACACGGGCGTGTCACATGTGACACGGGCGTGTCGGAGGCCGTGTCGAATGCCGTGTGCTGGTTTTCGAGTCGGTCGAGACGGCGAATGGGTGACACGGCCAGGCACACGGCCGTGTTGCAACCCGTGTTCGGCCCCAGATTTTGTATTTTAGGCCTAATCGTGGCCATTCGTTCCCTTGGATTTGGATCCAATGGTGGGGGGCGGTTGCTGGGATGTTATATCCGGGAATAGGGTTTAGAAACCCTCATTCCCTTTGGTTGGTTCTCTCTCTAAGAGTTAGAGAGAGGAGAGAGCTTGGAGGAGGAAGAAGAAGCTAGATCCGGTCACCGGCGGAGCTTCGGAGCTCCAAATCACGATCCGAGTCCGGATCCACGAAGGCGAGGCCGATACGGTGCTTTCCATCTGGCTAGATCGTCATGGAGCCGAGGAAAAGCGAAAGGGTAACGATTCTCAGCATGTTAAGCTCTTCTTCCTTTGCATGGGAAAACCCCTCTCCCGCGAGTGTGCAGCGAGATCGTGGTATTCCTTGGGGTAGATATGTGAAGTCCCCCTTGTTAGAGTCCGGAATCATAGTACGGACATAGGCATGATGTGTGAAGCCTACCCGGATGTGTTGGTCTGGATCGGTGATGATTTGCTAATCATTGCATGTCAGAGAAGACTTCGAGCGTTGTGTTTCTTTTCGGGTTGCTATGCGATAGTATGCATCAGGGAATCTTGGAGATTTACCCCGAGGTGCACCCGAAAATCTGGACGGAAACGCATTTCTGTCATATCGGTGGCCTGGGAGCCAACCGGGTACATAGTGGGGCTATGTACCATGTTTGATCGTTATTTGGGACTAGGGAAGCTTAGTCCGCGTCAAAGGCCTAATGGCAATGGCGGGGTGAGCAACGGGCTGGTGTACCCCTAAGCGCTCCACCTGCTCGGTTAAAGCGACCTAAAGTTTTACGTGGGACTTACCGAGGTTTGGAGATCGAGTCTAGGCTGCGGCTGAGAAGACTAAATGCTCACAAGATTGCCACCCTGGGGGTGGTGGTGGAGTCGAGGACCGGACGGGGTTCGGACTGGCTTCGCCGAGTAAGTGCCCTGAGAGCACGGGGTGTATGGCCGTGTGAGCGTGCACCTGTGATATGATGCTTATTTTGCTATGTTGCTTGTTTTGCTAACAAGTGCAGGGAAGAAGCTTTGGCGCCCTGGTTTGGGGGCAGAATCTTTATAATTTGGTCTGCATAGCTGATCGTTGCCTTTGTTTACCACCGTGCGGTGGATTGTTGCTTGCAGGTGCTGTGAAGCCGAGAGGTAAATAGCGGGCTAAAGCCCGAGTTGCTGTGCTGGCCCTCGAAGGCCAAGTTTTGAGTATTTTCCTTTTTGTACTCATGTGTGACCGGCCTGCGTGCCGAGGTTTGGAAGACACTTTTTATTAAGCAAACTCTTGTAAGGCTTTAAGGCCATTATTCGTGTATTAAACATTCCTTATTTTTAGTTGCGTGGACATTCATGTTAGCAGGGTTCTTAATTGTGCAACTTAATAATTGCTTCCGCTAGGTGCTGTGTAGGACGTTGTGATTGGTTGAATGGTTTCAATGCGTAACCAACCGGTCTGTCCGTAGTATATGGCGTCGGGCCCCTACCGGACCTACTGTTATATACTATGTGACGGATAGGGGTGTTACACCCTTATCTTCAGGTGATAGTAACCAGACTTCAGATCCAGTTTTGAGTACACCGATGACCCGGCTAACTGATCAAAAAGATCATCAATCCTTGGGATCGGTTACTTGTTCTTGTCCTTTAACTTGTTCAGCTCTCTAGAGTCGATACAGAGCCGCAAACTTCCGTCCTTCTTCTTAACGAAAAGGACTGGTGCGCTCAAAGGCGACGAACATGGACTCACATAGCCCTGCTCCAACAACTACTCTAGTTGAACCTTTATCTCCGCCATCTCCTTAGGCGCCAACCTATAAGGAGAGCGTGACACAGGTTTGGCACCTGGAACCAACTCAGTTATGAAATCGATCTCCCGCTGAGGTGGGGCTCTGGGAATATTGTCCGGGAACACGTCAGGGTACTCGTACACTACTTGGATTCTACTCAAAGTGGGCTTAGGCTTTACAACCTCCACTAGCGCGAAGAATAGATCTGCATAAGCACGGACTGCCTTGACCACCTGAAGAGTAGACATTAAAGTCTTGCCCGACCCCTTCAGTCCCGCAAACGTTCTCTCCCGCCCAGCACCCAGCTTGACTTCTTTACGGTTACGATCTATGAATGCTTTCTGCTCAAAAAGCCAGTCCATACCAAAAATGACATCGAACTCTACTAGCGGCAGTAGTGACACTAGTAAGTCGAACTCCTGACTTCCAATAGGAATCATTACGGCACATACTCTATCCGCACGCATAGAACACCCATTTTGCAGCAACACGTCCAATTTTCCCTTCTCCATCGAAGAAGGGACTCCGATACGCGATATTAAACTTTTGGAGAAAAAGGAGTGCGAAGCTCCCGTATCGAATAGTGCCCTTGCCGGACTATCGCAAATTTGAACAAAGCCTATACAAACAGTAATAAGCTAACAAGCACTAGGTAATAGTATTTAAAGCTAACTTGGTATAAATTTAAACCTTACCGATCACGACATCCTCTTGTTTGATGGCCTCCTGCTGTCCCAGATTATAGACTCTTGGTTGAGTTAGAGTATAATGGGATGCGGTTGACTCCAACGCCTTTCCCTTTTCCTCGTAAGTTTCTCCCTGCTTTTTCTCAGACTTTGGACATCCGCTCCAACAGTCACGGGCAAAGTGCCCCGTCTTCCCACAACTAAAACAAGAATCCGGTGTTCGGTTGGTAGTTGCCCTTGAGGCACCTGAAAAAGGGGCTGGACCTGATGTCCTATCCTTCTTATTCCATTTGCAGAAACCAGATTTGGAATACGGCACCTTGAATTTTGACTTCCTAACACCGAAGTCTTTCTTCACCTGAATATTCTTCATTTCTTTCTCCAAAGACCGGGCCATGTTGACCATGGTCAGGAAACCCTGCATCATCAGCCCCAAAAGTAGCAGTCTCAAATCATCTCTTAGAATATCATAGAATCGGCTTGTCTTTCGCTCCTCATCAGTGAAGGTAGCGCTTGTATACCAACCTAAGCGCATAAAATCGTGGAGATATTCATCCAAGCTACTCTCACCTTGTACCAGCTTTGGGAACTCATTTTCCATTACTATCCTCTGAGCTGAGGGGAGGCGTCGAGCCAAGAACATTCTCGAAAATTCCTCTATCGAGATGTCAGTACGCTGCCTACCGCTCAAATGGTGTTGCTCCAAGCCTTCCCACCATAACCTTACGTCACCATCCAACAAGAATATGGCTATTGTGGTCTTCTGCCACTCTTCCGTCTCGGTAGCTATCAACACTCACTTGACTCTGGAGAGCCAATCCTCTGCTTGGGTTGGGGTATCTGTCCCCGAGAACACTAAAGGATTGAAGCCCATAACGTGCTTGAGCTGTTTCTCCGTTGCTCTTCTAGGAAACACTAGCTCCACTACAACCTCCTCCACTCTCCTTGGCTCTGCCTCTTGGAGCGGTACCTGCTCTATAGCTGGGGCAGGCTGCTGCACCTGTCTCGTAGTCTATGCATTAATCATCACAAATACTGCCTCCGCTACCAATCGTATGAACTCAACCGAAGAAGGTGTTGTCGGCGCATCATTTGGTGCACTACTCACCTCAGAAACTGGACATTCTGATGGCCTTGCACAACTCCTGGTCACCTATAGTCATACAAAACTCCGATAAGTGACCAAACAACATTGCAAAAATAAATTATAGGAACACGCGGGTTCCTCAAACATGTGTATTTTCATTCCTAAGTGGACATTCATGGATTCTTTTCATGTTATAACAATGACGCACACACATGTGCTCACCACCCCTTAAATTGAATTCACCATGAATTCATTTAAGTCTGACCGAAACTAGTAGTCTGATACCAAATTGTAACACCCCTATTCGTCACATAATATATAACAGTAGGTCTGGCTGGGGCCCGACGCCATATACTACAGACAGACCGGTGGGTTACTAGATGAAACCATCCTTCCAATCAAAACGTCCTACACAGAGCACCTAGCGGAAGTAATATATTAAGTTTCAAAAGTTAGAACACAACTACAAGCGTGAATGTCCACTAATAAAACCCAGCAGGAATGAAATACAAAGTACTGAAAGTGCTCGAATTATGGACTTACAATAATTCACTAAATTTAATACAGTGTCTTACAAACTTCGGCTCGCAGGCCGGCCACACATGAATTAAACAAGTAAGCAAACAAGGCCTTCGAGGGCCAGCTCAGCAACTTGGGCTTTGGCCCGCTATTTGCAACTCGGCTCTGCAGCACCTGCAAGCACAATTCACTACAATGGTGACAAACAAGAATAACTGTCAGCTAAAGCCGACCAAATTATAACGATACCGCCCCAAACATTGGGCAGCAAAGCTCCATCCCTGCTCTTGTTAGCGTAATAAGAAATATAGTGAATAAACACAACATCACAAGTGCAGGGTCACAGGGCCACACACCCCATGCTCCCAGGGCACTAACTCGGTGAACCCAGTTAAAACCGCGGTCTCACCACCATCCCTTGGACGTCAAATCTCATGAGCATTTAGCCTTTCCGACCTAAGCCTAAGGCTCGCACGACTATGACTGTGGCCAGTCCCTTTTTCAGGTATCTGTCACCAAACCACATAGCCCAGGTCCGTTTCCACTTGGCCGTTGCTCACTCCGCCTAGTCACTTTAAGTCGTACACACTGGCCAAGCTTCTCCCGGATCCCATATTCGATCACACAAGCACGTAACCCTATTATGTTCAAGGTTGTCTCCAAGGACACCAAGATGGCAGAAATGCGTTTCTGCCCAGTTTTCCGGGTGCGCCTTGGGGTTAATCCCCAAGGATCCCTGCTGCAATCTACCACGTAGAAACACGAAAACAACAAAAGGCACGGAGTCTTCTTCGGCTAACAATGCATAGCAAAACATCACCGATCCAGACCAACATGTCCGGGTAGGCTTCACACACCATTCCTATGTTCGTACTACGATTCCAGACTCTAAACAATAGGGACTTTACATATCTACCCCAAGGAACACCGCAAACTCGTCGCATACTCGCGGGAGAGGGTTTTCCTATGCAAAATAAGAAGAGCTTCACATGCTCAAGATGAGAATCGTTAACCTAGCATTCCTCTTCGGCGCCATGGAAAACTACGCGGATGAAAAGCACCGTGATGATCTTTCCTCCACAGATCTGGGCTCAGTTTGCGATTTTGCACTCCGAATCTCCTCTGGCGACCGGATATCCCTCTTCCTTCTTCCTCCTTGCTCTCCCTTCTCTCTAGGATTTATAAAGAGAATGGCCAAAGGAATATGAGAGTTTAAACCCCCAATCCCGGCCATAACCCTAGCATGGAGAGGCCTGAGCCGTTAGATACCAAAATAAGGAAACGAATGGCAACGATTCGCCCCGAAAATAAACTTCCTAGTCCGAACACGGCTGGTGACACGCCCGTGTTCAAAGTCGTGTAACTCATTCGACGTTGAATCCGTCGCGTCCCGAAAAGAACACGGGCAATCGACACGCCCGTGTCAGGCTTCATACGCCTGTATCACCAAGTACACACCCGTGTAGCTGAGCGTGTTCCTCCACCGACATAGGTCCAGCCCCAACCCGAGGAGAACATGGGTATTCGACACGCCCGTGTCAAATTTGACACGACCGTGTCGGACCCGAACACGCCTGGACTCAGGCCGTGTCTCTGCCCCGACACAATAAGGACAACAACCCGAGTAGGACACGACCTAGGACACGCCCATGTCTCAGGCCGTGTTCGCTGTTCGACGATCGTTGACTGCAATTTCGTCGACCACACGATCATCGCTGAACCCGAGAACGGCATGCCCCTCATTCTCGTGTCCTAGGCCGTGTCACCTCCACAAAATCCTAGACTTGGCTCAAAATGCCACCCGTCCATCTTTTGAGTTTTTGGGCGTTATAGTGCGCCCTGCTATAGCTAATAATAATTTTGAACTAAAGTCTAGCATAATTCAAATGGTGCATCAGTATGTGCATTATGACGTACTTCAAGATGAAGATCCAAACGCACATATAACAAGCTTTTTTGAGATTTGTGACACCTTCAAGATAAATTGTGTTACAAATGATGCTATTAGGCTAAGATTATTTCCTTTCTCCCTAATAACCAAAGCTCAAAAATGGTCGATGACTCTACCAAGAGGGAGCATCACCACTTGGGATCAACTAATTGAAAAATTTCTGACGAAGTATTTTTCGCCAGATAAAACTGTAAAATTTAGGAACGATATTTCTGCCTTTGGACAAATATACTCTGAAACCTTATATGAAACCTGGGAAAGATTTAAAGAACTGTTAATACAATGCCCCCATCAAGCGCTGCATATATGGTTACAAGCGCAGACGTTTTATAACGGGCTAAATCCAAATACAAAACCAATGATAGACACAGCTTCCCGTGGTAATTTAAACCAAAAAAACCCGGAAGCAGCTCTTGAGCTTTTTGAGGACATGGCCATGAACACATATCAGTGGAATGTGCCTAGGTTCTGCCCAACCAAACTTGCAGGTTTCTTTGAAATAGACAACGTCTCCCAGCAAGCTCTGCAAGTGGAAATTTTAAGTAAAAAAATTACGGAGATGATTGCTGCCTCCTCCCCTCAGGTATGGAATCTGCAACTCTTGCTCCCAAACAATTAGATTATGTTAATAAAATTCCTAGAAATGCTTTTAATAATTTTTCTACTGCGAATTTTCATGCTCCTTTTTTTACTTTTCCAAATAGTTGTAATCACGTTTTACGGAACCACCCAAATTTTTCGTGGAGTAATCCTTCGAACACAATGCACCCACCACCACAAAATGATTTTTCTGCACCATGTACACCTCTTCAAAACTATCAAAAACCTATAAGCTTGAAGGAGTTACTTTTAAATATATAACCACAAACGATGCTACTATAAGAACCTTAACCGAAAGCGTTCAAAATCTAGAAAATCTAGTAGGACACCTCGCAAAAATTATTTCTGAGCGACCTGAAGGGTTTCTTCCTTTCAATACCGAGACCAACCTGAGAATGTAAGCGAAATCTATAACTCTTTGAAGTGGGAGGCAAGTTTTTGGTAAGGTTAGAGAATATCCCGAGGGAAGCTCCGCTCTTGTTTTGAAAATGCCACCACCCGCTGAAAAAGAAGTTATCACTCCGCTCTCTTTTTTAGAAAAAGATCTCGCTCCACCACCCATCTTTGAAAATAATCAAACTCCACCATACACTTTCGAACTTAACAAACAACATCAGGATGATCAATACTCCCGCTTCACATAAATGTTTAAGTAAATCCACATAAACCTACCCTGTAACGCCCCCAATTTTTCGATGATTTTATTTGATTTGGTATCGTCATATTTATGACATCAGGGAATTACACCACTTTATTTTTATTAACAGCATTGCACCGCTCGTGCATTTTCGCATCTAATGGGTCTGTTTGACCAGTTTTGGGTTTTTGAAGAGATTGAATGTTTCCATGTTTGAAGCTTTGAGTTTTGAAGTTTTGAACTCGTCTTGTTTTATTATGAACCAAGCATCCTTTGGTCTCGGCGTGTGATTTAATCCTTGTGATGACTTTGCTTAAGTAAGCATTTGTTGATAGTTCCTCAAGATTAGTGCGTAGGAATCTAGGGTCGTCTCTCCCGCTAAATTCTTAGAGTCAGCATTTTTCTTCATGAATTTAGGACAATTCGGAATTTTCGAAATTTTCCTGTTCAGTTCTCGAGAGGACCTGGAGTTCTCGAGAATTATCCTCTAGTACTCGAGATACCTATCTTCAGTACTCGAATAGAGCATGTCAGGTTCTCGAGATGCATTTCTGTTAGTACTCAAGTAATCTTCTTCCAGTACTCGAGTAATCGTCCCTTAGTACTCGAGTAATCCCCTAGCTCTCGAGAAGGCCTTATCCTGTTCTCAAGTAAGGTCTTCTCTTCTACTCGAGTAGCCCTAGTAGTACTCGAGTATCCCTTGTTGTAATCGAGTGGTCCTTCTAGTACTCAAGTAATCATCCCTTAGTACTCGAGTAATCCCCTAGCTCTCGAGAAGGCCTTATCCTATTCTCGAGTAAGGTCTTCTCTTCTTCTCGAGTAGCCCTAGTAGTACTCGAGTAGCACTTGCTATACTCGAGTTGTCCTTCCAGTACTCGAGTAGTTCTTCCAGTACTCGAGTAGTCCTTTCCTAGTATTCGAGTAGTCCTTCTAGTACTCGAGTAGTCCCTTCTTCCTTCTCGAGAAACCCGGTTCAGCCGACCCCAATTCTTCTTTTAAGTGCGGTTATTCTGATTTGACCCTATGTATAAATACCTGCTTCTTCTTCATCTATTAATCGACCGAAATTCTTGTCGACCTCCCGAACCAGGGCAGCGTGTGTGAGTAAGAGGTTGTCCGTCTGTACTCCTTCCAGTGACCGCCGACAGTCCTTTGGTGCTCAAAATCGTGAACCGATCGTTGATCCGGAAAGCACTCGTTGAGAGATACATCATCGTGGTAAAACTTTCCCCATTCCTTGAGTTTCCTTGTTATTCTTTTTCAGCCCTAACCTTTATTTCGGCCATTTTTGTTCAGATTTCGACTCCTCCCGTATTCTTTTGCCCTGATCTGCGACGTGGAGTAATTCGGTGAACATTTCCGGTAAAACCAAGGCAAGTTGTAGTTTACCCTCGTTTCATCTTCTTCGGTTAATAGTAACTGTTAAGTTCTTCATGTTTGTTAAATTTCTAAACTTTTTCCCCCCAAGGTATCACAGTAATTAATGTTCCTTAATAATCACTTGATGTTGCAAGATGTTGTCATGGTAAACCAAAAAAATTGTCAAGCCATGTTTATTCATTCTTGAAGTGTTTTATTGGGGGCTCTAATCGCATTATCCATCGTTGTTGATCGTGTTAGAATTGATCTAGGCCTTGTAACACTTCCTAGAGGTCGATCAACTGCGTCTTTAATCTAGAATGTTGAGTAGAATCCGACGTGCCAATTCTCGAGATATATGTGGTGGTTTTTTGTGGCTTTTCTTGATTGCGGGAGTTAGTGGAAAAAACCACCTACGCAATGTTTGATTCCTTTATTAGTACCTTGTGGAAGTCTACCAGGTTTTTAGGCATCTGCCGTATATGGTGGAGGGTATGAGACTCCCCCGCAGTTAGAAGCGTATTATATTCTCGATGGGTGTGTCCAGTTTAGTGACCACCTCGCCTGTGTTTTTTGTATAGTGACCACAGGTTCCTAAAAAAGGTTGTGCAATTTCTTCCTTATGATTTAATTATATTTATCACCTTATAGCCATGTGCATCTAGTATATTTGTCGATGTACGTGACGATTCACGTAATCCTTTTTTTTCCTGTTTGATGCTTTACGTTTGTACTTTACATCAGTACTGTTGGTCTTGGGTTGGTACCCCTTTTGACCTTTGTTTATTTGTGCTTATCTATCTGCCACTATTTGTAGCTTCTTGCTGAGGTGTTCTGTCTTTGGAATGCCTTAGGTTTACAGCAGAAGCAGATAGCCGTGCTGGTTTTTGAGATCCTGGGTATCTGTCTTAGTTGTGGGTTTGCCTCGCCGTAGCGAGGTAGTTTGTTGTTTATTTTGTTTTACTTGTTCATACATACTTTGCTGTATGGGGGTTCGTGTTAGTTTGTTGATGACCACAGGTTTGTTATCTTTTTATACTTGCTAGCTTCTTAGTTTTCTTTCGGTGGATGTGGATTACTTGCTCTATGAGATGATTTTATGCTAGAAATGCATGTTAGGTATTTTCAAGTATAAAATTTACTATTATTACTTCATGCATTTGCATATTTTAAAATTCTAACTTGTTATATTTAGCGACCGTAAAAGATATCTTTACTATTAATATAATTTTAGGGTCTTGCATAGCATGAGTTGTCCTTGAGGAAAGTTACACTAATGTAGGATGTTCAAACTCATGAATTAAGTATATTTATTCCGCAGCGTATAAACTATTTTCTTTTGTGGACTTGATGAGCCAACAAGCCAAGGGATACGATTAAATATCCTTAAAATTGGAATTTTGCTAAATCACTTAAAGATCACTCTTTTTGAATCTAGTAGGAGTTTTGCCTGAGCGTTCGCAGTTATCCCCTACTGACGTGGCATCATGACGCGCATTTTCCCTTACTCTGATAGGTTAATAAATGCGGTGAAAATGCGGGTTGTGATAGTTGGTATCAGTGGGAGGTTGCTTGACAATTGGTCGAGCAGCCTCCCCTTGTCAGTGTTAGTTATTTAGTGACATTTCATACACACTCCGATGTGTCATCAGTATGGCTTAGCCGAAGCATAGTCACTACACTCATAGTATGATAAGAAGTATACGGGGCATATTATGTAGTATGGGATGCATAATATGTGTTTGTATATGGATCCACCATAGGAGGCAACATGTGACGGTTATGTAGTATGGGATGCATAACCACCATCACATGGATGCCCATTAGCACGTTTTCTTTTCTCGTTGCATCTGATGTTATGTATTATGGGATTCATATCATTTCATGTGTATGCCACTCATGCATGCATTAAGGCCTTTCTAGAATGCATAGCACTGCATACATAGCATATCATCGCATAAGCACGCGTGCTAAGTTAAGGTTTACATGATCACACATGTACACACATGATTTTAAAGAATAATGAAGAACTCATGCATTCATATCTCAGGCACATGAGTAAATAGGATGAGAGGATGTCATCCTAAGTAGAACATAACATCATTATAAAATAGCAGAGCAAGTTACAACATAAGTATGTTTCTTTTATCTATGATCTAAACTAGTCATGTGGCCTAGTAGTAATCTAGGATTTTGAAGGGTTGTTCGTTTGCCTTTTTTAAATGTCGCCAAAGTGTAACACGATGAGGTAGACTCCCTAGTCGGAGGGCGAGTCGTCAGGAGTGCAAAGTGATGCAATTATCGAGAGTCTACGTCAAAGCAATGAGGCTCTATCGAGACAATTTGTTACGATGCAATCACATATTCAGTATTTGTTGTCTTCCACTCCCGCGTAGTAACCCTTAGTGCAGGATCCTACCTTGGGCCAATCCATGCCTGATACCCCTACTCCTCTGGTGCCCCCGATGGCGATACCACCAGAAATGAATTTCATATCACACTTCTAACGGTTCGGACCTCCCACCTACGTTGGGAGTGCTGACTTTAATATTTTAGATGATTGGATCATCTCCATCGAGGAGATGTTTTCGTATTCCGGAATTCTCGAAGCCTAGAAGGTAATGATTGCAGCCTATCAGTTAAAAGTCCTGGCTAAGAGTTGGTGTTTTCGGGAAAGGGAGAGTCTGAAGAAAGGATGTTCTTGGGAATCTTTTAAGAAGATGCTGCTGAAGAAGTTTCTACCCTCGGTCGAGTAGGACCGCCTGATGAATAACTTCCTGCATCTGAAGCAGAGACAACTCTCGGTGAGTGAGTACGAGATTGAGTTTAGCAAATTGACTAGGTTTGCTCCTGATTTGGTAGCTTTGGAGGAGGGTAGAGTGAAACGTTTCCTGGGAGGACTAAGAAGCGCATGTCCAGTAGTGGGAAAGCGCTTATGGAGCTGACAGTTACGCTGTGGCAGTGGAAGTGTAAGACCCCATTTTTTTTTCTTTTTAAACCACCGGGGTCTTATGCTCAGATCCATCATTTTGTGGTGGCCCCGACACACGGGAAGGCTGCCACTACAA
Organism: Platanthera zijinensis; assembly: GCA_039513925.1. Lineage (NCBI taxonomy): Eukaryota > Viridiplantae > Streptophyta > Magnoliopsida > Asparagales > Orchidaceae > Platanthera > Platanthera zijinensis. The sequence continues at coordinate 85,458,078 of CM077089.1, forward strand.
AACGTCAAATCTGCCAGCCTTTTCGATCAATAAGAGAGAGAGCAGTATTCATACAAGGAATATAATTAAGTCCACAAAGCATGTAATCTATGTAATGAAAATCACATTAAGTCCATAAGATAGCCGAAGAACTTAAATATAACAGAACTAAAAACATAAACGGGCTCAAGCCCGGTACATCAGAGTCCTTAATATATATCACTCATCGCGGAAGCTATGAGAAAGACTAATCACAAACGGAGCTGGTCACTGGTTCTCCGGAACTAGACAGGCTAACCTCCATGCACACCGTACTCCACTGGTGCTGGTCCCTGAGCTGCTGGTCCCTGTCTTCCATCCGGAGCTCCTGTAGTATTATGGTATAAAAACCATTTGTCAAAAAGACTAAGTCATATCATCTCATACCCCTCCCCCACGGCTCCTAGGCACCGAACGGGGAGGAGGAAAGGGAAGCTACAAAGGTGGAGAGTAAGCAAAGCAGGTGACAGTGGAACTTATCTAGCAGTTATATATATTGTACAACAGCTAAGGAAGAAAGGTACAATCTAGCAGTTCTACAATAGTGAGCAGTAAAGTAAACATGTAGAATAGGCAGCATATGTAAGAAAGGCAAGGTAGGAAATAAGTAACCTTAACATATATGAATGCCCATACAAACTTATAAGTTAAGGGGTCTTCTGTAAGGCTCCAATCGTATAAAAAGTCTCATACCGATTTATACGTTGTGGTGTCGGTTGTATGCAAATATGAGTGTAGTGAAATGTTTTGTCATGATTCATACAAGTGCAACACACACACACGACTCTATGTGCACAGACCTTTTGTTCCCCCTCTTTGGGTAGCTAGCTTCAATCCTAGGAATCTCCGTAGTGGCAAACGGAGACAGCAGGTCGGGCCACCCACTCCTAGGCGGGTATACACAATACCAGGCCTAGCCCTTCTATACGCCCCTAGAAGAACACAACCTAGAGTATCCGCGTACTAAAGCTGGCCATATCCACAAAACTTTCTTTGGCTAAGTGTCCCACATCGCCGAGTCAACGTATCGACGTCAGTGTGAACGACCGTCCAATACCAAAGACCCACCACCTTATTCTATATCCAAAACCTTTCGAGCCACCGGCTCCCCAGACTATCCCATCCGTGCATCTACCTTCTGAACCACCGTCCGGATGGCAATCAAACCAACCAAATCAACCTCCCGAAATACCGGGGTGTGTGAATGTAAAACCCTAGTGATTCTAGTCTCTCTTGTAGTTTATTACTCCTACGGTTTACGTAAGCCCAGGACTGCCCAAGCTATTCCCCGTGAAGGGCTCTCGAGGGCAATAGGAAGTACGATGGGCTGAAGTCCAATGCTCCCTTTCACAAGGCACTTATTATTATTGGTTAATACCAAATTCTCGATCCCTTTTATGTTATATTGGATCTAACCCTAGTGTATTTGACTCTTCCACTTCACGGAAAAGACGATCCTTCGTCGATCTCGGACACCACTTAACACTAGACATCCCAACACTCTACCCCTCCTATTCACTTGCCAAATCAATACACAAACATCCCATCTCCCTAAGTCTATTTTGTGCCATATTATGATTCCTGTAGTTTTTACTAAACGTAGACCATCCTAAGCTATATGATGTATACAATGTGAAGTACTAAAAATATTTATCCAAATGTCTTAAGTTATTTACTGGGAGTCTATCATGACATGGTTAGGATAAATCCAGTAATTCACAATTTTTCTAATTTGTTTGATATTTAATTAATTTCTTTCCAAACTAATCCATGCTTGAATTGAACATGATGTACAATATTTTCTAAAGTAATAGCCACAAAAAATTTATGAACACTAGATAAGAGAGAATTAACAATACATATCAAATTCCATAATTCTCCTTAAATTTTTTGGCTTCTAATTAATTCCTCCAATGTAAATCTAACAATTATGGATAACGAAGGTAGTACTACAATTTATCATTAGAAAATTATAGAAAAATTACTGAATCTTAAGGGTGACAAAATAGGACATCTGAGAAAATATCATAATTTTTCAAGCTTACTAGGTACCAAAAATTAATCCAAATTGATTTACATAGATAATATCACTTTGTGAAGTAACCCATATAACAAAACTTCCAAATATTCTACAAAAATTTACAAAGCTTTATAACATTATAAAAGGTCCTCTGACTGAATTTCATAAGATTTCGGTGAGTGGTTAAACCATAAGAAATTACTAAGTAGATAGTACAATTTGATGGTTTGTTGATGAAATACTATATTTATTGATCTAAAATTAATAACAGAATTTCCATATATTAATATCACTATGAAAACTCTCCTACCAAAGTTTCACTAAGAATCAAGGTCATATGACCAATTATAAAATTCCTAGGTTGTAGAGACCTAAATACCTATTAAGTGCTTTTTGTGGGGTGTTTGTGTCCAACTACTACCTAATCACTTCCTAGGGCATTTCACTACCCTACAATTATTTGTTCTAAATACCAAGTCTATACAAGGACATATCACCCTATGTCCTTCACAAACCCCCCAAAGTCCAACATTAGGGTTTGAACTAGGGTCCTAGGGCTAACTTACCCTAATCCATCTCAAACTCCATGAGAGGGTGTTTATGCTGACCATGGGGCTCTGGCCAAGGTCCCAACCCATTTGGGTGAGAATTGGCCCCTCCATGCCCCAAATACTCTTTGCCCTAATTTACCCCTTAGGAGACCAAACTTTTCTCACACCAAAACATTTTCAAATCAAACCCAATTGGGCTAAGATTTTTCTCAGGGTCAAACAATGACCCTAAGAGTCAGCCACCAAAATCTTAGTCGGTTTAGATATCATTAAACCACTAAAATATTTCATAAATGGTTTCTTAAATTTTTCAAACACTATAGAACAAAGTTTTTCAAAAATTCTCATTCTTGGATATGTTCTAGGTATATATTCTAGTAACCCCATCCAAAATTTCAAGTCATTTGGATTGGTGGGGGCACTCAAGATACTATCTGTCTAGCCTAGGTATAGACCCCACCAAAATAGGTGTTGTGGTCAAACCACTTACCAATATGGGTTCAAAAAAAATTTAAATTGAAGTAGACTTCACGGGCTACAACTTTCATGTTGGCCATCTTTCCTGTAGAGGGGCCTACATAGTTTTAATATTTAATTTAAAACCACCCAACAAACGGGACAAAAATTAGAATAATAGGAATTAATAATTAAAACTAGCACGAATATTAAAGCAAGATCTAAGGGCCCTGACATCGTCTTCATCCTCCAGCAAAAGGCCACGATTTGCCCAACCTGGGAAACTTCCAAGCGCTACTGCCGGCCATCCAGCCACCCCCTGGTCGGCCACCGCCACTGCCACCTACGTTGAGGTGGTGGCTATAGCCAGACGGCGACACATCTGCCGGAGGGGCGGATTCCGGCAAACCCGACAGGTTCATTTTTGTGGAAAAACTAGGAAGACTCCCTTCCCGATAAGGCTCAATTGAGCACGATTCTTAACCCTAGTGATTGCTACGATCTACCAGTAGAGAGAGAGGAGGGGTGGACCTTGTTTGCGGGCTTGATATGTAAGACCCCATTTTTTTCTTTTAAAACACCGGGGTCTTAGGCCCAGAATCGTCATTTTGCGGTGACACCATCACGCCCCAGAAAGCCGTCACTATAAAGCGTCAATCTTGCCGGCCAAATCGATCATAACTGCAGCAAGGAAATAGAGAACAACCAGTCCAAAGAGATCACATATATAGAAATAAAGTCTCCACGAAGGGAGTGTCCACAGAATAATATATCAGGGTACTAAAATACGGGCTTATGCCCGGTACATCATGTCCTCACTTCATATCACTCATGCAGAAGCAAAAACAGAACATTTACTCAAGGTCGAGACTCACGGTCTCGGCTGTATGAAATCCGGAGCTAGACTGCCCTATCTCCAAACGCACCAGACTCTGGGGCTGCTCCCTCGTGTTGGGCTCCACGATTCCCTAATTACTAAGTTACTCTTTTCAGCTTGTTAATAATATTTACGTTAACCCAGGACTGCCCCCGTTATACCCCACGAAGGGCTCTCAAAAAGCACTAGGAACTATGATCGTAGCTGAAGCCCATCCTTCCCTTTTGCAAGGCACTTATTGTTATTGGTTGATTCCCTTTAACCCATTCCCTTCTCATATTACGATAGACTAACCTAGTATGATTTTTAACCTTCCTCTCTTCGGGAAAGACGATCTTTCGTCGAACCCGAACACCTCTTAACTCTAGCCAACAACACTTCTCACTAACCTTCCCATCCTTATATGGTGAACACTTTCACATCCATCCAATTCAGCAGATTAACTAACTCCAACGCTGTGCCCCATCATATCCTATGACTGTTAACACAAATTGCTAATTGCAGACTATCCTATGCTATAAGTCGAACCGGATAGGAAATTATCCAATACTCATCCAAATTCCCTAACTTATTTACTGAAGGTATATCATGATATAATTAGCCTATAATCAGAAAATTATAATTTTTTCCTAATTATCTGGCATTTAATTAATTTCCTCAAAAATTCCAAGGGCTATCATTTTGAACATGAACTACCCTAAGTACTCATGCAAGATGTCCAACAAAATTATAATAAATATTATGTTATCTCAATATGGTAAATCCAAAGTATCATAATTTTTCTATCATCAAAAGGGCATTGAAACTATTTAAGCAATATTTTCTATCTTTCGTTATTTATGAATCAAGTACAGAGAATATCCATCAAAAAATTATAAATTAATTATACTATGCAGATACAACCTTAAAAATTGCATTGGCCTAGTTTCATAATTTTTCAGCAAGTATTAATCTCTGAATAAATTAATTATCAAAAATCTTCATAAAGCAGACTTTAAAGAAAGTGTCGTAACTAAAACTCTAAAAATCAGGAATAAATGTCTACAAGCATATAAAGTCTTAAAATTCTCAATTCTTAAGCCTCATAATTTTGCAACAGCAATATCATCCATAATTAATTTTTAAAGCATAAAACCCCTTTTTAACATTTGTGAATGAAGTACCAGATTTACTCAACTAAAAATTATACAAAAATTCAAAATCAACCGTTCTGACCTAAAACATTTAATTCCAAGATTTCATTGGTTTTCAATGAACAAAAAGATCTAAATAATCAAAACATCAATTAGGGCAATAACAAACTTTAAAATGAAGTGCTAGAGATAAACAACATAAAATTCCAGTAAAAATGCTATAGGTCTTACCTATTCCAAAACTCACTCTACCCGAGTTTCACAGCTTTTAGATAATGTTTAATGACTGGTTTTACTTATTTGAGATTTTACTCCTAAACTAAGGTTAGGGTTTTGAGGTATCTACCTATCTCCAAATATTCCGAGTTTCAATCCAAATGATTTATATTTTGCTAACGTCGGCTCTACTGAAATTCAAGGCAATACAAGGGCATTTGCCCCCCATGTCCTTCACAACCCTCAAAACACTCCCTTTAGGGTTTCAGTTTGGATCCTAGGGTAAATCAACCCTAAACCACACCATTTTTCTCCAAGTGGGTTATAATATCCCTTCTTAAGTCAGTGGTAAAAATATCAGCCTCTGTTGAGGTGATTTGACCATTCCAACCTCTTTGTGCACTTTTTACTCAAAAATGCCTCATTAATGCCTAGATAAGGATAGGTGATTTCCTACCCAAAACTCATCCAAATGAGTTGTAATTTTGTACAGAGCTAGTTTTATAGCCAAGGACCACTCTCCAAAATTTGGGAAGGTTTGGAGGTCATTTGACCACTTAAATAAATTACTCTAACTTTATTAAATTAAAACAAAACCTTAGGAAAAGTATCTCCAAAAATTCCCATTTTTTACAGCCTCTAGGTATGGATAAGGGTAACCCCTTGCCCAAATTGCTGGTTGTTTGGACAAGGGACGAAGAGTGGGCATTCATTTTAGTTTTTACCCAACTCTAGGTACAGACCCCACTAAAACGAGTGCTGCGGTCAAACCACTTACCCAAACGAGTTGAAATTAATTTTAAATTAATCTAGACTCGAAGGGATATAACTTTTGTGACTGGCCATTTTTCCTAAATCTTCTCTAAGTGCCTCGTTTTGCAGCATCAAAATGCGCCCATTTAATGTATCTTTTCCTTATATACTATATACATAATTTTTATATTATAAAAATGTTCTTACGATGGCTATCGGTCGGCGGTGATTTGACCGCCGGAGGTGGAGGTTTCCAGCGAACCCGAAAATATATTTTTCATTGTTTTTCCATGAAAATGCGAAAAAAGACCGGCTTCGTTGAGCACGAACTTCTTTTCTAAGATCCTAAGATCTACCCATAAAAGAAGAAGTAGAGGAGGACCTTGTTCGCGGTTTGGAGGCGAGATTAACATCGGGTTGCCATGGCGCGGTGGTGGTATTACCGAACTTCTCCTACAACAAGAACAATAACTCTAATCCATTTGGTCAAGAGTGTAAACTTCTCATCTTGCTCTAAGGGGGCTTTTATAGATCACCAAGTGGGGAGGGGAAAGGGTGAAGAATTTAAGACCGTGACATATCCCTCATATTTAGCCACCTAGAGGCTAATGAAAACCCTTGGTATCCTCTAAATAATGAGGGGAAGATGAATCAAGGCTTTGGAATCAATTGGAGAGGAACTCTTGCTCTCCCATGGCCATTAATGGCTTTCTCTCCCCTCTTTCTCTCTCGTTCTTATGGGAGAAATTAAATTCAGCCACTTTTATGGCTAGTTATGGTTATTAAACACCTCAAAACTAATGAGGGAGAATATATTCATCCCATAGAATCAAATGGAAAGGCCCTTGGTCTCCCTTGGCCATGAATGGCCTCTTTAAACCACTTTCTCTCTCCTCCATTAAAGGGTAAAATGGAGTTTTCTCTCTCCTAGTCATCAAGGCCGTATTTGTTCATCTCCTTAGCCTATATGCAGCCCACTAAATCGTACTATTAATTAATTAGGAGGTGATTAGCCCAAATGGAAAAGGGCTTGAGCATGGATTAGCCCATTTAGGGTAATTTGACCTATTTCAAGGATTGAGTTGACCTTGGTCAAATTGACCATTTAGGTTGACCCCAATGGGTCCTTGGTGACCCATTGGCTTCTCCTAAGGTCTAGGTATGGTTGGGTATGGTTTACGTGACACCTTGGAGGTCACTTGACCCTTAGTAAGGGCAATTTGACCACTTTGGGGCTAGAGTTGACTTGGGTAAACTAAGCCTCTTAGGTTGTCCCCAATTGGTCCTTGGTGACCCATTGACCTCACTTAAGGTCTAGGAAGACTTAGGTGCACATTGCCCTTAGTTAGGGCACCTTGCCCAATTTAGGCCTAGAGTGGTCTTAGGTAAATTTGACCACTTTGGGTTGATTTCAATGGACCCTTAGGGCTCTAATGGACCTTCCAATAGTTTAGGGATATTGTGGTGGGGTCATGGAGTCATTGTGAAGCCCTATGGTCGTCATAAACTACTTTTTAGAATTTTACTATTTGCAGACCATGGTGATCTCCACCTTCATGCCTAAGCTCACTTGGTCTTCTTGGGCTTCTTAGGGTTTTATCATGACCTAGTCATGACAAAACCACTCCTAGGGGTCTAGCTGGAAATGGTATGTTACAAATCCCAATAAACAATAACAAAAATTTCATCCTCGAAATTCAAGTTAGGCTTGCGGGGTTTCTAATGAGGATAACTGCTTGTAACATCCCATAGGAAGTTTAATGTATACTTTACCTGGAGAGATCCGGGTACCTCCGCTGTATTAGATTCGGTGGCTCTCAGGTATGCTCCTCCTGCCCATGGTTCGTCTACAAGACCTTGACCAGTGGGACCTTCTTGCGCCGCAAGATCCACACCGCTTTGTCATCTATCCTGACCGGCTCATCTTGTTACAGATTGATCAAAATCTGACGAGCCATCTATGCCAAGAACCTGCTATTCCGGCCGTAGTAGAGCCATCCTGAGAAAGGAGACGTGGAATACATAGTGCAAACCTGCTAACTCCGGCGGTAGCTCCAGCCTGTAAGCCAATGGGCCGATCTGCTCCCGGATCCTGTAACACCCCATATTCCATGGACTGAGCTTCTTCTGCCAACGTACCCACGAGACTCCATACACCAGAAGTATATTAAGGAATCATGGTGTCCATCTCGAGACTCTTCTTGGAAATGTCGCACTTCGTAATATTTGTCTGGTCTACTCTAGGCCTCCAGCATCCTATCGTGAATTAGTCATACCCAGGTGTCTGGGTTCTTCATAAATTTTGAGACGAGTGCCTTTGAATCCTCGTCCTAGATCCATGATAGTGGAATCCTGTACCTCCGTACGAAGGTGGAGAGCTGTGTTGAATGTCGGCTGAGAGTCTAGATAAGCCTGGACTGACCTTTTCTCCTTGGACGTACACTATCCATCCTGATTTGACATGATCACCTTAAGCATACCATGATAACGGACTTCTACTCCCAAACTTCAAGAAATAACCACGGGAGTTTTCTTCCGGGTCGGGGTGTCCCTAGCTTCCTCGGCCAGTCTATCCTCGATGTTCCCATTAAAATTAAGCCCGGAGTGGGGATGAGGAATCCTGTGTATGAAAATCCCTAATTATACCCTCGAACTTCGACTCTAACTTAGGCAGTGTATGATAATTGTGCCTCTTTCTTCACTCCGTGGAGATTCATGTTCTGAGATACACCACACATCCGGTGATACATCATATCGATTAAATTTTTACCTTCTCAGATATCCTGAATCTTGTTACCCATCATCTAATTTTTTTTGTGATCATAGTTAATCCTCGTCTTATCACCAAGTCATTGTCTTGGTAATGCTACAGGTCATCATCCCAAACATGTTTTTACAAAATCTTATCTTTGCCCGAATAACGTCGAATTATATCGACTTCAATCTCACTATGTTTATTATGCCTCATTCTCTAAATTAGGTCTAAGGGAACCCAAGTTAATACTAATTTGCCCAATAAACAAAGGACAAGTCCCAATAAACAAAAGATAAGCCCCTAATAAACAAAAATAAGTCCCTACCTACCTTGGGCTACGTTTCTTTAATATTACCATGCAATTTAAGTCCTAGCTGGGTGCACAATCCCTAGGGCATCAATGTTCGACTTGGGGTTCCACCCTGAAACTCATCAATATACTCCATACTTTAAACTCTATGAGTCACATTTACGACGACCTTATCGGGGTCAAAATGTTCCCAATCCCAAATGGGTATCTTCCGAACTTGAATTCCTATCCGACCCTTAGTGTTTGTCTCGGTGGTTGCCTCTAGGTAATTTTGTTACTTGTACGAGGGTCTAGATAAAATGCCTTCTGCCATTCTGCTAATAGATCATTGGCCTTAATTCTCCTTAAGTCCGTCCTACCAGTTTGAGTAATCCTTGATTGGGATAGTAGGGACACCTGAGTTTATGTCTTAGGTAGTCATTCTCGTGCTAAACTCCTCCTTTATTCTCTTTGGGTATCTCCTTACCTTAACCAAGTTCATACCCAAGGTCTATTTTGAACTAGGGCATACTATAAGTCGTCATGGTTAGTCGTAAGTCCTAGTGGGTTGAGTCTAACTTGTTGGTTAGTGAATTATAAGATGAGATCTTTGCAGTCGGAGGGGCTCCCTGCGAGGGGCAGGGTTTGCCGCAAGCTACAAAGAAGAATTCCAATTAATGATAAAGTGGACTTTTACATGTGATTTCCCTTATTGGCACACCACTGCTACCGCTTTAGTTTGTCCTCAAACTAAGCTCGCGCGGGAGAGACCCAGGGTTTGTGGACTTCTACTTTTCCGATCGAGGTTTCCTCTTATACAACTTTTAAGACCCCATTTTTTTATTTTAAAACACCAGGGGTCTTAGGCCCATAATCGCCTCTTTGCGGTGACACCTTCACGGCCAAGAAGGCCGTCACTACAAAGCGCCGATCCTGCCGGCCAAATCGATCATAACTGCAACAAGGAAATAAAGAACAACCAGTCCACAGAGATCACATATATAGAAATAAAGTCTCCACGAAGGGAGTGTCCATAGAATAATATATCAGGGTAATAAAATACGGGCTTATGCCCGGTACATCTTGTCCTCACTAAAGATCACTCGTGCGGAAGCAAAAACAGAACATCTACTCAAGGTCGAGACTCAAGGTCCCGGTTGTATGAACTCCGGAGCAAGACTACCCTATATCCAAATGCACCGGTCACTGGGGCTGCTCCCCCATGCTGGGCAACTTGATTCCCTAATTACTAAGTTACTCTTTTCAGCTTGTTAATACAGTTTACGTTAACCCAGGACTGCCCTCGATATACCCTGTGAAGGACTCTCAAAGGGCACTAGGAATTATGTTGGTTGCTTAAGCCCATCATTCCCTTTCGCAAGGCACTTATTGTTATTGGTTGATTCCCTTTACCCATTGCCTTCTCATATTACGACAGACTAACCTAGTGTGATTTTTAACCTTCCTCTCTTTGGGAAAGACGATCTTTCGTCGAACCCGACCACCTCTTAACTCTAGCCAACACCACTTCTCACTAACCATCCCATCCTTATATGGTGAACACTTTCACATCCATCCAATTTACTAGATTAACTTACTTCGGCGCTGTGCCCCATCATATCCTATGACTGTTAACACAAATTGCTAATTGATGACTATCCTATGTTATAAGTCGAACCGGATAGGAAATGATCCAATACTCATCCAAATGCCCTAACTTATTTACTGGAGGTATATCATGAAATAATTATCCTATAATCAGAAAATTATAATTTTTTCCTAATTATCTGGCATTTAATTAATTTCCTCAAAAATTCCAAGGGCTACCAGTTTGAACATGAACTACCCTAAGTACTCATGCAAGATGTCCAACAAAATTATAATAAATATTATGTTATCTCAATATGGTAAATCCAAAGTATCCTAAATTTTCTATCATCAACAGGGCACTAAAACTATTTTAGCAATATTTTCTATCTTTTGTTATTTATGAATCAAGTACAAATAATATCCATCCAAAAATTATAAATTAATTATACTATGTAGATACAACCTTAAAATGGTATTGGTCCAGTTTCATAATTTTTCAGAAAGTATTAATCACTGAATAAATTAATTATCAAAAATCTTCATAAGGTGGACTTGTAAAAAAAGTGTCGTAACTAAAACTCTAAAAATCAGGAATAAATGTCTACAAGCATATAAAGTCCTGAAAGTCTCAATTCCTAAGTCTCATAATTTTTCAACAGCAATATCATCCATAATTAATTTTTAAACCATAAAACCCCTTTTTAACATTTGTGAATGAAGTACTAGATTAACTCAACTAAAAATTATACAAAATTCAAGATCAACAATTCTGACCTAACACATTTAATTTCAAGATTTCATGGGGTTACAATGAACAAAAAGATCTAAATAATTAAAACGTCAATTAAGGCTATAACAAACTTTACAAAAGAAGTGCTAGAGATAAACATCATAAAATTCCACTAAAATTGCTATAGGTGCTTCCCATTCCAAAACTCACTCTACCCATGTTTCACAGCTTTTAGATAATGTTTAGTGACTTATTTTACTTATTTGAGATTTTACCACTAAACTAAGGTTAGGGTTTTGAGGTATCTACCTATGTCCAAATCTTCCGAGATTCCATCCATATGATTTATATTATGCTAACGTCAGCTCTACTAAATTTCAAGGCAATACGAGGGCATTTGCCCCCATGTCCTTCAGAACCCTCAAAACCCTCCCTTTATGGTTTGAGTTTGGATCCTAGGGTAAATCAACCCTAAACCACACAATTTTTCCCCAAGTGGGTTATAATAACCCTTCTAACTCAGTGGTAAAAATATCAGCCACTGTTGAGGTGATTTGACCGTTCCAACCTCTTAGTGCCCTTTTTACTCAAAAAATGCCTCATTAATGGCTAGTTAAGGATAGGTGATTTCTACACAAAACTCATCCAAATGAGTTGGGTTTTCTTATAAAGCTAGGTTTTATAGCCAGGGACAAGTCTCCAAAATTTGGGAGGGTTTGGAGTTCATTTGACCACATAAATAAATTACTCTAACTTAATTAAATTAAAACAAAAACCTTAGACAAAGTATCTCCAAAAATTTCCATTTTTAAACAGCCTCTAGGTATGACTTAAGGGTAACCCCCTGCCCAAATTTCATGTTGTTTGGACAAGGGACGAAGAGTGGTCATTCATTTTACTTTCTTCCTAACTCTAGGTACATCCCCCACTAAAACGGGTGCTGCAGTCAAACCACTTACCCAAACGAGTTGAAATTGATTTTAGTCTAATCTAGATTCAAAGGGCTATAACTTTCGTGACTGGCCATTTTTCCTAAATCGTCTCTAAGTGCCTCGTTTTGCAGCATCAAAATGCGCCCATTTAATGTATCTTTTCCTTATAAACTATATACATAATTTTTATATTATAAAAATGTTCTTACGATGGCTATCGGTCGGCGGTGGTTTGGCTGTCGGAGGTGGCAGTTTTCGGCGGACCCAAAAATATATTTTTCATGGTTTTTCCATGAAAAAGCGAGATAGGTCCGGCTCCGTTGAGCACGAACTACTTTTCTAAGATCCTAAGATCTACCCATAAAAGAAGAAGTAGAGGAGGACCTTGTTCGCGGTTTGGAGGCGAGATGAACGTCGAATTTCCATGGCGCAGTGGTGGAGTTTCTGAACTTCTCCTATAGCAAGAACAATAACTCTAATCCGTTTGGTCAAGAGTGTAAACTTCTCATCTTGCTCTAACTAGGCTTTTATTGATCACCAAGTGGGGAGGGGAAAGGGTAAAGCATTTAAGTCCATGACATATCCCTTGTATTAAGCCACCTATAGGTTGATGAAAACCCTTGGTCTCCTCTAAATAATGAGGGGAAGATGAATCAAGGCTTTGGAATCAATTGGAGAGGAACTCTTGCTCTCCTATGGCCAATAATGGCTTTCTCTCCCCTCTTTCTCTCTCTTCCTTATGGGAGAAATAAAATTCGGCCACTTTTATTGCTATTTATGGTTATTAAACTCCTCAAAACTGATGAGGGAGAATATATTCAACCCTTGGAATCAAATAGAAAGGCCCTTGGTCTCCCTTGGCCATGAATGGCCCCTTTAAACCACTTTCTCTCTCCTCCATTAAAGGGTAAAATGGAGTTTTCTATCTCCTAGTCATCAAGGCCGTATTTGTTCATCTCCCTAGCCTATTGGCAGCCCACTAATTTGTACTATAAATTAATTAGGAGTTGGTTAGCCCAAATCGAAAAGGACTTGAGCTTGGGTTAGCCCATTTAGGCTAATTTGACCTATTTCAAGGATTGAGTTTACCTTGGTCAAATTGACCATTTGGGTTGACCACAATGGGTCCTTGGTGACCCATTGGCTTCCCCTAAGGTTCTAGGTAGGGTTGGGTATTGTTGACTTGGCACCTTGGAGGTCACTTGACCCTTAGTAAGGGCACTTTGACCACTATGGGGGCTAGTGTTGACTTGGGTCAACTTAGCCTCTTGGGTTGTCTCCAATAGGTCCTTGGTGACCCATTCACCTCACTTAAGTTCTAGGAAGAATTAAGTAGGGTTGGTTGGGCATATTAGGGGAGCATTGCTCTTAGTTTGGGCACTAATGAGTTGTAAATATACCTATATTTTTGTATTTTATTTAAGTCATTTTTGTTTATTTTTGTCTTTTTTGTTTGCTTTCTTTAATAAAATTGCTCATATTTTGTAAAAATTATTTCTAACTTAGCTCTTTTTTGTTTTCTAAAAAATTTCAGAAAAAGTCAAAATTTGACATGTCACGCCCGTGACCATGCCCGACACGCCCATGACAGGCACTCAATGCCTTCAGCCAGTCTACACTCAATGATTTTACTGTTCAACACTCAATGCCATCCAGTCAGGCGCCCCTTCACGCCCGTGACCAAGCCTGTCATGCCCGTGACCGCCACGTGTTCCTTCTAAAAGCTTCAAGATCATCGATCGGCGCTCGAAGATCGTCAACCACAGCTCGACACGCCCCCTGTCACGCCCGTGACTGCCACGTGGAGCTCCCAGAAGTCAACTTTGCCGTCAAATCGATGGATCGAATCTTCCAGCTGTCCAATTCACGTCCCTGTCACGCCCGTGACTGATACCTGTCATGCCCGTGACAGACACGCGTCACTCCCCGACTTTCCAGAATTTTGCCAACTCTCCGTAGAAGCCCAGTCAAACACGTCTCTAACTGACACGCCCCCTGTCACGCCCGTGACCTAGGGTGTGTCAAGCCCGAATTTTTTCTATAAATAAAAGCTTTCTGTAAACTTTTCTTGTCCATTTTTTTGACCACTTTGCTTAGGGGAGGTGCTTCCCAAATGTATTCCAAATGTTATGTAAGAGCATTTCTCCCCCTCCCTTAGTTTTAATTAGCTTTCTCATTCTAGCTTTGTTTTAATCACTTATGATTTAAATAAAATAGCTTGTTTCCTCTCTTTATATTGCATGAAAGTCTCATTTGGAAGCCCTACTCTAAGCAATTTTTAGTTCTTTTTTTGCGCCTTTCTTTTTATGTTTTCATCTTTATAGCTTTTTAACTCGTTTAGTTTAGGAAATTTTCTTGCATTTGTAGCTGTTATACCGGCGTTTTATTTTCTAATTCCGCACTTGTTTAGGTTTAGCTAGATTTTTCTTTTGTTCTTACTTTTTAATCCTTATGAATTTATAAAAGAGTTTTTAAAATGTGTTATTTTCATTTTTCTTTAACTTAGGAATTTTAGGAACGTAAAAATTTTCGTCTTTTTTAGTCTTATTTTCACCTTTTTTGCTCTTTTATAAAAACATAAGAATGAAATATAGTCGTTTTAATTTTTCGCTCACTTTGATTTAGTCCTTTATTTTTAAAACTTTTCGCTCCGTTTAATTTTTATTTTCTCTTTTTATGCATTTCTACCGCATTCTAGCGGTAGAAATGCAGTTGTTTTATTTTTTAGAGGACTTTGTTTTTCTTATTTTTTTTGCAAGTGTGCGTGCGTGTATGAGTTAGTTTTATAGCTTTATTTCATTTCTGTAGAGTGCGTGTGTGCGTATGAATTTATTTCCGCCTACTCGTTAAGAGTTAAATGGCACACTGCTTTCATTTCCCCCCCCCCACTTGTTTGAGTGGGACTTGTCCTTTTATTGCTTTCATTTTCTTCTAACTCACTTGAGTGAGAAAACTTTGTGTGCGTGTGTGTGTTTTCATTTATGTTGAGTCCGTGCATGCGTTTTCATTTAAGTAGAGTGCGTGCATGTATGTGATAAATTTACCCCCGCCCACTCATTTTTGTCGGGATTCGCAATTTTCTGCTTTCCTTTACAGCTTTCATTTACTGCTTTCTTTTACTGCTTTTTTTACAGCTTTTTTTATCGCTTTCTAGCATAAGTGTCCCCATTCCGATGAGTGGCTAATCTCCCTTAGCCCTCAATATCGAAGAGAATTGGGACAGATAAAGTAGCTTTAAATAATTAAAGGTCCTGTTTTTCAGTTTAATTAAATTACTTAAGGTTTGCCCCGGGTTAACGACGCGTAGGACCGCATATCGATGTGCGGGCTCTATTTCTGTTATCCATACCCAACACCGAGAGGCTGTGCGTATGGACCGATCACCCTTGGGTAAAGAGAGCTCCGCTCTAACCCTCGGGAGAGGAGGCGCGTGACTCTACCGGATTGGGTTCCCCACCCAATAGCGGGGTACTTAGCGTAATGCAAGCGTTAAGAGGAATCCTTTGTCGGTCTAGCGATCGGTCTAATAGTCTTAGCGTTCAGGTGAGCGATAGTCCAAGAGATTGGTGAGCTCATTCCTTTTGAACATCCACGGCCAAGTCTCTGCCTTAATTAATTTGAAATTTAGGATCTCTTTTTATTAGAAGTTATTTTAGTTCAATTCTCTTTTTGATATCGTCGTGCTAAGTTCTTCATCGACTTTCTGCACTTTATTTTCTGCTTTAATTTTTCTGCATTTATTATCTTGCTTTATTATTATTATGCACTTTTTATTTTGTATGTCTGCCATTTTCCTTTTTTATATATAAAATACAAAAATTATCTGTAAAATAATAGGCTTTCAGGGAAAGAGTAGAAATAGCTAAGCAGACCCTTGAACAATACGACCACGATATTCCACACCGGAATATCCTGTACTACACGCGATAGGTGCACGTTCCTTCCTTTCATTAAAACTCGGTCTAAAACCCCTTTTTATATCAAATTAATCCGCGCGCCCCGCCTTTCTTTCTACTAAATATAACCACCGCTTTTTCTATAATAAACCATCAAACCTAACCCGCGGGGCGCCGCGAGCTTTAACCATCAAGTTTTTTGCGCTGTTGCCGGGGAAAATTTCGATTTACTATTTTTAATTCCTGAAAACTATTAATTTTACCTTTTATTTCTATAAAAAAATAATGATCAACCAAAAAAATTATCTGTATAATATCAATAATATCAATAATAATAATAACAAAAATATATACTTAAAATAAAATAAAATAAAAAAATAAAAAATTTAAAAACTTTTAAAACTTTAAAAAAATCAGAAAACTAAAAACTTAAAAAAAATCAAAAACTTAAGAACAAAAAAACTTAAAAACTTAAAACACTAAAAAAATTTATTTAAAAACTTAAAATCAAAAAGAAAATTATGAAAAAAAAATCTATCTTATTTTTCATCAAAAATTTAAAATTCAAAACAAAATTATATATCGTTTATTATATTTTTCTACCTTTATCTTATTTTCTTTTTATTTTCTTATTTTCTTTTTTTTTATTTTAAAAAAAGAAATAAAAAAAAAACAAAAAAAAACATAAACTTAAAAATCTAAAAAAATTCAAAAAACTAAAAATATATATAAAACAAAAAAATTTACTTATATATTTATTTTTTCGTTTCGGCGCCCTTCACAATTGTGAGCGCTAGGGGATCGCACATCTGTAAAACTCAGTTACCCCCTATCACCCACACATTTTCGACGAATTTATATTTTTCATTTTTTCTTTTTTATTCTTTTTCTGCTTTTTAATTTAACTTTTGCAGGGTCATTCTTAACGGGCTTCCCCGAACGCGGTTTAGGGAAGATTTCTAAACCCCTGTTTTTAATTTTTTGTACATAACTGCTTAGTTTCTTTTTTTATATATATATCTCGTTCCTCATACTTACTGCAACATTGGGGACAATATTGGACTTAAGTATGAGGGTGTTTCTTATTTTCTGCCCTTTTATTTCCTGCACTTAATAAAAAATTCAAAAAAATTTTTTGAAAAAATTAAAAACTTTAAAAAATAAATATATTTTCATGCTTTAATAATAATAATAATAAATTTTTCAAAAAAATGAATCATCGCTCCGCGACGTTCGACTCATCGAACCAACCACAAATAAGAGTCTGTTCGAGGGCGATCCTTTTTTTTACTTAGTAAATATTTTCTAAATATTCTAGTCTCTTTCCCCTTCTCTTTCCTATCTTGAAAAATTCTCTCTCTTTATTCTTCTAAATATTTCCGTAAATCAAAAAATTCAAAAAATTTTGTATAACTCACAAAAAACATAAAAAATTTGTATAACCTTTAAAAAATTCCAAAAAAATGAAAATAACCCCAAAAAATCAAAAAAAAAAAATCAGAAAAACTCCAACAAAATCAAAAAAAATTATTTTGAGTTAAAAAATTCGAATACCTCATTTCTTAACCTCTTTGCTCTCCAAAATAATCATTTCGAGTTTATTTATAAGGGAATTTTAATTAATTCTTTATTTACTATTCGTTTATTAATCGTAGCTCGATAGACTTAGATTTTTTGGGTTAAGATTTTAAAGAATTTTTTTATGTCTTCTTCTTATTATAGTGAACTTATGTTTCTCATTTCACTTCTTATTTTTTTGAAATAAAGCTTATTTTTATGTTAGAAAATAACATTTATGGATTTTATATTATTTCTACTTATGCTTTTAGAAACGTAGGAACTTTCAAATAAAGAGGTTGCTCTAAAATTTTTTTATTAAACTCTAGTTTTCTTTTAGAAATTAAACCTTCCACCTTTTTTTCATGCCTTACTTGGTATGATTCCCCACTCACCCTTAAAAGATCTTATGTCAATGGGGATAAGATTTCGTCTCGTAAACATAGCCACCCAATAAAAAATAATTAAATGTTAGGAGTAAGAGAATAAAATTCATTACTCCTATACATATGCATTGGGTTTATTATTATTTACGAAGAAAGAAAAAAAAAGTTATATGTTAGGAAAATAAGATTTCATTTTCCTAATTATTCAAAAAAAATTTGGAGGTTCGAGAAAAAATTACCTCGCCTCAAAAATCAAAGCCTTCTTCATAACCGCCAAACCACTTAGCCTATTTTCATGATTCTAGAATTAATCTAAATTTTTTTGAGAGCATAATTTTTAAATTGAATTATTTCCTTTCAATTTCTTTTTAGCTAAAGTTTTTTTTCTATAATTTCCATCCATTTTTGTTAAACTAACAAAAATAATTTTCGCTTTCTTTTTTTCCATTTAGAAGTATTTTTTGAAATAGTTCCTCTATTTATAACATTTTCATAATTTAGGATTTAATTCTAAAACCCCAGAAATTCATTTCGATCTTTCTTATAATTAACTTAAGCGTTAGTGAAATTTAGGATTCTTTTTTATTCCTTATAGGTTCATCTCCAACTTTTGCTCTGGAATAGGAAAAGCTTAGGTATGGGGGTATTTGATGAGTTGTAAATATACCTATATTTTTGTATTTTATTTATGTCATTTTTGTTTATTTTTGTCTTTTTTAGTTTGCTTTCTTTAATAAAATTGCTTCTTTTTTGTAAAAATTATTTCTAACTTAGCTCTTTTTTGTTTTCTGAAAAATTTCAGAAAAAGTCAAAATTTGACCTGTCACATCCGTGACCATGCCCGGCACGCCCTTGACAGGCACTTAACACCTTCAGCCAGTCGACACTAATTGATTTCACTGTTCAACACTCAACGCCATCCAGTAACGCCCCCCATCACGCCCGTTACCAAGCCTGTCACACCCGTGACCGCCACGTGTTCCTTCTAGAAGCTTCCAGATCATCGATCGGCGCTCGAAGATCGTCGACCATTGCTCGACACACCCCCTGTTACGCCCGTGACTGCAACGTGGAGCTCCCCGAAGTCGACCGGGCTGTCCAAGTCATGCCCCCATCACGCCCGTGACTGACACCTATCACGCCCGTGACAGACACGTGTCACTCCCCGACCTTCCAAAATTTTGCCAGCTAGCCCAGAAGCCAAGTCAAACACGTCATTGACCGACACTCCCCCTGTCACGCTCGTGACTTATGGCGTGTTAAGCCTGAATTTTTGTCTATAAATAAAGTCTTTCTATAAGCTTTTCCTGTCCAATTTTTTACCACTTTGCTTAGGGGAGGTGCTGCCCAAATGTATTCCAAATGTTATGTAAGAACATTTCTCCCCCTCCCTTAGTTTGTATTAGCTTTCTCATTCTAGCTTTGTTGTAATCAATTTTGATTTTAATAAAATAGCTTGTTTTCTCTCTTAATATTGCATGAAAGTCTCATTTGGAAGCCCTACTCAAAGCAATTTTTAGTTCTTTTTTTGTGCCTTTCTTTTTATATTTTCATCTTTATAGCTTTTTAACTCGTTTAGTTTAGGAAATTTTCCGCATTTCTAGCCGTTATGCCGGCGTTTTATTTTCATATTCCACACTTGTTTAGGTTTAGCTATATTTTTTTTTGTTCTTACTTTTTCATCCTTATGAATTTATAAAAGAGTTTTTAAAAGGTGTTTTTTTCATTTCTCTTTAACTTAGGAATTTTAGGAACGTAAAAGTTTTCGTCTTTTTTAGTCTTATTTTCACCTTTTTTGCTCTTTTATAAAAACCTAAGAATGAAAATATAATCGTTTTAATTTTTCGATCACTTTGATTTAGTCTTTTATTTTTAAAACTTTTCGCTTCGTTTAATTTTTATTTTCTCTTTTTATGCATTTCTACCGCATTCTGGCGGTAGAAATGCTGTTGTTTTATTTTTTAGAGCACTTTGTTTTTCTTATTTTTTTGCAAGTGTGCGTGCGTGTATGAGTTAGTTTTATAGCTTTATTTCATTTCTGTAGAGTGCGTGTGTGCGTATGCATTTATTTCCGCCTACTCGTTAAGAGTTAAATGGCGCACTGCTTTCATTTCTCGCCCACTCGTTTGAGTGGGACTTGTCTTTTTATTGCTTTCATTTTCTTCTTACTCACTTGAGTGGGAAAACTTTGTGTGTGTGTGTGTAACACCCCGAAACTCAAAAGAGGTACGGGTGATGTTTTAAGCCCAGTTTGGTTTTTGGAGCAGGTGTCACGGGCGTGTCACCGGCGTGTCACGGGCGTGTCACGAGCGTGTCACGGGCGTGACACAGGCGTGTTCTGCCTCGGGTCGTGCGGTCGACGCTTTGGCGGTCGACGCTAGTCGAGTTGTAGAACACGGCCTAGGATACGGTCGTGTCCCAGGCCGTGTCACTCCAGGGATTCTGCAAGTGTGGTACACGGGCCGTGACACGGGCACAAACACGGGCGTGTCAAATTTGATACGGGCGTGTCTGATGCCGTGTCACAAGGCCGTGTACCTCTCTGACTGCGAAATGTTGGTCGATTGCACACGGAGGGCGTGACACGGGTCCCGACACGGGCGTGTCGCAGTTGACACAGGCATGTCGGAGGCCATGTCAAAGGCCGTGTGCTGATTTTTCGACTCGATCGAGACGACGAGTGGGTAACACGGCCCGGCACACTGCCGTGTTGCAACCCGTGTTCGGCCCAGTTTTTGTGATTTTAGGTCGAATTGTGGCCGTCCGTTTCTTTGATTGAGATCCAACGGCTGGGGGCTAGATCTGAGGGATTAAACTCGAGAATAGGGTTTGAAACCCTCACTTTTCTCCTATCTTTATCTCTCTTAATTCTAGAAAGAAGGGAGAGCAAGGAGGAGGAAGAAGGCCAAGATCCGGCCGCCGGCGAAGCTACGGAGGTCCGTTTCGAGAGCGGAGTTCAGATCTGCGAAGGTGGGAGTGTTGCGGTGGTTTTCAACCGAGCAAATCTTCTCCATGGCTAGGAAGAGGGGACGGAAGGTAACGACACTTCTCCTCTTGGTTTTTAGTATTTAGGATGCATGAATAGCATCCCCTTCCTTTCGTATTTTGAGCGCCGAATCTCTCAAATGAGAGGGATTCGTGTAGCCTAGGTTCAAGAGGAACCTTCGGGTTGAGTATGTTCATCCCGGCATGCTTTGCATTAGAGATACGCTCCGTTAGCGGATTAGGCATTGTGGGTGAAGCCGTGGTCGCGACCGTTAGTCCGACCCGGTGATGTTGCATAGCGAGCTTCGGGGATTCGGTAGAAATCCGTTGCGACAATACGCCATTTTATGTATGTGTTTTTCCCCTTATATTTGAGTGAGTACTCGTGGTCGGAACCGGACAAGGTTAGCTCCGTGTTGTGCGTTAGATGATTTCCTTGGAGCACGGGAAAGACACGGTGCGAATGGTGATTGGTGTGGGGAAACCTTTGTTTGTGTTGTGCAAAGGCGCGGCTATGTCTCCGTGGTCGGCTGGCTATCCTGTGACGTGCAAGTCATGTGGGGGTAGCGTCCCGGCGAGACTAGCCCCTTGTGTGGACTGACGAGTATGTCGAGCGGAGGACAATCCCGGGCAATGTGGCCATGAGCGGGTGGGGTCCAGCAAGGCTTCTTAGAATCGGTCAGTGTGAGACGGAACCCTGACGTGCGAAGTCAGAATATGCGGGCAAGCCCCGGGGTATATGACCCTTGTGCGGGTGGGGCCTTTGCAAGGTTCCGTGTGACGGCGTGTGTGCCGTTAGGGACATGGTGGTTCCCTTGTGTTTACGGCTTTAAGCCAATGGGGAAACGGAAGTACCCAGTGTTTGATGTTGTGGCAGATGCATACGAGCTAGGGTGCCTTGGGTGAAACCCGGGTTGCATTCATGTTGCATAGTAGGCCCCTTTCACTTTGTACAAAACATAGAGAACATGTATGCAGTATGAGACATCCAAGCCTGTTTTACCGCTTTAATATATATATGCTCTTTTGGTATACAAAGTGCTAACTTGCAGGTGGAGTGGTACCCCGGGGTCCGTTAGGGACGGCCGGGAGGAGATGTGTTTGTTACACAGTAGAGGTTAGCCTTTGCTGACCCACGTTACTTCAAATCCTTACAGGGCAAGGATCGCATGCAGGAGCTAGCGCGCCGGGCAAAAAGCCCTAAGCCTCATGAAGTGTTGTTGTGCTTGGTTTCTCCTTTTGTGTTTGCTACTCTTGTTATGTTTATGTCCGGCTTGCATGCCGAGGTAGCCTAGGAGTGCTTGGCATATTTATATTTTTTTGGACTATTATTGTGTAAGGCCTTAAGGCCATTTGATACTCTATCGTTAGTGGATAACTTTTGTCGGTTTGTTCTGTTTCCGCTGTATTTGTCTGGAGTTTTGAGATTGGGTAGTTTTCATATCATCTTCTAATACTAAAGCTGTGGCGTCCGTATGTTATGGGGCCCCGGCCGGACCCATATTATATGATCTTTACAGGGGAGGTGTTACAATTTGGTATCAGAGGCAGGTTCGCGTTCCAATGAGAAGATTCGCGGTCGAAAGTATAAGTCGAGTCGCGTATAAGAAGTTATCCACATAGGAGTATCGCGGGACCATGAGTGTCCTTGTGTTCGAGTCTTGCAATTAGAGACTGATTTGCGTTTTCTTGCTTGTGTTTAGAGTGCAAGCAACGAGGCTGGGACCTCGAGGCCAAGAGAAGAGCTCTTGGCAAGTAGTGCGACTGTGCAAGGTCCACTAGGGATGGGGGTCACACTGGCCGACTTCTGCCATATGCTTGCAGAAGCGATGGTGGCAGCCCAAGCTGCAGCGACAGCACAGGTAGCAGTTCCCGTTGCTCAAGTAGCAACTCCTGCTACCCCAGACACGGCAGCGACCGTGCCAGTTGAGGAAGCCAGGCGGGCAGAGCCGCGGGTCGAGAGAGTGGTTGTCGGGCATAGGGACCGGCAAATGAAGTACTTTCTGAGTTTCCACCCTCCAACCTTCAAGGGAATCGGCACGCCCACAGATGCAGAGGATTGGTGGGCTAGAATTCAGGAGCTTCTGAGGGCGGCAGAGGCGCCAGATGAGAAAAAGTCAGAGTTCGCAGCCTTTATGTTGGAGGGAGATGCCAAGTTATGGTGGGTGAGCCACAGTGGCCGGCAGTTTCTAGGACGCACACCGTCCATCGAGGAGTTTGGGAATGCCTTCCTGAAGAAGTACATTCCCGCCTCAACGAGGTTGGCCCTCCAGAGGCAGTTCCTACATCTGGTACAGTGAGACAAGTCAGTGGATGAGTATGTTCAGGAATTTACTCGCTTGGGTCGTTATGTAGGGACGACCATGGCAGACGATGAAGAGAGGGACAATCTCTTCTATCATGGACTGAGGGAGAATCTAAGACAACCCCTCATATCGATGAAACGTGCAGGTTTCAACGAATTGGTGGAGGCAGCCCGAATTTTGGAGAGTGACATGGAGCGATCCCAGCGCCGCAAGGGTTTCACACCCAAGCAGGGGGAGGAGAAGAAGCCTGCTCAGTCCCATGGAAAGACAGAAGGGAGCCGATGGAAGAAGAAGCCTTCCCCATATAAGTCGGGCGAGAAAAGTAATTGGACGTCCGGAGGGTCACGCTCTAAGGGACCGCAGACGTGTTATAGTTGTGGCAAGCCAGGCCACATAGCAAGATTTTGTACCCAAGGGGGCGCTGAGCAAGAGCCAAGGCAGGAGCAAATCGTACGCTCCGGACCCAGTGCAGCAGAGAAGGGGAAAATGGCGGAGTCGAGTGCTTCTCGGTTTCAACCTGTGCAGCCAAGGGCCTACAACCTTGGGAAACAAGAAGCAATCCGTCAACCTGATGTGGTGACAGGTACAAGAGTTCAACCTGCACCCTAGATTACTGTCTTTCAAACCTTTATGTTTGTTGCATGTGTGCAGGCTTTGTAGTGGTATCTGGGTACCCCGCTAGAGTACTTTTTGATACGGGAGCGTCGCACTCCTTCCTTGCGGAAAGTTTCACCCGGAGGATTGTAGTTGAGTCCTTTGCAACAGACTCAGAGTTGAAAGTGCGCATGCCCAATGGGTCGTCTATGACAACCAGGGCTAAAGGGCGGATTTGTTGGAGTCTTGAGGGAGTCGACTTCATATTAGTAGCGGCGATCTTGCCGTTTTCCGAGTTCGATGTGATTTTGGGGATGGATTGGCTAGCGGAGCAGCGTGCCAGTATCGACTGTTTGTCCAAGGTGGTAACCCTGAGGAGCGTGGGGCAAGCAGAAGTCAAGTTTGAGGGCCTGCATGGAGTGGCCTGTTCCCTAGTTTCGGCACTTCATCTAGTGCGAGCTGTTAACCAAGAGGCTGTAGCTCTAGTAGCATTATTGGAGGTTAGCCTTTCCAGGCTGTCTCTTGGAGAAGTGCCCGTGGTGGCGGAGTTTGGAGAGGTTTTCCCTGAGGAGCTACCGGGAGCACCTCCTCGGCGGGAGATTGATTTCTCCATCGAGTTGGTGCCCGAGGCTAGACCAGTGTCGCGTCCACCCTTCTGGATGGCACCAAAGGAGTTGGCCGAGCTCAAGGTTCAGTTGCAGGAGCTTTTGGAGCAAGGGTATATCAGGCCCAGCTCTTCAACATGGAGTGCGCCGGTGTTATTTGTAAAGAAGAAGGACGGTAGTATGCGTCTGTGCATAGACTACCGAGAGTTGAACAAATTGACTGTCAAGAATAAGTATCCGATCCCTCGGATAGACAATCATTTCGACCAGTTGGTGGGGTCGGTGGTGTACTCCAAGTTGGACCTGAAGTCCGGGTATTATCAGTTGCAGATTCGTGACGAAGACATACCCAAGACCGCGTTTGGTACGAGGTATGGTCATTTTGAGTTCTCGGTGTTGCCGTTCGGGCTGACGAACGCGCCGTCCGTGTTCATGGACTTGATGAACCGAGTGTTTCACGAATATTTGGACTGGTTCATAGTCGTCTTTATCGATGACATATTGGTGTATTCCAAGTCGGAAGCGGAGCACGAGTCGCACTTGCGGACAGTGTTGCAAGTATTGAGAGAGAACCAGCTTTATGCGAAGTTCTCCAAGTGCGAGTTCTAGTTGGAGAAAGTGGCATTTCTAGGCCATGTGATTAGTGGGGATGGGGTGGCGGTAGATCCAACGAAAGTAGAAGCCATCAGAGAGTGGCCAGTTTTGAGGACCGTGGCGGAAGTCCGAAGTTTTCTTGGACTAGCCGGGTACTACCGAAGGTTTGTGGAAAACTTTTCGTGGATAGCTCTACCCCTCACTTCACTAACTCGCAAGGATCAGAAATTTTTATGGACTCAAGAGTGCAACGAGGCGTTTGAAACCCTGAAGGAAAGGCTAATGACGGCGCCGATCCTAAGTCTACCAAAGGGGACCGAAGGGTTCTAGATTTTCAGCGACGCATCCGGATGCGGTTTAGGGTGCGTGTTGGTGCAACATGGTAGTGTGATAGCTTTTGGGTCGAGGCAGCTGAAGCCTCATGAGAGAAATTACCCCTTCCATGATTTGGAGTTGGCGGCGGTAATTTTTTCTTTGAAGTTGTGGAGGCACTACGTTTATGGTGCAAAGGTGGAGATCTTCACGGACCACAAGAGTCAGAAGTATCTCCTAGATCAGAAGGACCTAAATATGCGGCAGCGTAGGTGGGTCGAGTTCCTTGGGGACTACGAGGTGGCGATTCAGTACACGCCAGGGAAAGCCAATGTGGTGGCAGATGCTTTGAGTAGGAAATACTCGGGGCTAGGAAATTGGATTGAAGCTCACGATGAGCGGTTAAGGCGGGACTGGGAGTCCCTTGGTTTGGAATGTGTGGCAAGAGGCGAGTCTAGCGTGGCTCGACTAAATTGGATTGAGATGCAGAGTGACTTATGCGATCGTATTTGGAAAGTGACCCGTGTAGATGCGGAGTTCCAACCTTTTGTGGAGGAAGCTCTAAAGGGCGAGGGTAGCGCCTGGGAGATGGTTGATGGGATTTTGAGGAAGGGCGGAAGGATTTGTGTACCGCAGTTCGGCAAGCTCCGCGAGGAGTTGATGTTTGAGGCCCACTTCACTAAGTACTCCATTCACCCGGGTAGTACAAAGATGTACTTGGACTTGAAGAAGTCCTATTGGTGGCCTGGGATGAAGCGGGACGTAGCTTTGTGTTTGAGTCAGTGCCAAACATGTGCCTTGGTGAAGGCCGAATGTCAGAAGCCGGGCGGGTTCTTAAAGCCTCTTCCAATCCCCGAATGGAAATTTGATGACATCTCCATGGGTTTTGTGCATGGGTTGCCTATATCGCAGCAGGGTAATGATGCCATTTGGGTGATTGTGGACCGCCTGACCAAAGTGGCACATTTCATCCCAAACCGGAAGGAGGACAGTGTGGAAAAGTTGGTGGAGTTGTATGTCCGCAATATTATACGACCTCATGGGATTCCGAAGAGTATATTCAGTGACCGGGATGGACGTTTCACGTCTAAGGATTGGCGGTTGGTGCAGAAGAGCTTGGGCACAAAACTCAAGTTCAGTACGGCCTTTCATCTTCAAACCGATGGGAAAACTGAGAGAACGAACCGTACTTTGGAAGATATGCTAAGGATGTGTACTCTCGACTTCGGCAAGAAGTGGGAGGATCACCTCATCATGGTGGAGTTTGCGTATAACAATAGTTACCAAGCTAGTATCAAGATGGCGCCATACGAAGCTCTGTATGGGAGGCGGTGTCGAACACTGATGTCTTGGACAGAGGCGGGAGACACCAAGCTTTTGGGGAAAGAAGTGGTAGCCGACGCTAGTGAGCTAGTGCGGACCATCCAAGAGCGCATGAAGGTAGCTCAAGATCGGCAGTCGAAGTATTTCAATGCTCGCCACAGGCATGTGGAATTCTCTGTGGGCGACTGGGTGTATCTTAAGATCAAGCCGTTCAAAGGCGTTTCGCGATTTCGCCGACTCAAGAAGCTGAGTCCGAGATTTTTGGGACCATTCAAGGTCATCGAGCGAGTGGGAGAGGCAGCGTACCGGTTGGCATTGTACACATAGCTAAGTGGATTGCATGACGTTTTTTACGTCTCTGTCCTGAGGAAAGCGTTATTAGAAGCCAGCGTGGTGATTGAGCCGACGGCAGTGCCGGTAGAGGAAGACTTGAGGACGCAAGTTTGTCCAATCGGGATAGAAGACTCAGAGGTTCGGCAATTGCGGAACAAGGAGGTCAGACTCGTAAAGGTCCGTTGGGACAACTGTGGTTGCGAGGAGCTCTCATGGGAGCGAGAGCAGGCCATGCTGGAGGAGTACCCCGAGCTTTTCTCCTCAGGTACTATTTAGTTTTGTTTACCTTCCATGTTTTAAATTTCGGGACGAAATTCTTTTAAGGGGGAGAGAGTTGTAACACCCCGAAACTCAAAAGAGGGATGGGTGATGTTTTAAGCCCAGTTTGGTTTTTGGAGCAGGTGTCACGGGCATGTCACGGGCGTGTCACGGGCGTGTCACGGGCGTGTCACGGCCTAGGACACGGGCGTGTCCCAGGCCGTGTCACTCTAGGGATTCTGCAAGTGTGGTACACGGGTCGTGACACGGGAACAAACACGGGCGTGTCAAATTTGACACGGGCGTGTCTGATGACGTGTCACAAGGCCGTGTACCTCTCTGACTGCGAAATGTTGGTCGATTGCACATGGGGGGCGTGACACGGGTCCCGACACGGGCGTGTCGCAGGTGACACGGGCGTGTCGGAGGCCATGTCAAAGGCCGTGTGCTGGTTTTTCGACTCGATCGAGACGTCGAGTGGGTAACACGGCCTGGCACACGGCCGTATTGCAACTCGTGTTCGGCCCAGTTTTTGTGATTTTAGGCCGAATCGTGGCCGTCCATTTCTTTGATTGAGATCCAACGGCTGGGGGCTAGATCTGAGGGATTAAACTCGGGAATAGGGTTTGAAACCCTCACTTTTCTCCTATATTTATCTCTCTTGATTCTAGAGAGAAGGGAGAGCAAGGAGGAGGAAGAAGGCCAAGATCCGGCTGCCGGCGAAGCTTCGGAGGTCCGTTTCGCGAGCGGAGTTCAGATCCGCGAAGGTGGGAGCGTTGCGGCGGTTTTCAACCGAGCAAATCTTCTCCATGGATAGGAAGAGGGGACATAAGGTAAAGACACTTCTCCTCTCGGTTTTTTGGATTTAGGATGCATGAATAGCATCACACTCCTTTCCTATTTTGAGCGTCGAATCTCTCAAATGAGAGGGATTCGTGTAGCCTAGGTTCAAGAGGAACCTCCGGGTTGAGTATGTTCATCCCGGCATGCTTTGCATTAGAGATCCGCTCTATTAGCAGATTAGGCATTGTGGGTGAAGCCGGGGTCGCGACCATTAGTCCGACCCGGTGATGTTGCATAGCGAGCTTCGGGGATTCGGTAGAAATCCGTTGCGGCAATACGCCATTTTATGTATGTGTTTTTCCCCTTATATTTGAGTGAGTACTCGTGGTCGGAACCGGACAAGGTTAGCTCCGTGTTGTGCGTTAGATGATTTCCTTGGAGCACGGGAAAGACACGGTGCGAATGGTGATTGGTGTGGGGAAACCTTTGTTTGTGTTGTGCAAAGGCGCGACTATGTCTCCGTGGTCGGCTGGCTATCCTGTGACGTGCAAGTCATGTGGGGGAAGCGTCCCGGCGAGATTAGCCCCTTGTGTGGACTGACGAGAATGTCGAGCGGAGGACAAGCCCGGGCAATGTGGCCATGAGCGGGTGGGGTCCAGCAAGGCTTCTTAGAATCGGTCAGTGTGAGACGGAACCCTGACGTGCGAAGTCAGAATGTGCGGGCAAGCCCCGGGGTATATGACCCTTGTGCGGGTGGGGCCTTTGCAAGGTTCCATGTGATGGCATGTGTGCCGTTAGGGACATGGTGGTTCCCTTGTGTTTGCGGCTTTAAGCTAATGGGGAAACGGAAGTACCCAGTGTTTGATGTTAAGCTAGATGCATACGAGCTAGGGTGCCTTGGGTGAAACCCGGGTTGCATTCATGTTGCATAGTAGGCCCCTTTCACTTTGTACAAAACATAGAGAACATGTATGCTGTATGAGACATCCAAGCCTGTTTTACCGCTTTAATATATATGCTCTTTTGGTATACGAAGTGCTAACTTGCAGGTGGAGTGGTACCCCGGGGTCCGTTAGGGATGGCCGGGAGGAGATGTGTTTGTTACACAGTAGAGGTCAGCCTTTGCTGACCCACGTTACTTCAAATCCTTACAGGGCAAGGATCGCATGCAGGAGCTAGCGCGCCGGGCGAAAATCCCTAAGCTTCATGAAGTGTTGATGTGCTTGGTTTCTCCTTTTGTGTTTGCTACTCTTGTTATGTTTATGTCTGGCTTGCATGCCGAGGTAGCATAGGAGTGCTTGGCACATTTATATTTTTTTGGACTATTATTGTGTAAGGCCTTAAGGCCATTTGATACTCTATCGTAAGTGGATAACTTCTGTCGGTTTGTTCTGTTTCCCCTGTGTTTGTCTGGAGTTTTGAGATTGGGTAGTTTTCATATCATCTTTTAATACTAAAGCTGTGGCGTCCGTATGTTGTGGGGCCCCGGCCGGACCCATATTATATGGTCTTTACAGGGGAGGTGTTACAGTGTGTGTGTTTTCATTTATGTTGAGTGCGTGTGTGAGTTTTCATTTAAGTAGAGTGCGTGCGTGTATGAGATAAATTTACCCCCGCCCACTCATTTGAGCCGGGATTCGCAATTTTCTTCTTTCCTTTACAGCTTTCATTTACTGCTTTCTTTTACTGCTTTCTTTACAGCTTTCTTTATCGCTTTCTAGCATCAGTGTCTCCATTTCGATGAGTGGCTAACCACCCTTAGCCCTCAATATCGAGGATCATTGGGACAGATAAAGTAGCTTTAAATAATTAAAGGTCCTATTTTTCAGTTTAATTAAATTACTTAAGGTTTTCCCCGGGTTAACGATGCGTAGGACCGCATATCGATGTGCGGGTTCTATTTCCGTTATCCATACGCAATGCCGAGAGGCCGTGCATATGGACCGATCAACATTGGGTAAAGAGAGCTCTGCGCTAACCCTCGAGAGAGGAGGCGCGTGACTCTACTAGATTGGGTTCCCCACCCAATAACGGGGTTCTTATCGTAATGCGGGCGTTAAGAGGAATCCTTCGTCGGTCTTGCGATCGGTCGAATAGTATTAGCGTTCAGGTGAGCGATAGTCCAAGAGATTGGTGAGCTAATTCTTTTGGAAACTCCACGGCCAAGTCTTCGCCTTAATTAATTTGAAATTTAGGATCTCTTTTTACTAAAAGTTATTTTAGTTCAATTCTCTTTTTGATATCGTCGCGCTAAGTTCTACATCGGCTTTCTGCACTTTATCTTCTGCTTTAATTTTTCTGCATTTATTATCTTGCTTTATTATTATTATGCACTTATTATTTTATATCTCTGCCATTTTCTTTTTTTATATATAAAATACAAAAATTATCTGTAAAATAATAGGCTTTCAGGGAAAGTGTAGAAATAGCTAAGCCGACCCCGAGAACAATACGACCCCGATATTCCACACCGGAATATCCTGTACTACACGCGATAGGTGCACTTGCCTCTCTGTCGTTAAAACTCGGTCTAAAACCCCATTTTTATATCAAATAAATCCGCGCGCCCCGCCTTCTTTCTAATAAATATAACCACCGCTTTTTCTATAATAAACCATCAAACCTAACCTGCTGGGCGCCGCGAGTTTTAACCATCAAGTTTTTGGCACCGTTGCCGGGGAAAATTTCGATTTACTATTTTGAATTCCTGAAAACTATTAATTTAACCTTTTATTTCTATAAAAAAAAATGATGATCAACCAAAAAAATTATCTTTATGATATCAATAACATCAATAATAATAATAACAATAATAAACACTTAAAATAAAATCAAATAAAAAAATCAAAAATTTAAAAACTTTAAAAAAAGCAGAAAACTAAAAACTTTAAAAAAATCAAAAACTAAAAAACTAAAAAACATAAAAAACTTAAAACAAAAAAAAAATTTATTTAGAAACTTAAAATAAAAAAAAATATGATGAAAACAAATTCTATCTTATTTTTCATCAAAAATTTAAAATAATAAAAAAATTATAGATCGTTAATTATATTTTTCTACCTTTATCTTATTTTCTTTTTATTTTCTTATTCTCTATTTAAAAATAAAATAATAAAAAAACATAAACATTAAAATTATAAAAAAATTTAAAAAAAAACTAAAAATATTTATAAAACAAAAAAATTTTCTTATATATTTAATTTGCCGTTTCGTCGCGCTTCACAATTGTGAGCGCTAGGGGATCGCACATCTGTCACACTCACTTACCCCCCTATCACCCGCTCATTTTCGCCGAATTTATATTTTTCATTTTTTTGTTTTATTCTTTTTCTGCTTTTACTTTAACTTTTGCAAGGTTATTCTTAACGGACTTCCCCGAACGCGGTTTAGGGAAGATTTTTAAACCCCTGTTTTTAATTTTTCTTACATAACTGCTTAGTTTCTTTATATATATATATATCTCGTTCATCATACTTACTGCAACATTGGGGACAATGTTGGACTTAAGTATGGGGTTGTTTCCTATTTTCTTCCCTTTTATTTCCTGCACTTAATAAAAAATTCCAAAAAAAAAAAATTGCAAAAATTAAAAACTTAAAAAAAAAAAATATATTTTCATGCTTTAATAATAATAATAATAAATTTTTCAAAAAAATGAATCATCGCTCCGCGACGTTCGACTCATCGAACCAACCACAAATAAGAGTCTGTTCAAGGGCGATCCTTTTTTTTACTTTGTAAATATTTTGTAAATATTCTCGTCTCTTTTCCCTTCTCTTTCCTATCTTGTAAAAATTCTCTCTCTCTCTTCTTGTAAATATTTTCGTAAATCAAAAATTCAAAAATTTTTGTATAACTCACAAAAAACATAAACAATTTGTATAACCTTTAAAAATTCCAAAATAATGAAAATAACACCAAAATATTGAAAAACAAAATCAGAAAAACTCCAACAAAATCAAAAAAATTTATTTTGAGTTAAAAAATTCGAATACCTCATTTCCTAACATCTTTGCTCTCCAAAATAATCGTTTCGAGTTTATTTATATGCGAATTTTAATTAATTCTTTATTTACTATTCGTTTATTAATCGTAGCTCGATAGACTTAGATTTCTGGGGTTAAGATTTTAAAGAATTTTTTGTCTTTTTCTTATTATAGGGAACTTATGTTTCTCATTTCACTTCATATATTTTTTAAATAAAGCATATTTTTATGTTAGAAAATAACATTTATTGATTTTATATTATTTCTACTTATGCTTTTAGAAACATAGGAGCGTTTAAATTAAAGAGCTTGCTCTCAAATTTTTTTTATTAAACTCAAGTTTTCTTTAGAAATTAAACATTCCACCTTTTTTCATGCTTTACTTGGTATGATTCCCCACTCACCCTTAAAAGACTTATGTTAATGGGGATAAGATTTTCCCGTAAATATAGGCACCCAATAAAAAAATTTATATGTTAGGAGTAAGACGATTTCATTACTTCGATTATGCATTGGTTTTATTATTATTTATGAAGATAGAAAAAATTTATAGTTAGGTAATGACATAAAAAAACGGTCAGCTGCATTCTTCTTCCCAAAAATACTACTGAGAGCAAACCAATTTTATTTTTTTGCATTCATTTTGCATTTTTGAAAGTCTCAAATTTTCTCATTTGAAAAAGTGATCAACATAGTTTGTAGATTAATGTGATCTAACTTTCATGGACTCATTTTTTGATTTGAAGCCGTTTAGAGCCTTCCAATTTCGGAAATGAGTCACGGAACGAGTCGTCCGTACAGAGCGCTTTTTCGGATCCAAATCGAGGGTAAACTGCACCCATCTCGATGAATCTAAAATGTTGAACATGATTTATGAAGCCCCTCTATTTGTGAAAAAAGTCACGCGTTTCCGTACATATGTTCGGCAGACTTTGTTCGATCGGAGTTCTAAATTGATCAAATTACATGAAATGTAGACTCTCGAGATACAAATCATGTTGAACACTTCCTATGAAAAATGCATTAAAACGTTTTATATTCTTATATGCACTTAACTCGTTTATGCTAACACATCCTTAAGAGGAGATTTCTAATACAAATTTATAAGTTTTGACATACTAAATAAAATTTTAGACTCATTTCTAATGCTAACATAAGTGGTGGTTGAATAACTTTTTGAAATCATTTATTTCATTTATTTCTGATTATTTGAAAGAATGAATGTTTTAAAACAAATTTTAATTATTATGTTGGTTTGCTTAACAAAATAAAATAGGAAAAATGGTTTGCTAATAGTAATGGTTTGCTAGAAATCCAAATAGGGGCTAATACAGCACCCAAAAAAAATATGGTGGTTCGAGAAAAATTACCTTCAAATCAAAGCCTTGCCTCTTCATAATTGCCAAACCACTTAGCCTATTTTCATGATTCTAGTATTAATCTAAATCTTTTTGAGAGCTTAAATTTTAAATTTGAATTATTTCCTATCAATTTCTTTTTAGCTAAAGTTTTTTCTATAATTTAAATCCATTTTTGTTAAATTAACAAAAATAATTTTCGCTTTCTTTTTTTTCCATTTAGAAGTATTTTTTGAAACAGTTCCTCTATTTATAACATTTTCATAATTTAAGATTTAATTCTGAAACCCCAGAAATTCATTTCGATCTTTCTTAAAATTAACTTAAGCGTTAGTTAAATTTAGGATTCTTTTTTATTCCTTATAGGTTCATCTCCAACTTTTGCTATGGAATAACAAAAGCTTAATATATGGGGGTATTTGATGAGTTGTAAATATACCTATATTTTTGAATTTTATTTAAGTCATTTTTGTTTATTTTTGTCTTTTTTAGTTTGCTTTCTTTAATAAAATTGCTTCTTTTTTGTAAAAATTATTTCTAACTTTGCACTTTTTTGTTTTCTGAAAAATTCCAGAAAAAGTCAAAATTTGACATGTCACTCCCATGACCATGCCCGACACGCTCGTGACAGGCACTCAACGCCTTCAGCCAGTCAACACTCAATGATTTTACTGTTCAACACTTAATGCCATCCAGTCAGGCCCAACGTCACTCCCGTGACCAAGCCTGTCACGCCCGTGACCGCCACGTGTTCCTTCTAGAAGCTTACAGATCGTTGTTTGGTGCTCGAAGATCGTCGACCACTGCTCGACACGCCCAATGTCACGCCCGTGACTACCATGTGGAGCTCCACCGAACTCAACTTTGCCGTCAAATCGATGGATCGAATCTTCCAGCTGTCTAAGTCACGCCCTCGTCACGCCCATGACTGATACCTGTCATGCCCGTGACAGACACGCGTCACTCCCCGACCTTCTAGAATTTTGCCAGCTCACCGCAGAAGCCAAGTCAAACATGTCTCTGACCGACACGCCCCCTGTCACGCCCGTGACCTAGGACGTGTCAAGCCAGAATTTTTGTCTATAAATTAAAGCTTTCTGTAAGCTTTTCTTGTCCAATTTTTTAACCACTTTGCTTAGGGGAGGTGCTGCCCAAATGTATTCCAAATGTTATGTAAGAGTATTTTCTCCCCCTCCCTTAGTTTGTATTAGCTTTCTCATTCTAGCTTTGTTATAATCACTTATGATTTTAATAAAATAGCTTGTTTTCTCTCTTTAAATTGCATGAAAGTCTCAATTGGAAGCCCTACTCTATGCAATTTTTAGTTCTATTTTTTGTGCCTTTCTTTTTATGTTTTCATCTTTATAGCTTTTTAACTCGTTTAGTTTAGGAAATTTTCCGCTTTTTTAGCCATTATGGTGGCGTTTTATTTTCATATTCCACACTTGTTTAGGTTTAGCTAGATTTTTCTTTTGTTCTTACTTTTTCATCCTTATGAATTTATAAAAGAGTTTTTAAAAGGTGTTATTTTCATTTTTCTTTAACTTAGGAATTTAAGGAACGTAAAAGTTTTCGTCCTTTTTAGTCTTATTTTCACCTTTTTTTCTCGTTTATAAAACCTAAGAATGAAAATATAGTCGTTTTAATTTTTCACTCACTTTGATTTAGTCTTTTATTTTTAAAAAATTTTGCGTCGTTTATTTTTTATTTTCTCTTTTTATGCATTTCAACCGCATTCTAGTGGTAGAAATGCAGTTGTTTTAATTTTTAGAGCACTTTGTTTTTCTTATTTTTTTTTCAAGTGTGCGTGCGTGTATGAGTTAGTTTTATAGCTTTATTTCATTTCTGTAGAGTGCGTGTGTGCGTATGCATTTATTTTCGCCAACTCGTTAAGAGTTAAATGCCGCACTGCTTTCATTTCCCGCCCACTCGTTTGAGTGGGACTTGTCCTTTTATTGCTTTCATTTTCTTCTTACTCACTTGAGTGGGAAAACTTTTGTGTGTGTGCGTGTGTTTTCATTTATGTTGAGTGCGTGTGTTCATTTTAATTTAAGTAGAGTGCGTGCATGTATGAGATAAATTTACACCCACCCAATCATTTGAGCCGGGATTCGCAATTTTCTGCTTTCCTTTATAGCTTTCATTTACTGCTTTCATTTACTGCTTTCTTTACAGCTTTCTTTATCGCTTTCTAGCATAAGTGTCCCCATTCTGATGAGTGGCTAACCGCCCTTAGCCCTCAATATCGAAGAACATTGGGACAGATAAAGTAGCTTTAAATAATTAAAGGTCCTATTTTTCAGTTTAATTAAATTAATTAAGGTTTGCCCGGGTTAACGATGCGTAGGAGGACCGCATATCGATGTGAGGGATCTATTTCCGTTATCCATATGCAATGCCGAGAGGCCGTGCATATGGACCGATTACCCTTGGGTAAAGAGAGCTCCGCGCTAACCCTCGAGAGAGGAGGCACGTGACTCTACCGGATTTGGTTCCCCACCCAATAGCGGGGTTCTTAGCGTAATGCGGGCGTTAAGAGGAATCCTTCATCGGTCTAGCGATCGGTCGAATAGTTTTAGCGTTCAGGTGAGCAATAGTCCAAGAGATTGTTGAGCTCATTCCCTTGGAACCTCCACGGCCAAGTCTCCGCCTTAATTAATTTGAAATTTAGGATCTCTTTTTATTAAAAGTTATTTTAGTTCAATTCTCTTTTTGATATCATCGCGCTAAGTTCTTCATCGGCTTTATGCACTTTACTTCCTGCTTTAATTTTTATGCATTTATTATCTTGCTTTATTATGATTATGCACTTTTTATTTTATATGTCTGCCATTTTCTTTTTATATATATAAAATACAAAAATTATCGGTAAAATAATAGGCTTTCAGGGAAAGAGTAGAAATAGCTAAGCCGACCCTGAGAACAATACGACCCCGATATTCCACACCGGAATATCCTGTACTATACGCGATAGGTGTACTGGCCTCCTTTTTGTTAAAACTCGGTCTAAAACCCCTTTTTTATATCAAATAAATCCGTGCGCCCCGCCTTTCTTTCTAATAAATATAACCACCGATTTTTCTATAATAAACCATCAAACCTAACCCACGGGGCACCGCGAGTTTTAACCATCAGCCATCTTTCCCAATTTAGGCCTATGGTGGTCTTCGGTCAATTTGACCACTTTGGGTTGATTTTTATGGACCCTTAGGGCTCTAATGGACCTTCCAATAGTTTAGGATATTGTGGTGGGGTCATGGAGTACTGGTGAAGCCCTATGTCATGCTAAACTAGTGTTTAGAATTATACTATTTACAGACCATGGTGATCTCCACCTTCATGCCTAAGCTCACTTGGTATTCTTGGGCTTCGTAGGGTTTTGTCATGACCTTGTAATTACAAAACCACTCCTAAGTGTCTAGCTGGAATGATGGGATGTTACATGATACGTGTCGAGTCGCCGGAATGAGCATTGGTGGTGGAGGTGTCGCCAGCGTCTCTGCAACAGCATAGTGAAGTCACTTATCTTCTTCGGGTAAGGTGTAAACGAAAGCTTGGAGCCTAGTGAAGTATTTAAAACAATAAAATGGGGGAGGGGAGGGGTCTAACTGGTGGTGGCCATTAATGGCCCCCTTAAGATGAATCTCACACATGGTGATGGGGGATTAACATGGGCTTATTCCAGCTAGGTAATGGCTGGAAACTGCTCCTCTTCCCCAGAGGAGTTGAATCCAACCATAAAAGAGGAGGGGAATGAGGCCAAGGCATCAAGTGCCATTAATGGCCATGAAAGCCAATTTTCGGTCATGGCTGTGGGGCTTTCTCTCTCCTCAATTATCATGTAATTCGGGTTTAAACTATCTGCCATATGGCATCCTTATACTGGACCACTATTATATTTTAAAAAACTTTTAATAAAAGAAACAGATAATTAACTAATCCCAGCGCAATTCCCGAAAAGATCTGCATTAGCCTCTCCATTTGAACCTGCAAACTGGAAAGCGTTCAGACAAGACTCCTCACTCAACGCCAAAATCGCCAGGAATATTCAATGTAAAATGGCATTGAGTGCTCTCGACGCTCTCGACGCCATTCAGCCTATGGCATTGAGTGCACTCGACGCCATTCTTCCTGTGGCATTGAGTGAGCTCACACACTCAATGCCATAATTCGGCTAGAAATAGTCTAAATAAAATGGCGTTGAGTGCACTCGACGCACTCAATACCGTTCAACATATGACATTGTGTGCACTCGACACACTCAATGCACGAACCCAAAATTCCCCCCAAGTATGATGGAGTTGAGTGCACTCGATGCACTCAATGCCATTCAGCTTATGGCATTGAGTGCACTCAATGCACTCAGTGCCCGAGCCCTTTATCCCTGAGTGAGATGGCATTGAGTGCACTCAATTCACTCAACGCCAATCAGCCCATGGCATTGAGTGCACTCGACGCACTCAACGCCCGAGCCCAAAATTCTTCCTAAGTGGGATGGGGTTGAGTGCACTCAACGCACTCAACGCCATACAGCCCATGGCATTGACTGCATTCGATGCACTCAATGCCCGAGCCCGAAAGCCTGTTTAAGTAGATATCTGATCTTTTCATCGAGTCTTGTCGACTCGCTCGACTCCTCCCGGACTTGAGTCAACTTGGCCTGTTTTTGGTCGACCGCAATGGGTCCTTAGCTATATATTGACCTCCCTTAGGGTTACAGCTACCATGATGGGATAATGGAACCAGGTTAAAACAATAAGTTCATGCCTAAGGTAGTAATTGGGATTCTCCTACTTATAAAGCAAGGTGATTTTTCACATTGAGCCTGGGTCACTTGGTCTTCTTGGGCTTTCTAGGGTTTTGTCATGACCTAGTCATGACAAAACCAATCTTAGGGGTCCAGTTGGAAATGGGATGTTACAGGAAGCTGCACTGAAAGTGGAGGCGATTGAAAACTCCAAGAATCGAGGTACTGTGGCGAGGAAAGAGAAGAGGAAGGGTGTGAGGATGGGATATCTAGTGCATTCGGCCCTTCTTCAAAAAAGAAAATTTGAGAAATATGTAGCTTCTTTGGTCGACCTTGCCACCCTTATGAAAGGTGTTTCAAGAGGACTTCCACCCTGAAGCAGCAGCAGGTGCACTCCATCCATGGTGCACTTAAGGGAGAGCTAGTGTGCTCGTTCTATGCAAGGAAGGGTAATGATGTGAGTCGTTACTGGATGAAAGAAAGGACTTTCTTCAAG
Organism: Platanthera zijinensis; assembly: GCA_039513925.1. NCBI lineage: Eukaryota > Viridiplantae > Streptophyta > Magnoliopsida > Asparagales > Orchidaceae > Platanthera > Platanthera zijinensis. The sequence continues at coordinate 85,496,917 of CM077089.1, forward strand.
TGCGGGCAGAAGGGATATCAGAAGTCTTCGTGCCCCTTGGCTCAGTCCCCATTGCAGCCTTCCCCGCTTTGAGCTCTGCCACCGCAACCAAACCAGGACAAAGGAAAAGGAAAGCCGAACGTGGTCACCAGCGAGGAAGCTCAAACCTCTATGCAAGTTATATCAGGTTAGCCTCTATTTAATTTATCTTTATTAATTATCATTATTGCCCTAGTTATCGTTCGTTTAGTTATGTATGCTATGATTTTAGGGGAGTTTAAGGTGCGGAATAGGTGGGCGTGTGTTATATTTTGATTCGTGTGCCACCCATTCCTTTGTGGCCGGAGGTTTGTAGATAAACATCGTCTAGATATGGATCAATTAGGATACTCTTTCAACGTCAAGCTTAACTCCAGTGATTCGGTGATATCTAATCAAGGAGTTCTGAGATGCCCTATATACCTAGGCGATTTTCTAGCTTTTGCAGATCTGATGGTGTTGGATCTAGCTGACTTTGACGTGATTTTGGGTATGGGTTGGCTGTCCAAGTATGATGCAGTCATCCAGTGCAAGGTAATGAGACTGGACTTCAGGACGGATAATGGCCAACCTATGAGCATCTATGGATTTCACGACAGGGTTTACCCAATCATTTCTGAGGTACGTTCTTGTCGTGTTATAGAGTCTGGTTGCGAGGAAATTTTGTTTTCTATTTCTGCTATGGAAACTGATTTTGTTACACCACGTCTTAAGGATATCTCGGTGGTGCGAGAGTTTCCAGATGTTTTTCCTGACTGTCTTCCAGGACTTCGTCTGGTGAGGGAGATAGAGTTTGTGATAGACCTCGAGCTAGGTACTCGTCCTATTGACAAAGCACCGTACCGTATGGCTCTACGCGAGTTGGATGAGTTGCATACTTAGCTCGAAAAGTTGTTGAGGTGTGGTTTTATTAGACCAAGTTCTTCTCCATGGGGTGCTCCTATTTTGTTCTTCAAGAAGAAAGATGGATCGATGAGCCTTTGCATCAATTAAGAGAATTGAATAAGGTGACCATTAAGAATAGATATCCACTGCCAAGGATTGATGATCTGTTCGATCAAGTACGTGGTACCTCGGTATTTTCAAATATCGATCTTTGCTCAAGCTACCACCAGTTGAGAATTCGTGAGGCAAATATCCCCCGAACCTCTTTCCGTTCATGACATGGACATTATGAGTTCTTGGTGATGTCTTTTGGTTTAACCAATGCACCTCCGCTTTCATGGATTTGATGAATATGGTGTTTAAGGATTTTTTGGACCGATTTGTTTTTTGTATTTATAGATGATGTCTTGTTGTTTTCCCGCAATGTTGAGGTGCATACTCAGCATTTGCATTCGGTTTTGTCGACCCTAAGGGAGCATAAATTATATGTGAAGTTGAGAAAGTGTGAGTTCTTGCTACCTCAGGTGTCCTTTCTGGGTCATGTGGTAAGCAAGGACGGTATTTCTGTAGACCCGACTAAGATTTCTGCTGTGATGGAATGGGAGAGACCTTCTACCCTAAGAATATTTGGAGTTTCTTATTCCTGGTAGGCTATTATAGAAGATTCGTGGAAGGGTTTTTAGTGTTGTCTGCTCCTCTAACCAAACTTACCCCGAAGAACACTACGTTCGTTTGGATCCACAAGTGTGAAGAAGCTTTTCAAGAATTAAAGAAGAGATTATGTACTGCTCCAATTTTAACCTTACCTACTGAAGGATTTGTTAGTATGCTGTGTATATTGATGCATCACACATCAGACTTTGCTGTGTTTTAATGCAAGATGGTAAGGTGATCGCGTATGGATCGGGGCAACAAAGATTCATGAGATAAACTATCATACGCAAGATTTGGAGTTCGTTGATGTAATTTATGCGCTGAAGCTTTGGCAACACTTATTTATGGCGTGCTGTGCAAAGTTCTATACGTACCATAAGAGTTTGAAGTACGTATTAACTCTGAAGGAACTAAATCTACGCCAGCGTCGGTGGTTAGAATATGTGACTGATTATGAAGTTGAAATCCTTTATCATCCAGGAAAGGCTAATGTAGTAGCCGATGCTTTGAGTAGAAAGACTGCAAAAATTTTTATTTTGCCGGTACAGTCCTTGGTGGAAGAATTTATGTTCATGGATTTGAGGTTGGGAGTAGTACTGTACCTGCTAGTCTAGAGGCAGAAGAGCCCTCTTGGATTTCCCTTACTCGAGCACATCAGAAGGATGATCCGGATTTGTTACTGATGCGTGGAAATCGGCAAGCACACACGATCACACAAGTAATAAAAATTGGGAATAAATCGCAGAGTGTCTGTCTCTTGAGAAATGCAATTAGCATATAGCGGCGACATTTCAGAAAATATTGTTATGAGGGTTATACTTAGAAAAGATTAAAAAGGGGGCTTGTGAGCTTGTGGTGTCTTGATCGAATAAACAAATAAAGACTATGCGGGTTGAAGGCACTGCATGGCAAAGTGAGGTGAGTGTATCGGCCGCGATGCAAAACTTCGGTTGGGCGAGTGGATGGAAAGCTAATTGATTGAGGTGTTCTTATGCGGAGTGCAATCGGGTGAAATAAGGGTATGGAGTGGATGTTGAGTGGGCGAGGTGCATTCACAACACACAACTCAAAAGCAACTGAAAACTACAACATCCAATTAGATATAGAGTAAGGGATGTAGTTCATTACAAAATCAAGTCATTCCAGACAACGAAAGAAAGGGAAGAGGAGTAAACCACTAGAGGGTGAAGGTCCACCGCAGGTCTTGGACGGTATAGCAAGTTGTCAATCTGCTTCTAGGCTCAGTCCGAGGAGGCTTCCGGTACCAACGAGCTGTCACCTCAAAGGCCTTTGAGTCCGTTCTCTAGGTCGTCTTCTTCTCAAACTCCGGTGGAAATCTTTGAGTTGAGGTTGTCAATGGCCCGGAGCTTTGCCGGAGGGCTTGGAAAGCTTCGGAATCAACGGCTACGGACTCCCGATGGAAGGGATGAAGGTGGAGGTGGCTGGAGTAGTAGAATAGCACTTCTCGCGCAATCTCCGATCACAGAAATGACCCCAGTTGACCTAAATCGCGGAGTAGGCCCTTAAATACGGAGGAAGAAAAAGCAAAGTGCATGATTAGTGGTGCATGAGAAGTGGTCGTGCACACTATCAGTCGATGATCGTGCATAATTTCCAATTAAACCTGCAACTTGGATAGAAACATCAGCAAATATGCGCACAATCAGTGGCGCACCACCGTTGGTCGTGCACACTGAATCCACTGATCGTGCGATTGGCTAAGACAGAACTACATAAAACTTGGGTTAAACGCGCACGAGTAGTGTCGCACGACTAGTGGTCGTGCGCGAAATGGCCGGTGCTCGTGTGATTACCCGTGAAGAACAAGGAAAATAGAGAGGACGGAGTGCACGATCACCAGCGCACGACCAATGTTCGTGCACAATAAGTCCAGTAATCATGCGATTGTCGAGATGGAACTGGGGAAAATGAGAATGTAATTCACACGATCAGTGGCGCACGACCAGTGGTCGTGCGCAGTGAGTCCAGTGATCTTGCACAGTGTTCCAGAATCGTCGGGGTCTCCCGAGCGGTTCCGAAGCACGCACTTGTCCCATGCACCAAATGAAGAGGCAGAAAGGCTACTCAAACTGCACACCACATTCTCAAGACATGGCGAGAGAACACGTAAAACAAACGAAAACACAGAGACATCTCAAGCACACAGAAAATGGTCCTAAAGTGAACTTAATCATGAAATTGGCAGATAGATGAATATAAGCGGTTATTGCTATCAAATTTAGTGCTAAGACGATAAAACTGGCCCAGATGAGTCCAAAAATAAGTGTAATATTTGGAATCATCACACCCCAAGACATACCCTTTTGCGCGTCCCGCGCAAATCATTACTCCGCAGACTGTAAAAACAGCTAGCTGGCTTAGAAATTTCAAAATAATGTAGGACGAAAAATCAAATACATCATGCGCATAGAAAATAGAATAAAAAAACTTTTTAATTATACTACGCAGCTTAAATTATTCCACAGAGGTAAATAAATATTATGTCTACTAAAAATTAGAATTTTGGAGAGTCATTCGGTCATGTGTATGGGTAAAGTAGACAGGCCACTAAGGTGAGCATTGCCCAAGACCAAGGTTTGTGATCACCTCCAAAGAAATCCATCAATGTAGGGAACCATAAGCTTTCCCTTTCACACTCTCTCCATGATGCTAAGTAGACCCAAATGTGAATCAGCAAGACTTGTAGGTTTGAATGGGGCTAAAGCTAAGGTGTGGTAGTCAATGATAAACATTAAGGCTACACACAACCAAAGCGAGCAAACAAGAGCTAAACCAAATAGCCACAAAGAAATGCATGTGCGACACACCCCCAGACTAAGCTAGAAAACTGGTTGTGCACACGGCCTATCCTGACCAAAATATAACACACAAGATGGGGATTGCAATTCTCCTTGCAATACTTTTAGATTTTCTCTTTTTCATTTTATTCAACTTTTTCTTTTTCATTTTTTTTCTTTTCTTTTTTATACAGCAATCCCCATATCTAACAATTAACAAATCATGAATTCATCTCAACATAACATGAATCCCAAATATCACAACATATAAAATTTTGAAATCGATCAAGCTCAATGTTTTGATTGCGACAAAAGGGTTGCCTTTTAGGATTTGGTGAATCTAGGTGGAGCTGAAACAAAAGGAGGGTATGTGCAAATTTGGCTTGCAAGGGTCAGCAACTTGGAGTAGGTACAAAAAAGCTCAAACTAGCCAAAATGAAGGCCTACCTCACGCTCACACTCTACTAACCGAGCACCAATGCTTCGAGAGTAGCTTGGGGAAAGTTCTCAGTCGCCGAAAAAGATGATCCTTCTCCCCGACTCAAGAAACACGAGTCTAGTGGCAGCTACACTCATCCCTACAATATCGTTCGATTACTCCAGATTCTATAATTTTAAGTAGCACAAATAGAATTTACTTTAGCAGAATAAATTTATGTTTAGGAGCATGAAGAAAAAGTAATCCTAGACTATTTCTACGCAAATCATGAGTACTCGATTAGGAACACTGCATGAGTTTCAAACTACTAGATCCCAAAATCCTAAGTCAGCACCACTTTTTTGAGTTTACACAAAAGTAATGCATTTGACTTGAGACGCACGCGTGGTTAAGTGCGCACTCATGTGGGTGATTCAGTGTGTGCAGAAGTGATCATGAAATAAATAAATGAAGACCAGTATGCAATAAAATGTGTTGTGTAGTGATCAAAGGCAACTCCACCCCCAGACTAGAATGTGACAATACGAAAAAGTAATATATGCAAATAAAAACAAAGGGTCATGGGAAGAAGTACCTATGCTCAAAATTGAGCATACCGGTCATGCGATGAGATATGCAAGTGCGGCCAAGTTACCGCGCATCAAAAATTCCTACACCTGCGATTTAAATACGTAAGCAAAACAAAAGATGGACACACAAATATATATATATATATATATATATATATATATATATATATATATATATATATATATATATATATATATAAAAAGAGCTAAAAACACAGCACGGGACCAAATGGTCCAATATGGGTTGTCTCCCAGAAGCCACTTTTATTTGCCGTCCTTAAGGTGGACAAAATATCTGTATTAGCAGATTATATAAAGAGTTCTTTGCAGTTTGAAAAGAAAGAAATAAAATAGAGCGAACTAGAGTTTCATATGCAGCGAGAAAATGGAAAGAGGAGGGTAAGTGGAATGATGGTGTTGCAATCAGCTATAAGCGGATTTGTGGTAAGTCTCTCCGGTGGGGTGCGAAGGGACGACAGATCATCTTTTGGCGTTGGGGGAAGGGGATTTCCCCTTACTCTGATTGTGTGCTCCCTCGCGCCGGAAGGCAGCGTATCGCTCATCGCGTAAACACTTTGCCTCTTTTAGTTTCTCCACCGTGGGAGATGTAACGACCCCATCCGTTAGATGACATATAGTAGAAGGTCCGGCCGGGGCCCCACACTATATGCCACAAACAGAAGGTGAGGTCACAGGATAATACCAAACCAAATACGAATCCTAACTCAGAGCATTCTAGCGGAAGCTTTAAGTAGTACTTTGAACTCTCAACCGGAATGTCCAATATATATAAAACCACCTTTATATATAAATACCACGGAATGTACACAACCACAAGAGTTTGGCCTTAAGGCCTTACAGTTCCTCTGAACATACATCATGTTTTACAAACCTCGGCGCGCAGGCCGGCCATACATGAGTAAAAAGAGAAAACAAAACAAAGCCATTCGCTTAGCCTTCCAGGCTAGCCGCAGCAGCAGCAGCACCAGCAGTAGGGCTCTCCCGCCCATCACTTACCACTTGGCTCTCCAGCACCTGCACGGGAACAATCCACCCAACCGGTGGCAAACAATGCAACGGTCAGCATTCAGCTGACCCAATTATAACAATCCTACCCCTTTCTCGGGGCATGAGCATTCTTTCCCTGCAAGCATGGCATTATCAATAGCAACTATGTGCGCGCAGGCACATCCAAGCCATCACAACCATCGGCCACCCGGCCCGACAGTCCGTGCACTCAGGGCACATTTTCGGTGTACCGGAATACCAGGGTCAACACCACCGTCTACACGGTATTTGAGCATTTCTAGTCTTTCCGGCGTGCGGGCCTAAGACTCTCATTAGGCGCTCCAACAAAACCTATACCAGGCTTCCAAGTCGGACGGACCTAACGCAGGTACGGATCAGCCACCCCCCGTTGCTCAAGTCGCCGAGCCACCTCGAATACGGAAGTATTCATGGCATTTTATAGGCGCGGGTCGGTTTCACCTTTCCTGTTCGGCAATCTGCCTTTTCAACGAGTTGCAGCCCAACGGCTCAACTACTCACAAAGTGGCAACGCACGGCCACAAGAGTTGCCGCCAACCCTCTTCATTTCCTGGACATCGTCCAGTACTTCCTGCCGCACCAAGCAACAGGTAGGAACAAGGCATCACAAGCCATAGGCATCACAAGCCATTATCACGGAGCCTTCTCCGATATGCAAACAAGCATCACCAATCCAGATTCCATCCAGATGGGCTTCACACAGCATGCCTAGAGCCGTACTCCAATTCCGGCCTCTAACAAGGGGGACTTCACATATCTACCCCAAGGGACACCACAACCCACCGCACACTCGCGGGGAAGGGCTTTCCCTATGCAATGCAGAAAAGAAGGACTTCACATGTCCAAGGAGGGAGATCGTTACCCTTGTCGATCTCTTCGGTGCCATCGAAAACTAGCCGGTGAGAAAGAACCGCAGCAGCCTTGCCGTCACAACGCCGGCTTCGGATCACGAATCGAACCACGGGGAGCTCCGCCGGTGGCTTGCTCTCCTCCTCCTTCTTCCTCTCTTCCTCTCTCTTTCTTTCTTCCTTAAGGATAAAGAAGAATGACTTCTTCATTCTCTCTCACGACTTAATCCAGCCCAAGAAATCACCTGAGCCTTTGGATCAAAAGAGAGGAAACTGAACGGCCAAGATCTTCCCAAAAATCACTTTTTGGCCGACACGGCCTGTGACACGCCCGTGTCACAGGCCGTGTACCCCTTAAGCGGTACACATAATTTGAACCGACTGAACAACACGGGTCATCGACACGCCCGTGTCGGACCTGACACGCCCGTGTCAAACCTGAGACACGCCCGTGTCTCCTGCTCCATTCGAGCTGCAACCAGTACACGGGTCGGAACACGGCAGCTGACACGCCCGTGTCCAGCCTCACACGCCCGTGTTCCCGGCCGTGTTCAAGGCCGTGTCCGGCTCTGACCTGAATAGGTCAATTTCGCAAAATAAATAGAACACGCCCTGGGACACGCCCGTGTCCCAGGCCGTGTACACCCGACACGCCCTGGGACACGCCCGTGTCCCAGGCCGTGTAACCTGACCTGCTACTCAAACTTCAAGTTGAGTCTTTTGGGGTCTTTTGGGGTGTTACAACCCTCCCCCCCCCCTTAACAAAATTTCGTCCCGAAATTTGCACGGTAAGGAAACAAAACCAGCAATGCTATAACTCCGGTATAACAAAAAGTACACGGTCTACAGTTTATACAAATAACTCGGGAAACTCAGCTCGCATGGTCTGCTCTCGCTCCCATGTTAGCTCTTCACGGCCACAATTGTCCCATCGGACCTTGACCATCCCGATCACTTTGTTCCGCAACTGTTTCTCGGCTCGATCCTCGATCCGAATGGGTCTAACCCTCGTCGTTAGCCCATACTCGACCGGTACCCGATCAGCCTCCACGACTTGAGCTGGATCCTTTACCGCCTTACGAAGGACTGAGATGTGAAACACATCATGTAATCCACCCAAGTCCGCTGAAAGTGCTAGTCGATAAGCAGCCTCCCCAACACGCTCCACCACCTCAAACGGACCAAGATACCTCGGACTTAGCTTTTTCAAACGCCGAATCCTGGACACACCTTTGAAGGGTTTGATCTTCAAATATACCCAATCACCCACCGCGAACTCCACGTTCCGGTGCTTGGCATTGTAGTACTTTGCTTGACGATCTTGGGCTATCAATAGCCTTTCCCGAATAGAGCGTATGAGCGAAGTAGCTTCTTCGACTTCCTTTTTCCCATTCAGCTTCGATTCGCCTGCTTCTGCCCAAGCTAACGGTGTACGGCATTTCCGACCATACAACGCCTCGAATGGTGTCATACCAATACTCGCTTGGTAGCTATTATTATAGGCAAATTCGACGAGAAATATATACTCTTCCCATCTCTTACCAAAGTCTAGGGCGCACATGCGGAGCATATCCTCCATCGTCCGGTTGGTTCGTTCAGTCTGGCCATCCGTTTGGGGATGAAAGGCCGTACTAAACGCCAATTTTGTACCCAACATTTGATGAACGAGCCGCCAATCATTCGATGTGAACCGCCCATCACGGTCACTAACGATGCTCCGAGGAACACCGTGCAGTCGAACAACTTGCTCCACATACAGCTTGGCCAAGGTTTCCACTGAATCGTCTCTTCTGTTTGGAAGGAAGTGCGCCACTTTCGTCAACCGGTCCACAATCACCCAGATGGAATCATGACCGCGTTGAGATCTCGGCAACCCGTGCACGAAATCCATCGAAATATCATCGAACTTCCACTCCGGAATAGGTAACGACTTCAAAACCCGCCAGGCTTCTGGCATTCTGCTTTCACCAACGCACAGGTGTTGCATTTAGCCACATAACGAGCCACATCTTTCTTTAGTCCGGGACACCAGAACAGCTTTTTCATATCCCTGTACATCTTTGTGCTCCCTGGGTGAACTGAGTACTTTGCAAAGTGAGCTTCGTACATCAACTCTTCCCTCAGTTTACCCACATTTGGGACGCACACTCGACCATTTCTCCGTAACAACCCGTTATCCCAAGAGAATTGATCATCCGGCCCATCTTTAGCATAGCGCTGGAGACTTTCATCAAGCTCCGTTGCTCGCCGAACTCTGTCCGTAAGGTCATATTGCACCTCCGTCCAGTTCAAGCACGCATCGGTTGACGCACCCTTGTCAACACACGATATCTCCATTGCTTCCAATTCTTGGATCAAACGCTGATCATGCTTCTGCAACCAGCTTGCCCGTACCGGCGTCTGTCGACTCAAAGCATCAGCGACCACATTTCCCTTCCCGGGGGTATAGTGAATCTCGAAGGTGTAGTCCCCAAGGAACTCCATCCATCTTCGTTGTCGCATATTCAGATCCTTCTGATCCAACAAATACTTTAGGCTCTTGTGATCCGTATAGATATCCACTTTGACGCCATATAGATAGTGCCGCCACAACTTGAGCGCAAAGATTACCGCCGCCAACTCCAAATCATGGACGGGATAATTCCGCTCATGCACTTTCAACTGACGCGAGCCATAAGCAATCACTTTCCCAAACTGCAGAAGAACGCAGCCCAAGCCGCTCCCAGATGCATCACTATAGATCTCATACCCATCGGTACCACATGGCGACGTCAACACAAGCGCCGTGGTCAAACGACTCTTCAAGTCTTCAAAAGCTCGAGCGCACTCCGGCGTCCAGATGAACTTTTGATCTTTTCTCGTCAGCGTGGTGAGAGGTAAAGCAATCCGTGAGAAGTTTTCCACAAACCGTCTATAGTAGCTCGCAAGTCCAAGGAAGCTCCTGACCTCGGCCACTGAAGACATCACTGGCCAATCTCGGATGGCACTTATCTTCAACGGATCCACCGCGATACCCTCTCCGCTTACCACATGGCCTAAAAAGGCTACTGAAGAGAGCCAGAACTCACACTTTGAGAACTTGGCAAAAAGCTTATTCCTCCGCAGGGTATGCAAGACCAACCGCAAATGGTTTGCGTGATCCTCTTCCGACTGAGAGTATACTAAGATGTCATCGATAAACACAATAACAAACAAATCCAAGTACTCTCGGAACGTTCGATGCATTAGGTCCATAAATACCGAAGGCGCATTACATAGGCCAAACGGCATTACCGTGAACTCATAATGACCGTAGCGTGTTCCAAACGCCGTCTTGGGAATGTCACCTTCCCGAATCCTTAGCTGATAATATCCCGATTTCAGATCCAACTTGGAATAGACCGTTGATCCCGCCAGTTGATCAAAAAGGTCATCAATCCGTGGGATCGGATACTTATTTTTCTCCGTCAGCTTATTCAACTCGCGGTAGTCAATACACAACCGTAAGCTACCGTCTTTCTTTTTCACAAAGAGAACAGGAGCGCTCCAAGGTGACATACTTGGGCGTATATAACCCTGCTCCAATAACTCTTGCAATTGGACTTTCAACTCAGCCATCTCTTTTGGCGCGACGCGATATGGAGAGCGGGCCACAGGTTTCGCACCTGGCACCAACTCAATAGAGAAGTCAATCTTCCGCTGGGGTGGTAACCCAGGAAGATCTTTAGGAAACACATCGGCAAACTCTGACACAACTGGCACTTCACCGACACTGGCCTTTGGCTCAACAGCCTGAATTAGTGTGAAGAATAACTCCGCGCCCTTCCGCACAGCATTGACGACTTGGAGTGCAGACAACAACATTCCGCCAACTCCTCGCATACCAGCGAACTTCGTCACAAGCCCGGTATTCTGGCCCAGTGTAATCTCTTTGGAGTTGCAATCAATAAAGGCACGCTGCTCCGAGAGCCAGTCCATACCAAAGATCACATCAAACTCCGATAACGGTAGCACAGCTGCACTCAAACCGAAGTCCCGACTTCCTATTTGCACATCCACATCGCAAGCCCTATCCGCAAGCATCACACAGCCATTCGGCAATAGCACCCTTGTACTATCCACCGTCACATGACTCGGTACCCCAATGCGAGATACGAAATCCTCAGACAGAAAAGAATGCGAAGCACCCGTATCAAACAGGGCTCTCGCTAAGTTATTCCGAATCAGGACAAAGCCTGCAGCACACACACATCATGCACAAGCTAAACAAAACCAAAACCAAAAGCACAACAAGTAAACTAAATCAACTCATACCTGTGACGACGTCACTTTGCTTAATCGCTTCCTGTTGGCCAAGTTGATAGATTCGGGGCTGCGCTTGGGAAGCAGAGGAATCCACCACCGCTTTGCCCTTCTCAGCATACGACGCACCCGTCTTCTTTTCCCCTTTGGGCTGCACAACTCGACAGTCACGAGCAATATGTCCCACCCGGCCACAGTTATAGCACGTACGAGCATCCGGCCTTGATGTCGCTCCCGACACAACGGTCGTAGTCACTTGCCCAGATGGCTTGGACCTCTTGCCCCCTTTCTTCTGGTAAAACGACTTGCCTGGGCGAGGTGCTTGAAACTCTGGCTTAGACACCACCAAGCCCTAATTCCCTTGCACTCGCCTCATGTCCTTTTTCCAACGCGCACGCAGTATCAACCAACGCCTGAAACCCTTGGCTCACAGAACTCGAAAGCAGGAATCGTAACTCATCCCGCAATCCTTCATAGAACCGATTCGTTTTCCTTTGGTCATCCGCGAAGATTGTTCCCGCATATCGTCCCAACCTGGTAAACTCGTGCAAGTAGATATCCACACTATCGTCCCCTTGCTTTTAACCGTTGGAACTCATTTTCCATAGCAATACGTTGCGCCGCTGGGACATGTTTCGCCAGAAATATCCGAGAGAACTCCTCAATCGATACTTGTGTTAATTGCCTGCCCGCCAAGTGGTGTAGCTCAACCTCGTCCCACCACAACCGCGCCTCCCCTTCAAGCATGAAGGTGGCTAAGGTGACCTTGAGAGTTTCCTCCGCCCTGATCGCTGTCATTATCCTCTTGACACGCGATAACCAATCTTCCGCCTGCGTTGGGGATCCCATTCCCGCAAACGTCGGAGGACTGAAGCTCATGAATTGCTTCAACTGTCGGTCAGCTGCTCGTGGATCTACAGCCTCAACCGGCTCGGGTCTTACATCAACACGAACTGGCACTACCGCCGGCTGCGCTTGCCCGGTCGGCTGAATCATGGCAAATAGCGCCTCAGCCACTAAGCGAACAGTTTCCGCAGATGGAGGAGGTGTTGGCACCTCAGCTGGTGCCGCACTCTCATCAGAACGCTGGGGCTCAGACTGCCCAGCACCACTACGTGTCACCTATAGGTGGACAAGACACACATTAGCGAACGTATGCAAGCAAAACAACACAAAAAGGAACGCGCAGATTCCTCAAACAAGATTTTGTACATTCCTTAATGGACATTACAGAGTTCATTAGCGTTACAGCAGGTCGCACAAACACGTGCTCGCCACCCCACAAAAGAATTCGACCACGAATTCGAAAGAGGAAGACCGACGAAAAGCTGATACCAAAATGTAACGACCCCATCCGTTAGATGACGTATAGTAGAAGGTCCGGCCGGGGCCCCACACTATATGCCACAAACAGAAGGTGAGGTCACAGGATAATACCAAACCAAATACGAATCCTAACTCAGAGCATTCTAGCGGAAGCTTTAAGTAGTACTTTGAACTCTCAACCGGAATGTCCAATATATATAAAACCACCTTTATATATAAATACCACGGAATGTACACAACCACAAGAGTTTGGCCTTAAGGCCTTACAGTTCCTCTGAACATACATCATGTTTTACAAACCTCGGCGCGCAGGCCGGCCATACATGAGTAAAAAGAGAAAACAAAACAAAGCCATTCGCTTAGCCTTCCAGGCTAGCCGCAGCAGCAGCAGCACCAGCAGTAGGGCTCTCCCGCCCATCACTTACCACTTGGCTCTCCAGCACCTGCACGGGAACAATCCACCCAACCGGTGGCAAACAATGCAACGGTCAGCATTCAGCTGACCCAATTATAACAATCCTACCCCTTTCTCGGGGCATGAGCATTCTTTCCCTGCAAGCATGGCATTATCAATAGCAACTATGTGCGCGCAGGCACATCCAAGCCATCACAACCATCGGCCACCCGGCCCGACAGTCCGTGCACTCAGGGCACATTTTCGGTGTACCGGAATACCAGGGTCAACACCACCGTCTACACGGTATTTGAGCATTTCTAGTCTTTCCGGCGCGCGGGCCTAAGACTCTCATTAGGCGCTCCAACAAAACCTATACCAGGCTTCCAAGTCGGACGGACCTAACGCAGGTACGGATCAGCCACCCCCCGTTGCTCAAGTCGCCGAGCCACCTTGAATACGGAAGTATTCATGGCATTTTATAGGCGCGGGTCGGTTTCACCTTTCCTGTTCGGCAATCTGCCTTTTCAACGAGTTGCAGCCCAACGGCTCAACTACTCACAAAGTGGCAACGCACGGCCACAAGAGTTGCCGCCAACCCTCTTCATTTCCTGGACATCGTCCAGTACTTCCTGCCGCACCAAGCAACAGGTAGGAACAAGGCATCACAAGCCATAGGCATCACAAGCCATTATCACGGAGCCTTCTCCGATATGCAAACAAGCATCACCAATCCAGATTCCATCCAGATGGGCTTCACACAGCATGCCTAGAGCCGTACTCCAATTCCGGCCTCTAACAAGGGGGACTTCACATATCTACCCCAAGGGACACCACAACCCACCGCACACTCGCGGGGAAGGGCTTTCCCTATGCAATGCAGAAAAGAAGGACTTCACATGTCCAAGGAGGGAGATCGTTACCCTTGTCGATCTCTTCGGTGCCATCGAAAACTAGCCGGTGAGAAAGAACCGCAGCAGCCTTGCCGTCACAACGCCGGCTTCGGATCACGAATCGAACCACGGGAGCTCCGCCGGTGGCTTGCTCTCCTCCTCCTTCTTCCTCTCTTCCTCTCTCTTTCTTTCTTCCTTAAGGATAAAGAAGAATGACTTCTTCATTCTCTCTCACGACTTAATCCAGCCCAAGAAATCACCTGAGCCTTTGGATCAAAAGAGAGGAAACTGAACGGCCAAGATCTTCCCAAAAATCACTTTTTGGCCGACACGGCCTGTGACACGCCCGTGTCACAGGCCGTGTACCCCTTAAGCGGTACACATAATTTGAACCGACTGAACAACACGGGTCATCGACACGCCCGTGTCGGACCTGACACGCCCGTGTCAAACCTGAGACACGCCCGTGTCTCCTGCTCCATTCGAGCTGCAACCAGTACACGGGTCGGAACACGGCAGCTGACACGCCCGTGTCCAGCCTCACACGCCCGTGTTCCCGGCCGTGTTCAAGGCCGTGTCCGGCTCTGACCTGAATAGGTCAATTTCGCAAAATAAATAGAACACGCCCTGGGACACGCCCGTGTCCCAGGCCGTGTACACCCGACACGCCCTGGGACACGCCCGTGTCCCAGGCCGTGTAACCTGACCTGCTACTCAAACTTCAAGTTGAGTCTTTTGGGGTCTTTTGGGGTGTTACAGGAGACTTCCAATGGATGTAGTCTGTGGGTTTTCCTGTTTTTGTGGTTGGTGGCGTCCTGTCCGGCACCGTGACGGTGACCGGATCTGCCCAAGCTACATATCACTTAACAGAGTTATCAGCAGTGTCATACAAATAAGTGTCTTGGGGTTTCTCCCAAATAAAACTCGGTTTGCCATGCTCAAAAACCGAGTTGACGGGAGGTAGAAAGGCAGCCATGGCTTTGGCGCACTCGGTCTTCTCTTTGACCAATAGCTCTTGATTCTCATCTATCTCCTAGCAGAGTCCTTTCGTTGTCTTCTCTTGCGGATGTGCTTCTTCCAATGTTGGGAGTCCTGAATCTATCTTGGTATCTCTAACACTCAGAAAATTGTTATTTTGAGTGGGAGAGGGATGTGCAGATGTGTTATCGTGGGCGGAATCTTTGGCCGGCCAAGTGACACGTTCTTTGGAAAAGTCGAGGGATGTAACACTGTCTGTCAGTAATGGGTCTCCTAAAATTGGAATAAAGTTATTTTCCCTTGGTCCCAAAACCTAGAAGTCAGTGGTTATACATTTTCCTTTGACCTCGATTTTCGACTTCCCGTACACCTCCATCGGTGTCAACCAAATTGCCATTCACTAAGATAAGCGACTTCTGGTTTTCATTGTCGACTTGTAGGTGCATCTTGGCAACATCTTGCAGGGTGAGGATGTTGCAGGACGCCCCGAAATCGCTTAATGCGGGGGTTTCGAAGTTGTTAATTTTACAATTGATGACGAGTTTGTTGCTTTTTCCAAAATTTTCCTCCCCAAGACTTTTACCTTGTTCATGGGGGTCCTTTTCGGTGTTACTAGGTAAGGTGCCTTGGGTGTTCTCGAGGACCACTTGGGCCAATTGACCCAATTCTTCCTTCAGTTTGCGCATTGAGGCAGCCTGATATTTCATGTTGGTTTGAGAAATTTCAACGAATTTCTCGAACATCTCTTCCAAAGAACTTTTTTAACGGTAGGGGGCCCATGGGATTAATTTTGTGGAGGAGGCCGCGGTTGGCTTCCTGAGGCATAGACATAATTTTTATGCTTCCCCGGTTGCCATCTTTAGCCAGATGCGTTTGGAATCCAAGAAAAATTAGGGTGGTTTCTCACCCCCGGGTTGTATGTGTTTCCGTAAGGTACTCCCCTGTTTTTATTTGCTATAAAATTAACTGACTCATTTAGAAAATAAGAATCGTCTGGGACCTCGACTCCTAGACATTCGAAGCTATGGTGGTCGGTACTTCCGCAACCTTGGCATGAGATTGCTATCACTGGGCGGCGGCGGCGGCGGGCTTGGGGATATCCACGACGAATACTCCACTTGTGCCTCGTGGGGTGTTTCTTCCAGCGGTCCAGTAAGCGATGTGGGTGGCGGTGTCTTGTAAGATTCTCAGTGCATCTTTTGGAGCAAGGTTCATGATTGTTACTCCAGAGGCGGCATCGATCATGGCTCGGTGGTGGGTTCAATAGCAAAGTAGAAACTTTCGATGAGGTTCCAAGTTTGGAATCCATGGTTAGGGCACTTCCTCAGTAGCTCATTGAAATGCTCCCAAACTTCAACTAAACTTTCTTGATCGGCTTTCCGGAAGTTGACTATTGCTCGCCTCATTCTCACAATCTGATCTACCGGGTGGAACTTAGCTAGGAATTTTTTGGTCAAAGCCTCCCAGGTGGTGGCTGTTCAAGGTGGAATGGAGTGAAGCCACGTCTTGGCTTTGTCCCTTAGTGAAAAAGGGAAGACGCGGAGCTTGATTATTTCGTCCGAGATTCCAGCATAGCGGAACTTGGCAAAAATTTTGGAGAAATCCACCAGGTGAAGATGGGCGTCTTCAGTTGCCATTCCTAAGAACTAAGCGTTGTTCTGAATGATATTCAGGATAGCTGGTTTAATCTCGAACTGTTGGTTGGTGAAAGCAGGTCTGAAACCGGGGTATATGCTCCCGACGCTAGGTGAAGTGTAATCCCTCATTATGCGGACCTGGGGAGGGTTCACTTCATTTTCGTCGCCATTTCGGTCACCAGGAAGTATCCCTCCAACTCGGTTGCCTGCATCGATATTCAGCTGGTCTCCAAATGTGGCTAAAGTGATGGCTGCGGCACATCTTCGCAGTAGGATAGTACATTCGATCTCTGGGTCGTAAGCTACAAGATATCTTGTGGCTTGACCCTGCATTCACTGCGGCAAACTTTACAAGGAAATAGTAGTCAAAAAGACTAACTCTTATAAAAATATTTTCAGTCATCCTGAATCGCTCTATAGTTGTATTCCCCGGCAACGGCGCCAAAAACATGATGTGTGGAAATCGACAAGCGCACCGGTCGCACAAGTAACAAAATTTGGGAATAAATCCCCGAGTGTCAGTCTCTTGAGGAATGCAATTAGCATAGAGTGGAGACAGTTCAGAAAATATTGTTATGAGGGTTATACTTAGAAAAGATTAAAAAGGGGGCTTGTGAGCTTGTGGTGTCTTGATCGAATAAACTAATTAAGACTATGCGGGTCGAAGGCACTGCTTCGCAAAGTGAGGTGAGTGTATCGGAAGCGATGCCAAACTTCGGTTGGGCGAGTGGACGGAAAGCTAATGGATGGAGGTGTTCTTGTGCGGAGTGCAATCAGGTGAAACAAGGAAATGGAGTGGATATGGAGTGTGCGAGGTGCATTTACAACCCACAACTCAAAATCAACTGAAAACTACAACATCAAATTAGATATAGAGTAAGGGATGTAGTTCATTACAATATCAAGTCATTCCATACAACGAAAGAAAGGGAAGAGGAGTAAACCACTAGAGGTTGAAGGTCCACCGCAGGTCTTGGCCGGAATAGCGAGTTGTCAATCCGTTTCAGGGCTCAGTCCGAGGAGGCTTCCGGTACACACAAGCTATCACCTCGAAGGTATTTGAGTCCGTTCTCTAGGTCGTCTTCTTCTCCAACTCCAGTGGAAAGCTTTGAGTGAGGTTGTAAATGGCCGGGAGCTTTGGTGGAGGGCTTGGAAAGCTTCAGAATCAACGGCTACGGACTCCCGATGGAAGGGATGAAGGTGGAGGTGGCTGGAGTAGTAGAACAGCACTTCTTGCGCACTCTCCGATCATAGAAATGATTCCAGTTGACCTAAATCGCAGAGAAGGCCCTTAAATACCGAGGCAGAACAAGCAGAGAACACGATCAGTAGCGCACAGCCTTTGGTCGTGTGCACTGTCGGTCGATGATCGTGCATAATTTCTAGTTAAACCTACAACTTGGATAGAAACATCAACAAATATTCGCACGATCAGTGGCGCACGACCGATGGTCGTGCACACTGAATCCACTGAACGTACGATTGGTTAAGACAAAACTGCAGAAAACTTGGGGTAAACGCGCATGATTAGTGTTGCACGACTAGTGGTAGTGCGAGAAATGGCCTTTGCTCGTGCGATTACCCGGGCAAAATAAGGAAAATGGAGAGGAAAGAGCGCACGATCACCAGCGCACGACCAATGGTCATGCGCAATAGGTCCAGTGATCGTGCGATTGTCTAGACAGAATTGGGGAAAAGGAGAATGTAATGCGCACGATCAGTGGCGCACGACTAGTGGTCGTGCGCAGTGAGTCCAGTGATCATGGGCAGTGTTCCTGAATTGTCGGGGTCTCCCGAGCGGTTCCGAAGCATGCAAAAGACCTATACACCAGCAGAAGAGGAAGAAAGGCTACTCAAACTTCACACCACATTCTCAAGACACGGCGAGAGAACAAGTAAAACAAACAAAAACAATGAGACATCTCAAGCACATAGAAAACGGGCCTAAAGTGCGCTTAATCATGAAATCGGTAGATAGACAAATATAAACGGTTATAGCTCTCAAGTGCAGTGCTAAGACGATAAAACTGGCCTAGATGAGTGCAAAAATCAGTGTAATATTTGGACTCATCAGTTACACCTTCGGAATAGAACTGTGAAGGGAGAGCTACCTGATTTCTCCTTGGATGATTTGGATACCTTGAAGTATCGGGGTAGATTTTGCATCCCCGCCTTTGGCAACATTTGGGCTAAGATCTGTGCTGAAGCTCATGGTTCCATTGTAGCCTTCCACCATGGTTCCACTAAGATGTATAAAGATCTAAAGCAAATTATTTGGTGGTCAGGGATGAAGAATGATATCACAAAGTTTGTATCGGAATATTATATGTGTCAGCGAGTCAAGGCTGACCATAGAAGGTCGGAAGGTAAATTATCACCGCTTGAGATTCCAAGTTGGAAATTGGAGTGTATTTCAATTGATTTCTTCACCAGTCTGCTGAAATCTCCCCGTGGGCACGACTCAGTTTGGGTGATAGTCGATAGATTGACAAAGTGTTCTCACTTTGTTCCCTTTAAGATTGGGTATTCTATGAAAAAGATAGCGAAGATATACCTTGATGAAGTCATCAATTTATATGCAGTGCCAGTTAGTATCGTATTGGATCGAGACTCTAGATTTACGTCTTGTTTTTGGAAGAGTTTACAGGAGGGGTTTGGTACCGATTAAAGATATTCCACTGCCTATCATCCACAGTAAAATGGTCAGAAGAAAAGGGTGAATCAGATCATAGAAGATATGATGAGGTGTTATATTTTTTTATCACGGTGGCGCATGGGACGAGCGTCTCAAACTCCTGGAGTTTGCGTACAATAACAGTTATCAAGAGAGTCTGCAGATTGCCCCGTTTGAGACCTTATATGGGAGGCATTGTAGAACTCTTTTGTTTTGGGCTGAAGATGGTGAGAGAACGTTGTTAGGTCTTGAAGCCCTTGACGAGATTGATAACTCTTATTATTCTTATTATTCTTATGTTATTTTCTATTAATAGTTAGATATTATATATATTTTTTATAATATAAAGTTTTGATAGTAACAACCTTTTATATCATTTATCTTTATTTGTTCTAAAAAAATTATTTTAATTCTTGCAGGGTTAATATGCAGATTATTTGGATCAAAATGGAAATTTTGCATTCTAGGCCCAAACACACCCGGTGACACGCCCTCCTTGGGCGTGACCAGGGGCGTGACACAGACAAGCTAAAAACATCAACGCAAATCATCGACAAGCGATCGAAGAACCTCGGCACGCCCTGCGAAATGCCCTCCTTGGGCGTGTCTCATAGACGTGGCACCCTTATGCGGGGCATGCCAGTAGGTGGAAGACCGTTAGTCTGCTGCCATGTTGGATTAAATTGACACGCCCTGGGCACGGCTGTGACCCAGGACGTGTCGGGTGTGTTTCAAACTAATAAAGAAGTCATTTATGCCATTGCCGCCAGACTGCCATTGCAGCTTGACACGCCTTTGTCACGTGTGTAACTAGGGGGTGTGACACCTCTAATAACAGCAAGTTACTCTCTCCATTTTTAGCTTCCCGCCGTTTTCCAGAAACATACTTGACATTCCCTAGGTCACGGGCATGACCCGTCAGTTAACAGATTTTGGCGTTTTCTCCTCCAACGTTCCCGGGGGTTCAAGACGAAGGTTCTGAGCCTGACATGCCCTAGGTCACGGGCGTGACCTAGGGCGTTACTAACCAGCAATTTTTCCTAAAAATTCCAGACAACTTCAGTTGCTAAGGGTCGAAATTTTGGGAGTTGGAGTCTTGTAGTTTGCTGTTTTATTTTTTTGTATTTTCCATTTCTTTGTTTAATTTAACATTATGAAAGATTCAATTCAAGTTTGTTTCTCGATTTAATCATGTCTTTCCCTACCTTAGCTTGTATTTCCCTAATGATGAGTAGCTTATTTTCAGTTAGCACTTGATCACGATAAAGCTTAGAATAAAATAAACTCTTTTTTTTTATCAAATGTCATGTTCTTAATCTTGCTCACTATAATTTATCTTTGATTTTTATTTTGTCGATTTCATATTGCGCGGATATGATCTTCAATCTAGGATCCGTATCTTTAATGACCGAGAGGTTGCAGATACGAGGAGATCACTTAAGGATAAAAGGAGTTGCATGCACTCCTCGAGAGAGGATGACATAAATCTTCCGCATTTGAGTCAAATACAAAAGTGTGGTTCACCGCCTAAAGAAAGCTTAGGTGTTTTGACTAGCCGAGAGGTCTTAATCGATCAACCTAAGGTTAGTCAAAAGCATGAGATCGAGATAAACGCTTTTGTACTTTAAGAAGCTCCACGGTCGAGTGAGTAATTTAAGAACTCGCATTTCTTTATTTTTCAAGAAGGTTTATTTTATCCCAAGGGGATTCTAGATCAAGTGCTAGCTTCCCCATCATCGAATTTCTCTTTCTTTGTATAACGCTTCCTTTTCCTTGTCCGTTTTAATCAAAAATGAAACTTTTCTATCTGATAGGATAATTTCTCTTTCTTGTGAGTACAAGTACTCGAAAAGCCCCGAGTCGATATACGACACTTCATTCTTCACTCCGAACGATAGGTATACTTGCATCATCAATTGGTAACACGCGATAGGGTGGAGATAATATCCATCAAGTTTTTGGCGTCGTTGCCGGGGACTTTCTTTGTCGATATTTTGAAAGAAAGAATCTATTAATTTTACTTTTTTTATTTTGTTTGTTTTGTTTAAAAGTTTTAACTTTAATTTTTTATAATTAAAGTTTCTTGCGAAATGGTCGTGCCGTGTTTTCATCCCGCAATACCGCCTAGTACCTTGCAAACCCGTCATTGGGTAGCCCTTTGTAAGTCCGGGAAATTTTATTTTATAAATTTTTAATCTTAAAACTTTTATCTTTCATTTTATTTTTGTGTATGACCAGACGGAATTCGTCAAATCTATTTGACTTGGATCAGGAGATCGAGCAAAGCTTACGGCGACGCGTAAGACTCCGTGACATCAATTCTCCAGATTTTTTCTAGGATTCCGATGGGGACACTTTTTCTTCTTCACCATTTTCGTCTTCTTCTTCTTCCGCTTCCCTTTCTTCTGAATTTTCTTCTAATTTGGGCAACCAAAATCCAAATATGGCCAAAGAACGGACTATGTGTAACGCACCAAAACTCAAAAGAGGGATGGGTGGCGTTTTGAGCCAAGTCTCAGATTTGGTAGAGGTGACAAGGCCTGGTACACGGGCGTGTCCCAAGGGCGTGTCGTGCTCCGTTTCGGCGATGGTCATGCGGTCGATGAAATTGAAGTCGACGAGTGTCGAACAGCGAACACGGCCTGAGATACGGGCATGTCACAGGCCATGTCCTACTCAGATTGTTTGCCTAGTTATGTTAGGGGAGAGATACAGCCTGAGCCCAGGCATGTTCGGGTCCAACACGGGCGTGTAAAATTTGACACGGGCATGTCGAATACCGGTGTTCTCCTCGGGTTGGTTCTGGACCTGTATCAATGCAGGAACACGTCTAGCTACAGGAACGTGTACTGGATGACATGGGCGTGTCGAGTGCCCGTGTTCTTTTCGGGACGCGATAATTTCGGCGGCGGATGAGTTACACGGCCTTGGACACGGGCGTGTTGCAAGCCGTGTTCGTCCCAGGAAGTTTATTTTCTAGGCAAATCATGGCCATTTGATTCCTTATTTTGGGATCCGATGGTTCAGGCTTTTCCCATCTTAGGGTTAAGGCCGGTTTTGGGGTAGAAATATCTCATTCTCTTGAGTTCTATCTCTTTCTAACTTTTAGAGATAGCGGAGAGCAAGGAGGAAGAAGGAAGAGATATACGGTCGCTGGAGGAGATTCAGATCGCCAAATCGCAAGCCGAGTCCAGATCTACGGAGGGGAGATCATCGCGGTGCTTTTAATACGTGTATATTTCCATGGCGCCGAAGAGGAATGCTAGGGTAACGATTCTCTACTTGAGCTTGTGAATCTCTTCTTCTTTTGCATACGGAAAACCAGCACCCACGGGTGTGCGGTGAGTATGCGGTGTTCCGTGGGGTAGATATGTAAAGTCCCCCTTGTTTGCATTTAGAGTACAAAATCAAGAAACGGACATAGACATGGTGTGTGAAGCCTACCTGGACAAGTTGGTCTGGATCGGTGATGTTTTACAATGCATGATTAGCCGGAGAAGACTCCGTGCCTTTGGTATCTTTCAAGTTTCTACATGGTAGATTGCAGCAGGGATCCATTGGGATTAACCCCAATACGCACCCGGAAAACATGGAGGAAATGCATTTCTGCCATCTTGCTGGTCTGGGAGCCAACCTTGAACATAATTGGGTTATGTGCTTGAATGATTGAATTTGGGATCCGGCGAACTTTGGCCCGTGCATATGGCTTAAGGTTGACAGTGCGGTGTGAGCAACGGGCTTGTGGAACAAGACCCAAGCTATGTGGTTTGGTGACAGATACCTTGAAAAGGGACTAGCTACTGGAATAGTCGTGCGAGCCTTAGGCTTAGGTCGGAATGACTAAATGCTCACGAGATTTGCCGTCCTAGGGATTGTTGTGAGACCGCGGTTTTGACCTGGTTCACCGAGTTAGTGCCCTGAGAGCACGGGTTTTGTGCCAATGTGAGCCTGCACTTGTGATGTTGTGTATATTCATTATATTGCTTGTTACGCTAACAAGTAAAGGGAAGAAGCTTTGCCGCCCCGAGTTTGGTGGCGAAATCGTTATAATTTGGTCGGCTTTAGCTGACCGTTATTCTTTTTTGCCACCGTTGCGGTGAATTATGCTTGCAGGTACCGTAGAGCCGAGCGGCAAATAGCAGGCCAAAGCCCAAGTTACTAAGCCTGCCCTTGAAGGACTTGTTTGTTTACTTGTTTAATTCATGTGTGGTAGGCCTGCGAACAAATGTTTGTAAGAAACTATTTTAAATTTCGTGAACTATTGTAAGGCCATAAGGCCAGTACTTTAAGTACTTTTTATTTCATTTCTGCTGGGTTTTGTTAGTGGTCATTCATTCTTGTGGCTGGGTTCTTACTTTTGCAACTTAATAAATTGCTTCCGCTAGGTGCTCTGTGTTAGATGTTATGATTGGAAGGATGGTTTCATCTAGTAACCTGCCGGTCTGTCCGTGGTATATGGCATCGGGCACCAGCCGGACCTACTATTGTATGTTATGTGATGGATAGGAGTGTTACAATTTTGTATCATACTATCAGTTTCGGTCAGGCTTAAATGAATTCATAGACGAATTTACTTTAAGGGGTGGTGAGCACATGTGTGTGCGTCACCATTATAACATGAAAAGGACCCTTGAATGTCCACTTATGAATGAAAATACACATGTTTGAGGAACCTACGTGTTCCTATAATTGCTTTTTACAATGTTGTTTGGTTGATAATCGGAGTTTTGTATGACTATAGGTGACCAGGAGTGGTGCAGGGCCGTCAAAACATCCAGTTTCTTAGGCAAGTAGCGCACCAAATGATGCGCCGACAACACCTCCTTCAGCTGAGACCATACAATTGGTAACAGAGGCAGTGTTTGCGATGATTAATGCGCAGCCTGTGAGACAGGTGTAGCAGCCTTCCCCTGCTGTGGAGCTGGCACCGCTCAAAGCGGCAGAGCCAAGGAGAGTGGAGTAGGCTGTAGTGGAGCCAGTGTTGCCTAAGAGAGCAATGGAGAAACAACTCTAGCACATTATGGGCTTCAATCCTCCAATGTTCTTAAGTACGGAACCCCAACCCAAGCAGAGGATTGGCTCTCCCGAGTTAAGAGAGTGTTGATAGCTACTGAGATGAAAGAGTGGCAGAAGACCATAATTGCCATGTTCTTGTTGGATGGTGACACAAGAATATGGTGGGAAGGCTTGGAGCTACATCATCTGAGGAGTAGGCAGCTTACTAACGTCTCGATAGAGGAATTCTCGAGACTGTTCTTGGCTCGATACCTCCCATCAACTCAGAGGATTGATATGAAAACTAGTTCAAGAAGCTGGTACATGGTGAGTGTAGCGTGGATGAATATCTTCACGAGTTTACTTGCTTAGGTCGGTTTGCAAGCGCTACCTTCGCTGATGTGGAGTGAAGGAAAAACTGATTCTACGAAGGTCTAAGGGATGATTTGAGACTATTACTCTCGGGGCCAATGACGCAGGGTTTCCTGACCTTGGTGAACACGGCCCGATCTTTGGAAAAAGACATGAAGAATGTGCAGGAAAAGAAAGACTCCGGTGTTAGGAAGTCAGAATTCAAGGTGTCGTTTTCAAAATCTGATTTCTGCAGGTGGAATAAGAAGGCTAGGACATTGGGTCTAGCCCCTTTTTCGTGTGCCTCGGGGGCAACTACCAACCGAACCTCGGGCACTTGTTTTATTTATGGTAAGACGGCGCACTTTGCCCATGAATGTTGGAGCGGACGTCCAAAGTCTGAGAGGAAGCAGGGAGCAACTTAGGAGGAAAAGGGCAAGGCGTTGGATTCAACCGCATCCGATTATGCCCCGACTCAACCAAGAATCTACAATCTGGGCCAGCAGGAGGCCATCAAACAAGCAGATGTGGTGAGAGGTACGGTTTAAATTTAAAGAAAGTTAGCTCTAAATACTGTTACCTAGTGCTTGTTAGCTTATTACTATTTGTATAGGCTTTGTTCTGATTTGGGATAGTCCGGCAAGGGCACTATTCGATGCGGGAGCTTCACACTCTTTTTTGTCCGAAGGTGTCATATCGCGCATCAGAGTCCCTTCTTCGATGGCGAAGGACAAATTGCACGTGTTACTACCGAAAGGGTGTTCTATGCGTGCGGGCAGAGTATGTGCCGTAAAGATCCGTATTGGAAGTCAGGAGTTTGACTTACTAGCGACATTACTGCCGCTAGTAGTGCTCTACGTCATTTTCAGTATGGACTGTCTTTCAGAGCAAAAGTCAAGCTGGCTGCTTGGCAGGAGACAACATTTGCGGGACTGAAGGGTCGAGCAAGACTTTAATGTCTTCTCTTTAGGTTGTCAAGGCAGTTCGTGCTGGAGCAGAGCTGTTCTTCACGTTAGTGGAGGCTGTAAAGCCTAAGCCCACTTTGGGTAGTATCCCAGTAGTGTGCGAGTACCCTGACGTATTCCCGGACAATCTTCCCGGTGCCCCACCTCAGTGGGAGATCGATTTCACAATTGAGTTGGTGCCTGGTTCCAAACCTGTGTCACGCTCTCCTTATAGGTTGGCGCCTAAGGAGATGGCGGAGCTAAAGGTTCAACTAGAGGAGTTGTTGGAGCAGGTCTATGTGTGTCCAAGTTCGTCACCTTGGAGCGCACCGGTCCTTTTCGTTAAGATGAAGGACGGAAGTTTTCGGCTCTGTATCAACTATAAAGAGCTGAACAAGCTAATGAAAAAGAATAAGTACCCGATCCCAAGGATTGATGATCTTTTTGATCTGTTAGTCGGGTCATCGGTGTACTCCAAATTGGATCTGAAGTCCTGTTACAATCAGCTGAGGATAAGGGAGAGTGATATCCCAAAGATAGCGTTCAGCACAAGGTATGGGCATTTCGAGTTTATAGTCATACCGTTCGGGCTGACTAATGCGCCATCGGTGTTCATGGATCTGATGAATAGGACGTTCATGGAGTACTTATACCGTTTTGTGATCATTTTTATTGACGATATATTGGTGTACTTGCAGTGCGAAGAAGATCACTTCAAGCATCTGCATTTGTTTTTGGAGATGCTGAGGAGGCTCGAACTATACGCAAAGTTCTCCAAATGCGAGTTTTGGTTGTCCTCAGTAGCGTTCCTTGGTCACATAGTCAGTGGTGAAGGGATTGCGTTGGATCCAACAAAGATAGTTGCGATAGGGGAGTGGCCTGTGTTGTCTGCAGTAGTGGAATTCCAGAGTTTTCAGGGGCTTGCCGGCTATTACAGGCGCTTCATAGAGAACTTCTCACGGATAGCGTTACCTCTAACGACGTTGACCAGGATTGATCAAAAGTTTGTTTGGGCGCGCGAGTGCGCAAAAGATTTTGAAGAGTTGAAGGGTCGGTTGACCACGGCGCCAGTGCTTAGTTCGCTGAGTGGGACCGAAGGCTTCGAGATCTACAGCGATGCTTCGGGCAGTGGTTTGGGGTGTGTGCTGCTGTAGCATGGAAGTGTTATTGTATATGGCTTGCGTCAGCTGAAAGTGCATAAGAGGAATTATCCGGTCCACGACTTGGAGTTGGCGATCGTGATTTTTGCGCTAAAGCTGTGGAGGCATTATTTGTACGGATTATAGGTCGATATTTATACCAATACCTGTTGGACTAGAATGATCTGAATATGAGGCACCAGAGATGGATGGAGTTCCTGGGGGACTATACATTCAAAATTTATTATGTGCCCGAGAAAGGCAATGTAGTTGCGGATGCGTTGTGTCATAGTGCTCCCGCGCAAGCCAACTGGTTGTCGATTCATAATGAGCGGTTCATTCGAGAGTTGGAGGCGTTAGATATATCTTGTGTTGACAAGCAGACTAGCGCCGAAGCGTTATTGAACTGGACAAAAGTTCAGTATGATATGGCTTATCGGATTCGGCAGGCTATGGATTTGGATAACAACATGAAGGAAATTATAGATGCAGCTTCAGATGGGTCAAATTCCCAATTTACAGTTGAAGATGGACTGCTAAGGAAGGACAATCATTTGTGCGTCCCAAACGTGGGTAATTTACCA
Source organism: Platanthera zijinensis (assembly GCA_039513925.1). Lineage (NCBI taxonomy): Eukaryota > Viridiplantae > Streptophyta > Magnoliopsida > Asparagales > Orchidaceae > Platanthera > Platanthera zijinensis. Next base: position 85,524,371 of record CM077089.1, read on the forward strand.
GTGGAGTTATTGTACGAGGCTCATCATACAAAGTACTCAATTAACCCAGGGATCACGAAGATGTATCGAGATCTGAAGAAGCTGTTCTAGTGGCCAGGAATCAAGAAAGATGTGGTTGTATATGTGGCTAAGTGTCATACTTGTGCCTTAGTGAAGGCAGAGTCCCAAAAGCCAGCGGGTTTCTTGAAGTCTTTGCCAATTCCGGAGTGGAAGTTCGATGACATTTCGATGGACTTTGTGCATGGTTTGCAAAGGTTGCAAAAGGGAAACGACGCCATCTGGGTGATCGTAGATTGGCTGACAAAAGTATCGTACTTCATTCCGTATAGGAAGGATGATTTGGTGGAGAAACTGGCAAAAATTTACTTGGAGAACATTGTTAGACTGCATGGTGTTCCCCGCAGCATCGTGAGCGATATAGATGGGTGTTTTATGTCCAATGACTGGAGGTTGGTGCATCAAATGCTGGGATTTCAGTTGAAGTTCAGCACAGCCTTTCATCCGCAGATGGATGGGCAGACCGAGAGGGTCAACAGGACGATGAAGGACATGATTCGCATGTGCGTCTTGGACTTCGGAAAATAGTGGGAAGATCATCTGTATTTGGTGGAGTTTGCATACAACAATAGCTACCAAGCGAGCATCCAAATGGCGCCCTTCGAGGCCTTGTATGGTAGAAAATGTCACACACCGTTGTCGTGGTTAGAAATGGGTGAGGCGAGGTTGTACAAAAATTAGAGGTGGAAAGTGCCACTTCATTGGTACGAACAATTCGAGAGCGTTTACTGATCGCTCAGGATAGGCAAGCTAAAAAGTACAATGCCAAGCATCTGAACGTGGAGTTCGCGGTTGGCGATTGGGTGTATCTAAAGATAAAGCTGTTCAAGAGTGTTTAACGGGTAAGATGCTTGAAGAAGCTGAGCCCGAGATACCTTGGACCATTTTAGATTCTGGAGCGGATCGGTGAAGCGGCTTATAGTCTAAAGATATCGGTGGAGTTGAGTGGTCTACAAGATGTATTCCACATATAAGCATTGCGGAAGGTGGTGCAAGAGCCTTCGCAGGTGATCGCGGTTGATCAAGTACTGGTGGACAAAGGGTTAATGACAAGGGTCAAGCCCATTCGTATTGAGTACTTTGAAGTCAAGTGACTTTGTAACAAGGAGATCAGGATGGTCAAGGTCTGTTGGGACAATTGTGACTGGGAGGAGCTCTCTTGGGAGCGAGAGCAGACCATGATTGAGGAGTACCCAGAGTTATTCCACAAAGGTACCGCTTTTGGTTTTGTTTATCTTTTCCTTTCAGTAATTTCGTGGATGAAATTCTTTTACGAGGGAGAGAGCTGTAACGCCCCGAATCTCAAAAGAGGGACGGGAGGTGTTTTGAGCCAAGTTCTGGATTTGGTAGAGGTGACACGGCCTGGGACACGGTCGTGTCCCAGGGGCATCTCGTTCTCGGGTTCGGTGATGGTCGTGCGGTCGATGAAATTGCAGTCGACGAGCGTCAAACAATGAACATGGCCTGAGACAAGGGCGTTTCCCAGGCAGTGCCCTACTCGGATTGTTAGCCGAGTTATGTTGGGGGAGATACACGGCCTGAGCCCAGGCGTGTTCCGGTCCGACACGGGCGTATCAAATTCGACACGGGCATGTATAATACCCGTGTTCTCCTCGAGTTGGCGCTGGTCCTGTATCGATGGAGGAACACGCCCAGCTACACGGGCGTGTACTGGATGACACGGGTGTGTCAAGCCTGACACGGGTGTGTCAAGCCTGACACGGGCGTGTCGAGTGCCCGTATTCTTTTCGGGATGCGACGGTTTTGGCGGCGAATGAGTTACACGGCCTTGGACACGGGCATGTCGCAAGCCGTGTTCATCACAGGAAGTTTATTTTCAGGGCGAATCGTGGTCGTTCGTTTCCTTATTTTGGGATTCGATGGTTTAGGCTTTTCCCATCTCAGGGTTAAGGCCGGTTTTGAGGTGGAAATCTCTCATTCTCTTGATTTCTATCTCTTTTTAACTTCTAGAGAGAGGGGAGAGCAAGGAGGAAGAATGAAGAGAGATCCGGTCGGCGGATGAGATACGGAGCGCCAAATCACAAGCCGAGTCCAGATTTACAGAGGCGAGATCATCGCGGTGCTTTTCATCCTTGTAGATTTCAAGGGACCGAAGAGAAATGCTAGGGTAACGATTCTCTACTTGAGCATGTGAAGCTCTTCTTCTTTTACTTAGGGAAAACCCGCTCCTGTGAATGTGCGACGAGTTTGCGGTGTTCCTTGGGGTAGATATGTAAAGTCCCCATTGTTTGCATTTAGAGTCCAAAATCGAGAAACGGACATAGGCATGGTGTGTGAAGCCTACCCAGAAAAGTTGGTCTGGATCATTGATGTTTTACTATGCATGATAAGCCGTAGAAGACTCTGTGCCTTTGGTTGTTTTCAGGTTTTTACGTGGTAGATTGCATCAAGGATTCTTGGGGATTAACCCCAAGGCGCACCCAGAAAACTGGGCGGAAACGCATTTCTGCCATCTTGGTGGCCTGGGAGCCAACCTTGAACATAACTGGGTTATGTGCTTGAATGATCGAATTTGGGATCCGACGAAGCTTGGCCAGCGCATATGGCTTAAGGTTGATAGTGCGGTGTGAGCGACGGGCTTGTGGAACCAGACCCGAGCTATGTGGTTTGGTGACAGATACCTGAAAAAGGGACTAGCCAATAACATAGTCATGCGAGCCTTTGGCTTATGTTGGAAAGTGAAAGTGAGGGTAAGATCTATCTCAACTCTAGAGGGGGGGGGGGGGGTGAATAGAGTATTTTAAAATAGTTTTTCACAGTTGAAATAAACAGCACATATAAAGTTCAATTTATGATATAGTGTAGAGTGCTAGTAAGAAGTTAAAAACCAAGAAGTAAAGAGCACAACACACAGCAAACAAATCACACAAACAAACCAGAAGACACAAGGAAATATAGTGGTTCCCCAAAAACCTGGGTACATCCACTCTTCTACCACCCTTGGTAGGAATCCACTCAGGATGAGTTGATCAGGTGTCCTGACACCAATGAGCTTTTGACAAGGTGCTCAAAAACCAAGACTGGATTTTTTGATAAGGTGTCTTGCCACCACTGAGTTTTGACAAGGCTCTCAGAACCAGACAAAACTTTTGAAGGGAGTTCAAAAACCCTTTACAGTAGGAAAAAGAAAAAGGTAAAGAGGTGAGATTGTCTTCTCTGTTCTCAAATCAAATGAGAGAAGACTAGTGGATCTTTTGTTGTCAAAGCTCCCCCTGAGATGTTGAATGAATCAGGAATGGAAGCTTTGCTCTAGGTGATAGGTCTTCAGATCTTTAGATCTCCAGCAAAGAATTGATTCAGCAAAGAGGCTGAAAGATGAGGTGTCTGGAATTCTTTGAGATGAAGCTTTGATCACTTTTCTGTAAGCAAGTGAATAGTTATCTTTTTTCAACTTAATTCTTCTTGTTCTTCTATATCAGTGTGTCTCTTGATTCTATTGTATATTGACTCTGGATTAATTCTCTCTGAAAGTAGTGATGGAGAAGACGATCTTTTTCTCTGAATATAATTCATCCAAGATAGCCGTTATAAGACATTAAATGCCTTCCATAAATGATTTGTCTTCTAGAGGAAAGTCCAATGAAACATTCCTGAATAATTCCTTTGAAACTTGTTCCAGAATAAATGAAAACGGCTGGCGAATCTTCTTGAAATTAAATGCTGAGAGAATTCAAAAACATTCCAAAGACTGGCAGCATTTGAATTCTTAAGAACGTCGATCTCTCAAAATAAACGTCGATCTGAGCTCCACGATCGTCGACCAGAGCTCATAGAAGGAATATATCATTCTGACAGAAAACGTCGATCTGAGCTCGAAGATCGTCGACCTGAGCTTAGAGATATGGAAGATAAGCAGTAGACAGAAAACTTCGATCTGAGATCGACTATCTAAGTTCTTGGTCTGGCAGAAATAGTAGATCTGATTAAGACAGAAATCGTCGACCTAGACTTCAACAGAAAACATCGACCTGAAGCAAACAGAGATCGTCGACCTAAACTTTCCCAGAAATAGTCGACCCAAGCACAGCCAGAGATCGTCGACCAAAGCTCGACGATCGTCGGACTGAAGCTCGACGATAGTCGACCGAAGCCAGCAACAAGCAGAAGGCTGAGGACATAAGTAGTCGACCAGAGCTCGACGATCGTCGACCTGAGCTCGACGATAGTCTACCGTCGTTCGACTATTTTTATTTCTTTACTTAGCTTGAAATCCTGAGCTTGAATGGTCCTTGGGGGCAGCATCAAACCTAAGTTCTAAGCCCTAGACTCATTCTAATGTTGACCTTTACACTATACAACTAGGTCAACCTGGCTTCCTAAGAGACATAGTGATCCTTGCCCAAATTAGTAATAGGGTGTTCCAACAATCTCCCCCTATTTGGGTTAGGATTACTATTTACAGACAGAAATAGGAAATAAATAAGCATACATCAACACAAAAGCTAAATCAGTACTGCAGAGGAGATATATAGCAGCAATGCAGATCATAGATAAAAAGACAGCAAATATCCAAGGGAGAATGATGTTCAGCTTACACAGATCATTTCTTTTCAGTTCCCTTTTTAAACAAAATTTCTCTGTTAGGACTCTGACTTTCTTTCTTTGACCTTCTGTCATCCTCTGCACCTAGAGAAGTTTGAGATTTGGGCCTAGGAATAACAGCCTCAGGGTGCAGCTTCATATAGTCTTCTGGATTAAAGAATTTCCTTGATGCATATCTCTCTAGTTCTTTCTTTCTCTGTTCTGATAAAGTAGTTATGTTGGAAGTATCCTTGCCTTGTTCTCTGGCCGTTTTCATTTGATCAAGGGCAGCCAATTCTTTCATTCTAGCTGTCCAGGACACAGGGTTGTTCTCAGGATCCTCAAAAGGAACAGGAGGTTCATATCTGTTGAAGATTTCAGAATCAAGAGGGGTCCTGGAAACAATTGAGTCTTTCAGCCTGTAAGGGAAAGGACCTGAAGAAGAGTCAGAGTGGCCTTGTCCTTCCCTTGAATGAAGTCTGTGCCCTTTCTGGCTTCCTCTATATTGATCTCTTCTGGATTGATATCCCCTTTGATGCTGTCCCCTTTGATAGGATTTCTGATAGGACTGAGAAGAACTGTGTCTGGAAACTGGAGCTTGAGGGGCTGAGCCTGATCCAGAATCTGGAGGAGGAGGAGGAGGAGGCTGATATTGAGAAGATCCTTTTTCATACTTGTCTAGCTTCCTCTTCTTCTTCATAGCCTTTAATTGATTCTTGGAGTACTGTATCCAAGGCTCAGATAAGGGGCAGTCATGCAAAATATAGTAGGGAATATCATTGGAGTCCTTTGCTTGAGCTGGGGAAACAGACATCATTGCTTTGCTTCTAGCTTTCCTTTTCTTGGCAATAGTGCTAGCAGAATCATCAGAATCTGTCCTGTACTGATCACTTTCAGAACTCTGAGGTTGATCATACAGATCATCAATTCTTCTGATATACTCTTCTTGAGCTTTAAGCTTTGCAGAAACAGCAGGAGCAGGAGGAGAAGGAGCAGCAGTAGAGCAAACAGAAGCAGCAGCATAAGCATCAACAAGCATATCAGAGTCAACAGCAATATCAGCAGAAATATCTACAACAGCAGTAGCAGCATCATCAACAAGAGGCACAATGGCCTTAGTAACAGCATCAGATATGGACAAAACAACATCCACAGCCTTCCAAGAATTTATATATGCTTCAATATGGCTGGGATTACAGACAGAAATAGGCACAATGGCCTTAGACAGATCTTCAGTGTGAGGAACTGGCAGAATTCTGAAGTATCCAGCATTAAACTTGGAGAGCAGGCTCTGGAGGTTCATTGCAAAAACTACTTCATATGGCATCTCCCCCTGCCTTGGTTCAGAGATAAGTGAATAAAGGAACCCAGAAGATGAAGTTGCCTGAGAGGAGATGAAAGATGATAGCTTGGAAGACAGCTCCTTGACATGGGTCAGGAGTGGAGCCAGAGAGTCCTCTAGTAATGAGGTTAGCTTTGGAGCTAACAGCTCATATAACCTGTCAGCCAGGGCTGAGAGATCTACATGCTCAAGAGGGGCTTGAGCAGAGGTAGGATAGAAGGTTGTTAAAGGGATGTTGACTGGAGCTAGTGGCATGGGGAAAGAGGAGATAGGAGGTAAGGGAATGGATGGTTCTGATATAGGAAAGGAGGAGATTGAGTGAAGTGAGGTGGAGATAGAAGGGGTAAGAGAAGGAGTGAAGATGGGTTGAGAGAAAATGTCTTCCATCATTTGTTGGAATGAGCAGGTAGAGGGAGGCTCAGGAGGAGAGGAAGGATGAGAATCATCCAAGAAGGATTCATCTAAAAGAGAATATGATGGAGTGGTAAAGGATGGGTAAGAGAAGAGAGGAAGGAATACCTCAGAGGTAGATGCTGGAGGGGATGAAACTGGTGAAGAGATGGTAATTGGGGAAGATATGGCTATGGTAGAGATTGGAGGTGAGGATGAAATGGCTGGGGTAGAGACAACTGAAAGAGAGGGAGGAGCAGGCAACCCTTCTGCTGGTGCACAGACCAGGGGTGGAGTGACTAAGACAGTCCTTGTGCCTGAAGTAGTAGTCGATGCAGCAGCTCGGGAGGGATTGATGATCTGCCTGTCCCATTTGCCAAAAAGGGCACAGGAGAGCCTCTTGGATGCATTAATGAACATCCCAGAAGAGGTCAGCAACTCAGGGCATCTGAAATGCAGATAGACCCCTAGAATTCTCCCAAAGTCGACAGCAGTCTTATTCAGCTTTTTCTTAATCAGATTGAAGAAAATTGATCCCCAGTTCAGGTGTTTCTTATCCAGCAGAGCTCCCATCAGACAAAACTGATATCTTGATATTGTATCATGGGCAGAGTGCTTGGCTAGCAGCACTTTCCCGACTACATCAGCCAAAAACTGAAATTCCAAGGACAGATTCTTCTTCAGCAGTTTATTAGGATTCACAGCATTGTGACCCATCCGATCAAGCATGGATTCATATTCTTCTCCAGATAATTCGATAGAGTCTTCTCCAGTACTGAGATGAAACACTTCAGTTAAGAGAGCCGGGGACAGTTGTACCTGGGTCCCTTTTATGAAGCTGATAACAGAATTCTCATTCTCATCTGTCGCAGAATATCACCATTCTTTTATTTCATCTGAAGCAATTTTCATTCTGGTAGACATAATTTCCAACAGCTGCTGATCTCTGAACAAACTGAGAATGTCCTTGAAGCGTTGATCGCTTCCATCAAACGAGCTTATATCGATATCAAAACCGGTATCAAATTTCATCTTCGAAAGGGCAGCAACAGTTGAAGCCATTTGTACCTGCAAAGATTGAACAAACGCGACCAAGTGTAGAAGGTTTGGAGGGAAAAATAATTTGCAAAGAGTATGAAGGCGTAAACGACGAGCGGCGGCCAAGAAATGATTTTATATTAGGGTTCGACACGAAAAAGGAAAATCGTGGAGCTCAGTTCGAAGAAGCGTCGAACTCAACTCGATGATTTGGGCTGCAGAAGGAATTTGAAGAGATGCCAATAGCGTCGAACTCCGTTTGACGTTATTGAGAGCGTCGAGCTCCGCTCGACGACCAAGGAGCAGACAGAAGGAAAGCCTAGATCCAACGGCGGCGCTGAACTCAGATCGACGTCTCAAGAACCGTCGATCTCTGGTCGACGATTTTGTGGGAAATCGTCGATCTCCGTTCGATGATTTCTGGGAAAACGTCGAGCTCAGTTCAGGGACAGAAACTATCCTACAGACACAAAAAGAAAGAAATTTTTAGCGTAGTCTTGGTCTGTTTTAGCTTTACAAAATCTTGTAATTTAATTTAGGCTTCCTCCATCTAACATGCCTAACTGATTTAGGAAGAAACTGTGTTTCTTTTCATCCAAGGGTTTGGTGAAAATATCTCCCCTTTGCAAATCAGTAGGAATATATTGAAGTTCAATTTTATTTTTCTCTACATTATCTCTTAGAAAGTGATGCCTAATTTCTATGTGTTTTGTCCTACTATGGAGGACTGGATTTTGTGCTATAGAGATAGCACTATTATTATCACAGAAAATTTTAGACTTCTCTAAGTTGTAGCCATAGTCTAAGAGCTGATTCTGTATCCACAATATTTGTGAACAGCAACTGCCTGCAGCCATATACTCAGCTTCAGCAGTTGAGGTTGACACAGATGTTTGCTTCTTACAAAACCAGGAGACAAGTCTGTCACCAAGGAACTGACATGTTCCACTGGTGCTTTTCCTGTCTATTCTGCATCCAGCATAATCAGCATCTGAAAATCCAGTGAAGTCAAATGCTGAATCTTTTGGATACCAGAGACCTAGATTTGGACAACTTTTCACATACCTAAGAATTCTCTTAACTAAGATTAAGTATGACTCTCTAGGGCTAACTTGGAATCTAGCACAAATACATATAACAAACATTATATCAGGCCTACTAGCTGTAAGGTACAATAAAGAGCCAATTATTGCTCTATATGTTGTCTGATCAACAGGTTTCCCATGTTCATCAGCATCTATTACAACATTTGAGGGCATGGGTGTTTTCATACATGATGCATCAGACATACCAAATTTCTTAACCAATTCTTTTGCATACTTGGTTTGAGAAATAAATATGCCTTCAGCATGTTGCTTTACTTGCAGTCCTAAGAAGAAGGACAGCTCACCCATGCTACTCATTTCAAATTTAGAATGCATAAGCTTGGAAAACTTTTTGCACAATTTTGAATCAGTAGAACCAAAAATAATGTCATCTACATAAATTTGCACTAGTAGGGTATGGGACTTATGAGTTCTAATAAAAAGAGTTTGGTCTACTCTCCCCCGAACAAAATCATTTTCCAGAAGAAAGCATGCTAGGGTCTCATACCATGCTCTAGGAGCTTGCTTGAGACCATATAATGCTTTATGCAATTTGTAAACATAATCAGGGTGAGTTAGAGAGATAAAACCTGGAGTTTGTCTAACATAGACTTCCTCTTTGATGTCCCCATTGAGAAATGCACTCTTTACATCCATTTGGTACACTTTGAAACCATTGTGAGCAGCATAGGCTAGGAATATTCTGATGGCTTCTAACCTTGCAACTGGTGCAAAGGTCTGATCATAGTCTATTCCTTCTTGTTGAGAGTATCCTTGAGCAACTAGCCTTGCCTTGTTTCTGACTATGACTCCTTGATCATCCAGCTTGTTCCTGAATACCCACTTTGTTCCAACAATGGGATGATCCTTTGGCTTAGGCACTAGTTCCCAAACCTTGTTCCTTTCAAATTGATGCAACTCCTCTTGCATTGCAATGATCCAGTGTGGATCTTGCTCTGCATCTTGAATGGATTGAGGCTCAATTTGAGAAAGGAAGCAAGTGTGTATCAGGTTCTGGTTGACCTGATTTTTAGTTTGCACACCAGCTGAGATCTCTCCAATTACTTGGGTGTTTAGATGATCTCTTGTTGTTACTAAATCAACAGGGAGTGTTGATTGTTCACCAGCCTGTGTTGTTGTCTCCTCTAGTGGAGCAGCAACTGGCTCTTTAGGATGATTTTCTTCAAGATGTTGAACTTCTTCTTCATCATCACTGCTCTCATTCTTTTCAGCAACTTGCAATTTGTTCAAGTCTTCAGCTAGAGAATGTACCTGCAAAGGTTCTATGGTAGAAGCATTCTTCTCCTTGAAAGACATGTTAGCTTCATCAAAAATAATATGAACAAATTCTTTAATTTTACAGGAAGATTTATTATAAACCCTATAGGCCTTGCTGATCATGGAGTATCCCAGAAATACTCCTTCATCAGCTTTAGCTTGGAATTTTGCTAGATATTTCTTGTCATTATTATGAATAAAACAAGTGCAACCAAAAACTTTAAAATAGCCTATTTTAGGTTTCTTCCCTTTGAGCAATTCATAGGGAGTCTTGCCCTTCAGCTTGTGTATCAGGCTTTTGTTCAACACATAGTTGGAGGTGTTCACTGCCTCAGCCCAAAAGGATAGAGGTAGGTGAGCATCTGCCAATAATGTAGTTGCAGATTCAATGAGTGTTCTATTTTTCCTTTCAGCTACCCCATTTTGTTGAGGAGTTCTAGGAGCTGAGAAAGTGTGCCTGATCCCTTCACTTTGACAGAACTCTTGCATGAGAAGAGAATCAAACTCTGTCCCATGATCACTTCTGATCTGGGCAATGTGACTGTTGAACTCAATCTGAATGCATTTGAGAAAATCTGTCAAACACTTGAAGTTATCAGACTTCTTCCTCAGAAAGAATATCCAAGTGAATCTTGAGAAGTCATCTACAATTACTAAAGTATAGGATTTCCCTCCTAGGCTTTGTACATATATGGGTCCAAAAAGATCCATGTGCAATAGGTACAAAATCCTAGGTGAATCACTCTTATTAATTGATTTAAAACTACTTTTAGTTTGCTTGCCTAATTGACAAGCCTTGCAAGGTCCTTCCTTCTTGTAGGGACCAGAAGGTAGTCCTCTAACAAGGTTGTCTTTAGATAGCCTAGCAATGGTTCTAAGGTTAATATGCCCTAGTCTCTTATACCATAAAATATTAGATTTGGAAATGGAATTGAACAGGCAAATATCTACTATAGGTGAATGAAAATCCACTAAGTAAATGTTACCTCTTCTGTTACCTGTCAACACAGTTGTGTTGTCCTCTGACTTGACCTTGCATATGGCTTTGTTGAATGTCACTTGATATCCTTCATCACGCAGTTGACTGATACTTATTAAGTTATGCTTGAGTCCTTCAACATATGCCACCTTCTTGAATGTGACTGAGCCAATTTAGACTGCACCATATCCTTTTGTAGTTCCAAAGCTTGAGTCTCCAAAAATTACTTTGGGTCCAAGCTTGGCTTTGAAGGAAGTGAAGTTGTCCTTGTCCCCTGTCATGTGCTTTGAGCACCCACTATCCAGATACCATTGATGGTTTGATGCTGGATAGGTCTTCACCTGCACAAAACCAGCTTATTTGTTTTTGACCCAGTTAACCTTGGGCCTAGGTTGATATCCCTTAAATTCTAAAACAAAAGACATCCCAGGTTGATCCTTATAACCTTCAGGATGGTATCTCCTAGGAGGTACTATCCATTCAGTATAGTGATTAAAGCCTTGGGATGTGGGACTTCTAGGATTGAATCTAGATGTGCCATTGAGGGAATGTTCACAGTCCTGATTTCTGTTCGACGATCGTCGAACTAAGGTCGACGATCTTGGGTCAGATCGTCGATCTCTGTTCGAAGATCGATTATGTTGAAGTTCAGAGTTTGGATATCGTCGAGCTGAGGTCGACGATCTGTAGTTAGATCGTCGAGCTCTGTTCGACGATCGTCGAGCTCTGCTCGACGCCATCTGTTGAACTGAATTTTTCTCTGACAGATCTGCATTCTTCCTGGGTACCTCTATTACTCCCTTTCCTTTGTCAGAGACAAACTTGATTGGAGTTGTCAATATTATAGGTTGGCTGGATGAGGCACCCAAGCCCAGTGTGCTATTAAATCTAGAGTTCATTGTGCTTGTGATGTCCATCAGTCTGATACTTCTCCCATTTAGGGATTCTTCAAACTTTTTGGCCTTTGATAGTTCACTTTTCAGTGAAGCTATCTCCTCCCTATAGCATTCTAACTCCTCAGAGAGTTTGAGGTTCTTTGAGTTTAGGACACTATGCTCAGATAATTGATTCCTGAGAGAGATTATCTCCTTCTCAGATTTTAATAGATCTAGGCACATTGTCTTAAATTCATCTTTGAAGTCCTCAGAATTAAAATCAAAAGAGTTGATTACCTTCATCTGGTTGAGTTTCTGAATCTGATTCTGATTCTTCATCAGAGTTTTGCTGTGAGGCATTGATAGCCATCATGCAAAATTCTTTTTCATCTTCATCATCCTCATCATCACTGGAACTGGATGAGGCTTCAGATTCCTCTTCAGTCTCACTCCATGTCTCAGCAACAAAGCCCTTCCTTGTATGTTTGTTCTTGCTGGAGGAGGCTTTGTCTGAGCTATTCTTCTTGTAATCCTTTTCTTTTCTTCTTTCTCTTCTTTCCTTCTTGTCCTTATTCTTGTTTTCTGGACAGTCAGGCACAATGTGGCCTGGTTTTCTGCAACCAAAGCATATAATTTCTTTATTGCTGTTTGATTTATCATACCTTGGTTTATCATGACCCTTGTATGGTCTCTTTCTAAAGTCTTTTCTGGCCATCTTGTAGAATCTTTTGGCCAGTAGACTTATGAGCTCATCATTTCCTGTAGCTTTATTTTCAGGCTCTTCTTCTGCAGCTTTGAAGGCTATGGTCTTTTCTTTCCTTGTGGCTGGAGAAGTAGCCTTTTGTTCTTCTTCTCTATTTTTAATGAGCAGCTCATAGGATTTGAGCTTGCCCAGGAGAGCTTCAGTGGTGATCTCATTTAGACTTCTAGCATCTTTGATTGGCCAGATTCTTGAATCCCAAGTGCTGGGGAAGCACATCAGGATTTTGTCATTCAGCTCAGTCAGTGAGATTTCTTTGTCTAGGGTTTTTAACTCATTGACAATTAGACTTAGTCTATTGTACATGTCAGCCACTGATTCAGCTTCTCCCTTTTTGAAGTTCTCATATTGGCTTATCAGATGAGATCTTCTATCTTTCCTTTCATCAGCAGACCCTGAGACAATTTCAGAGAGCTTGTCCCAAATTCCTTTGGCTGAGTTGCAGTCAGCTACTTTCTGAAATATCTCATTAGACATTGTCTGAGCCAAGATGTTCATGGCCTTTGCATCTGCAGTTTTCCATTTCTTTATGTCTGCATCTGTTCCAGAAGGAGGTGGAACAGCACTTGTACTTGAGCTTGCTGGTGGATTTGGACACACTGTCAAGACAGAATTAAAAATATCCTCATCAATAGAATTCATGTATAATCTAATCCTTGCCTTCCAGAGTGCAAACTTGGAAAGGTTGCACACTGGTGGTCTGGTGCTTGCATAATCTTTGTTCTGTGCCATGTCTTTAAATAAATAGATAGATGTATAGAAAATAATCCTCTTAAGAGATTGATCTTATCAAGGATCTTTTGGTTCAGGTGTTAGCCTGTATGAGCAACCAACCTCCCTCTGATACCAATTGAAAGTGAGGGTAAGATCTATCTCAACTCTAGAGGGGTGGTGAATAGAGTATTTTAAAATAGTTTTTCACAGTTGAAATAAACAGCACATATAAAGTTCAATTTATGATATAGTGTAGAGTGCTAGTAAGAAGTTAAAAACCAAGAAGTAAAGAGCACAGCACACATCAAACAAATCACACAAACAAACCAGAAGACACAAGGAAATATAGTGGTTCCCCAAAAACCTGGGTACATCCACTCTTCTACCACCCTTGGTAGGAATCCACTCAGGATGAGTTGATCAGGTGTCCTGACACCAATGAGCTTTTGACAAGGTGCTCAAAAACCAAGACTGGATTTTTTGATAAGGTGTCTTGCCACCACTGAGTTTTGACAAGGCTCTCAGAACCAGACAAAACTTTTGAAGGGAGTTCAAAAACCCTTTACAGCAGGAAAAAGAAAAAGGTAAAGAGGTGAGATTGTCTTCTCTGTTCTCAAATCAAATGAGAGAAGACTAGTGGATCTTTTGTTGTCAAAGCTCCCCCTGAGATGTTGAATGAATCAGGAATGGAAGCTTTGCTCTAGGGTGATAGGTCTTCAGATCTTTAGATCTGCAGCAAAGAATTGATTCAGCAAAGAGGCTGAAAGATGAGGTGTCTGGAGTTCTTTGAGATGAAGCTTTGATCAGTTTTCTATAAGCAAGTGAATAGTTATCTTTTTTCAACTTAATTCTTCTTGTTCTTCTATATCAGTGTGTCTCTTGATTCTATTGTATATTGACTCTGGATTAATTCTCTCTGAAAGTAGTGATGGAGAAGACGATCTTTTTCTCTGAATATAATTCTTCCAAGATAGCCGTTATCAGACATTAAATGCCTTCCATAAATGATTTGTCTTCTAGAGGAAAGTCTAATGAAACATTCCTGAATAATTCCTTTGAAACTTGTTCCAGAATAAATGAAAACGGCTGGCAAATCTTCTTGAAATTAAATGCTGAGAGAATTCAAAAACATTCCAAAGACTGGCAGCATTTGAATCCTTAAGAACGTCGATCTCTCAAAATAAACGTCGATCAGAGCTCCACGATCGTCGACCAGAGCTCAGAGAAGGAATATATTATTCTGACAGAAAACGTCGATCTGAGCTCGAAGATCGTCGACCTGAGCTCAGAGATATGGAAGATAAGCAGTAGACAGAAAACTTCGATCTGAGATCGACTATCTAAGTTCTTGGACTGGCAGAAATAGTCGATCTGATTAAGACAGAAATCGTCGACCTAGACTTCAACAGAAAACGTCGACCTGAAGCAAACAGAGATCGTCGACCTAAACTTTCCCAGAAATAGTCGACCCAAGCACAGCCAGAGATCGTCGACCAAAGCTCGACGATCGTCGGACTGAAGCTCGACGATAGTCGACCGAAGCCAACAACAAGCAGAAGGCTGAGGACATAAGTAGTCGACCAGAGCTCGACGATCGTCGACCTGAGCTCGACGATAGTCGACCGTCGTTCGACTATTTTTATTTCTTTACTTAGCTTGAAATCCTGAGCTTGAATGGTCCTTGGGGGCAGCTTCAAACCTAAGTTCTAAGCCCTAGACTCATTCTAATGTTGACCTTTACACTATAGAACTAGGTCAACCTAGCTTCCTAAGAGACATAGTGATCCTTGCCCAAATTAGTAATAGGGTGTTCCAACAGAAAGACTAAATGCTCACGAGATTTGCCGTCCAAGGGATGGTGGTGAGACCGCGGTTTTGATCAAGTTCACCGAGTTAGTTCCCATAGAGAACGGGGTGCGTGGCTATTGCGCGCTAGGGTTCGAAGAAAATAAACGCAACCGAACTAGCAACCCGATGAGGCAAGTATACCTATCGAATTGTAGCAAGGGGACACAAGTGTCGTATTGAAATCCGGGAACTGTTGGCTAAGCTTACTCACACGAACGCTATTATCTTATCGACGGAAAAACTAGGGTTTTAGAAAATCTAAGTGCAAGGGAGGAATTAAAGCTATACTAGAAAGAGAACTACCGCAATTAAGTTAAGCTATTAACCAAAGAACTATGCTAGAAAGGAAACTACTGCAGTTAATTAAAGAGCACAAGATAGGTAATTACTACGAAAGGTAGAAAATATGAAATGGAAATGCACTCAATCAAGATTCACCTCGGCTAAAGACGATTAAGAAAATGCGATAAAAATCTGAACTTAATAGGATAAAGGTCCTTGACCGTGGAGGTTCCAAAAGCTTGAACACGCTTCTCTCAAAGTCGTGCCCAACTGAGTTTAGGAAGGTCCGACCGACTCTCGTCTAAATCGGAGGCCTAAAACTCGCTTTACGCGGTGAACCCCACTATTGGATTTTACTCCAATCCAGGAGATTTGGACGTCTGCCTCTCTCGAGGGGTGCGTACAACTCCCTTTACTCTTGAATGCTCACTTCATTCTTTCGGCCTCTCGGCTAGCCCAGAATGAAAGCAAAGACGGAGAGTATATATCGAAAATATACCTCCAACCCGTGATTAATCAAAAGTAATTCAAGGCCCTAACCTAAAAAGAAAAGATTAATTAAAACATCATAACATAATCGCTCTAACCTCGGATCATCAAGATCGAGTACAAGGAGGATTAGTTAATCATAATGGAGTGGAGGAGGGGAGATGAGTAGAAAAGCATATGAAGGAACACATGTAAAGGAAGAACACTTTTATTAATGAAAAAAGGCAAGTTACACTATTGAAATTGAAATTACAAGTGCATGAAAATTAAATCCTATTCTAGCCCTATATTAAGCACTAAGCAACACTAAAGATTACAAAGAAAGCTAGGGCAACTAAATATTAAACCATGATTAAGCAAAAATTACAAAGGAAGAGAGAGAGAGAGAGAGAGAGAAAGAATAAAAAACTCAAGAACCAAAGGGGCAGCACCTCCCCCTCTCAACCAAAAGCTTGCTGAAATGGAGAGGGGGGGTCTCAATTTATAGAAAAAATCTCGGGTTGGTCACGCCCTCCGACACGCCCTAGGGGGGGCGTGTCAGGGGGCGTGACAGTACTATGTTGACCTCGGGCTCTGGATTCTGGCGGGAGGGATGATTGCTTCGGTACGTCGGTGGTCACGCCCTAGGTCACGCCCATGATAGGGGGGCGTGACAGGCATGTCATGTCCAAATCATTGGTCGGAAATCCGTCAGTCGTCGAAAAGTTGATGTCACGCCCCAGGTCACGCCCGTGACGGGGGGCGTGACGGTACTGTTTGCGTGCTGAGGTGGAACGACATTTAATGCGGCGGCAGGCTTTTCGGTAGAGGGCGACACGCCCCTGGTCACGCTTGGTGACATGCCCAGGGAGGGCGTGTCAGGGGGCGTGACAGCGGTTTTGACCGTTTTTCTGTCCCTTCCAACAGGAGTCCTCGGGATCGGGTGACACGCCCTAGGTCACGCCCAGGGAGGGCGTGACAGGGGGGCGTGACAGGTCATTTTGGACAATTTTCTGGAAACCTGCAAAAAGACAAGAAAAAATCAGTGGCAATAATATTTACATAAAAATGATAAAAATAAACTAATAATAGACATAATTTGGACAATATAAAATAGAAAATACGATAATAGTTTAGGATACAAAACGTATTATCAAATTCCCCCAAGCTTAAGCTTTGCTTGTCCCCAAGCAAAAATATAAAAACTAGAAATTTATAAAAAGGACTAATCAAAAAGTTCTAATTATGCCTACACAAGTACTATGCGAAATTCTAAGTAAGGAAAAGGTGAAATGTAAGTCTAAAACAATTATTTAGGTATGGTAAAACTTTTATAAACTTTACTTAATAAAAACAAGTCATCCAAAATTTTAACGAGATTTTTTTAAATGGACTTAAGTAAAGCAACGAAAATGAAAAACACGCATTGAGTTGTTACTGGATCCAAGCAACGCATTATAATTATATCAATTTAATTAACAAAAATCTAGGTTTAAATCCAAAACTAAAACTGATTTACTGTTTTTCTTTTCTTAGTTATTAAATAAAAATCAACAAGCGTGAATCAAAAGGACTTAAATAGGACAGAAACGTTTGGCTTAGGAATATGATTAGGAGTGGAATTCAAAGATAAACGTGAAGGTTTAAAATCACACTAAAACAAAGTAAAGAGTTTCAAAAACTTTCATAAAAATATATACACTTTTTTTTTCTTTTTCTTTTTAATTTTTTTTTTTTTCAAAACAAAGGCCATAAAATTTTTATTTTCTTTTTGAGTTGGCCAAACAAAAATAAACATCACTTTCAAACATACTTATTTTTTTTCGAAAACCTTTCTCCCACAAAAAACACAAAATACCCTATCAAAATCGTCAAAATAACTTATGAAACTCAAAAAGGCTAGTGTGATTCGATAGGTTGGAAATTTTGGCTTTGGTGAAACTGAAATGAAGGGAGGAGCTATCAAATGAAATCGGAAAAAGGCTCAAAAACGGCTAACTAGTGGTAAAAGTTTTTAGGTTGGCAGGAAAGCTCAAACGAAAACAAAAACGGCCTAAATCATTTTCACGCTTTTGAATTTATTTAAAACAAAGGTTTGAAAAATTTTCAAAAAGCGAGTCCTAGATAATAAAAGAAGATTGATGAAATTAACTTGAAAATAGAAATAATAGGTGACTTGGATCGTTCACATCTACTACGTTATTCAAAAGTTGACTTTACAAAAATTATTCAAAAACGAAAAAGAAAATAGTGGATGATGAATTTTTAAGAAAGTAAAGAAAATAAACAACAAAAAACCATAATAGAAATGCGAGTTTTAGAAAAATATTTCACCTTAACATGCTACCAGTGAATTAGAAACACAGCATGGCCAACATTTTACTTGTGAAACATAATTAAAAAGAACGATTAGAAATATTATAATTAACTAAGTTGTTTATAGGAGATTTTGAGTAAAACAAAACTAAAAACTAGGGGTACTATTGAAATACCAAAATGTCTAAACTATTCAAAAACACATATATTTTTTTTAATTTAATTTTGTGAAATATTCTCTTTTTTTTTGGATTTTGGATTTTTTTCTCTTTTTTTTGGAATTTTAAGATATTCATTTTTTTTGGAAATATTTACAATATATACAAAAAGAAGATTATTTACACTACTCAAAAATGAAGGAGGATATCCTCCCCCAAGCTTAAAACAGACATTGTCCTCAATGGCTAAAGAAGGGGATTGGAGAAGGAGAGAAAAATAAAGTACAGAATTGAAAGACAGAATTGAAATACAGGTACTTCCCCGGATTTATTTGCTGCGAAAGCTGAGTGATGCCGCTCACCGAATGTCTTCTTTGGACTTTGTGATGGATTCAGCAATGTTGGAGCAGGCGATCGCAGAAGCATCAGCTTGTCGGAGCCGTCCGAGGCAAAAATTGTAAAATAAAGAAAACAGAAAAAGATAACTTGGGTTGCCTCCCAAGAGCGCCCTTTGGTTAAAGCGTCGTTGAGCTCGATGCATCAAAAAATAATTTTGTCCAAAAATATTGTTGTCCCGAAATAAAATTGTCTTTAGCAAAAAATTAAAAGTTTCAGATTACAGTTCGTGAAGCAGAAACTTAATAATGTTTGGACTGACATCATCATCACCAGAAAAGTAGAGTTTAAGACGCTGACCATTCACTTTGAAATTACCCTTATCAGGGTGAGAAATTAAAACAGTTCCATATGGAAATACTTCTAAAACAGAAAACGGGCCAGACCAGCGAGATTTTAATTTGCCCGGAAATAAATGTAAACGAGAATTATATAAAAGGACTTGGTCGCCCGGCTTAAAGTTTTTAGGGTGCCTTAAGTGTTTATCGTGTAAACGCTTCGTCCGCTCTTTATAAAGTTTATTATTTTCATAAGCATAAGAGCGCCACTCGTCGAGTCCATTTAGTTGAAATTTTCGAAGGTCACCGACTGAGTGGGGATCGAAGTTTAAAAAATTTAAGGCCCAAAAGGCGCGGTGTTCTAACTCTACGGGCAGATGGCACGATTTTCCATAGACCAGCCGATACGGCGTACATCCGAGGGCGGTTTTGTACGCTGTTCGGTAGGCCCATAGAGGATCGTCAAGTTTGGTTGACCAGTCTTTTCTAGAAGTTGAAACAGTCTTTTCTAATATTCTTTTTATTTCTCTATTAACTACTTCGACTTGACCGTTAGTTTGGGGGTGGTAGGCAGTGGACAGTTTATGCGTAACGCCGTATTTAGTAAGGATTTTTGAAAATTGCGCGTTACAGAAATGGGAACCCCTATCGCTAACGATTGCGCGTGGCGTACCGAATCTAGAAAATAATTTCTTTAAAAACGTGACTACAACTCGGGAGTCGTTCGTAGGAAGAGCTTGGGCCTCAGCCCATCGTGAAACATAATCACAGCAACTAAAATATATTTGTTTCCGAAGCTAGAAGGAAGGGGGCCAACAAAATCAATTCCCCAGAGGTCGAAAATTTCGCACTCTAAGAAATAATTTTGCGGCATTTCATTTTTATTAGAGATGTTGCCCGACCGTTGGCAACTATCACACCTGCTCACAAAGGCTTGTGCATCCTTAAACAGGCTAGGCCAGTAAAAGCCTGCGCAAAGCACCTTATGAGCGGTGCGAGCAGCTTGATAGTGCCCACCTGTCGGATCTTCATGCAAATGTTTTAGAATATCAATTCCTTCATCAAAAGAAACACATCTCCTTATCACTTGATCCGCACAAATTTTGAAAAGATGCGGGTCTTCCCAAAAGTAGTTCTTCAGCTCAGAAAAGAATTTCTTCTTTTGCTGAGAGGAGAACTCTTTTGGGAGCACCCGGGCCACTAGATAGTTGGCGATGTGTGCGAACCAAGGAGAAGTAGATGTATTAACTAAAAGCAGCTTCTCATCAGGGAAATAGTCATTAAAAGATTTTTCATTTAATTTTTCTATAAAGGGGTTATCTAATCTGGATAGATGGTCGGCGGCCAAGTTCTCGGCTCCTCGCTTATCACGGATCTCTAAGTCAAACTCCTGGAGGAGTAATACCCAGCGAATCAAGCGAGGCTTGGCATCCGTTTTGGCAAGAAGGTACTTGAGGGCCGAGTGGTCCGTAAAAACAATGATTTTTGAAAGAGTAATGTAAGGGCGGAATTTATCAAACGCAAATACTACAGCTAAGAGCTCCTTCTCGGTTGTGGTGTAATTTTCTTGTGCAGATGTGAGGGTTTTACTAGCGTAATTGATGGGGTGGAAGTTTTTAGATATGCATTGACCTAACACGGCTCCCACCGCAAAACTACTCGCATCGCACATAATCTCGAAAGGAAGGTCCCACACCGGAGATATCATAATCGGTGCGTTAATTAACTTTTCTTTAATTGATTCAAAGGCAGAAATACAAGAGTCATCAAAAATGAATGGAGCATCTTTTTCTAAGAGATGGGTGAGGGGCTTTGTGATCTTGGAGAAGTCATTTATAAAACGGCGATAAAAACCAGCGTGGCCTAGGAAACTTCTTATAGATTTTATGTTTGTAGGCGGCGACAACTTCTCAATAACTTCTATCTTGGCAACATCTTCCTCAATACCTTTAGCAGAAATTAAATGACCCAAAACTAACCCTTCCCTAACCATAAAATGGCATTTTTCCCAATTTAGGGCAAGGTTAGTTTCTTCGCATCGTTCTAAGACTTTTTCGAGGTTTTCTAAACATCTATCGAAGGAATCGCCGAACACGGAGAAATCGTCCATGAATACCTCCATAATGCTTTCTACGTACTTGTCAAATATTGCGAGCATACATCGCTGGAATGTAGCTGGCGCATTGTATAATCCAAACGGCATTCTTCGGTACGCGAAGGTGCCGAAGGGACAAGTAAACGTAGTTTTCTCTTGGTCCTCGGGAGAGATGGGTATTTGAAAGTACCCCGAGAGGCCATCGAGAAAACAATAAAAGCTATGGCCGGAGAGACGTTCTAAAATCTGGTCGATAAATGGTAAAGGAAAGTGGTCCTTGCGGGTGGCGTCATTTAACTTACGGTAATCTATGCACATACGCCAACCCGTCACCGTCCGCGTCGGGATTAATTCATTATTCTCATTACTAACTACGGTTATCCCTCCCTTCTTTGGAACTACCTAAACGGGGCTAACCCACTTACTGTTCGATATAGGGTAGATAATTCCTGCGTCTAATAGTTTCATAACCTCGCCCTTGACTACTTCTTTCATGTTTGGGTTTATACGGCGCTGAGGTTGGATAGAGTTACGCGAATTATCTTCCATTAAAATTTTATGGGTACAGAAAGATGGGCTTATGCCCTTGATATCAGAAATTTGCCAAGCAATAGCCCGACGATGCTTACGTAGAACTAGAAGAAGTTTATCATTTTCCATATCTGTGAGGTAGGCCGAAACGATAACTGGTAACTTGGAGTCTTTTTCTAGGAAAGCATACTTAAGGTGTTCGGGAAGTTCTTTAGGTTCTAAGGTAGGAGGTTCTTCATAAGAGGATTTTGAGATTCTTTCTTTTTCAAAAATAATATCTTCATAAACTTTTTTATAAGGAACGTAATAAGGGGTGGGGCTAGCAGCTAAGACGGCTTCCTGTAGTGATTCAGTGGGAAGAAAAGAGGAAGAACAAAAATCAGAAAATTCTTTTTCAAACTCAGAAAGACAATAAGAAGATTCATCACTTCCTTGCAGTGATTCAGTTGTAAGAGAAGAGGAGCAAAAAGTAGAAAATTCTTTTTCAAAGTCGGAGAGGCAGTAGGAAGGATCATCACTCACGGCGTCTACGAAAAAACATGAGTCATCGTTCGCTAAGGTGTTCTTCATCGAAGGGGTGATAGAAAATGTGACTTCGTCGTCGCCGACTCGAAGAAAGAGCTTACCATTGCTTACGTCAATGATGGCTCGGGAGGTGGCAAGGAAGGGTCGGCCAAGGATTAGGGGAACCTCGACGTCTTCTTCGATGTCCAAAATGACAAAGTCCACCGGGAAGATAAACTTGTCGACTTTCACTAGAACGTCCTCCACTATTCCTAACGGGTATTTGACGGATCTATCGGCTAGCTGGATACTCATACGCGTGGGGTTAAGGCTACCAATTCCTAACTTTTTGAACAATGAAAAGGGCATCAGGTTTATACTCGCGCCTAAGTCGGCTAACGCGTGTTTAACAAAAAGATCACCGAAGACACACGGGATAGAGAAACTACCCGGGTCACTAATTTTCTTCGGCAAACCATTTGTTAAAACGGCGGAGCACTCGGCGTTTAGCGTGACGTGCGAAAGATTCTCTAACTTCTTCTTGTTTGTGAGGAGGTCTTTAAGATATTTGGTGTATTTCGGCATCTGCGAAATAGCCTCGTGGAAGGGAAGATTAATGTGGATTTGTTTGAAGATTTATAAGAAGCGGGAGTACTGATCATCTTGACATTGTCTATTAAGTTCAGAGGGGTATGAAGGAGTTGAATTATTTTTGAAGATGGGTGGTGGAGTGAGATTATTTTCTAAAATAGGGGTGATTACTTCTTCAGCAGAGGGTGGAAGCGGAGCGGAGCTTTGATTTTTAAAAACGGGAGTGGAGCTTTGATTTTTAGAGGCGGGAGCGGAGCTTGCCTCGGGCTCTTCACTTACCATACCGGAGACTTGCTTCCCACTCCGAAGAGTTATAGCTTTCGCTTGCTCTCTCGGGTTGGGTTCGGTATTGGAAGGAAGAGACCCTGTGGGTCGCTCAGAAATTATTTTCGCGAGCTGTCCTACCAGATTTTCTAAACTTTTTACGCTTCCGGTTAAAGTTCTTATGGTAGCGTCATTTGTGGTGATGTATTTAGAAAGTAATTCCTCCAAGCTTGGAGGTTTTGGGTAATTTTGAAGAAGTGGTGGTGGTGGTGGTGCAGAAAAATCATTTTGCGGGGGTGGGCGCATCGCATTCGATGGATTACTCCATGAAAAGTTCGGATGATTTCTTAAAGCAGGGTTATAACTATTCGGAAAATTAAAACCAGGCGGATGAAAATTCGCAGCAGAAAAATTATTAAAAGCAGTTCTAGGCATATTATTAACATAATCTAAATGTTTTGGAGTAGGGGTTGCAGATTCCCATACCTGAGGGGCGGAGGCAGCAGTCATCTCCGTTATCTTTTTGCTTAGGATTTCTACTTGCAGAGCGAGCTGGGAGACGTTGTCCACTTCATAGATACCTGCAGGCTTGTTCGGGCGGGACCTAGGCACATTCCACTGATAAGTGTTCATGGCCATGTCCTCAAAAAGCTCAAGAGCGGCTTCCGGGGTCTTATGATTTAAAGTACCGCCAGAAGCTGCGTCTATCATTTGCTTCGTGCTTTGATTTAGCCCGTTATAAAACGTCTGCACTTGTAACCATACAGGCAGCGCGTGATGTGGGCATCGTCTTAATAATTCTTTAAATCTCTCCCAGGTTTCGTATAGGGTTTCAAAGTCTATTTGTCCGAAGGCAGAGATGTCGTTCCTAAGTTTTGCAGTTTTAGCTGGCGGAAAATACTTCGCCAAAAATTTTTCAGTTAATTCATTCCAAGTGGTTATGCTATTTTTCGGAAGTGTGTTAAGCCACTGCTTAGCTTTAGTTCTTAGGGAGAAGGGGAAGAGTCTAAGCCTGATCGCATCATTTGTGACACCATTTATCTTGAAGGTGTCACAAATTTCAAGAAAGCTAGCTATATGTGCGTTCAGATCTTCATCTTGAAGTCCGTCAAATTGCACATATTGCTGCACCATTTGAATTATGCTAGGCTTTAGTTCGAAGTTATTATTTGCTATAGCAGGGCGGACTATACTTGATTCTGTTCCCTCGAGGTTTGGTCGTGCATAATAGGACATAGTCCTTTGCATGGCCTCATCTACGTTGGGTTCTTCCATTCTTAAAGTAGCAAATGACTCGGAGTCCTCAACCGGCACTTGGATAGTAGGACCTTGAAATCGCGATCTTCTCCGAAGAGTACGCTCAATTTCGTGGTCCAAGTCCAAAATAACTGACGGACTCCCGCGGGTCATGCACTAAAAGAACAGAAAAGAAGAAGAGGAAGAGAAATAGGATAAACTAGAAAAAAGATTAGAAATTTTTTTCTTTTTGAAATAGATTTTTTTTTATAGATTAACTCCCGAACTTCCCAAGGACTACCCCGTGAAGGGTTCACAAGATACTAGACAAGACAGTGGCGCTTAAAGCCCTTTGCCCTTCTCGAGAGAATTAGGTGGCGTAGAAAAATTGTGAGGTTAGTTTCTATTAAGAGCGATGATAAATTTTTTTTTATTTTTAAAATTTTAAAGGAAGAGGATGAGAAAGAGAGGAGATAAAATTAATAGGTTCGTGTTTTCAAAATATCAACGGAAGTTGGTTCCCCGGCAACGGCGCCAAAAACTTGTTGCGCGCTAGGGTTCGAAGAAAATAAACGCAACCGAACTAGCAACCCGATGAGGCAAGTATACCTATCGAATTGTAGCAAGGGGACACAAGTGTCGTATTGAAATCCGGGAACTGTTGGCTAAGCTTACTCACACGAACGCTATTATCTTATCGACGGAAAAACTAGGGTTTTAGAAAATCTAAGTGCAAGGGAGGAATTAAAGCTATACTAGAAAGAGAACTACCGCAATTAAGTTAAGCTATTAAGCAAAGAACTATGCTAGAAAGGAAACTACTGCAGTTAATTAAGGAGCACAAGATAGGCGATTACTACGAAAGGTAGAAAATATGAAATATAAATGCACTCAATCAAGATTCACCTCGGCTAAAGACGATTAAGAAAATGCGATAAAAATCTGAACTTAATAGGATAAAGGTCCTTGATCGTGGAGGTTCCTAAAGCTTGAACACGCTTCTCTCGAAGTCGTGCCCAACTGAGTTTAGGAAGGTCCGACCGACTCTCGTCTAAATCGGAGGCCTAAAACTCGCTTTACGCGGTGAACCCCACTATTGGATTTTACTCCAATCCGGGAGATTTGGACGTCTGCCTCTCTCTCGAGGGGTGCGTACAACTCCCTTTAATCTTGAATGCTCACTTCATTCTTTCGGCCTCTCGGCTAGCCCAGAATCAAAGCAAAGGCGGAGAGTATATATCGAAAATATACCTCCAACCCGTGATTAATCAAAAGTAATTCAAGGCCCTAACCTAAAAAGAAAAGATTAATTAAAACATCATAACATAATCGCTCTAACCTCGGATCATCAAGATCGAGTACAAGGAGGATTAGTTAATCATAATGGAGTGGAGGAGGGGAGATGAGTAGAAAAGCATATAAAGGAACACAAGTAAAGGAAGAACACTTTTATTAATGAAAAAAGGCAAGTTACACTATTGAAATTGAAATTACAAGTGCATGAAAATTAAATCCTATTCTAGCCCTATATTAAGCACTAAGCAACACTAAAGATTACAAAGAAAGCTAGGGCAACTAAATATTAAACCATGATTAAGCAAAAATTACAAAGGAAGAGAGAGAGAGAGAGAGAGAGAGAGAGAGAGAGAGAGAGAAAGCATAAAAAAACTCAAGAACCAAAGGGGCAGCACCTCCCCCTCTCAACAAAAAGCTTGCTGAAATGGAGAGGGGGGGTCTCAATTTATAGAAAAAATCTCGGGTTGGTCACGCCCTCCGACACGCCCTAGGGGGGCGTGTCAGGGGGCGTGACAGTACTATGTTGACCTCGGGCTCTGGATTCTGGCGGGAGGGATGATTGCTTCGGTACGTCGGTGGTCACGCCCTAGGTCACGCCCATGACAGGGGGGCGTGACAGGCACGTCATGTCCAAATCATTGGTCGGAAATCCATCAGTCGTCGAAAAGTTGATGTCACGCCCCAGGTCATGCCCGTGACGGGGGGGCGTGACGGTACTGTTTGCGTGCTGAGGTGGAACGACATTTAATGCGGCGGCAGGCTTTTCGGCAGAGGGCGACACGCCCCTAGTCACGCCTGGTGACACGCCCAGGGAGGGCGTGTCAGGGGGCGTGACAGCGGTTTTGACCGTTTTTCTGTCCCTTCTAGCAGGAGTCCTCGGGATCGGGTGACACGCCCTAGGTCACGCCCAGGGAGGGCGTGACAGGGGGGCGTGACAGGTCATTTTGGACAATTTTCTGGAAACCTGCAAAAAGACAAGAAAAAGTCAGTGACAATAATATTTACATAAAAATGATAAAAATAAACTAATAATATACATAATTTGCACAATATAAAATAAAAATACGATAATAGTTTAGGATACAAAACGTATTATCAGTGGCCGTGTGAGCCTGCACCTGTGATATTATGTTTATTCACTATATTGCTTGTTACGCTAACAAGTGTAGGGAAGGAGCTTTGCCTCCCCGAGTTTTGGGGCGGAATCGTTATATTTTGTTCAGCTTTAGCTGACCGTTATTCTTGTTTACCACCGTTGCGGTTAATTATGCATGCAGGTGCTGCGGAGCCGAGAGGCAAATAGCGGGCCAAAGCCAAAGTATCTGAGCCGGCCCTCGAAGGCCTTGTTTGTTTACTTATTTAATTCATGTGTGGCCGTCCTGCGAGCCGATGTTTGTAAGACACTGTTTTAAATTTAGTGAACTATTTTAAGTCCATAAGGCCAGTACTTTAAGTACTTTGTATTTCATTCCTTCTGGGTTTTGTTTGTGGACATTCTTGATTGTGGCTGGGTTCTTACTTTTACAACTTAATAAATTTGTTCCGCTAGGTGCTCTGTGTAGGACGTTATGATTGGAAGAATGGTTTCATATAGGAACCTGCCGGTCTGTCCATGGTACATGGCTTCGGGCCCCGGCCGGACCTACTGCTATATGCTATGTGCCGGATAGGGGTGTTATACTATGTCATATTATGCCAGCCAAATTTGGATGAGGCACAATCAAGTATTGTTCGACCCACTATTGCGATCAATAACATTGAATTGAAGCCAAGCATCATTAAAATGCTACAACAATCGGTATAATTTGATGGGCTTCAAGATGAGGACCCAAATACAAATATTTCTAACTTTTTAGAAATTTGTGATACTTTTAAAATTAACAAGGTTTCTGATGATGCCATTCGACTAAGGCTTTTTCGTTTTTCTTTGCGCACCAAGGCTAAGCAATGGTTGAGTTCTCTTCCAAGAGGCTCCATTACTACTTGGGCTGAGATGACGGGAAAATTTCTCATGAAATATTTTTCGCCCGCTAAGACTACCAAATTGCGAAATGATATTACTTATTTCTCCCAAGTTGATTCGAAAACATTATATGATACTTGGGTGCGATTCATGGAATAGCTTCGTCGTTTTCCGCATCATAAAATCTCCTATTGGTTGCAAGTACAAACATTCTATAATGGCCTCAATCAACAAACGACGCAACATATTGATGCCACCGCCGGTGGAACATTAAATAACAAGACACCGGCGGCTGCCTAAGAACTTATAAAAGGTATGACCATGAATACGTATCAGTGGAGTACACCTCGATCTCATCCACCTAAATTGTCTGGGATGTACAAAATAGAGACGGTTTCTAATTTATCTCTACAGGTTGAGAAACAACAAAAATAGATGAACGTGATGACTGCTTCCTCGTCTACACCTACCTGTGGGCCCCAATATTGGGAGCCTTCTACTATTACCAAGCATGTGGATTACATGGGTAATTCGAATCGGCCACCTTATAATTTGGGTAATAATTTTGGTAATACCTATCACCCGGGTATAAGGAATCACCCTAACTACTCTTAGAGTAATCCGGGGAACACGCCTCGCCCACCTAACACCATTCCTCCAGGTTATTTTCCACCGCAAGCTCCAAAAGCTCCCAATCTCAAGGAGTTGTTCACCAAATATACGACTACAAATGATGCCAACATCCGGAATCTCACCGGATCTCTTCGTAATTTGGAGACCCAAATTGGGCAAATCGCTAAAATGCTCTCTGATCTCCAATAAGGAGCTATACCGGGTAATAGGGAGCCAAACCCAAAGGAGCAAGCAAAAGCCATCACTCTACGGAGCAGGAAGGAGGTAGCCAGTTCTCCAATTCCGGTTGATACTTCTCTAATTCTGGCTGATACGGAGGTAATAATTTCTTCATCTTCTCCTTCACTTAAGCCTTCTATTTCTAATTAACGAAAAGCTTATCAACCACCTCTTTCCTATCTGTCTTGAATGCAAAAAGACCGGGTGGATGAGCATCATGATAAATTTTAAGACATGTTTAAACAAATTCAAATAAATTTACCATTTTGCGAAATAATAGCACAAATGCCGAAATATGCCAAATATCTCAAGGATCTTTTATCCAATAAAAAAAAACTTGAGGATATCTCCATGGTTCAGTTGAACGCGAAGTGTTCGACAATTTTACTTAATAAATTACCTAAGAAATTACCCAATCCGGGTAGTTTCTCTATTCCTTGTTTGTTTGGTGATTTATTAGTAAAACGTGCGTTAGCCGATTTAGGTGCCTCAATTAATTTAATGCCTTATTCTTTAGTGAAGAAATTGGGCTTTGGAGAGCCTAAGACCACAAGAATGAGCATTCAATTGGCAGATTAGTCTATCAAGCTCCCTATGAGGATCATAGAAGATGTGCTTGTCAAAGTTGATAAATTTATCTTTGCAGTAGATTTCGTCATCTTTGACATCGAAGAGGACACCGAGGTACCACTCATTCTCGGTCGCCCTTTTCTCGCCACTGTGCACGCCATTATAGACGTTATTAACGGTAAATTTCTCTTTAGAGTCGGAGATGAAGAAGTTACCTTTACGATTGACTCGTCTATGAAAAATTCGCTCTCAAATGACGACTCATGTTACAATTTGGAGGCTTCTCCCGAAAAAGAGTCCACCCTATTTTCTGAAAATATTTGTTCACCTATTTTTCATGATGACAATCTTGAAACTTTAAATTTAATTTCTCATGAAATCAGTAGTAACCATTTGGTCACACGCGCACCTATTTTTGAAACTCTTGAATTAGGTAGCGACCCCTTAAGAATTTCATTTGAGAAACCTCCAACTTTAGAACTTGAACACATGTCAAATCATTTACAATATTTATCTCTAGCGGAGGGTTCCAAACTTCCTGATCATACTTCGTCTTATCTATCCGAAAAGCCAATAATGTAGCGCGCATCACTATGGTCGAGCTCAACGACCATAAACAAAGCGCTCGTGGGAGTCATCCCATGGTTACCCTTTATTTTTATTAATTTTCTTTTTGAGTTTTTACAAGTTTGAAGGACATCGATGCAAGACGATCGGTCGGAGACGAACGTCAAGTCTACGTCATACTTCAAGTCGCTAACTTTTATTTTATTATTGCATTTTAAAAAAAACGAAAACTACAAAAATATATATAAAATAACAAAAAAAACATAAATTTTTTTTTCTCGTACACGCCCCTGTCACAGGCGTGACCTGCAGATCACGGGTGTGTTAGTGGCGAGCCTTACCTTGTACGCAACCTTTTTCCCGTTTGTCTTTAGGCAATGACACGGGCGTGACCAAGATGGTCACGGGCGTATCATGCCCTTATCGCGGGTATCTGAGGAGTTGACCAGGTCTGCCTCGGATTACCTACGGCGTGTTAAATTTTGGCCGACAGGCCCCATTATCACGGGCGTGACCCTAGGGCGTGATAGTGGAATCCGAGGCCCATGCCTCGGATTCCCGCGCGCCTCTCTAGGATACCACTTTCACGCCCGGAGTCACGGGCGTGACTCTGCGAGTCACGGGCATGACTCTGGGGCATTACCCGCAAATCAGAAGCAGCGCGCCTCGGATTCCATCCCGCTTTGACTCATACCTAACACGCCCCCAGTCACGGGCGTGATAGGGGGGCATGACCGACCCGTGATTTCCTATAAATTTGAATTCACCCCCTTCTCTTCTCTCAACACTTCCACCGATCAAACCTCCTATTCTCTGCTTTTTGTGGTCGAACAAACATCTTCTTTTTAATCAAGCCTCGCCACCGCCCATGTTCTTGCGCTTCTTCCTCCGAGCACCCCGCAGATCCCGCCTCCGCGGAGCCATGCTCCTATTCAAAATTGCCACCCAACAACAATGGAGCGAGCATCTGTACGCCAAACACTTTGGCATTTTTTGGATTTTTGACTGGGCGATCCTCACCACCTTCAGAGCAGCAGACGTAGTTCGGGAATTTCTATCAACCACAAGATGGGCTCACCTTTTCTCCATTTCGGAGCCAGCTTTCCTCGAGCTCACCATCGATTTCTTGGCATCTTTTGAGTTCCGTTAGGCAGCACAAGATGATTTCATCATCTTTCGCATGGGCGATTGATGCACCAGCTCACCATCCGCCAACTCAATTTCGTCACGGGCTTTTGCTTAGAGGCCTTTTCACACTCCCCCGCCTATCTCGAACTCTAAACTTATTTTCCTTCTGATTTAAACCTCCTCACCTTCTGCTTGGAAATCAGTAATGACGCCGCCATGTACACCCCCAAGATATCAAAGGGTAGCCACCTCATCTCCCCTTCTTTACGCATTCTCCATAACCTCCTTACCTTTACTCATTCCGACCGCGGTGATAGCTATAATGTGGTGACCTGGGCTGATTTATATATATATATAGTATTTTTTATCGGGCACCACTCAACCTTGGTTATATGCTGACAATCTTATTCCGTCATTAGGCTGAAAATGTGAGGCTGGGGCAGTTCATGGAGGAAATTTTATTACTTTCCTAGCCAAGCAGACCAGCATTTGGGATGCCCTTTCACAGCTCACTTGCATGCAAACCCCACAGGCTCTCCAGTTCCCGACCTTTCATGCCCCTGGCCTAGCGCACCGACATGAGGGTGAGTTTGAGGTTATTCCACTATCAGTCGGTGGTGGGGATCTTGATCTTGATCATGGTGCCAGTCCCAGAGGTACTCATCATTATCCCCAGATTCCACCACCACCTCTGCATTCTGCCCCAACATCCGAACCTTCTAATTATTGGGATCAACAATTTGGGTCAATTCATATGTGCATAGATGAGTTATAGACCAATTTTGACGGTCGTTTCACTACTTTTGATAAGCGCTTTACCAAGCTAGAGCAAAGTCATGCTTCTTCCATGGATCATATTACCCGCGAGTTCATGGCCATGCGAACTTTCTATCAGCAGCCCGGGGATTCTCCCAACCAGGAAGAGCTGTCTTTTCATTTCTTTGGACTTGTAGTGGGTCGCCTCTCTGTATCTGTATCATTTTTTTATTTTCATGTATTTTTTATTGTTATGAAAAAAAAATCTATAAAAAATTTGTTTTGTTTTGCTAATGTCTTACAGGTCGCTTTTGGTACTGCTTTGACATTCTCAGGGAAGTCTCCATTTCTTTCTTTTCTTCATTTTTGTATTGAGGACAATGTATTGCTTAAGTATGGGGGAGGTATATTTCTCAAGCGAAACATAAAAAAAAATTTTATTTTTCAAAAAATTAAATAAAAGAAAACTCTAAAAAAATTATATTTCAAAAATTATATTTTATTATGTATTTTTTTTCAAAAAAATAAAAAAACCAAAAACAATTAGAAAATCACTAATTAAATTTCTTAGAAAGGGACGTTTAGGATATCACCCCATCTTACATCCTAATACCGTTGAGAGCCCTTCACATGGTATATCTCGGGAAGTCTAAGAAATAAAAAAAAATAGGTTTAATTTTTAATTAGAGAAGTCGTTACTTTCATATTTATTCACATGTAAAATTCCTAGTAATTTAACTTTTTCTATAGTGTTTAGAGAATTTTAATGTTTTAATTGAATTTTGAATTTTGGAGTAAATTTATTGTCCATGCTGTGTTTCTAGTTATATGCACGTGTAAGTAAAATTTTATGTAGATCTAAATATTAAGCATATAATTAGATTTTCATTTTTCTAAATGCGTGAAAATGTTTTATTTTACTTTCATTTTGAAAATCGTTAAAATCTAAAATACTTTAGGTGAGTAAGTAGAAGTTTACTAGAGTGATATTTCGTGGATCAAGAAAGAGATATTCTTTCTCGATGTCTAGAACTTGCCCTCTAACTATTCTCAAGACTTTGCATAAGTTAAACACATTACAATAAATATGATTTAGGCAGTTCTTTTGGCCAGTTTGTGACTTTGCACCTGTACCTAAAAAGTTTATCATTGTTAAGCCATTTTGAGCTTATTACCGTATCCTTTTGTTTTAGCTACACCAAGCATTTTACCAAAGCCTAAAAAGCAACCTAATTGCACACCTAAGACCAAGCTTGAGCTTAGATAAACAAACACGGTTTGTGAGTGATTAGGAGCCTTTTCATTTTTGGTGGCTCTTTTCTTAAAAAAAAGTTGATTTATTCTTCTTTTCTCTTCAAAATAAAGACAAATAAAAAAATGAAAGAAAGGAAGAGATAGAAGAAAATTTTCAACATGGTAAAAGAGTTGAAAGAAAAAGTAAGAAAAATACAAAAGGATCATGGATGTGGCTCCGCTCCTAAAGCCATAACAAATTTATGATGTGCAAGCTCTCTCTAGGTTTTGGTGTGACTAGCCATTGTTTGTATCTTTGAGAACCCTTACCAAAAACTTAAGCCTACATTTCAAACTAATTAAGCTCTATTGATTTATGTTTTTAAGTTAAACTAGTGTCGTGGCGAGAGTGTGAAAGGGCAAGCCTATGTCCATCAACATTGATGGATTTCATTGGAGGGTATTTTGATCTTCGTTCGTGCAATGGTATCTTAGTAAACACGCTACACTCTCCATAAATATAATTTTAAGATTTACCCAATTTTTCATTTTAAAAGTAAAAAATAATAGTGGAAACACATTTTAAAAAAAATAAAAACCTAATTTGTATGTTGAGTAAGTTTTTTTTACAAAAATAGCTACAAGCGTAGGCATAAGACATCGCATTTTACTTCTTAGGTTCAATTTTTTTTCTAGCATTTAATATTTTTCTACTCCCTATAGGAAGTTGTTTACTCGGGACTAGCAAACAGATAAGTATAGGGGTATTTGATAACTCTATTTATTCTTATTTTTATTATGTTATTTTTCTATTAATAGTTAGATATTATATTTATTTTTTATAATAAAAAGTTATGATATTAACTACTTTTTATATCTTTTATCTTTATTTGCACTAACAAAATTATTTTAAATCTTGCAGGGCAAATCTGCAGATTATTTGGAGCAAAATAGAAATTTTTCATTCTAGGCCAAGACACACCCGGTGACACGCTCTCCTTGGGCGTGACCAGGGCATGATACAGATGAGCTAAGAACGTCAACGCAAATCGTCGACCAGTGATCGAATAACCTGGACACGCCCTGCGACACGCCCTCCTTTGGCTTGTCTCGTAGGCATGACACCCTTACACGGGGCGTGCCAGCTGGTGGAAGACTGTTAGTCTTCTGCCACATCGGATTAAATTGACATGACCTGGGCACGGGCGTGATCCAGGGCGTATCGAGTGCATTTTAAGCTAATAAAGAAGTCGTTTCTGCCATTGCCGCCAGACTTCCATTGCAGCTTGACACGCCCTGGTCACGGGCGTGACCTGGGGGAGTGACGCCCCCATCAATAGCAGGTTACTCCCATAATTTTCATCTTCCCGCTATTTTCCAGAAATATACTTGACACGCCCTAGGTCACGGGCATGACCAAGAGGCGTAACCTGTCAGTTAACAGATTTTGGCGGTTTATCCTCCAATGTTCCCGGTGTTTCAAGACGATGGTTCCGAGCCTGACATGCCCTAGGTCATGGGAGTGACCTAGGGCGTGACCAACCAGCAATTTTTCCTATAAATTCCAGACACTTTCAGTTGCTCAGGGTCAAAATTTTGGAAGTTGGAGTCTTGTAGTTTGCTGTTTTATTTTGCTGTATTTTCCATTTCTTAGTTTAATTTTACATTGTGAAAGTTTCAATTCAAGTTTGTTTTGCAATTTAATCATGTCTTTCCCTACCTTAGCTTGTATTTCCCTAAGATGAGTAGCTAATTTTCATTTAGCATTTGATCACGATGAAACTTGGAATAAAATAAACTCTTCCTTTTTTATCAAATGTCTTGTTCTTAATCTTGCTCACTACGATTTATCTTTGACTTTTATTTTGTCAATTTCATATTTCGCGGATATGATCTTCGATCTAAGATCCGTATCTTAAATGAACGATAGGTTGCGGATACGAGGAGATCACTCAAGGATAAAAGGTGTTGCATGCACTCCTCGAGAGAGGATGACATAAATCCTAATGATTGGTGTCAAATCCAATAGTGTGGTTCACCGCCTAAAGCAAGCTTAGGGGTTTCAACTGGCTGAGAGGTCTTAATCAATCAACCTAAGGTTAGTCAAAATCATAAGATCGGGAGAAAAGCTTTGGTACTTTAGGAACCTCCATGGTCGAGTGAGCAATTTAAGAACTCGCATTGCTTTATTTTTCAAAAAGGTTTTTTTTATCCCAAGGGGATTCTAGATAAAGTGCTAGCTTCCCCATCATTGAATTTCTCTTTCTTAGTATAACGCTTCCGTTTCCTTGTCCATTTTATTCAAAAACCAAATTTCCCATCCGATAAGATAATAGATCTTCCTTGTGAGTACAAGTACTCGACAAGCCCTGAGTCGATATACGACACTTGATTATATACTCCGAACATTAGGTATACTTGCCTCATCAATTGGAAGCACGCGTTAGCGTGGAGAAAATATCCAAAAGAGATGTATTGTCTCGTGACTAATATTCGAGAAAAGCTCCGTGTAGCTCAAGAGCGTTATGAGAAGTTTGTTAATCGATGAAGGGTCGATCTGGTGTTTGCCGTTGGAGACTTGGTTTTTTTGAAGGTTTCTCTGATGTTTGGTGTTAAAAGGTTTGGAAGGAACCGCAAGTTATACCCCCGGCATGTGGGACTTTTCCAGATTTTTGAGCGCATCAGAGTGTCAGCTTATAGGCTTGAGTTGCCTGCTACATTCCCTGGTGTCCATGATATATTCCATGTGAGCCAGTTATAGATGTGTTTTGAAAATGATCGTCAAGTCCTCAATTCGATGCCCCAGATTCTGTCAAACCTTACGTATGTGTAAGAAACTGTTCGTATTCTGGATTCTCAAGAGCGTGTGTTGCGGAGAAAGACCATCCTCATTGTCAAGATTCTTTGGAGAAATCAAGACGTCGAGAGTGCAATGTGGGAATTAGAATCGGCGATGAGGGAATCTAATCCGCATCTCTTCTCTTAGTTTCGGGTTTATCTTTATGTTTTCAATCACGTTTGATTTTCTCGTTTTGCTGTGGTGTTGGAGTTGTGTTAAGTTTTGGGACGAAACTTCATTTTAGGGGGAGTGACTGTAAAGCCCCCGATTTTTAGATGATTTTATTTGATTTGGTATCGTCAAATTTATGATGCCAGGCCATTACACCACCTTCTTTTTATTAACAGCGTTGCACCGCTCGTGCATTTTTGCGTCCATTGGGTCTGTTTGACCAGTTTGAGTTTTTGAAGAGATTAAATGTATCCATGTTGGAAGCTTTGAGTTTTGAAGTTTTGAACTCGTCTGGTTTTATTCTGAACCGAGAACCCTTGGGTCTC
Source organism: Platanthera zijinensis (assembly GCA_039513925.1). Lineage (NCBI taxonomy): Eukaryota > Viridiplantae > Streptophyta > Magnoliopsida > Asparagales > Orchidaceae > Platanthera > Platanthera zijinensis. Next base: position 85,560,099 of record CM077089.1, read on the forward strand.
GGTGCGTGTTTTTAATCCTTGTGATGACTTTGCTTAAGTAAGCATTTGTTGATAATGCCTCAAGATTGGTGTGTTAGAATCTTGGGTCGTCTCTCCCGCTAAATTCTTAGAGTTGGCATTTCCCTTCAAGAATATTTGGAATTTTCAAAATTTTCCTGTTCAGGTCTCGAGAGGACCTGGAGTTCTCGAGAATTATCCTATAGTACTCAAGATACCTATCTTCAGTACTCAAGTAGAGCGTGCCTGGTTCTCGAGAGGAATTTCTGTTAATACTCGAGTAATCTTCTTCCAATACTCGAGTTATCCCCTAGCTCTCGAGAAGGCCTTATTCTGTTCTCGAGTAAAGTCTTCTCTTCTACTCAAGTAGACCTAGTAGTACTCGTGTAGCCCTTGTTGTACTCGAGTATTCCTTCTAGTACTCGAGTAAACGTCCCTTAGTACTCGAGTAATAACATAGCTCTCGAGAATCCTTATCCTATTCCCTTGTAAGGTCTTCTCTTCTACTCGAGTATCCCTAGTAGTACCGAGTAGCCCTTTCTGTACACGAGTAGTCCTTCTAGTACTCGAGTAGTTCTTTCAGTACTCGAGTAGTCCTTCCCTGGTATTCGAGTAGTCCTTCCAGTACTTGAGTTGTCCCTTCTTCCTTCTCGAGAAACCCATTTCAGCAGACCCCAATTCTTCTTTTAAGTGTGGTTATTCAGATTTGACCCTAAGTATAAATACCTACTTCTTCTTCATCTATTAATCGATCGAAATTCTTTTCGACCTCCGAACCAGAGCGGTGTGAGTGAGTAAGAGTTTGTCCTTCCTTACTCCTTCCGGTGACCGTCGACGGTGCTCCGGTGCTCGAAATCATGAACTAATCGTTGATCCGGAAAGCTATAGTCGAGAGCTACGCCATCGTGGAAAAAATTTCCCCATTCCTTGAATTTTCTCATTAGGGTTTTTCGGCCCTAACCTCTATTTCGGCCATTTTTTTCAGATTTCGACTCCTCCCATCTTCTTTTGCCACGATCTGCGACGTGGAGTAATTCGGTGAATGTTTCCGGTAAAACCAAGGCAAGTTGTGGGTAACCCTCATTTCCACTTCTTCGATTAATGGTAACTATTACGTTCTTCATGTTTGTTAAATTTGTACACCTTTTTCCCCATGGTATCACAATAATTAATCTTCCTAAATAATCACTTGATGTTGTCATGGTAAACAAAAAATTGTCAAGCCATGTTTATTCATTCTTGAAGTGTTTTATTGGCGGCTCTAATCGCATTATCCATCGTTGTTGATTGTGTTAGAATTGATCTAGGCCTTGTAACAATTCCTAGAGGTCCATCAACTGCGTCTTTAATCTAGAATGTCGAGTAGAATCCGACTTTCCAAGTCTCAAGATATATATGGTGGTTTTTTGTGGGTTTTCTTGATTGCGGCATATAGTGGACAAAACTACCTCCGTAATGTTTGATTCCTTTATTAGTACCTTGTGGAAGTATACCAGGTTTTTGGGCATCTGCGGTACACGGTGGAGGGTATGAGACTCTCCCACAGTTAGACAGATATTATATTCGTGAGGGGTGTATCCAGTTGAGTGACCACCTCGCCCGTGTTTTTGGGTATAGTCGACCACAGGTGCCTAATAAAGGTTGTGCAAATTCTTCCTTATGATTTACTTATATTTATAAACTTATAGCCTTGTGCATCTGGTATATTTGTCGATGTACATGACGATTCACGTAAGCGTTCTTTTTTTCCTGTTTGATGCTTTACTTTTGTACTTTACTTCAGTACTGTTGGTCTTGGGTTGGTACCCCTTTTGACCTTTGTTTAATTTGGCTTATCTATCTTCCACTATTTGTACCTTCTTGTTGAGGTGCTCTGTCTTTGGAATGCCTCAGGTTCAGAGCAGTAGAAGATAGCCGTGCTGGTTTTAGAGTTCCTGGGTAGCTGTCTTTATTATGGGTTTGCCTCGCCATAGCGAGGCAGTTTATTGTTTATTTTGTTTTACTCGTTTAGACATATTTTACTGTATGTTGGTTCGTGTCAGTTTGTTGATGCCCACAGGTTTGTTATCTTTGGATACTTACTAGCTGCATAGTTTTCTTTCTATGGATGAGGATTACTTGCTCTCTGGGATGTTTTATGCTAGGAATGCATGTTAGGTATTTTCAAGTATAAAATTTACTATTATTATTTCATGCATTTGCATATTTTAAAATTCTAACTTGTTATATTTAGCGACCGTAAAATCTATCTTTACTACTAATATAAATTTAGGGTCTTGCATAGCATGAGTTGTCTTTGGGGACGTTTATACTCATGTAGGATGTTAAATCTCATGAAGGAAGTATATTTATTCTGCAGTGTATAAACTATTTTCTTTCGTGGACTTGTTGAGCCACCAAGCCGATGGATACAGCTAAATTGCCTTAAAATTGGATTTTTTTCTAAATCTCTTAAAGATCTATCTTTTTGAGTCTAGTTGGAGTTTTGCCTGAGCGTCCGTAGTATACCCTGCTGACGTGGCATCATGACGCGTATTTTCCCTTACTCTTATAGGTTATTAAATGCGGTGAAAATTCGGGTTTTGACATACCCGTCCATGAAGCGATTTCCCAAATGCTGAAGTACGCTATGTACCTCCTGACTAACAAAAAGAATTTAGAGAACTTATCGCACGTCATGCTAAATGTCGTGTGCTTTGTGGTCTTGATAAATGGTTTATCAAAGAAGATCAGTGATCCGGGTAGTTTTTCTAAACCGTGTGTATTTGGTTATATTTTTGTCAAGCCCGCATTAGCCGACTTAGGTGCGAGTATCAATATAATGCCCTTCTTGTTATTTAAGAAGATAGGAATTGGTAGCCACAACCCCACGCATATGGGTATCCAGCTCGCCGATAGATCAGTTAAGTACCCGTTAGGAATAGTGGAGGATGTCTTAGTCAAAGTCGACAAATTAATCTTCCTGGTGGATTTCGTCATATTGGACATCGAAGAAGACATCGAGGTTCCCCTGATCCTTGGACGACCCTTCCTTGCCAACTCCTGAGCTATCTATGACAAAAGCAATGGTAAGATCTTCCTTCGAGTAGGCAATGACGATGTGACTTTCTCTATCACCTCTTCGATGAAGAACACCCTAGAGAATGACGACTCCCATTTTTTCTTAGACACCTAAAGTTATGAATCTTCCTACTGCTTTTCTTATAGTGAAAATAAATTTTTTGGTTTTTGTCCTCCCTTTACCCCTCCAATGGAACCTCTGCAAGAAGCTGTCACGGCCATAAGCCCCACCCCTTTTAATTTTCTGTTTAAAAAAGTCTACGATGACATAGTATTTGAAAAAGAAAGAATTCGAAAACATCTTATGAAGAACCTCCTACCCTAGAATAGAAGGAACTACCCGAACATCTTAGGTATGCCTTCTTATAATAGAACTCCAAGCTACCGGTAATAGTTTCGGGCCACTTGACTGAAGTACAAAATGATAAACTCCTGCTAGTATTACGTAAGCATCGCTGAGCTATTGCTTGGTAGATTTCCGATATAAAGGGCATATGTAATCCCCCCCTTTTTTTTTGAAAACCCGGGGTCTTATGCCCAGAACCGCCGCTTTGAGGTGACACCTTTGCACCCGGGAAGGTCGTCACTACAACGCGCCGATTCTGCCGGCCTTTTCGATCATAATAAGTAGCAAGCAAGAAGAGTAAGCAAGTCCACCAGAAGAAAATATCACATATAAATAAAAAGTCCACAAAGGGAGTGTCCACAGAAATCATCAGAGAACAAAGATACTAGAAATATAAGGGCTCACGCCCGGTACATCAAGTCCTCACTACAAAATCACTCAATGCGGAAGCAAAACTAAAACTCTAATAAAGGTCGGGACTCACGGTCCCTGCAGTCTGGACTCCAGTGCTAGACTGCCCCATCTCCAAGCATACCGGCCTCCTAGGATGCTCCTCCGGGCTGGGCTCCGTGATCCCCTAATATGATATGGTTCTAAAACCGTTAGTCTAAAAGACTAAGCCCTATTATCCCCCACCCCTTCCCCCATGCTCTAAGGCACCGGGTGGAGAGGGAGAAAGGGAGGACATGAAAGTGGAGATAAATTCCAAAACAGATAATGGTGGACCTAACTAGCAAGTTATAACAGGTGAATAATCTAAGTGTTGTAATAGATATAACAGAAAGGAAGTAAGTAAGAAATTAAGCCTTTGCTTATGTGAGTACACATAAGCCAAGGGATCTTTTGCAAGGCTCCCATCGTATAACGCGTCCCATACCGCTTATACGTTGGGGTGTCGTTTATCAAGCAGCAGATATACATATATCAAATTGACCTTAATTTATAAACATGCCCACACAGGCTTATAGACCAAGGGGTCGTTTTGCAAGTCCTAAAGTATAAGCGTCCCATTCCACTTATATTTTTGGTATCAAGGTTGTTATGAATGATTATGACATGTAGCTATATGGTGGGTTATGATGTTCAAGCAGTGCAACTCACACACCCAACTTTATGTACACAAACCTTTAGTTCCCCCTTTCTGGAGATAACTCCCATGGTTACGCCCGTAGAGGCAAACGGAAGCGGTGGGTTGGGCCTCGCCCACCTCAAAACCAGTAAAAGCACCACTAGTCTGACCTGTCGTATGCCCTCAATGCCTGGTGCACGAGGCGGACTCCTGCGTACTCTTGCCGACTGGTCTGCCGAACTTAACCTTGGCTAAGTGCTAGTCACCTTGCTGAGTCAACGATATTAGTGTCGGTGCAATCCAACTCCCCGATATCGAGAACCCACCACCTTATTCTTTCCTATTTTTATGCACATGCAGCAGATTAATATATAATAATTTAAAGTGTCAAACTCCCGGACTAAACCGTCTGTATTAACCACAACCGAGACTAAGCTCCCCGGACTAGACCGTCCAGCTCATCTCCAAACTTCATCCCTTAAACACACCACGAGACGGCGCCCCCATTGAACACCTCGGGAACGACTTAACCATTACCAACCCTAACTAATGTGAGTGTGTGCAATGCGAATCCCTATTAGGCTAATTACTCTTTCGGTTTGTTTTTAAGATTTACGTTAGCTAGGACTGCCTCCGAATATACCCTGTGAGGGGTTCTCAATAGGCACTAGGAACTATGATGGTAGTAATAGCCCAAAGTTCCCTTTCGCAAGGCACTTATTGTTATTGGTTGTTTTTCCCTTACCCTTTCCCTTTATAAATTGCATCAAACTAAACCTAGGGTGAATTTGACTCTTCACTCTTACGGGGACGGCGATCTTTCGTCGGTCCCGCGCACCTTCTAGAGCACATCAACTCATTCCTCACCACACTTGAAACCTCCTAGGGGATCCATCCTCTTTCTTTAAATCCAACCAATACAAGCTGTCCTTACGCTAACCCAAACCTTATCCTGTTACTCATTTCCCAAAGTTACTAACTACAGACCACCTTATACTAAGTAATGTCTAAGATAGGATGTCCATTGTGTTTTTCATCCGAACAGTCTAAGTTATTTACTGGGGGCCTATCACGACATAATTGAATCAATTCCCGGTTATAACAATTTTCTCAATTAATCTATTAATTAATTAATTTTACTAAAATCCAAGGTCTTCCAAATTTGAACAAGGAGTATACTTTTCAGTCATGTATAAATCATAATAAATTTAAGACAAATACTACTATGTCTAAAAATGATATATCCAAGGTTTGGAAATTTTCACTAAGGTTAAGGGGCCTAAACATATTTTTGCAATAATCCATTCCTTTCATGTCTAATGAATAAACTACATCAGATTCTCTTCTAAATAATTTGGATTAATTACAGGGTACTAGAAATATCATGAAAACAGTACTATAAAAGTTTCATAATTTTCCTGCTGGAAATTAATTTATAATAAATCATTTACTAAAAACCTAATCTAGCATGCTTGTGAATCAAGTACTATATTCATAACTCCAAAAATCCAGAATGAAATCCCACTGATTCAAAATGATTTAAAAACCCTATTTACCAACATTCATAATTTTCCAGAAACTATTTATGCCATAAAATATTTTTAAACCATAAAGCCCTTTAATAACACTTGTGAAAGAACTACTCTATTTATTCAACATAAAATTAAAATAAAATTCATGAGCATTCCTACTGGCCAACGACATCTAATTTCAGAGTTTCAAGGGGCCTTATTTGGATTAAAAATCTTTAATAAATAAAACATCAAATAGGGCTATACCCATATTCGTGAATGAAGTACTAAAAACAATAATCCAAAATTTCTAGTAAAATCAGCCAAGGGTCCTAACTACCCTAGAAACACTCAACCCAGGTTTCATAGCCTTTGAGTGCATTTAAACAACTACTTTGACCTAAAAGCCCTTCTACTCTAAAACTAGGGTTTAGGTTTTGAGGTACCTACCTACCTCAAAATTCTCTAATATTACAACCAGAGGGTTAAATACCCATTAACTACCTCTCCACCAAAACCCAAGGCCATACAAGGGCATTTGCCCCTATCTCCTTCACAAGCCCCCAAAGTCCACATTTAGGGTTTGAACTTGGGCCCTAGGGTAAACTTACCCTAATCCATCCCATTTTCCCTAAGGGAGTTCTTAGGAACATTTTAAACCAGTGGTCAGAATATCAACCTCTGTTGAGGTGAGATGATCACACAAGTGTCAAAAGAACCTTTCCCTAAGCTTCCCTTCACTAGGTCAAAACTAGGGTTTAGAGGATTCCTATACAAAACTCAACCAAATGAGTTGAAATTTGAACCAGACCTAAATACCTATACCAGGGATACCTCACCAAAATTTGGGAGGGTATGGAGGTCATTTGACCCTTTAAATATCTTACCCTAGCTTTTCTAGGGTTAGGGCAAAACCCTAAGCTACACTATCCCAAATGGTCTCCAATATTTACAGGAGCTAGATCTAGGTAATAATAAGCCTCTGTACAAAATTCAGGGAATTTGTACCAAGGGTTAGGTGTGGGGAATTATTTTAAAATCTGCCCTACATATAGGACCTACCCTAGTAAAATGGCCCTAAAAGTCAGTAGACTTGTCCTAAAATTTTCCACAACATATCAAACTGTAGATAATAAAAATACCTACAACATTTATATAGATCATCTTTGATGAAAGTGCCCCTAAATGGCCTAAATAATTTTTATAACAAATCTGCCCTAATTCTAGGACATACCCATAATAAAATGGCCCTACAGGTCTTGGTTCTTTACCAAAATTTCACCACAGCATATCAAATTGTAGGTATTTAAAGGACCTACAACTTTCATGCTATAAACCTTTTTAGGAGGTGCCCAGAAGGGGCCTAAATTCCATTTACAGTAAATCTGTGTAAATAAAATACAGAAAATTGAATATATAAAATCATTAAACTTATTTAATAGGGGTTGCACGAATCTTAAAGCAGAATCCAACGGAGGCTGTTCGTCTTCTCCGATTGAGCAGAACTTCAGGCCGTGGGGGAGGTGTTTTCACGGGCCATATCCCGGCGGCCTGAGGCGGCGCCACCACCGGAAAACGTCTCCTATGTGTTCCCGGTGGTGGGGGCTTCCCTTTGCCGGAGCTAGGGAGGCCGGAGGTGGCGGCGCCGCCCCTACCCGAGAGCTCCAAAAGTCCATGAAAATTGGAATTTTTCTGAAATTTAAACTCCTATTCCGTCTTGTTTGAGCAAGACATCAACTCCTAAACATTCCTAGGATCTAAGCATGGAAAAAGAGGTGAGGGAGGACCTGAGTTCGGGCTTGGATGCGGGTGGAGCGACGGGAATGCTTGGCGGCGGCGGCGATGGCATTTCCTCTTCTTGGTGGCTCCGGCATGGTTCTCCCTCCTATCTAGGGTTTCGAAATCCGTCTCCCTAGCATGTTGATGAGGTATAAATGCCCGGAGGGGAGGGGGGAGGCGGTTTTGAAAATGGCCATTAAAGCCATTAATGGCTAAGCTCGGCCATGGAGGAGGGGGCTGAACCAGGGCTTAGGTGCCCGGGAAATAGATAGAAACTTCTCCCCTTCCCCAGGGGAGTTCAATTCACCATTAAGGGTGGCCTTTGGCCTCCATTGGCCGAACCCCTTCATTCCCTTTTTTTTCTTATTTCTCTCTCTCCTCCTTATTTCTCTAAATTTAGGCTTCTCTCTCTCTCTCTCTTAGTCACTAGGTTGACTAGTCAATGGTCTAGGTTATTGCCAGCTATGAATAATCATATTAATCATGCACTCAAGGTTAACTTAGAGGAGAGAGTGGCTTGAGCTTGGGTTAACCCAAATAGGCTATGTTGACTTGACTTGGGTTAAATGGTGACTTAGTGACATGACCTTTTGTGTCCACATTAATGGGTCCTTAGTGACCCATTGGGCTCCCCTAAGGCCTAGGTAGGGTTAGTTGGGGTTGGCTTGGCACCTTGGAGGTTACATGACTCTTAGGAAGGGCACTTTTACCACTTTAAGGCTAGAGTTGACTTGAGTCAATTTTAGTCACTAGAGTTGACCCCAATGAGTCCCTGGTGACTCATTGGCCCCATATTTGGTCTAGGGATGCCTTGGGGTCAGTTTGAACCCACTAGGTCACTCAAACCCAGTGTTTTAGAAACTTGCCATTTGCAACCCAACTAAGTCTCCACTAGGTCTTTAGGTCACTTGCTCTTCTTGGTTCCTGAGAACTTGTCATGACCTATTCTTACTCAAAGCCACTCCTAGGGGGGTCCAATTTGAAAATGGGATTTACAGCATAAGCCCATCCTTCTGCACTCACAAAATCTTAATGGAAGATAATTAACGTAATTCAATACAACCTCAGCACCGTATAAATCCAATCATGAAAGAAGTCGTAAAGGGCGAGGTTAGGAAACTCTTAGATGCAGGAATTATCTATCCTATATCTGATAGTATGTGGGTTATCCCTATTCAGGTAGTGTCGAAAAAGGGAGGAGTAACAATAGTTATAAATGAAAATAATGATTTAATCCCTATACGGACGGTGACTGGGTAGGGAATGTGTATCGACAACGTAAGTTAAATGACGCCACCCGCAAGGACCACTTCCCCATGCCGTTCATCGATCAAATCTTAGAGTGATTATTCGGCCATAGCTTTTATTGTATTCTCGATGGTCTCTCGGGGTATTTTCAAATCCCTATCTCTCCCGAGGAGCAGTAGAAAACTACATTTTCTTATCCCTTCGGCTCCTCGCCTACCGAAGAATGCCATTTGGACTATGCAATGCGCCAGCTACATTCCAGCGATGTATGCTCGCTATCTTCGACAAGTATTTAGAAAGCATTATGGAGGTGTTCATGGATGATTTCTCCGTGTTCGGCGATGCCTTTGATAGTTGCTTAGAAAACCTCAAAAAAGTCTTAGAGAGATGCGAAGAAACTTACCTTGCCCTAAATTGTGAAAAATGTCATTTTATTGTGAGGGAAGTGTTAGTTTTGGGTCATAAAATTTCTGCAAAAGGAATTGAAGGAGACATAGCTAAGATAGAAGTTATCGAGAAGCTGCAACCACCTACGAACCTCAAAGCTATAAGAAGTTTCTTAGGACACGCTAGTTTCTACAGCCGCTTTAAAAAAGACTTCTACAAAAGCACCAAACCTCTTACTCAGCTCCTAGAAAAAGAGAACCCATTTATTTTTGATGACCTTTGTTTGTCTATCTTTGAATTAATAAAAGATAAATTAATTAACGCACTTAATATGATAGCTCTGGTGGGGACCTTTCCTTTGAAATAATGTGCGATGCGAGTAGTTTTGTGGTAGGAGCCGTACTAGGACAACAACATTTTATAAAAACTTCCCACCCATCTATGTATTCAAGTAAAATTACTTTACACGACACACGAGAATTATACCACAACCGAGAAG